>CM050515.1:98361070-99656070 GCA_027563665.1 Antrozous pallidus
CCATGAGATGAAAAAAGGTTGACAGTCACTAGTATAGACTATCACACAAAAGCCCCACGTTGCATAGGTAGATTCCCAGGTTGAGGGGATGGGGCTACAAAGGAAAATAAGAAAGAGCGAGCAAAACACCTGTGTTCCAGGGCACAATGCATATGAGTGTTGTTGGGGGAGTATCCAGTAACTAGAACTCTGAGGTGTGCCAGTCTCATTAGGATTGGTTTAGAGAAAGGCTTTGTCAGAGGAATTCAGAGAACAAAGGGCCTAAGCCACCTTTAAGGATTCAGTCAGTGCCCTACTCTTTGGGGTGCCACCATTCACTCTCACAGGTGCCTCAGTGGAGGCAAAAAAAAAAAGAGAAAAACATTTTTATTTAGTTAAAATTTATTGTCCATACAAACGTCTCACCCCTCTCCAGTAAATAAATGTCAAGACAGAAATATGAGAAAACATTTGGGTCATGGATAAATCAAGGTCCATACTTAAGTGTGATGACTTTTAACTACTGGATATTTATTTGCAGCTAGAAGCTGGGGGAGGGGGGGTCCCTTCACTCATACTTAAAATTAGGTTTGCAAAAGGAAAAAAATAAAAACCTAAATTTATTGTTTCTCATGGGTGAATCCAGCATTTTAAAGAACAGCATCTGATGTCATTTTAAAGTAAACGAAATGCATTCACCCTACACCATTGGGGCAGGAGGAGGGAGAAAGTGTATGCAGGTTATGTGCTTGACTGTGAACCTCTTCAAACCAAACATGTCATCCGCCCACTTCTTTAACTAAAAGCAAAAGCTGTGACAAGCCACCTTTGTTTTTGCACACCATTCATCAGGTTTACAATTGACCCTGCTGATCTTCCTCTCTTCTCCTTTCTTCTTGACTGCTTCCAAAGAATGATTCTTCTGTAGATGGCCCGCTAGCCAGGACTCCTTTAACACCTGTGTTTATTTAACAAACTGAAGCCTTATAGTTGCCTTTTTCCCCCTGCATAAAATGTATCTGAAAGGCGTTAACGGTGCCCAGTAGCAATATTATAATTAAGATTCTTTCAGTATATTCATAACAAACTGGAGATTTCTAAATACAATCTGGAAATATTTTTGTGAGCCATTTAGAATCTAGTATTAGAGATTAGTTTTTAAGGAACAAACAAAAAATGTAATTTGAGTCTAATTTGTGGTTATTGGGATAAGTAATCACCATACTTCTTACTAATTTTTTCTTTAAGGCCAGTCTTTTATGTCAGGTATGCTATCATTCTTATTTACATCTAATTAACCATGAAAGGAAGTTATTTGCATCTGTATGCTGCCATAGAGTCTTATGGCACATTTTCTCCAAATATTCCCCCAAATTAGTACTTAGGTAACAGAATATAAAATGGATTTTTTGTTGATGTTATTGTTTTAGCATTTTGGCGAATGTCCAAAGCTGAAACTGATTGCTTTAAAGTACCACCGCATTTAAAAGAGAGTAGCTAGACACATTTATAACACATCCTGGGAAAGAACAAAACCATCTCTGACATCCTTTACCTAACACCCACTTGCAACCTGTATTTACAGGTTAGAGGTTCATTAGGGTAAAGAGAGCTCATTTAGAAGAGTGCTGAGTGTTGAGAAGACAGGGGCTGGAGTGGCTTTTTCCTCACTTCACAAATAAAGAGAGAAGGGCTTCAATGAGACCACTGGAAGAGAATGGACCTATTTGCCAGGAGGGACAAACAGAAATGCTCTCTCCAGCTGCACTCTTGCCTAAAAAAGGCATGGACCCACAGTTTCTCATTCTGCTAATGCCGCATGGAATCTAAGGGATATAAAAGATATACCTGACCCCGTATGAAAACAGCCATTATTTTCATATCTGCTGAACCATTATGTGCAGTCAAGGCATCACAGTATCAGTTGAAGGGGCTTTCATTTATTTATTTTACCTTTTTGCTCTCATTATACGTTTTTGGCATGAACGAGTATGAACAGGTCTAGCTTACAGTGGTGAGAGTGACTGTAGGAAGAGGGAAAGGTTAGATCCTGAGAACCACCCCCTGATACCTGTCCCCTCACCATGGGGCCTCTCAGTCTGGGTGAGGCTGAAATGGGACAAAGGGGAGACTTTAAGGTAATGTGAGGGTGTAGTGCTTATTGTAAGATCATAAGTTAATACAATTCAAAGGCCCAAAAGTGATAGGAAAGCACTGGGACCTTGTGGGAATCCTTTTTATGTTTCGTGTGATTTAGGGTCCCGGATTCAGGGTTCTGGTTCTGCAGAAGGCCACACACAAATGAATAGAGACTTAGAAAAATATTAATTTGGGAAATGAAGGCCAGGCAGCAGTCCAACTGCCAAGGAGTAGTAGACTACTCCTCACTGTGGCTTTACACCTGTCTTATTAAGATTAAGATCATAAGCTATACCCATATCCCCAGGTAGGAAACACCAATAAAAGCCAATCAGTGAATCTTCTTAGGATTAACAGGTGGGGGCTGCTTCAACTATCAATATCTAATAATTAGCTCCAATCCTTCAGAGCAATTAAGATTGACCAGCCCTCCAAATTCCTTGTCCACAGCTCTCTATCATTAAAAAAATTATCAGCTTCCAGCAGGACCTGCCTTCAATGCTATCAAGCACTGGGAAAGGAAACCCAACAAGTGCTTGACATTCAAGACAGGAGAATATCAACAAACCACGTCCACTAAGAAGTCATAGTAAAAATGATTTGTATGGTTTCAGCAGCAGTGTGAATATATCTATCTTCATGTTATTTTACAAATTAATGTCCTTAAAAGAGTACAAGTTCACAAAGAGCCCTTAGCCCTCTGGATCTTACTGCAACCCTAAGCAGAATTTTGAAGCTGATCACAGTAGTGTAGGTAAACTATCAAGAGGGATCATCTTGGAATTACTTGCTTGAATTCATGAGAAAGAATAATATATGGAAGTTAATAATGGGAAGAACTAAATCTGAATTTGAGTTTCTGCTCCAATAGTTACTGTATGATTGGGAACCAGAAATTTAATTTTGTTTTTCTAACTATTCATTTGTAAAACAATAAAGGATAAATATGAAAATAGCCATTAATTTGTTTAAAGTATTAAATGGAATAGCTCATAAAAAGTGACTCTCGGCTAATAGTTTTATGTAGATGATAGATAGATAGATAGATAGATAGATAGATAGATAGATAGACTTCAGAGAGAGAAAAAGAGAGAGAGAGAGAGAGAGAGAGAGAGAGAGAGAGAGAGAGAGAGAGAGAGAAACATCAATGAGAATCACTGATCGATCAGCTGCCTTCTGCAGGCCCCACTCTGGGAATTGAGCCCGCAACCCAGGCATGTTCCCTGAACAGGAATTGATCTGTGACCTCCTGGTCCATAAGTCAACTCTCAACCACTGAGCTATGCTAGCCACGCATCTCTGCTAATATTTTGATGCAACTTCTTCCCCTTCCTTCTTCTTCTTCTTTATTTTTTTAAAGGTTTTTGTCTGTCTGTTTCCTTTCTCTTTGTTGTTCTCCCATTAGTTTCCAGAAATTGTTGGTTTTTCTCCTCCCTTTTCTTCTGGCACTTCATTTGTTTTATTACCTATATTTGAGTACCTTCAGCATCCACCTACTTACTAAATCCTTCTTGGAACAAAGAGAGGTAATGTGTCTGTAATCAGAAAGGATTGTCTACAGTGCAAAGAACCTAGACCTAGACAAAGAAATGTTATTTCCTGAACCCACTCGGATTCTATAGTGCTTGGAATCTGCTTAGCTGTTCCATTGATGAAACTGCTACCCAATCCCAGGTGTAGTGGGCACATTCTTACTTTAACTATAACCTTGTCCTTCATGAGACTTTTCAGAATAATAGTTATTTCCAGGTTGTATCCTCTTCTCATCAACCCATTCCTCTGACATGGAGTTTGTGCCACTCTTTGGTGAGTGTTACATTTTTCTGGATGAATTTCATGACATCAACATTGGAAACAGTGAGATAAGACCTCATATTGTTTATGGGTTACAGTTTTTGTGTTCTTCTTTTTTTATAGCCAGATCAGCCGAATCAGCCCTGGCAATCAATGGGGTGTCAGATGTCGCAGCCAGATCGCCCTCACATCCTATGGATTACAGTTTTTATGTTGATCTCAGTTCATCTTCAGCAAGGTCCAACTTCATTTCAGACCTAAAGCAATGTCAAGTTCAACCCTGCACAGAAACAATTGCCTTGCATATATATATATATATATATATATATATATATATATATATATATCTCCACCCACTTCACCATTGAAAAATCTCTAATTGTTTTAATAAATCTTGTTTCTCCATCACTTAAAAGAGTTATGCTTCTTTGAAGGAATGCTGACTGATACATAAATTCAATGCATCTCTTTTTTTATATTAATCGATAAATATGTTATTTTTCTTTTGCTGTGGTAAATGGATTTTTTTACTTTTCAGTTAATCATGGTTTTAATTCTACACCTAAAGTACTACTGTTGAAATTTTTCCAATGATAAATTTCTAACAGAGAAATAGAGTAAGGATTTTAGCATTGAAGCATTTGTATGATATAGGCAAGATCATAAAGCCTTAGTGTGCTTGGAATCGTCCTTTAAAAATTTAGTTTATCTTAACTTTTTCTTCTATTTTATGGAATACCCATATATGTTTAAAATTTTAGATGCAGTCCCTCTCTAAGACTTCAAAGAAAATAAAGAAGATGGGAAGATGTATGCCCACTTCATGGTTTCTGACACTTAATGGACAATGTGCTGAGCTCCAAATATTTTGTAGATAAAAGTTGTAAGGACAACATTTCTTTAAAATAATTTTGAGATTATTCAAGGCTACCCAAACTCTGCTGTCACATTATCTCAAATGGACAATGCATTCTGCTAGTTATAACTATTTAGAAAATTATCCTATATCTTTTTTTCTCATTGTGTAGCAAAATACAAATTTGGAGGTATTCAAATTAAATTACCTTAAAACTATCACTGAAAAATTTTTATGTAGTTTGCTGAAGTCATTTCAGGCCAAATTTTTCTGAAAATATGGTAAGTTCTAAGGCAATTCTGTAATTACAATGCATTAATCACTTGTATAAATCATCTGATTTTTACAAAGAGGCAACATCAAAGCTAAAATTATCCTTTACAGGGCACTGTAGACCCATCTTGATAATTGATGGAAGAGAAAAACATTTAACCAAGTTATATGAGTTCAAAACAAAACAACACAGCACCAGAGAGCTTATCCTCTAACAAAGAAATGTTCACAGAAAGCGAATAGTTCACATAGCTCTTAGTGACTAATATTGCTGCAACCCTGAAATCTCTAGAAAACAAATTTCCTCTGCCTTTTTGATAGTGGTTGCTATTGGAAATCAGAGAAACCAGTCTAGGAATACAAAAAGAATCATAACATGGAAAGGTTCAGATACATGCTAACTAAAAATTGCTCATCTATGATGTTTAGTGTATTGAATCTGCTATTATATCTATTTTTTAAAACAAAATAACTTATGGGGTTTAGCAGGCCCTTCTTCCGCTAAAACCCTAAAAATTTGCAAGGCATCTTCTTCACAATTCTGTTATTATCTGATAGAACTATGAGAAAAACCTTAAACTCCATATCTGTAACTCAAAGAGAATGAATTATACATAAATATTGAGAAGTGGAAAACAGGTAATGTAACCAGAGAGATAGAAAATCTAAAAAAGAATTAAAATTAATAATATTCTAAAATTAATAACATTCTAAGATAAAGCCTTCAACAGATTCATCTTTAGATTCAACACATGCTTAGTGAGTTTAAAGATAGCTCAATAGAAACTTTAAACCATAAATACAAAAAGTGAAAAATAAACAGAAGCTCACCGAGAACTATGATGTAAATTAAAAAAAAAAAAGTAATATATACCTAACTGGAACAAGAAAAAAGAACAGATCTGAAGAAATATTTGATATAATGATGAGCAAAGCTTTCCCAAATGAATGATAGACACTAAACTATAGGTCCAGGATATTCAAAGAACACCAGTAGGGTAAATAACAAAAGTAATGATAACTTAGTATGTGATATGCAAATTGCCAAAAATCAAAGACAAAAAATATTATGAAAAATTAAGTCACTAGAGAATTAAGAATAATTGTAGCAGCTTTCTCATTAGAGGCTACAAAAGAAAGAAGATGACAGAATAAAATATTTAAAGAGTTGGACAATAATAACAACAACAAAAAAAACCTAGATTTCTATATTCAGTGAAATATTTTTTCAAATGTAAAGGAGAAATAAAAACTTTCTCAGACAAACAAAGTCTGCAAGAAAGTTTAAAGGCAGCTTTTCAGGATAAAAAAAAATGATATTGTCAGAAACATGGGTCTGCATAAAGGAAGGTAGAACATCAGAGGAGGGATAAAATATATGTTTTAAGTTCTTAAGTTAGTTGAAAAATAAGTATTTGGTTAAAGCAATACTAGTAATAACACATTGGGTGTTAGTAGCATAAGCATAAGTGACATGAATGCCTGTAAGTAACAGGGAGAAAAACAAGGAATGGAGAAAATTATATTATAAAGTATTTGTATGAAACATAAGGCAATGTAGTGTTATTAGAAAATTGGTGCAGATCAGTTAAAAAAAAAGCATTTAGCAATTTCTAGATAAACCTTAAAAAATCACTAAAAAAGAGCTGTAATTGATACACAAGGAGAGGAGATAAAATATAACCATATAAATGCTCAATTAAAATTAAAACCAGAGAAGGCAGTAAATAATGCAGAAAAAACCCACAGAAAAACTGAAATAAAGAGGACACAATTATAAAAATGATAGATATTAACAACACTATATCAAAATCATTTTAGATGTAAATGGTATAAATGCATTAAATATAATGTAGAGAATGACAGAGTTGATTTTAAAAAAACAAACACCTAATGACATGTTGTCTTTAAGAAATCTACTTTAGAGAGAGGAACCAAGATGGCGGCATAGGTAAACACCTATTTTGGGTCCCACACAACAAGTCCAAAACTACAACTTAACAACAAAACAAACATCATCCAGATTCACTGGAAAGCTGGCTGAGTGAAAATTCTACAAATAAAAGTAAAGATAGGGCACGGTGACTCAGAGGAGCGGCAGAGCGCAGCCTTGAAGATATGCCCAGAGAGAGGTTCGGAGCCATGTGCACGTGCAAGCTGCAGGGCGGGCGTCAGCAAACCCTGCTGGTTTTCTCCAACAGGGAGGGCAGAGACATCCCACTGCACCGATTCCCCAGTTCCAGGTGAGGTTCGAGGTCTGGGGTAGGCAAACTAAAAGCCGGGTGTGGCAGAGATCTGCGAGGTTGAGGATAGTGAGCTAAACTTGGAACAGCAGTTTGTGCGTAAACTTGGGGACAGAACTTCACGACCGCTCAGAGAGGACTTGTGACTTGCTCCCTTGTTTGAGAGACCACCGGACTGCTTTGTTTCACAACCCTGGGCAAGACTTTGGGTGTGCAGACTCTTTTGGGGAGAGGCAGAGTTGTCTGGCAATGGGTGGGGATCAGCGGCAGCTTTCTCTTGGAGGTGCACAGCCGTTACCACCTGGCACAGAGACCCATGCCCTGCATAGGGCAGAGCTGACGCTGCATGCTCAGCCCAGAGACTCCGCCCATCCAACCTAAATACAGCTTTCCTTCAGAGCCAATTGACTGGAGGTCAAACTCTCCCAGTGCTAACAACAATTAGCTAGGCTTAAATTCAACAACCCATAAAGGATTGTAGTAAGAGTATCCACCTCAGGTAACTGGGGAGTCTGAACCACTGTCCCTTAGAGGACATCTACCACACAAAGTTAATCAACCAACTCAGGAAAGCAGCCACAATTCAGAGAAATGGAAAGAAATCAGATGTGAAAGAAATGGAGGAAAAAAGATGACTAGACATAGAGTTCAAAACCAAAGTAATAAGGTTTTTCAAGAGGGTCCTAGAAAAAGCCGATGAACTTAATGAGAACTACGAGGAAATGAACAAGACCTACAAGGATATGAAAAAGGACCAATTAGAAATTAAGCATACACTGACTGAAATAAAAAAATATTACACAAAGTCCTAAAAGCAGTCCAGAGGACCGCAAAATCCAAGTCAAAGATTTGAAATACAAAGAAGCAAAATCTACTTGGCCAGAAAAGCAAGAAGCAAAAAGAATCCAGATAATTGAAGATAGTGTAAGGGGCCTCTGGGACAACCTCAAGCATGCCAACATCCGAATTATGGGGGTGCCAGAAAAAGAGAGAGAGAAAGGTAATGAAAACCTACTTGAAGAAATAATGACGGAAAACTTCCTCCACCTGGCGAAAGAAATTGACTTAAAAGCCCAGGAAGTGCACAGAACCCCAAAATATAGGAACCTAAAGAGGACCACACCAAGACACATCATAATTAAAATGCCAAGAGCAAAAGAAAAAGAGAGAATATTAAAAGCAGCAAGAGAAAAAACAGTTAGTTACCTATAAGAGAGCACCCATACAATTGTCAGCGGTTTCTCAACAGAAATGATGCAGGCCAGACAGGAGTGGCAAGAAATATTCAAAGTGATGAATAGCAAGAATCTTCAACCAAGATTACTCTATCCAGCAAAGCTATCATTCAGAATTGAAGATCAGATAAAGTGCTTCGCAGATAAGAACAAGCTAAAGGAGTTCATCACCACCAAACCAATATTATATGAAATGCTGAAAGATATTCTTTAAGAAGAAGAAGAAGAAAAAGGTAAAAATATAAATTATGAACAACAAATACACATCTATCAATAAATGAATCTAAAAATCAAGTGAATTAATAATCTGATGAGCAAGATAACGTTGTGAATATAACAGAATCATGGACATAGAGAGGGAATGGACTGACAATTCTTGGGAGAAAAGGGGTGTGGGAAGTGCACCAAGAGACTGGACAAAAATCATGCAACTATGAGAGAGGACAGTGGCGGGGGGGAGTTGAGGGCAGAGGGTGGGAGGGGAATTATAGCGGGATAAAAAAGGGGGAACAATGTAATTAATAAACTGAACAATAAAGATAAAAAAGAAATCTACTTTAAAGTGAGGGGTGGGGAAATAAATTAACCAAAAAATTTATGTACATATATGCATAACCCATGGACAAGAATGCTGTGAAGGATTGGCAGAGTTTGGGAGCAGGTTGGAGGGGGGTCAGTGTGCAAAAGGGGGGCACCTGTAACATTTTCAACAATGAAAATAAATTGTAAAAAATTAAAGCCAGGTAGATTAACAGACAAGGACTATTTTAACATTAATTAAATAATGTGGATGTAGCTATATTATGTTCAGATAAAGATAGTTTAATAATGAGGAATATTATCAGAGATAAAGAGGAGCATGAAAACACACTACACAAACCATATAGTGAACCGTAATGTATGGAAATTTTAAAAATCATTTAGTAGATCAGGGTACCCCAGGTAAAATGCATACTGTGGCAATATAATAATATTTTATGAGAAATATAATATACAGCCTAACTGAAGGCTATATAAAAAAATCTTTGTAACTTTAATAACTTTGGCAATTAATGGAATCTATAATACTAAAGGAAGAAAGAACTATAGAACTAAACCTAAGAATTCTACTCTAATTGATGAAGATTTTTACCATAGGGATAAAGAAGTACAATTCTAAAAATTAATAGAGGGAGTGTGTATCATCCCTCCCCTTTTTCTGCTGGGGTTGGGTTCTTATGATACTTTGAGAAAAGGAATTTTCTGAGACACAGATGGGAGGCTGTGATAAAGTAGAAAGTGTTTGTTCCCCCCCCCCCCAACCCCCGCCCCATGGAATTATGCTCCTGAGTTTCCAAAGTCCCATTTTTCTTAAACCAGTCATAGAAGAAGTGTAGCTGCGGCTTCAGTAGGGCTAAGATCAGAGCAAGCATTCAGAGTTTCCTTTTCATGTTGGAACTGGGTCCAATACAGCATCAAGCTAGTTGTAGCCCATTACTCTATTGTGTGTGGGGTCCATATGGCCATGGGCATATGGGCAAATACAAAAGAACCAAAAGAGCATGCTCTGAGCAACAAGAGTCCCAACAGCAGAAGAGTAGAGCACAACTAAGAGTGAATTCCTTTGTCTAGAGGAATGTAAGTAACCAAATGTTTGTGCCCTTGCAGTGGCCATGCCCATTCTGGCCAACCATGTCTGTCTCCAGGTGTGATTGACAGGCAAGAATCTTCTTTATGTCATCCCACCTTTACTGGGCATGAATCTATCTTTCCTTTGTTGGATTCCTCACCCAGTGTTTTTCAGGGAACATACCTATAACATCTAGTCTTCCCTTTGCTCATCTGTTATTAATAACTAATTAAAATGGTATCAAAACCACTATGCATGTGTACTAAATGTGAACAGTTAATCAATGGATGGCATATGGTGGAAACCAGATTTGTCACTGCTGGAGAAGGAGTTTGCAGATTATAGTTTTATAGAAGAAGCTAGGATGATCCATGTGGTAAGGAATTACAGTTGGAGACATCTCTTCTGAACTCATGTTTAATGTAATATAGACACATATGAGTATAGATTTAGTTATAGATATATAGATTTAGTTAGAGATAGAAATAGACATAAAGATAGAAGAGAGATAGAGGTAGAGATATAGTTATAAAGATGATATAGGTATAGATATAGATATAGATGTATAGAAATAGATATGGATATATAGATAAATAGATGATATAGATATAGATATAGATGATATATATATAGATAAATATTAGTATAGACACTATATTTTCAATTCCCTCATTTGAGAGGACCTAAGGGCACTGACACCCCAGTAAGAGCAAGCATTCCCAGCACCCAGAATTTGTTTTTTAATGCATTTTTTTAAAATGGGAACCATGTTCCTTACAGAAAAGGTTGATTCTAAGTCTGAGATAAAAAATATACAAGACTATGGCCCATCTTAGAGTGCCAAATATAAGCATATGGTCAAAACAAAAACAGTGATAGGAGAGTGTCAAAGAGACACAAGCTCCAACTGACAAAGTTTCCAATGCCAAAAGCTGGGAACATTTGACAAACAAAAGAAATACAGTTGTATCTATACAAATAAAAGGGTATATGTTAATTAGGCCATGGACCCCAAAGCCATGTTGTTGGGGGCTGAGGCAGAGGCAGTTAGGGGTGATCAGGCCAGCAGGGGAGCAATTAGGGGGCAATCAGGCCAACAGGCAGGTGAGCAGTTAGGAGCCAGTGGTCCTGGATTGTGAGGGATGTCCAACCACTGGTTTGGGATTGGGCCTGAACCAGCAGCCAGACATCCCCTGTGAGGTCCTAGATTGGTGGGGATGCAGGCTGGGCTGAGGGACCTCCTCTCCTCCATGCACGAATTTCATGAACTGGGCCTCTAGTTGGATTATAAACACCCATGAGTCCATATGATGCAAATAAACAGTTGAATAAATAAATAAAATGGAAGAAAAAATAAATCTTACAAGTAGAAGAATTTAAAGGATTTATGTTGATTAACCTCCCTCAAGGACAACCATAACATTCCATTCCTTAAGTTTAGGCTTTGCACAGGAACTTCCTTCCAATAAGTTTGATTAGGAAAGGAAAAAAGGGGTAACTTACAATGGTGAAACCTCACTCTGCCTTAGCCGGGTGAGCAAAGTTAACATCCACAACAAAGGTCATGTTGACAGTACTAGTATATCCCAATGACATACCATCAGTATGATGTGATGAGAATAGTGTTTTACTTCTGTGGCCTTTCTGCCCTAAATCTAGAACCTCAGTCAAATAATGAGAGGAAAAAAAAAACATCAAACCAATCCCAATTGTGGGATAATCTACAGAATACCTAGCCAGTATTCCTTAAAACCATCAAGGTCATCAAAGGCAAAAAACCCCACAAAACTGTCACAGTCACAGGGACTTAAGGATATCTAATGATGAAATGTATTTTGATATCTTGAATGGGATCCTGAAACAAACAAAAGAAAACATTATGAAAAAAATAAATCTGGACAAGGCAAGGAGTTCAGTAAATAATAACATCTCAATATTGGTTCATTAATTATGACAAGTATACCGTACTAATGTAGGATGTCAATAATAGAAGAGCCCGCATGTGAAGGAAATGGGGAATCTTTGCATAATTTTCACATTACCTCTGCAAATCTAAACTTTTCTAACCTAAATGTATATAAAATAACTAATAACTGCTATCTAAAGCTTTCTAAATAGTAATATGAAATATAAATTCTGATATATGAAGGCTGTTGGTCAAGGAACTACTGAACACAGAAAACTAGAAGAGGCTAAAATAAATTCCTTTCAGATAGATATGAAAATAAAATTTAAGTGATACATTACAAAACCTCTGGAGGGTGTCCAAATTTATATTCAGAAGGAAGTTTATAGTCTTAGATTTAATTTCATGAAACAAAAATATGGCAATAAGTGATAGCATCCAATGCAGGTGAGAGTATGTGCAGATGTTCACGTGCATATATTGTTGATTATAATATAAATTGCTACAATATTGCAAGTAAATATAGCAATAATGTCTACTTTTAAATATATAAATGTATGTTGGCCATAGAATTTTGTCGTAAGAATATATAGTACATAAAATGTTATTAATGTATAATTTGTGAACATAAATATGTATTGTGGAATTTTAATAGCAAATATATTGTAAACAAGCTAAATGTCTTCTAATATGAACATAACTCTATTGCATTCAGATTTAGTGATATTCTGTGGCAAGAATAAAATAAATTACTCCTACTTTTATTGTAGGCAGTAATTTTTATACTTTGCTCAAAGAAAGGAGCATGTTTCAGGGTAATTTTTATAAAATGACATATTTGCTTGTAAAAATCAAAAGAAAAAAGAGAGAAGGAAGAGAGAAAAAGACTTTATTTAGATAAGATGTACTGTGTGAGTACATGAAAGGTGGAATGATAGGAAAAATTAAGATTTTTTACCTAAAACTTTAAGTGCTACATTGGAGAAGAGACATTATTATTTGTCTGCATAAATAAATAAAGAAAATATTATTGACCACAGAGTTACCTTTTAAATCCTCACCCAAAGATACTTTTCCATTGATTTTTAGAGAGTGGAAGAGAGAGGGAAAGACAAAGAGAAACATCAATGTGAGAGAAACACATCAATTGGTTGCCTCCTACATGCACTTTGACCAGAATCTGGCCAGGAGTAGCTTGCAATAGTATCTGCTCTTGACCCGAATCAAACCTAGGGCCCTTTGGTCCAGGCTAATGCTCTATCCACTGAATCAAACTGAGTCGGGTGACCATAATTTTTAAAAAAAATAATGTGAAGGAAATATCGAAAGGAGATATGATTTTCTCTCAAGAAGGAAAAAAAAAGGATATGAAGTAAAAATAATGTACTAATAATACTAAAAGAAGAAATGAATTAAAAAGGAGACAGGCTTTGCTCATTCTCAGTAATACACTGGAAAGTGAATATGAAAACAATGTATATGTTAAAAATGTGATTTATTCTCAACATTTAGAGAGATTTAAAACAAATGTGGATATCATTTATCCTAATAATTGCAGTGATAGAGACATTGATGTGTGTGTGTTTATTTTTTCCACTTTATTAAATGTTGAATATATTTCACAATTAAAATGATTTGAAGTTTATTAATTCTCAGTGAAAGAAACATATACATATATATAAACATATATATAAACATATATATAAACATATATATATAAACATATATATATACACATATATATGTCTTTATTTTTATTAAATTTCTGGAATCACTACCACTATTTAACAAACAGGAAATATGCTAATTGGCCATCACACCCTCACCAAGATGGAAGCACCCAGAGCCAATAAGAAGAGAATATGTTAATTGACTGCCACACCCTCAAAGGTGGCAGTGCCCACAGCCACAGGATGGTGGTGCCCAGTCCCCTCAGTCACGTTTGGGTGGCAGGCATGCCTGCTTTGGAGACCCCCAGACCCCTCAGCCCCCCAGCCACCCAGGGCCAGCCTGAGGAGTAGGCAAGCCTCAGATGTCAGCTACCCAGCCACCCAGAGCCACCTGAGGCTCAGATAACCAGGGCTGGCTCAGATAAGCAGCAGCAGCGGAGGTATGATGGGAGCATTGCCTTTCCCTTATCGCCAGCTTGCCTCCTGACTCTGAGGGCTCCTGGACTGTGAGTGGGGGCAGGTTGGGTTGAGGAACCCCCTTCCAGTGTATGAATTTTCATGCACTGAGCCTCTAGTGTGAGTATATATAATACTACACCCCCCTACACACACACACACACACACACACACACTATTTCTCTGTTTTCTTCTCTCTCCTTGTTCATATATAAGATGGATGCCTATGAAAAACCCAAATTGCATTAAATACTTCCAAACAACTAAATATTGTTTGTGGCAAAAATAAAATGCTATAAATCAATATATTTATTATGTTGCAATAAACACACATTTTATATGCAATGAAAACAGCTTTGTGCACATCCTAGGGATTCAGCCTCCACACAGGACAAATCAGACTGACTTACTCTGTTCTCTCAAATCTCCATCTACTAGCATCACTTTTAAACAAATATATTCTGTACTTTACTTCCAACCAAGAATTGCTGAGCTATGATAGAGAGTCATCAGATTAGGTCAAATGGATCCTTTGTAAATGCTTTCTCTCGCCATTCAGTGCTTCTCTGTAACCCCTTTATTCACTCATGGTTGGATCCCTATACAGTTTCCCAGAGGAGCTATTCCAAAGCATATTCGGTTTACTCAAGCCCCTGAATTCACCCCTGCCTCCCTCATTCTCATCAGATGACGCTGTCATCTATTTTACTCAGATTAAGCCTGGCAGGTTTGAACTTCCTAACCCTCTGTAGGCAGTACTTGAGGGGAACAAAGAGATGCCCTGGAGAAAAAAAATTAAGAATAGTAAGTTCAAACACAGCGGTTATTATATAAAAATAATATCCAATCCATCACCCTCACCTCTCTTTTCCCATTACTAATCTATTATCGTTTCCTGCTTCTTTCTTTTGAAATTATATTAAGAAAATACTTTAAAAGCCTCAAAATAAAGAAAATTACTATATAAATTCATTTGAAAATTAGCATAAAGTGCAATCAAATGAGTCATTAGAGAAAAAATAGAAGTAAATTTACAGGACATAGGCTTTCTGTAAGGAAGATAAATATTTGTCCAGATAATTTTGTCATAAGTGGTTGTGGCCATGATGAGGATGATAAGATGTAAAATTTACTGAGAACTCTTTTTTTTCCTTTTATAAAGAGAAGAAAGGATAGGGAGAAGGAAGGAGAAAGAAAGGGAGGGCGAGAGTAACATCAACAAACTCCCTCCTGCACAACCCCTACTCAGGATTAAGCTTGAAATCTGGGTATGTGCACTGATCAGAGATTGAACAGGCAACCTCTTGGTGCAGGGAATGAATCCTCAACTAATTAATCCATACTGTCCAAGGCGAGACCTCTGGCTTTTAATTATTTTGTTTAATTTTCTCAGCACCACAATGAGATAATGTTATGATTACCCCCATGGTACTAAAGGAGAAAAATGCAATTTTATTTTCTTACTTACTTATTCAAAGTAATAAATTGGCCATGTGATGGAATGAAGACCCAAACTTTGTTCTGTCTGCCCAGTAAGCTCAATGCTGGTCACAATGCTCTTCTGCCTTGTTTATCACATCATCATTCCTACAATCTGATTAGGAACCTACCTAACTATAATAAACCAAGGAATGAAACCTCACATATACCAGCCACAGAAGATTTTCAATTGTATGACATAAAAGAGAAAAGATATGCAATGAAGTGTCAGTGAGGAAAAACATCCCCGCATTACAAAAGAAAATGTCTGCCTGGATCTAGAAGAGAAGGGAAAAAAAGGAGGGAGAAAGAAATAAATGCGTTTACAAAAAATTTTGGGCCTTTCCTATGTCCTTGCTGCATTCTTTCTGCCATAATAATTTTCTTCATGATCAAGATACTCTTGTGCTTATAGACCTGAAATTTCTATTATCCATTACCCTGAGTTTGGGATGATATCATCCTTGTGTATGTTTTAAATCATGAGTTAGTACATGTTAGAAAGTATATTTGTCTATATGTTCTTATGAAATCAAAGCAAGGAATCTGGGACTATGTGGGTTATGCATTTGTTCTTTAGCAAAGATTTAAAACCTGTGAAATGATGTTTGACATATGTCATTACTCTCACAATTCAACATGTTATTAATTGGCTTAAAAATACCAGCGACTCTTATTCATGGTTTCCTATTATGAAATACCAATTTCTTTTACCAACACATTGCTCTTTTTTACTTATACTTGCTATATTTTGATTTAGAAGTTTTCATATTCATATATTTAGTTATGTGTCCTAAATTAAAACTATACGTACCAGATCTTTTTTTTACTTACTTTCTTTAAAGCCTCCTATAAAGTTCTATTTATTCACTTTGATGTTTGGCAAGTTCTGTGAATTCCTTTCATCTCTTGTGAAAAATGATGAACAGAGTACTGGAGTAAGGAAGATTTCGAAAGCCTGGGATTCAGGAAAAGTGTTTTCCAGGTAACTGGTTTTTTCATTTGTCAATTACTTCATTTCTCTGGGACTCGATTTTCTTTTGCCTGAAGAGGGTATTGTACTTGATGAGTTGAAAAAAATTAGATATCTAACTTGTTTTCTGAAAAGTCATACACTAGCATATGATCTTCACTCATATATTTTTTTAGAAAGGCTAGATTCGGAGTCAAGGCTCAGCTCAGGCATTCTCTCTTGCTAAAAAAAAAGACAAGTTTGGGGTTTGTCTTCATATCCCATGCTCCCCAATTTCTCCGGTCCTTAACAATTTTCAAACTACCCATTTATGTTGCTATCCCTTACACTAAAATGCAGATTCCTGAACAACACAATGCTGTGTCACATATATCCTCAACATTAAGCACAGTATCTGGTTATAGCACATCATTTTTATTTCTATTTACCTTCTTCCCTAATGACACTGCTTGACTCTCAATCCATGTAATTCTTGTTCAATGTCACTCAAAGCCTCCACCCACATGACATGACTCTTCCTCCACATCATCTGAATTTCACATAAAAACCCATGGATGAATACAGAAGGACTTGCCAACCAACAGAGCTATCCTATAGAACTATTTCTGAGATAATGCTCTTAGAACCCAGAGTCTTTCTGCAACCTTGACTTCCACCTTCTCAACTTAGTCTGTGAGATCTGAGCATTCTTATAATACTACCAGAGGCCTGAAATTTGTGCATGGGGGCTGGGGGTCCCTCAACCCGGCCTGCACCCTCCCCAATCAGGGACTCCTTGGGGGATGTCCGACTGCCTGTGGGATCAGGTCTAACCTGGCAGTCAGAGATCCCTCTTGCAATCCAGGACCACTATATCTTAACTGCTTACCTGCCTGCCTGCCTGACTGCCCCCTAACTGCCTCCTGCTGGCCTGGTCAACCCCCAACTCCACCCTGCCAGCCTGGTCACCGCCCAACTGCCTCCCTTGTTGGCCTTCCAATGGCCAGAAGATGTCCGGTTACTGACATAATTAACATATTATCCTTATATTAGTATAGATATGTCCAAATAAGGGATCTATTGTATCTTTCCTTTTTATTAAAATATCCCAAAACATATTTCCACTTAAGAAGGTACATAAAACTTTTCCAAATATGTCACTTCCATTAAAAGGGTAAAATAAAATATATTGCACTTATTTGATAGGGGCAAAAAATGTTCACATATTTCTGACAGTGGAGACAGTTGTTTAGACTGCACACTAATGAAAATCAAACTCTCCACTAAAATTTCACATATCGAACCCTTGATAATTTTTTTATTTGAGAACTTCTAGTTCCATATTTCATCTATACCATTAAGCATATACTTGCAGTGCCTGACATTATGGATCATAATCCTCTGTATTATGGCAAGCATGAGTCAGCACGGATATGAGCAGCAGTAACTATACATTGAAGTTGTTGTGAACCAAATAAACATCATTCTGACACATCCAACTAAATGCATACTCCAACTCACATTCTTTATTGCAAATCCTGAAATTGTCTTTGATCACTCCAATGGCAACTGGCGTGAGAGGTAGGGAAACTTAGGAGAACGTTAAGTGGTAAACACTGAGGTCTTGACAACCACGAAAAGGGTGTTTTATGAATATGGACAGATTGGTAGGGCCTCTCCCAGGACTTGGAAGGAGACCCTACAAATCAAAGCCCCTTAGTCCTTAGCTTCCTGAGCTCCACAGGGAATGCTTGGTGCAAAGTTGGTGTTAAAAAAACATGATTGCTCTTCGTAATTAAAGGGCAGAAAGAGTACATAGCATGCAAAGCATGTCTAAAGAGGTTGTGACAATTTGAGACAGAAGCTATTACATTTTACTTTCCATTTATAAATAGACTTCCTCTGGGGGTTTTGGTTGAGTGGAATCCTCATTAATTACATTGGTGGGGTTGTCTGTTGTAGAACCAGGCAATTCTCTAACATGGTGATTGGGGCATAGCCCTGCCCCTAAAGCAGCTACAGAACCCAGCCTCATTATTAAAACAATAAATAAATAAGTGCAAAAAATAAGTAAATAACAAAGCCCAGGGAATGAGGTCAATCAAGATTGACTTAAAGACAGAGTACATCAGGCAACCTTCAGGCATCTTCTGCTACTTAATCCATTCTCATTTTCCTTGACATTGACAATTTGAAGAATTAAGTGCCTAATCCTAATCGTTCTGCACACTTTGAAAAAATACTAAGGCACAAAACCTGAAAGCACTTAAAAAAACCTCACAAATCTGGAATTAGGCAAAAAAGAAAAAGAAAGAGAAAAAACTCAGGGACACAGACAATAGTGAGGTGATTGTGGAGGGTGGTAAGGTGGAGGAAGGTATAGGGGGACGAAGGTATAGGTAAATGGTGATAGAGACTTAGACAGAGATTTGACTTGAGGTAGTAAAAACTCAATACAGAATACAGAAGGTGTATTGTAGAATTGTGCATCTGAAACCTGTATAATTTTGTTAAACAGTGTCACCCCAATAAATTCAATAAAAAGAAAAAAAAGACAAATCTCCTCACATAAATGACAGCTATATTAAAAAACAAATGATAAAGTAACATTCTCTTTTAATCTTACCACAGATTTACTTGAACTTTTAACTCTTAATTTTTTATATTTCCATAGTATTTTTGTAGGTATTTCAGTCTCCCACTAGCTTGCCTTCCTTCAAAAACTGTAGCTAATCTATACTAATAAAAGAGTAATGTGCTAATTAGACTGGGAGCTCTCCCACAGATCTCCCAGACGTCCTTCCAAACAAATCCAGGGGCTTGGCCAGCCTGCAAACTGCCCCCAAATGGCCCTGAGCCACTCGTTCAGTCTGGCCATGGCCCCCAGTGGGGACCCTCATGCCAATGGGGGCATGGCCAGCCTGCAAACAGCCATCAGCCCCTTGCCCAGGCCAGCCATACTCCCCAAGGGAGCTGCCTTCAGGCAGACCAGCTGGCCCCCACCCTTGCACCAGGCCTCTATGTATACTAATAAAAGTGTAATATGCTAATTAGACTGAGAGATCTTCTGGACAAAGCCATGGTGGCGGGGCCGAGGCAGAGGCTGTTAGGGGTGAGCAGGCCATAAGGGGAGGGCAGTTGGGGGTGATTAGGCTGGCAGAGGGTGGGCAGTTAGGGGTGAACAAGCTGGTGGGGGGAAGTTGGGGGCGATCAGGCCAGCAAGAGGGGACAGTTGGGGCCAAGAAGGCTGGAGGGGGCAATTGGGGATAAGTGGGCTACAGGCATAGTGGTGATCAGGCAGGCAGGAAGGTAAGAGGTTAGGAGCCAGTGGTCCTGGATTGCCAGAAGGATGTCTGACTGCTGATTTAGGTCTTATTGGGCCTAAACCGGCAGTCTGACATCCCCAGAGGGATCCCAGATTGGAGAGATTGCATGCCAGGCTGAGGGACACCCCCACCCAGTGCTCAAATTTCATGCACTGGGCCACTAGTATTTGATATAAAATTAGACTACCTGAATGATCATATTTGCCATATTTGAAAATTAAACTTAGAAATGTTTAAATAACTGCTTTTTGGAAATTGAAGCAATTCATCTTATCTTCTTTTAAAAAAAATCATATAACCTGAATAGCATAAGTTAAATTTTAGATTTGTGGGTGTATATCCTATCTATTAAAATAGTAATATGCAAATTTGACTGTCCTTCACTACACCCACCAGCCACGCCCACCAACCAATCAGGGGTGTGGGGGCATGGTCGAGATGGCCCTGCCCTGGGGGGCGTGGCCTAGGTGGCCCAGGCCTGAGGGGGTCTGGGGGAGTGTGGCCAAGGCGGCCCAGCCCTACGGGTTGTGTCCGAGGCAGCTGGAGCCTCGGCAGGTGGGGCCAAGGCATGTGCTAGCTGGGGGTGAGCTGGCTGGGCTAAGGACCTGGCCAGAGGGATGGAGGGGCGGGGATAGGATGGAGCCAGCCCCATTGCATGGTGATGGCTGGGTGCTTAAGGCCTAAAGCCTCAGCCAGAGGGCTCCCAGTATGTGTGAGGGGGCAGGCTGGGCTGAGGGATCACCCACCCCCAGTGCACAAATTTTGTGTACTGGGCCCCTAGTGTAAAATGATTAAAAAAAACATTAAAAGGATTCTTTAGTGAGTATACACAAACATGGGCATATTAAAGTGAAAGTGTAATGAGTAATATATCTGAAAACAATTCATAAACTACAATTCTGCAGTCATTATCAGAGACAGGATTTCTCATTCTGCTATTAAAGATAGTAGTATTTAAACTGTGTGATCATAGTATGCACGAATTATTTTTCATTGTAATACACAGGAAATAAAGGTATGTTACATTCCTTCCCCACACTAGGACATGGAACTAGAAATGGAAAAATAATTTCAAACCTAAGTAAGATGTCAAGAGTAAATCAAAATATAATGCTGACCTTTACTTTATCTGCAAATCTCCAAAACTCTGATCATAGCCAAATTTAATGGTATGTGAAACTCCAGAAGTATGTTAAGAGATATATAACAAAGCCCTGAAAATGTACATTTTATCCTCAGAGCATTTTCTCCAACACATAGGAAATTTTAATGTTTCAGTCTTTCTCGACCTGTCTGCCCTATTAGTGCAGGCCTATACTTATACTACACATGCACGTACCAATAATGGTACTTATGTGTGCTAACTCACATCTTTAATTGAAATCTCCCCTCTCTTCCTGTTAACTATAGACTGACCACCCACAATGCTTGTTCAATTCCAGAAGTTTCCTGTTCATTTAAGCAAGATCCTGGAGGCAGAATTCATGGGGGATTAACACTCTAAAGCATCCTTTCACCATGAATCTCAAGTCATTTTGCACATTTTAATTCATTCTTAGAAAGCCACAGAGAGGAAGTTAATGGCCAGGCCTGTTTTTTTCAAAAAGAGTCTCTTAAATAGGGAGAGATTCAAGTAGATTCAGTGTGTTTCATTCAAGTATATGAAATCAAACACGAGGCAGTTTAAAAGATGAAATGTTTAAATTTTAACCTAAAATGTTATTTTTTAAAAGAAGTATCATAAAACACCCCAAATAGGGTTGTAATCAGCTATTTCAAGTAAAGCACACATATACTTTTACAAGTAAACATTTTATTTAAATGACTGCTGTTATAGGCTTAAAGAAGTAAGCCATAAGGGAGCTTAAATCTGTTTATGATTAAAATCTAAAATGCACTTTTTTTTTCAAGTGGCTTAGAACATAGGTCAACAGGACACTTTTATTACAGATATGAAATAATTTAATGCACTGTAAACATAAATGAAATGTTGTACCAGTACATTTGTTTTAACCTTCCTTACACCATAAAATATGTTTATAAGTAAAACAAATGCAAAATGAATGTATCCTAAGATTTCTAATATATTGAAGAGTTAAACTATCCTCTACACTTATCCATAGGGTGTTAGAAATTTTGTTTAACATAGTGAGGATGTAACTTTTAGAAAATTAGACTACAAGTGTTAATATTCCAAATTGAGAATAGAGTTCTTTGGTTTGAGAGGGTTATATGCCCAGTCAACTTCCAGGCACTGACCAAACCAGCCAAAATCTAATTTATTTTAAAGATAAATGTCTTCAGAAAGTGACCCATTCCAAAGTCACTTTTCTACTCCAGAGTTCAAAATTGAAAAAAAAAAAAGGTTAAAGGAGGTTTAAGGAAAATAATTATATATGAATGTATTTTTAAGTATAATTTAAAATTTTTTAAAGGGAGAAAGAAATTAAGGTTGTTTTCTGTGTAATTAGAAAAAATTCCTAAATAAGTACACATATTCATTCAATGGTTTTTAGTATTCTTAGAGTGGTTCATTGCCACACTTTTCAAGCATATTTATCACCTTGAAAGGAAATTCTGTATCCATTAGCAGTTTTAACCAATAAATTTTTAAAGCCAGTTTATGTGTATTCCCACTTGTGACCTTTCCATTTGGACCATCCAGGTGTTCTGTGTATCCCTAGTATTTTCTCTTCTTTTATAGAGCATGAAATCATGGAATATCACAATAGAGTGGTAAGATCCCATTTCTGCAGCCAAATGGTCTGCGTTTAATCCTGATTTCCTTCCAAGCAGTCTGGCCTGTCGAGCAAATTCCTAAAACTTGTTGTTCCTCAGCTTTCTCATCCTTAGGATGGGGATGAAGGAATTGAGAGCAACTCTATCATAATATCATGACATTATTAGGATAATTAAATAAGAAATGTAGTTGAAACTGTATTTAAACAGTTTCTAGCATATACACAAACTTGCCATTTTCATCCATGAAACAGTTTTAAATTATAAACTACCAAGAGAAAAGTGGTTTTATTATCAAGTTTCAGCTATAACAGATAAAGCTGGAATAAAACAAAAAAGTCATCTGTTTTAAATATATGGATTTTTTTAAAATGTACAAAAAGATGAAATAATTTTCAAGGAGGACACATAAAACATTTCAAAGTTCTTTCTGAATTATGTAAATCATAGTGAAAGTGGGTAGCAATGGAAAAGATTAGAATATCTATGCCACTCAATGTAATTTATTAGTCAAAAGCAAATGAACTGTAACTTTTAAAATCAGAGGTATCTAGTAGTGACGCAGATAGATGCTATGCTAGAGAATCGGTCAACATGTATTTATTGTGAATCTACAGGGAGCATGCTGGTCACAAAGCCAGTGGCCAGTATTATCCTCAGGTGGATCAAATTAACTTCATCCGGCAGGATGTCAGTCACTGCTGGAATGCCCATGTTTGTGTATATTATGTCCCGTTTGGAAGCCAAAAGAAGTCTCTGTGAGGTCCCAACCACAACCGACATGACACCGTGCCCAGCCCCTCTCCCTGCTTCACACCCGCATGAACTCACTGAACTTTGGTTGAACTTTCCTGTTCAGTTGAGTACATTTTAATGCAATCTATCCTATTTAAGCCTAATTTGTATTTCATTTCACAACCTTGCCATTTAACACAAGCCCGTCAAGAAAGATTTAAGGGCAGCATCTAATTTCTAGCCCAAATGACATTCAATCCTTCCCCTAGGGATACACTTTCTGTTCCTGAAACATATCCTTAGGGGAAGCGAATGGGCAAACATCTTCATTTTACTCTGTTTCTAAATCGTTGTCTTCTCTGACAATGAAAAACTACAAATATATTGGCTATTCCATTTTTCAGTCATTTTTTTTTCTTCCTAATAAGAATGATGTATCCTTTGGACAACACATAACAGGAATAATATGGCCAGTATTGTCCATCTCCAAAAAATAGTGTTTTCACTTCAGACTTACCAGTGGTACATTTTTTCAGACTTGGCTATGACAGATTATATGTGAAGGCAACTTCCTTGTCAAATAAGAGGGTAACATGCCTAAGAGATTTATAAATTTTTATTTTAAAGAAGGATTCTTTGCATACCAAAATACAGGCTTCCATTAACCCAATCGTAGGGAAGATAAATTTTAGCAGGAAAATTATTTTTTAAAAGTTCATACGGCCACACATAATTTTTCTTTTGACTTCAGCACATTTTTTAGTTATCTGCTAGGAACATTAAGTCCTTCAGTGTAGACCAGCTTTTTTTGGGGGGCGGGCGGGAACATTCTTTCTTTTCTCTTCTAATATATTTCAAATTTATTTTGTTTGGATAGGCCTTTTGGAATAGTTGCTACTTGTTTCAAAGTGCTTCTAGAAATCTGACTCCAAATTAAATAAAAAGTGTATAGAATAAAAGCATTCCATAAAGAATATAAAATTTTGGGCATAAATTTAAGGAACACATGGTGAACACAATTCTTAGACTGAGTCAATTTCCTGAATAAATATTATGTAAAGAATATACAAGGCCCTGTATATCCTATTTTAAAATTAAAAAATTATAGAGTGATAAGTGACATAGGACCTCTTTTCCCTATGAGTTCATAGAACTTTGACAGATAACAATAATCATTGTTATTTGCTAGATATTTACTAATCATCTGGGTTATGAAGGTAAGACAGCCTAAGTGCATAATGATATTTGTACAAAATAGACCTTAATGAAAGTCACATAATTTTATTGAGCACTTACTATTTAGCAAGCACTGTGAATGTTCAAGGTGCCGATTGAAAATCCTTGCCCTTATAGAGCATATACAGATTAAGTGTTCCAAGAATGGAATAAGCAGAATTTATGTTATGAGTTTCAGAGAAGGATAAGATAATTTCTTGTGGATGAAGCAGCATTTGAAGAAACACTTAGGTTTGAAAATGCAGACATGAGAGAGAAGAAAACCGTAGCAATCTGAATTATTATCAGCTTGAGATCTAGAAAGTGCCTGTTATTTAGAACTTGTAAGAATGGAGAACTTTTGTCAAAAGTCTGGAATTTATATTTTTATTCTTATTATATTCTAAATAACTAATCCCATCTGAGATCACACACAGAAGTATTAAAATAATACAACAGAGCGACCTTTATTGTATTTATAGACTCACCGAAAGAAAGGGAGAGGGAAAATTAACTGAAATAAAACAAACCCAGAGTGTCCTAAGAGATGGCCAATCACTAATTACTGCCTCTGGGCTGTCCATATGCAATCCACGTGTATTCACAATGTAGCCAAAATTAGCCTAAAAAAGATGATGTGGTTAAGAAATTATTGGAGCATCCTAACCGAGGTTTGGCTCAGTGGATGGAATGTTGGTCTTTGGACTGAAGGGTCCCAAGTTCGATTCTGGTCAAGGGCATGTACTTAGTTGCAGGCACATCCCCAGTAGGGGGTATGCGGGAGGCAGTTGATTAATGTTTTTCTCTCACTGATGTTTCTAACTCTCTATCCCTCTCCCTTCTTGTAAACAATCAATAAGATATATTTTACAAAAAGAAATTACTGGAGCAAAAAGGACTGTACAAGTAGAGTCAAATAATACAGTGCTAATTTTTAAGGACTAGTCCAACAGGTTATGGGAATTGTACATACCTGTAATCAAGGAGGCAATCGCTGGCAGGCACTCCAGGCCAGTCCATAGATATACTTTGTATGTGTACATAGGGCATATTATCTGTAAAACATCTTTAATAATAAAAGGGTGATATGCTAATTACACCAAACATCCTTCCAGGTGACCTTCTGGACAAAGCTGGGGCTGCAAGGGAAACCCAGGTCCCAGATGCCAGAGGGAAGCCGGTGGCGGCACCTGGGGGAAGGAAGGCCTACTCTTGCACGAATTTCATGCATTGGGCCTCTAGTGTTCCTACAAAGAAAGTGTTTCCTTTGGACTAAAAGCTAAAAAATTACTAGTTTTCTTGGACTTATCTACATTTTGAACAAAACCCTCTTGGAGTACTTGAGACTTTTTCAGTTTCCACTCCAATACTTACAAATTATTTTTGTTTTTAAACTTCAGCTGAATCTTTTTCTTCTGAATAACAACTGCTAGGAAAAATTGGAAGCCAAAGGGAAGTGAAATACCTCTTTTTCTACTCCAGTGATGCCTGCATTTCAGTGACAGAGATTCCCATCTTTGGTGTGTACTTCCTTTGTGAAGAGTTGGAGGATTCACTAGGAAAGGCAGCACAGTATAATTGTAAGTGTAAGTGCTATGATAATTATTATAATTACTATAATTATAATGATGTGGGCCGCCTGTAAAAAATGAATTTCCGAGTAATGGAAGTGACTTTATAACCTAACAGGGCAAAAGCCATTCAGCTAGCTATGTGTTTTAACTCTCTGGTGACCAAAATGGCAACATTTAAAGACAGTCAAATTTCTCAATGTAAAAAACTTTTGCAAAAAGTTATTATTTGTGCCCTGGCCAGTGGGGCTTAGTTGGTTGAGCATCAACCATGTACCAAAAGGCCACAAGTTTGATGCCAGGTTAGGGCACATTCATAGTTTCTGGCTTGCTCCCCAATAGGGGGCATGCAGGAGGCAGCCAATCAGTGTTTCTCTTTCTCTCTTCCTTCTTTTCTCTATAAAATCAATAAAAAATAAACATATTGAAAGAAATGTATTATCTGTGAATTGATATAGAGCTATTCTTAATGTTACTTTCATTGTCAGACTTTTGTTTCTTTTTTGCTGTTTTTTTTCATTACCATGTTTTAACTTTTACAAATGAAAGAACCCACACATACATACTCATACAAACCACAACAAATGTACACATAGATCATGAACAGAGCAAAGTAGCACATGTTTACAAAGATTTCTTGATTTACTAACAGGCAATTGTCTGTAAGGGAAAACAATCTAGATTCCAGCTGACCACATTAAGATCATATTTGAGGCTGTAAGTCTTTGTGGATATAATTTACATGTGTGTGTGTGTGTGTTTTTTTTATTTTATTTCAATGAAAGTAAACCTTCAGAACCCTTTTTAGTTGCTTCTAAACACTGATAGTCCCCATACTTACTATAATTAATAGAATAAGCACACAATTCTGCATATATCTATAATAATAAAAGGGTGATATGCTAATTAGACAGGACATCTTCCTGTTGTAAATCTGGGCGTCCTTCCTGATAAAGCCGGGCCAGAGGGAAGCCAGCCCAGGTCCCAGGTGCTTGCGTGCAGACTGAAGGAATCCAGCCTGCATCTCAGGTGCCTGCAGTGGCTGCAAGGAAGCAGCCCAGGTCCCAGTTGCCTATGGGCTGCCAGAGGAGGGAAGCAGTCCAGGTCCGGGTGCCTGCCAATGGCTGGAGAAGGGATGCCCAGGTCCTGGGTGCCTGAGGAAAGCTGGTGTCGTCAGCCATGGGAAGGAAGGCCTACTCTTGCACGAATTTTTGTGCATCGGGCCTCTGGTCCTATATAATAAAAGGCTAAAAGGCAAATTGTCTCCTTGGGAGTTAGACCGACTAGAAGTTTGATCCCTCACAGTGTTGTGCACTGAACACATGAGGTAGTGCAGAACTAAGGAAGGCCCCAGCTGACAACGGGAAGCCGGGTTAAGGAAGGTCCAGATGGCAGCCATAAGGCCTCGATTGGCTCTGATCACTGGCCAGTCCTAGAAAGCCTACCCATGCAGAGATTTCGTGCACTTGGCCCCTCATAGAATATAAAGGGTTTGTGGGCTCTAATAGATATAAGGTATGGAAAACAAAATCACCTTCAATTTAAATAAAACATCTCTCCTTCCCAAATATATTGTCCTATGACTAAGTTTGAGACAAGTAGCAGAAAAGACTTGAAGATAGTACATATAAATAAACAAATGATAAAATAGAGCAGTGCTCATATTTTAAACTAGAGACCCAGTGCACAAAATTTGTGCACAGGAGTGTGTGTCCCTCAGCTCTGCCTGCACCCTCTCCAATCTGGGACCTCTGGAGGGATGTCTTACTGCCCATTTAGGCCCCATCCCAATGGAATCGGGCCTAAACGGGCAGTCAGACATTCCTCTCACAATCCAGGACTGCTGGCTCATCTGCCTGCCTGCCTGATTGCCCCAACTGCTTCTGTCTGTCAGCCTGATCTCCTCCTAACCACTCTCCTGACAGCCTTATTGGTGCCTAACTACTCCACTGACAGCCTGATTGCCCCTCACTGCCCATTCCTACAGGTCTGGCCGCAATTGCCCCTCACTGCCCACTCCTACAGGTCTGGCCGCAACTGCCCTCCCCTGCTGGCCTGATCACCCAAAACTGCCCTCCCTTGAAGGCCTGATCTCTCCCAACTGCCCTACCCTCCAGGCCATCTGTGGAAGCCATCTTGTGTCCACATGGGGCCAGTCATCTTTGATCACATGGGAGTATCCATCTTGTGTGTTGGAGTGATGGTCAATGCATATTACTCTTCTATTAGATAGGAAGTGATACTAAATTCCTTCCTCAGCATGTTTTTGTGTGTGTTTTTTTCTTATTTATGTGTTTTGTTGGTTGTTGTTTTTTATTTTAGTTTGTCTTATTTTATTTTATGTGGTTGTTTGGCCTCACTGAATAAATGTAACCTAACAAAGTACTTAAACTATTTAGGTAAATGGAATAGTGGTTGAAAAAGAAATCACACCATTATATAAAACCCTACTACATACTTTGCTTTTTAAAAAAAATCAATGTTTGAAGTTTAACCATTCAGTTGCAAAAGCAAAAAACAGTATCATATTTGCCATTAGCATTTATATTCAGAAGTCACCATAACTATTATTGTTGTTTTAAAACTAAATAAGGTCCAGCCAGATATTTTTAAATTTGTAATTTTTTCCATAAAGGAGGCATAATTTTGAACAGATGTAGTTAATAGTATATTTACTTTCTTGTCCTTCCTCCTCTTTATGTGTAAACAAAAATTTTTTTTTCCTGTTTCTATGACCAGCAATTAGATCATTTTTACTTAGTACATCAAAAGTGATAGATAGGGGCAATGGAGTACCACTCTGAATCTGCATCAAAGAATTACCCACCCCCCCCCAAAAAAATGTTAGTTAATTGAAGACACTTAAAGTCTTGTCTTTGAGTAAACTACCTATTGAGAAGAACATCAATTGTATCCCAAATCCAATTTGTTATAGAATCAATTGTCTCATCTATTTTTTTTTAAAAATTTGTTTTGGAATTGCCTTTGGCATTTGCAGTCTCCCAATAAATTGGCCATTTATTATTTAGCAGTAGGTCAGAATGTATTCCCTCAAAATCTTTCTTCTCCTTTCCTTTCCTTCCACCTGGAAAGCTGCCATGAAAAGAAAGTCTGTCCAATCTGTACCGATGACAACCAAGGGAGGTACAATTCCTTGAAGACAAATTGCCCTGGGCAAGTCCCTTGAAATTTAGAGACAACAACAAACAAACAAATGCAAAAATGTTTAGTTTGGAAAGCTGGTCCATAGAAAATATACACAAAATGTAATGCTATACTTTCATTTCCTGTTCATTGAAAATTAGGAAGCTATAAGAATCCTCCAATGCATTAAAAAAAATCAATTTAACTTTAAGTAGTTCTTTTCTGTTGATGAAATTCTCATAAACTCCAAGGAAAGTAAAAACAAAACAAAACACAAACCTAAATTGAAACGCCATTGAACCATAAAAGTCAAACTTCTTATGTGTTTCAATTTCTATAATTATAAATTGCTATGTGTTTTACTGGAAGCTTTGCTTTCTGGCAAGAGGTATCATGGTGTCCACTTCTGGAAACAGAACTCACAGTATAAAATGAGGCATTACTTTTTGTGTTTGTTTTCTGGATAATTTTCAAAATAGGTTACCAGGAAGCTGGAGGAAACAAGCTCACATGGAGGAATCTAGTTCATCTTTTATTAGCCTCCCCTTTCTGCCTGAACCACATGGAGCCTCTTCTTTGTAAATGGAACCCACACCATATGCTTATGTTTCAAGCTTTTGTAAGCGATGTTATTCCTTTCCTGCCTGGCCTATTCCCAAACAATACCTCTGGCTCTGTCTCTCTCCACTTTCAGTTCATGTTTAATTATTGTGCAGCATGATGCCCTTCCTTTAATTATTGTGCAGCATGATGCATCACCTTCCCTTACTACAGAGCAGCACTACTCTCTTACAATGTGTTGTCTCTTAGTCACACACACCAATAACTTCTACCACGAAGGGGTTTAAGTCTTTGCTTTGCCTAGGAAAGGGAATGTGTTAGCTGCTCACTAACAACCTGTGGACTATCTACATAAATCTCTCTAGCTAAATGAGTTCAATGATTAAGGGAAATTCTTCTAGGACTAGGAACCTGTACTGTCACCTCTTAGACCTGGATTCAAGAAAACTCAGTGCATTTTGTCAAACATTTCAAATAAACGGGGGTGGGATAGGGTGGAAGGAAAGCATGGAGAATCTATATTGTTTGAGATTGTTTTCCTTTTTCTGAAAGAAATTATATTTAAAAGTAATATAGTCATAAAACTAAAGATAATTTTTGTAGCTTATCATATAAAAAAAAGAAGTGACAAATTCACCAAAGAGTCAAAAGATTACTCCTGTAATCTTTATTAATTCACTTTATACTTCTGATTCTATTTTATAGTTATAGACCTAAAACATTTCTTCAGCTAGAAAAGTTTAAAAAATACACACATAAAAATTCTCACTGTATACCTAGATATTATTTATTTTTCATAAAGACATTAACCTCTACAGATTTTTTTAATTTTCATATATGCCTAGGGTTTATGAAAATAGTTTGGTTTGATTTCTTCCTTAAAAATTAATCTGCCTGTAATGGCACTGTTGCTAATGGGATCTTCACACTAATTCCACGCACAAAGGAGAAGAATGAAATGGAAATAATGACTCATAATAGTAATTTGTAGCTCAATGTGAAATCTCTTGGCAGGATGCATGTTCCTGTATCCCATAAACAGAGTTAAAAGCTGCATTGCATTTATACCCAGAGGGACCAAACTAATGTATTAGCAAATTATAATAAAAGAAAAAAATGGAAAGAATCGGCTAATGTTGGCAACTAAGAATCATGGAAATCAGAGAAGTGCTCGTTGTATGTTGGTTTCTAACTAATGGTTGCTAGAGTTAGCTAACAATAGGCAAAATCACTTGAATGCAGTAATAACTGAATTTCAAAAGCAAATTAATCCAAATAACCCTTTTAAGCTTGAGGTACTTACCATTAAGTGTAGAGCATTATATGTGTTTAATACCCTGTGGTTTCTTTGGTTTCTAAAGATGTGAAGTGCTGAAAATCAGTAGGAAACATTGGTCTCATTATGCTTCTAATCCATGACTAGAGACACTGATATTATTATTATTACTGTTATTAAAACTCTAATTATATTTATTCACTCATTATAATGTTACATACAGGTGTGAACAAGATGTGTCTAAAGCACATAAATAAAATCTACACAAATATAGAATTAAATATCACCAAGACGGAGATATTTACTATTCTTTTCCAGGCCCATAGCTCATGCCATGTTGCAAACAAGTAACCTCACACATTGACTAATTTGAGGAAGCATATTCAATTTTCATTGGCCCTGAGCCTTGACTAGGGCACTATGTTGACCATAAATGTGCTATTTTCTTTTTTTCCAAACCATGTACTTTCTCACAGATAGGTCCCCTTCACTCTTTCTTGCCTTATTGTCATTAACTAGTATATGTGTCCACAAGTATTTAATTCTTGTTCTCCTTCTGGGAATAAAGTTAGACTGGTTTCCACATTGAATGAAATTTATTCTTGACCATGGGTCTGGCGTTAGCAAATAGAATATAAATAAAGCAAATGTGTGTCATCTAGTAAAAGAGCTTTAAAGAGTCAGTGCATTTTTTTTCAATTTACAGGAGATGGGAAATGACTCCTTAGTCTGGTTCTTTCAAAATGAACAAAGAGAATGTGGGCCTGAGCCTCTTCCAAATTATGAGACACAGAGCATGAGTGAATAATAAAGCTTTCTTGGCTTAAGCCGATGATGCATTAGTATTGTTTGTTATCTCCACGAAATCAACATCTTCTGAATGATTCATTTAATTACATAAGATCATCCAAGTTTTGCCCAGAAATTTTTTTGTATATTTTATTGATTTTTTACAGAGAGGAATGGAGAGGGATAGAAAGTCAGAAACATGGATGAGAGAGAAACATCTATCAGCTGCCTCCTGCACACCACCCACTAGAGATGTACTCGCAACCAAGGTAACTGCCCTTGACCGGAATCGAACCTGGGACCCTTCAGTCCGCAGGTCAATGCTCTATCCACTGAGCAAAACCAGTCAGGGATACCCAGAACTTCTTGAAAGCCTCCTAGCACCCTTCTTTTCTTTCTTGTTCTTCAATTATTTTCACCCTTCACTATTTATGAGCCAAAAATATGTAATAATAAACATCATGAATATGAATTGTGCTTATAATACACTGATGGTCTACCAGGAGCATTTTAGAAGGTCAGTAAATGGATTTAGTATCCACTATGCAGAAGATACTAAAATAATTACAAAAACAACATCAGATTCTGAAAAAAAATTTCATTTGTCTTTTTTTCCTAATTAAAACACTACACCATCATTTTTTTTTACTCCTCACCCAAGGTTATTTTTATTGATATGAGAGAGGGGAAGGGGAGAAACATCAATTTGTTGCCTTTCATATGTGCTGCAACCTGAGATTGAACTCACAACCGAGATATGTGACCTGGTAATTGATCCCTTAAACTTTTTGATGAAGGGATGATGTTCAATCAACTGAGCCACCTGGTTGGGTTACACCATCAACTTTTAATAACTATAAGGGTATTTTTTCCCAATTGTTTATACTTTTTCTGTTTGAGTAGAGTTAAAAGAGCATTCTTATTATATATAAAGAGTTGAAAATATGCTATTTTCTGATTAGATCATGATTTATTTACTTCAAAAAATAATTTCAACAATATTTATTGTGTACTTTCTACATTCCAAACACTCTAAGTAGTAGGAAGTAAGGAAGTGACCAAACCAGTTATAGTTTCTGCCTTCATAGAATAAATATTCTAAAAGAAGCAAGAGTCATATAGATATATACTATGTCAAGTGATGATAAATGCTATGAGAAAAAAAAAGCAGGATAATGGAAAGAACTAGTCTCACAGTACACCTCGGAGGAAAAATTAGAATAGCATCTTGTAAAGATTGTTCAGGTAACGAGACATTTAAGAATTTGGTAGTTTGCTCAGCTGGCATGGGTCTGTGGTTGAGCATCAACCTATGAACCAGAAGGTCATGGTTCAATTTCCAGTCAGGGCACATGCCTCAGTTATGGGCTCAATCCCAAGTGGGGGGCTTGCAGGAGGCATACAATCAATGAGTTTCTCTCATCATTGATGTTTCTTTCTCTCTCTCCCTCTACCTTCCTCTTTAAATTCAATAAAAATATATTTTAAAAAAAGAATTTGGAAGTTTAAATTTTGGGGAAAGTATAGATAAACACATAAAATAAATTTAGAAAAGTAAAAGAATATAAAGTAAAAATTATTCATTATCCAACTACTATTAAAATGTTTTTATTCACATAGAGTTTTAAAATAAATCTATTTTATGAATAATATAGCATAAAATGTTTATCCACTTATATTAATACTTTTTCTCTAAAAAGGCTGACATGCATACTGAACTATTAGCATAGGATTATTCTTACAGGTTGAATGATGCACAACTGTAGTGTTTTGCTTTTTATACTTTTGTTATACTGAATATTTTAAATCAGAAAACTTATAAGGTTTGAAAATATTCTTATTCAGAGTAATTATCAGTGGCTTTATAGGATTTCATTATACAACTAATTACCTAAAACAATTTATTTTATTAAGCCACCATTATTGGATATTTAATCTTTCCAATATTTTTGATGAATAATATGATTTTAATGATTTCCATGATAAATATAAAATATACCAGCTACATTATAAGCTAATTAGATTTTTGTGATCTAGCCTGATAACATATTGATTCTTATTTTGTGGGAAAATTGTGTTGTGTTATGCATTTCAAACAATTTATTTAAAGAGTAATCTTTGGAGCATAACACATTTTAATTGTGTGTTTTCTCTACAATTAAGTATTTTTATAACAAGTTAATTCTGTTAATTGCTTGAATATGTACATGATATTTGTTAACTTTTAAATGTGTTAGGCTACTTTGAAGATCATATGAAGCAACAAATGTTACTTTTTATTTGAATAGTTTATAAAACTAGATAATTACTAATAATTTGAATACTTAAACTACTCTTGGGAGAGCGAGAGAAAGGTAAACTGAGAAAACACATGAAGCAAGAGCAGGATTGAGGCAATGATATGACATGCAAGCTCTGATGTACTAAGACATTTTTTATGATAACTAGTCCCCACCCCTGGGCTAATTTGATTGCTCATCTTGGTGTTTGAAAACATCTGGAACTACTTTTAGGGAGTGCTTATCACATTGCACTGAACTTGCTGTACTTCAGTATCACACACTTATCTGCAAACTTCTTAAAATCAGGGACCACATATTTCTTCTGTGAAATCACTACAAGGAAGCCCAGTCAGTATCCTAAGTATATCAGGTCCCCAGGAACTATTTATAGACCTGAAATAAGACCACTTGAAGGATGTTATGGAAGACAGCATGCATACTGATGTTAGAATAATGCAAATGGCCCTAGCCAGTTTGGTTCAGTAAATAGAGCTTCAGCCTGCGACTGAAGGGTCCCAGGTTCCATTCAGGTCAAGGGCAGGCACCTCAGTTATAGGATCTTCTCTGGCCTGGCAACTAATTGATGTGTTTCTTCATATCAATTTATCTCTTTCTTCCACTCTGTCTAAAAATCAATGGAAAGATATCCCTGGGTGAGGATTATTAAAAAAAAAAAATGCCTTCCCAGAGGAAAGCAAATTTTGAAGAGAAAGGAAAATGGAAATATTGATAATATCAGTTCTGGAAAATCCATTCCCAACATTCCGGAGTATTGGAGTTTCCATTGATAGGAAGGACAACAAAGAAAATATTGGAGTTGTGCCTCTACTGGTCCAACAGTAAAAACATAATACAGGGATCTCTCTTCTTTTCCAATGAGAACATTTTCTTTCTCTATGAATATTAGTCCTACCATATATAAGAAACAGGTTTTATTAGTAAATAGACTGAACTTTTCCTCACCTTCTCCATCATCTCTACCTCTTCTACCTGGAGAAACTAAAAATGTGGAAAATATTCATACACGTGCTGGGTACATAATAGCTACTGAGTACACAGAGTTAATACTAAGAGCTTTTATTCCCTCTTAGGTAGTATATATGAATATATACTACCTTAGGTAGTATATGAATATATACTACCTAAGGGGGCCATGAAACTACAGCTTTTAAATTTCAATTTAGAAAAGCAATTGACAGTCCACATCACAATGCTCTGAAATGTATCACTGTGTTTGCACCAAGATCATGCCTCTCATGGGCTACCCCAGCTAGTGACTAAATTTGATAGACAGATGAAAGCAGAACATTTCAGAAGAAAATAAATTCCTCCAGAGACCTTGATTTGAGAACTTGCAAATTATCTTTCTGGACTTTCTTTATCCTGATCAGCAGTTTAATAAAGTTACAATCCTCCTTCCTTCCTTTTCTCTCTTTCACTCAGGGTATCATATATACATCATGGTCTCATAGCTCTCCCAACCTACTGATTATTTTTTTATTTTCTTTCACAGGAATTTCTCAAAATAACACCCTTACACAATTATTCTTTCTGGATCTGCTTCATCAAAGACCCTGAGTAAATAATAACATAATATGAAGGGGTGTCTTAATGCCTTATAATATACTAGAGGCTGGGTACACAAAATTTATGCATGGGGAGTGTGTCCCTCAGCCCAGCCTGCCCTCTCTCCAATCTGGGACTGGGTAGGATAGGGCCTAAACAGGCAGTTAGACATCCCTTTCACAATCCAGGACTGCTGGCTCCCAACTGCTCATCTACCTGCCTTCATGATTGCCACTAACCACTTCTGCCTGCCAGCCTGATCACCCCCTAACCACTCCCCTGCCAGCCTGATTGATGACTAACTGCTCCTCTGCCAGCCTTTTTCCTGCTAACTGCCCTCCCCTGCAGGCCTGGTCATCCCTAACTGCCTTCCCCTGCAGCCTGGTCACTTCTAAATGTCCTCCCTTGCAGGCTTGTTCCCTCCAACTGCCCTTCCCTCCTGTCTCCGTCACCTCCAACTTACCTCCTCTGCTGGACTGGTCACTCCTAATTGCCCTCCCCTGCAGGCTTGATTACACCCAACTGCCTTCCCCTGCTGGCTATCTTGTGGTAGCCACCTTGTGCCCACATGGGGCAGCCATATTTGACCACGTGGGGGTGGCCATCTTGTGTGTTGGAGTGATGGTCAATCTGCATATTACTCTTTTATTAGATAGGATAGAGGCCTGGTGCATAGGTGGGGACCAGCTGGTTTTCCAGGATCAAAGTGGAGGTTCCCTAGGGACATGGGATAGCCTGGGTGAGAGGCCTATGGTGGTTTGCAGGCCAGCCCCAGTGACCCAAGCAGAGGCCATTGTATCTGGGATTTATTTATCTTCTATAATTGAAACTTTGTAGCCTTGAGTGGAGGCCTGGGCTGCCCAGGGTGTGCGGAAAGCTTGGCTTCCTCTATTGCCGGGGGAAACCCAAGCCTTCTGTTTGCTCTGTGGCCACAGCAATCTTGGTTGAATAAATTTGCATACTCTCTTCTGATTGGCTGTTGGTCATGGCTTGGGGGTGTAGCAGAGCAATGGCTAATTTGCATATTACTATTTTATTATATAGTCTTTTGGTATATATCATATCTTCATATCTCTGTATTTTTTATCATCTATCTTCTATCATCTGTCTATCTATCAATCTAGCTATCTATCATCTACCTATGAATCTAGTTGTTTAAATGTAGCCATAATTAGATTATAAGATTATTGACAATGCCGGATTTATTCAGTTTGGCAATACTTCAAAGCTATGTGCATTCCTTCTCTAGGGTTCCTAACAAAGTGCCACAAAGTGAATGCTTTAAAACAAGAAGTGTGTACCCTCTCACAACTCTGGAGGCTAGAAGTCTAAAACTGAGGTGTCAACAGAGACAACAGTTTCTCTGAAAGCTTAGGGGAGAATCCTTTTTATGCCTGTTCCTACTCTCTGGTGGTTGCCAGGCACCCTTCCTGTTTCTTGACTTGAAGATGCATCTTTCCTATCTCTGCTTCTGCCTTCAAATGATCTTCTCCACTGTATGTCTCCTATCTGTATTTCTAAATTTCTTTCTTTTTGTAAGGGCAATAGGATTCGATTAGGACCTAATCTAAGCCAGTGTGACTTCATCCTAACTTGATTTATTGTGTAAAGATCCTATTTCCAAATAAGTTCTTATTCACAGTTACAGTCCTTTAGGACATTTACACATTTTTTGGAAAATATCAAATTACTCTAGTAATCAATAGAGTGGATTTCAAAAAATAAAAGTCACTATAACTTACTTGCTTAACACACTCCATTGACTTGCCATTGCAATCAGTGTAAGATTCCAGATCTGTACCTTGGACCAAGTTTCTGAAAGAGTCATTCGTTATGTCTCTGACCTCATCTCTCTCCACAGAGGAGGCTTGTGGTCCAGCCACAATTGCCCTCTATTGTGCATCCAATATGCCAAGCTTTATGCCTCAGGGAAAACTCACTTGTTCTTTGCTTTGCCTGCATCTATCTTTTCATAGCTTTACACATAGTTAGTTGCCTCTGGATCATCATTCTTGTTTCCTCTCACATGTGAGCTTCTGACAAAGGATTTTATAACACTGAACTAAAGGAATCTGCAGTCCTTTGCAGTCTAGCTCTATCCCCTAACCTATTTTATTATCTTCATAGCAACATCGCTGTCTAAAATTAATTAGCTCATGGAGCTTGCTTTTTTATTATCTTTGTTTCCAGACGGGAAATAATTTAAGTTCTGCAAGGCCAGGTCTATTATGTTTCCTTCTCTGTTCCCAATATTCCAACCATGTCTGGCAAATGTGAGCAGTTAAAAAAAAAAAACAAGTACTGAGTGACTGATTCACAACGTGTTATATAAAGACAGAGAGGAGCAATCGACAGGCTGGGTGAATCAGGAGAAATGGAGTGTTTGGGCTTGATCATGAAGACCTCATTCCTTCAACAAATGTATATAAGGTCTACTCTGCACTGAGAAATCAGAAGGAAGGAGTAACCTTAGGCATTTCACATAATGAAACAATATGGAATAGACTGTCATAAGAACAACAAGCATGACTTGGACAGTAAATACTATGAAAATACAGAAAATGAAAGGATCAGAGAGGCTAAAGTAATCAAGCAAAGTTTACTTAGGATTGAGTGAGAAACCCTGCCCCTTTACCTCAAGGAAGTTGACCCTGTAATTAGTGTAAAGATTAGATGTCGGTAACAGTAAGGAATACAACTGCAGAGATTGGAGTCCATGAATTTGAGTCAACAATGTCTTTCAAGCCCCATAGAGCGCATTGTCTCTGTAAGTAGTATGGTTGGAGACAGGTTCTCAAAAAAGTTCTCAATGTGCAACTATGAGAAGTGATTTTAAATTCAATCTCTTTCATTTTCTGAAGGAAGCCACTGTGAACATTTTATTTAAAATTCAATTTAGTTTATTTCAACTATATTAAGAAGGATGAAAGGACAGAATGCTCTTAGTCTAATGGTAGAATCAGGGGGGAAAATTGTAAGACACACACATATGGACAAAAACTACATTGTTACTTATTGGTGGTTCCCAAAACACCGTTTCCAAAAATAAACTTGGAATTCTAGAGCTGAAAAAGAATGTTATGTAGTTAAAACCATGCAATATAAAGCTTATGTTTCTAATATGCTAATCCTTCATAATACATGCTGTAAAACCAGTATTTTTGAAAGTTGATGGCAGGAAAACCTTGCCTTCTGACTGTTAGTGACTTCATAATTGGAAAATTCCACATGCTGAGGAATTTATTCAGTAATAAGTTCTTTGTAACTTTAGTTTCTGACACTTTCAGAGACAGGTACATTGACCAACTGATTTGTGTGCCTATATATAATACACATACTCATATACATATAAGGTGTCCCAAAATTGTACAAACAAACTTTGAATAATTATGAAGGCAGTTTATTAAAATATGTTTCATTTTCAAAATTGAGCTATAAGCTGTTAAAATGTGTATACATTTTGAGGGAACACTGTATATTTATATCTTTGCTTTTTATTTTCTTGTACGCACACACACACCCATATCAACATAGTATATATATATATATATATATATTATATTTAATAAGTATACATACACATTTATCTACATCTATAAAATATCTAGATGTTAATGGCTTATCAAAATGGGTCACTGATCTAAAATCTAAACCTATTTGGATTTGCATTAGCATTTTTCCTTTTCTTTTTAAATTTACTGTCCAAATCCTTTGTTTGGTTATTAAAGAAAAAAAATGTTCAATTCCCATAAATCCAAATATGTGGGAAAAAATGATCACAACACTTTATCTTCCAGGATGAGAAATATGACCGTGCTAGCACTTTTCTGTGGGCTTGGCTCGATTTTGATAGCAAAACAAGATCTGCATGTCCTTTTAGCTGTGGGTTCTCTACAAACATTTCTGGATTTTCCTACAAGCTGATGAACTGTCACAGATGCCTGGGTATTTAGAATGGTTTTTGCTTTCTTCACAGAGACTCCGGGCTTTAAATCCTGAGCACTAAATGTTGTGGTTTTAGTCTCCAGATAACGCTCTAGTAGCACATTGAAAAGAGGTGAAATGGCATTGACCTTTTCAAAAAGGGCAAGTGTTAATGGTGCCATTTGAGCAGCAAGCCCTCAGAACCTTCTGCACACAACAGTGACTCAGTAATTAAGTTCAGAATATTATTTAAAAAATAAAATAAAAAAGGAAGCGACCATGGAAATATAAATAAACCCTTTACTATTTTTGCAGAGAAAACACAATAAAAGATAAGGTGATAGAATCTTTCTTGGTAAAATTATATCTATAGTTTGTAACTTGTAAATTATTTTTTTCTCTTCAAAATTGGATACCAAAAAATAGTGTGGTCCAAACTCATAGTTTATTAAAATGATTATACACCATCCCTGAGACTTTATAGCTCATGAGATGCAATTTTTTAAAAAAAATTGCTACTGATAATAAAAATATGTCAACAATATTAAAAGAATAAATGTCAAATGGTGCTTTTAGTGACAATTATTTTTTTTTTAAAGATCAACTGATGTTTCTTTCTTTTGTTAGATAGCCTAAGTACCCCAGATGATGATCAAATTCTAAAAAGGTTGATGGCAAATGATGTAAGTGCTGCAGCTGCCAATTAAATAACACGAAGTTTTCAGGATGATCTAATTTCTCTGGTTATAGGTTATCCAGCAGAGGAAACTAAGCAGCTATAGTGTTGTCAATAGACCATCAATCTGTGCCCTATTTGCAGAATAATGAAAATGGAGAATTCTAAAGCAGGGGAGATGGGCAGTGGGAGCAAAAGACATTAAGTATTCTGCTCTTTGCTCAGGCAAGCCTCAGGTTTCTTAAGGGCAAAGTAGGATTTTTTACTTGGTACTCAACAGATTAAAAACATGAATGCTGAGGTAAATTTTTATTTTGTTAGAATCTATACTTTTCAGGGAGTGAGAAAGGTTTTACAATAAGAATGATTGGTACCAATTATCAAATCTCAGCACTCTGTTGCCTGTAGGTTCTTTTCGGTATCTATTTATATAAAAGCTTAATATGCCAATTGTCTCCTCAAGAGTTTGACCAGGAGACTAGGAGTTTAATCTCTTTCTATGACATGCACTTGCCACTGGGGAAGGCACAGAACAAAGGAAGCCCCAACCAGCAGCAGCCAGTCAGGGGAAGGAAGATCCCAATTGGCCCTGATTGCTGGCCAGGCCTAAGGACCCTACCCATGCACGAATTTTTTGCATAAGGCCTCTAGTTTTATTACATTTAACATTTTCAATAAGGGGACAATTGTTATTGTCCCCATCTTATGAATGAGAATACCATTTAAGTCATTACTTGAATAAATTGGCTAATTCATTACTGAATAAAGTAAGCATTAAAACCTAGTTCCTTCTAATAACCAAAACAGTCTTCTTTCTGGCATTCTTCAGTTTCCCAGGAAGCATAGATGCTGGGAAAAAGTGAATTCTTACCTAATTATATGGTTGATTTCTCTCTCTAAAGCCAAGTATTGTGTTAGGTTAGTGTAGCATGGCCAAAAGTAACTATTTGGGGATTATACATATATAGCCTAAAGCAAACACTAATTACAAAAATAGATGTGTTTTCTAAGTTTTAAGCATTTCAGGTTTTGGGGAATATATGAAGAAAAAAACAAGACATGATTTAACTTGGTCAGAATCAATAAGTAAAACATTATTACAGTGATATTGAAATCATGATTTTTAACTTTTAGAGAGCATCTTATTTTATTTTTATTTTTAGAGAGCATTTTAGAGATGTGTTTATTACATCACAGATCATATTAAAATAATTGTTAACCTCGTACAGTGTAACATGTGAGCCTTCTTTATCTGGTGAGGCCTCTGGTGATATTGCAAGGTATAACCAAATGTATTTAATATTTTTGGAAGGAATAATTAGTTGTAGAGGAAAATTTTAAATATTTGTTTAATGCATATGTCTTTACTGTATAATGTTAAATCCACACAGTTTTGGATAATGACACAAATTGTACAAGTTAATCAACCTTCTGAATTTTGGGTTCATTATTTGACCTACACTAGCCTCAGGACAGGACAGGACAGGAAGAGAAATATGCCCTTCTTTAGAAATGTGTGCAATGTTACAGAAACATGAATATGGCAGAGGTTGTAAATTAACTCTGATAGTGCGCTGATAAACTTCAAATTATTTATCTGGGAAATTCAAAGCATGTGTGGGTAGCTGCTTGTGGACAACTCTAAATTTTTGGTCCAGTATCACCGAATGTTGCCCTCCATAATTTGGAAAAATTAAAAGGTAAGATTTCTGCTTACTGGAAATAAGTCATGAACTGGCTGTGCACGTCTCTATTTTGGTCTGGCATACACATTTACTGGAAGGCCTAATAGTAACCTCTGAAGAAATTCATAATGAGGAAATGATACAATATTTCCATTTCAGATATTGGCCTAAATGGCATGGTAATGATAACTTGTTGACGCCATGAATATGTGTGTGTGTGTGAGTGTGTGTGTGTGTGTGTGTGTGTGTGTGTGTGTGTGTGCATGTGTATAGACAAACTGTATTTATAGATATGTGATACATCAGGTTACTTTGAAAGGATACATATATGTATGTATTTCAGAATACTGTGGCCCCAAGATAATATTTAGGTAGGGGAGAAAATAAAACCAACATTATTTGAAAATGTGAACATATTACTGATTAAATATAGTTTAAAGATTTAAAAACAAGGGTATTTTAGTCATTTCAAATTTAACATTACAATTTATTTAAATAGCTTTTCCCACATGGATCATAAACACAGAGTTGTAGTCATTATCTTCTTGCTGCTGGCTCCTTGGTCCATGTAATCACCACCTGAGCAATATAAATTATCAAGTGTGAGGAACTGCATAACATGAAAAAAAAAATGTCACTCACCTGGATACTCAGGCCTACTTGATGTAAACTGAGATTTTGACTATCACCACTTCCATCAACAAAATAAAATTGTCTAGAACGAGCCAGACTCACAAATCTCTAAATTCCCAAGGGGGTTGGATCATTTTTTTGTTTTGTTTTGTTGCAAAGGTTTAAGTTTATACTTCAGAGCTTACTTCATTTTCTTTTAGGTTTTAGCCCATTAGACATGAGCAGGCTTGGAAAGGAATAATTAACAAGTCCTATAAGATAGAAAAAAAGCAGGGCATGATGAAAAGGCTCAAGGCCATTTCTTTATATGCTCGCATCCCAACCATGGTCTTTCAAATGGGTTTCAAATATTTAAAGACTTCTAGCAGTCTCTACTTGGACAGTTTGTTCCAAAGAAAATCCAAATTGTTTAAAGCAGTTCAGAGAATTCTATTCACATAAAATTTCATGGAATAAAATTTCATTAATTTTATTACAAATTTCTAGTTTTTTTCTCTTAACAGACAATATGGTGTGTTTCAACTTGTTGAAATGAATTTTCAGGTGTGCTAAATGTAGTAAAATTAGGTAATGGAAAATGTTCTAGACTAAAGATTGAAATTTATGTTTACCATAAAATCAAGGTCTATGAGCTATTCTGATATTTTTAAATTTCAGAGTGCATTGTGCATTGTAATCCTGTTACCCATCCTAAATTATAAAGAGTAATATGCAAATTGACCATCACACCCTCACTAGATGACTGCCTATGACCAGGCTGGCAGGGGGGTGAGGGACAACCAAAGGATTGTACAAGCAGGCTGCATGGGGCAACCAGGCCAGCAGGGGGTTAGTGAGGGATGACCAAATGACTGAACAAGCAGGCTGCAGGGGTGACCAGGCTGGTGAGGGGCTATAAGGGGCACCCAGGCCAGCGGGGAGGACAGTACGGGGTGCCAGGACAGCGTGGGGGGACAGTTAGGGGCAACTGAGCAGGCAAGCAGGTGAGCTATTAGGAGCCAGTGGTCCAGGATTGCAAGGTGTCCTGAACTGGAGAGGGTGCAGGCTGGCCTGAGGGAACCCCCCCATGCATGAATTTTGTGCACCAGGCCTCTAGTGTAGTAATAATAATAGCTGTGTTTGAGTACCTGCTATATGTTGTATATTATGATCATGCATAATTCTAGCAGTCATTTTATAATTTTATAAATAGAAAAACAGACTAAGTAAATTGACTGTCTCCAAAGCTCATGAAGAAAGTATGAACTAAATTCAGTTTATATGTCACTGGGGCCTATGCCCTTGTCAAGAGAGCAGGTAGACCCTTTGTGATATTAGACTATCAGACAAATGCAAGACTCCATTGTTTCTGCTTTAGAAAAGATTAACTGAAAAAAGTGTCTTCTGGCACAGGAATGGGATTCTCAATGTCACATAGCTAACATATAAATATGTCATTTCCTATTTCTTTGATCAATTTCAAAACTCAAATCACTTAATATTTAAATTTTCTAATCTTTAAGAGCTCATGTAGCCTATTATAATCTAGATATATTATATCCATCAGTTGTTTTATATTGTTTTTGTTTTATTTAAGAAATTACTGTCTTTATTAAATGTCCTTGAATGGAGTTTCCAAACCTATTCCAGTGTTAGGGGGGATCAATGCCCCACACCAACAAATAATTCTTAAATACCATCAGGGTGTCTAAGTAGTCAACTCAATTCTGACACAATCTACCAGGAGGTAGAATTAAATTCCACAGGTCAAGGTTTTGTCCTACAAAGTTGCCTCCCATCCCCACCTCTCAACACGTACTTCAGATGCCAATCACAAGCCTAGGTTCTTATCTGTGCTTCTGGCCAACAGGTTATAGATTGGAAGGTTTTCTGCTTTGGATTCCATGAATTTGTTTGATGGCTCATAGAACTCAAGAAGACCCATTTTATCATTAGATTACCAGATTATTACAAATAATATTAAAGGATATGAATCAAAATCCAAATGAAACATAGTGTGAGGAGCTTCTGTCTTCATGCAGTGTGGAACCCAGGATGGTAGCATGTGGTAGCATGTTCCCCAATGTGAAAGCTCTCCAAAAAGACTGTCAAGTAGCTGTGTGTTTATAAAAGCTTCATTACATAGCATGATTGACTAAGCAATTGCCCCTTGCCAATTGAACTCAACCTAGAACCCTCGCCACTAAAGTCAGGTGGTGAGAGTAAAAATTCCAGACCTGGAATCACATAGTGATCATTCTGGCAATCAGCCCTTACCTTTGGCTGAATTTCAACATTTACCTAAATAATATGACATGACATGACATGATATGACATGGCATGATATGACATGAGACATCTTTATCACTTTTAATGTTTAGGCAAGTCCAAGGGTTCTGGTTGTTACAAACCAGGGACTGTGGATAGAGACATCTATAATAATAAAAGTATAATATGCTAATTGGACAGGTTGTTCTTCTGGATGTCATTCTGGACATCCTTCTGGACTAAGCCGGTGAGAGAGGAAGGAAGGCAGCTGCCCGCGGCTGTGAGAGAGGGATCCAGACAGCTGCCATGGATGTGAAGACCTGCTCTTGCATGAATTTAGTGTATCAGCCTCTAGTATATTATAAAATTCCTTTACATAACTCACTTTACTGGAGCTCCCACAATGGATGTATAACTGGCATATAATAAATGCAATAAATGCTATTTCTTTAACTTATGCAATGTAAGTATTTTTGATATTTCTTTATTATTTTATTTTGATTGCTGCTTAAAAAGGAACAGAGTTAGAAGAAAATAATTTCCTGTTATGTTTGTTCTGTCAATATCTAGTGAGGTCTTAGATGGGTGGGTCATATACATTTTTAAGGCCTCAGTTTTCTCTTCAGTGGATTTGAAATTCAATGATACATCTTACCTTCATTCCCATATTAACATTATTAGCAAATTTGTACCATTTGATTCTTTCTATAACAGAAGAGATAAAAAAAGTCCACATGCTTCCCAGAATGTTAATCATATGTTAGCCATATTCATTTATTTTATGGTTCTGTGTGCATGCATAGCCATAGATGGGTCAATGGAGCATGCTGTGCTGCTGTTTTCACAAAGGCAAAATGGGAATTACAGTATCTTGTGTTAGTAGTTTATGAATTAAATAAAATATACTAATTTGAAAACAACTAGCCCAGACGCTCAAAATTTGCTTATTTCTTAGTTCTTAAAGGATAACATCATGGACAAAATTGAAGACTTTTTCTTTATATTTGTACATCTACATGTTAATTTATTGCTTATCTTCTCACGGCTGTAATCATTTATGTGGTTGCTCTTCAACTTTCACATGGCTTTCTATTTTTCATCTAACTTTAATACATGTAAAAACTTCTATATTTTAGCTATTTAATATTTTACATATGTTAGTTTTCTCTGTAGATCATTAATCCACATGAATTAAAACTTAACCTAAATATCTCAAAGGTATCTTCATTCAAATTTCATAGTGGTTACTGCACTTGTTTGCAAATATTTCAGAAAGATCACTTTCCAGAATTTTGTAGCCATAGAAATAAAAATTATATTTTCTTCAGAAATTGGAAGAATCCTATCTAATAAAAGAATAATAAGCAAATTGACCATACCTTCACTACACCAAATAAGCCATGCCCACAAGCCATGCCCACAAGCCTATCACAGGGTGATGGCCCTGGATTAGGCAGGCCAGGCTATGGGCGGGGCCAGCCAGCGAAGGCAGTGCCCCGATCACAGAGCCCTACGATGGCCAGGTACCCAGGTCCAGGTCCAGAAAGGGTCTCTCGCCAAGAGGCCCTTTCCAGCCCTGGGTTAGGCCAGATGGGCTGTGGGCAGGGCCAGTCAGCAATGGTGGGGCCCCGATCTCAAGGCCTTGTGATGGCCGGGTGCCGGGCCGGGCTGTAGTCAGAAGAAAAGAGACACATTATACACAGGAATAAACATAAAGATTACAAAAGATTTCTCAACAGAAACAGTGTAAGGGAGAAGATAGTACAGGAACATCATTAAAGTACTCACAAGGGGGAAAATCCTCTCAATTTATCATTCTAGACTGAGTGAAAATATTTTTAAAATAGTGAAAATATTTTTATGTATAAAAGATTCAATTTTTTAAACCATAGCAGATTTGTAGTGTAAGAAATGTTAAAAGAAGTCCTGCAAGCAGAAATAAAATTTTGCTAGATACAAATAATGATCTATACCAAGAAATGAAAACACTAAAGACAGCATATGCATAGGAAAAAAATATAATAGAAGTTTCTTATTATGTAAATATATCCTATATAATAAAAGAGAAACATGCAAATTTGACCGTACCTTCGCTATGCTACCAGCCAATCAGGAGTGCGGGGGGAGGGGGCGGGCCCAAGCCGCACGAGGGAAACTGACTATTGTATGTTCACAGCATCTGAGCCCCGAGCCACTGTGGGTTCACGAGGGTGGCTATAAGTGCCGAGAGCGAGGAGGGTCCCAGGAGCAGCAGTGGCCTCGCAGGAGTGTGAGGCGGAGGCGGCGGTGGGTGGGGTCCGAATGGGTGGGGGCTGCAACAGTGGCAGTCCTGGGGGCTCAGAGGCTCTGGAGGTGGAGTCAGAAGCCTTGGAGTGCAAGGTGGCAGCGGCAACAGGAGGAGTCTGAGTGGGCTGCGACAGTGGCCCTGGGGGCTCAGAGGCTATGGACTGGAAGAGGAACAAGCCACCCACTCCACAGTCCCAGATGCCAACAGCTATGCCTGCCTCTCTGGCCCAGGAGAGGGACTGCCTGCCTGCCTCGAAGTCCTGGGCACAAGCAGCTGCACCTGTGCCAGTGACCCAGGAGAGGGACAAGTCACATGCCCTGTGGTCCTGGGTGCCTGCGGCTGCCTGTGGCTGTGGCCTGCCTGAGTGAAGCTGGCCTGGGTCCTGCATGCCTATAGCTGGCCAGAGGGAGGGAAGCCTGGGTCCCAGGTCTGGGGCAAGGGAGAGGCAGTTAGGGGCAATCAGGCCAGCAGGGGAGCACTTAGGGGCAATCAGGCTGGTAGAGAAGCTGTTAGGGGCAATCAGGCAGGTAGGCAGAGGTGTTTAGGAGCAATCAGGCAGGCAGGCTGAGGGGTTAGGGGCTATCCGGCAGGCAGGCAGAGGCAGTTAAGGGCGATCAGGCAGGCAGGCCAGTGAGCAGTTAGGAGCCAGTAGTCCTAGATTGCGATGTCCAACTGCTGACAGTCAGACATCTCTGACTGCCAACAGTCATACATCCCTGAAGGGGTCCCTGATTGCAGAGGATGCAGGCTGGGTTGAAACCCCCCCTCCATGCACAAATTTAGTGCACCGGGCCACTAGTCTCACTGTAAGTATCTTATGTAGCTGTAATGATTGGATTTATCTTGCCATTTACTTTTTAATCCTAATATATAAAAAGCCAGGGGCCACCATGACCTAAATGACCAGACTGATGACTGAACAGCAGGCTGTGTGGGGAGATATGGCCAGCGGGGACCAGGAGGGCAGTAAGGGGAAATCATGCCAGCAGAGGGGCAGTTGGGGGCAACCAGGCTGGCAGGGGAGCTGGTGAGGGCCAACCAGCCTAATGGGGGGGGTGTCAGTAAGAGGTAAGGGCCAACCAGGTTGTCAGGGGGGCAGTGAGGGCAAACCAGGTTGGTGGGGGGGAGTTAGAGGTGACCAGGCTGGTAGGGGGTACAGTAAGGAGTGACCAGGCCAGTGGAGGGAGTGGTGAGGGGAAACCAGGCTGGTGGGGATCAAAAAGGCTGGCAGAGAAGGCAGTTGGGGGTGACCAGGCTAGCAACAGGGAGGGGAGGGTTAGAGGTGATCAGGCCAGTAGGCAGAGGCGGTTAGGGGTGATCAGGCTGGCAGTCAGGTGAGCAGTTAGAAGCCAGCTGTCCTGGATTGTGTGAGGGATGTCCGACTGCTGGTTTCCTCGGGATTGGACCTAAACCAGCAGTTGGACATCCCCTAAGGGGTCTAGGATTTGAGATGATGCAGGCTGGGCTGAGGGGATTCCCCTGTGCACAAATTTCATGCACCAGGCCTCTAGTTATGTAATAAAACACTTGACAATTAATTTGATCTGCTATGGTTTACTACTGGTTAAAAACATCAGTTCAGAATTCAACACCATTCTGGGATTTTCCTTTTGCACTTGGAATGAGTACCTTGCTATACACCCTCAAAGATAATCTTCTGATCTAGTCCATGATCATGTGCAATGTTTACAGAAAACTGGCTGTCATTTTAATCTTTTCTCTTTCTAATAGAACTAAGAATTAAAGACAATGAAGTTGCTTCAACCTTTACTGCAACACTAACCCCCAAGAAAAGTTTTGTCCTTTAGCCTCCTTATTCCCATACTTATCCAGTCCTTGACCTATTCTCCAAATCCTGACCTCCATAGTTAGCCCTTTTACTCCCATCCCCTAAAAGGACAAATTTTTAGTATTTTCTATTTCCCTGTAATGAACTGACAATTTTTATTTTCTAGTCACTAGGACAAAATTATAATGGGCAGTTTCCATAACAGTGACTGAGAAGTGATAATGATCGTAAATATTTGTATTATTTTTGTCTAAAAATGTCAACAGATTATGTACTCTATATTTGTATGAGAATGTATGGTTTTATATAAGTCTAATTCGAATTCTCTTTTTTATATCTTCTTTTCTTTCTTTTTCTGCCTCTCATTTTTATCTTTCTTTCTCCATATCTCTTTGTTTTGTCCTTTCTTTCTCTCTTGAGTGTGTGGGTGTATGCAAGTGTATTTTGATCAAGGCAACATAAGCACAGAGTCTCTAAATTAAAATAAATTTAAGCATAAAATAATGAACTGATGCCCAGTCTTCTGACTCTTTATTAAAGCATATTATGGTCATTGTATAATTTTTAATGTTTCTATTTGTATTATTACTGAGTTTCTTGAATTCAATAAACTGATTCTTCATGCTACTTTTGTAATAGAGTAAATTACAAAGTACTGGAGTGGGATTAAAATCTATGTATATAAAAGCCTAAACTACCAAATGACCCAATGAATGTTTGACTGATGTCTATGATGTGCACTGACCACCAGGGGGCAGAAAGCCAAAGTTACCCCAAGTAGTCAATACACTCCCACAGAGGGAGTGCCGCTCAGTTGACGGATGGGCACCAAACATCAGGGTCAGCCGTGCGAGCCTCTCCCGTCTCCACGGCAGCACTACCCAGTAGTGGTTAGGAAGGCACAGCAGGGCTGAGGTGAGTGGGAGTGGCACAGCACCCATCTCAGGCTCAGGCTCCTTCCCAGCCACCTGCTGCTTCATGCATTACTACATCCCTTGGGGGATGTCAGACAGCCAGTTTATGCCTGATCCCCACAGGCCACTGGGATCAGGCCAAAACCAGCAGTCCAACATCCCCTGAGAGGTCCAGGATTGTGAGAGGGCAGAGGACAGGCTGAGGTATCCCCGCAAATGTATGAATCTGTGCATTATATGGCATTTTTCCATAAGCTGAGATTTGAACAGTGTTCGAAGTTCCAAAAATGCATACAATTCCTCTGGAACTATAGTTAGAAATTTAATTTTTTTCCAAATTAAGTCTCATTTTAAAAAAACATTCAAGGAAATTCCAAAGTACCCACTCATTCTCTGTTTGTGTTTTTTTTTCTTTTGTTTTGTTTTGTTTTGTTTTTCCTGAGAGAGGATTTAGTCTGAAGGAAGTAAATGAAATTTAGCCAGCTTCATGAAAAAATATAGCTTGGGTTTTATTCTTGCACAACAAGACAAAAACAAGGATAATTAAATATTTGCTCTCACAAACTTTCTTTCAGGGAGCATCCTAAAAAAATTAAATTTTCCCCAAACCATCATAAAAGGTGTTCCAATCAGCAGACCCTCTTCACTTCTGTTCCACATCTCCTAGAGCTGGACACTGTCTGAGCCTAAAGGAACACTTAATACAGCAAAGCCAGACACTTTATATTCCATTTCCTGAAAACTCAGACTTCACTAAAGTTTGGCTTTTGTCCCTTCCAACCTGGTGAAGTTCCAGAACGTTCAGGTTTATATCTCTCATTGAAGACAAAGTAGCAGCATATCAGCTTTTTTCTCTCTCTAGAGAACAACAATTTATAATTAGGAGATTTACAAGTACAAACCAATTGGAAAAATATTTAGGCCCACTCCCACCTTTGGCATTTTTCCACCAGCTGAGATCAGGCTTCCTCATGAGGTGAGTAAACACAATCTCTGCTCATGAGTGAAGGCTCCAATCCAAGCCCTGGGACTTCCCACTCCTCTCACTGAAAAATGTGACCCCAGTCACACTCTCCCCAATAATGCTTTGCTCTCTTGATCACATTCTCTCATACGTGTCAAGAGAGTCAACAGGGATATATATCTTGATCCCGGCTCTTTATACTTATCTTTCTTATCTAGCAATGTAGAAAAGACTAGTTGATCCTCATCTGTGGTTTAATATTTGTCTTGGAAAAGCCAATGGGTTTTATAGATTTAGGAAAGGTTGTAAAAGTGTAGAGAAGAGATAATGATAGTAATAGATGACATTTATTATTCACTTGCCTGTGCCTGCCATTAGATTAAGTGGGCTGTAGCAATCAATTCGAATCCATTCAACATCCCTATGAATGAAACGTTACTCTTCTCATTTTCTAGAGGAGAAAACTTAGAGATTTCCAAGAAATACCCAAATTTTCCAGGCAAGAGGAAGGTAGAATGATAGATAATTCAAATGCACATTGGTATGGTACCAGAAGTTTTGGCCTTAAATATCAATCATATTTCTTAATAATGATTGAATTACAAATGCACTTGCTTTGTAATATCTGAGAGCATGTGGATGCAACATTAAACAACATAAAAAAGTTGTAAGAAAGAAAATAAAACAATAATTTTGAAAAATATTGTCTTCATTGACAGCCTGTTTTTAAGTCCAAAATAGCTGTTGAAGAAAAGTGATGTGGACTTTAACTTAGGGATGTTTTACTGAATTCCATAGAGAATCATTGAGTGTATTCCATGTTAAAAATACCTAATACTATCACTTTATATAAGATAATATCATTGAACAAAATATTTCAAATTGCTTTAAAAATAAAAAGTCAATGGGGAAAGGCAGTTGACTTCTTTAATACTCTTAACAATAAATATAAAAAATTTTAAAACTCAGAAATATCTAAGGATTATGATCATCACATAGTTTTCTGCTAGATCCCTGGTAAAACATATAGTGGGAAATTACCTCCTCCTCTATGTGAATATATTTGAAATATTTTAAAATAGTGAGGCATAGAATCTGTTTTTTTTTTTTAAGTAATCTTCAAAAGAAATACTTTTATGCATTTTGCTTAGAAGCATAAAAGGTAAAAAAAAAAAATAGTTTCTGAACTGCAATTTCCCTGGGGGATAAGGAATTTCCACATTGCTCTCTAAAATAGGACAGAATTCAAGAAATGGCAAAAGTGTTCTCAGGCTCTTTTTTCAAATCTCATCTTAGCTTTGAACTTTTCCATTATTTTCTGTGGGAATTAAGATCCATTAGAAAGCATCTTATATTACAAGCACTTAACAGCTGTAAAGAGTGAAATTATCTCCATCCATCAACTCAATACCTAAAACAATAGCACCCATTAGAAGATAGTGCAAAAGTAGCAGAAAAAATGCTAACCCACTTCAGAGATGAAATCGGGGTCACAAGCAAAATGTCTTTTATTATACACCAAATTTAACCTGATTGGTCTACCTTCATGCTCAACTCCCTGTAAAGGTCACTTGCATAACCTATTGATCAAGCAGGTCTGAATCAAGCTGAACTGAATTTTTTACTAGCAGGAACCAAAAACCATCTTGGGTGAGCAAGAGTAGTATCTCAGAAGTGATGCAATGAGTAGATCTTTCTAGGCTTTCAAGGCCTACATTCCAGGGGTTGAAGGCAGGTTTTCCAATATAGATCTATGATGATGATTGGAGAATGTTCTTGATATAAGAGTTTAGAACTTATAAACATGTGAGAGATGAATAATGTGTCCAAAGTCACTAGCTAGAAATTTCCAGAAGCAAAATTATATCTAAGATTCTTGGCTCCAAAACCACATGCCCACCCACATACTAACAATAAGAGCAAACCTAAAAGATCAACAAAGTATAATTTTGAAAAAAAGAATATTTGAGGGTTCATTGTGTTTATATATTAACAAGATATAAATTCAAATTAGCATATATATATATATATATATATATATATATATATCCTAGTGTGATTCCTCTAATGCCAGTATTTCTTTGCCAATAGGTTGCAAACTGTATCTAGTAGTAATTCTTAAAATTTACACATCAAAAACAATAGATGGATTAATAATTGCATTAAAATAGATAATAAATTAAAGCATTAACTTATTAAGCAAACTTAAAATCAATTTTCACTTCTTTGGCAATATGCCTATCAACCTTTTTTTGCCTTACAGGTACTTGGTTTAATAGAAAACCTACGGTCTGCCTATCTCATTTGTTCTTAATGCTTCTTTGGTGATGGCAGGGTGTGTGCTAATCATAACTTCTTATAGAGCATACTTTATAAAAAATAAAATTAATATGAGTAATTGATTATTAGAACCTATCCAAAACAATAAAAATTATTTATTGATACCAAAGGGTCCTTCACAAAAAGTGTGAGAATTCAACTATCCTATCTAATAAAACAGTAATATGCAAATTAACCATCACTCCATGCTCACTAGCAGAACAAGAGCTAGTATGCAAATTAACCCCAACCAAGCTGATTGCTGCCAAGGAGAAAGTAGAAGGGAGGCTTGGGTTTCCCTGGCAATGCAGGAAGCCAAGCTTTCCACACATCCTGACCAGCCCAGGACTCCATTTAAGGCTACAAAGTTTCAATTATAGAAGATAAATGCCAATAGAAATGACTGCAGCTATGGAGGGAGCAGAAGGCTTGCCTCTGCTCCATGCTACAGTTTCAATTGTAGAAGTTAAATAGATCCCACATACAAGGGTCTCAGCTTGGGTCACCGGGAAGCATGGCCAGCCTGCAAACCACCAAAGGCCTCTCGCCCAGGCTGCCCCACACCCCAAGGGAACCCCCACCCTGATCCAGGACACTATTCATAGCAAACAAGCTGACCTCCACTCATGCACCAGACCTCTATCCTATCTAAAAAAAGAGTAATATACAGATTGACCATCATTCCAACACACAAGATGGCTGTCCCCATGTGGTCAAAGATACTGCCCCCATGTGGACACAGATGGTCACCACAACATGGCCAACAGGAGATGGCAGTTGGGAGGGACTAGGCCTGTAAAGGAGAGCAATTGGGAGGGACCAGGCCTGCAAGGGAGACATTTCGGGGTGATCAAGCCAGCAGAGGAGGGAAGTCGGGGCAAACAGGCTGGCCCGGGAGCAGTTAGACATCAATCAGCCTGGCAGGGGAGTGGTTAGGGGCAATCAGGAAGGCAGGAAGTCAAGCAGTTGGGAGCCAGCAGTACTGAATTGTGAGAGGGATGTTCAACTGCCTGTTTAGGCCCAATCCCACTGGGGTCCCAGATTGGAGAGGGTGCAGGCTGGGCTGAGAGACACCCCTGCCCATGCACAGATTTTGTACACTGAGCCTCTAGTCTGTATATAAATAATTATTTTGAGGTAGCTAAATTACATAAATGAACAGTATAATAGAAATTTCATTAGACTTGGGTAAATTACAAGTTTTAATTCCATAACTCAGAAGACTACTATTATAAGACTTTTAAGTACATATAAAATAAGTATCTTTATTTTTTTTCTCATTTACTCATGAGGTTTGAAAAAAAGTGTTTTTAATTTTTTTAGGTTTATAGTCATCTAGCCAACCTCCAACCACATTTTGTGTAGCATGGTTGGAAAGTTATTTAGGCTGATACACAAAAAGCAGAAAAATCAAACAGCCCAAATAAATCACATTTAGATATGTGGTTTATTCTATCCCAAACTATGCCTGTATGATCCTTAGATTGCAGATACTGCCAATCCACAAAGCTAATAATGACATAAGAAGTGTATAAAATACTATATTAACCTAACATATTGAATTTTTGACGTATAAATTCAATAAAAATTATTAGTTTGTATCCTAGTATCAATAAACTAGAATCAATTTTTTATTCTCTCTACACTTTACATAAAGATAATTGGCTCAAATGTTTTAGTTGAAGTCAAAAAGTTAAATAGATGACCATTACTAGGAATTGTATTGAATTAATATCTCTTATTATTTCTATCAATAAATGGAAAGCTAAGTTTAAGCATCAAGTGGGTGAAACAGGAATTTTTTGGGGTGAAAAAGATAGGTTTTAGAAAATTTTAGAAATTAAGGGGACCATGGAAGAAGCATGGGCCTGCAGAGCAGCAAAAGGTATATTTCCATAGAATGGGGAAGTTGAAAACCTTCAACAGGTACATTTCCATAGAATGAGGAAGCTGGGAACAGCAAAGGTCTGTATTTACAAAATAAAGAGAAGGAAGCCCTTCATCCAGAAGTAGAAGGAGAAACCCCAAAGGGAATAGGAAAACAATAAGGAAGGAGAGGGAAGAACCTCAGATGTCCATTTGAGGTTCCACCTTTGAGCTTAGGAGTTACAGTAGTAAACAGTCTAGGGGAATAGTGACCAATCAGAGGGGATATCAAGGCACCAGGATCTACAGCCTTTATAACCATAGGGGAAAGGAACTTCTTGGGACTCTTTCTCCCTCTTTATATGGGAGTCCATTCTGTGAGATTCTTTCCCTCTCCCCACGTGGTAGTCTGTACTTGTTCTTCAATAAATCTCCACCTTTGCCATACCACTTTCTGTTCTTGGATTCATTCGTCGATTCGGGTGGACAAAGAATCCGGGTTCCAGTCCAAAAATTCCATTTCAAGGATAATATTCATGATATATGTTAAAATTATACACTGTAAATGCCTATGAATTCTCTCCTGGATTTACAAAAATATAAAAAATTACTGAAGGAAATAGAAATTTAAAACACCTGAAACATTACTTGCCTTTCCCCACTTGTTCAGAGATGAGACACATATTTATAACTTTTTTTTTCCTTTTCTCAAAAGACCAGAGTACATTTGTTTATAGCTTCTAAAAAACAATGTAGTGATTGAAAAACTCATGATAGGACAGTATAAACAGTCCAATTAAACACATGCATATTCAAGACAATGATGAGAAACTCACTATTTGCTGCGTTAAGAGGATGTTAAAACTAAACCCTAAATACATCAACTTGAAAACAAATTAGTTCATGAAAATGTGTTATCAAACAGCCTTTATCAGCAAAATTTAGTAAGAAAAGAACATTTGCACAGCTGGTGATAAATGTATGAATTCTAATGTAGTTTGTAAGAGATTAAATTGGGCCCGGCTGGTGTGATGCAGTTGTTGAGCATCCACCTATGAATCAGGAGGTCAAGGGTAGATTCAGGTCAGGACATATGCCTGGGTTGTGGGGCTTGATCCCAAGTGTGGGGCATGTTGAAGGCACCTGATCCATGAATCTCTCATCACTGATGTTTCTATCTTTCTCTTCATCTCCAATCTTCTCTGAAATCAATAAAAATATATTTTTAAAAAAGATATTAAGTTGATAATATAAAGAAATTACTATGGTAATTTCAAGTTGTTACCATACAGCCCTGGGTTTTGTAGGGGCAATAAGTGGAGGGTGGGGGAGAGAAGAGCATGCTTGAGCAGGTTGCCAGCTCTGTGGAGGCCAAGTCAAAGAGCAAAAAAAAAGTAGCAAGATCCAATTCACACTAGCTGAGCCCTAGACTAAGGTTCCCCTCCAGCAAGGGATTCTTCCTCTGGAATGGTCATTTGCATGGAACAATACCTACACTTTCTTTTCTTTCCTTAATTAAAATTTCCTGTTATAAACAACCAGTACTTTCCTGACAGACACACAGTGGGTCATTTTCTTAATCAAGTTCAGAGAAACAATGAATCATGGAATTTGGATGTTTAAATTTAGTATTTGATTAACTTTCCTTTTCTGTGTGTGTTGTGGACTGGTGCATCTTCCCAAATTGATATTTTGAGGTCCCAACCCCAAATATGACTATCTTGTAGGTGATCCTTTGGCACGTGTTTAGGTCATGAAGCTGGAACATCTGTGAATGGAATTAGTGTTCTTACAAAAGATTCTCCAAAGAGTTTCCTTGTCTCTTTTGCCATGTGGGGGAACACAGCCAGAAGACAAGCTATTTATAAGCCAGGAAAGAGGCTCTCACCTGGAACCTTATCTACTGGTAACGTGATATTTCACACCCCCTCTGATTGGTCACTATTCCCTAGACTGATTGCTACAGTAACTCCTAAGCCTCCAGAATTCTGAGAAATAAGTTTCTGTTGTTTAAGCCACCCAATCTGTGGTATTTTTGTTATAGCAGCCTAAATGGATTAAGATAATATGTTTAATTCCTATTCTGACCTCGTTCTCTATAACAGTAGTGATGTGCTGTTTCAGAGTGGTTAGGCCAGTGGCACAGAAAATATGATTTATGGAGAAACAAGGGAAGTAAAGTTGACTAGGAGGATATCTGGGAAAGATGAGTTCAAAGAGAATGTGCAGCAAATGCCATAGATTTCAGGTGAATGTGGCCTACTGTGCTCAGAGATTAAAGAGGAGCCTGAGAACCTGCAGGGGAGGAGGGAAAGAAAGAATTGTAAGGACTGAGTTTAGAGAGGAACAGGATGCCTGATGGCATGGCAGTAATCAACATTTAGATAAAGTTCACTCCTTAGGCAGAATTATTAAACAATGGAGTCTTTAGAGGTCCATAGGAGATTGTTCCACTAGATTGAGATAATTGTAAATCAGCTGGGGGTGAAAACAAAGGAGTGAGATTAAGAATTCCATGCAGCTTTTTTTGAGAATCCACTGCCAAGGGCAGGTCACTCTAAGAAAGTTCAAGTTAGTTGTCAAGTCATTATTTCAAGGCTGACTTTAGTTCCTCAAAGGAAGGGCAAACATTTAAGTATGTTAATAAATGTCATGGAGCCTGGCAGGTGTGGCTCAGTGGTTGCAAAAAAAGCAGCAAGATCCAGTTCACACTAGCTGAGGCAGGAGATCACAGTTCTATTCCCAGTCAGGGCATATGCCTGGGTTGCAGGCTCATTCCTCAGTAGGAGGTATACAGGAGGCAGCCAATTGATAATTCTCTCTCATCATTGATGTGTGTCTCTCTCTCCCTCTCTTTTCCTCTCCCTGAAATCAATAGAAACATATTTTAAAAAGAAATGACATATATCAAGTCAGAAATGTCGAAATTCTACAATATATACTAAAGAAACTTTTTTATTCAGGTCCTAAAAAATTGTTCCCTAAGTATATTCTTCCTGCACCTGGCATGAAGTGTTAACCTGTGTGCTACATCTGCTCATGTTTCACAGGATATTGATGGTAAAATTGAGAGGAAACATATAAATTTACCTTCATATTTTCCAGAGCATGATCAGTGTGGACATTACATAAAATGAATGTGTTTCCTGAGATCACTAGGTGTCTTGATAGAATCAAACGCAGAAGGCATTGATTTGACAGCAGGAAAAATGAAAGGTGCATCTAAGAACTTCAGTACCTTTGAACCTGGCAGTCTCTCCAATGTTTATCTCTCGCTTTGACACAGTTCTTTCAGATGGGTCAGGGTTAATGGAGACATTGAGAAATAGAAGAACTCCGCAAAGGAATCAACAGTAAAATTTCCATATCAGAGATCAGAAGAAATGATCTAATGCCTTGTGAAGTGACATCTATTCTTCTTCCAATAAAATCAACCAAATGAACAGCCAAATTGCAAGAATCAATTACTGTATTGAAATAATATCTTATAATGAGAATAGGAAATGGATAATAAAGACATTTGGTATCTAACCAGCTTTGGCAAGCTTGGGAAAGGTGAGGAAGCTTCCTATAGAGAGAGACCATAAATATTAAAAAAGTGAAACGATTTGAATTGTGTCGATTAGTAATGTGAGGTTTCAAAAATTACTAGCAGACATAAAATTATTCAGTCCTGTTATGAATTATCTCCTCTAGGCATGTGGTAACATTGAACTTTCAACACCCTTAAGGTAGACACAACTATGACTTGATTGACTAATGAAATTAAGCAAAAGTGGGAAGTCATGTTTCTTTAAGAATTTTTCATGTGGCTTTAAAGAAATACTATAATTTGCTATTTCTCTCTCTTCCTCTCTCCTTTTTTCTCTGTAACTACTAATGTTGTAGATGGGACTCCCCCATCAGCCCATACTGAAGAGGGATGCTCATATGAAGAGGATCAGGAGCCAGCCTGCAATGGACAAGTAAGAGGAAGGAAAACACACCTTGAAGATTTTACTCTAAATGACCGCTGACATTTTAAGGCTGTCTATTTCTGCAACATAACCTAGATTTATACTGTCATATAAAACAATATACTCCTTATAAGCTGGTTATTATCTTCCCACTTTACAACAAGAGAAAGGAGATCCATCTAAAAGTGAAAAACCATCCCCTAAGATGACCATTGACTTGATGTAATTAACTCGTTTCCACCTGTGTGCATCACCCCACACACAAACACACACACACTCAATAGCAATAAAAACAGAAAGATTGAACGCATAATTCTTTTGGTAATGGTTCTGTTATTAAAGTTGCAGAGTGAAAGAGCTTGAATAATGTATGTTATCAGAGAAAAAGATTAGATTCAGTGTCAGGAATATTAGAATTGCCACACAATGCAGTCCAAAGTTTTATATATTTAAAAAAAATTAAAAAGAAGGAAAAAATCTGAACATACTTCTGTTTACTTTTTATTTTATGTACTAGTACTCTCAAATATTAAGGTTACTGCTTTCTTTCTTCAAGATTTATGGAAAAGTCATACAGTTCTAGCTGCAAAGCTGTAAAAATATGAAAACATCACATAAAACTTGCCAGGTCTCTGTATCACTAAGACACAAACACACAGAGCTAAACTTGTTAGAATAGAAAATTTTGTGGTGGTGAGAGTTAGGGTGTATCTGCCTTGATCTAATGAAAGATAAACAAAATAGATGCATCATGTAATTTCCCTAACACTAGGGATAACATAAGGTGCTAACATTCCTAGTGCAGACAAAAGAAAACTGCAGTTCCAAAGTTTATAAGCATTCAACCTGAAAGTTATCCTTTGGAACTCATGAAAATATATTTTAACTGATATCATAAAGGAAAATAGGTATTTTCCTCATGAAACATATTCAGAGTATAATTAGAGGGAAAGACTTGAGAATGAGACTGATTGGCTGACCATATTCCATCTGCCCCAGAGACTAAGGAAAAAAAACAAAACACTGCTGAATACTGTTTATTCTATTTTAACTAACCATTTAACAATTCTGAATTTATTCCACTTTACCAAATCCAAGTAGGGAAATTTTCATCAAATATTTTTGAAGAAGCTCTGGCACAACTAAAAATAGACATAAGAATTACAATAACTTCTCATCTTTTAGAATTTTCCAGGGTAAGATAAGAATTCAATGACTCAATGAGTTCATATCTAATAGAATTTGTGAACTCGAGACCCTGAAGTTCTTAGGATATATCAGGTGTTTTTTTTTTTTTCTATGAGTCACAATTTTTAGGACTAGCTTTGTTATCAGGAATGTTATGCCCAGATTTCATGATCCCCAAAGACCACCAGGGAGCCAAAACGGTTGCAATAGCATAGAACCTTTATTCAAACCCGGGTTTGGCTCCCAGCCTCTATCTGGCACAGCAGCGAGGTGAGAAAGCGAACCCAGCAAGAACAATAGATTAGAAAGGGTTGGTCATTTGGGTGGTCTTAGGGAAGTGACATGGGTTATAAAGATAGCCTTATTAGGTCAGGGTTTTTCAGCGGGGGTCTCGCAGTACAAGGATCAGGAAGTGACCAGTACTTTGGTTATGCCTTATTAGGACCTAAGCCATGTCCTTGGGCTGCATTGGTCCGCTCAGGCAGTGGTTGGGGGAGCTAGGACATTCCTGGCACCCTTGTGGCCACTCCCAGCAGAGGGGGAAGGGGAATTAGGCTGACCAGCCCCGCAAGATGGAGGATAGTCAGCTCTGCTTTTGTCCTTTCAGGAACAAAGAAGGGAAAGGACAAGCATTATGTATACATAATATCAAGAATGACTGGGTTATATGGTAAGGGTAGAGTTTTATTTAAAGAAAAATATTAAATGTGGTAATTTATTAAAGAAATTTTCTTCTTTATTTTACTTGTACTACATAGAATGAGGAAAGTTAGATCTTATAATTTCATGCCAATGGATACAGTTTGATTCTTGAAATCATCTTAAACACTGATTTTATGGTTTTTTTATTTTTCTTTTCACAAAAACATAATGTGTTTATTTATATATTCATATTGGGGGGGATATAACTTACATAGTATATAGGTAGAATAATGTCCCCACAAAGTTATCCACATTCTGACCTCACAATCTATGGATATGTTACCTTAACCTGGTAAAAAGGCATTTATAATAGTGGTTAAATTAAAGATGGGAAATTTTCTGGGACTAACTGTGTGGAGATAATATAACTACAAAGATCCTTTAAGAGAGAGTCAGGAGGGTCAGAGACAGAGAGAGGGAGAGAGAAAGATTCTGAAATGAAAGTAGAAGTCAGAGTGATGCAGCCAGGAGCCAAGGAATGTGAGCAAAAGCCAAGGAACAGATTCTCCCCTAGTGACTTTAAAAGAAATGCAGTTCTTGATTTTAACCCCATAGGAAGTATTTTAAAAGTCATATCCTTAGAACTTAAAATAATAAAGTTGTGTGGCTTTTAGCCCCACAATTCTGGTAATTAGTCATAATAGCTATAGGAAACTGGTGCACATAGCCTAATATGTACAAATGTTATATTCACAGTTTAATAAATATGTATGTATATATACACACACTTTTGTGTAATTCCCTAGATGCAGATATATTTTCAGTATCTCTAAAAAAATACTTGTAATATTATATATATATATATATATATATATATATATAGAGAGAGAGAGAGAGAGAGAGAGAGAGAGAGAGAGAGAGAAGAGAGAGAGTGAGAGAGAGAGAGAGTGTGTGTGTGTGTAATATGCTAATTGGTCCTAATGGGGTGTCCCAGTCAAGTCCAGTCAATAGGCTGCGCCTGCAGGCAGGAGGGTTGGGTTGAGACAGGGGCAAGGACTTCTGTCCCCCAGTGCAGGTATCTGCAGGCCTGCCTAGTACTGACATCACACTGCCTCGGAGGCAGAGGCTGCTCTCGAATGAGGCATATGCAGGCAGGTCCTGGTGAGAGGGGATGGAGGTGGAGACTTGTGCCACCAAGATATGAGGGTGCTACCAGGGGTGCCCCCCCCCTCTGTCCCCGGCAGAGGCCTGCAGAGGTCCACTGCATCTCCAGGCCCGGATGGGGGCATCAGTAGAGTGCTCTCGGCACTCCTGCACTGGGGTTTGAAGGCAGGGAGAGGAAGGGAGAGCAGATGGGCAGTTAGGGGGTTTAGGCCAGAACAGTTAGGAACATCAGACAGGCAGGCAGGTGAGCACTTAGGAGGCAATGGTTCTGGATTGCAAGAGGAATCCCAGATTGTTGAGGGTGTAGACCAGACTGAGGACAACCCCCCATACACAAATTTCATGCACCACACTAGTTAAACAATAATCGAGAATAAAATATTAGCAGATAACAAAACATCATAAATGACCATGTAGTTCAAGGATCAGCAGTGTTGCCTTACCTCCTTTGTAGTTATGTGATACAGTCTGAGAAGTTCTGGTCAGTAGAATATTGGACAAAATGAAGTGTGCCATCTCTAGACAAAGCCTTTTAAGAAATAAATCTTCTCCATGGACTCTTTTTCCTTTCTACTATCTTCTTGCAGATAATGTCAAGACTCTACAGGATATCAAAGCCAAAAGATGAAATGAGTCTCAGTTGCTGACATTTTCTTTAAATGTGGGAATAATTATGTGTTTAGAAACATGTTGGGGTTTTTTTTTTTGAATGTTTATTATAAAGCTATAGAATGGAATTTCTTCTGTACCTATATATATAAAAATTTCAGTAAGTTAAGTAGTAATCATTAAGATTAAGTGAACCTGGCTCAGTAGGATGTATGATGTGAGGATTAAAATATAGTATCCTTATTTCAGTACCTTCAAAAATGCTGAACTCTTTTCAGATGCTTCTTAAATGACAAAAACCCAAGCATGCTATTCACAAAGTACTTTTCCTTTCATACACAATATTTTCACTGTAGAAAATACATTATTACCAGTATTTTTCTGCATTATTTCCTAACAGACTATCTTAAATCATCCAAAACAGTGTCTTTGAAAGAACCATGTGATGTCCAGATAGTCTTATGAAACTTGTTATGTCTGATTTAAGCAGTTTTGAACAATAGAAATACGAATGAAAAACACTAAAATCTTTGTGTTTTGGTTTGAATCTCTGAACTCATGAATTGAAAGTGACACGAAATTGACCCAGAGAATACGTTGGCTGGTTAAAGCAATTCTTATTCACTCTTGTCAATAAAATAATGTATTACATGTTCCTAAAGAATAGCTGCTCTCTCTCTCTCTCTCTCTCTCTCTCTCTCTCTCTCTCTCTCTCTCTTTCACACATACACACACACACACACACACACACACACACACACACACACACACACACAAGAAGAACCTCATATCTCTCTGCCTACAATATTAGTAAACAGCTCTAGTGGGTTTCTATTCATGGTCCTGTTGACCTATGTGCTTTATTCTCTTCCAATCCTAAGAAAAGTCATCTCACAAGGAGCAGATGCAGGCAACGGAGAAAGCAACATCAGAGCCTGACTTACTGGCTGATAAACATGGCTGGTTCACATTAATTTGATGGCCTGTATGTTGCACAACAATTTAGAGTAATGAGTAATGCTTATTTCACTTTCAGTCATATTGATCTGTCTATAAAGCAGTCAGATTTAATGTCCTTTGTGGCAATAATTAAGTTCATTTAAGAAAGAGAGGCACTGACATCTGGCCCATAAACATTAAACAGGTAAGTTATGAGTGTAATCAACACCAAAATCAGTTTATCATAAATCAAATGAAAGTATATTAAATCAGCATATCCCTACTAATTATCTGACATGTTAATGGTATGTTATAATTTTGAGACTGGAGAGAAATACTCTTAATATGGAAAAGTATCGTGCAGAGTGGGTATCAGGGAAGAAGATTTCAAATAGGAAGAGATTATTAATGCTCTGGATTCACTTTATAAATTGTTATCCATCTATTATTTTTTCCTTTATATTGCATTTTTGGGGTGACACAGATTAACACAATTATACAAGTTTCAGGTGCACAACTCTGTAACACATCATTTGTAGGCTGTATTGTGTGCTCACTACTCCTAGTCAATCTTTGTCCACTACCATTTACCCTTTTACTCTTCTCCATCACCCTCACATCTCTTGTCCCTTGCAATCACCACATTTTTGTACTCATCCATAAGATTTTTTCTTTTTCTTTTTCTTTTTTTTCTCAATTCTGCTACACACCCCACCCAGCCATTCCCCAGACAGTTATCAGCCAGCTGTCTATTTTTGAGTCTGTCTTTATTTTGCTTTTTAGTTCATTTTCGTTCATTAGATTCCACATATGTGTGAAATCATAAGGTATTTGTCTTTTTCTGACTAGCTGACTTTACGTAAAGTATGCTCTCAAGGTCCACCTGGGCTGCTGCAAAGGTGAAAATTTCCTTCTTTTTTTTATGGCCGAGTAGTAATCCACAGTGTAAATGCACTACACACTTTTTATTCATGCATCTACTGATGAACACTTGGGCTGCTTCCAAATTTTGGCTACAGTAAACCACACTGCAATGAACATAGGAGTGAGTATTTTCTTTCAAATTAGTGTCTCAGTCCTATCCGGCTTGGCTCAATGGACAGAGCATTGGCCTGTGGACTGAAGGGTCCCAGGTTCGATTCCGAACAAGTGCACATGCCTGGGTTTGGAGCTCGATCCCTAGGAAGGGGTGTGCAGAGGCAGCCAATCAGTGATTCTCTCTCATCATTGATGTTTCTGTCTCTCTCTCCCTCTCCCTTCTTCTCTAAAATCAATAAAATATATTAAAAACTAGTGTTTCAGGTTTCTTTGGATATATTCCAAAAAAATTAATTTTTTGAGGTAACTCCATACTACTTTTCACAGTGGCCACACTAATCTACCTTCCAGCCAACAGCCCACAAGGGCTCCCCTTTCTCCACATCCTCTCCAACAACTGTGGTTTTTTTGATTTATTGATGATAGCCATTTTCACAAGAGTGAATTCATATTTCATTGTAGTTTTAATTTGCATTTCTATAGTGATTAGTGAATTTGAGCATCTTTTCATATAACTATTGGCCATCTGTATGTCCTCGTTGGAAAAGTGTCTAGTCAGGCTCTTTCCCCATTTTTAAACTGGATTACTTGTTTGTTTGTTTGTTTGTTTGTTTTTTGGAACTAGGGGATAGTGAATATGTGTTGTTTTCAGTTCTTAGCTATTATAAATAATGCAACAAACATGGGGTGCATGCATATATTCTTTCGAATTATATTATCTCACTTATACATGGGATGTAATGAACAAAATAAACTTGCTTTATTGTCTTTTAAGTCTTTGTCCATCTCTATTTATCCTTTTACTCTTCTCCAACACCCTTACACCTCCGGCATTTCTCTAGAGATTAGTGACAGCTGTCAGACTGAAAGAAAGAACATAATGTGTGTGTGTGTGTGTGTGTGTGTGTGTGTTGGCAAAAAATGGGAGAAGGAAATCAGGATGGGAAGACTTTGCTTGGGATGATAGGCACATGATGCAGTGTACAGATGATTCTATTCCAAGTTGTACAGTTGAAAACTTGTATGGTTTTTTGTGAAGCACTGCCCCCCTCACATAAATTCAATTAATAAAAAAGAAAAATAATATAAATCTTGAAAATTAAATATGTAGTAACTTTTCTAAACTAGATCATAATCTCAGGAAACAATAAAATTAAGATTCAACAGGGGGAAAAGTAAACGTATGTTGTTTTAAGTAGCCATTTGTATAATGTGTTACACAGCAGAAAATCTAATACAGCTGCCCATGCTTCCATAACAAGTGTATAACTACAATATTTGAATTCTGCCCTAGTCAGGTTGGCTCAGTGGACAGAGCACAGGCCTGTGGACTTAAAGGTCCTGGGTTTGATTCCAGTCAAGGGCACGGACCTCCATTGCAGGCTCCTCCCCAGTTCAGGCCCTGGTCGGGCACATGCAGGAGGCAATCAATTGATGTGTATCTCTCACATTGATGTTTCTCTCTCTTTCCCCCTCTCTTCTACTCTTCCTAAAAATCAATGGAAAAAATATCCTTGGATGATGACTAACAAATAAATAAACACAAATTAATAAAACAAAATAAAATAAATATTTGAGTTCTCTTTTCTGTTCTCATACCTGTATATTTTATCCTCAACTACACTTCAATGTCACCTCAGAATTCAATGAGAAAAAAAAGGAAACTAACAGAGATAGTTAGTCACCACTTTCTACTACAAAGTTGATAATCCACCTGTATTTGTAGGTATCTACTTTCCTTTTAAAATTTAGGACATGTCTCTGTTCTTATGAAAACCCAGTGCCACTGAGGTTGTGTTTGGGATTTCATTTTATTTTTTTTATTTTACTTGGTTATCACTCTTCAATTCTAATGGCTTATATTTTCTTTTTAATTTATGTATAGTCAGGTATCTTAGATTATAGATGATGAATATGTGTGTAACACATGTACATATACACACACTTATATACAGAAACATATATACATGCATTCACATGTAAGTGAATCACCACATACATTTATATATTAGAGGCCTGGTACACAAAATTTGTGCACGAGGTGGGGAGGGGATGTTGTTCCTCAGTACAGTCTGCATCCCTCAAGGGATGTCCGACTTCCCGTTTAGGCCTGATCAAGGTAGGATTGGGCCTAAACAGGCAGTAGGATATCCCTCTCACAATCCAGGACTGATGGCTCCCAACTGCTTGCCTGTCTGCCTGATTTCCCCTAACTGCTTCTGCCTGCCAGCCTGATCACCCCCTAACCCACTCTCCTATCAGCCTGATTAATGCCTAATTGCTTCCCTGCTAGCATGTTTGCTCCTAACTGCCCTCCTTTGAAGGCCTGGGTCCCCCCAAGCTGCCCTTCCCTGCAGGCCCAGTCATCCCCAACTTCCCTCCATTGCTGGCCTGCTCTACCTTAACTATCCTCCCCTGCAGGCTTGATCACCCCCAACTTCCCTTCCTTGCTGGAAATCTTGTGGCAGCCATCTTGTGTCCACATGAGGTCAGTCATCTTTAACCACACTGAGGCAGCCATCTTGTGTGTTGGAGTGATGGTCAGTTTGCATATTATTCTTTTATTAGATAGGATTAGATAGGATAGAGACTGGTGCACAGGTGGGTGTTGACTAGTTTTCCCTGAAGGGTGTCCTGAATCAGTGTGGGGGTTATCTTGGGGCATGGGGCAGCCTGTGTGAGAGGTCTATGGTGGTTTACAGGCCAGCCATGCTCCCCAGCAACCCAAGGGAAGTCCCTGGTATCTGGGATTTATTTATCTTCTATAATTGAAACTTTGTAGCCTTGAGGGGAGGCCAAGGCTGGCCAGGGCTGTGAAAGCTTGGCTTCCTCCATTGCCTGGGCAACTCAAGCCTTCTGCTCTCTCTGTGGCCACAGCAATTTTTGTTGGGTTTATTTATCATCTATAATTGAAACTTTGTAACCTTGAGCAGAGGCCTGGGCAGACCAGGGCAGGTGGAAAGCTTGGCATCCTCCATTGCCAGGGAATCCTAAGCCTTCTGCTCTCTCTGTGGCCGCAACCATCTTGGTTGGGTTAATTTGCATACTTACTCCTGATTGGTTGGTGGCTTGTGAGTGTAGTGGAAGTATGGTCAATTTGGATATTACTATTTTATTAGGGAAAAAATACAGACACACACACACACACACACACACACACACACACACACACACAAACACACACACACTAGAGGCCCAGGGCATGAAAATTCATGCACGCATGGGGGTCCTTAGCCCATTCTCTGCCCTCTCACAGTCCAGGCATCCTTTAGAGGAAGTTCAACTGGCAGCTTAGGCCTGCTCCCCAGGGGATCGGGCCTAAGCTGGCATTCAGACATCCTTCTGGCAGCTGGAGAGTCCTCAGGATATGTCCAACTAATGGCTTCGGCCTGTGGGGAGCAGGCCTAAGCCATTAGGACAACCTTAGTACTGTGGCGGAGGCAGGAGAGGCTCTCGCCACATCTGCTGTGCTGGACAGCCATGAACTCATGAATTGGCTTCTGGCTGAGCAGCGCTCCCCCTGTGGAAGCACACCTACCACCAGAGGGCAGATCCTGTGTTGAATGTCTGCCCCCAGGTGGTCAGTGTACATCATAGAAAGCAGTTATTCCTGGTGTTCCACTGTAAGGGTTAATTTGCATATTACCCTTTTATTATCCTATTAAATAAAGACAGAATATGCAAATTGACCATCACTTTATGACAAAAATGGTGGCACCTACAGCCAATAAAGAGGGAATATAGAAATTGACACTGGGCCAGGACACTGGCATCGTCACCATGGCAATGACACAGGTGTTCTGCCCCACCCTGGGCCTCTGGCCAGTGCACAAAGGTGGAAGGCAGTGGCCAGAGTGAAGGCCAGGTCCCCAGTGCCTGCAGCCAGGGAAAGGAAGGTCTATTCTTGTACAAATCTTTGTGCACCTCATCCCTAGTGTGTGTATATATATGTATATAGTGGCCAGGTGCACAGATTTGTGCACTGGTGGGGTCCCTCAGCCAGGCCTGCACCCTCTCACAATCTGGGACCTCTCAGGGGATGTAGTAGGACACAAAGCAGCAGGCAGCCAGGGAGTAGCCCGTGCTGCGCAGTTCATCCTGGCCCCGCTGCACCTGCTGCCTCTGCTGCTTGGTAAACTCACTGAACAACACTCTGGTGTGGGAGCACACTGACCACCAGGGGGAAGCTCCTGCATTGAGTGTTTACCCCCTGGTGGTCAGTGCACATCATAGCAACCATTCAACTGGTCATTGATCATTCAGTTATTCAGTTGCTTCGGCTTTTATATAGAGAGATATGCACATGCATCAATTATATTATCCATATATATGGCTCTATGCATATATACACATTTATAAATATTGTCTAATATCTAATATATTGTATATAATTATATATATATGTATATACACATATATTTCTTCAATGAAATGGCTATATTGACTAGCTCTACTTCTACTTACTATCTCTTTAACATTCACTTGACACCCACTTGACTGAAATTTCTTTACATGTGGTCATCATGAATTTTATTCTTACTGAATTCTATGGAAAATTTTCTGACTTCATACTTTCTTCCTCTTAAAAACATTTGGCAATAATAACTATTCTCCCTTATCCAACCTCCCTTTAAAAGTTTGTGAAATAGTGTCTCCATTTGGCGTCTCATGACACCAAATACCCCTGGAATTAGTTGGCTTCATTCCCTTTTTTTCTTTTGTTAGCTCTTTTCTGTACCCAGCTGCTGTATTTGGGAGTGCCTTTGGTCTCAGATCTAAATCCTCTCATTCAGTACTCCCTGCACTTTCTTCTAGATAATCTCCCAAATTCTCATGACTTTACTTTCCATGGCACAAGTCCCAAAGTATCCCTAGGCCAGATGTTGGATATGAGATTTACAATCATATCTGTTAAGCTATTTTATATCTATATCTTTCTGGCACATATATATCTCAAGATAGTCATGTCAAAATTCACAAATTTAACATCTCTCTCTCTCTCTCACATACATACACACACACACACACACACAAAAAAAAAAAAAAAAAAAAAAAAAAACTAGAACAACTATAAAAACAATTATCTGGGCCTCTCACATTCTCCCTAATGAGGATAAATGGCACCTGCCTAGTTACTAAAGACAAAAACAAGTAAATCAAAATTAAATCAATTATGTTAAAACCAAAACAAAGAGTTATATATAAATAAAGTTATATATTTACATAAATAAGTTATTTACAATATTTCTGTTTCTTCAAGCTCTTTTTGTTTGCCTCCTAATGACTCTCCTATCCATCCAATTTTATTCATCACTGAATCATTATATTTAACCTAGATTGACTTTCCCATTCCAACTTTTGGCTATCTGACTTCATATTTTGGAATATATTTGTGAAGATAAAGCCTGAGCTATAACAATAATCTGAATTCCATTATTTATGTTTCCCTCAAGTACATACTCTTAGGACTATAAATCTCAATGTTTGTTTCTACAAATAAAGCCACTGTAACTATACTAGTAAAATCCACGATAATAAAAAATTAAATTTGTAACAGGACAGATTTACATTGATTATTTGTGTAAATTACTTAATTTAATCCTCATTAATGACCCCAATGTGCTAAACATTTTATTCTCCTTATCCTATCTTATAAAAGAGTAATATGCAAATGTGACCATACCTTGGCTCCTGATTGGCTATGCTACCAGCCAATCAGGAGCGGGGAGCATGACTGGGGGGGGTGGCCATTGCTTGCCTAGATGCCAGTGAACACTTCTCCTCACAAACACTTCCTTTCATGCCTGTGGGAAACACTTCCCTTCACACCAGCACAGGTGGGGAACGAAGTGCTTCACACCAGCGCTAGCTGGGAACCCTTTGCTTCACACTGGCGGGGGCGGGGAACAAAGCAGGGACCACATCTCTGCACAGGGTGTTTTCTAGGGCCTAGCGAGCCAGCAGGAGAGGCTCAGTCCTTGAGGCGTCTGTGGTGCAGGGAGGGCTGGGCCAGGACAACACTATACTTTCAAAGAAAGTTGTTTCCCACTTAAATATCCTCTGATGAGTATCTTTAAAAAAGAAGTAAATATTCATCCATTGTAACACTTTGAAAAGTTAAGGTAATTCCTTAATATCACCTAATATCCACTGTACATTCAAATGTCTTTGTTTCAAAGATGCCTTTTACTATTGGTTTGCCCCCTCCGGAGGCTACCCAAGGTCTTATTTCAGCCCTGATGTTGGGCTGCTTCCCCGACCATAAGTTCCCAATGCACTTCCAGCCAGAGTTAAAGGGGGCTTCTTCTGTTTCTAAGGCATCGCCATGTCCAGTGCCTGCCAGGCACCTGTGAAAGCACTACTCCTTAGGTCCGGGGTGCTGGGAGCTGAAGCAGAGAGGCTGTGAGGCCCAGCTCACCCAGGATGCTGACCCCCATTACCCCCTCCAATTATCCTGGCCCAGCCTTCCCTATGCATACCTGCTCACGGAGAGCGTGAGGTGTCATGGCAGCTGGATGGGAGGCCAGTGGGGAGCGGTTAGGGGACCTCAGACTGTTCTCTCCACCTGGCAGGGCTTGACAGGGGACCTCAAGCCGCACCCCCACCCCGGCACCAGGCTGGGGGACCTCAGATAATACCCTCGGCCCCAGTACCAGGCCAGGGGTCCTGAGACTGTGCCCCTCCTGCCTGGCTGGGCTGACAGGGGACCTCAGGCTGTGTCCCCAACCCAGTGGGGCTTCACAGGAGACCTGAGCCTGTGCCCCTGTGCCAGTGAGGATTGACAGGGGACCTGAGGCTGTGCCTCCCTCCCAATGCTGGGCTGGGGGACTTGAGGCTGTGATCCTGTACCTGGTGGGGCTTGACAGGAGACCTCAGGCCATGCCCCCTACCCAGCGGGGCTTGACGGGATCTCAGGTTGTGTCTCCTCCCACCTGGTGGGACAATTGATGGGGGACCTCAGGCCACGCCCCCCATCCTGGTGCTGGGCCAGGGGACCTGAGGACACACCCTGCCCTGGGTGGCTTGACAAGAGTGGGACTGGCGGGGTCTGCATCTAGCCCAATGTGAGGGTGGGGGGGGCGGCTGGGTCTGGGTCTCACATGATTTGATGCACATGTGAGTGAGTGGGGACTTGACTCTGGGCCCCACGGTGCGCCCCAGACTCTGACAGGAGGAAGGTTTTTATATACATTTCACTAACTTTCTTTAGTCTCTGATACTTCTATTATAGAGAAAGAGCAAATAGCAATATTAAATTATTTCCTCTAATTAATGCCCCTTTAATGTGCATGAATTTTGTGCACCAGGCCACTAGTATTAAATAAAATGAGATTCTGACACCAAAGACAGTCTAAGAGCATGCCATCATGTACTAAATGTAGTTGAAATAAAACACTTATTAAGTTTTATATATACTAGTATATCCTATCTATAAAAGAGTAATATGCAAATTAACAAAAACCTCATTACATACACAAGCCATGCCCACCAGCCAATCAGAAGTGAGTATGCAAATTAACCTAGCCAAGATGGCTGTGGCCACAGAGCGAACAGGGTTGGGTGTCCTTGGCAACAAAGGAAGCCCAGCTTTGCGCACACCCTGGCCAGCCCAGACTACCACTCAAGGTTACAAAGTTTCAAATATAGAAGATAAATAAATCCCAGATACCAGGGCCTCAACTTGGGTCACCGGGGGTGTGGCCAGCTTGCAAACCATCACATATCCCTCACCCAGGCTGCCTCATGTCCCAAGAGAACCCCACCCTGATCCTGGACACCCTTCAGGGCAAACCAGCTGGCACCAGGCCTCTATCCTATCTAATAAACAAGTAATATGCAAATTGACCATCATTCCAACACACAAGATTGCTGCCCCCATGCACCATGCACACAAGATTGCTGCCCACCTGTGCACCAGGCCTCTATCCTATCTAATAAACGAGTAATACGCAAATTGACCATCATTCCAACACACAAGATTGCTGCCCCCATGTGGTCAAACATGGCTGCCCCCATGTGGACACAAGATGGCTGCCACAAGATGGTTAGCAGGGGAGGGCAGTTGGGAGGGATCAGGCCTACAGGGGAGGGTAGTTGTGGCCGATTCAGGCCAGCAGGGGCAGTGAGTTGGGATGGATTAGGCCTTCAAGGGAGGGCAGTTGTGGGCAATCAAGCCAGCAGGGGAGGGAAGTTGGGAGGGACCAGGCCTGCAGAGGAGGGCAGTTGTGGGCAATCAAGCATGTAGGGGAAGACAGTTAGGGGTGAGCAGGTTGGCAGAGAAGGGAAGTTGGGGGCGACTGGGCCTGTAGAAAAGGACAATTTGGGGGGACCCAGGCCTGCAGAGTAGGGCAGTAGGAGTGACCAGGCCTGCAGAGGAGGGCAGTTGCAGGTAACCAGGCCTGCAGCAGAGGGAAATTAGGGGCAACCAAACTGTCAGGGGAGCAGTTAGGCATCAATCAGGCCAGCAGGTGAGTGGTTAGGGAGTTGTCAGTTTGGCAGGCAGAAGTGGTTAGGGCCAATCACAAAAGCAGACAGGCAAGCAGTTAGGACCCAGCAGTCCTGGATTTTGAGAAGATGTCTGACTGCCCATTTAGGCCCGATCCAAGTAGGATCGGGCCTAAATGGGCAGTCAGACATCCCTTGAGGGGTCCTAGATTAGAGAAGGTAAGGGCTGGGCTGAGGGACACCCCGCCCCCCGTGTATGAATTTTGTCCACCAGGCCTCTAGTATATATCTTTATCTATCTATCATCTATCTATCTATCTATCTATCTATCTATCTATCTATCTATCTATCTATCATCTATATATCCTATAGAATAAGGAACTAATATGCTAATTAGACCAGACAGCAGAAAGACCATCCAGATGACCTTTCAGGCCACTGTCTGGATGACCCTCTAAACGACCTTCTGGATGAAGCTGGGGCTATAAGGGACTCTGAGGGTCAAACCTCTTGCATGAATTTTGTGCATTGGGCCTCTAATATATATATATATAAGAACTTCTTCAGGAATATAAAGAAAATCCACATTATAATGTATAAAAATCATATCACTTTTTCCCAACTGAAAACTGGAACATACTAAAAAATGATCCATGTCAAAAGTATGAACAAATAATTTTTACATAAACTTTATGTAACTTGACATCCCTTGCAATATTTTTCCTTTATGCACATTATGCTTTAGATATTTTCCCTCTCAAAATCTACCTAAGCCTGGAATCAACCAGACAACTCACTCCATTAAAGATTAAAACTACTGTATATGTGCTTGTGTGTGTGTATGTGTGTGTGGACATGTGTTTCATTAACTCCAGATACACAGTTAAGATTTTTAACCAGACTACTTTACCAGAGAAATAATTTTTATTATACCAATTGTGAGGTATCTAAAATGATAAAGTAGCTCTATATATGACATTGCCATTTATAATTTTTCTTGTGAACTGAGTATTAAATAAGTTCTATATGACCTTTCTAAATGTCTGGAATATTGGTTATGGGTACAATCATTTCTACCTAGACATAGTCATTGATTTTTCAAGTATTCTGTTATGCTAATGTGGAATGTTCCTTGTTCTCTCAACTTTTTCTAAGAAGCACTTGAAGCAGTGATGAACAAAATCAGTCTTCTATCAAGTACTCTGTGTGGGAATTTAAAGAAAGATAGGAAAGATAAAGGGTTCATGATTTTATAATAAAAGAAGCTATACTCTCCATCAGAACTTGAGAGAAATTCATTACTGAAAGCAAATGATAATGAGACCTTGTGCTGAAAATATGTAAGTTAAAAAGACAATTAGCCTGTCTGTCTTATTCACCTACAGGGGCAAAAACAATTCAGTTATCACCATTAAAATGGATTGCAGTCATATTGCATTGGAAAACCTGACTTATTAAATATTTATGAATATCTAAACCATGTATCCAAGTAGAAGAGAGGGCGCATATAATTTAGAAAACTTTCATTCAGCTGAATGACCCTATTGTAAAAATTTCATTTGAAACACAGGTTAAAATGTAGTTGTTACTATCTCTCTTAAAAAAAAAAGACATAAAATAAAAACATCTAAAATGAAAATGGTTTCCTGTATCATTATTTTTAAAATGGAATGTCAGAGTAATTTCTTAAGATTTATTCCTTTCCTACAAAATTCCAAATTAAAAAATGCTTTTAGAAAAAAGTACATCATATTATGCATTCTTTAAGTCGTTCTGACTAAAACAGAAGCAGCATTGTCCTCAGACACATTAGAGTAACCGTTTGGCTTTGTGAACCCAAAGGCAACCACTGTGGAAACATTTGTTTAATGTAATGAAAATATTCCTATTTGAATAAACATGTTAGTCAATTATAAGAGTTTATATGCCAGTATACTTTAAAACCCATTTCAACATGGGAATGATAATGCAAAGCTCTGTTATTTATAAGCAAACTAGAAGGCCGGTGCCCAAAACTTGTGCACGGGTAGGTTTTGTAGGTTTGGCCAGCAGTCAGGGTTGATCGGGGCCTTTCTTCATTCCACGCCATCTCTCGGTGGTCAGTGCATATCATAGTGAGTGATGGAACTCCTGGTCTCCCAGTAGAACTCCTGAGGGTACACTATGCTTATTTGCACAAAATTCATGCATGGGGTCTCTCAGCCCAACCTGCACCCTCTACAATCCAGGAGCTCTCAGGGGATGTCCTACTGATGGCTTAGAACCACTCCCCGAGGTTCTCTGCTCTCTGCGGGGCCTGGGGGTTTTGCTGCAGCCATGGAGATGACGCCCCCATGCCCCGCTGTCTGCTCTCTGCCTGCTGCCACCATGCACCATGCAAAGGAAGCCCCAATGCCTTATAGTGTGCTCTATCTACTGGGTCTGGGGGCTTTGCTGACACCAACACACTAAGGAAGCCCCCATGCCCTGCTGTCCAGACTCTGTCTTCCCCACCAATCACCCTGCTAATAAAGCCCCCAACCCTGCTTATGGGCGCTGTCTGCAGTGTCTGGGGGAGGATCCAGCCTTGCTGCTTGTTCCTTGCAAACTCTGGCAGGGTTGAAAGGCCCAGACACTGCAGTAAGAGTGGAGCAGGAGGCTGGATCCGCCCCCTCCAGCAGACACTCCAGCAGCGGGGCTGAGGGGACTGGGTGCTGCCACTTGTGGCTATGGGGGCTGTCACTTTTGTTATGGAGAAATGGTTAATTTGCATATTACTCTTGTATTAGATAGGAGGTATATATATCACTAGTCAGCCATATTTGTCTTTATAATTGGTAACCTTGTATTTTTATTTTATGAAACTATCACAATGTTTTAGGAATAATTCTTGGATATTGTATTGAAATCATGCTGATATTTCAAATAGGTTTTTATACCCGAGGTCAGCAAACATTTTTTTAAGAGAACAAATATGTTTGGCTTTGGAAGGCCACATAATCTCAATTGCAACTGTGCAATTCTGCCACTATAGAAAACCAGTGTAGCCATTATCCAAACAAATGAGCAACTGTGTTCCAATGAAACTTTATTTACAAAAACAAGTAGTGGGTTAATACTGTTCTAACTACAACTAATATTTTAGAGAGGAAGGAAAGGGGAAAAATGGAACATCAATGATGAGAGAGAATCACTGATTGGCTGCCTCCTGCATGCCCCATACTGGGGATCGGGCACCCAACCCAACTATGTGCCCTTAGCTGGAATTGAACATGGGACCCTTCAGTCCACAGGCTGACACTCTCCATTCACTGAACCAAACCCACTAGGGCTATAATTTTTTTTAATCAAATGGTTGGAAAGTTAAAAAAGGAAAAAAAGAAGTGATATAATCAGCCCAGATGTAAATTGTCTCTCTTGTTTTTAGTTATACTAAGATATATAAGAGAAACTAAGAAATTATATAATGCATCTAGTGAAGTAAGTTCAGAAGCCAACTGACCAATTATTCCCATCCAAAGCTTGTATATTCTATTTCATTCTTAAAGGTGACGTCTCTCTTCAGTTTGAATGTCTCAAATAATAGAAAACTCAATTCCAGGGTGACATATAAGAACTATGTTCAATTTTTGGGAAGTTCTAAGTAGTAACACTTTTCATTGATGTTGTGTCTAGAAGTAACTTGCAGTAATTGACTAGTAATTTAGCCTGAACTTGCCTACAATAATGCACTTAAGATATGCATAGGCTAATTGTAATTAGCATTTTAAAGAATAAGGGCATACATTTATTGATTAAATGTATTTAGGCATATTTTCTTAAATTAGGAATCTCATTAGGTAAAAACTATTGAGCATTTTTTATGTCTCAGTCCCTGGGCTAGACATCAAACTTAGAAAGACATCTGGGAAGTTACTGTCTTAGCTACATTTCTGGTCCTACTGCTAAGTTTTATAATTATGATAATCTGGGACGATCTCTATGCAGATATTACTTCAAAATGATGACTTGCACATTCCTTTATCACCTTGTTTCTTATGTCACATTTTTTGTTTCTCAAAATTATCTTATCTAATAAAAGAGTAATATGAAAATTGACCATATCTTTGCTACATCAAATAAGCCACACCCACTAGCCATGCCCACAAGCCAATCAGGAGCTGTATGCAAATCAACACACAACCAAGATGGTTACTGCTCATGGCAGGCCAGGCGGGCTGGGGATGTGGCCAGGCAGTGATCTGCCCAGATCCCAGTTCAATCGCTTCCTTGGGTGCCTCAGGCCAGGGGCGAAAAGGCCTTGCCAAGAGGTCCATTTGACCCCGGCCTTGGGCAGACCAGGCAGTGATTACCCAGATAGCAGGGAGATTGCTCTGCTGGGTGCTCCCAGCCTCAGGCAGGCCAGAGGGGCTGGCTGGGGTTCCCTGGTCGAGGTCCTCTGCCCAAGGAGGGAAAGTCTCGGCCAGAGGCTTCTGACCTTGGGCAGGCCAGGGGTGAGCCATCAGTAGGACATCCCCTGAGGGCTCCCAGTATGTGAGAGGGGGCAGGTTGGGCTGAGAGACCACCCAGTGCATGAATTTTGTGCACCAGGCCCCTAGTCTATTATAATTTCCAACTTATAGAGAAATGTGATTCATTATCTGAGATAAGCTGGTTTAGTTCAGTTTAGTTCATATTGCCTGTGGTCCATTAGAATCAAATTTTATTTTAGCAGTAAAATAAAAGAGAATTTAGAAATATGTTTCTGCCAGAGCAAGAGATTGGACAAAAATCATATAACTATGGGAGAGGACAGTGGAGGGGAATGAGGGTGGAGGGTGGGATGGGTACCAGGTGGAGGGGAGGTATAGGGGGAAAAAAAGGGTACAATGTAATTAATAAACTGAACAATAAAGATAAAAAAATGTTTCTGCCAGGCTTGGCAGTGGATATGTTTATATATACACTGAGTGGCCAGATTATTATGATCTCTGAACGCATAATAATCTGGCCACTCAGTGTATATGCTATATAATAAAAGGCTAATATGCAAATTGTCCCCTCAACCAGGCGTTCAATGAGCAGGCAGGCCGGCCAACCACCCATGTCCCCTCCCTCTGACCATGCTGGCCGGATCCCACCCATGCACAAATTCATGCACCAGGCCTCTAATATATATATATATATATATATATATATATATATATACACATATACACACACACACACACTCACACACACACACACACTGAGTGCCAGATTATTATGCATTCAGAGATCATAATAATCTGACCACTCAGTGTATATTAGAATTTTATGTTAATTGGTTTAGATATTTTTTATTTCTTCTTCTTAAGTTTTTATCAATAGTCTTTCAATATAGCTCTAATACACATTCTGATTTTCTAGCCTTAACTATTATAATTTTTTTGTTATTCTGATATCAAATTTATAACTGATAATATCTGATGAAAGACCTGTGATTTGCCAGTTATCACACATTGCTAAAAGGCCATAGCTAAGGCATGACTAAAGGAATTATCCAATTGAAAGTCCAGGAGGATATGCTTTGTCTAATCTTTCCAAAGTATGAAAAGAAAGACATTTAGTCTGTGTTATCTTTAGGAATGAGATGGAAAAGTATAATGGGAAGATGGAAGTATTAACACTTGGCAAGGATAAGCTGCTCTGTCAGGAATTCCATTTTGTTGTTGTTGTTGTTGTTTTGTTTTTTAAAGCCCAGCCAATATTCACTCACCACTATCACATATTCACTTCTGAAATTTGGAATAGAGAGCATAGTTTGTAAACTTGATTTTGCCTCATTATCAGATTTTTGAAAAATAAAATGTTGTTATTTAATTTGATGTTACTGTTACCAGCACGCAGGCATTCTTGGTTTGTAGATGTTATTAAATATAATACTTATTACTGATATAGTGTGATGAAGTTTTGGGGATAAAGGGCTACATATATCTTTGCCAAAATATATACATGTATTTGTTTGGTTTCCCCTGCCTTTTAACTTTTATTCCCTAATTTCATGAAAGTTTTCCCCCATAGTAAGTGAAAACGTAACATATTTAAGGAAGCACAACTCCTATTACTTTTCTTTTTACCTGAGTTTATTTATTTATTTATTTTTTAGAGAGAGAAAATGTATACAGGAAAATGAACATCGTTTCAGATAAAATTTATATTCAGAAGAGAAATGGTTTCCCTTCTCATTTCTGGCTTGCTTCTTTCTTTCATATACAATCCATTCAGCTATTACCTATTTACCCACCCAAACTGAGTGTGCTCTGTTAAGGCAGAAATGCCATTCACTAAAATGGGAAACTTCTCTGTTGCAGTCTAAAATGCTCTCCAAGGGACATAACATTCACCCTTTATGGCTTCGATGCTTACAAATCAGAAGATGAAGACTGTGTGTGTGTATCACAAATTCAGAGGAAGAAAAAAGCAAGATCTTTCTCTGTATGCATCAGTCAGAGGCATTCCTGAGTAGAAGGAACACATTTTCAGCCCAATTGCACCACTCTAAGACATTCCTTTTTCCTCTTTGAAAGGAATCTCTAGCTGTGTCTCATTATAGACTGCAGTGGAGGAGAGGAACTGAGTGAGGGGGTGTGCTGGAGAGAGCTGGAGCTGTAAAATCAAAGGGGAAGTGTGGTGCGTTAGAAGGTAGTAAATTGCCCCTTCCACTTTAGAACCAAACCCTTGAAAAGCTTACAGCAATTTTCAACATGAATTGCTGCTATACACACCAGCAAGGACACGAGCTTTTGTGTACGGAAACAGATACATACATACACACGGTTGCTGCATCCATTCAGTATACGCTTATAGCCACTTGAATCAGCCATCATTTTAATCTATCTGTGTTCACATATATCCATTACAAAATTATTTATTTTTTTGTCTTCATAAAAGATTCTTTCCTCATTAAAAACAGAGTTTTTACACCCAAAAATGTAATAAATCATAAATATGGAAACACTTTGGTTCCCAAAGTTTTATTTTGTGTATTTTAAAATTCTTCTTATAAATTGCTAATGAGAATAGCTGTTCATTTTCCCCCCCAGTTCAAGGCAATTATCCAAAACAGAAAAAAAAAAAAAGATTTTTCTGATTCCCAGTGGAAAACTTCAAAGCCAAATGTGTTATTTATTAATAAATTAAATAACTCTGCATAAATACTTGAGACTGATTTTCCTGTTGTAAGAAAACTCAAAACTAAAATCAGATTACACAGAATTTGTAAGTTTAAGACATAAATTATAAAATTTAATTTCTCTATTCAAATAAATAAAATCAGAATTGTAATCTATACTTTATTATGGAAGCTCCAAATTGTGAGCATCTTTATGCAATCCTTAAAATAGTTGTTTAATCAAGGTACCTAAAAATTAACAAAAAACATGACTCTCCTTGTCTTGTACTTCTTGATGTAAAAAATAAGTTTATGCTTTGAAATGCTTTGAAATGGTGAAAGACTGAGCTACATTCTGAGATTTGAGTCTGCCCTTGGGCTGGATTATTTGATCCTATGCAGTCTCCATCATAGATTGATAGACTTGAAAAGAAGCTATGAGACTGATAATTCAAAACACCCTTCCCTGCATGATATACAGGAAAAAGAAATTATAAACTCTGCATTCTATATGTTAACAAACTTGACAACAAAGAATGAATAAAAATTTCCAAGTAACAGAGTGAAGTAAAATTCAAGAACTAATAGTATGTTAGCTTATGACAGGGAGATACATCTGAGTGGAAAGTAAAACAGTTCTCTTGGCACCTCTCACATGGGACATTCAGACCTCTTGGAAATGGTTTAGATGATATTCATAAATGGTCCAGCTCGGTAGGCAAGCACCTTAAAGTTCCACATCACAGATTAATTAGTACTGTCTCTCACCATCATCTATACTAATAAAAGGGCAATGTACAATTTGGTCAGGACGCTCTCACTGTAACGACCGAATAGCAGGCTGCTTGGGGCAACCATGCCAGAAGAGTTATTGAGGGAAGACCAAATGACTGAATAGCAGGCTGTGTGGGGCCACCAGGCAGGCAGGGAGGTTAGTGAGGGGCAACCAGGCTGGCAAGGGGGGATAGATGGGGTGACCAGGCCAGCAGGGGTGGGGGCATTTGAGGTGACAGGGGTGGCAATTGAGGGCAACCAGACTGGCAGAGAGGGACAGTGAGGGCAATCAGGCTGGCAGGCAGAGGCAGTTAGGAGTTATCAGGCTGGCGCGGGGGGGGGGCGGGGGGCAGTTAGGGGCAATCAGGCAGGCAGATGAGCAGCTAGAAGCCAGAGGTCCTGGATTGTGAGAGGGATCCCAGATTGGAAAGGGTGCAAGCTGGGCTGAAGAAACCTCCTCACCACCCCATGCACAAATTTTGTGCACTGGGCCTCTAGTCCTTAAATAAGGAAAGATGGATGTTAACAATTATGTTAGTCACGGGTTGTCTTATCCTTACCCTATATACACCCTGGTACAAAATGGGCATATAAGCACATATTTATCAACATATCTAACCATATTATGTGTAAAACACATGAAGATTGCTTTGAGTTTCATATATATGCAATGTTTTCATATTTATCTATACAAATTATATAAATATGCTAATTAGAGCAGGACATCTTCCGGGAGACCTGTTGGACATCCTTCCAGACAAAACCCTGGTGGCAGGGCTGAGGCAGAGGTGGTTAGGGGTGATCAGACCAAGTGGGTGGGCAGTTGGGAGTGATCAGGCTGGCAGGGGGGGAAGTTGGGATGAGAAGGCCAGCAGGGGGACACGTGGGAAAAAGCAGGCTGGCAAGTGAGTGCTTAGGGGCCATCAGGCAGGCAGGCAGGTGAGTGATTAGAAGCCAGCAGTCCTAGATTGCAAGAGGGATGTCCAACTGCTAGTTTAGGCCTGATCCCTGTGGTACAGTCAGACATCCCCATTGGAGAGGGTGCAGGCCAGGCTGAGGGACACCCCCACCCATGCAAAAATTTTGTGCACAGGGCCACTAGTATCTATCTCTATCTCTATCTCTATCTCTATATCTATCTATATCATATATATATATATATATATATATATATACACACACACACACACATATATCTATATCATCTATATATATATACACACTAATAAAAGGGTAATATGCTAATTAGACTGGGAGGCCTTCCAGGAGAACTTCTGGACAAAGCCATGGTGGTAGGACAGAGGTAGAAGCAGTTAGAGACCAAGAGAAGGCAGCTGTGGAGAGGAAAGGTGGGGGTAAGCAGGCCAGCAAGGAGGGAAGTTGGGGGTGAGCTGGCTGGCAGGGGGGAAGTTGGGGGCAAGCAGGACAGTGTCAGGGGGCAGTTGGGGCCAAACAGGCCAGTAGGCAGAGTGATTAGGGGCAATCAGGCAGGCAGGCAGGCAGGTGAGAAGTTAGGAACCAACAGTCCCAGATTGAGAGAGGGATGTCTGATTGCTGGTTTAGGCCCAATCCCTGTAAACTGGTGGTAGGACATCCTTCGAGAGGTCCCAGATTGGAAAGGGTACAGTCTGGGAATCTATATATATTTACTAGAGGCCTGTTGCATGAAGATTCATGCAATAGGCCTTCCTTTCCCTGGCTGCTGGCACCAGTTTTCTTCCAGCACTGGGGACCCAGGCCTTCACTCTGGCCGCAGTGGAGAAGCCAAGCCTCGAGTCTAGGCTTCTCTGCTCAGCCATAGCAGAGAAGCCAAATCTCTTCAGATTTCAGTCTTCGCTCTGCCCCTGCATATGCAAATTAACCTGCATACTTGCTCCTGATTGGCTGATGGGAGGTATGGTCAATTTGAATATTTCTCTTTTATCAGTGTAGATATATATACATATATCTATCTATCTATCTATCTATCTATCTATCTATCCATCTATGCATATAGATAATAGATAGATGATAGATAGATAGATAGATAGATAGATAGATAGATATACTGGGTATACTGGTTAATAATGCTGATTTTTTTTCCAGAAGATGGAGTTATACATATGTTGATACATATGTTGATACTAGTGGCCTGGTGCACAAAATTCTTGCACATTAAAAGGGTATTAATTAGAGGAAATAATTAATATTGCTATTTGCTCTTTCTCTATAATGGAAGTATCAGAGACTAAAGAAAATTAGTAAAATGTATATGAAAACCTTCCTCCTGTCAGAGTCTGGGGGCACACCACGGGGCCCAGAGTCAAGTCCCCTCTCACTCACATGTGCCTCAAAATCACGTGAGACTGAGACCCAGCCGCACCGCCCCCCGCATTGGGGTAGATCCAGACCCCGCCAGTCCCACTCTTGTCAAGCCACCCAAGGCAGGGTGTGTCCTCAGGTTCCCTGGCCCAGCACCAGGATGGGGGGCATGGCCTGAGGTCCCCCATCAAGCCCCACTAGGCAGAGGAGCACAGCCTCAAGTCCCCCAGCCCAGCACCAGGAGGGAGACGCAGCCTCAGGTCCCCCATCAATCCTCACTGGCACAAGGGCACAGGCTCAGGTCCCCTGTGAAGCCCCGCTGGTTAGGGGGCACAGCCTGAGGTCCCTTGTCAAGCCCAGCCAGGCAGGAGGGGCACAGCCTCAGGACCCCTGGCCTGGTGCTGGGGCAGAGGGTATGGTCTGAGGTGTGGCTTGAGGTCCCCTGTCAAGCCCTGCCTGGTGGGGGCACAGCCTGAGGACCCCTGTCAAGCCCTAGCGGGTGGAGAAAACAGTCTGAGGTCCCCTAACTCAGCAACAGGATGGGAAGCACACCATGAAGTTCCTTGTCAAGCCCTGCTGGGTGGGGGGCATGGCCTGTGGTCCCCTGTCAAGCCCCTCTGGATTTGGGGCAGGTGTAGGCATCCCTTCCCTAGTGCTGGGGCCACACACCCCACCAGCCTCCCATCCAGCTGCCATGACACCTCATGCTCTCTGTGAGCAGGTATGCATACAGATGGCTGGGCCATGATAATTGGGAGGAGGTGATGGTGGGCCAGCATCATGGGTAAGTTGGGCCTCACAACTCCCAGCACCTTGGACCTAAAGAGTAGTGCTTTCACAGGGGCCTGGCAGGCACTGGATATGGCAATGCCTTAAAAATAGAAGAAGCCCCCTTTAACTCTGGCTGGAAGTGCATTGGGAACTTATGGTCGGGGGAAGCAGCCCAACATCAGGGCTGAAATAAGACCTTGGGTAGCCTCTGGAGGGGGCAAACCAACAGTAAAAGGCATCTTTGAAACAAAGACATTTGAACGTACAGTGTATATTAGGTGATATTAAGGAATTACCTTAACTTTCAAGGTGTGACAATGGCTGAATATTTACTTCTTTTTTAAAGATACTCATCAGAGGATATTTAAGTGGGAAATAACTTTCTTTGAAAGTATAGTGTTGTCCTGGCCCAGCCCTCCCCGCACCAGAGAAGCCTCAAAGACCGAGCCTCTCCCGCTAGCTCGCTAGGCCCCTGAAAACACCCTGTGCAGAGACGTGGTCCTTGCTTTGTTCCCCGCCCTCGCCAGCGTGAAGCCAAGTGTTCCTGGCTGGTGCTGGCATGAAGCACTTCGTTCCCTGACTGCACTGGTGTGAAGCACTTGAGGCACTGGCATGAAGCGAAGCTTTCATAAAGGGAAGTGTTCACTGGTGTCTAGGCAAGCCGTGGCCATGCCCACCAGGCACGCCCCCCGCTCCTGATTGGCTGGTAGCATAGCTAATCAACAGTCACATTTGCATGTTACTCTTTTATTAGATAGGACTAGAGGCCCAGTGCATGAAATTTGTGCACTGGAGGGATGTCCCTCAAGCCAGCCTGCACCCTCTCCAATCTGGGACATCCCTCTTACAATCGGGACTGCTGGCTGCTAACCATTTGCTTGTCTGCCTGCCTGATTGACCCTAACTGCTTCTGCCTGCCAGCTTCATTGCTCCTTAACCGCTCCCCTGCCAGCCTGATTGATGCCTAACTGATCCCCTGCCAGTACAATTGCCCCCAACTGTCCTCCCATGCCAGCCTGGTTGCCCACAACTGCCCTTCGCTTCTGATGAACATGCTCCATCTCAAGATACTTGTAAATACTGGTTTAAATGCTTTAAAAGTGATGATTTCAATGTGAAAGACAAAGAATATCCAGGTCAACCGAAAAAGTTTGAAGACCAACAATTACAAGCACTATTTAATGAAGATGTATGTCAAACTCTAAAACAACTTTTAGAAAGACTATACGTTGCTCAGCAATTTCTGATCATTCACAAGCAATGGGGAAGATTTCAAAAGAAGGAAAATGGGTGCCACATCAACTGAAAAAGAAGACAAATGGAAAATGGAAAAGTCATCAGTAAAATGTTGCTTCAATGGAACAAAAGAAAGTCTTTTTTTTCATCAAATTGTGACTGGTGATGAAAAGTAGATTTATTTTGAGAATATCAAATACACAGTATTATGGGTTGATCCAGGTCAACCATCAGCATCAACTGCAAGGCCAGATCACTTCGTAAAGAAGATAATGCTCTACATTTGGTGGGATCAGGAAAGTGTGGTGTATTGTGAGCTTCTAAAACCAGGTGAAACCATTAATCCTGACCACTACCAACAACAAATAAAACAACAAATAATCAATTTAAACCACATTTTGGTTGTAAAACAGAATGAGCCAGAAGATATGGCAAAGTAATTTTGCTTCATGATAATGCACCATTACACACTTTAAAACCAGTTAAAGACGGCTTCCACAGTATGGCCGGCGACATTAGCTAGCGCTCGCTCATCTCGCTCTCTAACGGGGAAACAGCGGACTACAAGAGACTGAACTGTATCTGCCTCTATTTCCAACAGACTCACGTTCAACTTTTCGCTCACACACACACACACAAAAGCCGGGAAAATTTTATTAATTCTTTTTTTTTAAAAAAAAGTTAATATAAAATTGTAGCAAAAAAAAAAAAAAGGAACCTGAAACAGCTGGAACAATCCGCAACAGCGGCGGGAGAAAGAGATTTAATTTAGTTGATTTTCTGTGGTTGTTGGTTGTTCGCTAGTCTCACGGTGATGGAAGCTGCACATTTTTTCGAAGGGACCGAGAAGCTACTGGAGGTTTGGTTCTCCAAGCAGCAGCCCGACGCAAGTCAAGGATCTGGGGATCTTCGCACCATCCCGAGATCCGAGTGGGACATACTTTTGAAGGATGTGCAATGTTCAATCATAAGTGTGACAAAAACTGACAAGCAGGAAGCTTATGTACTCAGTGAGAGTAGCATGTTTGTCTCCAAGAGACGTTTCATTTTGAAGACATGTGGTACCACCCTCTTGCTGAAAGCACTGGTTCCCCTGTTGAAACTTGCTAGGGATTACAGTGGGTTTGACTCAATACAAAGCTTCTTTTATTCTCGTAAGAATTTCATGAAGCCTTCTCACCAAGGGTACCCACACCGGAATTTCCAGGAAGAAATAGAGTTTCTTAATGCAATTTTCCCAAATGGAGCAGCATATTGTATGGGACGTATGAATTCTGACTGTTGGTACTTGTATACTTTGGATTTCCCAGAGAGTAGGGTAATCAGTCAGCCAGATCAAACCCTGGAAATTCTGATGAGTGAGCTTGACCCAGCAGTTATGGACCAGTTCTACATGAAAGACGGTGTTACTGCAAAGGATGTCACTCGTGAGAGTGGAATTCGTGACCTGATACCAGGTTCTGTCATTGATGCCACAATGTTCAATCCTTGTGGGTATTCGATGAATGGCATGAAATCGGATGGAACTTATTGGACAATTCACATCACTCCAGAACCAGAATTTTCTTATGTTAGCTTTGAAACGAACTTAAGTCAGACCTCCTATGATGACCTGATCAGGAAAGTTGTGGAAGTCTTCAAGCCAGGAAAATTTGTGACCACCTTGTTTGTAAACCAGAGTTCTAAATGTCGCACAGTGCTTTCTTCACCCCAGAAGATTGAAGGTTTTAAACGTCTTGATTGCCAGAGTGCTATGTTCAATGATTACAACTTTGTTTTTACCAGTTTTGCTAAGAAGCAGCAACAGCAGCAGAGTTGATTAACAAAAATGAAGAAAAAACGCAAAAAGGAAGCACTCGTAAAAGAGGGTGGTGGCTGCTTTTTAGATGTTGGTACCAGGGGCCGTGCTTTCTATAACCACCACCTTGTAGTTGCAGAAAGCCCTAGATGTAATGATAGTGATATCATTTTGAATTGTATGCATTATTATATCAAGGAGTTAGATATCTTGCATGAATGCTCTCTTCTGTGTTTAGGCATCCTATGCCACTCTTGCTGTGAAATTGAAGTGCATGTAGAAAAAAACTTTTACTATATGAAACTTTGCAACACTTACGACAATTCAATTTGGTTTATGCACAGTGAAACATTTCTCCAGGTATCCTCCAAAATTCCCCACAGACAAGGCTTTCGTCCTCATTAGGTGTTGGCCTCAGCCTAACCATCCAGGACTGTTCTATTAAATTGCTGCCAGGATGTTACATCCAGTTACCTCCAATTTCTAGAACATTCTCTACTAATGTCATTGAAAACAATTTCTACTTAATTCAGATGTTTTTTGCAATGGCAATTAAAGTTTTTCTTCCATGAGTGGAGTCCTCTTAAGAAAGTGATTGCAGTTAACCATTTTGTGTACTACTGTTTTAACATTATTGTTTCCTGAGTTTGTATTCCTTTCATTGATTTTGTTCCTCATCATGGTGTCTCCCCTCCCATCCCCGCCCCAATAAAGCAATACACTGTTAAAAAAAAAAAAATAAAAAAAAAATAAAACCAGTTAAAGACACGTTAAAAGATCTTTCCTAGGAAGTATTAACCCACCCACTATATTCATCAGACTTTGCTCCTTCAGATTACCCCTTGTTCTTATTGATGGCACATGCACTTTCTGAGCAGTACTTCAAAACATATGAAGAAGTGAAAAGTTGGATCTCTGAATGGTTTGCCTCAAAACAAGAAAAGTTCTATGGAGATGGCATCCACAAATTACCTGAAAGATGGGGGAAATTTGTAGCTAGTGATGGGTATTGCTTTGAATAAAGCACTTTCAATGTTTCTCTTGAAATTTTTGGGTTTTCTTTGATTACAAAATCCATATTATTAACTGGTATACCTAGTACACTAGAGGCCGATGCACAGATTCTGTACATTGAAAGGAAAATAATCAAAAGAAATATTTTAATATTTCTACTTTCCCTTTCTCTGTAATGGAAGTGTCAGAGCCACCGCTGGTCACCCTCTGTGGAGAGATCAGCAGGGTGACCCGGCCCCATTCACACCCTCCTTGGCCTCATGCTGCCAGTTCACTTGCTCCACCATCCCATCACAGTCTCCCTTTGTCGGGGTCCACTGGGGCTGGCAACACCTCCACCGCCGCCTGCTGCCAGTACAGCGTCTCCGTCTCCAATGCCTGCCATGTTCCACACTGCCCGCTGGTAGTCAGTGCACATCATAGAGAGTGGTGGAACTCCTGGTTGAACTCCTGGTCGAGGGGACAATTTGCATATCAGGCTTTTATTATATGGGGTATATATATATATATATATATATACACACACATATATATATATATATATATAATTTTTCCCAAAATAGGATATACTTTAGGGCAAGTATTAGGTTTTATCCATTATATTATGAAGGTAGACATAACAGTTAAATAATAAAGTGCCACTTAGAAAAATTTTCCTCTGCTTTGAATATTTCTACTGTTTAGATGGAAACAGAAAATTGTCAAGATTACTTTTCATATTAAATAGAGTAACAGAGCCATAAACAAAAAATAACTGTCTTTGATAAGGTATGTGAGACAGGGCGTTAGTATTGCATTATGGAGATAGAATGAGTATATTGGGATAATATATAATGGGCTTAGGGAAGGGTTTGACACCGATATTTTAAACATGCAATTGGGACAAATGTTAAAAAAAACAGACAATCCAAAAAATTACTAACAGGAACATTTTTAGATATCTTTAGATATTTTAAGAAATCTAAATGAAAATTGATTCAAAACATCTATAACTGTAAAAGATAAAAATGATTGGAAAAAGTCAGAAAATAAACATTTTAAATTCTTATTGATAATGTTTGTAAAACATACTATAAGAGTTAACTAAAACCATAAAATAGAAGAAATATAATATAGAACTATAAAAAAAAACCTGTCAGGTAATATTAAGAAGAAAACATAGTGGGACATGGAAAAAAAAAGAATTAAATAACATTCAGATGAGGGTTACTTTGTTTTTTTGACAATTAGAAAGTGTGATTCTTTTTTAAAATATATTTTTATTGATTTTTTTACAGACAGGAAGGGAGAGGGATAGAAAGTCAGAAACATCAATCAGCTGCCTCTTGCACACCCCCTCCTGGGGATGTGCCCGCAGCCAAGTTGGTACATGCCCTTGACCGAAATCGAACCTGGGACCTTTCAGTCCACAGGCCACTGCTCTATCCACTGAGCCAAACCAGTTTCAGCAGAAAGTGTGACTCTTATAAACCAAGCCTATACCTGTCTGGGCGGCTCAGTTGTTTGGAGTGGTTGTCCCATAAAGCAAAAGGTTGTGAGTTTGAGTGCTGCTTAGGGCACATACCTAGGTTTCAGATTTGATCCCTAGTTGGGATGTGTATTGGAGACGATTGATGTTTCTCTCTCAGATTGATGTTCTTTTCTCTTACTCTATCTTTCTCCCTCTCTCCCTCCTTCTCTCTCTCAAATCAATAAGAGCCTATCCTCAGGTGAGGATTTAAAAAATAAATAATATGTTGATAATACATGGTTACCATATAAATTTTCAAAATCTCAATTTAACCGAGGAATTACAAAGAAAAAATATGAAAAGATCTACTGTTAACTAGAACAGAAAGCAAAGAAATACAAATAGAAAAGTGCTAAAGAGAATAATTAGAAAGCAGAAAGACATACCAGTAAGAAGAATGTAAAATTTTAAAATATATATTTTTTTACTTTATACAAAAGCATTTTTTTAGACTGTTCCCTTTGCTTTCACACACACACGCATGCACACACAAATACACAGACACACACACACAAAGAAAAATGCCTGTTCTTTGCTTTAATTTTAGTTCATTCAAAGAACAAAATTTGTGATGAGTGAGGTTTAAAACACATAAGACAAATTCTTTTCTTCTTTCCTTGGTTTTTCTTTGCAGACCCTCATGTTTTCCATGAAATTTGAGATTGTGGATCAAAAGTCAACACACCATACCTTTGTGCTCTTTTTCTTAGCAAAACTCTCACCAGTGGTGTCCCGACCCTTAATAGTGGTAAGCAGCCATTTATATTGCCAGCCTTTTTGAGAAACAAATGTAAAAGATCTTGCCTCAAAGAGGAGACCCTTCCTATTCATCATAAATAATATTTTTCTTTATCTAAAAGCTTTAAGGTCTAATGTGTCCTCTTATTGCCAGGCCTATGAGAATATAGTTCTGTCTATTAACTCCCTCTAAAATAAGCCATCTGCAAGATTATAAGCAGCCAGCCATTAACCACAGTCCAAGGAATTCCAAGGCACAACCATGCAGTAATGAAATTACAGGTGTGCAGTACAGATAAAAATTCAATCCCAAGGGCTTCTCTTTCTATCTACTACAGAACCAGGGTGTTTTACTAATTCCAAATTGCTTTTATATAAAGAAGATTTATGATGATGCCAAATATTTAAGAAAATGCTTAAATAGTATTGTGAGAAACATATTTAAGGATAAGAAATAAAAATGGAAATCTTCATTCTTCCTTAGTGTTTTCTAAGGGGAATGATTACTAATGGTTTAGCATGAGGAATCACAGACTTCTTTCTAGTCACAGATGGATGGACAGATTGACAATATTTAATGCTCAGAACCCTGGCTAAAGGTGAGGTTAAACATTTTGGACTTAGTGCAAATCAGTCTGAAAGGTGGAACCACAGCTCTTGCTCCATTTGCATCAGGAATAAGCAGCTTAGGAGATGGAAGATTATTTAGGTAAGAATATAAAAAACCCAAAAGAAAAGAGCCATCTCCAGGGATGGCCATTTTGTATGGCTGCCTCTGAAAAGCAGTATTCATTGTCTAACACTCCACTTGGATCCAGTGGACAACTTTGTCTATGCCCCCTGGACTTTTAGTCAAGTTTTACTGCTTCATTCCTAATTATAAATGAGAAGTTTACATCACTGTATTTGAGGAATTCCTTAATCAGGAAAAAGATAAAATTAATAGAGAAAAGGAATTTGGAAAAAAAAAACTACAGAAGAAAATATGTAAAAAATTAAACACATTATAATTAACTAGAGGCGGGGTGCACAAAATTCGTCTATGGGGGGCAGGGGATGTCCCTTAGCCCAGCCTGCACCCTCTCCAATCTAGGACCCCTCAAGGGATATCCAACTGCCCTAAAGCATTCAAAGACAATTTGGAATAATTGAAGAATTTATGATAAGTAGAGTAGGGCTAAGGGGACAATGGCAGAGGACAATAAACTTCCTCCTATATGGATTATATGATTCTACTATTGAAAAAAATGTTTTGAAAGAATAGCTGCCACAATAGCAAGCATTGTCCTAAAACATCTTCCCTTGGTTATTTGACACTTTGGTTTTCTTTTAATTTTGTGTTTTTCTATCCCACTATCCCCTAAGGCACTTTGTTGAAAGATTCCACCAAAGAGGTTTGTAATTCTGCTAAATAATAAATCATAATAAAAGTATTTGGTTTCCCTGGAAATAAAAATACAACCAATTTCAATTTTAGATTTAATAATTATATTATGAGACTAAATTTACTTAGTAAATTTGAAACAAATTCAAAGCAAAAGATCGCTTTATTCTTTTTCCCGAAGCCTCTGGTAACCAAAAAACACAAGGATGACCTTTCTCTCTGGGTCTGGTCTCGGAGTCAGTTTCCACAGCCACAGAGGGGATGCAAGTTCCCAAACTCCATTAACTTCAAAGTGAACTCAGTGGGCCAGAGGAATTAAAAGAAACTATGTAGCACATAGATAATTCCACCTAGGACAATTTTAAGGGCCTGACACTGGGCTTGGGAACAGTTGAACATCACAGCCTAATAAATCTTAGCAATCAACAGCTGAAAATATCTAAAACCATATTTTAATTTTTTTAAAAAAAATCATTTACAGCACTAAAATAAACACTAGAGAATTACGATCTCTCTGGGTGAAATAAAACAATCATTTCATATAAAATATGAAGACACCTTTGCTTAAAATCTTCCTGAAACTCCTTTTCTGCTTCTGTACAATGTGACTGAGAGTATTAATCGGTGTTATGATGAATTAGCTCAATTCAGTCAAGGCTTGTTCCCCCAACAGGCCACCCTTGAGTGGTTACATAAACTTGTATTTAAATCAATAGAAGCTTGAACTGTTTGTACTGGAGAAATTTGCTCTTGGATTTCGGTACTTATTTGCCTCAGAGATTTCTAAAGTTTCATATCTTAGTGGGAGGTCAATATGGTTTATTGTCCTGTCAGGGACTGGAAACCTGTGTTAAAAGACGGGCTTCTCCAGCCTGTTATTCATTGAGTGTTTGGGAAAATGTTAATTGGATAGAAACTGTTTTGTTTTGTGTTTTGTTTTGTTTTTTTTAATTCTCCTAACTCAGGAGCCTAAGAGGACCTCAGCAATTATAGAGGCAGCTATTTCCATAGAGAACTGACACACAATTAGAAAAAAAAAAATCTATGAAGAGCTATTGTGTCAGGTACGATGAGATCTGTAAGAAAGTATAAAACTGTTTCCTGTCACCGAGACCTCACCATTTGGTAAGGAGACAATCACACAAAGTCGAGGAATAGAAATCTCCTATCTAATGCATATAACAGTGCAGCAAAACATGGTAGAAAAAGAAGTTTCTTACAGGTTGAAAGTAAATCAATGCCAGCCTCTACTCAAGAGTGAAAGTCTACATTGTTTAAGAGATCACTTACCTATTAGTCAGATTTCTTTTGTGAGGATAGTTTATTTTTCTCCTATTGTGAGCATTATTTAATAATTTAATCATTATGTACTCAAGAATGTTAATTTTATATAATTCTATTTTAATTTCCTTTTTGTGTTATATTTCAAGTTTTAATAATATTATAGCAATTTTTCAATATATACTGAAAAAAAATTCCTTCCTCAAAAGTCAGAAGTAGTTGGTAACATTTTTATTTTTTTCTCAGTTTCTTTTGTGACTACTAATGTCTTTATTGCATTGATACACCCAAGTGTATATGTTTTGCCTCATGTGTCCAAAATGAGAGGTTATATTTTAATCTGAAGACATTTGAATTTATGACCAAATTTCTGGCTGCCTCTTAATGTGTCTTCACTGAACTAACATTCTATAACTTTAACTTAACTGCCCACTCATATCTCTTTTAGAGTTCTAAATATATATGTTTTGTGGCATTTATTACAGATTTTTATATTTGTGATCTATTTTGTGGCAGATCTAAGAATTGTGATTGATCTCCTCATTTCCTGTACAATTAAAAAATATATTTCTATTGATTTCAGAAAGGGAAAGGGAGAGATACAAACGTCAATGAGAAGAGAAAATCTTTGATTCATCTGCTGCCCCTTGCATGCCCCACACTGGGAATCAAGCCTGGAACCCTAGCATGTGCCCTGACCAGGAATTGAACCGTTATTTCTTGGTTCATATGTTGACACTCAACCACTAAGCCATGCCAGGTGGGCTACACTTTTTTAAGGTGGCAAGAAATGTATGGACACACTCACATGCTATTACCCAGGAAATGTGTGCTAGGATGTCTCCATCCAGTGATAGTAATCACCAAGCAACTATGTACCCTGGGAGGCAGGCAGGTTTCCTCTCCCTCCAGAGTTTTGTCACTTACCATGTTTATGTGGACATGCTTTCCCTTAGATAATATCATCTCACAGTGGTTTGCTCTGTTCTAGAATTACCTGGCAAACCTTATTATCATTTCTCGATAGTAATTTATATTGCAGAATTTCAGTGTTCCCTGCTCCAGAATTTCTGTCATCATAGCCATATTGTTCCTTTAATTAGATTTTTCTCAAGTTTGAACAATATTTTAGCTTACTTCTTATAGTGACATTCAAATTACGCCTTTCTTTCTCCTCTCATCATGCCCTATTAATTTCCCTGATGCTGAGTGGAAGATTTGGGGTTATGATGTGGACCATCAGTACAGTTAGTGTACATGGAACTGTAGAAGGCATTGTCATACTCTGATATTTCTCACTAGAATAATTTTCTTAAAAATCAGTGTTTAATAATTTAACACTTCTAATTTTCACCAGGAGGAGGAAGTATAAATTGTCATGAGATCTTAATTTGCATAATTCAGGCAAGAAAACTGTCAGATTTAAGAGAAAGAAGCAGACTGTGTACCTGCCACAGGTTGCAGAGATTGCCAGGAAAGACATGATAAAACGTGGCACAGGGACCCACTTCAATCAGGGAGTAACCATTTTCTTTGTTCTGGTGCAAAATCATGTACTAAACAGGAAGTATGCTTTTTTTCTCTCTCTCTTCTCACAGCGACTTTGTGCAAACTTGGAAGAGATATAATAGCAACCTTTCAACTGGTCCAGGGTTCGGAAAAACTTTTCTAGTGAAAACCCCTCTTGTTCCATTAAGGAGAAACATAATTAAGTAATTGGGATCAGTTTTTACCATTTGATACAAGATGAAGGAAAGACACAAGATAGTTAACAGTAATAGGCTTTTTAAATCTCAGTAATGCTGTAACTCACACATACATTCAAGACTTAACCTGAAGAGGAAGAAAAAAGTACAACCCCCCTCAATGTATTTCTTACTGCTGATTATAAAGGCGGATTTAAACTTCAGAAGCACACAATGACATCTAGTAGTGTAAACTGGGTAACAGCCTACTTCATTAGGACCCTGTCCATCTTAGTAATCATTCAGACATGCCAAGGAAGCTGCTTAGAGAACATACACTTCTGCTGATTCCGGAGTAATGAATTTAAATCTATTTAAAAAGTCCGAGTTGTATAATAGATGCATCCTGAATGGAGTAGCTGTGTAACTTTGACAAATCACTTCTTATCTATGGTCTGCAATCTAGCAGATGCCTCCCGATTTTAAATTTCCAATGACTCTAAGGCAATGAATGCTATTGATAGATGGTTTGAAAACCAGCAGCATCAACATCAGCTGGGAGCTGGTTAGAAATGCACATTCTCAGGTTCCATTAGAGACTTCCTGACAGAATCTCTGGAGGTGAGGGAATCTGTTTTACCAAGGGCTCCAGGTAATTCTTATGATTACCCAACTTGAAAGAAGCACTGCTTTAAGACACTGGTGACAGTCAGGAATAAGTAAAACACTCAATATAGGCTACAGGGGAACAACAGAAACTTCTGCTGGGAGATGGCCTTTCTGTACATAGAAGCAACCACTGGACAAAGCTTATGATGGATTTCTTGTTGCAGTGAAATACGTTTGGGGCAAAGCCAAAGGTGAATGGTGGCGGTTGTCCATTTTATGGAGCCCTTTTTCTTATTTTTGTAGCAGTAGTGGTGTCACCAGAGCCTTCACTCTGACTCCAGAAGAACCAAGACAACTGGGAAATCCTGCTGATAAAATCTTGCTGCACAGTATCTACTCACCCCTTCATAGCGCACGCTTCCCCACAAGGCACTCTGGAGACTGGCGCTTCTGCCATGAACTTGCTGAAGTTTTCTGGACCTCAAATACATGAAAGTCCATTTTTCTTTATGATGCCCAAGATGGTACCACAGATTCTATAGTACCTCCCATCCTCCAACCCCTGCACACACTCCTGAAAGAAAAAGATCCCTACTATCATCACAATACTCACTCTCCTATTACGCAAGCAAAACTCATGAACCAAACAAGACTTTCCCTTGGCACTTGTTATATAAACTTTACTATACCTGTGGTCGTATTAAAAAAGCAAGGGAGAGAGAAAGAAATCAACCAGGAAATCACATCGGGAGCAAAATGAAAAATGATGCCTTATATAAGATGAAAGAAAGATGGGGACCGTCCACATAAGAGTATCTGGTGACCAGCAAATGTATTTGGCACAGTTGAAACCAAGTGGAAGGCCAATAGGGATGACATTTAACACCTTTTTTCATCTTAGACCATTTACTTAATCATAAATTACACAGATTAATTTTAGTAGAAAGAGAAATTATAACATCTGAATTTTTAAGAGAGCAGGGATAACAAAGCATTACTCCTTATGTGAGGCTCACAATACATTTTTATTAAATATATGAATAAATAATAAATGATTGGCAACATATGCAATTGAGCTTTGTCAAATGCAAAAACAGAACTGTGAGACTTTGTCCCAATTATTTAAGAGAGATTGCTCTTATTTTCTCAGTTGATTGTACAGGACAAAAGGCACCTTGAGTAGAAGTAAAGATATAGAAACACTAGTAAATGTTCTAAATGGGAAAATAACATACACTTGTTCACTCTAAAAGGGGAAGAAAAATTTTCTCTCTTTCAATGTACTTGTTTAGGCAGCTAAATAAGTTAATAAATAAATGTAATTCTTTTAAAGAACTCAGTTGATCATTAATCCATTGTTTTTATCAATATTGTCATGATTAAAAGGTTTATGTTACTCTGTAATTTAAGAATGATGCACTTTTCTGAGATGGATGGAAAATACAGTTTATTTCTCTTTTACCCAATATTTTAATGTTGACTAGTGATAAGGGGGAAAGTTTAAGTGAAGGAGAGACTTGGGCAGATCCAGTTGTCCACAGGACAGTGAGTACTAAATATATCAGGAGTTAAAACTTCAGCAATGCTAAACGTTGTGACTTTAAGCAGTAATCTGTTTTCTCATAATAATCAAAATTTCTCTCCTTCACACTAAAAATAAAACTAAGAGTCAAAAAATAGAAGTCCTAATCACAGAATATAGAGGATTCAGTTTAAAGAGAAAATGCATATCACAAAGATCAGTTAATTGATTCCTACATTGCAAACAGGAGCCTATGAAAGATAGAGTTTCTGGATGGAGCAATCAAAAGTGAAAGGGAGGGAGGGAGGAAGAAAAAAAAATTCAGGCTTAAATAGTGAATAGTGACAGGCAGTTTTCAGAGTGTATGAGAGAAGCAACCCCTCCTTTACCATTATTGATAAAAAGTGGTACTTCGAACTTTTAATGAAGTATGTAAGCAAAAGTTTACAATGTTTTGAATACAAGGAGTTGACACTGCAGAACAGATATGTGGTTGTGAGACACAGATCAGAAATGAAAAGGATATCAGAAATGGCACTGCTGAGAAAACTGGACGAAAACCAGCAGTTGTTGAAAGTTCATTATTTCCTGAGAAATAGATATGGAGTTGTTGTCAAAGTAGTGTGACAAGCCTGGGTTTTATATAAAATTCTGATTTGGGTAGTGTTTAACAAATATAAAGTATAGCGGTTGTAGTCATTCTTTGATGGAGATTCACCCATTCTTCACTAAATTTTTAGTTATATGAGCCATTCTGTTAAAGAAACCTTTCAAACCATTTTATAGGCTTATATCTTGATAGAGTAGATCTTATCTGACAATTATAGGCAACAGTGAGCTGACTAGAGAAGACAGAATTTACTTGTGGAGAAAAAAAAAAAACTATCTTGGGCCTATTTCTGAGTGTTTCTCTTTTCTTTCTCTACTACATATTATATTCCTCCTGGAGATTTTCACCTGTTGATCACAATTAATATGTTATTTAATATGCAGACCTTTAAAGCTGCTGTATTTAAATAGTCATGATACCAATAATTGGGCTTGATGCCATAACTAGTTTGGCTCAGTGGATGGAGTGTCATTCTGTGAACTGAAAGGTCCCGGGTTTGATTCCAGTCAAGGGCACATACCTGTGTTGAAGGTTTGATCCCCTGTAGGGGGCGTGCAGGAAGCAGCTGATCAATGATTCTCTCTCATCATTGATGTTTCTATCTCCCTTTCTCCTTCCTCTCTGAAATCAATAAAAATATATTTAAAAAATAATAATAATTGGGCTTGCTAGTGCTTGAAAATATACCCTAACCAGGAACTCAGAGTATTCCTTGTTAAATATGTTAATAGTCAAAATATAATCTAATATTTTCTGAAATGTACTTTGTGCTAAACCTTATGCTTCATATGAATTATCAGTATTTACTTTTAGAAAATATCCTAAGAATTAGGCATTTTTATTACCCTTTTCTTACTGATGAATAACCTGTGGCAAATATAGATTAAATAACTCGCCTAAATTCACAATGCTGCCAGAGATCTAAGTCTCTAAAACACACACTTGGCATTCATTGCTTCAAGACATATCATAATATAGTTGCTTTCCTAATGTTTAAAATATTATGTAATAGCTTTCACAAAATGAACATTTATTCATAATATAAAATTAATTTTAGAACATATATGCTAGGTATCACTGCAGATTTTATTCTTAAAGATAAATTGGATTGTCTACAGTAAATAAAAAAAGCAAACAGATTATACCTAGTAAATTTAAAAAAAAAGAACTCAGATATGCATTCATCATTCCTTAATCTAGTAAAACAAAGAAAATAAAGCATTACTTGGAATTCTTCAATGTTGAATTTTGTTCTTGATTCTTCATGACAAGAAATATTTTTCAGCATAGGGAATGAATCTACTGTTATTTCAAATGGTTGCTCTCTCTGTTTAGGCCAAATGAAAAGCATTAACCTTTAATTGCTAGAAAACTCTTACAGTGTTTTCATGAGAAACACAAAAATGGGATTTAGGTTGGAGTAGCCAATTAAGAATAAAAATACAGGATATGTGGGTAAATTTGAATTTTAGATTAACAATAACATTTTTTAATATCACCATATACTATGCAATACTTGGGACATTCTTAACCAATTTTTTTTATTTTCCTAAAATATAAATTTAATTAAACACCCTATATTTTATTTGGTAGTCAATAAAAATACCCAAATAAATCAAATAATTTATAAAGTTTTTTTTAGGATAGATAGGTCAAATATGAGCTTTCCTAAGTGAAAAAAATTAGCCTTTGATGAAATTAAAAACACTACATACAGGCTGGACTACCCTTTTTCAAGCTGGAATTTAATTAGCTGCTCAAATGCTTCTCTGAGAGCTCCCTTTTCATGATTTTTTAAAAAAATAACCTCATTCCTTTTCCCCCCCTAGATTATTAGATTTAATGTGTTGGCACTGGGGCATTTTTATTTCATGTTTATGAAAAGGAAGTAGTGTGATGAATATTTAAATCTAGAATGGGTAATTTTTAGAATTGCCTTAAGATGAGGTACAGTTGTACAGCTTTGTTTGTTTTTTACTGCTCAAAGTATGAATGTGAAGACATCAGATTTCCTTACTGAAATCCTATTAAGTTAAAATGAACACAAGACAAGTCATAAGTCTCCAACTTGTCCCTCCTGGCAAATTCTGTTTAGAAAACCCCAAATCTATTCTTCGTACGATAATTTACTTTAAGATAATTTACTTTAGTGAAAGGGAATACACCAAAAAAAAAAACAACCAACAACACCTTATGAAATATCAATATCTGAAATACAAAGCAAATGATCATGTTTCCAGAGCCATTGTCCTGTGAGAAAGAGAAAAACTTATTTTATACTTTTTATACCTCATGATGAAATGTCCTAATGCATTTTTCTGACAAGTTAAACTGACAATAATAGTAATTCAGTAGCTGGAATCAAAGCATAAAAATACAAATTCTGGGTTTGTTACAACATCCAAAATGCCTGGATTGGGTTCATCCTATATATTAAAACCTATTTGCAAATTGACCAAATGGTGGAACAACCTGTGCAACCACCAGTCCCTTTGATGTGAACTGATCACCAGGGGGCAGACACTCAACACAGGAGCTGCCAAGGCGGGTGCCAGTGGGGTCGCAATATCGTCCTGCCCGCAGGTCACCCCACAGATCAGTCCTGATTGCTGGCCAGGCCAAGGGACCCTACCCTATATATTGGGAACATTCTCTTACATTTAAAAATTTAAAGCTGGCAAGGTTACTCTAACATTGAAAAAACAGGTTGATGCAGCAATGACTTGCATGGACTCTGGCTTGCACATTTTGTGATTAGCCCTGATTCTGATACTTATAACTGTGTGACAAAGCCAATTTCTTAACTTCTCTCTGCCTCAGTTTTTCCACCCATAAGATGGGGAAAATGGTACTACTTCCTTATAAGGGTCATGTTATGTTTTACTTCATATAATCTGGGCAAAAAAATGTAGCTGCTTATACAACAGAAAGATGACTTTGACCTGTATGAAAAGTATGGTCACTGGTGTATTAAGTGTCCCGATTGCAAGGGGGATGTCCAACTGCTGATTTAGGCCCAATCCCTGGAACCTAAACATCCCTTGAGGGCACAGGCTGGGCTGAATTTCAGTCACCGCTATAGGTGAATTTCAGACACTGGGCCTCCAGTGTTGATAATAATAGCTAAACTTTTTATTTTATGCTTTTGCTGTGCTAATTGTCTTATAAGAGTTATCATTTTAAACCCACCAACACTATGAAGCAGGTAGTACTATTATCCCCATTGGATTGATTAAGATCCTTGCATAAAACCATATAAATAGTAAGTGACATAACTTCTCGAAAATCTTTTCCTAGGTGAGGAAAACTGACCCCTATAAAATGGGATAAGAATGATACAATCTGCAGAAGTACCCTGGATTAAGCTTCCATGACTCTTTTCCATCTTTTGATAGATTCATCCTAATCCCAATAAGTACACAAAAATAACTAATTTTTAAGAACAATCCAAGAAATTGTCCTTAGAAATAAAATAGATTACAGAAGCTAAATACATCCTAACCAGGTCATGTGTTCTATTTGTCTTTAAGGAATTAAAGTGGAATCCCTCTGTAGTGGTTCTGCCCTGGAAAGCTTTGAAAAATGCTGATGTCTAGCTCAGTGGTTGGAGTATCTGCCCATGTACTGAAGGGTCATGGGTTTTATTCCAGGTCAACAGAATGTACCTGAGTTGCAGGTTCCATCCCTAGCCCCTGTTGGACAGGGCACATATGGGAGGCAAAAAATCTATATGTCTCACTCACATTGATGTTTCTCCTGTCTTTCTCCCTCTCCCTTCCTCCTTTCCACTCTCTCTGAAGAGCAATGGGCACAAAATAAATAACAATACTGATGCCTGAGTCCCCTGATAGAGACATTGATTGACCTGTATTTTAGCTTATGATGATGATATTTTTATGATTTCTAATTTTGGGACAAATAAATGTGCACTAACTCTATGTGCATCATTTAATTAAGGAAGTGATTAACCTTAATGCAGCAGTATAAAGCAGTCTTTGAAGGTGTCTGAATAACATTCAAATAAATTCTCACATTTTTCCCAGCTATTCCATATGAACTATTTCCTAAAATATATGTTTTTGACAAGATATGTATCGCAACTTCTCATTGAAATACAGAACTAGAATAGGTTTTATCTATTTCCAGAGAAAGGTTAAAAGAAGCAAGAGGGAAGTTGTAAAATATATGGAGGCAAAAATAAAGTTGTTTTAAATCCCAACAATAATAATGATAAAAACAGTAATAATAATAATACATTGGATGAAGATATCCTCAAAGACCAACATTTCAGAAGACCACCTGGTTTCTCAATGTCTGAGGAAAAGAGCACTGGAATTCCAGTTCCCAGCCCCCAATTCCTTAGCTTCAAATTATCATAACAATTGACATTCTTCTGGGAAAAGCAAACATACCCATGCATCAAGCCTTTAGCCCCTAGAGGTTTCCAAAAAGCAAATTAATCCACCTGGTAGATTAAAAATATAAAGAGGAAAGGGGGGTGGAGTGATACTTGGTGGCTGCATGAATGGCAACTTGATGAATGAAGAATATGTAAGTGGCTCTTGGCAACAGGGGTTTGCTATGAGCTTTGAGCCCCTCTGGGATGGTTGGCTGTGGGAGTCCTAATTATGAGCATAATAGATAAACTCATCATGGCCACAACAAGCTCCTTAATCTGGTCTTGCTAATAACAGCCAATTAAGTTTGCATTTATGAAATGATTTCTAGAATCGAAGGTAGGTGAACTTTTCATTAGGTATTATTTGAAAACATTAAAGATTGTGACTCAAGGGCTTGATGCATTATCTTTGGTATGTGGTAATACTTCTGATCTCTCCAAAATTGTCTCCTGTACCAAAATAGAAAGTCAATGAGATGTAGAGTCAAATGGTTATGTAATTGTGATATAGAAGATTAGTGATTGGGTTTATACTATTTTTTTCCCTCTGGACAGACCATTATTTCTAGTTAATTTTAAAGAAGATACCAAAGGGCCTTTCATCTCTATTTATTCCCCAGCACTGATTCCAACTACCAAACATTTGCTTGAATTTGGATTTAATAAATGCCTTCTTCTCAACCCCTACAGCTAAGCATTTGAACCAGTGGGTTGCTAATGAAGATATATATAGATAAAGAGTAAAGCAGAAAATTAGAATTATATGTATTAGGTTTGCAATGTCTAAAGATGTCTGCAATGCTTTGATTTCATTCTAGCTGCCTCTGGAAGTCTAAGGTGAGTAAATATCAAACAACTTAAATCATCATCTAAGATTACAGGGGAAGGAACCTCCATTTCATCACATATCTCTTACTGTAAACGGAATTTGCATTCAAGGGAAGAAGAAGAGAAAGAAAAAGAAAGAAAGAAAGAAAGAAAGAAAGAAAGAAAGAAAGAAAGAAAGAAAGAGAGAGAGAAAGAGAGAGAGAGGGAGAGAGAGAGAGAGAGAGAGAGAGAAAGAAAGAAAGAAAGAAAGAGAAAGAAAGAAAGAAAGAAAGAAAGAAAGAAAGAAAGAAAGAAAGAAAGAAAGAAAGAAAGGAGGAAAGGAAGGAGGGAGGGAAGGAAAGAAGGAAGGAAGGAAGGAAGGAAGGAAGGAAGGAAGGAAGGAAACATTGCTTTCTGAGTGCACATTTTAAAATTCCTTCACTTAATTATTTTGTTTGTTTAATTATTAGCTTGTTCTGTTATATGAGGTTCTACCTTCAGATGCAGAGGAAGAATAGTAGAGTATGTTCTTATCTATGTTTAATACAACACTTTTTGTAGGTGAAGTGGATTTGGGTGCAAATCACTGTGTTAATCTACAGCATGGTTCTCAAACACTAACATAATCAGAAAACACGGATTTCTGGGCTCCATCCCCTCGGTGTCTGATTCAGGAGATTGGGGGAGGGACCTAAGAATGTATATTTCCAACAAGTTCTCAGTTGATGCTGATGCTGCTGGTCCAGGAACCACAGTTCGAATCATAGAGCTATTAACACTGAGACACTCACAGTGAATAACATAATACAGAAAGATGTGTCCCATTTAGTCAGGACTTGCAGTCTCATTGGATTCACTCTAAGAATATGATTCCATGTGAGGGCATATGTTTACATTTTCCTTCAGCAGAGACATCCAAGTTTGTAGTTTTTCTATGAGTCAGTTTAGTGCATTAGAATGTACAATTTCTATCATTTTAATAAATGTCAATAGTGGCATTTATATTCTGTAGTGTTTCACTTTCCTTTTATTATAATTGTTACTAATATTATATCTACATCAACATAAAGATAAACTAAAAGGACATCATTTTTATTAAGTTCTAGAGAGTAAGCTTAGTGTTAGTTTTCTAAATCCCTGAATCCCAGGGTCATTGGGTCATGTTACACACATTGTCTAAAATCAAAGGTGGTATCAATAACTCCAGTGTTGGACATAGCAAATAGTGTTAGTGTTGCAGAAGACTGGAGAAAAACCAAGCAATGCTTAGAGATGGAGTTCCACTTTATCATACACTGGTGGGCTCAGAGAAAAAAATGTCTTTCAAATTCTGAGCAAAGCAACAAGCAGGAGTTTTCTTTTTATTAAAGAACCATCTCTATGTGTGCTTAGTGGTTATCTCACTGGAAGCTTGTGGCCTTGGAAACAACACAGTTCTACTCATTTAAAAAATACATCTGGCATGAGACCATGAGATTATCTAGTCTCTGGCCTACAAAGTCAGACAGCTAAGTTTATCTTCCTTATTATTCAAGAAGGCTAGAAAACAGAGTTATTTTTCAGAATAAGGGACTGTCTAAAAATGGCAGAGATGACTTTACAAATAAGAAACTATCTAAATAGAGAATTTCAAACCATAGTTTTACAAAATAGTTGTTAGCCTTCTCATTAGAGCAGAAAGATGAGCTAAACTAATTTTTTTCATTTTACCAATGAATATACTTAGGTGGAGATGGGTGAAAGTTACACAGTTAATTAGTGACACAGATGATATGGGAGTACTGAATTGTGATTCCTTGTATGGGTACTTTCTCTTACTCAATATAGCTCCTTAAGGTATTAGGATTGTATAAGATACTTGTCAAGTCCAGCCTTATTTCAAGTTCTAGATATTGAAAATTGATCTACTTATTATATATATTACATTGTGTATTAGGTTTCTATTCCCTCAGGGGAACAGAATCAATAAAATATCATATATATTAAAATGCTAATATGCAAATAGACTGAACAGGGGAACAACCTGAACAAACAAACAACTGAACAACTGGTTGCTGTGATGTGAGATGACCACCAGGGATGTGTGCAGAACATGGTGGGCATTGGCCGCAGAGGGATGGTAGAGCAGGTGAGCTGGGGTGCCAGGCCAAGGAGGGGCGCCAATTGCTGTCACTGGGGTGAGCCTCTGGTGGTTACTGAAAATTCTTTGCTCCCAGGGGCCACAGTCCCTGCCTGCACTCACACCTGCTGCCAGTGCCAACCCCACTGGCACCCATAGCTAGCGCCAGAGCTGCCACTCACAACCACTGCTGGTGCCCAGGGGAGAGCAGCAGCTGCTGGTTTGATCAACTCTGAGGGCTTCTCCACTTCCCCCTGCTCCTGCAGGGCCTTCAACCATCAGCGGCCACTCGCACCCCCTGAAAGCACTGGCTCTACTCGCACTGGCTGCTGGTGCTGGTCCCAATTGCTCCATGATATCAGCAGGTGAGAGTGGGGCCAGCACCATCAGCACATGGGAGCAGCAGAGATGGGAGCAGGGCTGCTGGCAGACAGGTACCAGAGGCCTTAGTGGGAGGGACCAAGTGGGGTGTGTAGGATGGGCTGAGACCTGCCCCTATGCCTACAGCAACCTTGCAGCCCACAGTTCCTTTCAAGATGCATGAATTTGTGCACTGGGCCCTTAGTATAGATATAATATAGAGGTATAGTTGCTATATATATATATAGATATTTATTTTAAGGATCTTGCTCTCATGATTGCCATGGTTAATTTGTAGGGCAGACCAGAAGCCTGGAAATTCAGGTAAGAGTTGATATTGCACAGTTGTGTCCAAAGGGAAAGCCAATAGCCTGGAAACTTAAGCAGTTCATATGCTGCAATCTTGAAACAGAATTGCTTCTTTATCTAAGAATCTCAATTTTTTACCCTTATAACCTTCAATTGACTAGGTGAGATCCACTCATATTAAAGAGGTTAATCTCTTACTCTTAATCTGTAACTAATTTTATATGTTAACCAAATCCACAAATACTTTCAAGAACAACATGAAGCATGGTGTTAGTTATAAAAAAACTAATAAACAACAACAACAACAACAAAACAACTTTAGGAGTTGTTAATAACTAGTGACTGCTATAAAAATCCTATGTATTATTTTTGTTTTTCCATTTTCACTCTTTATATCTTGGGTCTTTCAGTGCCACTGAAGTAAGCTAGTTAACTGTCTGCTGACACTCAGGACTGAAGTAGTTTAGATGATGTTCTAAATTAGCTTTTGGACTGTCTCAGTCCCTGGAAAGTGTTCAATGACTCCTCTAATTGTTGCATTTACCAGGATGTGTTTTTTCAGTTGACTTTTTTCATCAATTGTCATGATAGCCTTCCCATTTTTCACAATGAGAAGATAATTGTGTGTTAACTTGGTGTCTGAGGTATAAAGCTGCCAATTTTGCCACAGAAGCATTGATGTAGGATTTATAGAGGTCTGGAAATTAATGTTTTTATCAGGTTGAGGTTTAACACTTTGTAAATCTTTAAGTATTTACTTTGAAAGGGCAGAAGAATTTAAAACCCTGAACAAAAGTCATTTCAAATACACATATTTACATTTTAGTTTTAAAGCAGAAACTCTTGTATTAACATAGAAGCATTTTGCCTATAATAAGTAGTTGTTTTGATATATCAATCAAATCATGTAATCCATTAATCTAAAATTTAATATAAATAAGGGTAATAAACAGATGGCATAAGAAGTGAGTCCAAACTAATTTTGACTTCTAGCCCCATCAACTGTAACCTGTATGGTTTTGGGAAATCAAATTAAACTTTGGGACCTTGGTTTCCTTACCTGTAAAATTAACACACTTAACTCTTAAATTTCAGCTCTATGTTTCTGGGCAGTCACAGGGCAGGTTTACTATGCCTTCACCTGTGAATAGTTTGACATATGAGTTAATAGCCAGGGCTCTGCCCTATCCATCTCTGTTATTTTACCCTCTCTTGGGGTGAATGCTCCTTTTTCTTCAAATGACCCTTGGGGCTCCCCATTTATTTTCTTCCTAACTCTGTCTACTTGACAAATCTTTTATTTTCATTTTTATTCTAATAACATTTTTCCCCCCTCAGACTACTATTTTATATTCACATTCATTCTTAATCTTTTTAGTTAACACATTTCTCCATCCTTAGCTAAAATGTTTTAAAATGAAAAATCATATCCTTTCTCTCTATAACTGTGCTTGCATAGATGTGTGTTTGACTATAAGAAATTATCTTTTGCTTTGTATTTTTGACATCTTATTATACATATTTACTGAAAATATTTCCTTTGAACACTTTAAGCAGTGGTAGATTCTTTACAAGTTATAATGAATGTATTAGTTTCTATTTATGCATAACAAATTACCAAAAATTTAGAAGCATAAAACAACACATTTATTACATCATAGTCTCTGTGAGAAGGGAACCTAGGCATAGCATGACATGGTTCCTTGTAAGGCTGCCATCGAGATGTCTTCCAAAACTGGATTCTCATCCGAGGCTTTCCTACATCATGTGGGAATGATCTGATTCCAATTTTACGTGGTTGTTGATACAATTTAGTTTCCTGCAGGCCCGTGGATTGAGATCTTTTACGTCGAGGGCACCCTCAGCCCTTTGCCATCTGACCCTATGAATAAGGCAGCTTACAACATGGTACCTAGTTTCTTTCTTTTTAAAAAAATATATTTTATTGATTTTTTTACAGAGAGAAAGGGAGAGAGATAGAGAGTTAAAAATATCGATGAGGGAGAAACATCGATCAGCTGCCTCTTGCACACCCCCTACTGGGGATATGCCCGCAACCAGGGTACATGCCCTTGACCAGAATCGAACCTGGGACCCATGAGTCTTCAGGCCAACACTCTGTTCACTGAGCCAACTGGTTAGGGCGACACCTAGTTTCTTTAAAGCCAACAGAGAAGAACATCTCCCAGCAAGACAGATGTTGCAGTCTTTGCAACCTAAGCACACTTAATCACATGTATCCGTTCACCTTTGTCATCTTACTCTGTTGATCAGAATCAAGGCACTGATCTTGCCCACACTTAAGGGATTATGCAATAATACCAGGAAGCTAGAGTCTGTTCAGCACAATGAATCAAGGTACGACTTTTTAACAGTTAAAGATTATCCATATTTCTCTTTTTCATTGATCAGCAAAGGGCAGATTGTAAATCCTATGAAATAGTATGAACTGTATTAAAAAGAGAATGCCATGCCCTTGGAGGTCTTCTGTAGCAGGGTAACATGATCCTGCATTTTAGGAAGATCATTAATTATTATCTGGAACAGGCAATTAGAAGGGAGCAAGACTAACAATAAACAAGTTAATTATGCTGCCCATCAATCCATGTAAAAGCCAATGTCACATCAGTTTAGGGAGTGGTTACCTGACTGACAAAAAATGGATTAGGTTGAGATGTTATTCTGAGAGCAGAACTGACAAGGTTTGGTAAAGAAAAGATAATTTTGAAAATGACTTCTCTGTAATGAAAGTTGATTATGTTCATTTACTGAGATTGAAACCACTGAAAGAGGAGTACTTTTGAGCAAAGTCAGTTAAGATGGGGCAAGACTTCATCCTATAGAAGGTAGCCGAAGGCCTAGGGCTGTCAAGTAGGGAATGAAAATTAAGCATGTCCCTAGATAACAGACATTTAGTAAAGTGAAAGAATGAAGTCAGGAAAGAGAGTAAGAAGTATCAATTAGAAGAAGGAGAAAATCCATGCAATATGAAACCAATAGATGGTAGTATCTTTAGGAACACATGCCAATATTCTTTACAAAACTGTTGTAAGCAAGATAAGAAATGCAGAATCCATTGTTTTATCAATAAAGACATTTTGGACTCACTTTAGTGTTTGTGCAGGTATCTCTTATGTTATAGCTCTTTGGGCCTAAGGGCCTTTTTAGGTTATTGATAAGCACAAAAAATGAATATTGCAAATTAGTTCCTTAAAGTTCTGTCTACTTTATTTTACTTCGGGTGAAATTCACCTTAGAATAATTCCACTAGCATTGAATTCTGAAGAAATACACTCTGCATTGACACTTGAAAAATTGTAAATGCTGCAAACGGTTTTAGGAAATGGAACAAGTGCACACAAATTATTTGTTTTTCTGGAGATTTATTTGGGCTTGAAACTGCCATTTGTTCTGTAGTGACAAGTACAGGTCTAGCATTTCTCTTCAAATCCTCTTACAAGGTTTTATTTAAGCTATTGCAAGTACAGGATAAGGCATTCCTGGGAATTAATGGCTGCCTGGGGGGGGGGGGGGGGTTGCTCTTTGGTCATTAACTCCAACTAGTCATTATTTTGCATGATAGACCCTGCATGAAAGTTATTATTACTAATATGAAATGAAAATGAAAGAAACATACAGTAGGTGTATTGATTTTATCCTGTCTCCCAGGGTGATATAAAGTCATTTTATTTGGATAATCCAACCACTTAGTTTATTGCTATTCTTGGCAGTCTAATTTTGCCTACTCTAAAACAATTAACTTAAAAGGAAATGAGGAGAGCAGAAGTCCCCAGAACTCATATAACACTCTTGATTCTACAAATATATGTTAATATTAACTGAAATTTCTGTTAAATACAATGGAGTAAAAAAACAAACTATTCCCCTAGTTTATACTGGATTAGAAGTAGCTCATTAAGGTAACATATTTTTGGTTTTAGTTTTTAAAAGATATAAATTTATTATTTACTCTAAATTAGCCTATGAAGATTAAATGTAATATTTTGTCCCAAATAATTAAGTCCTTTTTAAAAGGCTTTCTGCAATATTTATCTCTAGGAATCATCATGAGAAAAAAGTGCTTCTGAAAAGCAGAATATGACTGTGAAGTTGAGTTCTTTAAATATACTTTGCTTATTGTTGGATTATCAAGCATTTTAAGATTGGAATGTATTCATTCTATCACAAGACAATTATTGTGCAAGCACCAATAAATATGCCAGGATTAAAGGCTATGAATTAAATTAAAATATAATCAAGTATACCAAGGAGATGCTAGTTTGATAAAAAAAATTAAATCAACTCTGAAAAATCAGAGAAAGAGACATAGGAATACATCCGTGACACATATGTGCTATTCTTGGTAGGTTCACATAACGATACTTTTAGATATAATTAGAAACATACATCTGCGTGGAAATAGGTATTGTAATAATTGCTTATCCTATCTAATAAAAGAGTAACATGCAAATTGACCTTCACTTCAACACACAAGATGTCTGCTCCCATGTGGTCAAAGATAGCTGACCCTATGTGGACACAAGATGGTTACCACAAGATGGCAAACAGGGGAGGACAGTTGGGAGGGACCAGGTCTGCAAGAGAGGCAGTTATGGGTGATCAGGCCAGGAGGGAACATTGTGGGGAACCAGGCCTGCAGAGGAAGGAAGTTGGGAGTGACCAGGCCTCCAGGAAAGGCCAGTTGGGGGGGACCCAGGACTGCAGGAGAGAGCAATTGTGGGGGGCCAGGCCTGCAGAGGAGGGCAGTTAGGGGTGAGCAGTCCTTCAAGGAAGGGAAGTTAAGGGTGACCAGGCCAGTAGGAAAGGGCAGTTAGGGACAAACAGGCTGGCAGGGGAACAGTTAGGCATCAATCAGGCTGGCAAGGGAGTGGTTAGGGTGTGATCAAGCTGGCAGGCAGAAGCAGTTAGGGGCAATCAGGAAGGCAGGTAGGCAGTTGAGCAGTTAAGAGTCAGAGTCCTTGATTGTGACAGGGACTAAACCAGCAGTTGGACATCCCTTGAAGGGACCCAGATTGGAGAAGGTGCAGGCTGGGCTGAGGGACACGCCCCTTTCCCGTACATGAATTTCATGCACTGGGCCTCTAGTCAATATATAAACAGGTGTCCTGGTGCAACTTGAAAATATCCTGCCTGTATGTGATAAATTCTACATTTCTTCAAAAGAATGTATTTCATATAAAAATAATTTAGTTGTGTGGCAAGGAAATATAGTGATTGGCATATCATGAAACATTATTGGAATTGTTATGACTTCACAGATTGTTTCTTTATACATATGCCAATATGTTTATAAATATTAGATTATTCAACATTGCTTTCCAAAACTCAGAGTATACTATTTAGATGCAGAACATACACCAAATTTCCTGTGACTTAAACCTTCCATTTTCACATTTTATTATAATAACATTTACAGATAGCTTAAAAATAAAAGAGTACAATTATAATAGCTATATCTTATCTCATGAAATCCAACTTTCCATTCATCATACACCACTAAGAATGAAAAAAGGCTGATTAAATTTTGGCACACCACTGATTTTGGGCTCATTCAGAAATGTAAATCTATGAAAGAATGTGCACCTTAGAAATAATCAAATGTAGTGTTTGTTCTTTCTTTTTTCTTTCTTCCTAAAAACCAATTATAATATTCATGACTCCTAACCTTCAGAATATGTGATTGTTTTAAGGCTATGGCTATTAGTAACTCTGTGACATGAAGAACATTTTTTAACTTCTCTAAATCTTAGTGTTTTTATTAATTAAGTAATAAATAAAATAAGTAAAAATTCATACCTATTTCACACATAATTATGTATGACAAAGTAATGCATATTGATGTTTCTTTCCAAGAAAGATCAACACCAAATAAATGCAGGCAATAAAATAAAATCCAAGGTAAGCCAAACTGTTCCAGACAGTTTCTTTTGGTGTGTGTGGTTTTTGTGAATGGGGTAGAATGGGATTTATAACTGAGTACTTTAAGATTTCTCTTTGCCTTTACCACCTCTATTTTCTTTGGGAAAATAAGCACCTGTTTTCTTACTGGAAAAAAAAGCCAAGGTCAATACCAAGACCACTGGCATTGTTTTTTACAGGAACAAGTTTTAGGCTACACAAAAGCCCGAATCTCTGAAGAGATGTAGAAACAACTGAGTGTGACTATCCTCTAGGATTAAATCAGCAATCCTCCACTAATAAACCTACAAAGGTAGTACATTGCAATGTTGAGAACCTTGTATGATTGACTTTCTTAGAGGTAAAAAGATAAATTTTTGTTGTTGTTAATCCTCACCTGCGGATATTTTCCCATTGATTTTTAGAGAGACTCTAAAGAACGGGGAGAGTCACAGAAAGGAAAACAGCCATGTGAGAGAGACATTTGAACTGGTTGCCTCCTGTATGTGCTTGACTAAGGCAGGGATGCAGACTGCAACCTAGGTATTTGCCCTCGACCAGAATCAAGCCCAGGACCCTTTAGTCCACAGGCCAATACTCAAGCCACTGAGTCAAAACAGCTAGAGTAGAAGATAAAACGTTAATGACTTATCCAAATGGAATGAATTGCTGTCCTGGTGCTCACTAACTTGGGCCACTGTTCTTTCACTGAGATCATGTGAGTTAAGACTAGTGTATAGCTTATATTTAGTTTATCAGACAGAGAAGCTGAGGTCCCTTAAAAATATTAGCTCAGGAGAAAATTAAGCATAGTTTTAAATATATTAGACAGGATCAGAACACACAAATGGCGAAGAATTATCCTGTCCCAAATGTCAATTATTCTGCCAAAGTTGAGGTAACTTGTGTTCAAACTATAAAATATACAAAAAAAGGAGAGTGAACTATAATAAACTATGACTACATGCCACAAAATGGATGAATCATGACAATATAATATAGATGAAAGAATTGTGGACCCAAGGATTATTTATAGCATGTTTTGTTAATCCTTATTGGAGGATATGTTTCTATTGATTTTTAGAGAGAGTAGAAGGAGGGAGAGAGACACATAGAGAAATATCAATGTGAGGGAGACTTATCAATTGGTTGCCTCTCACAGGAGCCTTGACCAGGATTGAGGATCAAGCCTGCAACCCAGGTACGTGCCCTTGACTAGAATTGAACCTGGGACCCTCAGTTCGCACACCAATGCTCTGTCCACTGAGCCAAACAAGTTAGGACAAGAATACGTTTTGTGATAAATTTTATAATAAATTTTGTGATAAACTTTAAAAATATTAAAAACTAAATGACAATGTGTAGGTATTAGCAATATAGTCACAAAAAAGCTATGTCAAACAGAAACAAGAGAATGATAAATGCAATAAAAAGATACACAAGTTAGGAAGAGCAGAAGGTTAGGATGAGAATACAGAGGGGGATATAAGCCATTCTGAACCTGTCATGAGAGTTTGCTATAAGCCAACAACCATGTTTTCACTCCCTGCTTAACATCAACACACAAAACCATTGACATCAAGAGCACTTTGCAAGCTTTGAAACAAAATAAACATCAGTAAGAGGTTAGATCCTCTCAGCCTCAAATGCTATACCAAATTGCTTTTCTAATATCTGTCTACTATTTAGTTTTTTTATTGTATCTACTTATTTCTGGGACCATATCTTAGCCAATAAGCTGATTAGTTACTATACAGAGATATACCTAATATGTTTTGTGTTTTTTTTTGATAATACATTTTGCAAACTAATAATCAATTAAAATAAAAATATTAAAATTATGTTGACTTTTTGGTTTTCCACCAAACAGAACTTGTGCTTTGTCAGGCAAGATTGTTTACTAACATGTATAAAAAATAAAATGTGTGCCTACAGGGCACTCAGGCAATGCATAACATATGCACACTAGTCTTGTGTGAACAGATTCAGGACACACAATCTTTCTGCGTTAAACAGGTTGCTTGATGACTGCCGCAGGAGGGGACAGTTGTCAGTTGGTAGCAGCCTTGGGATGAGTAATAATTGAATTGGATTTGCTTAATGGCACCCAAAAGATCAGTGTATATTTATTTATTTTTCAACTAACTAAAAGTGTTACAATTCTCTAATTAGAAGCAGAAGTGTGACATCCTTTGACTTTATTAAATTCCCAGTTTTGATAAAAGTTAGGAATAGTTAATATTAAAACTACCCAGATAAGAAGTCATCACTGATGTTTCTGTCTGTCTCTCTCTCCCTTTCTCTCTGAAATCAGTAGAAGAAGAAGGAGGAGGAGAAGGAAAAGGAAGGGGAGGTAGAGAAGGAAAAGGAGGAGGAGGAGGAAGGGAAGAAGGAGGAGGAAAAGGAGAAAGAGAAGGAGAAGGAGAAGGAGAGAAATAAGTCTAATGCCAGAGTACTTGCAGAGACAATCCTGCCCAGTTCCCTTTTATTATGGAGATGAAAAGAGGAGGTGGCATACATTAGAGCAGTTGGGGATGTTTACTCAATGACAATAGTGGCATAGCCAGGATCAGAAAAGGGTGCTGCCTGCCTCCTCCATTTCTCAGTCAACAACTGACATATTCCAGGAGTTGTGGCCAAGACCCATGGCCTTGCTGTTTTCTCTCTGTGTGTGACATCTACCCAATAAACTTACTCTTTCTTAATATTTGTAGATTATGATTTCTTTTTTTTTTTGCTTTCTACTGTAAGGTAAACATGCTTTTTCATCAAACCTTCTATGAAAACTCTTCAAAACATACTTTAATGGGAAAACAGTATTTTTCCCTGTCAAGCAATTTTTTTCACAGTGACTTGGAGAAACAGCAATTTTGGATTACTGTGGACAAGGAGTCATGTCTTTATAAAATGTATTTATGCCTAAAATAGGAATCTGTCACTTAATTTGTTTATTCTATTCTTAGATTCCCTCCCCCCATTGATAATAGAAAGGCAAAATATAACTGTGTTTTTAACACTTGACCTCAACTTGAATTCTGATAGAAAAATCCACCCAACACTGTTATGAGGAGCTGTGCCCGGATACTTACAAGTACACATATTTCTACATTTGTGAGTTATCATGGTCATGTTGCCTAGAGGAGCATCTGTAATAAGTAAGTATAGGTTGTGTTATAGCAAGGAAGCTTTCAGCTCTGACAAGGAGCTTTCTAGCTTTCTAGCCAAAGAACAATCTATGGATGCATCTCCATACATGGAGATGTTCAGGCAGGGCTGGAAACATCACACACTTGCCAGAATTATTGCCAAGGGAAATCAAAAAAGTTAAGGGGAAATTCTGAGATCCTTGGACTTCTTCCAGCAATTTACTATTATTTTTTCCTCATGAGAAACAGATGAGGTCAAGAAGCTATTGTCTGCTGCTTTTAAGCAGAGTAATTTGTGCCCTTCCCTAGGTAAGAAGCCTAGCTACCTACTAAGTAATATCTGTAAACTTATTCTGAATTGGTCTTCTTTAGCTTGAACTCAAACTTAAATGTTGTTTGGGAGAAATATCCCTCATTGTGCTGAATCAGGGAAGAGAGTTTTGACTACATGTGACCCTAGCTCTACAATTTCTTTACAAAATGAAATATAATCCATACTGGGAGGTCTCCACCCAAATCCAAAATGACATTCCCCACAAGGTTTTGATCCAGGATTCTGGCAAAATCTTCAATGTCCACCTTATCCAGACCCAGATCATTTATTGGTGTCAGAGCAATGCAAACTGTTCAAGAAACTTGTTTTTGGCAAAGAGTGGCAGTCTTTAAATTTTGGTGACAGGATAGCATGCTTTCTTAATGTGGCTGTGCTAAGCCATAAATAAGATGTTCTTATTCTAAGAAAAAAAAAAGGCTTTTATCTATATAAAGGCAGCAGTATAAACCTCTTCACAAGAGAAATATTTGGTTACAGTGGGTTTCTCAGAGTGTGCAAGTGTATAAGATCCTATTGTTTCTAAACCTCTTAAGTGGATTTTGGCATTCCTGTGTTAGTTTCCTATTGCTACTTTAGCAAACTGACCCAAATTTAGTGGCTTAAAACAACATATATTTATTATCTTACTAGAGGTCCAGCACATGAAATCGTGTGCAAGTAAGGTCCCTAGGCCTATCCTGTGATCAGGACCATCTTCTGCCCACTCTCCAGTCCCCAGTCCCACCAGCCCCAGTGCTCCCCCCCCCGCCCCAGTTCACCTTGGTTCCCTGACCATAGCATGGCTCTGGTTTCCTAGAGGCTGTGGGCCGGAGAGAGGGACCAAGAGGTCGGATGTTCTGCCTGCTTGTCAGTCCAGCCCCATAGCCACTCACCTTGGTTCTCCGTGGTTCCCAGTTTGCCATGCTGCCATTGGAGCCTGCAGGCCAAGGGAAGGGGAGGGACTGAGAGGTGGTCAATGCACTTCATGGTGACTGGTTGATCAGTTGTTCCAGTCGTTATGCTTATTGGTTGCTGGCCTTTTATTACACAGGATAGTGTTGAAGATCAAAAATAAAAAATGGGTTCAAAAGCTGTGTATTTTTTAGAGGCTCTAAAGAAGAATTATTTTTCAGCTCTTAGAAGATGTCTACATTGCTTGCCGTATTTCTTTGTATTCAAACCAACAACACAGCACCTTCTCTCTGACCTCGGCTTCCATCTTCTCTTATCTGCTTCTCTGTTATAAGGACCCTTATGATAAGGACATTGAATCCCTCAGATGATTCAGGATCATCTCCACATCTCCAGATATTTCATTTAACCACATCTGCCGAGTCCTTTTTACAGTGGAAGGTAGCATATTCACAGCTTGCAGCGTTTATAAAGTGGACTTCTTAGGCAGGGGGCAGGGGTGAGGAGGTCGTGAGAAGGGGGCATTATTCAGCCTACTACATAAGCACGTTTAAAAGTTTTCCATTCCAATACCGAGCTTTAAACAATGCAGGATAAAAAGTGCTAACCACATGATTAGATTACATCTGGTTAAGATGTTGAGTTGTAAAGTGTGTCCCCCAATATAACTGATCTGAAATTGTCAGGAAGAAAACAAAATATTAGTGACTCTCAATATAGAACTGCCAGTATTTTCTCATCCCTGGAAAACTCTTTAATGGAATATGAATAATCACTGGGGAGGGAGCACAGTGTGGAGGAAGAGGAACCTAAGAAGAAACACCTAAATTTCAGTTAGAGTGCAAAACACTGTAGGGAAACATGAAAAATAAGAAATTCAGGGTGAGGACATTATCACAACTGCCTTTAGCTGCTGTTCAACTACTAATCTGTCCAAGTGTGAGGAAGAGGGAGAAAACAGCCTTGAAAGAAAGATTTTTAAAAAGTTCAAAATAAATGTATGGAGAAAAATTGTGCATGTCCTTATGTGCTCCTTCAGCATTTTTTCGCAAACCTTCCTTATGCTCCTCAAACATGGTCTTTTGCAACAAGTATGGTTGTTCACGTGTTGATTTAAAGCATGACAAATACATAGACATAAATGGGAATGGTGCAGCCACATATAAAGTGAGTTTGTGCATAACTTATGTAATACTTTTAGGAATTTTTCCTGAGGTAATATTACAAAATGAGTCCATTTACTGTCCCTTCTATTAGGCAGATATGGATGTAGTAAACTTCAACAAGGAAAGGAACATTTTTGTTACCTCTCACATATGGTTTGTGTATACAGTAGTAAAGTGTCTTCCCCTGGTAGTTACCAATACTTCATAAAACCAGCTAGTCTGAGTATCTCATATAAAAGCAACATTAACTATTCACTGTTTGCCAGTTATAAGCAAATGGTAGAATGTTTTATGTGTTGACAGTCTTCTGGAATCAGGGAGTAAGACGCTTATTGGTTGTCCATGATGCGGAACAAATTGTCATAAACCTAGAACTTTAAAACCATACGCATGTAACATCACAGTTTCTGAGGGCCCACACTCAAGCTAAATGGGTTCTTAGGGTGTGCCATATTGTGATTTATAAAAAAAAGAAAAAAGAATATATATATATAATCACACACACAGACACACACACACACTTGAGAACACATGCACAAAATTTGTGCACTGGGGAAGGGTGTCCCTTATTCCAGCCTGCATCCTCTCTAATCTTGGACCCCTCGGGGTATGTCCAACTGCACCTTTAGGCCCAATCCTAGGATCAGGCCTAATCTGGCAGTCAGACATTTTTCTCATCATCTGGGACTGCTGGCTCCCAAGCACTCACCTACCTGCGTGCCTAAAAACCCTCTAACCAATCCACTGCCAGCCTGATCAATGCCTAAATGCTCACCTGCTGGCCTGATTGCCCCAACTGCCCTCCAGTGCTGGCCCAGCTGCCCCTAACTGCCCTCCTCTGCCTGCCTAGTCTCCCCTAAGTGCCTTCCCCTGATAATCTGTTTGCCCTTACCTGCTTTCCGCTGCAGGCCTGCCCCCCCCCCCCCCAACTACCCTCCCCTGCTGGCCTGATCACCTACAACTACCCTCCCCTGCTGGCCATCTTGTGATGGCCATTTTGACCACATGGGCATGGCCATCTTGTGCAATGGCATGAGGTCCAATTTTCATATTACCTCTTTATTATATAGGATATATATAATAGGTGTACTGGTTAATAATGCAGATTTTATAATAAAAAAACACAATAATTTCAAAAGAAATATCAAAAGTGCTTTATTCAAAGCAATGGTCATCACTAGTTACACATTTTCCCCATCTTTCAGGTAATTTGTGGATACCATTCCAATAGAACTTTTCTTGTTTTTTGGCAAACCAGAGACCCAATTTTCCACTTCTATGTATGTTTTGAAGTGCTGCTCAGAAAGTGCATGTGCTATCAATCTGAAGAAGTGCTAGTCTGAAGGAGAAAGATCTGGTGAATACAGCAGGTGGTTAATACTTCCCAGGCAAGATCTGTTAATGTTTTTTTAACTGGTTTTGAAGTGTGTGAAGGTGCATATACGAAGCAAAATTACTTTGCTATTTCTTCTGACATTTTCTGGTCATTTCATGATGAAAGCATGGTTCAGATTGATTATTTGTTGTTGGTAGTGGTCAGTATTAATGGTTTCACCTGGTTTTAGAAGCTCATAATATACCACACCTTCCTGATCCCACCAAACACAGAGCATTGCCTTCTTTCCAAAGCCATTTGGCCTTGCAGTTAATGTTAATGGTGGACCTGGATCTACCCATGATTCTGTGCCTTTGATATTCTCAAAACAAATGCACTTTTCATTTCCAGTCACAAGTTGATGCAAAAAAGACTTTATTTTGTGCCATTGAAGCAACATTTTACTGATGACTTTCGGGTTTCCATTTGTTTTTCATTCAGTTGATGTGGCACCCATTTACCTTCCTTTAAAATCTTTCTCATTGCTTGTAAAAAAATTGGAAATTGTTTGCTGAGCAATGTTTAATCTTTCTGCAAGTGGTTTTCGAATTTGACATGTATCTTCATCCAATAATGCTTGTTGTTGGTCTTCAAACTTTTTTTGGTTGATGTGGATGTTCTTTGTTTATTCACATTGAAATCATTACTTTTAAAGTGTTTAATCCAGTATTCACAAGTATCTTGAGATGGAGCATGTTCATCCTAAGCTTTCCAAAGTATAGGATAACTTTCAGCAGCACTTTTCTTCAAAATAAAATAATAAATTATAACTTCCTTCAAATGCTCTTTTTTTTTGCACAAAATCTGACATTTTAAAGCAAAACAATACCTAAAATGTTAACACCTTAAAAACATTTGACATATGAAGTTTTGAAGCTTGCTGTCAATACAACAAAAGAGCATACATAGCAAATCACATATATATCAACATATGTGTAACTACATCTCCTGAAATTGTGTATATGTATGCATTTGGTCTTTGTCCATAGTTTCTGATTTACATGTTCCAGAACCTTTGGAATATTCCAAGTGTTGAGAATGATACAGGTGTCTTTTGTTATGTTAATGAAGCAACTTTTGGAAAGCACCTAAAGATATGGGCCTTTTGACAGTGAAGCCAACCAAACCATTGGAGGGTTGGAACTCTCAGTCTCATTCCTAACCCCTAGGAGGGAAGAGGGCCTGGAGATTGAAGTCCTTCTCCGTGATCAATGACTTAATCAATCCTACCTAGGTGATGAAGCCTCAACACAAGCTCAAGAGGATGGGATTTGGAGAGATTCTGGATTGATGAACAGGTAGAGATTTGATGCAAGTGGTGCAGCTGGAAAGGACATGGGAATTCACACTCTTTCCCCAAGTCTTGCCCTGTGCATTTTTTCACCTGGCTATTTCTGAGTTACAGCCTTATAATAAACCAGTGACCTACTAAGTAAAATGTTTCTCTGAGCTCTGTGAACCTCTCTAGTAAGTTAACTGACCCCAAGCAAGGGTCATGGGAACCTCTGATTTATAGTTGGTATGCCTGAAGTACCAAGAACAAGCTGGCATCTGGGAGCAAAGGAGGCTGCAGTCTTGTAAGATTGACCTGATCTGTCTCCAGGTAAATGTCAAACCACAGTTGAATTCTCAGAACCTGACCTGTGTAATGAGAATTGCTTAGTGTCATGTGGGAAGCTCCACCCCTCACCCCCATACACACTCACAAGTATAACCCCACATTGGGATTGGTCAGAAACACTAGTTTAGATGTCCCAAAGCAGCAATCAAGGTGGTAACCAGAGCTGGGTTCTCATCAAAGGCTAGATTTAAATGAGAGTTTACCACTAATTTCCTATAGGTTGTTTGCAGAATTCATTTCCTTGTGGCAGTTTGTTTCTTCAAAACCTACGAGGGAAAGGAAAGAGAGACACTAAAGAAAGCCAGCAAGCAAGACAGAGACTAGTATAATGGGTGCCTTTGACATTGTCTATTGATTGAAAATAAATTGCCAATCCCTTCCACACTCAAAATGAGGGGATTAAAAAAGACAATAGGATGTGGAATCATGAGGTCACCTTAAAGTCTGACCTGCACAATAAGGAAATCTTAGATGTAATGTAAAATATAAAATCCCAGGACCATGGTTCATGTATCCAATTGAAAATTTGGCATTATTTCTATAATTTCAAAAATATATTGTTTACAATGCAAATGGTGGTTACTTATGTGCTAAATCTGTACTAGGACCATACTCTTCAGGAGTCTGCCCTCATGGATTATGAGGTATATAGGCAAATACTGAGTAGTTAGTATTTCAAGACAAGAAGATTTAAGCATTCTTCAAAATTATGCCCCTCAGGTCAAATCTGAAGATCTAACTTTAATAAGTTAATCCACTTTTTAAAGCTCTGCTTCTTCCTAACTACCTGGAGAGAAGAATATAATTTAAGCTTCCGGGATTCTTTTATATCTTGATATGATTGAGGATTTGTCAGGCTCTAGCAGACAGAACCAGTAAGAAAGCATGAAGCACAAGAAACCAGGATACAGGGGGAAAAAAGAATTTTAAAGTATACGAATTTTGCTATGAATTACTTATCTTCATAGGGTAGATTAAGATGTGTGAATAGTTATTTATTATTTCGAAGCAAAACTCCAGGCCACATAAAAAATTAATATTAGCCAATATATTCATTTTTTAGGCAACAAACAAGTCTAATGGCAAAAATTAATAAAATGTGATGAAGCAAGCATAGTAACTGAAATTGTGACTTAAGTAAAATAAGGTTAAGTTCTATCTCTACTAGAATTACTAACAGAGACAACAGGATCAAAAGAACAAGGTGTCTGAGGTTAAGCTCAGGAAGCAGGAAAGTCTTCAAAAGGTGAAGGCATGTGGAATAGTCCAGCAGCTCATTCAGACATCCAAACAAAATGAGCACACACTAACTTTACACTTGCAGTCCATTCCTATGGACTGGGAGACAGCCCAGCTCTATGTCCTAAATACTTGACAAGGTTTTCTGTTTGTTTTTTGATCAGTGCGGTGGATACTTTAGTCTTCTCGTGGCAGCATGAGGCTAAACTTTCAATAGATTAGACAATGGAAACCTTCATTTAAAGCCAGGATTCGGGAGGAAATGGAACGCTGGGAGAACTCCCCTGCACTGCTTTGCTCATGCTGCTCTACTCACCAGAATCTTACATCCTTTCAAGCAAGGTCAAAGGTCAGAAAAGCATGTCAACTGGTCTGACTAGTCAACACAACATGAACAATGTTCTGCAACAATATAAAATTATTTCTAATATTCTTAAGCTAAGTCTAGTACCCTACAGTATTAGTTTACATGGCTATGTTTCTAGTATCACCACCTCTGGAGTTAGGACTCCAATGTATTAGTCACCAGGATAGCAGCTCTTTATCATTTGTTTCTGATCTTGCATTTGCTATCAGAAGAATTGAAAGACTTGCATTTCACAATTTTATAGAAAACATAAATCATTTAACACAATGGTATGTATCTCAATTGAAGGCAAAGTAAAAAATGATTAGTTCCTATCCTTGTCAATGGCTATTTTTTGCAATATGATTCAGAGGCAACAAAAATAGGTAAAGATATTGAAACATTTGTGTCAACAAACAGGAGGCAAATCCAAAACAGTTTTTCCAAGGGCTAGTCCACTTATTCAGCACAAGGAAATAAAACAAACTCAGCATAGATAATGTGAACATTCTATATTCAAAAATTAATAGAAACTATACATTGAAAGAATTAATTTTGATTTAACCAAATAAATATAGTTTTATTAGCATAAACTTTAACATTTCTGAAAATAAAAGTGTATTATTCCATAACTTTTCAGGCAGTTGGTCAGGCAATGCACATCCCCTGACCTTGGGTCATGTTTGTTTTTCATATTGAATTGGTGTAGTGTGGGAAAATCTGATTTTCTCATTTGATTAGATAAGCTAAAACCATTAAAAGTGGGGAGGGTAGACTTTTCAACTTTTTAAAGTTTACCAGCAGCATTTTACTGTCTAAATATGAATTTGATTACATTAATTATATCCATAAAGGTGTTTTAAGAAAATCTCAAAGGCAGAAAAGAGGAATTGTTTTATTTCTGATTTCATATTTCTGATCCCAAGGGATACTTACTGTCATTTTCATTACTGACAGAGTTCTGCTTGGAATTTAGCCATATAGGGAGCAATAAATCTGTGATTTGAACAGATTCTTTGGACAGAAACATGAAATTTTTTGTAAATTTATTGAGACAGGCATAAAGTGAATAGTATCTTAAAAAACTTGGGAAATGACCAAGTTATATTATTAAAGAGTAATGAGAGAACAGAATGAGCCTTGGGTGAGCAGAAAACATCATAAATCTTATAAGATGGCTCTGTGCCTTTATCCTTGTTGTCCGCATGTTCTTCTCAAAAATCAAAACAAAACAATCTGTAACAATTTAGTTTTATTTTGCAGAGCTCAATGAGGGTCTGGGTATTCCTATAATAGCTGAGTGACATCATTTATAAACATTATATCAGTATATTTGGGCTTGGGGTGTTCTTTTCTAAGTTTCATTCAATTCTATTTAAAAACAAGTTTATTTTAAACTTTTTCAAGAAATATTATGATTTTGAGAATCAGAAGGAAGAAATATAAAAATGTTTTACCCCCTCAGAAATATATCATTTTAAGGTTATTGTGTTTTTTATTTGTTTGTTGTTTTTATTTTGTTGTGTGTGGTTTTGTTAAAAAACATCTTCCTTAAAATAAACTGCAAGGACCTGTGGACAAATTAAAATTTGCATTTTGTTGAATTCCTCTACCTTGTTATCTTGCATATATTATATATAATGGATTGTGATTTGTATAGTTGGTGAATATAGTTGATGGTTGATATATATTTGTACATATACATAGATATATACAAAAAGTACATTTTAAAAGTATTGAAAATACTTCTTTTGATAACATCTGCTATAGGTCTATTAGTTGAAGCCATCAGATCCAATGGGTAGTGTTTCATACGCATTATTACTATTTCTGTTTTCCCTCCTTGAATGTTTCTACTCTCTTCAAATAGTCGTGTGCTTTGCTTTAGTCAGTGATATAAGGACAGAATTAATGTGTATCACTCAGAACAGAAAGTGTGTAAATCTCCATGTGCCTTTTTCATAGCAAATAATTACATAAAGAAGCTTCATTAGCTAATCTGTAAGGAAGACATGGATCAGAGTCCCTCAATGTAGTGAAACTGAGAACTTTCAAACTCTTTCACTTTAAGCCTCTGAAATTTTGGCTCTTCGCTACAGTAAAAATTGGCCAATGATCAACACATGCAAACAGAACTAACTAAACTGCCTTAAAATATATTCATTTAATTTCACTGAATTTTACAAGTATTGTTTGATGGGCCACTTTGAGCCTTATATTCTTCTCTAAAGCTTATTAAGGCTAAAGAGAAAGGCATAATTGTAGTTAATTGATAGAAAGTTTTACCAATATTCATTAAGACCCAAAAACATTTCCTGGGAAATTTACCATATATGGCTAATAGATGAATGGATTTATTTATTATTCAATAATTGTTCAGTAACTGTGATGCACCAAATACCTTTCACAATACTTGTGTACAATGTCTCAGTGAACAAACTGTATGAAGATTTCTGTTTTGATAGTTTGTCTCTACAAAAGGAAGGCCAATTGTAAAGGACCAACATTATAAATTATCCTACATAATAAAGAGGCAATATTCAAATTAACCATTACATTCTCACAAGATGGCTGCTTATGATTAGGCCAGGGCTAGTAAGGGATGACCAGACAACTGAACAAGCAGGTGGCATGGGGCCATCATGCTGACAGGTGTTAGTGAGGGATGACCAAATGATTGTATAAGCAGACTGTGTGGGGCATCCAGGCCGGCAGGGGTATTAGTGATGGATGACCAAATGGTTGAACAAGCATAGAGTGATCAGGTCAGCAGGGAGGTGAGTGAGGGGTGACCAGGTCAGCAGGCAAGGGGCATTTAGGGGTTACCAGGCAGGCATGCAGGTGAGTGATTAGGAGTCAGCAGTCCAGGATTGTAAGAAGGATGTCCTACTGCTGGTTTAGATTGATCTCTGGGATCAATCTAATTAATATAGTTTGAGATTCATGTATTTAAATTAGTTGGGAACTCACCAATTCATAGTGTGTAGTGGAGATTGGGCAGATTTGGTGGTGAGTCTGAGGTAAATATGACACACTCCTTATATTTCCAGCTTCAATTGCTGGATTATTCACCATACAGAGATTTTACAGCTTTTGAAACTTTATTCTAGTCTCTATTTCCAGTATGTTTTCTTCTCTTTTGGAATACTGACCAGGACTCAATATGTTAAGCCATATACATAATGGAGGTTTAGAAATCTTCACTCAATAAAGCTGAAATATTACCATTAGCCGAGCCCACATTTACTCCCCATGGTTTGACTATTTGTGCAATAATAGAGGCTTTAGGATTCTTTTCCACCCTTCTCCATTATAGTTATTAACTAGAGGCCTGGTGCATGAAATTTGTGCACAGAGGGCAAGGGATGTTGCTTAGCCCAGCCTGCACCCTCTCTAATCTGAGATCCCTCGAGGGATGTCCGACTGACCATTTAGGCCCAATCCTAAATGGGCAGTCAGACATCCTTCTCACAATCCAGGACTGCTGGCTCCAAACTGCTCACTTGCCTGCCTCCCTGATTGCCCCTAACCGCTTCTGCCTGCCAGCCTGATCACCCCCTAACCACTACCCTGCCAGCCTAATTGATGTCTTACTGCTCCCCTGCCAGCCTGTCTGCCCCCAACTTCCCTCCTCTGCCAGCCTGGTCACCCCTAACTGCCCTCCCCTGCAGGCTTGATTGTCCCCAGCTGCCCTCCCTTGCAGGCCTGGTCCCTCCCAACTGCCCTCCCCTGCTGGCCTGATGGCCCACAACTGCCCTCCCTTACAGGGCCTGGAACCTCCCAATGGCCCTCCCCTGCTTGCCAACTTGTGGTGGTCATCTTGTGTCCACATGGGGGCAGGATCTTTGACCACATGGGGGAGCCCTCTTGTGTGTTGGAGTGATGGTCAATCTGCAAATTACTCTTTTATTAGGTAGGATAGAGGCCTGGTGCATGGGTGTGGGCCAGCTGGTTTGCCCTGAAGAGTTTCCCAGATCAAGGTGGGGGTTCCCTTGGAGTGAGGGGTAGCCTGGGTGAGGAGCCTGTGGAGGTTTTCAGGCCAGCCATGCCCCCCAGCAACCCAAATGGAGACCCTGATATCTGGGATTAATCTGTGTCTACAATTGAAATTTTGTAGCCTGGAGTGGAGCCAAGCCTTCTGCTCCCTCCCAGGCAGCAGCCATTTCTGTTTGAAACTTTGTAACCTAGAGTGGAGGCCTAGGCCAGCAACAGCAGGCTGAAAGCTTGGTTTCTTCTGTTGCTAGGGAAACTTAAGCTTCTGTTCTCTCCAGCTCAGTGGCCGCCATTTCTGTATCTTTTATAATTGAAATGTTGTAACATTGAGTGGAGGCCTAGGCAGGCAATGGCAGGTGGAAAGCTTGGCTTCCTCTATTTCCAGGGAAACTGAAGCCATCCTCCTGCTCTCAGTGGTGGCAGCCATCTTGGTTGGGGTTTATTTGTATAATCTGCTTCTGATTGGCTGGTGGACGTGGCTGGTGGTGTGGCAAAGGTATGGTCAAATTTGCATATTACTCTTTTATTAGATAGGATATTTCCTTTAACTGCTGCCTTTTTACAGTCTCATGTTTTTATTTTCTCCTTTTGTACTTCTGAGATATTGTCTTAATATATTTTTACTTTTTATATAATTTAATTAATTTATTTATTAAATAAATTAAATGCAGCATCTTCAATTGATCACAATATGTTACTATCCTCGGGTCCTGTGAAATAATGGATGGTAAGCCCAGTGTATTCTCATTTCTATGGTGAAAAGAATTCGTGTAAAAAATCACATGCAAGGAATTTCCAGATGTGTTCTAATTGAAAATTAGTTCTGATGAGCCCTTCTACTTAAAAGCTGTAGGAAACTCCATTCCTATTAAAGAAAAACAGTAAACAACATAAATATATTTTAACTAGAGGCCTGGTGCATGAAATTCATGCATATCGGGGGGGGGGGGGCATCCCCATGGCTCAACCTGCAAGCTCTCCAATCTGGGACCCCTCAGGGGATGTCTGACTGCTTTTTTAAGCCATATCCTGGGGTTTGGGCCTAAACTGGCAGTTGGACACCCCTCTCACAATCTAGGACTACTAGCTCCTAACTGCTCACCTGCCTGCCTGACTGCCTGATCACTCCTACCTGCCTCTCTGCTGGCCTGGTCACCCTCACACCCCCCGCCCCCTGTTGGCTTGGTTGCCCCTGTCACCCCCCTACCAGCCTGCTCACCCCCAACTCCTCTCTCTGCCAATATGGTTGCCCCCAACTGCCCCACTGCCAGCCTGGTCACCCTAAATTGTCCCTCCTGCTGGCCTGGTCAACCCTAACTGCCCCCCTTGCTGGCCTGGTCACCCCCAACTGCTCACCTGCTGGCCTGGTCATCCCACACAGCCTGCTGTTCAGTCATTTGGTCATCCCTCACTAACCCCGCTGCTGGCCTGGTCGCCCCACTCAGCATGTGGTTCAGTCATCCATCTGGTTGTTTCATTCATGACGGCCCCTAGTTTTTTATATATTAGCATAACATAGTTATGAAAAATCACTATTTATATATTTTATTGTTAAGTGGAAAGAGAAATAATGGTTTTGTGAACTAGTTTAAGGCTTTGTGAAAGTAAAATTTTGTGTTAAGGACTCGGAAACAATGTAACTTCTTTGCCAGGTTGAGGCTAACTAAACTTTCTAACCTCCTGGTCACATAGGCATTTCTGAAATGGCTAATCTAGTTAAAGGTTAATGAATGCTAGAATCTACACAAATCATTTGGGACACAATGTCAATTTTTTCTTTCTTTATAGTTCTGTTGGTCTAATTGCATGAAATTTAAATTTAGTTAAAATAAAATATATTTCTAATTAAAAAGATGAACCTAGGACCTCTACATATGCCTCCAATGTTTTCTTTCAACTGAACTATACTTTTATTAATTTTCATTAATGTAAGATTAGAGAGGCTATATTTCATTTGTCCTTTCAATATAAACTGAGACCCACGGTCTACTTCTTTTAAATTGGCACACTAAGTAATTACATGTTGATTAATTGCATATTCTAATCTTTGCAAATGACCTTTAATAATATTCTACCAAAAATTTAATAACTTTAGTCTTCAGAACTCTATAAAATAATTACTTATTTATTCTCCATGTTTTTCAAATATAATTACTGACAGAAAATGCAGCAAACAAGAGGTCAGAGGAACCAATTCTAGACCTTCTATAATTACTTTCATGGTATAAACATTGTCAAGTGTACTGTACTCTCCTTAAATCTCTATGTTCTCATTTGCAAAGTGGCAATGTCAGAAATTGTTATAGAACCTTATTTGCTGATCACTAAATCAATTTACACTTCCTGCAGGGAATTGTTGGACTGAATTCCTCAACTCCCTGTGTTAGGCATGATCACAGATATAGTGGCTGAAAGAAATTACTCAAGCCAATTCCTGACACTGCTCATAAAATCTTCCTATGAAGAATACTGCATCCTTTTTTTCTTCTGTGGAAACTTTGGGAATAAGTTGAAAACAATAGAGCCTCAAGATTGAAAAAGCGGGATTTCAAATTTATAACTGATAAGAAAGATTCATGTAGATCAGGTACCTCAGTTTTGAACTTTATGAGAATGAGATAAATGGCTACTGTGTTTGGCTGATATTTTGAATTTAACTATTTCAGTTGTTATGATGACCTCAATAGTACAGGTTATGTAAGCTGTTTGGTCCAAAATGTTTTAATTTTGTCATTCCACACTATGGTTAAAGTCTTAAGGTGACTGTCCATAGCAGGGATGAAAAACTATTTTTTCTCATTTATGTTTTTAAAATGTCACAAATAACTAAATATATGTGTAAACTATCTTCATTAAATTCACTTATCTCACAATAAGACAAACCTTTCTTTGGATTTTACAATTTGAAATCCACACTTTTTTTCTTCTTCAGATTTTCATCCTCAGTGCCTAAAAGGTGCTAAGGAAGACATTTAATCCCATGAAGAAACTAGATTAGGGGCCATACGTTACTTATCTATCCCTGTGTAACAGATCACCACAACATTGAACACAACACAGGTTTATCACTTCACGGTTTCTGTGGTCTGGAAGTTGGACATGGCTTATATGGTCCCCTACCTTAATCTCTCAGAAGCCTATAACCAAGGTCTCTTCTGAAGGCTCATTACAGAAGGATCCACTTACAAGTAAATTAGAGGGCTACTGGCGGTTCTGCAGATCCTCAAGTGTTGTCAGATTAAGAACTGAATTTCACTACTGGCTATTCCTGGAGAATTACCCCAGGCTGTAAATACCAGGAAGCAAAACTATTGGGAGTTATCTTAGAGGTTGCCTGCCAGAGGACGTTTTTAAAGTCATTTATGATTATACCTCACAAGTAACCCAATCAGATGCCTCAGTTTGACTTTGGTAAGAGTTTCTTTCCTGCTGTTATTTTTTTTCCTATTGCCCTTAGCCAGATCCTGTACATATGACAGAGAGAAGAATAAGGAAGAACAAGAAGACAAAGAGAAGGAGTAGAAAGAGAAAATATAATGGAAATATGGAGAAATTGATAGAAATATTAATTTATATCTATTTTGGTTTTTATTTTGCAATTTTCTGTATCTGAACAAGCAATGTACTGGGTTCCACTGTCGATCCAAAACAATATAAACCACTAGGGGCACAGTGTATGCTGGAGCAGAGATGGCTTAATAGATGGATAGATTCACAATATAATGCATAATCTGAAAGTAAGAAATATAAATAGGTGTGAGGAGACTAAGAAGTGGCATTTTTATAGAAATCAAAGAACACATGTCTGAGCTATTTAGGGTGCATCTAATCTGACAGATTAGATCATGAGAGTGATTACTAGTAGATAATCTTGCCTAAGGTATGATATCTTTATTGCTCTAATAAATATCACTGAATATCAACTTATGTTAATGATGAGAACTTGACTATACAAAATAATAATGCCTAAAATTTGTGTAGAATTTTATAAACTGCTTTAATATACATATCTTTTTTTCTCCCTCTCTCATAAACCAACCTCTCCTCCCAAGATATATAGGTTTGTCAAGTCATCCCACTATTAAAAAATTCTTTGGCTCTGCATTACTTGGAGGATGAAGTCCAGACTCCTTTGGGAAACTTACAAAACTATTCATGAGTAGCATATGGCTGTCTTATCATGCTCATCACTCCCACTTTTCTGACTCCTGCATATGCCATTCTTCAGGAATTCATATACACTCTCAGTTAGTTGGCCAACCTCAGCACTACTGGCATTTTGGACTAGATGATTTTTGTTGTTGTTGTTCTGAGGGTTGTAGTGTACATTATAGGATGCATAGCAGTTTCCTTAACCCCTAAGCAATAGTTGCTATAGTGGCCTGCATATTTGTCACAAGCAAAAATGTTTCCAGACATTACCAAATGCCCCTTGGGTAAGAATGGTGATGAAATAATTACCCTTTTTGAAATACTATTCTAGGTATTCCTCCAATCTGGTTTTTTTTTTCTTTTGTCCTGAAAGACTCTGATTTCTACTATTGACTGACTTGAACATGTTCTTTAGAAGTTAACTCTATTGGTGCAACCACTATGGAAAGTAGTGTGGAGATAAATTAGAAAATTAAAATAGAAGTACCATATGATCCAGCAATGTAAAACATAGTGTGTATAGCTGATAACACTGTGTATTAGTATTATGTAATGGGAGATTTAAAAAAGTTATCTCCATTGGAAAGCCTCTTTTTATTTTCTCCAGATGGAATAAGATGAGTTTTTTATTACTGTCTCCATCTGAGCCCCAGGCACAAAGTTCAGAAGGATTGCTTCAATTTTAGTTTCACTACACATTACTCATATGACTATGGATAATTTACTAAACTGGTCTATGCATATTTGTCTCATCTATACAATAGGGGTGCTAATATTGAATAATTTGCATTGTCTGGAACATATTTAATACGCAATATGTGTCAATTGATATTATTACTGTTGTGAATTTTTTACATTCATGAACACCTAGTTCATTAGGTGTTAATTTGTAAATTCAGAGTTGATATCATATTGTAGAAGCAAATGTAAATAGCTGGATTATTCACCATTTTATATTTCTATAACAACATACTCATCTTGAAGGAGAAAATGTTTGCTGTATTAGGAGATTATTTAGAGCAGTTTGGATATATACATAGCCAATGAACTACACTGCCGTAAAGCTTGGATCATAGAAATGAAATACTCTATTGGAATATGGATATCATTTCTCTATATACCAACCAATATTGTGAGAAGGGTTTGATATGGGCTTCTTGAAAGCAAAATGTTTACATAAAGCAGTAAAAAGGAAACAAATGTTAAAACAAACATTACAAATATCCATAAATTTGCATGCTATTTTAACACACTAAGCAGATTAGTAAAAAATGCATGCATAGACTCACAACACTTTCCAAGCATTTGCACATACAAAATTCCTCAGGGGGAAAAAAGAGAGAATATATATATATATATATATATATATATATATATATATATCATACTCTTCTTTAAATGAAATTTAAAAATATAAATAAATTTTGTTTACAGAATACTGAGAACTAAGAAAATAAAGGAATAAGTTTTCTGCAATTTGTTTTAAAATGCACCCTCAAAATAGATTGGTCAGAGAAGGAGGGATGGACAGAGGATAGATGGTACAGTAGGCAGAATAATGTGAAGCTGTGGATTTCAGCTTACATGACAATGGAGTCTTTGCAGATATTGTTAATTTATGAGTCCAAAAGTAGGAAAATTATACTGGGTGGAATATTATCACTAAGAACCTTTAAAAAGTGAAAGCTTGCAGTAGAAGAGAAAGGGAGATGTGACACTTAAGCAGAGATCAGAGTCAGAAAAAGATGCTATGTTATTGGACTTGAAGATGGAGGAAGAGCCCACAAACCAAAGGATTCATTTGGCTTATAGAAACAGGAAAATACAAGGGAACAGATTCTCCACTAGAGCCTCCAGAAAGGCAATGAATTGGGGAGAACACAATCTTGCCAACAGCTTGGTTTTAGCTCAGTGAAACCCATTTCATAGTCTTCTCACATCCAGTTTTGTAAAATAATAAATGTGTGTTTTTTTTAAGCCACTAATTTGTGGTAATTTATTATAACACTACTAGGAAACCAATAAATTTATGTGATAAAGCAAATATAGTCAAATGTTAATTATATGTAGATCATGGTTATATGTGTACACACCGGACACTTCTTTCAATTTACCTGTATACTTAAAGAAGTTTTATTAAAACATATGCAAAATAAATAAGTATGGGACTTGATGACAAACCAAAAAAATAGTACATTGTGGAAAAATGCTATGAAAAATATGTTGATCAATGATAATTAATAAAAAATTTGCTTTATGAATAAACTTCTATATAGGTAAATTATTCATATAACAGAGATTAATATTTCCTCCTCAAGTTAGTTTCCATAAGAAAATTTTTAAAAATCACATACATTTATATTTCAGATTGGTAGCACCCAATAAATGCTAATAGGCTATAATGCAGTATAATAATACACTCCAGCTAGAATTAAATTGCATATCTGATCCAAGTTCAGGTGAACTAACCTGAAATTACAGATAGTAAAATTATAATCAAAAGCATGATGTAAGTGTGATTCTTTCAACTTCCCAATAGTAAATTAAAATTGTGAAATGCTATTTAATTTTTACTTTCATAAGACTTCTCACTGCATTGCTGGAAAAGTATATGACTAGAAAATGGAGAGTGGGAATGGGCATTGCTACTCTGTAATATTTATATATATTTGGGGATTAAGTACACAAACTAAAGTAGATTTAATTTGTTGTTCAATTTTAATAGGCATTAGAAAGCATTCCATGCCAATGAGCCCGGTAGACATCTTTATATTCTTGAAATAAAAGCCACAGAGCCCTAGTGGGTTTGGCTCGGTGGATAGAGCATCAGCCTGTGGACTGAAGGGTCCAAGGTTCAATTCTGGTCAAGTACACCTGTCTGGGTTGTGGGGCTCAATCCAATGGGCAGGAGGCAGCCAATCAATGGTTCCCTCTCATCATTGATGTTTTGATCTCTCTCTTTCTCTCTGAAATAAATAAAAATGTATTTTTAAAAATACAGAAAAGTTTTGCCCTAGCTTTTACATGTAAAATAGGAAATGTGGACAAACCTCTGTAGCAGACACTTTCAGTGATTCGCCTATATCCCCTTGGCATACTGATATAACTTCCAATTACCAAAATCTACAGGTTTTATGCCTAAAGGCTTTTTCTGGCCACCAGAGCTGGCTCTGCCTAGGGTAGAGCTGCCTGGAAAGTGCTAGGACGTTAGCAGCTCCAGGACAGTTCATAAATCAGTGGTGGACGTTGGTGGATAATATCCTATTCCCCATACTTCACAGGCATGACTCTGTAGCATGGTTGATTCCGACTCTCCAGTGCAATTAAGCTTCCGTTGTCTGTAGTGGTCATGTCTTGATAATGCTCCCTTATGGGCTTCCATCCATTCTTTGCCTCATTTTCCCAATCCCTTTGATTACTTTGAATTTCCTTCCAAATAAACTCTTAGAAGTCTCTGCTTTGAGAAAATTTAAACTACAGTGGTACCGCTTATTCAAGTTTATCTTTTTGTGGTTTCAGTTACCAGTGGTCAACTGATGCCTGAAAATATTAAATGGAGAATTCCAGAAATTAACAATTTCTACGTTTCAAAGTATGTGCCTTTGGGAGTAGTGTGATGATATCATCCCACTCTGCCCTTCCTACTATGGAAGTCATCCCTTCGTCCAGTTCCAGCATCTGTACTCTGTATACGCTCCCTATCCATTAGTCACTTGGTGGCCATCTCAGATCAACTGTCACTTGCATCTAAGTAACCCTACTTTACTTAATAATGCCCCATTCACATAAGTTCTACCATAGCATGTTGTTATAATTGTTTTATTTCATTGTTAGTTATTCTTGTTACTATCTTACTGTACCAATCAATATATTAAATTTATCATAGGTAGATAGTGAAAAACATGGTACATAAAAAGTTAGATAATGTCAATGGTTTCTGGCATTCCCTGAGAGTCTTGGAACCCTGCAGATAAGGGAGGACTACTGTAAACAGTTTCCCACCCTCAGAAAGAGACTAAAGTGTATTTCAAAAACTAAAATTCTAGAAGTCTTTCTAATATTTTAATACAGCCTGTTTGAAAGCTTTTCTAATTGCCTGAAATTTATTGTCATTGAAACTAAATATTACACAACACTGTCATGGCCATCCAATGAAACTAAATTTTAAAGTCACCATTTTCTATGAGTGTTTAAATTTCTGTATCAGGAAAAACAACAACACAAACACCTTTTGACTTCCATCTTAATTTGTCCACTTAAACATATGGCTTCAGCTAACACGGTGGTCGGCAAACTCATTAGTTAACAGAGCCAAATATCAACAGTACAATAACTGAAATTTCTTTTGAGAGCCAAAAACCGACTTCTGCACATGGGCCACAAAGTTTCAATCATACTGTACGTGCACCCCCGCACATAGTATTTTGTGGAAGAGCCACACTCAAGGGGCCAAAGAGCCACATGTGGCTCATGAGCTGCAGTTTGCTGACCATTGAACTAACAGAGTTGGTGGAGGATCTGTGCCTCTGGCCTCAAGTTTTCAGATAGCAATGCTAGAAAATCGCATAGCCATCTCCAACCAGAGCTGTGTTTCCCCTACACATGTTGGTTTAGCACACATGATGACAGAAAATAGGACCAAGATGTCTGGTCCTCCTAAGGCTGATTTTAACAAAGTATTTTTGATGCCACACAAATGGGAATAGGGAAGTTTCTAGTACAGATGGACCATAATTAATCAGAATAACTGAATTTCATGGCTCTTTTCAGCTTCTGTGATATAAAAATAATGGGAAAAAAACAGAAAGAAAAAATTATACTTTCAAATATTTTTACCAAAGAAATGTCAACAGTAGAAAATAAAATCTGAAAAAAATATCGAAGTTTAACAATGATCAAGATGAACCCAGAGGTAACTCATGTCAGTTACTAGGTGACAAAGGCTGGCAAAATGCTGGAAAATGGAAATTGGAATTGAGTACAATGAAAGCAACCAAATAATAATAATAATAACAATAATAATAATAATAATAATAGAAATAATAGAAATAATAGAATAATAATAATAGTAGTGGTAATAATAATAGTAATAATAATAATAGTAATAATAGTAATAATAATAAACATAGGTGAAACTAATTATACTGTGTGAGGGCCCTAACCTGACAGTATTCTCCACCAGTCTTCAATAGATAAAAGCCCAGATCCTGTTGATGCTGGTTTCTATCCCTCCCAAGCGTGGTTTACTTCCATTTTGCCAATTAACCCATATCTTTTCAGACATTCATCAGATCACCAAGGCCATTTCTTTTGCTTAAAAACAATGCCATATTTCTTATCAAGTCATTTATTTTTCTAATATGCCATTAGATGTTTCCTTTGCTTTGGTCAGTAATTTAGTTTCAAAATCATTTCTTATCTACAATAATAAAAGCATAATATCTTAATTAGACCAGACAGCCAAACAACCTTCATGACCTCATTTTGGACCTTCTTCCAGACAAAGCTGAGGCAGCCAGGGCCACAGCAGAGGTGATTAGGGGTGATCAGGCAGGCAGGAAGATTGGTTAGGGGCAATCAGGCAGGCAGTCAGGTGAGCAGTTAGGGGTGATCAGGCAGGCATGCAGGCCAGCAGTTAGGAACAAGTAGTCCCAGATTGTGAGAGGGATGTTCAACTGCCAGTTTAGGTCTGATCCCACAGAGATCCCTGTGGGATCAGGCCTAAACTGGCAGTTGGAAATCCCCCAAGGAGTCCTGGATTGCGAGAGTGCAGGCCAGGCTGAGGGACTGTCCCTCCCCCAATGTCATACAAATTTTGTGCACAGAGCCTCTAGTTTTTTCAAATGTTATTTATTAGGTAACAACATTCTAAATTGTTTCCTGTTTCAGAAAGAAATATTTAAAATGTATGAGTACTTACACTTTGCTAGGCACTGTGATTAGCCATTTTCATGCATTATATTATTTATTCTTCATAAAACTTGAATTGATGTATAGCTTTGTTTTGAAATCACTTCCTTATTTTATTTTTATTTATTTTCTAGAGAAAGAGAATGGACTACATGTAGAGAATACCTAGAGAAAGTTAAAGACACATGTCATATAGATTATATATAAATATATGACAGTAACATATAAATGTAAATATACACGGACTGGCCAGATTATTATGATCTCTAAATGCATAATAATCTGGCCACTCAGTTTATTTATATCTCAAATGGTACCAAAAGTATTCTAGACTTTTTCTGGAGTTCAACCACCTATTTGCCCTGAGCTCTATATCAGCCAGTGCAAAGGGGAAAACTGATCAGGTGCATGATTTATAGTACCTTTGATATTAAATAAATAAGGTACTCAAGAGAAGAACACTGAGTGGCCAGATTATTATATAGTTACTTCTGTATTACCTATTCTATATACCCCAGACATTGTTTAAAAAATAAAGATCTCTGCATAGATTACTTAAATTAAAATGCTTTATTTTACTCTCTAGATTAATAAACTGAGATACAAAAATGATATGTATGTTCTCTCAGGCCACACATGTCATTCAGACAAGAAGTAGCAGAGTGAGGATTTGAACCCAGGTTGTGTGACTTCAAGGCCTACCACAGGTTTCTTTAATTTTTACAAAAGAACCTTCCAGAGAAGGTTGGATTCTCTAGATATTTATTACCTTTGAATTTGCTCATGAGACTTATATTAATTTGGTGGGGTGGGGGGAACTACAGAACTATTTAAGCTTAAGAAAAACAGGAAAGAACTAACTGTTTATAAATTCTCAACGACCTTTAAAGCAGAAACAGCTGTTGGGTTACATTGATCTTGACTGAATACAGACAGATCTTTCAAGTCCATGAACTTTAGATTCCACATGTATTGTCATCTTATTCTTTGAGGGAAAAAAATCTTGGAGAAAGCTGTGGGAAATAATTTATTCCAATTTTAATTAAAAAGTCATAATGTAATATAAAGCAACAGTCCTCGATTATAGGAAAATGATTCCTGAATTTCAATTAATTGTAATAAATAATGTCAAGGGAAGTTAGTTCAGGTCCTCACCTTTGAACGGTGCATTAAAGTTAAGCAATATATGAGTACATTTTGGGAGCATCAACTAGTATTGACTTAAAATATTTTCATATACTGTTCCATAAACAAATACAGACATGAATCTAGTTTTGTATTTCTTATGCATCTAGTTCTTATATTACAAAAAAGACACATACAAACATTAATTATAAGTTGAATTAGAAAGGAAACACATTTAAAATTAATTGCATTAATTCAATTCAAGGGTGGATCCTGTTTTGCAAAGTTTATATTGTTCCACCTACCTGACTATAGTACTAATTGCTATAGTTAAAGGGAGTCTTGAATTAGTTTTATGTTTACTACTGAGCACAGGAGATAATGCAATTTTCCCATCACTTTTTTTTCTAGCCAAATTCCTGGAAAATTTTAATTCAAGTGTTCTGTGTCATATTTTCATTGGCTTTTCAGAGTTTTATCATTATATAACTAGTCTGTTTTCAAAATCACTTTATTAATTGATATGTTAGTCCTTTACCATTTCACAGAACTTCTTGGCACCCAGGATATTTTATATAAAAAGGAGATTCAGTATTTTAGTCAGAGTTTTCCAAAGCAGAGTCTGAGAAAAAGGTTAATGTGTGAGTGGTTTATTTGGAAATATGATGTTAGAGAGCCAGAATAAAGAACCTTGGAGCAGATAGTATAAGAGGGAGAGTTCATCCAAAAATATGTTATTGAATTGGCTGCCTCAAGGGAAGACTGTTTGCTTGATCCAAGGGAGTTCTAAGAAGCCTTCTGGTATGTGTCAGAACCACCCAGCAGAGGAGTAAAAACGGAAATAATTTATCCACTAGTTCACCCTCAAACACGTAAGTATTGTGCCTGTGTGCTTGCCAAACCCTTTGCAAGGCTCGCACGCTCAGCTTTGGAGGAGCTCAGGGCAGAAAGTCCGAGGACCCGCTGTGCATTGTCCAGGCTCTGTCAGATAACACATGTGCCAAGCTGCTCCAAGCCTGTGTGAAACTGTTCACAGCAGCAGTGGCTAGAACAGGATCGGAGGCCAAGAAGATTTGAAGCCATATTCAAGAGGATTTCCCATTCACTCAGACACTGAAATCAGAGAATATGAAGTGGCATATCTACACTAATAAAATTGAAATATGCAAATTGGGCATAACTTCATGATGGCCACCAGCCAATCAGGAATGAGTATGCAAATTTATATACCAAAACGGTGGGTTAATTTGCATATGCAGGCACTGAGCAGCAGGAATCAGGATGCTTGTGTCATCGTCACGGTGATGACACAGGCATTCTGTACCATGCCAGCCACTCTGGGCCTCTGGGTAATGTGGGAAGGTGGAAAGGTGGCTCTGGTCTAGAGCAAAGGCAGAAAAGTGGCTCTGGCTGGAGTGAAGATGGTGCCAGCAGCCATGGGAAGGAAGGCCCATTCTTGCACAAATCTTCATTCATTGGGCCTCTAATCTTTCTATAATTAATCATCAGACCTTTTTAAAATCTGTCATAGAGGACACATGGATACCCTGTAGAGAAGCATTCGTACATATGTCATTCAATGATGTTTCAGATGATCATTGTACAAATTTAACTGTCATCATGGAAATATCTGTTTGCCAATTGCTTAACAGACATTTTATTAATAAAGGCTCTCAGAAAATATTTTTTCTCTAAGTAGCTGATTTCTTAAAACTATATCCAACATTTGTTTTCAAATTTTGATATTATGTATTATGCTATACACTTAAAATTCACAGCTTATCTGGCCACAAACACTAGAGGCTCCCATAGTATTTCTGGAAAGGCAGACACTTAAACCCCAAATGTAATAATTCTATTATTGACACATGGTCAAAGTGGTTGTCAGTTACACGTGATTTTTACATAAAAAGATCATATTTCAGATACAAAATTGACATTCAAAAACAGAAAGGTTAACCGCAAATGTACTTCAACAACAACCCAGTATGTTTCTGGAGAAAAAATTCCAAAAATTTGCATGGCCAATTTAAATTGGACATATTTTTGTGTTCCCTGAAGTAGTGAGAGGTTGAAATTGTTCCTTTGAGCTAATTTGCATAACAGACCCAAGCATGTTAGGTAAGGCTAGGGATTGAAAACAAGTCATTAGCTCATTTCAATTTATATTAGATTAAGAGAAATGGCACGGTAAGTTTAAAATTCATTCTTAATTCATATTTCCATGTAAAATTGCAATAAATCTGTTTTAATGTTTGCCTTGAACATCTTTCCCTGAAATTTTTCTTCAGACAATTGTGTGTCATTCTTTGTGGTACAAAATAAGTAAATAAAATGTTGCTTCTCTATCAAAAAAAAAAAATGAAAAAGAAAAAGAGAGAATATTTTCTATTGTAAGGCATTACATACAAATGTGTCTATATACATATACATATGAACATGTATGTATGTAAGGCAGTGTTTCCAAGGACTAATAGATATTCACATGAAAAATACTCTTTTTGGTATAAAAATCTTGTAAACATATATAATGATAAAAGCATAATATGCTCCAGGCCTCTATTAATTTGAATAAAAAGGTATACTTAATAATCTATCTCACCTTCTGGCAATGTTAAAGACTAAAGCAAAAGCCTAACAAAGAATAAGACTGATGAATACATTAATTGTCTGTGTTTTCTTTAATATGGTTCTGACAGCCAGCTGCTTTCAAATATTGCCATTTGCTTTCACTGTGACTTTACATAAATAACATGGTGTTACTGCTATCACTCTCACACTCCTCGGTGGCATTTTTCCTGCATGTAAAATAATCTTCATCTGAACAAACTTCTATGGCTTATGTGTTAATAATGTCAGTGTGACAAACATTAAAATTGCACAATCTTTCATGATTTCTGAGGAGGAAATACTAGACCCATTGAAATGCAGCTTCTAATACAGTGCCAGTGCTGCTTAAATCTGTTTCAATAATCTGAAGGCAATACTAGTATTCTTACTTTTTTTACAGAATGTGATTTATTGTTATATTAACTTTTTTCTATATGTATGTGTGAGCTAAAAAAAGCAAAACAGCTAAACAAACAAACAAACAAAAATGTAGCCCATAATGTGTCCTATCTTAGTCTGCTTGGGCTGCCATACAAAATAGTGTAGACTGGGTTGTATAAACAACAGAAAATTATGTTGTCACTGTTTTGAGGGTTGGAAAGGTCTCAAATGAAAATGCTGCTCACTTTGATTCCTGGTGAGTGTCTCTTTCTGGTTTGTAGATGGCCACCTTCTTGCTGTGATATGGGAGAGAGAGAGAGAGAGAGAGAGAGAGAGAGAGAGAGAGAGAGAGAGAGCTAGAACTCTATAAGAAAGATTAGGGCTCTCTTTAATCTTTATTACCTCTTCACAGATCTTGTCTTTAGCAGTAATCACATTGGGAGTTTGGATTCAACATATGAATTAGGCACTTCATTAAATCTAAAATTTGTGTTTTTATAACTTTATAATGCTTACCTCCTGGGTCATCTGGTTTATGGTCATGGTGATCTCTTCCCTCGTCTCTGCGACCCTCATTTGAGGTACTCCGTATTTATTGCCGCATTCAGCCCTCAGTGCTGCTCCATGACATGCGTGTTCTTTGGTACATTTTTCAAATGAAGAACCTGAAGCTTCTGGAGGTTAATTGACTATCGCATGATCTGAATCATGATTATTAAATAATCCCTCTCTTAGGGTTCTCTCCTCAATATTTCTGCCAACTCCTAACATGTTTACAACAAGGAAAGCTCTAGGCGCAATGTTTAGAATTCTCTTTTGGAGAAAGTTGATCTGCTCTATTATTACATTTTTCATCTTCAGACAGATTATGTCAGTCTGACCTCTGTGTGTTTTAGAGATGTGCATATCTATTATAAAATACCTGAGGCCCAGTGCACAAAATTTGTGCAGTGGGAGGGGTCGGGCCCTCAGCCCAGCCTGTGCCCTCTTGCAGTCTAGGATACCTCTTGTAGTCCTGGACCTCTCGCTCCTTGCTGACTGCCTGCAGCAGAGGTGGAAGAAGCTCCTACCACTGCCCTTAGACTCACTGGCCATGAGCCCAGCTTCTGGTTGAGTGGCACTCCCCTTTTGGGAGTTTCTAAGTTGAGTGCCTGCCCCCTGGTGGTAAGCATGTGTCATAGTGACCTATTGTTCCACTAGTCAATCTGCATTTCGGTAGATCTGCATATTAGTGTTTTATTATATAGGATAATGGATATTTAATAGCGAAGTTAAAAAAATCCCTGTTTTGTATCCTTTTCATGATAAATAGATGAATATAAAGGGGGTGTTGTCTGAGTCTGAAATGTCTTGCATTATAATGCATGATCTATGTCTAATGTTTTAAAATTTTGAACTTGAACTTTCTCCCAAAGGGCTTTAGTTATCCCAGGTATATGCTTCTGATAGTTTTCCCTGTGATGTGGTGAAATTGAATGATTTTCAACAATAGGCATCAGAGGTAGAGGTAGACAATTTTCTTTTGTTTTTGAGTCAGAAAAACATGGCTTGCGGATTATTTTATTATTTCCTTGGTGAGAATTTCTTTCTCTTTTTGCTGGGATTTCTCCAGTGTTTCATGTTGCATAATAAGGAAACTCAACAGCTCATTCTCCATTCTCATAATCCATACCACCACCACCTCCAAATACAAAGTTGATTACTCACATTAAACATCCATAGGAGACTGAACTGTACATTCCACCCTTTTTTAGAGAGACCAAGCAAACACTTTTCAGTGTGGATGGGATTAATCACAAATGATAATTCAATGTTTGAAATGAGTCATCAAGACATTTAGACCCATTTTGGTATAAAATGAGCTTAAACTGAGGATATAATCATTTTAGTGCCCAAAAAATGGAAAGTAGATGCTAACTACTCATTTGTAGGAAGTCACTACTTTCCTCATTTTCCAAAATTCAATACTCTCAAAACTTCAGGGTTTCTATGTCCTCCCAGGTATAATATTGTGAAATGCAATAAAATTCCAGTATTGAGATTTTCTGAAAAGCTCAATGGATGAGATGACAGACTTCCTGTTGTAAGATTTGATTCCTAGTAATGAAGTGCCCTTGCCTATTGGCCTTGTTTTATATACTCAGAACAACACAACAGCAAAAAGAAACCTCAGTTTCTCAACAACTATATCATTTTGCTTGAGCTGCCATAACCAAATATCATAGACTAGAGGCCCGATGCATTAAATTCATACAAAAGTAGCCCTTTGCATCCCTGGCTTCATCTGGAAGGTCATCTGGAGGGTAGTGCTGCTGTTTGGCCATTCAGTTGATTTGCATATTATGCTTTTATTATCATAGATTAGGTGGCTTATAGAACAGAAATTTGTTTTATCACATTTATGGAGACTGAAAGTCTAATATTAAGATACCAGTAGGGGTGGTGTCTGGTGAGTTTTCTCTCATTGGTTTGCAGATGGCCACCTTCTTGCTCTGTACTCAGGGGACCTCTTTGTGCACTCATGGAGAGAGCAGGGACAAGCAAGCTCTCTGGTGTGCCTTCTTTGAAGAATACTAACCCTATTGGGTTCTTTCTTATGACCTCATTTAATATTAATGACTTTTTGTGTGTATGCAAGGTCTTTTTAATAAGCCACATTTTAACAAGTTTAATATTTATGAAGAAAAGTTAAAATGAGGAGTACATACTGGAACCTATTTTCTTTTCAATTAAACCTTTACTGTTGAATGTATTACATATGTCCCCTTTTCCCCCCATTGACACTTTCTAGCCCTTTCCCATCCACCATCCCAGGCTTTCACCACCCTATTGTCTGTGTCAATGTTTTATGCATATATGCATACAAGTTCTTTGGTTGATCTCTACTTCTTCAGAGGCCTTATCTCCAAATATAGCCACACTAGGGATTAGGGCTTCAACACACCCATTTGGGGGTGGAGATGGGAGCACAATCCTATCTAATAAAAGAGTAATATGCAAATTTGACCGTACCTTTCTACGCTACCAGACAATCAGGAGCAGGGGGCGGGACCGAGTGGCACAAGGGGTGGGGCCAAGTGGCACAAGGCAGGGGGTGGTGCTGAGGCACATGCAAGGTGCGGGGGCGGGGACAAACAGCATGATGCGGCGGGGGTGGGGGCTGGGGAAGGAAACTGCTGGAGCAACAACCCTGAGCTACCTCAATAACTTTCAATTTCAAGAGGGAAAGAGGGAGCTGCGAAAGTACAGATGACGCTGCGCTTTGGCAGAGGCAGGGGAAGAGGTGCCTAAGGGGTCCCAGGTCTGCAGCAGAGCATCTCTGGGCAGGGCAGGGAAGGTGGGAGAATGGGACCTAGGAATCTGGGGATGTGCTGCATGCATAGCAGGGACCTCCAAAGGGCAGCCTTCTCAGGGAGAGGCGGACACGTGGCCCAAAGGTGCAGAAGGTAAGAGACCCCCATGCCCTCCTCCCAAGTCCTGTCGATCTCCACGGTAAACGATGGGTGCACCTGGCCTAGCGCTCTGCGCCCAGCACACGCACCCCCAGTACTGTGCAGTGACCGGGCTCTGGGCAGCTCACCCCTTGGCCGCTGCAAGTGTGGGGTGTCCCTGGGACTGAGCAGTCACCACCGGGGCTAAGGCCTGAGCTGGGGGAGCAGGGCCGAGGTGTCCGGGGCAGAGCCAGCTATCGGCCCCATTGAGGATGCAGGCCGGGCTGAGGGACATCCCCTGCCCCACCCCTGTGCATGAATTTTGTGAACCAGGCCCCTAGTAATTTCATAACAACAGCCAAGAATAAAATGCAAATCTATTTTATTCTACTTTTGTGTAATGTTCTGTACTAGGCATGTGTACTCACATGCAGTTAATTCATCTTCCCATAGGACATAGCATGGTTAAAAGTAATTTCATGTTGTGTATACATCCACATGATCATTTACTGACAGGTCTACTTCTGTTATCCTAGCCTCTGTGTGGACTCCTAAAGATCCTAAACAGCTGTCTCTGTTTCTGCAACTTCATGGAGGTGTGGACAGCTACATTTATCTTTTTAAGAAAGAAGAAGAAATGATCATTTTTTAAAACATGTTTACACACAGATGCTTCTAATGAAGACTTTTATGTTTATACATGTCATGATGGCATCAGTCAAATATTTGGTTTGTTCAGAAAACAAGAAAGATGGTTAAAAACAGAACATGGGAAAGAATTTAGTATAATGATGCAAGGCATCTTTCCTAAGAAAGTATAGTTGGGTTTTAATCCTGGCTTTGGTTCTAATTATTTGGAAACACTGGTTTCATTTTCCTAATTCTCCTCCTGTTTCTGCATAAGCTGTCTCTACCCAGCAGCTGGAGTGATTGTTTAAAAATGCGAGTGGAACTGTATTATTCACCTGCTCAGAGGACTTGCTTGTCTTTCTATAACTCTGTTCAAAATCCTTATTTTGGCCCCTGATCCCATTATGATCTGGATTTTACCTGTCTCCCAGCTGCATCCCCTATCTGTCTTACCCCTTATCCTTTGCTACTAGAATGCTAGCTGTCCTGCTATTGCTTGAATTCTTTCCTGTCTCCCTCCCTGGGATGGAAACAGTTATTTACATCACTTATTATTTATTACATCATTTGCTACTTACATTGTGCCTAGAACATGTCTTAGTACCTACAGATCCTTTGCAAATGATGGATGAATAAATGGTGAAATAGCATTATTGTTCATGGAAGTATAAAAACTAGCAAAGTATCCAAATGTGAGTTACTATCATTATAATTATCCTTTAATAAAAGATTTTCTAGTTAGCATAAACATTTACCTTGTTAACAACCTCCTAGTCAAATATTTATACATTAGAAGCCTGGTGCATGAATTTATGCACAAGTGGGGTTGCTCAGCCTGGCCAGTGAGTGTGGCCTATTAGGGGCCTGTTGGCAGGGACCCTGGGAGGTTGGCCATCAGGTGGGAGGGTCTGAGGAAATTTGGCTGGCTGGAGGTCCATGGGAAGTTGGACAGCCAGAACCATCTTCCACCAATCAGGAAGGATTGGGGGCTGGTTAGACAGGGGGAGGGGCTGAGGGAAGTTGGCTGGCTGTGGGAAGATGGCTGACCACCAGGGGAAAGCTCCTGTGTTGAGCAGCTGATCCCTGGCGGTCAGTGTGCATCATAGCGATTGGTCCACTGATTGTTTCAGTTGTTCTATTTATTCTGTCATAATGGTTATTTATTTATTTATTTATTTATTTATTTATAGATTTTTGTAGAGAGCCTGGGAAGGCACATGGGCATTTCTTTAATTATTGTTAGCTGAATCCAGTGGTGTTGACAAAGCCAAGTCCTGGAAACATGCTTTGCCAGAGGCAGGAGTGTTGTCAGCTTGATCTTCCACCCAGATGACAGGGACTCAGCATTGTTATTTAAATCCAACCAAGCACCAGGAATGAATACAACCAGTGCCTACCCAAGAATGCACATAATCTCCTTTGTCTTGACTTTTAGTAAAACTTTCCTGTATTTTGTATATAATATAAGCACGCTGTATTGGCTCTGGGTCCCTGTCCTTGTCCCTGTCCCTGTCAGGGGACAGTGGTCCACATGGCCCCAGGTTTTTCCTTCTATCTCTATGTCTGTCTCTTTCTTTCATTTTCTCAATCTCCAGCAGCCCCTACTCAGGAAACGGATCACTCTCTATCTGTGCTGAATGTGAAAGAGAGAGAAATATTTACAGATTTTTATTGATTTCAGAGAGAAAGGAAGAGGGCGAGAGAGATAGAAACATCCAAGATGAGAGAGAATTGTGGATCAGCTGCCTCCTGCAAGTCCTCCACTGGGACTTGAGCCCACAACCCAGGCATGTGCCCTTGACCAGAATCAAACCTGGGACCTTTCAGTTCACAGGCCAATGCTGTATCCCCTGAGGCAAGCCAGCTAAGGCAAGGCTTATATATATATATATATATACACACACACACACACACACTAAGGGCCCAGTGCACAAAATTTGTGCACTGGGGGGGGGTATCCCCTAGCCCAGCCTGCACCCTCTCTAATCTGGGATCCCTTTAGGAATGTTTGACTGCCTCTTTACAGGGATCTGGGCATGGGGGTGTGGCCAGCCTGGGTGAGGGGGTGAGGGCTGTTTTCAGGCTGGCCACACCTCCTCAGGATGAGAGGATAGGGGTCTCCACTGGGGTGCCTGGACAGCCCGGGTGAGGGGCTGATGTCTCTTTGCAGGCTGGCCAGAGCCCCTTCAGGATAGGGGGTCACACTGGGGTGTCTGACCAGCCTGGGTGAGGGGCTGATGGCTGTTTGCAGGCTCGCCACACCCCCAGAAACCCAAACTCCCAGCCATTCATTTTTTTCTTTTATTTCCTCTCTTTTTTTTCAGGCCCTCCTTGAGCAGAGGCCAGGGCCAGCTGGAAGCAGGTATCTGGGATTTATTTATCTTCTATAATTAAAACTTTGTAGTCTTGAGTGGAGGCCAGGGCTGGCCAGGGCAGGTGGGAAGCTTGGCTTCCTCATCACTGGACCAACCCAAGCCTCCCACTCACTCCAGTTCCATGACTGCTGCCATTTTTGTTGGGTTAATTGGCATATTTGCTCCATTGGCAAATATGGAGTGTAGCAGAATGATGGTCAATTTGCATGTTTCTCTTTTATTAGTGTAGACTACAGGGCCAGTGCCTGAAATTCATGCCCAGGTAGTGTCCCTAGGCCTGGCCAGTGATTAGGATTGATATGTGGGGTGAATAGTGGGGAAATCAAGGGGCCTCTGCTGGCACCTGCCTAGGCAGACTGGGGCCTGTGGGTTGGGGACAGCTCCTGATCTGCCCTCTGGTGGTCAGTGCATGTCATAGTGACTGGTCCTTTCACCGGTCATTCTACTAGTCCTTCCATCATTCAGTCAATTTGCATATTAGGCCTTTATTATATAGAGGATAGACACTCACACACACACACAAACACATTAATAAAGGAAAAATAAAAACATGCAAATTGACCATACCTCCACTACGCCCACAAGCTATGCCCATAAGCCAATCAGGAATGAGTATGCAAATTAACCCAACAAAGATGGTTGTGCCCGCAGAGCAAGCTGGAGGCTTGGGTATCCCTGGCGAAAGAGGAAGCCAAGCTTCCTGGTTGGCCCTGGCCTTTATCAAGGCTACAAAGTTTCAATTATAGAAGATAAATAAATCCCAGATACCAGGGCCTCTGCTGGGTGGTTGGCCTGCAAACCTCCACAGGCCCCTAACCCAGACTGCCCTATGCCCTAATGGAACCCCCACACTGATCTGGGACACCCTTCAGGACAAACCAGCTGGCCCCCACCTGTGTACCAGGCCTATATCCTATATAATAACAGAGTAATATGCAAATTGGCCATCACTCGAACACACAAGATGGCTGCCCTCATGTGGACATAAAATGGCTTCCACAAGATGGCCATCAGGGGAGAGCAGTTGGGAGGAACCAGGCCTGCAAGGTAGAGCAGTTGTGGGTAATCAAACCTGTAGTGATAGGCAGTTAGGGGTGACCAGGCTAGTAGAGGAGGAAAGTTGGCATCTACTGGGCCTGCAAGGAAGGGCAGTTGGGGGGACCCAGTCCTATAGGGAGAGCAGTTGTGGAACTAGGACTTCAGGGGAGGGCAGTTAGGGGCCATTTGGCTGGGAAAGGAGCAGTTAGGCATCAATCAGGGTTGCAGGGGAGTGGTTAAGGTATGATCAGGCTGGCAGGCAGAAGTGGTGAGTGGCCATTAGGAAGGCAGGAAGGTGAGCAGTTGGGAGCCAGCAGTCCTGATCCCAGTAGGAGTAAGCCTAAATGGGCAATCAGGCATCCCTCAAGGTGTCCCAGATTGGAGAGGGTGCAGGCTGGGCAGAAGAACACACCTCTTGTGCATGAATTTCATGCACTGGGCCTCTATCATATATATATATGGTTAATATGCTAAGTGACTGTCTGACTGGTCGCTATTATGCACACTGACCACCAGGGAAAGATGCTCAATGCAGGAGCTGCCATGACCCGCACTGCCATTCACTGAAAAATGGCACCACGGACCTGGCATCTACAAAGCAACACTCAGCTTCCCCCAGGTTGGAAACATTCCCTGCCACCACCCCAGAACAACAGTTTACCAAATCAAAACCAACACTGCCAAGACCCCATGGCACAAAATGTAGCCCACAGCCCATCCCAGCCTGAAAATGGTGGCTGTGGGCACCAGGTAATGACATCATGTAGCAACATTTGGCTTCCTCTCCCTAGTGACTAGCCTCCTTGCAGTTTCTTCAGCCTAGGAATACAACTTGCTTTATAGCCAGGTGCAAACATTTTGCATTTTAACCAAATGTTTGTGAAGTATTTTCCCCTGCCTCATTTAATTTGATCCTCACAGAAGTCCTGGAGTAGGTACATAGGGGACTTGGTAAGATTCTATTTTCTTTTCATTAGCTAGAAAATGGAGACTTAGAAACCTTAGAATCTCAATCAGACTGAAAAGAAGTAAGAAATAGAGGAACTAGAAAATGACTTCAGGTTTTGTCACTGTGCAGAATATAGTCAGATACTACTGCAGTTAAATATTTTATCCTTTGTTCTCCCTTGTGATCTATAATAATCATCTGCTTTGTGTTGATATTTATTGCTGTATTGCTAACAAATACCTGAAGGAGAATTTTGGGTGCTTCACTGAGCTGGGAAAAATTTTAGCTAAATCAGAAAACAGGTCTAATTAAACAACTTTATTCTATATATATATATAAAAGGCTTAGTTGACTCATGCATACATGATATGTACAAAGCTTTCACTGGTGCCAATTGCAAGCACGTGTTTCAATCTGTCATTGTCAATTGTGAATTTGGTTGGCATTTCTATTATAGGGAAAGGGTGAATAGCAATATCAAAATGTTTCTGCTAATTAATTTCTTTTCAATGTTTACAAATTCAAGCACTGGACCACTAATCTCTCTCTCTAGAGAGAGATTAGTGAGAGATTAGTGGTCGAGTGCATGAATTCATGAACATTGAAAGAAAATTAAAAGAAATATTTTAATATTGCTATTCTCTCTCTCTCCCTCTCTCTCTCTCTCTCTCTCTATATATATATATATATATATAGAGAGAGAGAGAGAGAGAGAGAGAGAGAGGCCTGCTCTACCAGGCCTGCAAGGTAGAGCAGTTGTGGGTGATCAAACCTGTAGTGATAGGCAGTTAGGGGTGACCAGGCTAGTAGAGGAGGAAAGTTGGGGTCTACCGGGCCTGCAAAGAAGGGCAGTTGGGGGGACCCAGTCCTATAGGGAGAGCAGTTGTGGAACTAGGACTTCAGGGGAGGGCAGTTAGGGGCTATTTGGCTGGGAAAGGAGCAGTTAGGCATCAATCAGGGTTGCAGGGGAGTGGTTAAGGTATGATCTATATATATATATATATATATATATATATATATATAGATAGAGAGATAGAGAGATAGTGAGGTATGGTTTTAATATTCCTCCTATTGTTAAAAGGTTCTTTAAGTAGAATATGAACAGGAAAATACAAGGAATATATTCCTTTAAATTCTACACTTTGTTTTTATAAAACTCTACAATCATACCTCCAGAAAGACGGGGTTTTGTTTAAGTAAGTTTTTATATTTACTCCAAAGACTCTGTTGAAAACTAATCAATGCCTCATAATGTGTGTGAAGGCCAGGTCAGATTTCATTGTGAGTGAATCAGGATTAGAGAGCAGGACACTTTCACCTCATCATGCACAAAAAACTTAGTTAACATTGACACTCAGCTTGGTTTGCCATGCAAATTCAGTTAATTGAATCTGTGTATTTTGTGTGAGCCTTTATTTTTTGGATATGCAGCCTACACTTCCTTTCCACTAGGTGATGGGCCAGTTCTGTGGCATCCCATTTATTCCAAATTTGTCTCCATCTCATCAACACCAGACTATAATTTTATGGCAGAGTAACCTGTCTTTGGTGAGCATCTCCTGTTTCCCTTCTTGATTTCTTCTCTTTTCCATCCTGCTTTGTATCTTGAGAGGCTATCTGTCCTGTATGTACACCCCAATAGGCTCTCTTGACCTCTGGTTTTCTATTGATTCTGATAATGCAAAGTAACACACAAAGAAGACTGGAGGCAAAGAGATATAGAGTTGAATATGATTTTCCCTCATCCACACCCCTTGCAGATTACTGTTTTCCCCTTTGAGAAGCTACAGTTGTGTGGTAAGACTACCTCTCCATACAGCTTTCTTCATTTCCAATAACCCTTCTATCCCTGGGAATGGAAATAGCTCTGCTATTATCTGCTGTGGTATTTACTGTCTCTGGTTGCTTCCCTTATAATAGACATTAAAGTATCCTCAAATTACTTAATTGCCAACTATGTTTTGCTAGAATTATGATTATACATTTATTATAACCTAAAATAAATGTAATCCCTCTGTGTCTGCCCCAAAAAGGCATATGGATTTTAGAAACAGCATCATGTCCCCATAAAGTAATCTATATATATACTAATATGTAAAGTGCCCCCTAGGAGTTCAACCGGGAGACTGGGAGTTTGATCACGTGCTATGATGTATGATGGCAATGCAAAACAAAGGAAGGCCCCAGCTAGCAGCCAGGAGGCTATGATGGGCCCTGATCTCAGGACAGGCCTAGGGACCTTATCCATGCACAAATTTTGTGCATCAGGCCTCTAGTGTATAAAAGTTGATGGCCTACTTCAAATTTTTGTTCTATCTTTTACTAGACATTTAAACTAAGCAGACTGTTTTCTTCTCTCACTTCAGTTTCTTCACCTTTAAAATATGGACAGTAATATTATTTAGCTTGAAGAATTATTCCAATACATGAACTATGTCAAGTATTTATCAAAATGTCTGGCACATACTAATTGTATAATCATTGTAACACATAAATTTTATATTTTCCTGACTGTGATGGCAATTTTATGGGTTATCTTGACTTTACTCTGAGATGCCCAAACATTCAGCTAAATATTATTTTGGGTATCTCTGTGAAAATGTTTCTACATTAGATTAACATTTGAATCAGTATATTGAGTAAATCAGATTGCTCTCCCTAATCATGATGGGCCTCATCTAATCAGTTGAAGATATGAGTAGAACAAAAGAGAATAAGCAGGAACTCTATTATATTTCTTATTTTTAATTCATTTATTTATTCATTGTGTGTGTATTTTTGCCTGACTGCTGAACTGGTCAGGCAAAAATATTGGTCTTCTCTTGCCTTCTAATTCTGACTAAAATGTCTACTATTTGGGGCTCTCTGGATTTGAATAGAGTAGCAGGTTCAAAGTCCAAGCTCCTACTTGGCCTTTGCTGATGGGATGGGCTGAGGTCACAGATTTTTGTGTAATGTTTGGCTGGAGTAAAGATGTTTTTGTTTAAAAATGGCTGCCTTGCTCAACTGCCCTTTTCCTGATTCTTTGACCAGAGAAGGTAGACATTGACTAGAGAAATATCATGGGGGGAAGAGGGAATTTTTTTTTTTGTCTGGTCCTGCTCGGTATTTGGGATTTTGCCTTCTACAGCACAGAGTCTGGGATATATGGAGACCAAAAGAAAACCTTAACTCAGGGAATATTCTAGCTTTCTGCCATTCTGCATGCTGGGCAAGTGCATTTCTAACTGAAAAGCACGCTTGCCTTTCTGAATGCTATTAATCTATGTGGTGGTTAGTACAAGGTCTAAGTTGTCCAAAGTACTGGGCTAGGAAGCTGTCTTTGAAAACTGAAATCACAGAATCTTTCTCAGTTTTTGCCAAGAAATGGCCACCTTGTCTTTTTTTTTTCAGCTTCTCATTCTGCATTTCTTTTGACTCATACAGTTTTGGTCTCAGGCTCATTTGACAATTACTATGCTAATTTATCAAGCCCTCTCCCTACAGTGGAGTAAGTGATTATGCAATCCATGGCAGAAGATCTCTGTGTTTCATTTCACAATGTGTGGGCGGGAAGTCAAGTGTTTCCAAATCCTCATGAAGTATATCATTATGGATTTGCAAGTCACGGGCTGTGTGGTTTCTCCAATAAACTTGTGTGAGGCCTGTGTTAATGTTAGAACTTGGAACTGAGTATATGGCAGAGTCCATGGTTTACTGGGACTCAGTCAAATCTGCATAGTTTGGACTGAGCTCATCCAGTCAGTGTTTCCCTGTCACCGTAATGGTGGAAACAGTCATCAATTAGAAAACCACATCTTCATCAATCTACAACTCTACATTGTCAGTGTTACTTCCCATTTGCTGGAGTCCGCTAAAGCTTTGTTTTGTTTTCACACTCATCACATTGGGGAGTTTAGAGGGTCATGATGTCTAGCTGCTTTGCTTAATTTAACAGTGTCAGCCAAATTCTTAATAAGAAAATCTGTCAGGTCTTGATAAACCATCTCTTTCTACCACACCGGGGTTCACAGAGCAGCTGGACAACACTTCCCCAGCTGCTGCTTCCCATTGCAGAACTCAGTGTTGAATGAAATGACTCCTATGGGCAGTGTACTTTGGGTAGCTTTCAGGAGGAAAATACCTTCAATAGCCTTACCATTAAAAGCTATTCCATGTGGAAACTGAGTGAAATTCACAGAAAACACAGCTGGCTAGAGAGCATTGGTGACACTATTTTTATTAGTAAAGTTTTTTCCAAAATATGGACATACTGCAGTGAATTGTTTCAAAATTTGGCAAGCCTTATAAAAGTCTGTTTCATCATAAACCTGTTTTGAAGTAAGTGAAGGATATTATGTCCTAAGTGTTAAACAGCATTTCTTTTTCTTTTTCTTGATTTAGGTCAATGTGACCCAGACTAATAAAGTGAATATCATCAAGGAAAATCCTTGAATAGGTCCTACAGCTGCTCATTCTCATCCTCATAGTTTCTCCGAGTTCTCCTTTTTTTCCCCTCTGAGTTGTTTAGTTACTGAAATTCTTTTGAAATGCAAAGTTCTCTAGTGATATATTTATCCTGGGTGCTGATGCTACCAAGGAAAATGCAGCAATATAATTTGGTAAGTGTGGTTTTCTATGAATTTTTGCTATACTTGGTAAGAGCAAAATAGGTTGCTTTCCAAAAATAAAAAATAAACATTATACAATTTTAAAGTTATTGCATTTTTAAGGCCATGCCAATATGTTTTAATGGAGTTGATTATGGCATGACCTTTTTGCCATGAGTTGGAGAAGAAGTAGACTGCTTGACTACGTGGCTACCCCACCGGGCTGCTGAAGGAGGTTAAGACATTGAATTGTCTATACTGAGAGATGGTTTTGGATGGTTTTCCCTTTTAGTTATCAATAATTTATTTGATAATATACTATTTAACACTACATCATCATTACTTTACATAAATATATTATATAATGTACACATACTATGTTATTTAATATTATGTCACCATTATTTTACATAAACACATTAAATAACATAGACATAATTGTGATCACACATACTCATGAACAGAGAAGGGTGTTATAGGGATAGAATCATGACTTAACCACTAACTCAAGCAAAATATCAGCATTTAGTTGCTCAAAAGACTTCATTTAACTGACTTGAAAATAAAAGAACTAATTATATAATTTCTGAAACTAATTACAGAATTTCTCACGTTGTGCAACCACATCTGGAACTCCAAATATTGTCCTAAAAAAATAGAAAGTTCATATAGAGACTTTGTGGTCATGTAGTTTCTGGTCTAATCCAAAGTAATGAACCAGGCTCTCTCTGGATGGCTTTGGGCAAGTTACTTGATTTAAGGATAGTCATGAGATTTCATAGTGAGTAAAAGCCTAGCACAGTCCCTGGCAAAATCCAGGTACTCAAAATGGGTATTTTCCTTGTCTTCTCTCTCAGTTTAAATCAAAATAAGCAGAAGTAACCCTAAAACATGTTCTCTGAGATCTGTCTGATACATCAGTTACCAGAGATAGAAGAGAATATTTGCAAAAATTATCATCCATGTTAAAAGGGGCAGCTTTTCAATTTGAGTCATTGTAACAGAAACAAACATGTCAGGCAGCAGATCACCTGGCATCATGAATTATAATTACACTAGAGGCGTGGTGAACAAATTCATGTATGGGTGGGAGGTGGGCTGGCAGGGGAGAGGGGCCATGGGTGGTTGGCCAACCGGCCTGCCCTCTATCAGGGTATAGGGGGCTGATCAGGGGTGGGTGGTCAGGGGTGAGCAGCTGAAATTGCGGGGACCAATCAGGGCCTGAATCAGGCTGGTTGGCTGCTACAGTACATGTCATAGCCATTGGTCATTCTGGTTGTTCTGCTGTTCTGGTCACTGGGTGTGTGTATATATATATATATATATATAGTAAATATACAGTAAGAATTGTCAAATGTGAACCTATCCCAGAACTGCTGGTGTAACTTTAAACCTCAGTGAAATTTTACCTTTGTGAACTAGAGCCACTTTACAAAGTTATAGTTCTTGGTAAGGAATGGGTTGATGGGTTTTTGAGTTGTTTTGGTGTATGTGTGTGTGTGAAAAACACAAATTAAAGAATATTCTAACTACAGGACTAAAATAATGATATTTTATATGTGGGATAAGTAGTTTCTTAGCAGTCTGCAATCTTGGAAAAAGTATTTTTTGTAAACCAAGATAATCTGAAACAGATTATGAGGAAATCCGTCAGAAAAATAAATGCAGAGTGTCTAGTATGACGTGAGGATGTCCATGAGTAGAGCTGCCCTGGAAATATGGTGAGAGAATTTTTTGTGTGTGTGAGAATTTCACACAGTTGTGTTTTTGTCTAGCTTAATCAATGCTAGCCTTGTATCTTGAGTCTCCCTTTCTGCCTGCTCAGTGAGTCATTGACCATATGGCTTCAGCTCCCAGTCTGGCCACCAAGAAGGTGGGGGGAAAAGAAAAAAAAATAACAATCTTGATAACATGTGGACCATTCTGAGTATGATATTGACATAGGTGATTCCTCCAGCACAGTCTCAAGAGAGCTGGCACATTGAATCTCTTTCATAAAGGCTAAGGGTCTCCTCTCCTTATATATGTACTGGGCTCTTCTGTGGCGTTCTTTAGAGTCAAATTCAAATTGCTTAGCATCTTGTTTATGTCACAAGTATACTGCTGCCATGATTTGTTATGCTGGAAGAAGACATTTCTGTGTCTAGGGAATCCATGCTTTTATGCTTAACTCTGTCCAATAATTTTCCTGAAGCTTAAACATTTTTGTAAATATTTTTGTGATTCTTCCCCTGGTGATTTTGCAAGGCAAGTTGTATATATTGCATTACTTATTCCCTTTACCAGGAATGTTGACTTGTTTTATTACAGTATCATCCCGCTGATTAGATTTTATATATGAATGTTGGGAAGAGCATTAACCTGTTTCTTGCTTTTTCAAAAGAGTGAAATAAAGCATTGAAGTTACAAGCTGCTGTATTTCTTCATGAGGCTTTTCTCCCCCACCTCAAACCTTTGGTGCTTTTATAATTTAGCAAATTTGAATAAGAAAATATGTCTTATAATTATTTTAGGTTAATTATTTTTATTTGATTATAATTATAGAAATTGAAGCAATGGGAGAATAATCTTTGTTCAGAAAAACGATTCTTTGAACTGTCAGATGGGAAAAATATGTTTTTATACACTCTGTCTGAGCTTTCCTAAACTTTGAAACAGCCAAAGAAGACCAGTCACATTTTAAAGACAAAAAAATAGCTATAGCTCCCTGAATCTCAATTTTCTCTGTGTCTTTCCTATCAGATAACATTTTTATTGCAGTTTTTCACTTTGCTTAGGAGATTTCCCCATGAAGTGAATGTGTTTATCTTTCGATAGTTAAATGTATCAACATTTTCAGTTGCCTTATCCTTTTGAGTCACAATGAGGCACTTCCTTATCCCGAGGTTATGAAAGAATACGCTCATGTCTTCATTCAGCATTTGTTTTGTTTGTTTTTAAGGTTAAATACCTCACATAATTGAAATGTATCTTGGTATGTTGTGAGGAATTAGACCACAGTTTCATCATTTTCTAAGTCAATCTTGTCGCAACACCATTTATAAAAAAGAAAGAAAAGCCTTTTACCTCACTCTTTTGAAATTGTCAAATATCATTGATTTTTTGTCAGTACTTTCTGTTCTGTACTGCGTGGGAAAGGGAAATTTCTCTCTGCCTTCCTACGGTCTCTGGCTGGGATTGACGTAAAACAGATCAGGGGGAGAAAAGTTTTCAGATTTTATTTACATACACTTGGGAACCCTTATAGGAAAAAAATGAAGATCCACAAAAATAACGGCCTAAGTGATTATACTCTAGATTAAACAAGAGTAGTAATTGTGGAAAAGCAATTAAAATATAGGGGAAGCTATTAGGAGGCATGAGTTATTTTTACAGGATCTGTTTGCCTGGATTTCTCTATCTTGTGTTCCCATCTCTGGAGATAAGACTGTTTCTTCATCCTGGTATAAGGAAGGCACCTTTCACATGGGAATTTTATCTCCTGCTTTGAGGAAGAAAAAGAAAAATCAGAGTGCCCTTATTGCATCTGCTGTATTTCAAGTGCCACGAAGTCCAAATAATCAATATGCCAAAGGAGCATATTTTGGGGTGGCATATTCTGAATTCCTTTATTGTCATCGGTCTATTCATGAACAAATAAAATACCTAGTGTGCTAAGCAGCTCTCCTAAGTCCTACTGCTATCCTCATGAAACTTTTAGTGCAAAGAAATAATAAATTAGAATTTGATGAATCCTGAAATTATATAAAAAGATCCTATAAAATAAAAGTCTAATATACTAAGTGTATGGTCATCCAGTCTTTCATTCAACCAATCAAAGTGTAATATGCTAATGAAATGCTAAGGCCACTCAACTGCTCCCTATGACCTGTACTGACTACCAGGGAGCAGACAGTTGACCGGTCGACCAGTTGCTATGATGTACACTGGCTCTGATTGTGCACCAGTGCCCTCTTGCAATCAGGACTCCTCAGAGAGTGTTGGAGAACCAGTTTCAGCCCAATCCCGCAGGCCAGGCTGAGGGACCCCACCAGTGCACAAATTTGTGCATTAGGCCTCTCATAATCTATATAATATTCTATGTTCTTTGAATTATGGAGGTGACTGTACAAGTTGTAAAACAGAAATATGAATATGGGTTGGCGTAAAAATATCCTAATTGATTTAAATTATAAAAAACAAATGCTTAATTCATCTTGGAAGAAGATGACCTCCAACATGGTCCCAGGTCTATGATAAATGGCTTTCATAACAAGAGCAACCAATGAGCCAGAATTTCAGCCATAGCCAAAGTCTGTGTACACACTGGGTTGCAGAATGTATTGGGAGTAGTCAGCAAATGACCTCAGGGACAGGCCAGTTTTATTACAGAAGTTATTTCTTTACCAAATGCTATCCATTCAGAGTAAGCTGAAGATGATGACTGTTAATCATCTTAATGAGCTGCTTTCACAGAGGACAATTTGTATCCCAACAGTGACACATGCATATTATTCCTCAGATTAAAGCAACAGTGACCCTTTCCCAGTTACTATAGAGGTGAAATATCTTGATGATATAAGACAATTTAAATTATGTATTTAAAAAAACCCATCAGTTCTCAAAGAAATGATGTTTCTTGTGTGTATTTGTACAATCTTGACAGGCTGCAAAATGACAATGGCTTTACTTAAAACCAACACCTTTATCAGTTTCTATGCCTTTATGAAATGCACACGATAATTATTTAGAAGCATGTTTTGTGAAGATATTTGCATTGAATAGAACAGCATCCACTGTGTCCTCTATTTAATTAGCTCAAACAGAAGAATCTACCAACCAGTTTCTTAGGTGGAATGTGTTGATTAATAGAATCTTAATTAGTATAAGATTTGTGGAAACGACACTCAAAAAAGAAAAAAAGGAAAATAAAATGTTTTGATCAATTTCTGCATGCCAGGCACGTTAGGATCTATACTTTATGTTTTTCTCACCGTGAATCTTGCCCAATGGACATCATCTCTGCGTCTGGAGATGAAGAAACTCAGACAAAGCAAAAGTAAATGCTTTGTCTAAGAGCTACATAAACTAGTCACAGATGGAATCAATACTGCAACTCTGACCTCTCAATTTAAAGTCCATACTCTTACAATGGTATACAATTGGATATCACTCTCTCGTGTATCATTCTGTGGTTGAAAAGTACAAGGGATAAAAGCAATAGCATATGAAAAAAAATGAATGTGCCATTATGTGTTATGTTAAGGAGGAGGAAAAGTGGGCAAATACATTTTTTCATGTCTAAAATGGAATCCTGGTGCATCATAATATTCACCAAGGTATTAGCTGATCTGAATTATTTTTTTATTTTTTATTTTTATTGATTTCAGAGAGGAAAAGAGAGAGGGAGAGATAGAAATAGAAACATCAGGGATGGAAGAGAATCATTGATTGGCTGTCTCCTGCACATCCCCCTATTGGTAGTTGAGCCTGCAATCACAGCATGTGCCCTTGCGCAGAATGGAATCCAGGCTGATACTTTATCCACTGACCCAAACCAGGTAGGGCTAATTTCAGTTTTTTACCTCTTTACTTAGATGAAATTCTAACTAAAATTTTAGAGGCAGAGCTCCTTAGTGTTCCACATCTCAGTCTGGAAACTTCAGCTGCTGTTTTGTGAAACCGCCGAACTGAAAGAATATAGTGAAGGTACAATGATTAGATCAGTATCATACAGCAGCGTGTGGTAAGATAGAAAAGCAAAAGCAAGAAACAAATTTAAAAAACCTACTTAAAATTTTCTACTAACTGAAGATCTAACTAAATTATAAATGTCTAGGTAATAATTCTCTAAGTTATTCTAATGAATTAGGTGTTAATTTTTACATTTTACAAAGAGATAATATTTGTAAAGATTGTAAAAAAGCAACTCATGTTTTATTTTAAATATATATTTCAACTTAAAATAGTACTCACCAAGTTAAATGAATTAGAGAAAAAAAAACACAAAGGGTATATAATTGTCCACATTCCTTTTATTCTTCATGCAATTGTTTTTATCATGAGCTATAAAATTTAATTTGTAGAGAACTAGAACAGTTTAATATTCTGCCATATTTATGAACCATAAGTTGCTTAGCCTTCACATTATTTTTTCCATTTTTATTATAAATGATGTTAGAAATCTATCCATGCATAAACCTCTTACTTCATTACATCCCATATATTTGACTGTTCATTAGAGAAGTTTCAGAAAAGTGTGAATGGAAGGTTATAGGAATTTTAAAAAGCTGGATAATTATTAGCTACATGTTTATTCAAAAGAATTACATGATTCTATCAACAACTTATAAAGAAATCAATTTTATCATACCATTCCTTAAAAATAATAAATCCTTTGTTTTATAAGCACTGCCCTTCTGTTAAAGAGTACCTGGATAATTATGAATATTAAGAGGATATTGGTTTGTTTTAATTTTTCACTTTAAAGTTTTGCAAGCATAGCAAGCTTATGTTTTAATTTTGTGCTTTTTATTACTTATTAAATAACATTTTACATCAATAATTTGTGACTTTTATCCAAGAAACTAAAGTGCTTCATATACTTTATGAGCATTGGCTGCTCTGCCGATTCATTTCTCATTCACAGAAAATGTACTTACTGGTAGTTTATAGCATGCTTTCACCCATTTTCTTGCATCATTTGTATTTTTTTATTTGCTCAATTTTCCATTATTGGGTTGGCATTTCACACCTAGGGTGTCAGTTTCCATTTTTTATTAGCATCTTACAGGGTACATTTGTCACTATTAAAGAACCAGTATTTAAACATTGTTATTAACTGAAGTCCATGCTTTATTTAGGTTTCCTCAGTTTTCATTAAGTGTCTTTTTTCTCTTTCAGGATATGAACCGGGGACACCTCACTGCCTTTAGTCCCTGTCCTTAAGCATTGTCTTTCCTGTCACAATTACTTAGTCTTGGCTTCTGATGACCTTGAGAGTTTTGAGGAGTAATCCACACAAGTATTATGTAAAATGTTTCTTATTGGGACTTGCCTGATTTTTTTCATGATTAGACTAGGCTTGTTTGTTTTAGGGAGGAAGGTCACAGAGGGAAGTGCCTTTTTCATTTTATATCAAGTATACACATTATCAACGTGATTTATGGTGACCATAATCACTTGCTGAAGTAGTATTTGCCAGGATTTTGCACTATAAAGTTACTCCTTTTCCCCTTCTCCATATTGTGCTCCTTGGAAGGAGTCACTGTGTGAAATTTATATGTAAGGCGGGGAGAGATATGTTGCTCCCGAGAATAGAGTATCTACAAAAAAGATGCAGAATTTGATTGTACAGGAGATCTGTGTCCTCTTGAGCAATTATTAAAATATTCTATTATTTATATCACTATGGACTCATAGATATTTATTTTACCCTTTGGGTTAAATTCCAATGCTATTTTGTCTATGTTCTTGCTCCAATTGTTCCAGCTTTGGCCATTGGGAGTGCCTTTACTTGGCTCTTATCCCATATATGGTTTATGTTTATTTGAGTACTTGCTTACTTTCCACAATTACAAGATGCTCAAGTGCATCTTGTGTATTTCCTGCCCAAGTCCTTGGAAAAATAAGCCATTTTCCAATTCCTAGTTCTTTTTATTGAAAAACGATATTATAAATCAAGATCTGGGAGGTTGGAGTGCTAGTTGCGACTGGGATATTTTTGCTTCTGGACTCTCCCAGCTGAGATAATGAGAAAATATATATATATATATATATATATATATATATATAAATTATATATGTATATATATAATTATATATCCATATATATGTAATATATATACATATATAATTAACTCATATATAATACTTATATATGATATATAATACATATGTAATATATATTATACACATAATATATTTAAACATTTCATATGACTTTATATGCATTTAAGCTAAATATTAGCCTAAATATAAATATCAGTATTATGTCTTTACTGATCTTCCCAACTGTAATCAGTTCCCACATGTAATATTTTTGCCTTCTCCCCTTTGTGTCTGTTAATTCCCACTCCAACAGTGATACTCTGGCTTCTGCCAACTGCCATCCACTTGCTAAATCATTCCATCCTAATGTACATGTGTACATGTGAATCAGTATCTACATTTTTCAACCCATACCCCTCTGGAGGGGCTCATTTCAACTAAAGTAGAGTACCCATGTGCAGTTTCTTTAGCTTTAAGTCTTGCAGACCCACTTAATTTCCAAAGTTACTTAAGTCAATACCTTTCCCTCACATCCCTCATTGAGGTCATCTTATGCATTTGCAATGAAATTAGATTCCTTTGTAACATTTTATAAAAATTATGCTGGCATTTCTTGAACTCCTCAATTTTTATTTTGTGCATATTCTCAAATTCGCAATAATTATTTGTTTCTATGGGTTTTAACAAATGTATCCACTACTATAGGATTACAGAGAATAGCTTCACTACCCTAAAGTGTTGTCTATTCAGTCATCCTCTCATCCTCCACATGCTTGCCAATCACTGATCTTTTTACTCTCTCTATAGTTTTGTCTTTTCTAAAAGGGCATATAATTAGAGTCAGATAGCATGTACTAGTAGACTTTTAGATTACGAGACAAGATGGCTTGAGAATCTTGACTAGATGAATTAACATAAGGAGAGAAAAAAATAGCAACAAGAATATGGATAACAAAGGTAAACAAAACAAAGAAGTCCTTGATCTCAAGGATGTTCCATAATAGGTTATTATATTTACATATATTTAGGGTATTTTTTACACTGGAGTGATTAGCTATTTGATTATGAGAAACAGTCATCAAGTAGATATTCTAATGATATTTGTTTTAAGAATAAATAAAGTATTATCTCCACAGTTTTATGATAAATACTACTGGCCTGCTGCATGAAATTCATGCCCATTAAAAGGGAATTAATTAGAGGAAATATTTTAATATTGCTATTTTCTCTTTCTCTATAAGTGTCAGAGATGAAAGAAAATTAATAAAATGTATATGAAAATCTCCATTCCTGTCAGAGTCTAGGGCATGCCGTGGGACCCAGAGTCAAGTTTCCACCCACCTGTGTTCACCTTGAAATCGCCCAAGACCCAGACTCGGCCAGCCCCACCCCCATGAAGTCCCACAGGGCAGGGGGCACAGCCTCAGGTCCCCCGGCCTGGCACTGGGTGGGGAGCGCAGCCTCAGATCCCCCATCAAGTCCTATTGTCAAGGAGCATGGCTTCAGGTCCCCCAGCATAGCCTTAGGTCCCCTGGCCAGGTGCCTGGTCAGGGAGTGCAGCCTCAGGTCCCCTGGCCCAGCCTCATGTCCCTTGGCCCTGGCACCAGGGCAGGGGGTGCAGCATTAGGACCTCCAGCTTGGCCTCAGATCTCCCATCTGAGAGAGAGGGGGATGTGGCCTCAGGTGTCCCGTCAAGCCCCTAGAGGCAGGGGGTGCAGCCTCAGGTCCCCTGGCTCAGTGCAGTAGCAATGGGTGCTGTCTTAAGTCCCGTGGCCTGGCCTCAGGTCTCCTGTCCTGACACCAGGGGACCTGGTGCCATGGCGAAGTTGCCGATGCTATTGCCCAAGCCTGCGATGCTGCCACCCGTGCCTATGCCCCAGTGACACTGCCGCTGTCTCTGCTCGTGTCTAGACCTCGCCTCCTCACACCTTGGCCCCGCCCCCTTGGCCCCACCCCCAGCTCCTGATTAGCTGGTAGCATAGTGAAGGTACAGTCAAATTTGCATGTTTCTCTTTTATTATATAGGAAGAGCCATATGCTAGAAGGTTGAGTCCTGAATTATGTGGAAGGTCCACTCACCAAGGATACATGTTCCATGAGGAATAATAACAATTAAAACACTGAACTTGGGGAAGTGCCTGTTTCAGCAGCTAATAATGTTACTTTAAAAATACGGTATGCTGAAAAACTATTATTGGTTTTATATTTCATTTTACATGGGTACATATTTTAAAATTTCCAAATTTTCTATGAAAATAACTAGTGTTAAGATAGTTATTTTTCAAGGCCTGTGTCATAACATTAAATATTGTAATAGCTATCCTGCAGGGTAAGTTTTCATCAGCTATCTTCTTTGAAGCAATTTTTCTCAAAGTCCTATTAAGTATGACAACGATCCAAAATATGATTTTGATAATAAGTTGACTAATACTGAAAATTCTAAAAAGAATTTTTATAAGCTACCAAGTCATAAACTAGTCTAAAAAGGACAAGTCATGATGGCCATGTAGAAAAGTGTATTTTGTGTCTGGAATGAGGACAACTACAGACCAGAAAATGGGTAAAAATAGGTCATTTCTTATTCTTTTATAATTTTTCTCATTAATTCATTCAAATACGTATTGAATACCAACAAGATTTCAAGAGCTGCAATTTGAAATTTAAAAATTTATATTAACTAGAATGCTGAATAAGTATAAGTACTGAATTTTGAAACCTCACTTTCTTTCTCTAAATAATTACTTTGGTCTGTGCAGACACTAATTTTTTGCTCCTACAAATAAATATGGTATGTGGAAGACTGACCAAAATTGTTATCTGTGTTTATTATGATTATGGATGATATTAGTTACTTTATCAGTTAAAAGTAATGTATAGTCTTAGTTTAGATTTAAAAGATATAAGTATGTAATCAGAAAAGTATCTTGTAAAATTTAGCTCACTTGCTCAATGTAAAAATATTCACCATAACACTATGGGGAAACGTGTGTGAAAATTATAGATTCTAGCTGCTATGTCACGACTAGTTGTGGAAGTTTTAATCTGATTACAAACAAGAAGCCTAATGGGATCATCTGACTGGTTTATCAGCTTGCCTTGAATCCTGGACTCAGGGTATTATACGACCAGAGGTGGTGATGATATAGTTTGGGATGATGACGGCCCAGCTACTGGGAATGGAGGCCCTATGTATGACTACTGCGATGTGTCCTGTCTGCATTCTCTTTTGCAAAATAACCTCAGTTGCTTCATATGGAGAGGAGAACTGTTTCACCGTGTGCTACCTAAAGCCATTCTTAAAATATTTCCCAGAACCCATGCTATAAAAGTTTCTTTCGCTCATACATTCTTCAGATTGTAAGTTGAAGTTTTGTGGAGAAAGACCATAAATTTGCTTTTATGCACATTGGCTTCTTGGGGCTTTTGAGACAGTGAAGGCAACTGTCTAGTAGTCCATTGTATATATGTCTGAGCTCAGAGGGAGAATTTGAGCAGGAGATAAAATTTTAATAGTCTTCTGAGTATGGAAGAGATTGTGTAGGGAGTGAATAGAGAGGAGAGGGGGGTTGGGAATGATTCCTGGAAAAAATTCTATATTTAAAAAGGTGGTGAAGAAGATGGAACTCAGAAGGGCAAGCCAGTGGGAGGAGCTGAACATCTGGAATAAGAGTGTAATATTCTGGTAATGAAAGAAAGAAAAACTCCCCCAAAAGCAGGGAGTGGAATAGTTATAACTGTTAAGAGTTCTGGTAAAAAAAATAAAAATACTGAAAACATGCATTCCACTTGGAGATATGGAGGTTTCTCAATCACTAACTCAATTCCCATTATTCATGGATTCCCAACTTGTGAATTCAACTGTTCACTAAAATTTATTTGCGATCATCCCTATCCCAGAATCAATATTTTAATGCTTTCACAGTCATTTGTAGATATGGACAGAGGGGCAAAAATAAATGATAAGCCTGTCACATATGTTCTCATTTGAAGTTCAACAAGGCCATATTTTACCTTGTTTTAGCTCTTCTATCATAAAGATGTTTTCTTTTTTCTTCCACAGTAAATTTAGTGCCATGTTTTTCTCATTTCTGTGTTTTTTGTTTTGGTTGGTGAGTCACTGTTGAAAATATCACCCAAGAATATTTCTAAAGTTATTGTCTGTGTTACGAAGCTTGAGAAGCCTGTGTTGTGCCTTATCAAGAAAATACATGTATTAGATAAATTTCATTCGAAACGACTTACAGTGCTATTGGCTTTGTGTTCAATATTGAATAATCACCTGTCATAAGTTGTCTTTAAACAGAAGGATATATTAAAGCAGGTATTGACCCATTGGTAAAAATACTGTGACCAGAGTCTCACGGGAGCCTAATCCAGTATTTTTTCTAGGAGAAAATAGATGTTTTCATGGTGGCATTGTAGAATGAAACAACCAAGCATCATTATAATCATCAATATATAGTAAATGAATGATATAATGTTTATTAGATATTTTTACTTTAATGACAGAATTTGTCACCATAAATAATCATGTTTAACTTTGGATTTAACATTAAAGTATCTTAATATTTACTGAAAACTGTTTTACTATTTCTTGTATTCATTATGTACTTTGTTTATTTTAGCATAACTATTTTCTTTATTTTAGTATAAACTTGGATTTTTTTTGCACCACCTTTACTTTCAGTTGAAGAATTAAAAAGCATTTCTCTTTTAACAAAGAGAATATAAAGAATACCAGGTCACTATAATTGTGCAGTGCTTTCTCTATTTCATGAAATAGTTTTATAGTCCAAACTAAATAATTTGTTCATCTGCCTTTTAAAATTCTGGCAAAGAAATGCCAAATACTCTATTTGGTATTCATCTTTATTTAATTTTCCTTGGATTGCTCTTAATATACCTAAAAAAAGTATAGTTTGTCCTTCAAAGCACTTCTAAGATGCAATATTTTATTAAATCAAGTTGGAAGCGTGTTTGAAAGCTTCCAGCTTAGTCTTTCTCACGCTTAAAACTCAAATTTAAATATAGTGCTTAAGTAACTATGGCAGTAATCAGTGTGAAGTAATGGTAGAGTGCTATGATTTGTTTTCAAATCTCCTTTCCCAATAATAATGTATGAGAAAGCTCAGTATGTAAAACAGATCCAAATGGACTTGCTTGAGTTGCATAATGGTTGGTATGCTTGGGGCATCCAATGGGATGGCCTAACTAGTCTCAATGATGGCATATGAGGTTTCAGCTCAAACCTTTTATATTCTTCAGACCCATGAATATGTGGGGACACTGTATTGAAGTCAAGAGTCAAGAGAGACCCTACTTACTCTTTCTATGACATAGGTGACTCACTTACATCACTGGATTCAGCATTCTTAATTATGAAATAAGAATCCGAATGTCCAAAACTATATTCTAAAATATAATGAAAACTTGAAACATGGCTAGGCATATGAGTATAGACATCATCTAGTATTACCTCCAAATCATCAGTCTAGTAAAAATATGACCAAGCATGGGACATATTTTAGAAGAGAAAGATGTTAGTAAAAAAAGAAGAAGAAGAAGAAGAAGAAGAAGAAGAAGAAGAAGAAGAAGAAGAAGAAGAAGAAGAAGAAGAAGAAGAAGAAGAAGAAGAAGAAGAGGAAGAAGTAAAGGGGGCGTAGTACCTTTGCTTTTACTTTTCTTCACTTTAGGGGCTCTTATATCTGTCTGAATACCAATTTATTCTAGGAATTTAATTTTCCATGTATCAGCTAATCATATTTGAAAGTAAAGCTTTCTGGAAGAAATTTTGTGTAGTTAAAAAAAAGCAATAAAACTCTGATAAAAAACCAAGACTGTTTTATAGGGAATACATATTTAGCAATGATCACTTATCATTAATATCTCAGTTGTAAATATTGTCAATAATCAGATGAGGGCAGCCAGTAGCCAAGCTGGATGCTGAGGGGATGGGGCTAAGGGTAAGTTTGTTTTATAGTCCATGGCTAAAAAAATAAAAGTATCAGGTCACCAACACATAAATGGTTTCATGACCTTTTACTGGTTATGTTTCCTGATTTGAAAGCAATCTAAGGTAACATTTTGTATATTTCTATTTCTTTTAAAATCCCCAATGAAGAGTAGTTTCTGCCATTATGCCATTCTGCTCTATGAGACCTCTTTCTCATTTGGTCACCTGTTCTGATCACCTACTACCTTTCCATAGAATAAGTAAAATAACTATTTCTCTCCAGAAGTAGCATATTGATAGTGTTTCTGACATATATCACTCATATCTTACTAGCTTTTTCATACAAACTGATGGAAAAGGTAGTAATCTGTTCCAGTTTTTAAAAAGCACATAAAAAATAAGAAATGTATTTTTTTCTTTTATTTCATAGACGAAAGCTCAACTGATATAATATACTCATTGCCTATCATTAAGACACATTTCCAGTTTATTTACAGTAAGGAGATAGCAAGTAAGTGTTGAATGTATATGATTTTTTTTCAAATGCCAAAGAGTGATTTTTCCCCTTTTAAATCATTGTTTTTGTATCCATTTCCTGCAAGCATGAGCTCAGGAAGTGATAAAGTTGACACAGTTGCTGATGGATTTTCAGGGGCTCATGCCAAGTTGTTTCCTGGTGCCAAACACAATGGATCAGGAAATATGGCACGTGACCAGAAAAATCCCATTGTGTTAAATAAGTTTTCTCTCTCACTCAGGCTCTAAGCAAAAATTCCCCAGAATATTTAAAGCTTCCTTCAGTATGATGGATGAGCCTACACATGTTCAGATAGTTATCTTCATGCATAGTTTTCTTATTAGCTTAATAGTTAGACATCCCAAATTATGAAATAGTTCAAGAAATTCATAATAACTCTTCAGAACAGATTAAGTAAAAAATATTTTAGAGGAAATAATTTGATAAAATAGAAAAGCAAAAATGTCTCATTATAATTCTCATGAGTTTGACTTAAAGTAATATTCAATCCATTTATTAATGAGTTGCAATTAATGTTACAAATTATATATAATATTACAAAAAGTAAGTAATGTTACATAATGTGATAAACCACAGATGTTCACTGTAAAGGCTTATAGATCCAATGGATCTCCTGGGTTTCGCTTCTAAGAAATACTTTGTAGATTGCTAAATTGTCTGTCCTTCTCATAAGGCCAATTGGTGCCAAACATTTAATTTTCTTTCCATCTTTATCCCCAAGTGTTTATTAATATTTAAAAAATATTTTCTTCTTTCTCAAAGATTCTACACTTCCTTGACTTTTGGATGTTCTTTTATTGTTATTATCAATTTGACATAGATAGTCATTCTTTTTCCCCCTTAAATATTAGTATTAAGGTTTTATGGGAACACTGTAACAAAATAAGGCAGCAGCCAAATGCAGACTTTAAAAATATAATTCATGTTCCATAAGGTCCTTTTCAAGTGCAAAGACCACATCGACATTCAATGTGCAAGCTGTCCACATGAACACTCTGAAAATCAAGCCTGATGAGTTAACTTATTCTATGATATTTTTAACTGCCATAAATTGATCATAAACTAATCAGAAGCCTTGGCCTCGCCTGGAAGAAAACATCAACCTGGATTATGTTTTATGTTCACAGAACTACCATCTCCTAAATGCTCAGCTCCTGGGTGCAGGCAGCTTTGAGAAAATAACCTAAAACAAAAATGTTAATGAGCTGGCCATAGTTCTGTTGGTAAAGCTGACCTGTAGTTAGATTTACAAATTTTAATATTGTTATTTTTTAAAAGAAACGAAATAAAAACAAATAAATACAACAAAATGTAAAATTCAAACCTCGTTTACATATAAGAATTTGTTTGAGGAGTAGGTGATATACTACAACGGTGAATGTATTACATAATTGAGCTAACTTAATCAGTAAACTTTAATTTTCTGTGCATCTATTTTCAACTCTAAATTTACTACAAAATATTCTTTTTTAAAAATATAATTTTATTGATTTCAGAGAGGAAAGAAGAGGGAGAGAAAGATAGAAACATCAATGATGAGAGAGAATCAGTAATTGACTGCCTCCTTCATGTACCCACTGGGGATGGAGCCTACAATCCTGGCATGTGCCCTCATGAAAATCAAACCAGGACCTCTTGATTCATCGCTCAACACTCAACCACTGAGCAACCACAGCCAGGCCAAAATTTCTTTATAGCAAAAGTAATCAAGCATAAAATGAAGAAACAGAAGAAGAAAATATGAGGGAAAAACAAAGAAATGAAAGAAGGAGGGAAGATCTGAAAATATTTTAAGCAACAGTGAGAGAGAGAGAAAAAGAGAGGAAGGGAGACACAAACACACACACACACACACACACACACACACACACACACACAGATGAGACAGAGACAGAGTCCACTTTGTATCCAAATGACAGTGCTGAAAGGTAACTGATCACAGAAGTTAACTGAACTCCTAAGTAGATACAGATTATTGTAAAAAAATTTATGGGTTAAACAATTTAAACAGACACACATCATTTATTTATTTTTACTAAATACATTCTCCAGTTAAAACTTCAACAAATAAAGGAAATCAGGATATTTTCAAAGAAGAGCAAAGCATAGTTAAAACAAAACAAAACAAAGCTTTTAGTAGGTATTGCTGGGAAGGTAAGAGATTGTGCTGATATGGGGAAGAAAGAGCCAAAAGGAAATAATCGCTAAAGGACATAATTATTCTGCAAAATCCACCCCCACGGGAGATAAATTTTTTTGTTTAGCTCATTTTAACAAAGAAATTCATCTGAAAAACTGACATAGACCACAATTCTTACCAATGCAATAGACTAGACAATCTATTACCCTAACTTGGTGCTTCCAGTTATTTTATTTTGGCAACTCCACTGGCTCAAACACAAGAAAAATTGGGGAAGATTTTCCATGACTTGTAGTTGGCAAAGGGCCTAGTCATAGAGTTTAAAGTTAACCTAGATTTACAAAGAAAAAAAATGAAATCATCTCATGAATCATATAAAATATTTTACTGTCTTACATCTCTAAAACTATTATTTTTTAAACATAGCTTTAAACTTGTTTAAAATAATATATATCCTAAGACATCTAAATAGCATTCTTTTATCAAAAGAATTTTTAAACTCTCTATAATACGGACATTTTTATATATCACTGGGAGTTTCTGTATTTTTCTCAATCTTAATAGTTATTATTCTTCACAGTTTTACTATTTTGCAAATTGAGGGAAAAAACTTATAGTTGAATTGTCATTGAATATGATCTTTCTTTTAAAAGAAAAATTGTTGTTTCAGTCTGTATGTCCTCATAATCAAGAAAATAATAATTTATAAATGAAATAGTAAATTGTAAAATAACATATATAATAAGTATATGAATTACTAATTAATATTAACTACACTTGTATTATTACTTCAGAGACTATGATATTAGAATTACTTTTACTATAAACCTAAAATTAAAAGAAACTTTGTGCATTTATCTGGATAATTCCAGAAGATTTTGCACCATTTTTATTTATTTATGCAAAATAATTCTTTATCTCACAGTAGAAAATTAGGGACTTTTCTCTGCTTGATCAAAACTTTGTTCTTAATTGTTAAATATAACTGAACTATTTATTATTCAGATTTAAAATCATGGTAGTAAGTCCTACATATATAGATGGGAGTGTAAATATCCAAATAATGCTGAACAGTGTTTGAGAGCAATTTCTGACAGTAGTGAACAGAGCAACTGTAGGAGAACACCCAGAATAGCTCATATCTCGCTAAGAAGAAAGCTGCCTTTGCCTTAAACAAAGCAAAGATATCGCCCATTACTGTGGGATGACCTCACCTACAAAGGGACCAGACTCTGGAGGCCACATCTGTTGGCCCCATATTTTAACTTTATTTTGGTGCCCTGACATTTGGAGTGGCTCTGATTGGTCTGGAATTAGCCTCCTTATCATGTGAAACATCTGTACTGTATTGTTCCAAAGGATTAGCCACCCACTGGGGATTCTCTGAAGTCAGGACAATGGAGGTCATTAAAGGTGAAAACATTTATTTTCCGGTCTCTAGTTCAGCAGGGGAAAGCCACACAGCTGATGGATTTTCCCTTTTAATCCAGAGCTCAGCATTCTTGCAGATATAACTGAACAACAGTGATCCCTGCGAGGTTTGTTACACTGGAATTGATGACTGTAGGAATTCAGAATTATTTACCAGGCAAAGAAGAGGAGAGAGGAAAACAGAAGATTCTATGTCAAAGTTTGGAGTTGAAAGCAAACTAGAGCATGCATTCAAGAATGACACTTTAGGATTATTCTTAGTTAGAAAGCCAGATATATAGTCTTAGGTGGTACTGCAAAATAAAGTACATTTTTCTTCTGCTTTTTTGTAACTTGAAAACATTTTTTTTTCTTTTCAATCAATTCTCCTCTCTCAAAATCTCCTGACAGTGAAGTTATAACACCGTGATATTTGATAGGTGAAATCTGGGACATGAGAGAGTGTGAATAAATGAATTTCCTATGTTCCAGGTTATATTGTGTGCCTTCAAAAAAAGATGTTGAGGTCCCAGCCCTTGTACCTCAACATGTGACTTTTTCAACATAGATATTCCGAATGTAATAATTTAAGATGAAGTCATGAGGAAAATGGGGGGCTACTAGTCTAATACGTCCACTGTCCTGATAACACTACCATGTGAAGACAGACACACACAGAAATAATACCAGGTGCTAACAAGTGCAGAGCTTCGAGGGATGCAGCTGTAAGCCAAGGAACGTCAAAGAATGCCAGTAAGCTTCTAGAAGCCAGGAGGAGGCCCTGGCAGATTCCCCTGAGGGTTCTGGAAGGAGGAGTTGGTGTTGCTGATACCTTGATTTTGGAATTCCAGACTCCGGAACTACAAGACAATCCATTTCTGCTTTTAGCCACCCACTATGTAGTGTTTTCTTATGGCAAGCTAGGATTTACCTAGTATGATATATTTAATAACTTTAGCTTTTCTGACTGCAAAAGCAATATGTCTGCATATATTCTTTCACCTTCTAAGTTGTATCAGGGACAATGTACATAAAGGGAAGGTATGGTAAATGGTGGGGTTGTTGGCACATCACTCAAGCAAATGTTACATCTCCCAGATTTCCCTGCATGTTAAAGGCCTCTAACCACCCATTGACTAGTCTGCTCTGAAAAGCTCTCTATATAGTACTACCCTGTTTCCCTGAAAATAAGACAGTGTCTTATATTAATTTTTGCTCCCAAAGATGTGCTAGATCTTATTTTCGAGGGGATGCCTTATATTACAGCGAGTAGGTCTTATTTTCAGGGGATGTCTTACTTTTGGGAAAACAGGGTACGTGGAACACCTCTGTTAGGGTGACTTATTTTTGAGCTATGTGAGATATATGACTTGAATGCCAATTATATTAACTAGAACAGTAGTTTTCAAATTTTGGGTTGTGATCTATTAGTGAATAATAAAATACATTTGTGGGGAATTCCCACTCTCATCCCCAAATAAAATCAAATTGGATGAAATTGAATTGCAATTATGAAGTGCACATGTACATTATCCAAGTATTCTTTTGGAAACATTTATAAGTCTATGGCTGTGGCACAGGAGATGTGTGTGTTTGTGTGTGTGCACACAATTGAAGTTGTACTATAACATACATTTGTTATGGGTCACAGAAAAAGATAATTCAAAGATTCAGGATTATGTTATATCTTCTAAATGACCACTACTTTATAACAATAGGTAATCTAGAAAAGAGGTTCAAGAAATGTGATGTGCTTTATTAAAAAGCACACAACATTGGCATAATGTTCCACAAAGGTTTATTATTTTCTACAAATGATAAAAACTTATGGCTTTATGGTGAGAAACAAAAATGTTTCATGGCTGCCAAATTGCTTTGTCTTTAATCACAGACTTTCCAAAAAATTTAAATATCATAAAATTTATATTTTCTTTTTAAATGAGTTTTTCTGGTTAACCAGGTCTCTTGCCCTGGAAACAACGAGGTAAGGAAATATATCATAGTAAATATTTTCAAAGCTTGAATATGCGACATCGACAAATAGAACAAAAACCAAAACACCTGTGAAAAATAACAGATAAACAATATAAGAACTTTCAAAGTACATCATCTAGAAGTGAGCAACTAAACATGTTACTGTTCTACTGGATATGCTCCTGTTCCCATGTGAAAGCATCTCTTTATTATTGGTCTCTCAAAGGCTATCTGGCTATTTCCTTCTAAGGCAATAAGAGGCTTAACTGCCCAAAGATATGAAATGAGTTACCAATGTTATCAGAGAAAAACCTAGACTTGGCTCTAATGTCCTAATTGCCAGATTTGTTTGTTTTTTAAGTATACACTACGTTCTCATACACAATAATCAAAGCAAGAACTTTTTAGAAAGATGCAGATGATCAAAACTGATAAGAGAAGAAATTGAATATCTGAGTCTAGTAACACAATTGAATTAGTAATTAAAATCCTGACCACTAAGAACAGGTCAGTCCCAGAAGGCTTCATTGAATATTTTCATCAAATATTTAAAAAATATATATCCCTTATCACAAAATTTTTCAGGAGAGTAGAGGAGGAGGAGGTATCCACAGCCCATTCTATGAGATCAGTATTTATCTGATGATATCAAAGCCAGAGCAAGACATCACAAGCAATTATCACAAGAAAATTAGACCAATAGCCCTCATGAACATAGATGCAAAAATTCTTAACATTAACAATCAAAATTTTACAACACATAAAAGGAATTTTACAACCAACCAAAAAGGAAGGAAGATTGGTTTAAAATTCAAAAATCATTTGATATAATACAACATATTAACAAATTTAAAAGTGAGAATCACACAATCATTTAAACACACATATAACAAACACTTAAAAAATATACTCTCATTTCTGATAAAAATTATCTAAATAGAAACTGAAGAAAATTTTCTCAGCTGGTAACAGCATCTGTAAAACTTACAGTAAACATCAGAATTAATCATGAAAGACTGAATGTTTCCTTCCTAAGATCAAGAACAAGACAAGTGTCTGCCCTTGACATTTTTATTCAATATTATACTGAAGATTCTTTCTAGCCAGAGAAGTCTGGAAAGAAAAAGTAATAAAAGGCATACCATTTTGAAAGAAAAAAGTAAAACTGACTTTATGCTTAGTTAATATGTTCCTGAAGGTTAAAATCTTAAAGAATCCACAAAATTCCTGCTTAGAACTATTCAATGAGTTCAGCAAGGTCACAGTATACACGGTCAATATACAAAAATTAAAAGCATATCTATCCAATAACAATGAACAATATTTAAGTAGAAATTTAAATTTTTATTCATAATAGCACTAAAAAGAATAAAATTATTGACAACCAAATCAACAAAAAAGGTAAGATATGTATACTAAATGTTATAAAATATTGTTGACAAACATTAAACAAAAAAATAGAAAGATTTTCTTGTTATATGGATAGAAAACTAAGTGTTATTAGGACAGTTCTTCCTAAATTTCCTATTAATGGAATTAATTCTAATTAAAACCCCAGCAAGTTTTCAAGAACTTTATAAAGCTCATTCTAAAATTTATAATAATTGATTAGGGCCCTAAATAGAAAAAAAACCATTTTAATAAGATGTACTGTTCAGTTTGGCTCAGTGGATTGAGCATTGGCCTGTGGATTGAAGGGTCTCAGGTTCGATTCCCGTAGAAGGCAAGTACCTGGGTTTCAGGCTCCTCTGGATCCCAGCTCTGGTTGGACATATGTGGGAGGCAACCAACTGATGTGCTCTTACACAATGGTGTTAACAGCAACAACAAAAACGCCTGATCTGCCTGGTTCAGTTGTTGAGCATCGATCTATGAACCAGAGGTCAAAGTTTGATTACCAGTCAAGGCATATGCCCAGGTTGCAGGCTCAGTCCCTGGTAGGGAATGTGCAGGAGGAAACAAATCAATAATTCTCTCTCATCATTGATTTTGCTATCTTTCTCTCCCTCTCCCTTCCTCTTTTATTTAATGAAAAACTTATGCTACCTGATTTCAAAACATACAATAAAGTTACTATAATCAAGTCAGTGAGATAGCTGCTATAGAGACAGGCATAAGATTAATGGAATAAAATTAACATCCAGAAATAAACTCTCACACTGATGGGTGACTAATTTTCAACAAAGATGACCAAGAAATTCAATGGGGAAATTTTCAACAAATGAGACTGGAACAATAGAAATTCCTTTCATAAAGGGATTACTTTCATTTTTATTCTAATTTCAGTCATACAAATTAACCAGAGACCTCAATTTATGAACTAAAATTTTACAGTTTATAGATAAAACAGAAAAAGATTTTATGACCTTGGGTTATGCAAAGAATTTTTAATATGACACCAACAACTGGAGCCATAAAAGTAAAAGCAAATGCTAAGTTGAAGTTCACACGCACAACAAAAAATGTGTGCACTTCAATAAACATTATTATATAATTCAAAGGTGGTATGTCTTTGGCATTCCTCAACTGCATCCCTGCCATCTGTCTCTGCCTTCACAGTGTTCTTCCCTCCTGTGCCACCTTCATGTGCTATTCTCCATGCCTGACTTTCTTTTTTTTATATTTTAAATATATATATATTACTTCAGAGAGGAAGGGAGAGGGAGAGAGAGATAGAAATATCAATGATGAGAGAAAACCATTGATCAGCTGCCTCTCCCACACTGGGGATCGAACCCACAATCTAAGCATGTGCCCTGATGAGGAATCAAACATTGACCTCCTGGTTCATAGGTCAATGCTCAACCACTGAACAATGCTGGCTGGGCACATCTCTCTTTTTCTTATAAAGATACTAATTGTATTGGGTTAAGGTCCTACCTTAATTCAGTATGACTTTATCATCACTTGATTACATCTGTAAAACCCAGTTTTCAAATAAGGTAACATTCACAGGTACCAGGAGTTAGGACTTCAAAATATCTTTTTGGGGAACATAATTAAACTCATAACATATATAAATGTAAATTTTCTCCAGAAGATATACAAAATGTCAGTAGGCATATTAAATTATGTTCAACATCAATAATTATGAGGGTAATGCAAGTTAAAACTTCAAAAGATATTACTTTATACACATATGATTGCCTGCAATAAAACTGGTAGGCACTAATAAGTATTGGCTAGAATGTGGAGAAATTAGAAACTAGATGCATCACTCGAGGTCATATAAAACAATGGAAGTTTGGCACTTCATACAATGACTAAACATAACTTTATTATGTAATTCAGTAATTTCTCTTTTAAATATCAACTAAAAAAATAAAAACATATGTCCACACAAAGGCTTATACAGGGATATACAGAGCAACTATATGTAGTAGCCAAGAGCCTTAAATAAATTTAATATCCATCAATTAATGAATGGATAAGTAAAATATGGTTTATATAGATAACATAAACTAATTAGCAATAAAATGGTGCTTGCTACATGAATGTATCTTAATGACATTAAGCTAAGTGAAGAAAGTTAGATGGTTAGGTTCAAAATACTATACACTATGTAATTCAATTAAATAAAATTCCAGAAGACATAAATTTTAGAAGGAAATATTAGTGGTTACCTGGGGCTAGGTGTGGGAGATTGAATCCTTAATGGAATATAGGTTGGGATGGCAGAGATGGTCTAAAAGTGGATTGTGGTGATGGTTTCACAACTTTATACATTTATTAACAATCACTTTTTGTGGACTTGTGAACTTACAATAGATGATTGGCATGTAAATTACACCTCAACAAAATTGTAAAAAAAAAAAAAATACCAACAAGGGTGTCAATTGGGCAGTAGAGATGGAACCAGATTGGGTAAGATATTAATGGTCATTGAAGTTGGGTGATAATTAATGGGAAGTCATTATAGTATTCTCTTTTACTTCAATGAAAATTTGACTTTTTTCATAATATATTTTAATTAAAGTAAAAACAACGGTATAAGCTTCTACTAAAAAAAAACTAGAAAAAGAGCAAATAAAAAATAAGTAACATAAGGAAACAAATAATAGATTAAAACCATAAATCAATGAAAATTAAACCAGAGATAAAAGAAAAACAATCAACAAAGTCCAAAGTGAGCACTTTGAAAAGTCAGTAAAATTGATAAACTTCTAAAGGCATTAAAGAAAAAATATTTTAGTATAGATTACTGCAACTCTTCTAAACATTAACAAGATGATGAGAAGATATTATGAACTTCGTCTTATAAAACTTAGACAAAGTAAACAGGTTCCTTGAAAAAATACATGAGTGACAAAAAAAAATCAGAAATTTGAAATGTAGTATAGATGTCAAGAAATGTAATCAGGCCCTAGATGGTTTGTCTCAGTGGATAGAGCATCAGCCTGTGGATTGAAGGGTCCCAGATTCCATTCTAGTCAAGGGCACATGCCTAGATTGCAGGTTTGATCCGCAGTACAGGATATGCAGGAGGTAGCTGATCAATGGTTCTCTGTCATCATTGATCTCTCTCTCTCTCTTCTTTCATCTCTGATTATATATATATATATATATATATATATATATATATATATATATACATAAAATCAGTGATCAGAAACCATCCTTGAGGAATTTCACTAAGTTTGCTTCCCTTGTAAATTCTGCCAAACATTTAAGATTGGAAACACTATCATTTTTATAACATAACTTTTCAAAGAGAATGAGGGGTAACTCCTATATAAATATGCATACATATATTATATTGTTTTAGTTATAAAATTAGTATAAATTTACTCTAAAAAAACTATAATACAAAGACAAATGCAAAATAAGATAAAAATAATATGGAATTATTTAACTTTTTACAAGTCTCATGTTAACATGGCTGTTGCTTTTTCAATTGTTCTTCAGGCTTGATAGTTATATAGCTAAAAAATTGTAAACCTTTTACACTATTTTTAAAATTCTCAAAAGTATATTCCTTTTCTTATCATAAAAACATAATAGACTAATATTCTATCCTATGGGTATATTAGTAATAACATATATGGCTTGCTAGTATAAAAGACTTATTAATAGGATGACAATTTTTTAACCATCTAATTGGTCACTTCATTTGTTTGTCACCAAACATTGTGCCCCTTTTGTAGCTACGAAAAATGAGGCATAAAGGTTAATTGATATACCCAAGGCTACAGAACCAGGGATTGCTTGAGGCATGTTTTTAATGTCGACATTTAGACTTGATTGTCTCTTTGTGTAAGACTGTGTACAGTTAAGATTAACTGCATTTCCTTGTAATTAATTTTTCTCTTATGTTTTAGGCATTGTTTCTGTGGGAAAAAAACATGTTGGGAAATACAGTGAGTATAATTATCTCTCTCTGTGGAGTCCTTTTTCTCCACTATCTGTGTTTTGTTTTGTTTTTTTTTCTCTGTTTTTTCAGGAGTAAATGCTCCCCGATTTATATGGTACACCATGTAGCTACCTCTGCTGAAGGTCAGTCAGTTCACTCAATAGAGCTCACAGTTAGAAGCAACTTTTAGCTTCACTTCTTGCCATCTTATTTCAAATTAAATGTCTTATTTTACTTAATACCTTGCATTATTTATAGTGATAGAAATAGCACAATCCTTGGCATGATAAATGTTTGATATGTGTCCATTTAATTTTTAAAGATTTTTTTCTAGACTACTTTTTGTATTTTTTTGGTATTTTTATTTCTCTCATTTGGAAATATATATGTATTGTTTACATTGTATTAACATAATACAGTATAATCAATGTAATAATGCATACAAGAATATATTTTAGATGTCATATCATTTTATTCAAACATTTATCTAAGTGAGTTTTTCTTCTTTTTGGTAATCTAGTAAAATGAATGATCATTCCTTGAAAGTTTATTGTATGTTAAGTATTCTACCAAATAGTTTATATGTTGGGTGTTTATTATTTTATTTAATCTTTATAATAATTCTGCAAGTTCAGTGTTATATTTGAGAACATAAATGTAAATAATTTGAGAGTTTAGGTAATTTTCCAACATAGTAAGTCCGGTATATTCAGAATTCTAAAGGCATATTGTCTGATTTCAAAATGTATACCTGAACCACAAGGCAATACTGTCTTGATGAAATAGACTCTCCATTTGCAGTATAGTCTAGAACTGTTGCTAGATTAACATACATACTGAAAAGGTGTCTTAATACAGCAGTTTTCTTAAATCTGTTGCACTTTTGAATCATTGGAGATGCTTTCAAAATACTGAAACTTGAACCTTAAGTCACATAAATTAAAGCTGAATATTAAGATGTAGGGTCCAAACTTCAGTATTTTTTTAAAAGCATGGAAATTAGGCCAAAGTTGTAAACTTCTGTAATAAAACATAGTATACCAACAGGCACCTTCTTGAAGTGTGCAAAACTATTTTTACATTTTGTTCTTATTAATTGCTAATAATAAGATCTCAAAATTTCCATTTTAGAAAAACATCACTTGCTGGTGTTTTGTTTTCTGTTTCTTGGAAGGGATAAAAAGTTGTTTTTGTTTGTTTTTTGGGGGGATAGAAAATTGTTTGTTTGTTTGCTTGTTTGGTGGGGGTAGAAGGTTGATTTATTGGTGGGGATAAGGTAGGGGAAACACATATTCCCTGGAGTGCAGGGCTCTCCATTTGTCCAGGGGACCACGATTAGGAGTGTATTTGACGCCACAGACATCTGGGATGAGGTGCTTCTCTGCCACCATGTCGTCAGACTCATCCGCATTAAACTCAGTAAAGCCCACTTCTTGGAGATACGGATCTTCTGGCAGCCAGGGAACTTGAACTTGGCTCTGCCTAGGGCCTCAATCACATGCTCCGTGTTCTGCAGCTTGGTGTGGATGGACATGATGACTTGGCCAATGTGACCTCTGGCCACTGTGCCCTGGGGCTCTCCAAAGGCACCCCACATACCTGTCTGTCAGCCCCAGCATAGGACAACACCTTGTTGATACGGATGACGTGGGGGGAATGGAGCCGTACTTGGATGTGAAAGCCATCTTTGCCACAGCTTTTCACCCTGTACTTGTTGGCACAAATACGGGCAGCCTCCAGACAGGGCTTCGGAGGAGAGCTGCTCATAATCATCTGACACCAAGTGGCCACAGAGAGGGAACTCATCCACTTTCTCCTTCTTTCGCTCAGATTTGGATCTTGGCATCAGGGACACTCCAGAAGAAGGGAAACTTTGGGTACGTCTTGTTCACCAGGATCTTCAGTGGCACGCGGAAGGGTAAGAGCTGCTGGTATTGTTTACAGAGAAAAATGTGCCTTGTCTCCCCAGGTTGAGGTTGAGGCAGGGTCCTCGAACTATACCTAGAAAGGAAATTTTCTAAGACTCGCAAGGGAGGATGCGATCTAGTAGAAAGCTTTGTTTCTGTGGAATGACACTCCTGGGTTTCCAAAGTCCCATTTCCCTTTGTCCAGTCATAGAAGAGGTGTAGCTGGTGTTTCAGTAAAGCTAAAATGAGAGCCAGAGTTTCCTTTCCATGTTGGGGCAGGGTCCAGTACAGAATTAGGCTAGTTTCAGTCCATTAGTCCATTGTGTGCGTGTATTGGAGGAGGGGGGTCAGCATGGCCCTGGGCTACAGGGGAGAATGTCAGGGAGCCAAGAGAGTGAATGCACCCCAAGTTACAGGAGTTCCAAGGGCCCTGAAAGCACAAGAGAGAAAACTATTTTGTTCAGGGGATTGTATATCCCTAAATGTTTGCACCCTTCTAGTAGCCACACCCAATGACTCTGGCCAATGACCTCTGTTCCCAGCTATGACTGACAGGAAGAACCATCCTATGTCAATCTAACTTTACCAGGTATGTGTTCATCTTCTCTGTGTTGGATTCCCAGTAAGAGTAATGTTGCAGTTTCCTGGTGATGAAGCTGCCCAAATGTCATGCCTTCAATGTCTGGCCTTCCCTTTGCTTTTATCCTGCTATTAACAACTAGTTAATTGCAACAGTATCAGTATAATGTAATTTAATTGAGATCTATGAGTGAGTATATTGGCAAACTCGAGCTAAGTCTACCTAGATAAAAGTATCATCATAAAGTTTCTGTATTTCTCAATAAATAATAGGCAATAGCAAAGTTTTTATTAAAGAATGAATTAATAGTAGGGTTAGGTTATAACCATTGTTAGATCATACCAAGTTAGAAACTATGGAAAGGAGTTCTAGGTAATGACCTAATTAACGAAAAATGCAATTAAATTACATTTAAAAATCTGTATCACGGCAACTTTTAGATACAACATTCAGAAACAAGTGAATGTAAAACAATTATACAAATGAACATAAACTAAGCCATTTATTATTTAAAACATCAGTGTTTGAAAAAAGTCAATAAGCTATCGTATATATAATTGTATGTGATATGAACAGGAGACAACAAATTGTTATTTTTTTTAGGGGGAAGCGAGATGATCTGAAAGCAACTGGACAATGGGCTCCACGAGTAAAATAACTGATAAGAAAGGAATCATCTATTTGATCAATTCCCACAATTTTTTAGTATGTAACCTACACTTGTCATAAGTTATTATTTCTTAAAGGATAAAGAGAATTTAATGATTAATAGTTTCAAACAGAAGACTAAAGGAATGTAGAAAACAGATCATGCACAAACATATATACAGAAGGGAAATAATTGGGAAAGTACAAATATCTCAAAAGGTTGAAATTATAAAAAGATAAATTAAGCTAGAAAAGTTTCTGACAGTGAGAATTATTATGTTCCAGCACAATCACCATGTGAACAGGTGGAAACTTTATCACTTGTAACAGTGAGAAATAAAAAAAGCACCCTAAAATATATTTTAGGGGAGATCTGTGTAGACTAGGGCAGGGGACCTGATGCCATTTAATTCTACTTATATACTTTAGAGGGAGTTTCTTTTTTATCAAAGTTGAGAAAATGCAGTCTTTAATTACAGTTATTCTTAATAAAATGCTGCTATCTTTATGCAGCATTAGATTCCACACCATGCTCTGTAGAAACTTCTGAGTAAGGGCGGTTCCAAAATTTCTTCATTGTAGAGCTTTTCATTGCTGGGTATTATCAGAATTGGAGAGTAGGGATGCACTACTTTTCTTGAAGCAGCTTTTGAATAACAGGCTCCTGGTTTCAGCTACGTTAGGTTAATACGAGGTGAGTTGTTTAATTATGCTGAACTGGGTTAGCCTGAAGGAAAGTCTGACTATGAAAGACTTGTTTATTTGATCTTCAATAAAAAGTAATTGACTTTAATGAAGTCTCCTTCTTAGGATGATACTAGGGTGGGTTTGACTCAAGGGCTAGTCAAAGTGGTTGGTGACCATGACTCTTACCTAAGACCAGAGAAAAGGTTAAATATTAAATATTCAGGAACAGCATGAGCACTTTCTTGATGGTTAAATGTTATTCAATCTGTTGAAACATCAAGTTCAGAGAGTGGATCAGGGCACTAGGGGGTGACAGAGCCAGAGTCCAAATCTAAAAGGAGGCTACAGTGAACCAGACAGAAGTAGGTCAAAATAAGAAGGATCATGCAAAATGATCAAGAAGGCTTTAGGCTGGCTTAATACTATAGAGGTTATCTAAAACCCTACCTTGCCACTTTATCTAATGAAATTTGGAAATCAAAGTATATAAACTCTACTAGAGGCCTGGTGCATGAAATTCGTACATGGGGAGAGTGTGTCCCTCATCCCAGTCTGCACTCTCTCTAATCTGGGACCCCTCAAGGGATATCTGACTGGATCAGGCCTAAATGGGCAGTCAGACATCCCTCTCACAATCCAGGACTACTGGCTTCCAACTGATCACCTGCCTGCCTTCTTGATTGCCCCTAACCTCTCTGTCTGCCAGCCTCATCATCCCCTAACCACTTCCTTGACAGCCTGATTGCTACTTAATTGTTCCTCTGCCATCCTGTTTGCCCCTAACAGCCCTACCCTGCAGGCCTGGGTCTTCCCCAACTTCTCTCCTCTGCTGGCCTGGTTTCCCCCAACTGCCATCCCCTGCAGGCCTAGTCCCTCCAACTGCCCTCCTCTGCTGGCCTGATTGTCCACAACTGTCCTCCCTTGCGGACTGTTCCCTCCCAAAATCCTTCCCCTCCTGGCTACCTTCTGGTGGCCATCTTGTGTTCACATGAGGGTACCCATCTTGCCCACAGGGGGGCAGCTACTTATGTTTTGGAGTGATGGTCAATTTGCATATCATTCTTTTATTAGATAGAATATTCAGAGAAGCGGTTACCTGTTGGGAAAAGGAAAGGGGTAAGGAAAGGAAAGAAACACATATTTAGACACAATGTTCCATCTTATAAGAGATGGGTTCCTAGTTATTCATGTTATTATACTTCATCATTTACATATGTAGCATATGGGTTCTATATCTATCACATATTTAATCATTATATTTTAAAAATTACAAAAAAATATTAATTTAAAACAGGAAATGTTGTAAAGCTTTTATTTGTATAATGCCAACTTAAATGACAGGTACGAGTATATTGAACACTTTTGCCATATGAAGAAATGATGGAGTGTACTTTATATGCATTTACAAATGTAGCTTTTCTTGCAGTGGTTAGGAATGAGAAAAGAGTAATGAATGGAGAAGCTTTAGTGACAGGCTGGATTTTCAAATCTATTGGTAGGAATTTGTAAGATATTGAAGAGGTTTATTCAAAAATTAAAGTTGAAAATAAGCTGTTATAGCTCTTTGTGCAAAGTTGTTTATATAATCATATTCCTGTTATTCATTCATTATTGATTTGGCATCTGTCACCTTCCAACTGCACATAATCATTCAAACACAACCTAGTTCTAGTGATACTTGATTCTCAGGTCATCCCTGTTTAAAAGGAGTTCAAGGGAAAATCAGCATTTGAAAGGCCCATCACATGTCCGACTGTTTCTAAGCAAATTCAATTTACAATATTTACTTCGTTTTCTGTGAACTTCAAATCACACTGTTAAACTTAGTGTGGAATACACACCTACACAATCATATCTAAACTTACTACAGGTGAGAAAGAACAGCATGGCACACCTCATTATATGATCAGCAATACAGATGTCATCACAAGGCTTTCTACATCTTTGAGTGACAGAAATTCACAAGCTGCTAGGACGAATTGGACAGAGTAAATGAAGAAAAAACAGGAATGATATCTTCAGCAGAAATATAGTGTCACCTACTTCAATACCTACTGTCAAAACAGCAGTTAAGAATCAATCTCTTCCCTATCCTCCCAATCAAAAGCATCCCCTGCTAAATTAGGTGTCTGGCTGCCAGTTGTTTTCGTGAGGTGGCTTCATTCTTCATGTGATGTGGCCACAGGGATGAGAGTGACTCATTTTCATCATGACACATGTCTTACAGGGCAGGTAATATTGTGAACTGCTGTTTTGGCAGGCTTTTCTTCTTAATGGCGACAGCTACCAGTTGTGGAGAGCACAGCTTGCAGCTAAAATGATAACAAAAACTCTGCTTGTATTTTTTTTTTTTTTGCTAAGGGAATAAGAATTTGCAAAATGGAGTAAAATATAAGAAGAATGATTTTTTAAAATATATTTTATTGATTTTTCACAGAGAGGAAGGGAGAGGGATAGGCAGTTAGAAACATCCATGAGAGAGAAACATCAATCAACTGCCTCCTGCACACCCCCTACGGGGTCGCATCTACAACCAAGGTACATGACCTTGTCCAGAATCAAACCCAGGACCATGCAGTTCACAGGCCAATGCTCAATTCACTGAGCCAAACCGGTTTCGGCAAGAAGAATGCTTTTAATTGACATAGGGAACTAGTTTTACTTCAGACATTACTTTGACATGTCTTCTCACTTATCTATAGTTGTGTTTCTCAAATCAACTGTGGACAATTTGGATCTCCTTCACCAAAGACATTTGGCAATGTCTGGAGACATTTTTGACTGCCATGACTGGAAAGGGGAGCCACTGGCATGTGGTGGGTGGAGGCCAGGAATGCCACTGTACGTCCTGCGTTGCACATAGCAGCAACTGCAAGAAATAGTTAACTGTTGATACTGCTGTTATTGAAAAACCCAAATCTATAGGCTTCATCATGAGTAAGTTCCTAAGAGACAGGACTGAACCTCACATCACCCTGTTTGGAGGATGGCTGGTTAGCAAGAGATGGGTAAGATTCCTCAGGGAAGGAACAACCTAAGACAGGCACAGTCGCAGAGGGGCCAACAGGAGAGAACTAAAAGGTCAACAGAGGTGGGGCACAGACCCTCATCCACAAACCTTGCAGCGGCTTGAATTCTCACCCCTCCTGAGGAAGGTCTCCTACCCCCACCACTGCAACGCCTCCCACGCACAACTCACACCGGGACCTAGGTGGCAGACAGAGACTTGGCCAGCAATAGCTGCCCTATATCTAAATTCAGTCTATTAACAGGAATGCTGAGGACCTACTAAAAAATGCAAATATTCTTTTCCACAGGTATTTACAGGGTAAACTAAGATTTCTGCTTGAGTATTAAAATTGACAGTAAAATAGCAATCAAGTTTTCAGATTAATTTAAATTGGACAAGTGAAATAAGTGAATACTCAAGAAAATCTAAGTGTACTGGACAAAAAGCTTTTCTTAAAACATTAACTAAAATATCTATTAGTAGTTCATCTCACTGTAAAATTGCCTAACATCCAAAGAAACTATAGCAGTCATATTTGTGTGCAAAAATTAAAATTTAAAATTACCAAGACTGCAAGTTTAAATTTCCCAAAGCCCCCATTAACCAAAAAGGGGGGGGGGACAGTGGGGTAATAGCATGTAAGGAAAAATATCCTATAAGCAAAATACATGTAGAAAATTCTTACTCCAGAAAAGAAAATTCCATTTGTAAAAACAACTGCAGGACACCCAGGAAAAAACACACATGGTGTCAAAATAAGCCAAAGGAAAATCATTTAGGCAAAAATAAAAAGAATCCCAAGTCTATTTTGCAGAGAGGATCCCTTTGTTAACTTTTGGTCGAGAATGTGTTTGTGTGTTTGCAGAGAACAACTCCAAGACCATGTGGGTTCCTGAGACAGTGAGGAACTGACGGGTCTGTTCCAGCCATGAGGATGGTCCAGAGATGGCGGACGCTGACGACACCTTGCCATGCTAGCAGTCGGCAGCTGTGCGTGGCTGCAGGCGGCCCAGGACCATACCAGAGAGGATGGATCTTGCATTGCCACGATGTGTCCACCATCTGGATACCATTGCTGACATGTACACATGAAGAACTATTTGACATTGAAACTGGGACTCAGAACAGTTGGACATTGAAACTGACACTCAAACTTTTTTTTGCTCTTATACGTTTGTTTCTTGTATGCAGAGGCAAGATATTTTTGAAGAAAAGAAACAGGGGGGAGTGATTGATATAGAGGCAGGGTGGCCTTGAACAGGCTGTCAAGCTACAGGGGGAAGGCTGGAGTGGATGGGAGGCAGATGCTGGGGGAGATCAACCGAAGGACTTGTATGCATACATAAGAGCATAACCAATGAATGAAAGACACTGGGGCGGGGAGCTGGGAAGGTGGGGATATGTGCTGGGGGGTAAGGGGGACTGGGGGGAGGATATTGGGGGGGAAAGGAAAACATATGTACTAATATTAAATATAAGTTATATTATAAAAAAAATGAGTAAGTTCCTAAGGAGTCCTTTATCTACATGCCAACTATCGGACACCATTAGCAACAAGAAAATGCTACACAAATGCAGCTACTTCTCGATAATTCTCAGGTTAATGTTGCTTGGAGTCAGATAGTCCTTCAAATCCTTCTTCACAGATTCAGTTGTGGACAATCCCAAGGATACAGGTGAAGATAAATAATGTTCTTCGATGTATAAAAGCCAGCAACTTGCCAGACAGGTGTAAGTGTGTATTTCTCAGAAAGATAGTTTTTTATCACCTCAGTCTTTTAACAATCCATTACTTTGAAATAGGATTTCCCCCCTTTGAAAATTACTCAATAATATTTTTTAAAAGTTTATGACCAGTGATTCTGAATAGTCTGCAGCCAGGAATGTTTGATTCTCTATATTTGCTTAACGGAAACCCCATTTCTATTGTGCATATGCTCTTGGATATCCCACTAGAAAATTTCAACATGTTTGAGATCGCATATCTTTCTGTCAAATTATCTCCCTTTACCCTCTATTTGGTGCTAAAAATGTGATTGTCATTCTTGACATTTTTCTTCTCTCTTACAAATTCATCTTCAGAATAGTCCTCCATTTCTCCTGGCTTTCACAATCTACATTAATTTGGCCACTTCATTCCAGTCCACTTCATATGCTATATTCTGAGGAGTCTATAGAGCAGGTCAAGTATCATAAGTAGATTTCCCATGGACATCACTGTAAGAATTTTTTATTCATTGGATTCAGTCATTGAATAAAGTTCAAACTCGTTATATGGCTCTCAGATTCTTTTGAGTTCTCCCTAATTCTGCCTCCTGCCTACCTTAATCCTCAATATTCTAAAATTCTTTCAGTTCCAGAGATGCCTGATGCTCTCTCTTGGCTCCTAGTGATTTTTGATGTTATTCTTTTACTAAATTTCAAGCCTACAATCCACAAAATAATCACCTATATTTTTACATGTAGGATGTAAACATATAGGTGATTATTTACTTGCTAAAAATGATTGACTTATTTAGAAGTCTGTAATCCTGTTTTAGGAGACATCCATTAATACAACATCATGGATAGATGCAACTTTATATTCATAACATTTGTAAATGAATATTAAGTGTTGGTAAGGCTGTGAACTCAGTCAAAGAATTATATACTGTTTGTTGGAAAATTGATTAACATACTAAGGAGACTAATATGACAGTATCTAGTAATGTAAGGATGACAATATGAAACCCACACAATCCATCCCCCAGATATATAAATATAATATTTATATATCTGGGGGATGGATTGTGTGGGTTTGATATTGTCATTATATATATATCTGAAATATTCTTACATGTATACTCTAGAAAGACATAAAATTTGGTCATGATATTATTATGTGGTAAAACATCTGTGGTTTATTTATACAATGCAAAGCACCATAATTTAATTCACCAATATAATGGAATTTCAACATTTAAAGTGAACTTTCAACATTAAAAAAATGAACATTAGTTGATTTTTAAAAATAAAATATAAAACAAAACTCACTTCACAAGATATTAACAATAGTGAGTCAATATTATGTAAAATTTATAGTATATATAATACATTGGTATATGTATATATATGGTTAGGGATTTTCATACTTAGAAATTACAAAGAAAAGCAATTGATTTATTAATACTACAAGTCAGTATGGTTACCTTTAAGTGAAAAGTGTGATGAATAAATTAATGGCTTAAAAACATATGGGTTGGTCATTTTATTATATAAAATAGCACATATAAATTTATATGTTCACTTTTACATATGATATATTTCTTAATACAATTATAAGCAAAACCGTGCAAGGATTTTAACTACGCTAAGAATAAGGTAGACTTTTATAAGCTATATTACAATTCAAAGAAGACATTCCTGTGTCTAGTTTCCAGGCAGTGTAATTGAGATGATGGAAAAAGTTTAAAACTTTAAAAAATATGTGCTTATAACTTTATATTATTAAAAATGAGCTTCATAGAAATGCTATGAGACAACATGGTGCTGTGAAGGTGCTGAATTTATAATAGGTCAAGATTTTTATAGAAAACACCGGTATTTCTGTTGAACTCAAATACTAACATTCATGAAAATTAGATGTCAAGGAATTGAAGAATCTTACCAAAATAAGTAATTTTCTTCTTGTTCATGCTTTTATTAGAAGAAATCTTATATAAATTAAACATTAAAATGCAAGATCATGTTCAGTTTGTCCCATGGACCATTAATTCATTGAGAATAGAGAATCTTACTTACCATACCAGGAGTTCAAAAAATGTGTGTTGAATGAGTGTATGGATTATTTTTTTTACAAAATCATAGTGCTTTTTGAAAAGAATAGAAACTGAGAAAAGCATAACAAAACTGGGACCAAATACATGTATTTCTGATGTTTCGTAACTTGGGAAAAGTTATACTCATAACATTTGTAAATGAATATTAAGTGTTGATAAGTCTTATTTCTGGAGCTGAAATTTAAGAAATTTGATATTACTTACTAAATATAAGCATATCATATTTTAAAATATTCTATAAACAACTTTAAAACATTATGATGCTCAGCAGTCAACATCTGATGCATAAGGGAAGTTTTTCTTGTTGATTTAGTTGGCTTTCATTATGGAAAAATATCCTAAGGAGATTAGTAATAACAATAGAGGTAGACTCTAATCTTCTATGTGCAATCTTTCTTTGTTCATGATTCTTACTATGGTTTAAAAATAGATAGCAGCTAGGTTTTCATAGATTACCATACTTGCTGTGACAGCTGGTAACTTTAATAATGGCAAATATTTTTTTCCAGAATTTTCATGTGTCAGGTACCAAGCTAATTGGTTTACAAATCGCATCTAATTTATGAGAAGCTACTCTTATTGCTCCTATTTTGCAGATGATTAAATTTAGTGATGCTAATTGCCTTGCCCACAATACACAGAAGTAGGATTAGAACTCAGGCAGCGGATTGCAGTGGAGCATATGTTTTGAGTTGATATGTACACATCCATTAGATATCAAATTACTGGAATAATCAGTTCAAACAAAAGTAATTCAAAGTAAAGGAAATAAAAGTTACACAAATCAACTCAAGACATTCATTCCCACATTTTAGAATGAGGACCACAAATGTTCTATAAAAAACTTTTGTTACATGCTCAAAAAGAGGTGAACATATTCACTGGCTGATCTAATTGTAAAAAAAAAAAAGAATATCACTGTTCACCCCTTAGCCCCCAACTACCACCAAAAATAATTGTTCCTGAAAATAAAAAGTTAACTTGTTATGATATTCTGTTAAATGGTTAAGACACATTTGAAATACTCTGTTCAGTTTTAGATGATCTATTTTAGAGAAGAATTACAGAGACTAAGATATAGACATGTCTGAAAGGCATATCATATGAAGAATAGTTGAAAGAATTCAAACAAACCTCCTGTAAAGACTTTTGATGAGACAAAACAATTTTTTCTAACTATGTGAATTGTTATAAAGAGAAATAGACACTCCATATAATTCTATGGGCAGTAGTATACCCTCCACATAGAAATTACAGCAAATCAAATTTACTCCTAATATGCTGAGAAATTTATTCAGACCTCTTCAAATGGCATTAAGCCACCTATGGAGATAATTCACTTTAAGAGTTAAAGGGGAAACTGAATGAATGCCTATTAAAACTATTACACTGGTCATTTCTGCACTGAGAGGGAGGTTAAAGTCAATGAACTCCAAAGTATCTTCAATTTACCAGGTCAAATCCTATATCTACATTTTAATGAAAAAAAGAAAGAAAAAGATAATCATTTTTCCCATTTTTATTCTGCATTAGCTAAATAAAACTATAATTTAATTTAAAATAATTTATAACCCTTCTAATCCTAAAACTATCTCCCATATAGTATGTGACACATGGAAAAATGGACATAAGAGCCTGAGTTTTGTTTTAAGGAGTAAATAATTATATACAGATTAGGCTCTAATCTTCTGTGTGCAGTCTTTGTTCATGATTCTTCCATATCACCTTCCACATACCCCCATCCCTTAAGTAATCACCATAAAAAACAGTTTCTGAAAAAAGTTAACTTGGCATGATATTCTGTACTTAAGTACAGAATAGCCCAAGTATTAGGTACCTAAATATATCTATTTTATACAACTGTATTTAGCAGTTAGGACTCAAAGGACTAACTGTGTTTTTTTTATGTAAAGCATTAACCATTTTTACCCATTATCTATGCAAAAGACTGTAAATTGTCTAATTGGGGGTTAGAAGGTATTGCACAGAAAAAGAGACAGATCCTAGGTGCATACATTTTCTGCGTGTTTGTTTATCAGATTGAGCAATTCATCCCTTGTTGAGAGATGTTTATCTTCTGGAATTCTCTATGAAAATTAATCATTAAAAAATGATGAAACGCTTATTATTTTACAGCCAGATTTCTCAATCCTTTATTTATGCTAAATTATATTTCCATAAAATTAACAAGTATCACTGCTGGTGTGGCTCAGTGTTTGAGCATTGACCTATGAACCAGGAGGTCACTGGTTCATTTCTCAGCCAGGGCACATGCCCAGGTTGCAGGCCTGATCCCTGGTAGGGTGCATGCAGGAGGTAGCCAATGGATGATTCTTTTTCATTATTGATGTTTCTATCTTTTCCTCCCACACCCTTACTAGATGAAATCAATATAAATATGTTTAAAATAAAATTAAATTAACAAGTAGTAGATTAGATGTGGGTAGGGGAAAATCCATTAGGTTAGGAATCCAAAAGACTGTTGCTGACCAGCTTTCACCATAACCTAGCAGTGTAACCCTCAGGTGCTATAAATGGCATATTTGTACTTTTCCAGTATGGTTACAATAGAAATTACACAGCGGCGCTCTTACCTTCCAAAGATATAAAGGAAATCAAATACATTCTAATGAATACTGTGTATCAAGCTAGTTTCTGAAGGAGGATGGATATAAAGCAAAGGAAGTGCCCTGGGAAATTTCAGTGATTTGGAAATCAAACCAGAAAATATTTTACAGATGTGGAATATAAAACACTCAAAAAGGTAAGTTTATCATGTGTCTTCATTATGCAGAACAGTGCCCAGAATGTGGAAAATACTTGAGCTTTTTATATAAATCATCCCAAATAATCCCCATTTAATCCTGACATCAGTATTATTATTATTACTATTTTACACAAGGGGAAAATAAAACCACAGGAGACACAACTGAAAAAAGTGGGACTAAAACTCAGGCTATCTGAATATCTTTTTGTAATTAAAATAAAAGCATCTCTAAGGTAATGACAGGCATTATATATACACTAGTATCCCAGTGCAAGGATTTGTACAAATTGAAAGGAAATTAATTAGAAGAAATATTTTATATCACTATTTGCCCTTTCTCTATAATAGAAGTGTCAACCAATTCACAATCAACAATGACAGATTGAAACACATGCTTGTGATTGGCACCAGGGAGAGTTTTACATGTATTGCTCATACACAAGTCAATTATATTAGAGATCCGATGCACAAAGATTCATGCAAGAATGGGCCTTCCTTTTCTTGGCTGCCAGCATCACCTTTCACTTTGCCTGGAGCTGCCTTTCTGCTCCAGACCAGAGCCGCTTTTTGCCTTCCCACACTGCCCATAGGTCCAGAGCAGCTGGGGTGGTGCAAAAAGTCTGCATTGTCACCATGGTGACAATGCAAGCATCCCCCCCACCCAGCCTCTCAGTGCCTGCATATGCAAATTAACCCACCATCTTTGTTGAGTTCATTTGCATACTCACTTCTGATTAGCTGGTGAATGTCATAAAGGTACATTCAATTAGCATGTTACTCTTTTATTAGTGTAGACTAGGGACCAGTACATGAATTCATGCACCTTGAAAGGAACTGTAGCCCATGAGGCTGCAGCGGGCACAAGGATGGTTCTCGGCCCATCTTCTACACGATTGCTGGGCCCTTTCTGCTGCAGGCCCTGGTCCCCTCTCTGCCAGCAGCCCCACTTCCACTGCTGCCACTTCCAAGCACTGATGGTGCCAGCCCCGCTCACACCTGTAAGTGGGTGAAAGCTGTCAGTGGGTGGAAGCTGCAGCTCTGGAGCCAGCAGCAGGTGTGAGCAGGGCTGTCACTGGCAATGGGTGTGAGAGGCTGCTGCTGGCCCTAATCACCCCTCAAGATCAGGGGGAGGTCGAGAAGCCCTCAGGAGGGACGGGGGCCAGCAGCAGGTTTTTACAACCACTGATGGTACCGAGCAATCGGGACCAGTGCCGAGTGCTGGTAGCAGGTGCGAGTGGTGACTCCAGCACATGGCTGGCATTGGCAGTGGATGCGAATACCGGGCAGGACCGTGGTATGCAGGAGCATAGAATTTTCAATAACCTCCAGAGGCTCGTCTCGATGACAGCGACCAGCACCCCACTTGGGTCTGGTGCTCCTGCTCACGTGCTCCATCATCCCACCACAGCTAACACTCACCATGCCCTTCACATGCCCCTGGTGTTCAGCACATATCATAGCAACTTGTTTGGTTTTTCAGTTGTTCCACTTGTTCTGCCATTCAGTCGATTTGCCTATTACCTTTAATTGTATAGGTCTAGAGGCCGGTGGACAAAATCTATGCATGGGTAGGGTTCCTAGGCCATCAGCAATCAGGGCCCATCTATGGGGAGACCATCAGGGTGATCAGGGCCCTTCCACTTGTACCCACCTTGGCCAGCCTGGCACGGCCCGCTTGCCAGCCCCACCCCCGCTGCTGCTGTAGGTAGCCTCTCTCTGTCAGGTGGAGGGATGATAGAGAACCTTGTCTGGCCTGAGGCGGAGGGCATTTCCTACACTGAGCATGTGCCCCATGGTGGTCAGTGCATATCATAGTGACCGGTCATTCTGCTGGTTGTTCTGCCATTTGGTCGATTTGTATATTAGGCTTTTATTATATAGGATAGAATAAACTTGCTTATTCTACCTGCTTTAGACCTGCTTTCTGATTTAGCTAAACTTTTTTCCAGCCCAGTGAAGCACCCAGACTTCTCTTTCAGGTAATTGTCAGTAACACAGCAGTAAATGTCAACATGAATCAGATTATTATTTAGATCACACAGGGAGAACAAAAGGTAAAATATTTAACTGTAGCAAATATTTGACTATATTCTGTGCAGTGAGAAAACATGAAGTCATTTTCAAGTTTCACCATTTCTTCTTTTCAGTCAAGTCAAGTTTCTAAGCTTTCTAAATATTTTCTGGCTAGTGAAAAGAAAATGGGATTTCACTGAGACTCCTATCTACGTACTACAGGATCAAATGAGATGAGGCATGGGAAAACACTTTGCAGACATTTGATTAATGTGTAAAATTTTTTACCTGGCCATAAAGCAAGTTGTTAGAGAGAGGAAGCTGAACGTTGCTATGTGATGTCATTACCTAGTGCCCACAGCCACCATTTCCAGACTGGGCTGGGCTGTGGGCCACATTTTGCACCATGGGTTCTTGGCAGTATTGGTTGCAATTTGGTGAGGTGTTGCTCTGGGTTGGTGGTGGGCCTGTGTCCCACTTGGGGAAAGCTGAGTGTTGGTATGTCAGCACCAGGTCCGTGGTGCCATTTATATTTAAATAGCCAGTGCATGTCTTGGCAGCTCCTGTGTTGAGAGTCTGCTCCCTGGTAGTAGCTACCAGTCTGACAGCTAGAGACAGCAAAAAATTGAGGCAGTTGTGTGATCAGTAACACTTTAATAGAGGAACAAATGAATAGTTAAATAGTTAATAGATATGGTATAAAAAAGTGTCACTATAACTTCATAAATGTTTTAACCACACTATTTCATTATTTCGTGTCTCAGTTCTGATTTCCTTTTAGTTTCACACAGAATTAAAATCTCTTCTTTGCTTGTTTCCTCTTCTGAGTTCAAGGCTAGTCCCAACTGAAAAGTTAATTCTGCACTTAGCATCATCAAACATCCTGATGCAGAGAGATAATTTCCTCCTTTGGGGCATTTCAAGGTTCCCCGGGCCTGCTATAATACAGCTGCTTCCTGCTCACCCAGCATTCCCTCTTCAGTTCATGGTTCTTTGAGTTTTCTCCTGATCTCTGATCACTTAATCCCTACAGGATAAATGTTTTCTAGGAGAATCTGTCCTTCCTGGTTTCTGATTTACAGCTACTCTGTGTTAAGCAAAGGCAAATACATTTTGCCGTTGGACCAGATACCTTAATCCCCCACACACACCACATCTAAGGCTGCTTTGTCTTCTCTTGAATCTCACCCTCTTTCCTGATCTTGTCTTAGCACCTCTAGGTTTATAGGCATTTGTTGTCCGCACACTGACATAAATTGTCATAAATTGTCTTCCTTTGCAAGACATACACAGAAGAGTTGTTCTAATCATAGCTGGCTGGTCTCTATAGAAGACAAACTTGTAAACATTGATGAGTGGCAGATATGAAGAAAATGAGAATAGACAAGTCTTCTTTGGAATGTTAATCCCAAAGATACCTATCACTGGAATATCAAGATACCTATCACTGGAACAACAAAAACCGAAACTGTACTTAAGTGCTACTGGCATGTCCTGCAGCTGGATGACAGTCTTCTACTGAACTACATTGAGGTGTTGCAGCAAAACACACGATTTGCAAAAAGTCTAACTGACATTGATTTTTTTGTGTGTTTGCACAGACCTCATAACAGAACAATGGATTTGTAAGTAAATGTGATGTTTAGTATTCTTCATTGTGCACTAAAGTTTCTAGAATTGCCTTCTCAGAGCAGATCATTGCTGCAGGTTTGGGACCTGTGATTTGATAGAAGAAGTACTACATCTGAAGATGTTGTCTAACCCACTGTTTCAATGAACAACCAATCAAATTCACATGCCCATTAACAATGACTCAAAGTGTAATCATGAAAATGCTGCTTCCTCACAAATTAGAGACAATGCTATAATCCCCATGGTGTTGAGAATGCATTCAGAGGACAGCAGCCAGCTTGGAGGCATGGGCTCTCCTTCTTTGAGCTTCATATTGCACCTTCACCAGGACAATCCCTGTAGCTATCTCACATGAGCAGGCAGACATGAATACCAAGTGAAACGGTAGTACTGTGTTTGATCCAGCAATATGCCAGCATACAATTGATAACTTTAGTTACCTCCTTTGGCAACAGGACTGGCATTGGCAAGACTTAAGTGTAGGATTTGGGCTGGTATTAGATTCTACTCCCCTGCAAGTTTCACAGTACAGAAGATGGTTTGTAAGTTATAGAATTTTGAAATTTACAAATAATCACAGTAAACCCAAAAATAACTAATTGAAATTATAGAGTTCAAATCCTTAAAATATTTTTAAATTTTAAATTTATTATATACTGTGATCTGTCATACTATGTTTTGTATTTAACTGTGTAATGACAGTGTGAAGATTATGGAAAATAGGATAAATATTATTTTACAAAGTTTAAATATATATAGAGGCCCAGTGCACAAAATCTGTGCACAGGTAGGATCCTTAGGCCTGGCCAGTGATTAGGGCTGATAAGGTCCCCAGCCTTCCAGCCCCATGCCTCCTCCTTCCCTTGCTCCCTCAGTGTCCCACCACCACAACTAGTCACCCACCATGTTCCATATTGCCTCATAATGAGCAATGGAACTCCTAATCTCCCCGTCAAACTCCCAAGGTGACAATCTGCATATTAGCCATTATGTATTAGAGGCCCAATGCCCCAAAATCATGCAACAGTAGGTTTTCCTTCCTCCAGTTACCGGCACCAGCTTCCCTCTGGGCACCCTGGACCCAGAATGGCTTCTCTCAGGCCCTGGCTTCATCAGGAAGGATGTCTGGATTAATGTCTGGAAGACGTATGGTCTAACTAGCATATTACCCCATTTATTATTATATTTATAACTAAAGGCCCAGTGCACAAAATTTGTGCATTGGATCATGTGTCACTCTTCCCAGCTTGCACCCTCTCTAATCTGGGACCCCTAGAGTGATGTTCAACTGCCTGTTTAGGCCTGATCCCAGTAAATCAGGCCTAAATGGGCAGTCAAACATCCCTCTCACAATTCAGAACTGCTGGCTCCCACCTGCTCACCTGCCTTCCTTCCTGATTGCCCTAACCACTTCAGCCTGCCAGCCTGATCACCCCTAACCACTACCCTGAAAGCCTGATTGATGCCTAACTGCTCCCCTGCCAGCCTGATTACCCCTAACTGCCCTCCCCTGCAGGCCTGGTTCCCCCCAACTTTCATCCCATTCAGGCCTGGTCCCTCCCAATAGCTATCCCCTGTCCGCCTGGGTCCCCCATAACTGTCTTTTCCTGAAGGCCCAGTCTCCCCCAACTTCCCTCCTCTGCTGGCCTGATTGCCTGCAACTGCCTTCCCTTGCAGATCTGGTCTCTCCCAACTTCCCTCCCCTGCTGGCCATCGTGTGGCAGCCATCTTGTATCCACATGGGGGCAGGATCTTTGACCACATAGGAGCAGCTATCTTGTGTGTTGGAGTGATGCTCAATTTGCATATTACTCTTTTATTATATAGGATAGAGTAATATGCAAATTAGTCAGGACACTGTCAAGTAACAACCAATCAGCAGGAGGGTGGGACAACAAGCTACAAGTAGCGGAGAGGTACAAGTGGACGAGACAGTGAGCTATGTTGCAGAGAGCTACGAGTGGCAGTGGGTGGGGAAGCCAGCTGAGGCAAGCGTTAGCAAGCTCCTTGCACATGGATTCATGCACAGGGCCACCAGTGTGTGCGTGTGTGTGAGTGTGTGTATATAAATATATATATAGTCAAGAGGAATATAATATTAAACTTTGGAGAAAGACACACATTGAGAGAGTCATTCTAAATATTAGAATTCAGGAAGGTATTTTCTCTCTGAATACTTTGAATGGATTATTTTCCAGAGACTACAAAGCATATTTTTGTTAATTTTCTATCAGGATAAAGTCATTATAAATTATTTCTCCATGTGTTGTTTAAAAATATAGACACCAAATTCATAACAGATTGTTCTTATATTTTTGGACTCTTGTAATTATCACATCAGAGCTTTTATCAAATACTCTTTTTTAAAATATATTTTATTGATATTTTACAGAGAGGAATTGAGAGGGATAGAGAGTTAGAAACATCGATGAGAGAGAAACATCCATCAGCTATCTCCTGCACACCTCCTACTGAGAATGTGCCTGCAACCAAGATATGTGCCCTTAACTGGACTCAAATCTGGGACCTTTTAGTCTGCAGGCTGATGCTCTATCCACTGAGCCAAACCGATTTCAGCTCAAATACTCTTAAGTAAACTTTTAATAATGAACATTGTTCTTATTATTAGGAAAATAATACAACTGCTTTCACTATTCTTTATTTTTTAAATGTGAGTTCCTAATGATTCTATAACTCGATACAAAAAGTCCCATTCTCTATGGCCACTGGTATAAGAAATGTATCTCCCTCTTTTCTCTCTCTTTCTCTCTCCACCCCTCTGTCTTGCTCTCCTTAAACACACACACACATTTATTTTCATTTTAACAGTTATTCATATGCAAAATAACTAAGGATTAGTGGTATTTGCTTGCCATTTATAATAATTAACTTATGTTTCCTTTGCAAATAATGCTGACAATTTTCCAATTCTCTTGCTTAACCTACATAATTATAACAGTCCTTATTGCTGCTGCTTAAGAGAGTGAAGACAATATTTTCACTTTCATTGCTCCAATAAAGAATTTTGGTAGGATGGAGGGGAAGAGACTAGAACTTTTATAAAAGCTTCTTCCAGAACTTGGTGATAAATTGACACCTGCTCTTCTACCCAGAAATTCTTAGAGGAAAAAATAACAAAGCTTCCAGGCAGTTTGAATGCTATAAGCCATCATTCCAACTGGAATGTGGGATACAATTTAATTACTACTAAAATTGCAAACAGTTAACCAATCAATAAAGACTTACATTGGAAATCATTAAAACTAATAATATTATCATCATCCCAACTTTGATAGTTAAGTAGTGAAGGAGTAAGAGATTAAGTGGATGAAATAGGAAGAAAAGGGTCCCTTTTTCTATGTGCCAACATTTTTTAAAAACATCTTTATTGTTGAAAGTATTACAGATATCCCCCTTTTTTCCCATTGACCCCTTCACCTTGTACCCACCCCTCCCAGACATTCTCCTTATTATTGTCTGTGTCCATAGGTTATGAATATATGCATATAAATTCCCTTGTTAATATCTCCCATCCCAGCCTTTCCTCTGAGATTAATAAGGGGTTCATTGGAAGGATGAAGAAAAAGAAGATAATAAATAGGTCAAATGCTATTGTCAACATTTTGACATGGCCAATCTGCTTCTCATCAAAAGTGTATGTATACATTCAAGCTACCTTAAACTAGTAATTAGTGGATTGATTCCTTTAATATTTGTTTCAATGCCCATGGCTCATCACCGCAGTCTTTGAGTGGACATTAAAAAAATGGTGAGACACTATATGCTGAAGAAAGACACTGAAGGTTGCTAATTTGAGCAATAACCCACAACTTTGGGGGAGCATAGCCCATTTTCTATGCTGTTATTTGTTAGTAAAATTATGACAAGACTGCCATAAAGAGTAAAGAGTTTAAACATGGTATTTTTCCCAGACATGAACAGTCGGGGTTACATGAACTGGGAAAAGATTAAAGGTCAGAGTAAAAGTTGGTCAGGATTCATATCATATCCTATATAATAAAAGTTTAATGTGCTTAAGTGTCCAACTGTTCGACCACTCGACCAATCACTATGACGTGTACTGACCATCAACTGGTAGGTTAGCTTGCTGCTGGGGTCCGGCCAATCAAGACTAGGCGAGATGAGCCAGACACACCCTGGAGACCTCCCACAGTCCCTCCCCAGTCCCACTTGCACACTGGTGGGGTCCCTCATCCTGGCCTATGCCCTCTCACAATCGAGATGTCTCAGGGGATGTTGGAGAGTTGATTTTGGCTGATCCCCACAGGCCAGGCCTAGGAACCCCACCAGTGCACGAATCTGTGCATTTGGGCTTCTAGGGAAACAAAGGTATATCCCACACCAGAAAACTGATGCCTGAGTGTAGAAGCAATTGGGAGACTAAGGAGAAAATCACAAGTGAAAACTTAGGTTGTTAAGCAAGTGAATCCACTGCACCAGCAATAAATGACATACTACCCACACATGGGTGAGGCTGGTGTTCTCAGATTATAGATGTCCTAGCAGAGTGACAGGATGTAGGACTTAACAAAAGCATCTATAAGATGTACATAAACTGTAAAGCGAGTAGGTCCAGAGACATGCCTACAATCTCTTTAATGATGCCTACAATCTTACGCCAATTTATAATAGCAGCTATTATGTATTTTCTGAAAGTAAATTGAGATCTAGGAGGAAGATTACAAAGCTTAAACACTTCAGTTGTTCATAGTTAAATGATTGAGAACTGAAGGCTGATATAACAGCAAAATATTCCATCTCAAGCTTAAAACAACACAATACTTACATTAAATTTGAAATTATTCCCAAGAGAAGAGAACAAAAGGAAGTTTAATCTCAACCATGTGGAAATATTTTGTATTGCATCATAGAGATGAGAAAAGACTTTGAGATTACCTTCTATTTGGGATTGATTATACCTGTGGTTTTCCACATATTATTCTATGAGAATGTGTATAGGACAGATTTTATTTTATCCTCATGAAAATAGTGATAGCAATAGTTATACTGGTGTATTTCTTATCTCGATCAATTTTGCCCTTAAGACTATAATGTGGTTAGAAGAAGAGAACTTGAATATATAAATCTAACCAGAATTAAAAATAATGTATTTATCTGAAACCGGTTTGGCTCAGTGGATAGAGCGTCGGCCTGCAAACAGAAGGGTCCCAGGTTCGATTCAGGTCAAGGGCATGTACCGTGGCTGCGGGCACATCCCCAGCAAGGGTGTGCAAGAGGCAGCTGATTGATGTTTCTCTCTCATCGATGTTTCTGACTTTCTATTCCTCTCCCTTCCTCTCTGTGAAAAAAATCAATAAAATATATTTAAAAAATAAAAAGAACGTATTTAAGGAATTTGAACAGGACACATCATTTAGTATCATATTAGAATTTTCACTCTCAAATGAATTTACCAACAGTTTTTGTAGTAATTCTCTGGAAATATGGGTAGGATAGTGGAGAGTGATATAACGGCATTAATTAAATGTGTGTGTGTGTGTATAACTACTAAAGAATCTATAAAGTTAACCTAATAAATATATCATCAATAAATCTTCACCATCTTTTATGATCCAAGCATAATCTCAGTTTTATAAGTGTGTTAACTGACCTTAAGGTACTTAATTAATAAAACCAAGACCAAACATGTGGTAAGTCTTAAAGTTAAGCTCTGGTGTCTGAGAGACCATGTTTCTACTCCACTTTGTTACCCAACCTCAAAATTATTGCTCAAGTATAAAACACAACAAACACTAGAGAGTCAAGAGTGCTTGATAACAAGAACTGTCACACTGAGCAGGGCACTTAACTTCACTGGTGTTCTGCAGTAAAATACAATGCTTGCATGGAATGATTCATCAGCAAGGTCCAGGGCAAAGCTCAGTGGTGTGACAGGCATCCCCACCAGTGAGAGCTAGGCACCTGACTAAGGCTGCTTTTGCTTTAAGACATCTTAGGTGAATTCCTCTTCAGTGACAAGAATACAAACCACATACACATTCAGACTGTCTAATCCAGCCCTCTGCATAGAAGCATCCATAAAAGTGTGACAAAAAAGGTTAGTTACAGAAATAAAATACATATAAAAAGGGTGGTTACATTATGTCCTGTGCTGGATGGCAAAGTTTATCACCATGAGCGACGCTTAAAACAGTGAGATGCTCAAGGTTCCACAGATCTGTGACCTTAAGAAAAAAATATACGCAGGTTGCTTGGAAATGTCATTTAAAAAAATCAGAGCAATTTATAAAAAAGCACTGTTTTAAAGAAGAAAAATGAACAAGCTAGAACTCAATCTAGTCCTAAACCTGTGAAAAACTGAGGCAGCAGCCTGGGACAGATTATCTAAATAACTGGGTCTCAAACACTTCATTTTCAAAATAAAAGAAGGAACTAAACTCTAAAGTTACATCATTTTCTAAAATTATAAGACTTATATTCATAGTAAGATGCCTGATTTGGGGGGAAATATAGAGAAGAGACATGGGCACCAAATGCCATTAAGAAAAATACCTAGTGACTGTTGTTTGGTAGCGTGTGTATATAATCAAAGAATGAAAACATTTTCCAGGTAAATTTAAGTCAGCTACCATGTAATATTACAGCTTAAGAGCTGGTTCCAAATATTAAAACTAATCTATAATTGCAAAACATGAAATAATTTGAATATAAACTTTTTTAAAGACCTAAGAAACTTCAGGTTTTGGATATCACATTTTCTTTTTAATATCACAAATTTTATATTTATTTATAAATGCATATAAAATCATGGAAATTCCCTTAGAACCCAAACTGAATCATAACAAGTTAAATTGTGAGTTCATAATCCAGTTAGAGTGAAGTATCGTTGGGCAGGGATACAGTACCAAAAACCATTTTATGAAGACAAATTGCCTCATAGGTTCTGGCTACGACTCCTGTTCTGTTCATGTGGCTTTTTAAGGTGTTTATCCTATTGTCCTGATTCTTTCAGGAGAGTTTATTTGAAGGGCCTTAGTTTAATATTCTTTGAACTATATCTTGAGCTCTTTGGATAATAGGTGCTATATAAATCTAATAAACAATTGGCAAATGTTAGAAAATATTACACAGGAGCACATTAAAATGAAGTTTCATTATGCTGTGTTTGGCTTTGACAGTGCTCATAAACCATAACGTGTTTAGATTAAATTCATTTCCAACATAATATCACTCACCACATGTTTCAGAAATGATTTTTTTTAAAATCAAACTTCCCCAAGAGTGTTACACTTTTCCTAAATCTTCCTCTTTATGCTGCAGCTGAAAGTTTCATTTGTAATATTCTAAATACTTCTTTTATGAAAGGCACAAATTATAAGTACTCTCTATATGAAAATATTATAATATCACTGGGGTACCCCAAATTACATTATATATATATATATTATTGATTTCAGTGAAAAAAAGGAGAGAGAGAGAGAGAGATTGAAACACCAAAAATGAGAGACAATCATTGATCAGCTGCCTCTTGTACTCCCCACACTGGGTAGCCCACAACCTGAGCATGTACACTGATCAAGAATCAAACAGTGACCTCCTGGGTTATAGGTCAACACTCAACCATGGAAACATGCTGGCTAGGACCGAATTACATTTCAATTTCTCAAAGTTCATAAGTTTAAATGTAAACCATGTTTGAGCAAACCTGCACATTAAGATGAGAAAAGTCTAAGAAACATGAACAACAATTTAAAATGGCATAAACCTTCTTTTCAGTCATTTTCCATACTTGATAGATTATATAACTTTTAAGCACTAAGCACAAATTAATTTAGAAATAAATATATTCAAACAAGAGTTGTCAATCTCTAGTAAAAGACTTAGTCTGTGAAGTAAAAGTGTGCTATTAACTATCCAGTCATTCTTACCTTCTATTTTTTCTTTGCTACCATATATCTTACAAAAACTTGATTGTTCATGATTCAACTCTAGATATATAGATATAGCTATATTTATCATCACAAACTAAAAGTGGTGAAAGGAACTTAATTTTCCTCTCATTCACTATTGACATTTATCATTTCCCAAATCAAAGGAAAGTGGCTACATTTCTGAGTCAAGCAAATTCATTAGTGACAAACTCATTTCTCCGGCCCATCAGAAAAAAGATAAATCAGCCTGAAAAAGAAGGAATCCCTAAACCCACTCCTTTCTTCCTATCTGACATTGCATGGAATAAAATGTATGTACTGAAAGTAAGGATGAGTTGAAATAGGTTATGCAGCAATATAAGTTATGCATGTGTCTAGGATTCTGATTTCTAGTGAATATATTGAGAATGAAATGTGCATTTCTTCATTGATAGTAATTAATCAGTGAACAAGCATGATTTATGAAGCTAGAGGGACTCAACAAAAGAAGGTAAAGTGTCCTTTCTCTATGGAATATTTGTGAGTCAATGAACTGTCTTCAAATTGGTGTGTCAATTAAATACAGGGCCATACCAAGGTTAGTAAACATGTGTCCAGCACTAAAGAACAAGGTCGTAATCTTACCTCCTGAGATTAAACAATGGGAGCTTTCCATGCAAATTGACAGATAATCTACAGTTTGGCCAGAAACTTTGTTGTGTGTGTGTGTGTGTGTGTGTGTGTGTGTGTGTGTGTGTGTGTGTGTTTACATACATGTTTGGGTAGCAGGGATGTTATCGTTGATTATATGTAATATTCTGAGATTCCAGCTACAGGTAACATCAATATAGTAGACAATCAAAAAAATTAGACAAGGTTAGGTCAAGGGCAAACCAACTTTAACAAAAAATTATACAAAACGTGAAATTAGACTAAAATCTGTGGCACTGACAAAAGATACCAGACAAAATAAATTTTATAGCTTTAGCTACAAATTGGTTAGAATAAAGGTAACATTTTCCAAAGACCAAGGCTTCACTCTCATATTGCACATATTAAATGCTCTGAATTACTTGAAAATGTCTCACTTTGGCAATAGTAAGTCAATAGCATTCTCTTTGTCTGCCAGTGCCATGGAAACATGAAAAGAAAGTCACAATAATTTTTTAGTGTTTCCTATTTTCTTGTTGAATCTGTTTTCTCTCAGAAAAAAATCAATAATGGATTGTGGGAATAGGAACAAATCTATGAAATAGATTTGTTGAGCAATTGAGCAATATTGGAAGTATATATACATATAAACATACACACACAATATTAGACATTTCAGATGAAAATATTTATATCTCTATGGTGAGAAGTTAGAAGAATGTCTGCCAATTAATACACTGCTTACATATATTTTAAATAAATGAATAGCAAAGTAATCATTTATACTATAATTGCCTTTGGAGATTAGAAAAAGCAACAGTATAGACTATGTACACTAACTTAGGAAGGCCTTTAGGGAAAGGTCCAATTTAACACAGAATATGCACAGCCAAGATAAGTACATGGAGAATATTACATCACATAAGCAAGATTCAGAAGGGTAATAAGCATGGTATATGTAAAGGGAAGTGAGGTCAAAGGCTTAACTAGAAGAGTAACGTTAGCTGTAGTGTATATAGGCATAAATGGCCATCGAGGGTCATATGAGGTAGGGACAAATTATGATTTAATTTTCTGAAAAGATCAGTTGTAGTGAAGTTGAACAACTTCTTTATATACATAGTTAGATGGCATGCAGAAGATAGAAACCTTGGTGTTTGGGATGTTTTTCTAAGATAGATTTTTATTGTTATTCTTATTATGGGGAGCAGTGTAAATTTTTAGGATTCAATACTCCTTTGACAAATATTTCCAGGCCACTTGTTTACAGAGAATGGTAGACATTGTATTATATCCAGTAAAATTCCTACTTTTCTTTTTCCTAAACTTTTGCAAACTTTCTATAGGCATCCACCCCTACCCATATCCCTCACATGCGCACTTAAACGTGTGTTTTGGTGATGTGATCCTGACCTTTTCAGGAGCCAGGATGCTTTGAAGAGAATTTACTCCTACAAACTTATACCATAAGACTTTTCTTCAGGCATTAATGTCTACAATTAATTTTCCCCTTGATGTAAGAGACCGTTTAAAAATATTTTCAACCTAATTCAAGCAAGGATAAAGAATAAATTTTTGCTACCAAACACTGGGAAAGATAACTCCTTGCCTTTAGGAGGAAAACAAACTCTCTCTTCCCCCAATTGACCAAGTATTCAGGAGCCTGAACTATTGTTTGCATTTTGCAGTCACCTAGAAGCTAGGTCAATGGTTGGCAAACTCATTAGTCAGCAGAGCTAAATATCAACAGTACAACGATTGAAATTTCTTTTGAGAGTCAAATTTTTTAAACTTAAACTTCTTCTAACACCATTTCTTCAACATAGACTCACCTAGGCCGTGGTATTTTGTGGAAGAGCCACACTCAAGGGGCCAAAGAGCCATATGTGGCTCACGAGTCGCAGTTTGCCGACCATGGACCTAGGTGAAAACCAAATGTTTCTAGGTTAAACCAAACACCAGGCAGGAACCACCTCTGAACTTCCAAAACGCATCCTGAAATTGTAAAGTTCTGTATATGGTTTTCTGTTACCTACAACAGATATCATCCTAATTAAACTGCAGAACTTTAAAAAAAATCCAATTAGAGGGCTAATTACAGGCTGTGGTTTGGTTCATATGTTATTCTATGCCAATCCCTCATAAAACATTTATGTGCAGATTTTTTTTACAATACAGATTGACCTTTTAGTATTCTAAAATCTTCCTATAATATGACACAATTTCTTGTTAGCATAAGACAAACTTAATTAACTCCGAGCATTTCTGTTACTTTAGATAAATCCAATGGCATGTCCTTAGAGTAAAGTAATTGGCTTTCCAGTATAATGCATATTACACTAATTATAATATATCTTCTACACGTGACAGAATACATATGCCTTAAATTAATTGCATTTGAATTTAGGGATAGTTGGGTGATCCTTCCAAAGTTATATTCTTTTAAAATTATACTTACTTCTCCCCAACTTGTTATTGATCCTGCCAAATGAATGTATTTCTCTAAGGTAATCAAAGTGTCAAGGAGAACCCACAGTATCTGGAGTCTAAAAAAGAATCATGACATCAAATTTGATTTAAACATATTTCAAACCACGAGAAAAATAAATTGCTAGTTGGCTTTCCTCTTGAAAAATACTTTTTCATAAGTTCATTGAAACATCTGAAGGACTTGTATGGATTTTAGCTTTATGATAAATAAGCTGCACACTTTGCTTGCATACACTGGAAATCACTTAAAGTAAAAGCAGTGCTGAGTATATATGATGTCATTTGAAAATGCCGTGCTCCATTCTCCTGTTTGTAGTTGCTTGAGGGCTGCCTTTGTGCTATCGGAACGATTTCAATTACTTAAAGTATGTGCTCTGTTAAAAGATTGGTTTTTCTCTTATAAATTTCCCATATCTTCGCTCTGCTTTAAAGAGGCAAAGTTTATATTTGGTGGTGTCATGATCAGACCAACTGTGTTTTGCTGTTATCATTCCCATCATTAAGAACTCCCATGTTTATGCCAACGATAAGATGGACTAAAACCGGAGATAGTTCAAGGAATTGAAATCTAGCTACTTTTCCCAGATGGGTCAATTTGCGGGAAGATGGCATGACTTGCCAAAACCACAGAGCCACTTATTCTAAGAACTGCAACATAGATCCTGAGCCTTCAAACATTAGACTAGCTCAATTTATCACTGCTTATCTAAACATCCAAAATATGGGAGGGTAAAGAATCACTGATCCTAAAACCATTGTGATTATTTTAATAGCATAGTATGGTGCTATTTGTAATAAACTTATATATATGCTATTTGTATATGGTGCCATTTGTATAATTCTCATATTATTACTACTGAAGTCTTTCTTTTAATACTTTTTAAATAGTTTTCTTCCACCATTTCCTTTCATAAAGTCACAGGTTTAGATATTGAAATTTCCTTGGGGCTGCAATTCAAGGTCATGCTCTGAGCATTTCAACTATGTTTATGTTACGTAACCCTGAAGATCTCTAGCCACAATTGAATGGGTGAGGGGAGAATGACTGAATGACTGAGAATGACCAACCAAAGTTGTTGAGGTGCTTCTGTTTTCTGCACAAAAATTTAGAATTTGTCCACTGAGGTTCTCCTTAATAAGTGTTAAGAGTTTGAATTGAGAAATCATGAAAAGTCAAGTGGCCAAGTTCACACCAAAGTAGAGAAACCTGTTTGTCAGAGAAGAAAGAAAAAGAAGACTAACTGGACCTGCAGATGCTGATAAAAGAAACCATACATTCAGAGAGATAGTAGTGTAGCAGCACAGAAATCTCCAAACCTAATCAATTGTCTTTATGTAAGTGACCTTAATACAATTTTTTTTACCATAAAAATAAATCATATTTTGGGACTCTAACATATAAAAGCCATTATGCTTTCTTTGTGTGCACATATCTGTGTAGCTTTGGCAAATAGGCATAATAAATAAAAGTAAAGAACTAAAGTAAAAAAAAGGTTCCTGGGAGGATGAAAGTTTGGGGCTCAAAAGTGATTATATTGGTTTTAAAATATTACTTATTATTTGGGCTTGTTTTAGATCAAAGATTGGTTGTATCTGTACATTAATTTATTTAATTATTAATTTGAAAATGCTTACTGTTATCCAAGCATCATTAAAAGGCATTGACTAGCCTGGCTAGCATGGCTCAGGTAGTTGAGCATCATCCTATCCATCAAGAAATGGCCAATTCCATTCCTAGTCAGGGAACATGCCCGGGTTGTGGGCTTGATCCCCAGTAGGGAAAGTATAGGAGTTAGCCAAGCAATGATTATCTGATTCTCTCTCATCATTCCCTCTCCCTTCCTCTGTCTCTAAAAATCAATTAAATTATTTTAAAATGTGTTGACCATATAAAAGTGAGAAAAATGTATTGAAATTATGCTTTTTTATTTTAAAAAACTGATCCTAACATTTATATAGCAATTAAGGAATCAAAATTATCCAGATATTCTTGCTTAAAACAAACTGGAAACACTCACACTTCCCTTTGTAACTTCCTGAGAGCTACAGTAAGCAATATAGTCTGGTACAGTCACAGGATAAATACATGAATCATTTGAATAAAACTGAATCCAGAAATAAATCATAGCATTATGGTTAACTGATTTTGAACAAAAGTGCCATGATATTGCAATGGGATAAGAATATTCTTTGCAACAAATGGTGCCAGGAGAACTGGATATACACATAAAAATAAGGTTGGGCTCTTAACATAAAAATTGGATTATAGACATAAATATAAGAACTAAAATTATAAAATCCTTAGAAAATGTAAGAATACATTATTATTACCTTAGAGTAGACAGTAGTTTTTTTATATTACACTAAGGTATAAGTGAAAAAATAATAAATAAATTGAACTTCACAAAAATTAAACTAGCTTGTTCTTCAAGGTACAACATCAAGAAAGTGAAAATACAACTCAGAGAATAAGAGAAAATATTTTAATATTGTATATCTGGTACAGAATTTGTATCCAGACTATAAAGAACTATTCCAGCTAAATAGCAAAAAGATAAGTAACCCAATTAAAAAATGGACAAAATATTTGAACTTCAATTTCTCCAAAAGAGTTATAGAGGTGGTCTATAAGAACATAAAAAATAGCTCAATACTATAAGACACTAGGAAAATACAAATCAAAGTCACTTTATAACAAGTTGAATGGCTAAAATCAAAAAGAAAGTCAGTGGTGAGGGAGGGTAATGGAAGATAAGGACACATATGTAATACCTTAATCAATATTTTTTAAAAAAAGAAAGATAATAAGTGGTGAAATTTGAAACCTTATGTATTTATAGCAGAATTTTACAATGATACAGCAACTCTGAAACATTTTGTCAGCTCCTTAATATTTTATACATAGAGCTTTCATATGAGCCAGCCATTCTACTCTCACTCTCTCTCTCTCTACCCCCTCATGCACAAATACACATATATGTAAAAACAATGGAAATCAAAGATATGTATACATGAATGTTTATAGCAGTATTTATTCATAGTAGCTAAAAAAGTGGAAACAATTAAAATATTCACAAACTATAAATAGATAATCAGAATGTGGTTTATCAATGTAATGGCCCATTATTTGAAAAAAGGAAAAGGAATGACTTATTGAAACATCTCATAATATAGATGAACTTTGAAAATACTGTGCTAAGTGGAAAAAGCCAATCATAAAAGAGGATATATTATATGATTTCATTTGTATTAAATGTCCAAAATAAGAAAATCCATAGAAACAGCATATTTGTTGTTCTAAGGAGCAATGGACAGTGGCTCCTCAATGTATACAGGGTTTCTTGCCAGGTTATGAAATATTCTGAAATTAGATGATTGTGGTTGCAGAAGTCTGTGAATATACTAAAAGAAAAACCTGAACTACATATTTTTAAAAATGCGACTTTTATGGTATATGACTTATAATCCAATAATCTCTATAAAAAAGTAAAAATAATGAAACACCTAGTTACAGATATGGACAATGAGCCCATGAAAACTTTCTTCAGAACTGTGTACACCAACCTGTATTCTTCACATGGAATATTAGTTTTACAGACCTCCTCTGCAAGTGTTGATCCTTCCAGTGGTTCTATGGGTGGCCAGGTAGCAATTATTATCAATACTGCAGATGAGGTGAAATAGCTTAAAGTAAGTGACAATAAAAAAGACAGAACTTACGGGTATATTGGCAGTAAGACTGAAAACCCAGTGTTTGCTTTGTAAATCCAAGTTAGTTTCTTTCATCTCACTACTCCATATTCCTGCTAAGTGGATTTAGTTCTGAATGTGTTTTTTTCACTTTTGTTCACATGGTAATAATTTTTACTTCCAGGAATTTGTTTTTAGTAAATAATGATATTTTTCTATTGTCTTCTAAAATCTGTGCAATAGACCAGTGACTAGATGTGATAAGCTTTTTCACATGTGTATATTTACCACAAGTTTCTATTCTGATGATAACAGCAATTTAACCTCCTAATTCAACTCAATTTCAAATCTCAGTCTTTTGAAAAGAAAAGGTCATAACAATTATACTCTTTAAACATGAAGTTAATAAATAAATCAGTATTATTGCATACACACACAATGTTTCAAGCTAATATATTAAACCAAGTGGGAGTGTAGCCATGACCAATGTATTCTTCTAAGTATTGATTCAATGGCAAACCATTACCTTTTCCCTAAAGGTTTTCAATTCATGTGAAAACCATTCATTATCCCAGCAAACACCCACAGCGCAAACAAATCAATGGACTGTGCACACAAACCAATACATTAAACTTATACTTCAATAAAATCGTTGCATGCAACTATTTTTTCACACATGTGACAATCCAATTTTGTCAAGCTCTTACAAATATTAATGTTGATTTCCTCCAAATGGTACTAAATTTTGGAGATCAACATACAGTTTAGCATTTCTTCCTTATATTGTTCAAAATATGTGCAAAATTTATGGCTCTATTAATTTTCGGTAGCTTACTTGTTGATATGCAAATACCACCTTCACTACTTTTTAAATCGAGAGTATAGATATTTTAGCATCAGAAAAAAAGCCGCCCTTTTTAGATGGATATCATTTCCTGGTTCATATACGAGCAGCTTATGAAAAGAAAGTACTTACTGTTTTATGCCACTGGTTTATTACTGAGAGATGATTAATTTATTTCATTCTTAAAACAATAATAGCTCTTACTTTCACTTAAAACCAGTTTGGAAGACTTTTTGCCTAGGTGATGGAGCCTTATATTTGGTTAGAAATGTACATTATTCATTAATGGGGCTGTATTTTTATTTTACAGTCATTTTTATCTCAGTTTTAAATGTGACTTCAGATCCAAGGCAGAACTGCAACTCAGATGCTAGTCACTAGTACTTATGCAGGCTGGCAGCTTTGATGGAAAGACCAGCTTCGGTGGAAACCCCATGGAACTTGGCTTCCTGGGCAGAAATGCTCCTTCTTGACATTGTGCAGGTTACTTTCTGGTGTCACCATGCCTAATAAATGGACTTAGACTTTTATACATCTCTTTAATATACTCTTTTATACATCTGTTTAAAAGAGATAACTTATTATAAAAAGTGACATTAACCTTTAATTTTAATTCTTTTTCATATCTTAGCCTAAGCTGCAGGATTGCTCACTCAGTAGAAAACCATGCAGCATATTATTGGAATTCCATTGGCATGAGTAATGGATATCAGAGTTGTGGAGATGAACCTCAGAAAGTAGAGTTACCAATATGGCCATCACTGTTCACATGCCATTTTGAATGGCATGCCTGGATTACTGCATTATTTCTTCTGATTTCATATAATTACGCCTTTAAAAATTAGACATTTTGTAAATAAAGCCTCTTTGTTTTATCCTGTTTTTGATAGTTCATCTGCTTTTTATTAGGACCTGACTGATCCCATAAAATAATTTGAGATCAAATGGAGACCTGCTTTTCTTTTAAATTTCTACATGGAATAAAAATATGATTCAGGTATCTAGTTCCAGTTTCTGTAGAATATAAAGATCTATAATATCTACCTGAGTTTTTTCTTTCTCCTTTTTTCCTTTTATTTTGATGGAATTGTTTGGTGTGCCATAGCCAAAATCTGTGCTTTCACAAAACCTAGCCATTGGAAGTTTCTGGTGTATTTACTGAGTATAATTCTTCTCATCTAGAGATATATTTTCCAGACTGAGAAAAATATCAGACACATATCTAAACTAATTTAATTGAAAATAGGCCTTCTCTTCATAGTCTAACAATACAAATATTCAAATTCTTTGCAATTTCAATTATTTTTACATAGTATCATTAGACACATTTTGACCTGCTGCATATAAAGTTGAAAAAATAACTATTGATATCTTTCTGAAGTACAATTTATTTTTAAAAAAAAACTTCTGTGACCTTTCTCATTAAAATACATTTATAATAAAAAATTTTTATGTGATTGAAATAAGCCAAAAAAAGACTGGCTTGCAAAAGTCAACTTCCTCTTGATTCTGTTAACATTTCACTGATTATAGATTCCTTCTCTTATTCCTGGCCTCTTAACTTTGAGGTAAGCTTTTTTCTTACCCATCTACACACTCCTTTAGTTTTCTGACCCAGTTTTATTATTCTAAATACTGCCTATATGCAGTGACTCTGCAATTTCTCTCCAGCATTACTCTGTACTTGAAATCCTGACACGTATGAAACCACGTATTCAATAGCTCCTCTTAGAAATTTTATAAACATCTCACATTGAACAATTCCAAAACAAACTGCTAATCTTAACTCCAGATGATGCATGCAGTCTCCTCTGTCTTCTGGATACTCAGTCTAAAATTGGAATTATTCTTAACTTTGCTCTTTCACATCCAATCCATCAGCAAATCCTATTAATTATATTCAAAACATACGAGGGTCCAAATCCTTCTCATCATGTCCATTGTAATCTCTCTCTGGTCCAACCTGCCAACATCTCTGTCTTGAACTGTTGCATGGAGCTTCTAATTGGTTTTATTTCTACATCTCTCCTCATCTAAAAGCTGTCTGTTGTCTATACTGCATCAGGGTGATTGAGTCAGATGATTCCCCTCCATTCAGTTATCTATGACAGCCCTCCATGGTACTGATAAAACAAAGTACCACAAACTAGGTGGCTAAAACAACAGAAATTTATTCTCTCACTATTATGGAAGCTAAAGTCAGAAATCAGTTGGCAGCAGGAAGGTATCTCCTCTGAAATTTCTTGGAAAATTTCCTTCACTATCTCTCTCATCTCTTGTGGTTGCCAGTAATCCTTAGCACTCCTTGGCAAATGACTGCATCACTCCAGTTTTTGCCTTTATCTTTTTTTGTGTGCGTTTCCACAGTGCCTTTGAATACAGAAGCCCTTCTCATTTCTTTGATAAAACACTAAACATTGGATTTAAGTCCCACCCTAACCTAGTAAGACCACCTCTGAACTTGAATAATCTGTAAAGATCCCATTTCCAAATAACCACAATCACAGGCAACCAGATAAACACAAATTCAGGGGGTATTCTATTCAAAGTGCACATTCCTCCATTCCCCGTTGAGCAGTGGTATTAAATTGGGGCAATTCTGTTTTCTAGAAGATATTAGGCAATACTGGGAGACATTTTTAGTGTTCACAACTAGAGTGGTCATGGGCAGGCAGATGGTGGTTAGAAGCCTCGGATGTTGTTAAAAATCCTACAGTATACCGGACAGTGTCCCAAAACAAGGAATCATGAGGGTCAAAATGGTAACAATGCCAAAGTTGAGAAACCTTGTTCTTGGAGTAAAAATCAAGATACTAACAATGAATTAAAGGCTCTTCCTGTCTGTTTATCCTGTTCAAGATCCAACGGCATCCTTCTTTTCCTTAAATAGACCTATCATGCTCTAACACTCACTATCTGCTGTTTTGAAAATCCTGCTTTTTGGATAGTAACAACATAATTTTTTTCTCCTCCTTTGTATCATTTTTCAGTCACCTTCTTGATAAATCCTGATAACTTCATTTCAATTGCAACTGTCATCCAAAATATGGTAATAACCCTTTTCGGGTTTCATTATTTAGCGTAATTCTTACAAACTTCTTTCAGACTAAGCCATATGCTTATTTATTGCACTTATTGTTATTTTTTATCTCCTCCCATCAAAAGTTACATAAAAACAGAGGTTTTTGTATGTTTATCTCAATGACATATCCTCTGAGCCAGAACATTAACTGAAACATAGTAGTGTCCAGTGTGTGTGAGGGTGTGTGTGTGTGTGTAATAAATGGATATTTGAGTAAGTAAATTAACAAAATAAAAATTCTTGTCATGAACCATTCACAGATAACCACTGTACTTCTAAAAAGGAACAGATGAAATAAAATTGTATACTCTGGGATTTAAAATACACAGAGGTAGATGCAATCCAAATACTAAAGCTTTTTTTTTTTACTTCAAATGAGATGCAATTCTTTCCTTTATTACCTTAAAGAAAAGATGAATAGTGCTGTTTTCAATTCACCAGAAACTCTGTGAAGTAGTTATAATGAATGTCATATAGGTGTTCAGATGATGTTTCCACAATTCAAAGCCTTTTGTAAACCTCTCTCGACACTATAGTACTTCTGACTTTCTAGAATATTTCCTCTGAATAACACCAACAGGGGCAAATTAGGGGTCTATAGAGTAGGCTAGTAATCATCAGAAGCAAGTTTGACTAGTAAAAAAAAATGCATAATGTGTTTTTGTGTGAGTACAAAATGAGATCATAGATACCTTTTGTAATACCATTACCTATATCTAAATGAGGATGCTGCTTGTTTGTTGTTGTTATTTTTTTTATTATTGATTTTAAAGAGAGGAAGGGATAGGAGAGAGAGATGGAAACATCAATGATGAGATAGAATCATTGATTGTTGGTCTTTTGCACGACCTAACTAGAGATTGACCCCATAACCAGGCATATGTCCTAATCAGGAATCAAACATTTTCTTCCTGGTCTATAGTCAACCCTTAACCATTGAGCCATGCCAGCTGGGCATGAGGATGCTTTTTAAAAAATATATATATATTATTTATTTTTTACAGAGAGGAAGTGAGAGAGGTAGAGAGTTAGAAACATCAATGAGAGAGAAACAACCATCAGCTGCCTCTGCACACCTCCTACAGTTGATGTCTCTGCAGCCAAGTACATGTCCTTGACTGGAATCAAACCTGGGACCCTTCAGTCTGCAGGCTGACCCTCTATCCACTGAGCCAAACCAGTTAGGGCGAGGATGCTTTTTTAAAACAACAACAACAACAACAACAACAACAAAACAAAAAAAACTCTTTTGAACTCTGTTTATTCTAATTCATTCACATTTTATATAAATGTATGATGACAATAATGAAATACATACAGAATACCTAAAGTAACATTAAAATATAGGCTCCACTGAGAACCAAAGCATACTGACATTTCAAAAATAATAATTAAATGTGAGATAGACAAAAATAAGAACTTACAGATGTAGCTAAATAAATGTGATAAATCACCATATAATATACTCCCTGACAAATAGTAGTGACTCCATAAGTACTTATTTGATTAATAAATATATGTTTATCAATAAATGAGAAGATTGTTCTGAAATTGATTTAAAAAGAAACATAATGGCTTTATGTTCTCCTTGGGAAATGGTCATTCTTCTATGAAAAGTTTATTATTCTCACAGATCCCAGGCCATTTTTTTAAGCCGGAAGTACATACTTCTTGAAAATACTTTGCTTAGATCTATCGTACAGAATGACTCTTAGTTTGAGCTACGATAGCCCTGCAACTTCCCTGTCACTATCTAATGCTCCTCCATGACGCAATGGACAAGCAGGTATAATTTCTGTCTGTATATAGGTAATTATTACATCATGATCAATTTGGCTTTAGTGGCTTTCAAGTTAGCAAATGATTACTGATTGGGAATTTGGGAGGAATTATTATGGACAATGTGAAGTAGAAGTTACAATGTTGAGCTATTTATCCTCATTTATTTTAGTTCCCAATAAAGTTAAATAAGATTGTTCTCTAAATAATTTAAACTGTCAGGTGTTATTTGTTACATAATTGCTAAATAATATTTCCATCTCTCACTAAACTTTCTTTTTGTTTACATCTTAGCTTCGATGGCAACTAAGTTAGATGAACAAAGTATATATTATGTCTGAAGCCAGTTTACCCAACTTGTAAATCTTGGACAGCTGCCTTGGAGAATTGTATTCAGATCATGAATATAAGTCCTAACAGAGAACAAATTGTGGTTCATAGTATTTACAATTATGAGTTTCTATCCCCCACCTCTTAACTCACCATTCATCCTTGAGTAAACAACTTGTTCACAGCAGGGTCTTTGTAGATATTTGTTAAATTCAGTATATGGAATGACAGAAAATAATGTGAAATGTTATTTAATCCATGAGACAAAATCAGGTCTTTATAAAGTATGCAACCATTATTTGTGTGGTTCTACGATTTTAGTATTATTTAGTATTATCACTGCTAGTACTGTATTAGTTTCATCAATTTCACTCATTCATTTTTAGTCTGTATTCTGTTCTGAAAGCAAATAACTAAATTATTTCCCATTTACTTCCAGTAGAGTATTGAATATAACACTGTTTATGAAATAGAAATATCCTGAAATCTTGGCACTATCCCTATTTGGGGCACTCAGATACAGAGTTAAGTGGAATTTGGAAAAGAGCAATAAAAACATGAAAAGGTCTGACAGGCTTGATTTATGCATTTGGATTAACATAATTACAGAGTACATATCTTAGGGATAAAAAAAATCTTAAAGGGAAAATATAATGAAAAAACAAGCATAACTACTACAACTGTGCCAGATAGTGAATGACATCACAGAGAAAGAGAAATAATACATTTATTTGTTAAGAAAGTTTAATACTATGAAAAAAAACCGACCTAGGAAAAGAACATTTATGCTAAAGATCAGAAGTTATAACCTAAGAGAACTTAATGCCAGCTGTGAAATATTCTCCTGAGGGAAACAAGAGGGTTGAAGTGCACAAAAATTAATCTCAATTAATTACAAGGAAATGAAATTGAGAAATTAGAAGTTTTGTTTTTAGTCACAGATTAGGATTCCTTTATGAATTCCATTTTCTTATATTCTGATCTTTTAAATTCTATGCCTGCATGTATACTGTACATCCTTCTGAGCAGAAGCATGATACTGAAACTCTGCAGAGAGAGGCTGTTTAAATTTCTCTTTGAGTGATGGTAGATAAATGAAATATCAGAGCAGACAGCTGCTTCTTCTAGATAGCAAAAAGAGAGAGTCGAAGTCAACTTTTTTCTGTTCTCCTTTGTTGTGTTTTTATCCCCCTGTTGGCATTTTGCCAAAACCGAATATACAATGCCCAGAAATGACACTTTCAGCAGGTAAATATAGCATTTCATCGGGGTGATTAAAGCAATGCTTACTATACCTGGATAGACGATTTAACAGGAATCTAGCTTTTCTAAAAGTGATTCCAGGGATGTGTAAATTTCACCATATCTGATTTCTGTTAACCTCTTCAGTAAAATCTGTCCATTTTTCAAGAATCTGAAGTCCTTTTAACCAGATTTAATTAGGTTGTCTCAAACAATATATTTTTTAAGTGGAGTCTGATATATTTACTGTAAAAAAATGGGCAAATTCTTTGGCTTGATTCATCCTTCATCCTCTTCTCTTTGATATTAAGAAAACATGTTCTTTGACAGGATGGGTCACCACAGCTCAGAACGTGACACATGATCATGCACGGTGTGTAGTTTTGCTTGTCGGGTTTCAGTGGGCTGTGGGCCATGACAGGAACATGGTTACCCTGAGCACTGCTCTTCTGAGCAATCCACTGGTATTTGGGGAGGAAAGGGAGATGAACATGATTTCTAGTTTAACTGTTTAACTTGACATTTCTAATCAAAATAGCCTTGCTTGCTATATGTATTTGTTTTTATATGAGAAAGATGTCCAGTTTCTAGAGGTTTTAAAATCAAAAGAAAAAGAGTTCTTATTTTGAAATGTGAAATTCAGTTCTCACTCTAGGAACATGTTCAAGGTCAATCATTTGGTGACTTCTGGGTCACTCAAGATAGACATCTAGTTCCCATATTGAGCTAGTTTCACCACCAATGGAGCAGTGAGTTAAAAGTCTGCTCTGTCCCTTGGGTCCTTTGGGAATAGCTTATGCAACTAAAAAGTAACATCATTGTATGTCTCCCACATTGCTGAACACATTAGACTCTGGATTTATGTTGTTGATTCCATTTTCCATCTGGTTTATACTGAATGCACTTAAGGTCCATAAAATAAATAGAGTCAGAAATAACCTTTAAATAAATTCAGTCTTTACATTTCTTAGCAATTGTAAATACACATGCTTTTCAGGACTTTTTTTTCCCCCTCATCTCTTCAAATATTTGGACAAATTAGCTATGTTCCTCTTTACCCATCAGAAATAAGAAATAGGCACACATGTCTAATAAGGTCAAACCAAGAGAGTTATTATTTCAAAACACTTGTTCCTGATTGGAAATAAATTGTGACACTGAGAGTCCAGTTACATTTGATGAAATTCAATGAATATGTAAACAATGGTAAAACTGCCAAGTATTAGCATTGATCTTGGCTAAAGTTTTATTTTCTATTAATAAACTTAAATAAACTTGAGGTTTCAAAATCTGTGATTCTCTGAGCTTCAAACTTGACAAAAATTAATTTTCCATTCTCAGTTTTATCTCTCTCCTGGAGTGTTTCAATGTGATAAAAAGCACAATGATTAGATTACTTCTTAAGGCTGGATAGTTTTCCAGGCAGCTGAATTTACACAATGGAGGCTAATAATAGAAAGGGAGAAATGTTAGTTTAGGGTGATTTTTATTACTTGAGACCAAGGTTACAAAACCTTGGGATTAACTAATGTAATTCCCATTGATAAAGTAGATTATGTAAGCCTTATTTGACTTCCTTAATGCCAATCAATGACCCAAATAATAATTTATGGAATGCAGGTAACTCTATTAAACCTTACTAATTCATAGGCCCATATTAGCAAAATTAAAATAGAAGTGCTAATTGTTATAATGACTGTGCACATATTTCTAATATATTGATTTTATAAAGATCATTATAAAGTATATTTGTTTGACATGATATTTAAGAGAGTTGTTCAACTTATTTTTCTTAGGATTACTTTCAACCATCTCAAGGCAAACCCCTGCTCCTAAATTTTATATCACTGAAGTAGATCTGAAATTTATATATATGTGTGTGTGTATATATATATATATATATATGTGTGTGTGTATATATATATATGTGTGTGTGTATATATATATATACGTGTGTGTGTATATATGCATGTATTATAGCATATATACACATATATGTGTATATGTTAATCTCTTGATACACATGTACTCCAGATCACGGAAGTCAAATACATTAAATTTTTTATCATTTCATAATTTAAACTATTGTTAACTTAAATTGTGGTTGAAAACATGTTATAGAGTTCATTCTTTATAGGAATAATATCTCTCCACAAAACCAACTTCTTTTAGCTTAATTAGTAGATATTATATATTTATTAAAGTCTGTTTCTTAATATTTTCCATTTGGATTGAATTCAGCAGTTTCCTGTTAGACTTCATGCTCCGTGGTATGCCTTTGAAATTGGTGCATTTATAATTAAAGAAGCTACTCCTCTATATGACTGGCATTAAATGGCCATTTCATAATCTACCTACTATAATCTACTTGTACTTTCTGACTTCCTTATCAAGAACAGTCATTTGTTTATTATAAATACAACTTTTAGTTTCTAAAGTCCTTATGAAAATAAGGGTCCAAGTGTTTCTGGCATTTAAAACAGCCTATTCACCTGTTTTACTAGAGGCAATGGAATGAAGCAAGTCACATGGTTTCTCAGGTGACTGACAGCAGCACCCTCAATAGGAAAGCTCTTTGCCCAGCATCACAACTGCAAGGGCTTCACCACCCCTGGCGGCTTGAAGGAAATAGAATATGTAAGTCAACCTTTCATAACTTGGATTTAATTGTATCTCAGACAAGGAAGGGTCTGTCATTCACTTATTCAATCAATCAATTATTCAGGATGTAGATCCATTAGCATGGTGGGAAGTGCCTGTAACCTGCTCAAGGAGCTCAATCAAGTTTGGGTAGCAGCCTCTAGCTCTAGCCTACCTTTATCATGGACACTTTTTAAAATTCTTTTAAAAATATTTTTATTGATTTTTACAGGGAGGAAGGGAAGAGAGAGAGGGGGAGAGTTAGAAACATCTATGAGAGAGAAACATCAATTCAGCTGCCTCCTGCAAACTCCCTACTGGGGATGTTCCTGCAACCAAGGATGTGACCTGCCTCATTCCCTTGCCTCTGGTCAGATGAAAGCTGCCATTAAACAAGTGAATAAGCTGTTTTACATACCCTTGACCGGAATGGAACCTGGGACCCTTCAGTCCGTAGTCCAATGCTCTATCCACTGAGCCAAACCAGTTAGAACATGATGGACACTTTTAAAAATAATTTGCAGCCACCTCCCATGCAAGCTTTCCACATGCCTGATGTCTCTCCTTTTTCTGCCTTTGTATGTATCAAAGACGTCTAATGGTTCTCTGAGGTCCTTCTCTGGAGGCTTCCCCAGACCCTTTCCATCCCCTGAAGCCTCGGAACGTGTGAGGCCTTCTTTTCCCCCTGCACCAGAGCCCTGTCTGCACAGTGACAGAACACTCCCCACATGGTTCCTAGCTCTGTTTATCTATCTGTCTCCCTCAACCCCCAGCCCAGACAGTGAGCAATGTGAGAGCAGGATTTTCTCTCTGATCATCCACGTATCATGAAAGCCTGTCTCAGAGTTTGGCAGAGCACATGTTGGAAGAGAAGAAAGAAATGAAGTGAAATGGAATGAAATAGACATCCTTGGCAAATGAGCCCACGGAGTCTCCTTGTCAGCCCAGCCTCCTCTGGTGGAATTTCAATTTCTTCAGAATGTGTATGTTGGGCATGGGGGTGGGAGGTGTTGTCGTCTAACTATTACATTTAAACACTTTCCAGCCGCTTATTTTAATTTTGTTGTTGTTGTTGTTAAAGCTGAAGTATAATGCTTTGTCAGTAGAGGCATAAATAAAGCAAAATAAAACAAAACTACATCACCAAACATCACGACCAAACACCTGGTCTGAGAGATCTTGGCGGAGGCTTTTTCCCAGGGGAGGTTCAGAGTTGAGGCTGCCCCGGCCTCTTGAGGTTGTCATTTGGCGATTTGGGTTAAACAGAACAAAGGAGAGGATCCTTTGCCTGGCGGCCACATGGTGTTCTTTCAACCTGATATCTGTCAAGATAGGAAGAAGATAATGCCACTTTACATCACTTACAGTGAGACTGGAGTGGCAGGAAGCGGGCGGGTTGAAAGTGCACAGCTCACATTGTTTCCTGCAGGCTCTCTCATCCTCAGAAACAATGCACATTGCTCAGAAGATTAGCTGACTGAATGGCAAAAGAATTACAGGCACGCAAACACACACACACACACACACACACACACACACACACACACACACACACACGGGATCAAAGCCAAGCCAGACAAATCCTGCATAAGATAGAAAGCGAATGTAAATGTCTCTCCTTAACAAGGTAACAATACCTGAATTAATTTTAATTTGTTGTGCAAAAAAGTGGTGAATGGAAAAAAAAAATACTAATTTTAAAGGGAGTTTTTTTTTTAAGAAGTGGTATTAATTCAAAAATATAACTATAAGATATCTATCATCTAATCATTCAAACACAATTGTTTTTATTTTTGCATCCTATCTAAAGCATTTATGCATATTTACATAGTAGTAAATCTGGTATATAAGAGATTGCTTGATTTCAATTATTACTAGAGGCCTGGTGCATGAAATTTGTGCACTTGGGGGGGTTGTCCCTCAGCTCAGCCTGCACCCTCTGGCAGTTCAGGAGCCCTCAGGGGATGTCCAACTGATGGCTTAGGTCTGCTCCCCATCAGTCAGACATCTTAGCGTTGCTGCAGAGGTGAGAGAGGCTCCTGCCACTGCCGCTGCGCTCACCAGCCATGAGCCCGGGGCTTCTGGCTGAGTGCGCTGACCACCAGGAGGCAGCTCCTGCATTGAGCGTCTCCCCCCTGATGGCCAGTGGACATCATAGCAATCAGCAGTTCTGCTGTTTGGTCAATTTGCATATTAACCTTTTATTATATAGGATTATTTGGGTTTTATTTATTTGCTGAATTAATATTTATTGTGTACATGTGACTTGAATTGTACTAGGGCATAGTACAATCATAAAGACAACCCAAATTATAATTATTATAATATTTTATCATGTAAATGGAAAACTAAACTAAAAACAATAATTTTAAAGGGGAATTTGTGGCCTCTGAATTGTTTAGCCTCAATTTGATAAGCACTGCAATGGATCTCCCACTCTCCTTATCTCCTCTGGGCATAACTAATATAAACTGTTTCTTCTTGCTAATATGATTTAAAAGTTGAAATGTTGTTTATGTGATGTTTAGGGCAAGTCTGCATAATTAAATTTCAAAAAGCCATTGGAGCTTTTTTACTTAGATTCACAGTAAATTACTAACTTAGCTTTTCTGGAGAGATAGAGCAGGGCTGAGCACTGTAACAATAAAGATGTGTCAACATTTGTAAATGTGTTGTTTTTAGAACATTGCATTATTTCTAAGTACTGGGAAGAATTAAGTTTGCTTAAACTAACAGTGCTAAATAGGATGGGAAGACACCATAGAGGACATCTTTCTGTATGAGACATAAATAATGAAGTTGAAAAATAAAAATAATGTGCTCAACATTGCACATAAGCCCTGAGTTTGACAAGACATATGGACAACTATTATCTGTGCATAGTGGCCTATGGGAGTGTTGCAGAAGACCAAAGAAAAAACTAAGCGATGTCTTAAAGAAAAAAAGAGACATAGTTCAATACGCTTGCAGAATCAGGGAACAGCCTTCCAAATCATACATGGGGCTTTCCTTTATATCTCCCTGTAGTCTTTTTCCTGCAAATATGGATTATGCTTCCGGTTCTTTTCATGGGCCTTGCAAGAAGGCCCCCAGGTGTTGGGAGTCTCCAGGCCATTTCTGATAGTCTGGCCTGGCACCAGCGTTAATAACCCTCCCTCGGGCCAGTGCACTATTCACAGTAACAGGTTCTGCAAGACCAATAGTGACTTAATTATAAGTTATCAAGAATGTACACTGAGCTTGCTGGCATGGATTCAGATCACTAGCCCCAAATATCAGGGATAAATTGGAATTAGCCCTTTTTAGACTTCTCAGGAGTAAGGTGGATAATACCAACATCTACATGTATGCAGATTAGAAAGAAAAATGGGACCTAGATCTAGTAATAAAGAATTTTTTATATAAAGTAAATTATCTAAATAATTATAATTTTTAACTTAGAAGTTTTAACACTATCTCTGTATTTTATACTATGATAGAGATTTATTCACATATTCAATTGATATTCATTAATGTGAATATGTGTACAATAATACAAATGAGATGATTGCATATTAAGATTATTTATATCACAGTTTTCCTCCATGGTCAGTATTCAATAGATAGCCAGTGGTCAATGGGCTTAAAAGCATTGTAATAATATGAAGTACCTATTTAAAAAATATTCTTTTAAAAAAAAGTAAATCTCAAGTATAGCCATTTTACAATGAAACTATCAAATTAGCCACATACATTACAGATATTTTTCAGTAAATATTACATTAAATACAAAATATCTCACATAATATAATATTCAATGATGACAGATCTCACTCTCTCAGCTCCTTTTTCTTAAGAATTTTACAAAAAGAAGACAAAAATGTTTAATAAGGTAAAATATAATGCATATTAAATAATAGTATAATGTATGGAATGGGGCACAATAATACTGTATATTTGATTCCTTTAAAACTTGTTATATTTTAGAACTATATGACCTTGGAGACTTTAAGGGCCATAAACTCACTTCTAGTTTTATCTTCTTTTTAAAAAATAGGAAGGGAGAAGGAGAGATAGGTAGAAACATCGATAATGAGGGAATCATCGATTAGCTGCCTCCTGCATGATCTTATTGGGGATCAAGCCCACAACCCCGGGCATGTGTACTTATATGGAATCAAACTGTGACCTCCTGGTTTATACTGCAATGCTTAACCACTGAGCCACACTGGCTGGGCATCCTGTATAATAAAAGCCTAGATGGCATCGTGTGACATCATCACAAGACGGCCACCATGATGTTTATCACAAGATTGCTGCCACATGATGGCTGGCAGGAAAAGTGATCAGGCTAGCAGAGGAGGACAGTTGGGGGTGACCAGGCCAGCAGAGGACAGCAGTTGAGGTCAATTGGGCCAGCAAGGGAACAGTTAGGCGTCAATCAGGATGGCAGGGTAGCGATTTGGGGTTGAGCAGGCTGGCAGGCAGAAGCAGTCAGGGGCAATGAGGCAGGCAGGCAGGCAAGCAGTTAGGAGCCAGCAGTCCTGGATTGTGAGAGGAATGTCCAACTGTTGGTTTAAGCCCCATCCCACAGGGGTCCCAGATTGGAGAAGGTGCTGGCTGAGTTGAGGGATACCCCTGCCCCATGCACAAATTTCGGGCACCTGGCCTCTAGTCTAGTTATATCTTCTTGAGCAAATAAATCCATCCTTGATAACAATGCCTGAATAGCTTCTCAGAGCACTTTACTAAGAAGGGTTATGTTGCATTGTATATACTCTGGAGGAAGGAATTCTGTGATCTGTTAGTGATGAGCTCTATGGTACTGCAGAGATTAGCTCTGTGTTTTCTCATCTGTCAACCAGGGGTAATATTTGCTTTGCCTACTTTACTATGTTTTCTAAGAAGAAAATGAACTGAAAGGTGGTAATACGAGCAATCTATATTGAAAGTTTACACAGGGTGGTACTCTTTGTAAACTCTTTCTTTTAAAATTCTTACCCATGGACACTGAGTTTACTTCCTATATCTTGTGAGAAAGAACAATTAAGACCTGCTAACAATGCTAATTATTCAAGTTGAAAGTTGCCCTTGTATTTGTCAGGCATTATAACTGCTCACATAAGGAGAATATAGCCATATTTGCCTCCACTATCACATGAAAGTGCAGCTGCAAGTTTTTCCACATCGCTGTTCTGTCAAGGGACATCTAGATAACTTCACACATTCATTGGCATTTATTTATTTTTTTAAGTGTTATAGGTACTGCACAGAAATTCCCTGAACCTGAAAGTATAAAGCAAATAATTCTCTCAATGTAGCCTTGAACTGAACATGTACACTTTCCCAAATGACAATGCTTAGGTTCTGAAGAGCAAATTGACATAAATGGTCAGTCAAATAATGACCAAATAAAACTTTCACTTTCTGTAGAAGTATAACAAAACCAACATATTTTTTCTTCTATGCATGAAGCTACTTTTTTCATAGCACTAACATTTGACAACCAATCAAAATATCTTTGCTTGTGCACTCATGAACCCATTGCAGCAATATGGTCTCACATGACATTTTTTAACCCACTTTCTTTTAACCCTCCCCTACAATACTAAAAAAGAAAATCCTCTAAAATAATAAGGTCCATTATTTTAATTAAATTTACAAACATTCAATATTTTCTATTTGATATGAGCTACTTGAAGGCAAAGTTATTGTTACTAATTTTTACTCATTTCTGCCTCATTTCTTACCCTTATCTTCACAAGTACACAGAAATCATTGGTCACTTGTTCTTAAAACATGTCTGTTCTAATACTTCATTATTTCTTCTAGGTGTTGCAGAAACAATTGCTATAGATCTATGTATATGTTCAATTAATATTCATTGAGCATAATACTATATAATCCACATGTATAGAGTTTAAGCTCCTACCGATGTTTGGAGGTATCAAGGAAAAGGTGGACCATCTAAAAAGGGGATCATTAGAGAATGGTTTGTAGAAGAATTCACAAAGATTTTAGTAAATTCTTCTGCAGAAGTCAGCTAACATGAGCCCAAATACTAGAGCTAACACAAAAGTCATATTCTATGAGAAGGGAACTTCTTATCAAAGACAGGTAGCTATAAAACACCAAGTGGTCATGCAACTAGGAGGGATAAGATGTCTGTGAGGGAGAGACAGATCAGCATAACTTGAACATCAGAGCCAGTAAGGGCTAAGGTGTATGGCTTGGCACCAACAGCTTGGCCATTGTCATTACAGAGTAACATATGTGATTGTGGTGGACTGAGGCTAAAACAAGACACCTCCGCAAGCATATCTAAGCATAGACAAAATCAAGCAGATTGTGTAAACCACAAAAATGCCTGGAAGTCACTGACCTCGCTCATCTAAGTGCCACTTTTTTTAACCTGTTATATCTTAACATACTTTTATTCTAAATTGTCAAGATCACATGTCAACAGATTATCTCTGCTTGCTGACATTACTCAATCCAGAACAAACTCCTGATTCCTTAAACCCTTCTCCAAGTCAGCTAACATGAGCCCAAATCCTAGAGCTAACCCCTTCCTTCTTATGGTGATACCCCATTGGTCCCATGTTGTATGGTTTTTGTGTGTATGTATGTGTGTGTGTGTATATGTGTGTGTGTGTGTGTGTGTGTGTGTGTGTGTGTGTGTGTATAGATGTGTCTGTGGCAGTAATAGACCAAGTTTGTTTGACTACAGTTGTATTTTTGGTAGCCTTTGGCTGGTGAACATAAATAGACTCAAAAGTTATTGTTGGGTGAGTGTAAGAAATATGGAGGACTCTAGGAGGACTAATGGAAACATGGTGAAATAAGGTAAAAGGTGGACACTTGTGATGAGAAATGAAGATGGAACAATAGGCTTAGGAATATGATTGGAGAAAGAAGGGAGAAGGTTAGTTGTATTTTTTTGTTTATTTTTAAATGGCTGTGTGATATCCAAAGTAAAATATTTAATAGATATTTGAGAATCAGTATACAATAGTAGTTAATGAGATAGATGTGGGATCACATTCCAGCACTGTAATTCCACAAGAAGCATTGGTTTATTTCTATTGGTCTTAAATTCCTCAATATTAATGCAAGGGGCTGAGAAAATAAGGATTATTTATTTGAATGATACAGCTCTGGTCACAGTAAAAATAAGGAGTGTGGATATGATGGATGGAAGGGAAATTAAAACTTTACAAAGTAAAGTAACTTGGTTTCATTAAAAGTTCATCAATTTTAAATAGTTTTTAATGATAGACCCTGCAATTTTATATATATTCTTTTCAGAAGGAAGTTGGACATAGTCTTAGAATAACAAGAGAAAGATTAGCAATATGTTCATAATCAGAACAGATATGGAAGAGCATATGAAGAGATAGGGCAGTAGTTGGCAAACTCATGAATCAACAGAGCCAAATATCAACAGAACAACGATTAAAATTTCTTTTGAGAGCCAATATTTTAAAAATTTAAACTCTTTCTGAAACTGCTTTTTCAAAATAGACTCTCTCAGGTCATGGTATTTTGTGGAAGAGCCACATTTAAGGGGCCAAAGAGCCTCATGTGGCTCGTGAGCTCCAGTTTGCCAACCACTGAGATAGGGCACTAAAACTGCCCTGCTTTCTTGAGAACTTGGCAAAACACATTGAGGACACACATTGCTAAGGGAAAGAAGAGGTGTATATGTTTAGTATTTTGGAAATATTTCAGATTTGCCAAATATCTTAAGTAAATTTTGCTAAAGATTGAGGTTAAATATCAGTTCTTCCCAAGAAGTGAACATCAGATGTTAAACACAGGACATTCAGTGTCACCTCTTAGCCAATAATTATCCTGTACACAGGTGGTTGTTTTTATAACATTTCTAATTTTACTCTTATTTGTTCTTTTATCTACTAGGAAAGACATGTATGCAGTGCTTCTAAGTTTGGGGAACACACAATCAGGGGGCTTAGACCTATAGTGGTAGCGTGATCGGGGGAAAGAACTGTCATTGAGCCTCTGATAAGTATAACAGTGCCAAGAGCTTGGTGCAGGTCATCCTCCATTCTGTTCTTAGATTATACATATTCCACCCGGAAGACCCAAGCAACCAAAATGAATTCCTCATTCTTTATCTTTAGGAGTCCATTGGCCATGCTGGAAGGGAATCAACAATGCAACATTTAGGTAATACTATAAACAAAGACCTAGAAAAAAATTATTTTCCCCTTATTTGCAAAATTTGTTTTTGTTTTTCCTTCTTTGATAAAAAAAATAAAGTAGTGTCTGACATAAAAATGATTAAATCTATTCTACAGAGTGAGAAAAACACACAAATTCTTTTTTTCATACAAAAAATCAAGTTGATGAATCAGCAGATGTATGAGGTAAGTTTCTGACTTCCTGTACCAACCTTTCCTGTAACATCACAGTGATACTCGGGTAAAGTGAAGCTTCCCTAAACTCTTTGTTATGTGTGTGGGTAGAGATGTGAACATATCTAAATTTTTGGCAGAGTGTGCTCCCAAGTTTTTCCTGAGTGAAGTCATTTTGGCTGTTAATTCAAAGCAAGGAAAATCTTGACTATTTTGGTTTTGGGCGTGGAAGACAAAGAGGAAACAATGTTTTTTAAGCATATATAATGGATCATGGCAGGCAAAACATTCAAGAGGATTCATAAGCATTTCTTGGATGTATGGAGTAGAAATCAATCACAAAAACATATGTTGAATGCCCAAGCTGTGCCAGCCGGTGTGTTTTACACTATTGGAAACATATGGTAAATGTACTTCCTTCAAATAGAAAAATACCCTACACTCCCTCTATAGTATGAACAATGAGAACAATTACAGTAACTGGGATTGGGGACCCACTGTGCTCACAGACCTGTGCTAGCTGTGCCTCAGTGGTTCTTCAAAGTTTCATCTACCACTGATAGAGAAGGAGGAGGGTAAAATTTTTCCTTGTCAGTCATATGGGTGAAAGGGGGCTCTTTAGGAAATTTTAACCCCAAACTGAAATGTGTTTGAATTTCTTACTGTCAGCTTCTTTCAAGGCTACTAATTCATTATTTTCTTTTCAATAATGTGTCTTAATTTTTATATACAAAGTTTTCTCTTCCTTTGACATATTTTTATGGATTTAAGAGAAGAAAGAATAAGGGGAGAGAGAGAGAGAGAGAGAGAGAGAGAGAGAGAGAGAGAGAGAAACATCAATGATGAGAGAATCATTGATTGGCTGCCTCCTGCAAGTCCCACACTGGGGATCGAACCCACAACCTAGGCATGTGTTTTGACTGGGAATTGAACCATGAACTTCTGGTTCATAGATTGATGCTCAACCATTGAGCCATGCCAGCTGGGCTTCTCTTTCTTATTAGTTATTTTTTATTTATTTTTTAAGGGATAAAGAGGTGAAGGGAGACAGAATGAGAGAAACACTGACTTGCTGTTCTACATATTAATGCATTCATTGGTTGATTCTTGTTTGTACCCTGACCAGGGATTGAACCCACAACATTGGTGTACTGAGAAAATGCTCTAACTTAACTGAGTTACCTGACCAGGACTTTCTTATTACTTATTAAACACAATTTTTATAAAAATGCTCAAGGAAATTTTAGACTATTAAAACAATTCCTGGTGATTTTTCATATCTTAGCTTCTCAATTAAATATTTCTTCATTTTCTTCTTACATTTTTTTCCTTCAGACTAGATAATGAAAATTTCTAAATATATGTGACAAGATCACAGAGATGGTGCATGGAAGACTGAGAATTAGAAATACTAGAGTTTTTTTTCCCCCCATGTCACCATAGGACCTCAGATACACAGAGAAATGGGATGAGGAAGCCAAGCAAGATGATGCACAATGGCTATCTTTGATGAAGTAGGTTCTTAAATTGTAATGAAAGAAAAATATTATTTTCAGACTAAAATGGAAACATGGGTCCTTTGATCTATTCCATTCTGACAGGAGCCCAGATCTTTCTCACTCTGTAGGGAAGATCCTTTTTACAGGTCAGCTTCCATGTTTGCATAGCTTTTTTTTTTTTTTTGTATGTGAGTGAATAAAATGTTAACATTGTGTATAACATATTTACATAAATTTTTAGGTAAGTAGGGATATTGCTTTATTGAGTTCTATGTTTCCAGCATTGGAAACATGTGGATTAGTAGAATTAGTGATAATTGCCTAGGTTAATAATAGAACATAAGAATAAGAGATCATTTAAGTAAATCCAAAGTTACATAGAAAAAAAATCATTGTAAATTAAGGTTCCTTTTGGTATTTCAAATATTTGACAGTACTCATCCATAACATTAATTTATTTTCTTTGTCTAATCAGCATATGCAAGGGAGTTTAATTGGTGTTTACCTTCTAATCAGAAAAAAGGTGTCCAATGTAGAAGAAGAATTATGTGTAAATCTGTAGTTGTCAATACATTTTCACAGGGTGTTGGTTTCCTTCTACAGACCTTTCTACTGATTCACTGATGCTAAAGTAAATTGCTTTCTCTGTCCCCTTTTACCCCGTTATCCCGGGCAGTAGTTTGAAATTAAAGACTGGGATGACTTTATCCTCCTATCTCTTTCTTCTCCTCCTACTCCAGTTCTATGCCAAGCATATATTAAATATTGAGCAAGAGAAAGAGGAGGCACATTCTTAAATTCCCAAGCACTTTAAGTAAAACTGTAATTCACATGTAGAAGAATTTGTGTTGTAAATGTTCATATTTTTATTGCATCCCCTTAGCTTTCATTTTCTATTCCTATTTTTGAACTTCTTAACTATTGTCTTACTTCCAATTTTCCTCTAAATAATTCATCCTATACCCTAACAGCAGATTTCTTTATCCAAAATCTTGCATTTGCATGATACTTTGCCCACCAACTCTCTATGACTTTAACAAACTGTTAACTTCTGATTTCAAATATAGAAAATGTCCCTAATTTAGTACAAAATTATCTGTGGGATTATAGGTGATTCTGATAGGGACCCACTGTAATGTCAAAACCTCATGTTAATTTTCATCTGTGTATTTTTGTCATCCCTTGAAGATCCTTCACTCTTCCCATTCAACTATCTAAATATTTTACAACTTGGTTTAAGGCAAATTATTTTCATTATAGTTTTTTGAATCATTCTGACCATAGCTATTTCAAACATTTCAAACTCCCAAAATTAATTCTTTTGATTGTAAATTTGCATACCCATATGTTGACACTAATAGAATTCCATAGTGAGGTTCTTTAAATATATTTTTATTGATTTCAAAGAGGAAGGGAGAGGGAGAGAGAGATAGAAACATCAATGATGAGAGAGAATCATTGATCAGCTACCTCATGCACACCTCACACTGGGGTTGAAGCCTAAAACCCAGGCTTGTGCCCTGACCAGGAATCAAACCCTGATCTCCCAGTTCATAGGTTGATGCTCAATCACTGAGACACACCGGTTGGGCAACTTCCATAGTATTTTAATTTATTTGGACACAACAACATCTGTCCAAATAAATTTCCAAATAAATTGCTCACTGCTTAAAGGAAGAGGCCTCTGTAGTGCTTTTCATTTTCATAACATTCATTGTGTTATACATTTAGTGGGTCCTTAATTGTTCATATAATTTTGATCTTTGAAATCTTGCTTTGCTATGAACCAAAATTTTGCTCTTGCATAAGAAATTAATGAGTAAAACTTGTATTTCTGAAACATTAATTTAACAATATATTCAATAACAGTGTCAAAGTAATGATGATGAGTGTCCAGAACCAGTGTAGATATCTGAATGACAGGAACCTGAACCAAATGAATGTAACAGGAATCTAAAGAGTAGAAGTGTTTGCAATATATCAAAAAAAAAAAAGCTGGTATATCACATATATCCAAAGACCTGTGTTTAATCCCCAGTATTAGAACACTAGTGGAATTACTTACAATCAGTTTTCTTCAATGAAATTCTATTATAACTATTCAATCACTATAATTTAGATATTGGCAATCAAACTTCAAGGGGCAAATGTTATAATACATGGAAGATTATTATAAAGAATTTGAAGAATAAAGCATGTCTTTTGTTGTTGTTAAATGAGATTCTAAATCATGGTCATATGTATGGATATTGATTCTGATGCTGAATAAATTTAACCTTACCATGTTTGAGGTGTGTTACCCTTATCTTACTTTATTCCATTCTACTTCCTCACTCTCATATTACCAAGTTTCCATATTAATATGTATAAAAATTTATCACATCCCTTACTTCTCTTTTAGAGCTTGTAAAATATTAATACTTATGCAAACAATTGCAAAAAATCAAATCAAGATATTTTCTCTGTGAACAAACTAAAATAGAGGGTAAAGCTGACGAAGCTGTAAAGATACATACATATATATATACACATACACACAAACATATATATATATATATATATATATATATATATATATGCAGACATATGGAAAGAAACTCTCAGGTAATGCTATATTCAGATATCTTCATAAGAGACACCTACTTTTTTTGCATTTTCAAAAGCAGAACACTCATGAGTCGATGAGAAGCTGAGCTCTAAATTAAAATGAGAAAGGTGGGTTCTCTTAAATTTAATCTACAAATTTTAGAGAAAGAAATTACACATTGGGGATCTTCAACATAAGGAATAAAAGAGTGAAAATAATCTTCACTAACCCTCTTGGTCTATAGATTTGTTAAACCTGGATCTCCAAGAAAAGGAATAAATTAATTTCAGTTAAAGAAAAACTTTACTGGCAATTATGTGATTTTTTTTGCAATACTTAGGAAACACTTTGTAATATTTCCTTTTGAACCATTTCTTAGTGCAGAATCTCTGCAGGGTAGTCATGAAGTGTAGTTATCATACACTAATCTCATAAGAGATTAGAACTCATAGCAAAACCATACCTTTGTATTCTCAACTATAATTATTATAGTGTCTCAATTTTTCCAAATTCATCTTTAGAATGTCAACAATAATGCTTATAATTCAGTTATTAGAGTTTTAGTATAGTATAGAAAATTTAATTCTAGTCCACAAAGGTTTACCTTTATTGTTGATTTAACCAATGACTACAAAATCTAGGGTTAATAAAACCTAAATTTATCATCTTAGAGTTTTTATAAGTCTGAAATTTAGACAGACTTGGTTGGATACCCTGTTTAGAGTGACACAAGGCCTAAATCAAGGTTGTGTAAGAGCTAAGGTTGTGCACTCTAACTCTAGCGACAAAGCGGCTGCATCTGCTTCCAGGATCCTTCAATTGAAGTAGTGAGATCCCCCATGTTGTGTTTGTAGGAGTGAGATTCCCCATTTCTTTGCTGGTTGTTGGCTGTAGTTCATTCTCAGGTTCCAGAGACCATGCAAAACCCTTAGTCAATGCCCCCATCCTTCATCCTCACCACCAGAAACAATGGGTAAGTGCCTTTTTATGCTCCCAATGTTTCTGACTTTCACTTTGCTATCTTTATCACTTTTTTGTCTGCCTATGTGTGTGTGCGTGTGTGTTTTGAAAAGGTCATGTGATTACATCTGGCTCCCTTGGATATTCAAATAATCTCCTTATGTTAAGGTCAGCTAATTCGTAACAGTTTTATATCTGCAAAGTCTCCTTTGTCGTGTAAGATAACATTATCAGACATGGGGGGAAATATTCTGCAAGCCAAAATTCTGTCTATGACTTGGGAGATGATAACGTGAAGCGACAAGAAAGAGAAGGGATCCGTGAGTTCAAATAGGTTGTTCTGCATTTATATTCCCAGTGTTTCAGTTTAAAGAGTGGAAAGTAACTTTATGTTTTAAATATATTTTATTGATTTTTTACAGAGAGAAAGGGAGAGGGATAGAAAGTCAGAAACTTTGATGAAAAAGAAACATTGATGAGAGAGAAACATCGATCAGCTGCCTCTTGCACCCCCCGCCTCTCTTGGGGATGTGCCCACAACCAAGGTACATGCCCTTGACTGGAATCAAACCCAGGTCCTTTCAGTTCACAGGCCCACACTCTATCTACTGAGCTAAATCGGTTTTGGCGGAAAATAACTCTATTGATTAAGGGAACATCCTAAAAGCAAGGACTGAGTCTGTGTCTTGCGGAAGTCTCTTTGGAAATAGTTTCTCTTTCATAGTGTCTCCTCTCCCTACCTGAGCTATTTAGTTTAGCATTCTCAAGAAACCTTTAATTCTCCTGTTGTTTTTTTTTTGTTTGTTTGTTTTTTAATTTTGAGTTAAATGACAGATACCCTTTTATGGAGCCTGTTATGTCAACATGAAGTGATCTTAAGGCAAGGTTTGCAAGCATGGAGGGCAAGGTTGAAACCAAGTCAGCATCTGGATAGAAAACGTAGTCCATCACTAAGGATCTTGGGCCAGCATGTAGCTTAACTAGCCAGTGAGTATGAGTGGACGCTGAGCAGTCCCCAAGTTACACTTGGCAGCAAACTTCACCTACACATGGCAGTGATGCAAGAAGCTTCTCATGAAAAACTGTGTGATACAGAGTCCAGAGGATATTCTAACTGAAGACAAGTTGCTTATGTTTGACACAGGGAAGCAAATGTTTTCTTCTGCCCTGGCCAGTGTTACTCAGGGGATAGACCTTCAGCCCATAGACCAAAGGATCTCAGGCTTGATTCCCAAAGACATGTTGTAGATTTGATCCCCAGCCCAAATCAGGGTACCTGCAAAAGGCAAGCAATCTATGCATCTCTCTCACATTGATGTTTCCCTCTTTCTCTCTCTCCTTTACCCTCTTCTTCCCACTCTTTCTAAATAAAAGAATAATAATCACTGGAAAAAATATCAAATATCCTTGGGTGAGGATTAACAACAACAAAAAACACCTTCTCCTCTCAAGGTATATCTTTGTGTCATCTCAAGAATAAAAACAGGATAAGGTGTGGCTAACTGAAGGGTTAACTCCCCCACTGTCCCAAGTCCAGTTAAATACTTCCTGAAGGAACAATTGCAGCGATCAGAATAATTAAGTCAAACCAGTTTGGACTTTTAAATGATTATTCTCTTGATAATCATTAGGTGGGAGACTTGGAGAAAAGACTAGCCTAGCAAGGCACAACTCAGATTCTTTTTAGTAAGTAAGAACAATAATATGTTTGAGGAGGGCAATAGTGAGTCATTCTACCCACAAGTTAATAAGCATTCTCCAAACCAATTGCTGGTACTATACTGTCAATTATTAGTTAAACTTTGTTGGCAAAGCAATCACAAAACAGATTACAAATCTCCTTCTATAAATTTTGTAAATTTAATAAACTTTCATTACAAAAGTGTTCCCTTTAGAACCAAAATCAAATGGGAAGCTGCCAAATTTGGAGGTTGAATAGACTATTACTGATTAATTCTTAAAGCCCATCCCCAAGGGCACATTTTTTAGAACTTTCTGGGTATTAATACCTAATTCTTGCAAAAGTGTTGAATTTATATAAGGCATTTAAGTAAACCACTCTTGGTTAATAACTTTAACTTTATTAATGAGACCCCATCTTAAACATTCATCATTCCAGTTAAAAAGGCACTAATTTTGCCAACAAAATATGATTTCTCAATGTTATGGCTGAAAAAGTTATAATAGGTCACCCTGCATATATGATTCTTGCCATAAAGGCAAATTTAAACCACCCCAGGAATGTAAATTTTTTTATTAAGGCAGTAGGTTCCCTTATAATCAAAGCTCAAGATAATTGGCAAGTCCATATTATAAAACTGTAAAACCAGACACTTTTAAGTAAACTATGAATATAATAATACAAAGTACCTTAATATGAGTGAATTTTATCTTAGCATAACTAAAATCATAAGGTAATGGAAAACCTCTGTGAGGTTACATTAAAACTGAAACTTAAATATAAAAAACAGTTAAAGATTTACAATAAGATGTAAATAAATGACAAGGCAAAAACTCTATAATAGGAAGAATCTTGACTTATTTTAGCAAAAGGAAGAAGAGCAGAGCATGAGAACAAGGAATAATTGGTTGAGTGCTGTGGAAGGAAGTCATATAGGAATGCAAGGTGGGCTAGATCCCAGAGGCTCTTTCAGGCCCAGGATAGAAATTGTATTTTGCAATAAATGCAGTGCAAGAGTATTGGAGCTTATGAGCCAGAAATAACATGATATGATTAAAATTTATAAGTGATTATTATGGCTCCTATGAACTATGTAGAAATATATTTAAGAGAGATAGTCTAGGTTGTAAGGCTGTAATCCAGCAGAGACATGAGGGTGGTTTAGATAGTAATAGAGGAGGCAAGGAGTAGTGATTTGATTTTGAATAAAATACACAGTTAACATCACTAGTTTATAATATTGATTAAGGGCATCTACAGACTTAATGCTTATAGCTCCACAAATTTATTTGTTGAAACCTAATCCTCCATGTTATGGTATTTGTAGGAGAGGCATTTAGGAGGAGAACAGATAATAATAAAAGTAAACCTCACATGTATGGATTTAGTGCTATTATAAAAGAGACACCGAGAGCTCCAGAAATCATTCTACCATGTGAGGACACACAAGAAAATGGCTGTTTCTAAATCAGGAATGAAGTTATTACCAGGACCAAATCTGCTAGTATCTTGATCTTGGACTCCCCACCCTCCAGAACTATAAGAAATAAATTCTTGTTGTTTATAAGCCACTAATCAATTGTGCTTTGTTATAGCAGCTAGAACTAACTGCAAAAAAGGAAGTAAAAATAAACAAAAAACACAGAGGAAACAAGGAGATGTTGATGATATTGAGAGGTCTATCTTATTAGGGAATGACATCTGATCTGTAATGAAGAAATAAGCAAAATTAATAACTTGAGTTTTTGTTCTATGTGACTGGATGCATTTTGGAGCATAAATGAAAAAGTTGAGGGTTAGAAATAGGTAGAGATCAAGAATAATAATTTGGACATGCCAAGTTTGAGATGACAATTAAACATCCAAGTAGCAAAATCAAATATGCAGTCACATATGTTATTCAGGAGTTAAGGCAAAAAGTCAGGGCTGGAAATTTAAAATAGAAGGTCATGGCTTCCTGTCCACTTTGACAAATGCAGGACATCCACCTCTATTTAAAATGCCAAATGCCACCCATTTATTTCTGGAATACCTAAGGTTGTCTTACTTGATCTCACTCACTCATAGGCCCATTTCATAGGTCATTTTCTTTGTTTAGTTTTTATCTACTATACTTTTCTTTCCCATCCATGTGCTTATCAGATATTTCTAACAAGCACAAAACTGGCTAATACCCATCATAAGCATACTTAGATTCAGGTTAATTGTGATAACTACCATGTCTACATCTTTTAGTGCCCTTATGCTACCACTTTAGGATGAATCATTGCATTTCCTGGAATCCTCAATCCATTAAAAAAGTACATAATCCGGGTAAAAAAATTTCTGTTCCAATCTACCACTTTTTACTAGCATGTGTGTGTTCCCATATTTCTCAATGTCTCCTTTGATAATGCTTTTAGTTGTTAATTATGTCCCTCTGTGAGGTTCTTTCACATCAAGAATATCCTGAGATCTCCTAGTATTGCTTGAGGGAACAATGAGAGTTCTTATACTACTCAGTTTCCCTGAAAATGTGAAGCCTTTTTAATAATGAGTTTCTATTCTTTACCTGTCTTTAAAAATACTTTTAGTAATACTACTTGTGTTTGCATATTTATGTATTATTGAGAAATTCTGAGGTTTAATATAAGATAGTCTATACTTTTTATTTTTTAATGTTATTTTTTTTAGGGAGAGAGAGGAAGGAAAAAAAGTAACATTACATTCTTCTAAAAATTACTCAAGTAAATCTATTGTACAAATACATATATAATAATATTCATATATACAAAAGGAAATAAATTATTTCACTAAGATAGTATATAATTATACTTTAAATTTCCTCTACTAAATTAATAAAACTGTATCCTTTGTTATAGAATTTCTTTAAAGATAATATTCATCTATTAAAGTGACAAAGTGAATTATAGAAATAGCAGACATGAACTATTATTTTTGGATTCATGTTTCATGTTTCTAAAACCGAAACTCTGATGAAGAAACAGTACCAAGACATTTAATCCAAGGTATAATGAGAGTATTAATTTTTATAATTTATTAGTTGGAGAGACACTGTAAATGTTCCTTATTAATTAGAATACAAAATAGTATTATTGATTGACTTATCAAGTCTGGGCATGTTATATTGTAGATGCCTATTGGGTGTAAAGGTGGAAACAGTAAGAAAGAAGCTCCATATAGAGTTCAGGTGAAGTATGAACTGGAAATATAAATTTAGGAATCATGATTAGATAGATAATATCCAAAGCCTGGATGGCAGCACCAAGGTAATATTATTAGAAAAGGGAAAAGAAGGATTCAGACTAAGCGTGCTCTGGTGTTTGGAAGCCAGGGCGATAAAGACCAAGAGACAGATAAAAAACATGCAGAGAAGGGGAGAAAAGGCAGATGTGGTGTGTTGGTAGCCAACTGAATTAAATGTTTACAGTAGGAGATAATGAGCAATAATACCTTATCAGATTCCTGGGATTGATTCAAGAAAGCATCACAATTTGGGTTGTTTAAAACAACAGAAAGTTGTGCTGTCAAGTTCTGGAATCTAGAGTTTGAAATCAAGGTTCCAGAAGGACCATGCTCCCTCTTTAAGCTCTAGAGGAGAATCCTGTCTTCTCCATGCCAGCTTTTGGCATTTCCTCACAATCCATGGCATTCTTCAGTGTGGCAGTGTAACTCCAGTGTTTGCCTCCATAGCCACATGGCCTTCCTCCCTGTGTGTCCCTGTTATCTGTAATTATAAAGACATCAGTCACTGGATTAGGGCTCACTCTAATCCAGTATGACCTCATCTACTAACATCTTCAAAGACTCTTTTTGAATAATGTCACATTCTGAGGTTGTAGATGGTCATGAGTTTGGGGAGGGCAATATAAGTATAAAGACTAGACATTAACTGCTGGATTTAGCTATGTGGAAGTTACTGGTGACCTATAAAGGGGAAGTGGAGTGGAGTGGAGTAGAGAGTGGAAAAACAAATTGGTTTGGATTCAGCAACAGAGGACGGGAGGAATTAGAGAAAATAAGAATAGAGATAGAAGGAAGGTGAGAATTCAGATGGAGCTCAGGAGATTGGAGAGGTCAGGAGTGTTTTGTTTTATTTAGTTTAGTTATTTTTGCACATTTAAAAAGTATAGTAGAGGTCTGGCAACACTTTTATGATGATTGAAAAGATCTAGCATTGAATGGAATGTTAATGATAAGAAAAAGAGAATCGCTGGATGATTTCCTTGAAAAGTGAAAAAAAAAATGGAATCTGATAATAGGGAGAGGTGGCCTTAGCAGGGAACACAGACAGTTCATTCTAGGCAATGGGGATGTGTTTGCAGAGAAGTGGAGAACTCAATGGATGAGGGGATGTGAGTCTATATCTCCCCTCTCATTACTTCAAATCTCTGAGGAAAATGGAAAGAGAAGTCTGGCAGCCTTACCTTAAAATGACTAGAAATATAACAGATAGCAAGATTTACAAATATCTAATAAGGACCAATGGGAAGCATGTTAGCTTTAGGAATTTACAAATGGAAATCACAGCATAATATGAGGTGGGTTATGGGTGATAGAAATAAATGAAAATTTGCACTACTCTCAATAAATTCTTAAAATGGCTAATGAGAAAAAGGGTAAGACTAATTAATGAGGTTAAATAAGTAATTTTGAAAGTTTTAAAAATTGTGATTGAATAATTTAATTTTTAAAATATAAACAGATCAGTAGAAAGATTTAAAATATATTTTTATTTATTTCAGAGAGGAAGGGAGAGGGAGAGATAGAAACATCAATGATGAGAGAGATTCATTGACCCACTGCTTCTGTACACCCCCTACTGGGGATTGAGCCTGCAACTAAGGCATGTGCCCTGACCAGGAGTCAAACCTGGACCTCCTAGTTTATAGGTCAAAAGTTGGCCACTGAACCAAGCCAGCTGGGCAGATCAGTAGAAATTAAATGAACATGTTGTTATTTCCAACCCAAATAAGTAACAAGATTTATAGATTCCTAATTTCTAAGAGGGAATCAGTAAACATATGCATATTATTTATGTCTCTTGTTTTCTTAAAATTCCTTTGACTGTAATTGAAAACAAACAATAAAGATAAAAGAAATGCTTAATCTCCACCTAAGGTGTTTGACCTGATAATTGAAAACGTTCATCAGATAAATCTAGAACATGAACCTAAATAAAATATTCAGTTGTAATTTGACCTTGCTAGAGTAGTTATTAAGAATACTCTTAAAACTTCCAAGCAGGATGTTCTCTTGGAAACACCATTGTTTTTCAGAGTTGTAAATAAATTTGTTATGAATCTGAGATAAATGGTAAGGTCACTGAAGGCATAGCTAACAATCTACTAATTGGCAGGTGTAATGATGTTGTTTCTTTATGATTCTTATGATAAAAATTTAAATGAAGCTAAGTGAGACTAAGTTTAAAGAACAGGCCATATGTATAACACTTATACATGCATAAATTTCATTTTTATATGTTCTTATGGATTCTGTAGTAATTATATCTATAATGACAAATACCTCCTATATATTTCCGCTTCACAAAGGATTTTTGATGATGATTCGATGACATACCATTTATATTGGCTATACCCTGTCACTAATCTATAAGGGTATGCTAATGTATTTCTGTGTACAAAATAAATAAATATTGTAAGTCTGGAAACATATATAGCTATATAAATACCATCTATACAATATTCTTATTTATCAAGATCTACACTAATAGAAGAGAAATATGCAAATTGACCATCACTCTGCTATGCTACCAGCCAATAGGAATGAGTATGCAAATTATCCAACAAAGATGACCATGCCCATAGTGGTCAGGCAGCCGGCACCCAGCAGCCCCAAGTCCTGCCATGGTGGTGCTGGGGCTTCGGGGGCCCAGATCAGGGACACAAACATGCAGGGAGGCCAGCACCCAGCAGCTCCAAGGCCCACCACCATGGTGCTGGGGCTGTTGGGGAGTTGGGGGGGGAGCAGAGACACAAACCCACAAGAAACTTGTGGAAGGGAGATAAACTATCATAACTTTATCTCCCTTGCCACAAGATGAGAAAATTGTCCCTGGTTTATTTAGTGATGTGGCCACACCTTTCTATAAGCACAGGGTATGTTATGACCACTCCTAGGAAGGTCTAGTCAGAATACCGTCTCCAGGGAATAACACTACTGCAGGAAATCATCTAAGAGAGGAAACAAGCATTTGTTGGGTTTAATCTGAAGGTCAGAGAACATGCCACCCCAACGTATACTGTGTTGTTATATTGATGATTTTGACCTGCAGATGCTTGAAAAACAGCAAATGCATGCAGAGACTTTCACTGAAGTCTTCTGATCTGCCTAAAATTAGACTTCCCTAAAGTAGCTTAAATGTCATAGGTCCCCTTGACAGAAGAAGTGTCACCAGGCAGAGAAGACTGACTCCTGTCACAGGACAGGAGAGTAGAAGTTGACATCACACTCAAACTTTGTTACAAACTATTTTCCCTCACCCCCATTCATCTTTCCTAAATATCATTTACTCTCCTTTAAGAGGCCTACATCTCCCATCTCCTTTCCCTAGGAAGAAAGTATTTAAATCTGCAATCTAAGCCACCTTGAGGAGTTACTCATTTTTCCCTGGAATCTCCCACATATACAGGAGGTAAACATGTCAATGAACGTTTGTTTTCTCTTGGTGATTTGTCTTTCATTACAAGGGCCTCCATTAAGAACTTAACTATTTTTCCTCCTCCATAATTTTATCTTGGGAAAACAAGTCCCCAGCTGAACAATGAGGTTGGCTCAAGTACCAAGCAGTTCTGGCTGCCGGGAGGGAAGCTTCTAGGGAGAAATAAAGTATATTGGCATCAAAGTGGGACAGAGAGCACATAAATGGTTACTGGTGGGAGTTTAAAGTTGTTCAACATTTTTGGAGGATGATTTGGCAAATTCGATAGAAATGTTCAAGGTACATCCAGGAGTCTTCTAATAGGAATCACATCTGCTGAGATAAAGCACAAGTGCATAAGCCCTGGTCAGAACCCAGGATGCTACTGCGGGCTCCCCTTCCAGGATAGGAAAACGTGGGAACAACCTGCATTTTTAGGACAAGGTGGTATCTATACTAATAAAAGTGTAATATGCTAATTAGACTGAATATCTTCTGGATGACCATTCAGATGTCCTTCTGGACATCCTTTCTGACAAAGCCATGTTGGCAGGGCCAAGGCGGAGGAGGTTAGGCAGGCAGGGGAGAGCAGTTAGGTTGAACAGGCTGTTAGGGGAGAGCAGTTAGGGGGATCAGGCTGGCAGGCAGGTGAGTGGTTAGGAACCAGAGGTCTTGAGGGGTCCCAGATTGGAGAGAGTACAGGCTAAGCTGAGGAGACGCCCTTCTCATGGATGAATTTCGTGCACCAAGCCTCTAGTGTTTAAATACATTGATAAACATATCTACTCAAAGTAACATGTATACATTTTAAATATGGAAAATATCAAGGTAGACATTTGTGTTACAATTAATTACAAGGTCATTTATTTTTTAAATATATATTTTATGGAGTTATTTAGAGAGAGGAAGGAAGAGGGACAGAAAGCTGGAAACATCAATGAGAAACATTGATCAGTTGCCTCCTGCACATCCCCTAATGGGGATGTGCCCGCAACCAAGGTATGTGCCCCCTTGGCAGGAATCAAACCTGGGACTCTTCAGTCTGAAGGCTGACACTCTATCCACTGAGCCAAAGCAGTTAGGGCAACAAGGTTATTTCTTTAAAATAATGGAAACTCTCTAATTGTGGGCAAAGTTTATAAGTCAGAGCACCTGTTGTGGAGTTTTCTGAGTATTTGAGAAACTACACAAACTATATCCAGCATATATTCCCTGAAAATACACATCCACTGGAAATTGCCATTAAAATAATAAATAATGGTCTTATTCTTAAAGGGTTTTGGATTACAAAAAGAATTTACATTCAACAATGTAATCAACACAGTGAGTTGATGTAAAAATTGACCACAACAAAGAACCTTTTTAAGGTAAATTGTTTTAAGTTCTTAATGTTTAATATATTTTTTTAGAACATACATTGTTGTTTGTGTAGATTTACTATTCATTTGCACATGCCAGATTAATATATAGAAGACTGTGTATTGAAATATTTTACTAATGAGCAGAGCAAGTAGAAATAAATAGCTAACACCTGTAGGATATTATTCCATTTTTATGTGTGGAAAATTGCATGGAATTCTGACATTTTTAGTATACTGTGAAAGAGGCACCTCACACATTATGCCATTGACTTTCCAATAAACTATTAAATACTTTTTTATTCCTAACATAACTATTTAATGGCTCGGCCAACATAACCCTGACTAAAGCCTCAGTAAATTGTGCAGACGATTCTACCCTCAAGAGCTAGGCTTCAACAGCTTGGGTGCAAAGATTGTGATACAGTGCAGACTTCAAGCAAGAGGTTAGCGTCTTTGATTTGAGGGAATAAAACACTATCCAGAGTGGTGGTATGCTCTTCACATTTACCTAGTTTTTACAAAATAGGAGTAGCTTGAGAGTTTGAAATAGAGACAAAAATCACTATAATTTCAAAAGGGTGCCATGTGTTCTGTTTTCCCCTTCAGGTATTTGGAAAGACCAAAGAAGATATTGTGTAAAAATATAGGAAACCAATGAGAGCTACTAAAGTGCTCATCTCTTCTCAGAAATTGAGCCTGGTTCACTAGTCCGATTTAGCCATTCTTTCTTTCCCCTGAGCTCATAGAACTTAACACTAGCATGGAATCTTTTATTGTTTTTATTTATTTATTTATTTTGTGTGTGTGTGTGTGTGTGTGTGTGTGTGTGTGTGTGTGCGCGCACGCGCGCACGCGTTTTGTTTTGTTGGTTTTTTTTTATCACAGGTAAGTGATCCTTTGAAAGTTTCTGATTAAACAAGTGTCTTTAACCGGGTAGTCATTGGAGACTTAAAGATGGGTGATTTATGAATTAATTAAATAGTAAATATATGAATAAAATAATAAAATATGGATAAATATAGCAAAAATAGTAGATTTTAGAAATAAAATAGAAATGCTTGTGCTCACAACCATGATATGTATTCCTCAATAACTTAACTCTTCCTCTAATCACTTTACATCTTCATATTAACATTTGTATCATATCTTTTTATATATTCCCATTATTTGTGTACTTATCTGTGTATCTATATTAATCAGTTCTCCAGAGAATCAGAATCAATAATATAGACACACACACACATATATGTGTGTGTATGTGTGTGTTTGTACATATATATGGATATATATATATTTTTTTCTATCTAATAAAAGAGTAATACACAGATTGACCATCACTCCAATACACAAGAGGGTTGCTCCAATGTGGTTAAAGATCGTGCCCCCATGTGGACACAAGATGGCCACCACAAGATGGCCAGCAGGGGACGGCCGTTGGGAGGTTCCAGGGATGCAAGGGAGGGCAGTTGTGGGTGACCAGGCTAGCAGGGGAGGGCAGTTGAGAGGGACCAGGCCTGCAAGAGAGGGCACTAGGGGCAATCAAGCCTGCAGGGGAGGGCAGTTAGGCCAGCAGAGAAGGGAAGTTGGGGGCAAACAGACTGGCAGGGGAGCAGTTAGACATCAATTAGGCTGGCAGGGTAGTGGTTAGGGGGTGATCAGGCTGGCAGGCAGAAGCAGTTAGGGGCAATCAGGGAGGCAGGCAGGGGAGCAGTGTGGAGCCAGCAGTCCTGAATTGAGAGAAGGATCCCTACCGGGATCGAGTCTAAATGGGCAGTCAGACATCCCTCGAGGCATCCCAGATTGGAGAGGGTGCAGGCTGGGCTGAGGGACATCCCTCAAAGCCCATGCACGAATTTCATGTACTGGGCCTCTCGTGTGTGTGTGTGTGTGTGTGTGTGTGTGTGTGTGTGTGTGTGAACTTATTATAAGGAATTGTCTCATGTGATTATGAAGATAGAAAAGTTTCCAGATCTGCAGTCAGTAAGCTGGGCCAATGGCATAGTTCTGGTCCCAGGTCAAAGGAGTTTGAGAATCAGGAGAATTGATGGTGTAAGTTCTTTTCTTAGTCTGAGTAGAGAGGCAGAAGGAGACCAATGTCTCAGCTTGAAGTGAATCAGGCAGAGAGAGAGAATTCTCTCCTACTCAGCTTTTTCATTATATTAAGTTCTTCAGTGGGTTAGATAAAACCCACTATATTAAGAAGGCAAGTTGCTTTACTCAGTTTACAGATTCAAATACAGACTTCATCCAGGAACTCCCTCAAGCATCACACAGAATAATGTCTAACCAAATATCTGAGTACCTCGTTGTTTAGTCAGGTTGACACATAAAACTCTTCATTATCATTTCTCTATATGTACCATCTATCTATCTCTCTGTATGACCTGACCTAATCGTGGATGCACAAGTCCCATACAAATGGCCACCTCATTAAACCATGATAACAAAAGGAAGAAGAAAAAGGAAGAATAATGATACCTTGCTATCATATTACTTAAAAATACAAATGATTTCAATTTTGTCAGAAATAATTTTTCCTATGTAGTCTGGCACTGAATTAAAACTTATTTAATTGTTTAAATTAGTCTTTTAGGAAATGATAGGTACTGAACTGTCTTCTAGGAATGCAATACGTAAATGCCAGAAGACGTTTATATCCTTTTGAACCTTGTACTTTGGCTGAAAGAACAAACAAAACACTAGTACAATGAACAGTTTATTCCTTCATGCTGATTTATCTTGAATCTACAAAAAAGCAATTAAAAATGAATAAACAAGAAATCAACACGTATGTAAAGACAACTTCTTACCTGCTTAACACTGGGTCCTAATATTTTTCAATGCAAACTTTTAGCTTCAGTCCAACCATCCTTTATACTGTTTAGATATGCATAGTGATAAATTGCCTCTATATTTATACTTTTTTCCCATAGCCACCAGCTTTTATTTTGTATTAAAAACCTTTTGAAGTGTGCTATAAACTCTTTATCATGAATTGAAAAGTAGATTATCAATGCAAATAATAATATTATGCTAATCATTGATAGGCATTAACAGGCAGCATAAATGACATAACCTGATGCATACCATTCCCTGGCAGTAGAAAGTGAAAGCATCAGAGCATCAATATCATCAAATAAGCCAGTTCTTTTACTCTTTTGCCTTCTGCAGTCTCATAGTCTAAGACTGGATCCTAGCCTAAATTTATGTCAGATTCAGCATTTCCTAGAGCTCCAGCTTCCTGATTTATGTCCAGTACAGAAGAGATTCAAGGTAATTGATCTGGCTTAGATCTCATGCCTGCACCTGTTTTTAGCAGAGAGACTATCAGGATGAAAGGACGGACTGACTTACCTGATATCATTCAGACCACCGCAAAAGACAGAGATGATGCCAACATTCCCATAAGCACATGACCTCCAAAATGTATGTCTGGGGCTTTTGGAAAGTGAGGTGGTGGGTAACAGTTGACAAATACTATCATAGACTTCATGAACAGAATATTTTTCAAAGGGGAAAATATGACCTCCAAATTAAATTTCCTGCAAAAGAGGTCTAAAATACATGTGACTGCAATTGAATTTATTCAATTGTGATAGCCAGGGTTTTAGAAATTAAAATCAACATTATTGATGAGTTACTAACTGTATCAGCAGAGATATATCAGATTAGATAAATGAAACTATAGAAAAGTAAATAGGAAAGTATCTTTTAAAAAATTAGTTTTTGAAGTAGTTTTAAGAGCTTGAGACAAGCTTAAATATAACATGAGAAAGTTGTGTGAAAAATTTAAATCCTGCTAGTAACAGTTACAACCCATATGGTTCTAATGGTTATGCAAATTCTAATCATTATCTGTTCAGATGAACATTTTATTCATAGTTCCCAAACATGAAGCCCCAAAAATGTTAATAGATATTTCAACTATATCCTTAAAATCTGAGCTCCAAAGCTGGTTACACAGGTTAGGACAGTCAATCTCATTCCTTAGTAAATTATCTTCTCTTACTTTCCCTTATTCTTTATAAAAACAATTCCATAAGCCTTCTAGAATTGACTTCTTGATTACTTACAATCAGACATTACCTGTTGTAGTTTCTTACCAGGATTCCTTAATAATTATTGTTGATAATCTTCAAGAGCCCTTCTAAGATTCACATTTCATTATTTATTTATTTATTTGTTTATTTATTTAGTTAGGTAAAAGCTGAAAACCAAGAATGGACAGTTTGATTCCTTATGATTTAGAAGGATTTCTAAAACAAATAAAATTTCAAAGGAGGCCAAAGAGTAGATTTCTTCCTTAAATTATTTGAATATACAAAGAAAAAGGCATGTTAATTCACTCAAGTAGTTTTCATTATATTGGGTCCCATTCATCTTATAGGGAAGGAGAGTCATTTTTTTCTCACTATGACACCAAGCAATCTAATTAGTCTCAGTTTAAGTTTATTTGTGAATTTCTCTCCTTTCCTTATTTTACCCTTCCTCCCTCCCTTCCTTCCTTCCTTCCTTCCTTCCTTCCTTCCTTCCTTCCTTCCTTCCTTCCTTCCTTCTTTCCTTCCTCCCTCCCTCCCTCCCTTCCTTCCTTCCTTCCTTCCTTCCTTCCTTCCTTCCTTCCTTCCTTCCTTCCTTCCTTCCTTCCTTCCTTCCATCCTTCCTTCCTTCCTTCCATCAGCACAGACTTAACCAATTATAATTTAAATTATACTCCAATGACCTGAAATCTTGCACTGAGGACTACAGCCCTATTTCCTTCCATGATTCTCTACCAGATGTGCTGCATGGCTTTAACTCTGTGATCTCATTCTGGGGTTCGAGTTAAACTGTTTCTAATGACTGCTCTGTGTGATGAGGTCTCAGAGCTTTCAATAGTCTGAGACATACTGCTTTGGTCTCATTAACATGTCACTTTGTCCAAATATGAGTGTACGTCTGCATTGTCTCAATTCTTGGCATATTGCTTTAAAATAACATTGTTTTAAGTTTCTCAGACAACATGGCACTGTTCACAACACGTCCGTAACATCCAGACAAGTTTGGAAATTTTTCCAGACAAACTGATCCACATTTATTTCTTACCACTGATGACTCATGAGTGAGGGCAGAGCCCTTTGCTTATTAGTAGTTTTTGCCCTCCACTCAAGTTCATTCAGCTTGTCAGTTCAACAATGTGTGATGTGTCAACTTCAAAAATTAAACAAACCAGACAACACACCACTCACACTACAAAGAACTTGCATTTTTTCCCCCAACGGTCTATTGCTAGCAAATCCTATAGCTGGCTCGGTTCCAAATTATGTTTTCTGTTTATTCATCAGAAACTTATTTTGCCAGCTGAGCAATATACGCAGAGGTTTTCTCATTTAAAGAACATGTCTCTGTATGCAAATTCTTTAATTTCTGACTCAGAGCTTACTGAAAATTTAATGTTTTCTTTTATCTTTTAGAAAAAATAGGCACCAATGAGTGACACTCTTCAATAAATTATATTATTAGTTACTACTTATTTTTAAATCTAGGGACCTCATTTCCACATGAGGACCTCCGGTGGAACTGTAATGTGAATATCCAAAGTTAGAACTGCAATTTAAAAGTATACATGATAACCCAGGTGCATTGTTTCGCGTACAGACAAGAAAATGTGGCAAACTTGATGGAATGCTTTTATTTTGGGATTTTGTACTCCTTCCCCTCTGTAAGGAAGGCAGTTTCATGCTTGGCCAGCTTCCTGATTCTCCTTTGAGACACAGAATTCCAGTAAAAAAACAAAACAAAACAAAAATGTGGAAAGGAAACAGAGAAACTTCAACTCTGCTAACATAAAGTTGAGCTGAAGATAGAGAAAGGGAGATAAGAGCGATCCAGTTTAGTCTCTATTCGGGAAACAGTCATTAGTGTGAACTGGAGACAGAGATTCAGCTGCATGGAGAGTGAGCCTGGGGCGGGTTCAGGGGGAGTAAACATATCTTTAAACATTTTGATTTATGGTATAAATGGTACTTGATATTTTCATGAAAAACTAAAACAAAGATGCTAAATTAATTTTACATTTTATTGCTTGCCAAGTTTATAAGTCTTTGGCATGTCAAGACAGGGCCACAGAAAATGAAATATCCCGGTTACATATATTGACATGCACATTTGCAAACTTAACAATGGTTACATCTCATGAAAGAAGACTGAGGACAGGTAAAGGCAGATTTCTATATTTACTCTCTGCACAGCCATATAATGAATATTTAATTAAGCATACATTACTGCATCAGTTGAGAAATTAACAAGTAAATTCATTTTTCTATATTTTACAGCCGCTATCATACTAATATTTTGTTAATATAATTGGTAATTATTATTTCCTAAAGAGATTATTATCACTGAGGATAATCACTTAGGGGACAATAATAGTATTGACAAAAAATATACTTCTAAGGAATTTCATTGAAGAACAATCCAGCAATGTTTAGTTATCACAGATCATATGAGCATCTATTTAATATCTACCCCTATTAAAATAGACCCCATTTTAATACAGTTTTTTTCCACTTAATTATTTCCAATCCTTCTTGAGGTGTTGGTTCTTATCATGACTATAATTCATCTTAAAACTCACCAGCATTTTATACCATATCTTTGAATGCTGCCAAAATTTTGTTCAAGTTTATAATTAGTCTTTGGAGGATCTCAATCTCCTTTGATTCCAAGATACATTTTATTTTGTATGTAAATCCTGTTGAAATTTTACTCAGAAGAGTCATAGAAGGAAATGATTGAGATGTGTTACTGGAAATGTGAAAATAAAATCTCATTATAGATGCCTTGGGTGCTCCTTCATCCTTATGTTGGGGAATTCTCAAATAACAATATTACCAGATAACAATACTCATGTACATCAAGATGCAAGTACTACATTGATGCATGTGACACTGATCATAATAAAACTGAAAGAACTCTACTGTATAGAAGTAGAACATTCTTCATCACAGCTTCTCCTCCTTAAAATAATAAATTAGTCATTTTTGCAGAGAATATGCTGTGTGATTTAATAGGAATTTATGTTTTATCTCCATACATGTACTTGTAAAAGAAAAAATAATGATGATACTTTCCTACCTAGAAGGTAGCTCTAGTTCAGTGTACTTCTCTGTATATCTCATTGTATAATTTAGACTCAACGTGATGGCTAGAATTAGAAATCTTGGCATCTAACTATTATCAAAAATAAAATGGAACTCCAAAGTTATATTACAAAAGATAATCATAGGAGTATTTTCAGAAACCAGGACTATAGTATCATACCAAATATTGTAGAAAATTATTTTTGTAACACATAATATACTCTCTTAAACATAGTATAGTTGCACTTTTTGCTCATTTTACAAAAAATTATCACATAGGGTGGGAGTCCTTGGTGCCCATCTTAAATGTGTAACCGGCAGAATGCCAGCCAGAATAGGAGGAGATACAGATCTCTTCTAAAGATAGTTCTTCTTCAACACAACCTCTCTGACATTCTTGTTCTCTCAGCATAAATAAATGAACAAAATCCAGCATATCAATAATAGCAGCAATCACTTGGCTATTTCAAGGCTAAATTTAAACAATGAAAAACATTTACATGTGCTTTTAACCCTTCTAGATATCTAAAATAATACATCTCTGCACTCATGTGTTAATTTTTCAAATATATCATCAACTATACTTTAAACATGTTTTAAGCATATTTTAATACATTTTATTGATTTCTGAGAGGCAGGGAGAGGGAAAGAGAGAGAGAGAAACAATGATAAGAGAGAAACATTGATTTCTTGCTTCCTGCACATGCCTCAGTGGTGTTTGAGCCTGCAACCTAGTCATGTGCTTTGACCAAGAATCAAACTGTGACCTCCTAGTTCAAAGGTCAATGCTCAACCACTGAACCATGCTGGCTGGGCTCTTTTAAGCATATTTTATAATACTTTTCAAGATGTGAAACTTTCTGTGCAAAATAACATTTTAATTGAGCATATTTAATCTTCTTATGAGCTTTAATTTATCTTGTCCCAGCCTTCGTTGACTACATTGTGTACTAAGACTGTGGAGATTGGAAGAAGACAGCCATCTGAAAAGGGACAGAGGGCTCAGAAGAAAGCAACCTTGCTGACATCTTAAACTCAGTCTTCTGACTTTCAGAATTGTGAGAAAATTAATGTCTGTTAAGCCACTCAATCTCTGGTACCTTGTTGTGGCAGCCCCTAGTAAATTAACACACCAGTACTTAGGGAAAGGCTTATTGATTAACTAGGGGTCTGGTGCACAAATTTGTGTACTGATTGGGTCCTGCAGCCTGGCCTGCATCCTCTCACAATCTGGGACCCCTCCAGAGATGTCAGAGAGCTGGTTTCAGCCAGATCCACGCAGGCCAAGCTGAGGGATCCCACCGGTGCACAAATCTGTGTACTGAGCCTGTGCACCAGGTATGCATAAAAGATCTTTGGTTAATCTCTTCCTGCCCTTCTCCCTCCCCCTTTCCCTCTTAGGTTCATCAGTCTGTTCCATGTTTCCATGCTTGTACATTGAGCATCTGCCCCCTGGTCATCAGTGCATGTTATAGCTACCAGACGGTCAGCCAGTTTGCTGGTCACTTAGGCTTATATATATATACTAGAGGTCCAGTGCATGAAATTCATGCACAGGGGACAGAGGGTGTCCCTCACCCCAGGCTGCACCCTCTCCAATCTGGGATCCCTTGAGGGATGTCCGTCTGCCTGGTAGGATTTGGCCTAAATGGGCAGTCAGACATCCCTCTTACAATCCAGGACTGCTGGCTCCTAACTGATTGCCTGCCTGCCTTCCTGATTGCCTTTAACTTCTCCTGCCTGCAGCCTGATCACCCCCTAACCACTCCCTGTCAGCCTGATTGATTCCTAACTGCTCCCCTGCTAACCTATTTGCCACTAACTGGTCTCCCCTGCAGACCTGGGTCCCCTCCAACTGCCCTTCCCTGTAGGCCCAGTTATCCCCAACTTCTCTCTTCTGCTGGCCTGGTCACCTCTAACTGCCCTTCCCTGTAGACTTGATCACTCCCAACTGCCCTCCCTTGCAGGCCTGGTCCCTCCCAATAGCCATCCCCTGCTGGCCATCTTATAGTGGCCATCTTGTGTCCACATGGGGGCAGAATCTTTGACATCCTGTGTGTTGGAGTGACGGTCAATTTGCATATTAGTCATTTATTAGACAGGATAGAGGCCTGGTGCACAGGTGGGGACTGGCTGGTTTGCCCTGAAGGATGTACTGGATCAGGGTGAGGGTTCCCTTGGGGAATGGGGCAGCCTGGGTGAGTTTGCAGGACAGCCATTCCTCCCAGCAACCCAAGCGGAGGCCCTGGTATCTGGGAATTAGTTATCTTCTACAATTGAAACTTTGTAGCTTTAAGTGGAAGCCAAGGCAGGCCAAGACTGCGGAAAGCTTGACCTCCTCTATTGCTGGGGAAACCCAAGCCTCTCTCCTGCTCTCTCCTTGACTACAGCCATCTTGGTTGGGTTTAATTTGCATACTTGCTTCTGATTGGCTGGTGAGTATGACTTGTGGGTGTAGCAGAGATATGGTCAATTTGCATATCACTCTTCTATTAGATAGATATGGATATCTGGAACAAAATTATAAACTTTATAAATATGCTCCCACTTGGCTCTCAAAACAGCAAAATGTTCACTTTTCAGTAAGTTTTTCTATATTTGAAATTTCAAAGTCATATTTAACATTAAGTCTTAGCTCCATAATTTTTTGTGTATTTCTTTAAGACACAAGTTGTTAATGAAATAATACTAAATGCCCTCTGCTTCTTCTGAGTCTGGTACAGGCCAGGGGGTTCAACCAGGGGGCCAAAGAGCACTTGTGAACCATGGGTTTTAGGTTTATTCCCCTGTTCTGCCCCCACCCATGGCACAATACAGCAGATGAGGTCATTCTTGTGGGTTCAGGGGCAAATTACTGCATGGGCAGGTACTTGGGAAAAGCTCTATATTTATGATAATTACTATTAATATTATGCCAGTGACTAAGAATCTAATAGTTCTGGCTCAGAGGAAAATAAGAAAACTTGCTTTATAGACAGGGTTCCTACAGATATCTTTTATTAGGCAATGAGACATTCTTGCTATTTTATTTATTGGTCACACCTTACATAAATAGTATAAATACCTGCATCCTTATCTATGTATATGTAAAGAACCTATTCTGCTATTTATGTCTTTTTTCATCCAAGGCTCGATTTGCTGTGGGTGATAAAATTCAGTCAGAAGTTTTTAAAAGCTTCCACCTCCAACTTAATTAAAATGTCTGTTTGTCATCAAACATAACAAGCCATACATTATACGGATGTTTCAGTTTAGTTGGCTCTGCAAACATGTCACTTTGATCGATATAAATTCGACTTCACTCATGTACAGAAACAGTCTTGAAAGTGACAGCTCGGTTATGTTTTTCTCCCCAAAAAGAATTAGAGAAACCATGGATGGAGGGTTGTCAGTGAGTCTAAATGAGAAGTTTAGAAACAGAGGGCTGGCAGGTCCCAAAGCAGGTAAGGGAAACTTGTGAAGAGTTTAAAATGGGATAAAAAGATTATGGAAAACATAGGGTAATCACAGAGTTTGGCTATCCACCTTGCTATTGCATATCATAAAGAAAAAATGTGGACGAATGAATGCTAAAGGGGTAGTAGCTTTTACCCAAGGGAGAAGTCTCCCAGAGAGCATTTTTGAGTATTCACACCAGGAAAATCAAAGGAGAATCCCTTAGCTATTTCTGAGAGATGGACATGAAAATATTATGGAAGGAGAAAAAAGATTAAAATAGCATTACAAGGAGATTTTTTAAAAAATAGAAACCCAGGCTAACATTAACATTTTTGAATAAGTGAACTAACTCTAAAGCTCATGTTCTTTTTCTTTGGACTGTTGGTAAAATGTGTTTTAATAACTTCATTTCTTATTGAAAATCCCCACATGGAATTAGATTAAGCACTCGGATGCTTTTCTGAAGAAATTACAGTAAGACTTCAATAAATTTTCCTTCTTAGCATTTTCAGATGCAAGGTGGTCACTATGCATTTCTGAATAACCAAGTGACATGACAACCTCTTTTCCTCATTAAGGTATAAAAACATGCTTTAGCTTGTCTGGATTTCATGAAGTCTGGCCTGCAGGTATAGAATTCGTGTGTGCTAGGGCCCACAATTTGTTTGAACTCAGCAGTCTTTATTGCCTACTTTAATTAATTTTCTTTGTCACATTCCATATATTTCCTTTACTGCATTCAAGGGACTATGTCAAAGTGCCCTAGGGTGACTAATTTAACACCTGAAATTTCCATCATTGCTGTGAGTGTGTGTGTGTGTATGAGTATGTATGTGTGTGTATGTGTGTGTGTCTCAGATTGACTAGTGGATAATGATATGCATGAGTGTAGCATAGAAAATACCCATAGCAGGCATTCTGTTTTGGATAAGGTTGCATTAGGAGTTCTTAATAAGAATAGCATATTTTCTTTGAAGTTCCTGGGCAGGACCTCTTGTAATTCCCTGTGTTGCTTTTATTTAGAACATATAGCTGCCCCAATCTTTGTTCTCAGTTCAAATCTCATTAGCTTGGTGTTTGCATTCACTACTTATATAATGATGAAAACTTTTTTATTTGAATAAGGCCAAAGGGAATGTGTGCGTGTGTGTACATGATTTGATTAGAAATTCTCAGTGCAGTCACAACTGAGAGGCAGAGACATGAAGACATAATAAGAAATCTTAATCTCCAACCCAAGGCAATGATACCTTGGGCAAATCACACTGTAGACGCTCAATTCCCTCAGCTCTAAATGGGGAAAACAATAGTGCTTTCATCACAGAATTACTATGTGGATTAAATTAAAGAATAGGTAGAAAAGTACCTGGCAAATTGTAAAGCAACATAAGCACATTAGTGAGGAAATCAGCATAATGTGAAACCGTGAAAGAAGACAAACTGGGTCTGAAGCTCAGTTCTTCCACTAACCTCCTCACTGCTTAACTTTTCTCTGCCTCCGTGCTTCAAACCTACAAAACAGGAACAGCAGAGCATCTCCTCTTGGGTTATTGTGAGGAATGAATAAAATTCCCATAAAGCATTTTCACAATGCCACTGCAGAAAGAATATTCAGTTAATAGTAATGATAGTATGTTACTCTTTCAGTTCGAAGTCCATGTGCCTCTGAGGACATCCTGTGTAAGCAGAGCCTTCTTTCTCTTTCCTGGTAACAACTCCACTTCATCACCCATGATGTCGGATGTAGGGAAGGGTTTCTCTCATACCTCTAAATTCCTCTTTAATAAAGTGAGCAAACACAATGCAGAGAAGTCTGTTCCTAGCAGGTATCATGTGTCATGTCAATACTTGGACATTAATCGATTAGGATGGAATGATGAGGACGAGGCAAATCACAGCATAGTTTCTGAAAACAAGGGCTAGAACAAAAAAGTAGCCAAATACATAAATTTAGTCTCATAAGATCTAGAATTTATCAGGACATCAGAATAAACAAAGGAGAGAATAAAAGGATAAATGAGAAACTATTAGATATACTAATTATGCAAGTGTGTTATAGAAAAAAAATTTAATCAGATAAAAAGCATTAAGATGCCGAAACTGGTTTGGCTCAGTGGATAGAGCGTCGGCCTGTGGACTGAAGGGTCCTGGGTTCGATTTCGGTCAAGGGCATGTACCCTGGTTGTGGGCACATCCCCAGTAGGGGGTGTGCAAGAGGCAGCTGATTGATGTTTCTCTCTCATCGATGTTTCTGACTTTCTATCCCTTTCCCTTTCTCTCTGTAAAACATCAATAAAACATATTTAATAAAAATAATAAAAAGCATTAAGAGTATCAGCTACAAGCTATTGCCAGACATGTGGTGGAAGGACAGACACCCAACTAAGAGAAAATGCGAGAAGACAGAAAGGATTAGACACAGAGTCAAGGCAGCATTGTGGAGCTAGCCTTTCTTTCAGTGCACATCCTCCTACGTCCCATCACTGCCTTCACCACCTCTCACATTTTGTGAAAAAATTACAGATAATCCCCTAAAGGTGTGATATTTAAAATTTGAGTGGACTACAGAGCAACTTCAGATGTATTAGAGGTGTTTTTTTTTAATAAGAATAACCAATTAACACATTTTTGAGAATATACTATGTGCCATGTACGATACAAATAAACTCTGAAGACTCAAATCCTACCTACCAAAATGAAGATAGAATCTAAATGGGATGACAGATATAAGTGCCATCTCTTTTTTTTAAGTTAAAAAGTAGTTTGCAAAGTCATCAGTTAAACATAAACTAGGAGTAACGTATGTCCTTTCTCCTCTAGTTTACCGAGTACCCACACTTTTCCTATTATGCATCAGGAACTCTGATAGACTGCCAACTTACAGTTATTGAAACAGGAAATCAGAAAGGCCCTCATTAAACAGAGACTGTATACATAGTGACACCTCTGCATACATTGACCTACTCATTTGTGTATGTTTTGTTCATTTGTACAGTTAGAGAGGTGCAGGCATTTCTCCCTCTCCACACTCTCTTTTCATCTTAATCCAACTCTTACTTCTACATATGAACTTTCACTTAGCCAAGCATTAGACTTTCCCTTTTATGCAACCTTAATTTTCCATAATTCAACAGGAAAGTTGTGGAAAACTGCAAATAAATGACCACATGAAAATCACTCAATTTTGTTAGAAAAAAATAATTCTCCATTCAGGAAACCAATCATTAGACTTAGTTGTCAATCAATTTGCTTGCCTTCCAGACAAGATCTGGACCAGTCTCCAGTAACAGATTGAGTTCCTGTTTTCATTGACCTTTGCCTTTACCACTACGTCCCTGGGAAATACATCTCCCACCCTCTCATTGTATTGCTTGTTTTCTGGGCTTCTTAAAACTTTTACCTTAACAGCCCACAGAGAGTTTTTATATGAATTAAGTAACTTATGGGTAATTATTACTTGTCTTCATCCCATATATGACTAACTTGAAAGGGAGTGTGGGGAATAGGGTCATTAAGACAACGTATTTGGTTGAATCAACTAAATGGTCTTAGAAAGAACTCCCAGATTTCAGAGGCTTAACACAATGGAGGCTCATTTCTCACTCATATAACACATCAGTGCAGGTGTTTGTTTGATGGCAATTTGAGGACTCTGGTTCCTTCCATCTGTGACTTCATCATACCCTAGGGACGTATGATTTTGTCCTAGATCTCTGCATGCAGCTGGAAACAGGAGGTAAAGAGAATGTAGAGAATCATGCAGGAGCATTTATGGGCCAGGCCCAGAGGTGGTGAATATCACTTGAATTCTTACTCCATGAGGCAAGACTCAGTCAACCTGCCATATGTAACAGAAGTGAGGAAAGGACATGCAGGCTACCTTGAGTCCAATGGGAGAATGAAACATATTTGATGAATAATTAACCAGCTTCTTTTTGCCACAGCCTCCACCTTAGAAAATAAAATATCCATTCTACTCAGCCCCATGCTATAAAATACACTCATTTCTCTCCCCAACAGGGCCAACTTGAAGACACTTTTAGTAGTTGTATCCAGTTTAAAATCCAATACCTACCAGGAATGTATAGTTCTCAGTAGCGACTCATGATGTCCTATATAATAAAAGTGTAATATGCAAAATGGCCCAATGGCAGAACAGCTGAACGACCACCCAGATGACCATCCAGGGGACCTTACATCTGGCACGATGATACCCACTGGTGTCAGACCAGCCAAGGTGGGTGGGATTCAATTGGTTGGGGACCTGGCCATTGCCCCATGATTGTGCCATAGAGGGAGGTCCAGGTCACCGAACAGCAGGCTGCAGCAGGTGGGAGGATCTTCCCTCTGCGAAGAAATCCCAGGTCCCAGGTGCTGGCAGCTAGAGGGACGCCCAGGTGCCAGAAAGAAGCCAGTGCCAGCAGCCAGGTGAAGAAAGGCCTACTCTTGCATGAATTTGTGCATTGGACCTTTAGTAAAGACATAAAAACAAAAATGATACACCACCACTCACCAACACCCAATATACATTAGAATAAGCGGCAGATAACTCAGTGAGCAAAAAAGGAATATTGGGAGAAAATAGTGCAAAATTTATTGATTAGACCAGAGGCAGCTCTCCGAGAGAGACAATATTGTCTCTTGTCTTTAGCAATCCTTGGTTTTTCCCTCTAGTATGTTCTTCATTTGTCCTTATTGTCCATTGTTAAGGATTGCTCAGAAAATCCTAGTACTAGTATATGGTTGTTGTCTCTGCATTATTTTTAATAACACCCCCTTTCATTCTTTAAAACATTGGTTTGGTGATAAAATATATGGTTACACCATCCATGACAATATCTAAAATGAGTATTAGGGAATACAGCCTATTTGAGATCTGCAGTGCTTACCAATTCTACTTCTTGCCCTGCTAGTTTGGGAACTTTCAGAATTTTTTAAACACTTGGACAATCAGTCGATTTTGGGGAGAGGAGAAGGCCTGGGTTTATTGTTTCTTTGAAATATAGTTCATTCAAAAACTTAGGATCTTTTGATTCAATTAATTATCATCCCACCAACCTCATCCAAACTTTTTCTCTAGACATAATTCTTAAAGCTAATTTATTTAATCACATTAACACTGACTACCTTGGACATAGACAATAGTACAGTGAAGGCCTGGAGGGGGTAGTGGCATGTGGGAGTGGAGTAAAGGGAGTTATTAGAGAAAAAGGAGGACATTTATAATACTTTCAACAATAAAGATAAATTTTAAATAAATAAACAAATCTAAGTGGGAAGGTAGCATTCATAAACAGATATATGATTTTTTTTTTCAGTGATGAATGTTGGGTCTTTGGAATTCATGACCTGTTTTAGTCTATGATATTATTATTTGGCATCCAAAACATTATCTTTTCCAAAAGGCTCTAGATCTCTAGACTTTCCTAGTTATTTTTCAATATTTTGTTCAAAGTCAAATAATTCTCACCTGAGAGCATCTCTTTCTTATTATAGAAAAAGCCAATAATCATCAAAACACACCATCAATCTGATTATTTCCAATGACTTACCCTGAGCTATATACTCACTAGCTGTATTGTCTATAAGATTCCTTTAAAAGCAGATGTCTGTATTACTTTGCTGATCATTTCCTATCAGCTAAGCCAGTATCACATATTTTAGCTTTTAGTTAGAGGGCAGCCTATAAAAGCCAATAATCATCAAAACACCCCATAAATCTGATTATTTCCAGTGTTAGGATAGATGTACTGCTGTAACAAATCCCTAAGTTTCCTAAGACTTGACTTAAGTTATTTAAAGAACAGCTCATTGCGATTCTTCATTGGGCATCTTTAAACATGATAACTTAGATACTGGCTTTTTTCATACTGCATTTCTACAGATCTATAGATCCCTGAGGCTCTCTAAAACCAGATTACTGGAAGAAAAATTGCATAGAAGCTTTTACCATCTGATATAATAAAAATGGATAATATGCAAATTGACTCTAACTGGGAACAACTGGTCACTATAACACTCAATGACCACCTAGGATCAGACTCTCAATGCAGGAGCTGCCCCCTGGTGGTCAATGTGCTCCCACAGGGAGAGCTCCACTCAGCTAGAGCAGGCCTAAGCCACAGTTGGAAGTCCCCCTAGGGCTGCCAGAAGGTCATCTGACTGACAGCTTAGGCCCAAACCCCTGGGAAGTGGGCCTAACATGGCAGGTGGACATCCCCTGAGAGATCCCAAACTGTGAGAGGGCACAAGCTGCTGAGTGTACAAATTTGTGTGCACCAGGCTTCTAGTTCAGGTATAAAAGTTGTGTGTATCTGTGGGAGATAAACCTGACACTCACAAATTGTAGTGTGGTTTTGCCATCGGTGATGGGAGAAAATATTTTCTTTGGGTAATGGGTACACGATGCAATATACTAGTACAGATTTTGTAACATAGAAACTCATACCTGAGTCCTATATGATCATATTAAGTAATATCACCACAGTAAATTGAATTCAAAATTTATTACCCCCCTTCCAAAAAAAAAAAAAAAAGCTGTATCACAATCAGTCATATTCAGTGAGTACGAACTCATTCACATGATCTAAACTAACTTAAAAGATAATGAATAAAGTAGTATAATTTTCAGCGTAGGACAAAAAGAAATACTTTGCTCAACAACAAGTCAGTCTTCATTAGTAAATAAGTAAATAGTTACCAAGTGCAATTCTGTACATTGATCATTGATAATAAATGTTATGGTTTTTCCTGTTCCCTTATAATTTCATCTAAAACTTAACAACTCAATCAAGTCTTTCTTCTCTAAAAACATCAGCTGTGGCCAAACATTACAGCCCAGAAAGGTAAATTTCAGTTACTGAGGTACTTAAGTCTATTTTAGTTTAAAAAATGGTTGGTTAGTATTTGGTACCAAAAAAGCTATATGGCCCTACAAAACATTTCAAGGAGCTATCAGCCCTCTAGTTACAAGTCTAACTGGAAATCCTCTTGACTTAGGCTTGATGACAACTTAATATATATTATTAAATAGCCATGGAGCTTTTCAAAATGCAAATCCATTACAAATTATATTTGTTTAAAAATTTAAAACAAATTATTCAGAAACATTCTGAAATATTAAAACACCAGTGTTAATTTAATCCAGATTTTTTAGCAAAGACTAACAACTATGTTTATAAGTTAGCATATTAACCACCAATTTATTTCCAATTATTTCCTTAAATTATGGTGTGTGGTTTTTTTAGCAGATGTCTTCATGAAAATATTTACAGGGTTCCATTACTAAACTAATTTATAGCAATAAATTATTTTTTAAAACCTAGATAAGTCTTTCCCTATTTTATTGTCCCAAGCTTTAATTAAACATACCCTCAAGAAAAAAATAAAACAACCAAAACACTTGGTAAGTAGTAATATTTTTATTAAACATTATAAAATATAGGAAAAGTTAAGAAATGAAAATTATTATTAACAACATTTATATATTATGAACAAAATCTTGAAAAAAGGTTGGAAATAAATATATTCACATTTTAATATTTTAAATATCTTATATGATATATTACCTATTGTTATTATTTTTCACATTTAATAATTTTATATTAGAATATTTAATAGCAAAAGTAATTTGACAAGTACATCTAAAAATCACAGATTCTACTAATTCCTTAAGTTTGGGTAATTATTTTGTTTTAAATATCTTTATTCTTATAAATTATGCTATAGTAAATATCCTTTTATAGAAATATTTCTGCATAAATGCCTAGAGTTATAATATGTTTATACTTCAAATAACCCTATATTTTAACTCATAATTATCTAGGGCTACCAATCCATAACCACTTTCTACCTTGAATTAAATTTGTAGTAGCTCTATCTAATTTAGTCACACTGAGTTCTCCAAATAATTATGCTGCCAATCAAATCCTATACGTATTGCCTTAGTTAATGATTAGAATATTTTTTACTCTATATATTTTATTTGTCAATCACATTTGATATACAATACTGTATTAGTTTTAGGTATACATCCTGGTGATTACACATTAAATAACTTTCTAGGTGATCATCCTGATAAACATGATATCCTTCTGACACTATACATAGTTATTACAACATTTTTTACTATATTCTCAATGCTGTACTTTACATCCCCATGACTATTCTGTTACTATCAATTTGTACTTCTTAAACCCTTCATCTTTTCCACCCATGCCCCCAAATCCATCTCATTGGACAACTGTCAAATAGTCTCAGTATCTATGAGTCTGTCTCTGCTTTATTTGCTCACTTGTTTTGTTTTTTAATTCAATTGTTAATAAATATGTATGTATTGCTATTTTATTATTCATATTTTTTCCTCTTCTTGTCCTTCTTAAAGAAGATTCACACAATTGATGCATTGCTGGTTTGGTGGTGATGAACTCCTTTAGCTTTTTCTTGTCTGAGAGATCTTTATATGTCCTTCTATTCTAAATAACAGCTTTGCTGGGTAGAATAATCTTATTTATAAGTATTTTCTAATCATTACTTTGAATGTTTCTTGCCACTCCCTTCTGGCCTGCAAAGTTTCTTTTGAAAAATCAGCTGACAGTTTTATGGAAGCTCTCTTATAGGTAACTAGCTGCTTGTCACTTCCTGCTTTTAAGATTCTCTCTGTGTTATTCTTTTTCATTTTAATTACAATATGTATTGGTGTGGACCTCATTGGGTTCATCTTATTTGACATTCTCTGTGCTTCCTAGATTTGTACATCTATTTTCTTCACTAGATTCTGAATGATGTCTTTTCTTTGTTTCAGTTGTAATTTTGATGTGGCTGTGGGAGGATTCCAGTACCACATTTACATATACTGCCATCTTTACTGGAAGCCAATGAGTGAATTATTTCTAAAAACATAATTTTAATATAAATTAATATAATTTGTGAATGCTTTATAATATTTTGGCCATGAATGTTTGGTGATTTGGAAGCTCTAAGAAAACCACAACTATTTGGAAGACATTTCCCAATAGTTGTTTAAATGTACAGATATATATAGCTATTCATATGTGTGTGTTTGTATAAATATATGCTTGTCATAACTATACAGTTTTATAAAAGTACTCTAATTTTCTAATTTATCAAGAAAAAAGCCAATTTAAAAACATTCACCAGGAAATTATGACTTCAGTAATTATTCCAACCTATATTAAGAAAAACTTAGTTCCAGTGTGCTACTCTTTGAAATGTTAATAACCACATGATTCTCTCCAGAGAACTTCCTGGCATCCTTAATCATGTATCCACAATGAATGTGTTTCCTGTTCAGGCAGTATTATGGCTGCATATTCTCATACTAATCGATCTTTATTAATAAGTCATCCTTTACCTTATTATATGGCAATTTAATTTGTAATATATCTTTATTTCTCAGTAGAAAGTAAGTTTCTCAAAGGTAAAAAATGTATCATAGCCATCTCTTATACTCACCTTCCCACAAATTTCCTAAGTAAAATCCTTGGCCTTAGAGTACTCAATAAATTGTGAGGAAATAAATAAATAAATAACTGAATAAAATAGCAAGAGTTAAAAACATTTTAGTCAGAAAGAGACTTTCAATAACTATGTATATACTGACTTTCAACAACATTTCATTTTGCTGTTGAGGTGGTGGTTTTTTTTTGTTTGTTTGTTTTTTTTGGGTAGCTTCTTCATTAGAATATGAGATGGATGATTGGAACGGTAAAACAAAATACAAATTCTCTTCAAAATTCCAAAGAAAAAATAACTTTCACAACTTCTGAGTATACTTATCTGCAGGTAGAACATGTTTAGACATGTCTGGGCCAGGTGGCTTATTTGGTTGGAACGTCATCCATAAATCAAAAGGTCAGAGTTGATATGGGAGGCAATGGATTGATGTTTCTCTCTCACATCAACATTTCTTTCTTTCTCTCTAAAAGTCAATAAAAACATATATTTGGGTAAGTATTAAAATTATTTTTATACTTGGTGAAGTGGGGGAATGACAATAAAAATAAATTATAGAAGGCCCTTTCTTTAAAATACATAGATGATTTTATTCATATCTAGAGAAGTTTCAGCTAATTTCGAGTGCTATATATTTCAAAATGTTAATAGTTTTGAAGTAGTCCCTAATTCAAATGTTTTATCTGAAGGTAACATAAAAGGTGTTATTCACAAAATAATCAGTGATTCTGAGAAATTATTTGCCAGCCCTTTTCTTTTTTCTCACTTCAATCTAAAATGTAGCCTGAGAGTTTCAGAGTAGAACTCCCATTAATTTTACAATTTTAAGTTTTACAGTGCTATCACAAATACTTTACCTGACTCTCTTAGAGAATAAAATAACATAATTTAAAAATCATTCTTTGACATAAGCTTAGGTTCTTTAGCATGAAAACCGCCTTTTGCAGTGCACATTTGAACTATATATAAATAGATATGTGCAGTAGAAAATTTAACATGAACAGTTAACTTGGTTTCTAAGGAGAGAGCTTGCCTTTGTAGGGTCATATTCTTACAATACAGTAAGAAACAAAGTGTAATTAAAGGTATCTTATATAATAAAAGGCTAATGTGCAGATTGACCTAATGGCAGAACAACCGATTGCTATGATGCACACTGACCACTAGGGATCATATGCTTAATACAGGAGCTTTGCCCTAGTGGTCAGTGTACTCCCACATGGGGAGCATCGCTCAGCCAGAAGCCCTGAGCCTGGCTCATGGCTGGTGAGTGCAGCGGCAGTAGCAGGAAACTCTCCCGCCTCTGTGGTAGTGCTAAGGATGTCTTACTGCCTGCTTAAGCCCTCTCTCTGTTGGCAGTGGGCCTAAGCCATCAGTCAGACATCCTCCAAGGGCTCTCGGGCTGCAAGAGGGCACAGGCTGGTCTGAGGGACCTCTCCCCACCCCAAGTGCACAAATTTCATGCACCAGGGCTTTAGTTTTAAAGAACACTGAATTTTATGGTTTCCAAGAATATTTTTTAAAAGCTGAGCTTTTCTAGGAAGTTTGTTTTGATTACTTTTCTAATCCAAGATCCAGCCTCAGTTTTGAGCATATTTTTACATAAGATTATGGAAACAGCATCATAGAGATACATTCATGCATTGTTTCCCAATCTTATCAAGCTTGTTTTTAAAACCAACTTTACCACAATTCTAGGATCATTCTAAATTATCAGTAATTTAAATATTAATAAGAATCAAATAATAATAATTAAATAATGGAAGAATAACTTAAAACATTTGATAATTGTGTGTGTATGCATGTGTGTGTGTGTGTGTGTGTGTGTATGCATGCACATGCCAGGGATCATAATAGGAAATTTAAAGGTATTATTTTCAAACTCACACCATAGAAAGTATATTATGGTTTTTTTCTGTTTTGTTAAAGGAGAAAATTTATCTGCAGGAGATGAAGTGATTTATTTAAGACCATATGTCTTACCATTTGAAAAGGTGAACTATTTTCCTTATTCAGAATTGCTGTGTTTTTCCTTCTCTAGTCTCATGTACAGACTGACCTCTCTCCATGAGTTGGTAATCTGTTCCAGCTCAAAGCCACCCAAATTCTGTTACTTTCCTAGTACTAATTATAGCAGGATTAATAAAGCTGACATTTTATAGGGAAAATGATAATGGGATTATTAAGATGTGATTCAGGCAAAGAAATAATTATTTGAATCTTAGGCATGCAGAGATAATTGAATCAAAATGTTCTGAACTGCATGGGTGTAAGAACAAAAATCATTAATTGTGGCAGTCAGTCCCATAATTTATTTTTAGGAATCATGCTGATGCTTCTATGTATAAGAATAAGATGAAAGTGTGTTAGTAAAATTTGTCCATGTATCATGATGGGTAAGTGGGAAGGAAAATGTAATATTGGAAAGATTGACCTTCCAATTACCAATTTAGTCCTTCTAATTTACATTTAGGTAGGACTAAAATCAAAGTATTATGTTTCTTAGGATCAATGGCCTCTCTTTTGACAATTAAGTTTATGCTTCAGTTTTTATTAGAAATGTTTAAATGCATCTTGCAGGTGACTTTTGAAATTTAAGCCCAATTCAAGGAATTGGAGGAAAGACACTCTGCTCTAATTGAGCCAGTCAGTCTTAGAGATAAATGCTTCACAACAACAATGCTATTAGTATTTTTGGAATATGCATATAAATACTTGCATGAGCATAGTATTTACTATCAGTTCTTATTTTGAAAAATAAAAAAATCAAATATCATATTGTTTAGTTTGAAATATAATATTAATATACTGAAATAACTTTTCAAAAAATATGATAATAAGGTTGTACATTTTCAGAAGAAAAAAATGGTTGATCAATAGATGCTAGAGTGATTTGGATTATTTCATGGAAACCATGGACTTTGGTCAAGTTTGAAAGTCTAATAGAATTTGAATAGATATAATAAATATTAATTCCAGACAAAAAAGGAACACACCTATATAAAAATATATAAAATACATTAAGAAATCCCAAGTAGACCTATCTCCTCAGATGTATAACTGGTTACCATCATTTATATAATATCATATGGAAAAATTCTATAATTTGTCCAATTAGGTAAAGTGTTTGAAGAGGAAGAGATGAGAAATAATGAAATTTGAAAGGTGGGGTTGAGAAAATGTGAGACCCAGAATAAATGACATGTATCCAGATACTACATATTAATAAGATTTAAGAGTGTTGTCACCCAGGAGCTGAGCAGTGAGCAAAGAGATTAACCACCTTGCATAAATACTGAGGAGACAGTTTCAATAAAAACACTGTGAGAGCTTGATAGGTGTGGCTCAGGGTTTGAGTACCGAACTATAAACCAGGAGGTCACAGTTCAATTCTTGGTGGGGGCACATGCCTGGATTGCAGTCTCAATCCCTAGTGGGGGGCATGCAGTATCTAGCTGTTCAATTAATCTCTTTCATCATAGATGCTTCTATTTCTCTCTCCCTTTCTCTTACTCTCTAAAATCAATAAAAATATATATTTTAAAAACCTTGTGAGAGAATAAAAAGGAGTAGCAACATGGAAGAGGATTGTGATGGACAAGAAAGATGGTCACTGGTGATTCCAAATACTCTTGAAGAATTTTAAAAAAGGAGAATGTTAGTATATAGTCTATGCACTTGAGCTCCAAATTTCCAATTATCCAGCCATGTCTGCTACTCACAGAAATTGTGTAATAATATTTTGAACAAAAACAAGAAAATATACTGATTTCTGGAGGAACCAAGATGGTGGCATAGGTAAACACCTATCTTGCTGGCCCACACAACAATTCCAAAACTACAACTTAACGACAGAACAAACATCATCCAGACTCACTGGAAAGCCGGCTGAGTGAAAATTCCACAAATAAAAGTAAAGATAGGACACCGTGACTCAGAGGAGTGGCGGAGCACAGCATTGAAGATACTCGCGGAGAGAGAGGTTTGGAGTCTTGCACGCATGCCAGCTGAGAGGGCGGGCGGGCAGCTGCAAACCCGGCTGTTTTTCTTCAATGAGGAGGGCAAAGGCTTCCCACTGCACTGATTCCCCAGTTCCCAGCAAGGTCTGGGGAGCCCACACTCATACGAGGTAGAACTGGGTAGTGGGAAAGCATGCTGAAGCCCATGCAGCAGAGGTCTGCAAGCTTGTGGAGAGGGCAAGCTTGTGGAGAGGGCAAGCTTGTGGAGAGTGCGTGTAAACTTGGAATAGCAGTTTGCACATAAACTGGGGAACAGAAGCGCGCGACCATGCGGAGAGGACTCGTGACTTGCTCCATTGTTCGGGAGATCACTGTACTGCATTGTGTTACAACCCTGGGTGAGACTTTGGGGGGTGCAGACTCATTTGGGGAGAGGCTGAGTTGTCTGGCAGCGAGTGGAGATCGGTGGCAGCTTTCTCTCGGAGGTGCGTGCAGCCATTACCACCCAGCACAGAGACCCACACACCGCATAGGGTGGAGCTGACACTGCCTGCTCAGCCCAGAGACTCTGCCCATCCAACCTGAACACAGCTTACCCTTCACAGCCAATTGGCTGGAGGTCAAACCCTCCTAGTGCTAACAACAATAATCTGGGCTTAACTTCAGCAATACTGTACAACCCATAAAGGGCTGCAGCAAGAGTATCCACCTCAGGTAACTGGGGAGACTGAGCCACTGTCCCTTAGAGGACATCTACCACACAAAGTTAATGTACCAACTCAGAAAAGCAGCCACAATGCAGAGAAATGGAAAGAACTCAGATGTGAAAGAAATGGAGGAAAAAAGATGACTAGACATAGAGTTCAAAACCACGGTTATAAGGTTTTTCAAGAGGCTCCTAGAAAAGACCGAGACCTACAAGGAAATGAACAAGACCTACGAGGATATGAAAAAGAACCAACTAGACATTAAGCATACACTGACTGAAATAAAAAATATTATACAAAAACCTAAAAGCAGTCCGGATGACCGCAAGAACCAAGTCAAAGATTTGAAATACAAAGAAGCAAAATCCACTCGGCCGGAAAAGCAAGAAGCAAAAAGAATCCAAATAATTGAAGATAGTGTAAGGGGCCTCTGGGACAACCTCAAGCATACCAACATCCGAATTATAGGGATGCCAGAAAAAGAGAGATAGGAAGATAATGAAAACCTACTTGAAGAAATAGTGACTGAAAACTTCCCCCACCTGGTGAAAGAAATTGACTTCAAAGCCCAAGAAGTGCACAGAACCCCCAAATATAGGAATCTAAAGAGGACCACACCAAGACACATCATAATTAAAATGCCAAGGCCAAAAGAAAAAGGGGTAATATTAAAAGCAGCAAGAGAAAACAGTTAGTTACCTACAAGGGAGCACCCACATGATTGTCAGCGGATTTCTCAACAGAAACGATGCAGGCCAGACTGGTGTGGCAAGAAATATTCAAAGTAATGAATAGAAAGAATCTATTGCTGAAACCGGTTTGGCTCAGTGGTAGAGCGTTGGCCTTTGGACTGAAGGGTCCTAGGTTCAATTCTGGTCAAGGGCATGTACCTTGGCTGCAGGCACATCTCCTGTAGGGGGTGTGCAAGGGGCAGCTGATCGATGATTCTCTCTCATCAGTGTTTCTGACTTTCTATCCTTCTCTCTTCCTCTCTGTAAAAAAAAATCAATAAAATATATTTTAAAAAAAGAAAAAATCTACAACCAAAACTACTCTATCCAGCAAAGCTATCATTCAGAATTGAAGGTCAGATAAAGTGCTTTGCAGATAAGAAAAAGCTAAAGGAGTTCATCACCGCCAAACCAATATTATATGAATTGCTGAAAGATATTCTATAAGAAGAGGAAGAATAAAAAGGTAAAAATATAAATTATGAGCAACAAATACACATCTATCAACTAATGAACCTAAAAATCAAGTGAATTAATAATACAATGAACAGGATAAACTGGTGAATATAACAGAACCATATTCTGACTGACAATTCTTGGGGAGAAAAGGGGTGTGTGAGGTGCAGCAAGAGAGGGAATGGACTGACAATTCTTGGGGAGAAAAGGGGTGTGGGAGGTGCAGCAAGAGACTGGACAAAAATCATGTACCTATGGGAGAGGATGGTGTGGGGGAGATGAGGGCAGAGGGTGGGATGGTTACCGGATAGAAGGGAGCTATAGGGGGGAAAAAGGGGAAACAATGTAATTAATAAACTGAACAATAAAGATTTTTTAAAAAAGAAAATTAGAGATACTGATTTCCACATACAGATTTGTTCAGACCAGAAGGAAGAGAATATCTGTAAGATGTGATAAAAAAAAAAAGATGATTAAAGAAAATAAAAGTGCAAAGATGTCAGGGCCCTTTTCTCTTGGTTTCCGTACAATCATATAATCATATTTCAGAGAATGTAAATCATTCAGGTGCCTGCTATCTTGACAACTGCAATCTCAAACTGAAGATCTTAGGAGAAGAGTAATGATCCATTTAAAGTAATGCTCCAAGAGTAATCATGTCTTAGACTTTTGAAAGTTACTTTGAAAGTATTTGCTGGAACTCTTCATAAATCCTTTGTACAATCTCATGAGAGGTGGTTATTGTAATTTCACTGGAACTTATTATTTTCTGGCAGTGCATTCCTTTCTTTGAGATTCGAGTGTTAATGATATCTTGCTTTCCACTACTTACATCTCTGTCCCCTGGGACAACATAACATAAATCTATATTTCTTCTTCACCCTCTGTCCCCTTAAAAAAAAAAAAAGAGGAAATAGCTATTTTGTTTTCTTTCCCAGAATACAAAGTGTGTCTGTTTTCTTCATTTCTTATTTTAGGAATATTTTGCTTATCATCTTCATATTTAGATCTTTCCTTTACTTGATCAGTTAGTTTCCATCACTTCCATATTCTAAACTATACAATGCTCAGAGTTGATCATAATACCACAGGCTAACAGAATCTGGGTAGAGATGGAGGAATGAAGTGTTAAAAACATACTATGTAGAAGTAACCCTCAGAGGTAAGATCTTAAAATAATAAAAATTTAAGAGCATTTTTATGGAAAGCAAATAAAAAAGAAGTAGGCCCACAATTTAATACTTGGCATATAAAGATATCTGAGTCCACTAATTATAACATAGTAAGATCATGATATAGGAGTTTACTTAATAAGTTTAAATCTTGCATTGTCATTTACAAGTTCAATCTTTTAAAAATGCATCCAAAAATAAATTAATGTTCTAATTTATATAAATAATATATATTCCAGATACAAAACATTTGCAAAGATTAGCAAATAAGATAAAACATCTATTAAGCATTCACAATAAAGTAACTTGACTCAAAATGTGAAAAACTAGTTTTCAATAGAAAAAGTTGTCCATAAAGTTTAATTCCACGATTAGGTACTTTCCTCAAGCCCTGCCTTTTATTTAGATTAGAAAGGATTCAGTTTTGTATTTATTTGCAGGAATCTATACACACCAAAAATGCAACCAGATACAGAAATTGTGCATAGTGTTACAAAAGAAAAATAGTGGAAATTTTCCAGCACTAAATCAGTATGATTTAAGGAAAAAATGTTTAGTTAAAAATGAAGAACTAGATTTTGTGTCATTCCAAATTTCATACACACTTTATTAACAAAAGTCAGTTTATTAACATTTGAAAATGTATATACCAACTGCATGTCAAATATTGACTTAACCACTTTGCAAACATTAAGTGAGTACTTTCATCAACTCTATAAAGTATCTGACATTTGAGATGATATTGTGTTTTTTTTAATTCATAAATATTACACTAAAGCTTGCTATTTTTAATACTTATTACAAATATATATACTAGGGGCCCAGTGCACAAAATTCGTGCACAGAGGGAGGTTCCCTCAGCCCAGCCTGCACCCTCTCCAATCAGGAATTCCTTTGGGGATGTCTGACTGTTGGCAGTTGGACATCCCTCTCACAATCTAGGACCACTGGCTCCTAACTGTTCACTGGCCTGCATGCCTGATCACCCCTAACCATCTCTGCCAGCCTGATCACCCTTAACCACCTCTGCCTGCCTGCCTGATCGCCCCAAATGCTCCCCTGATGGCCTGATTTCCCTTAATTGCCTCTGTCTTGCCCACATCTGGGACCCAGGCTTCCCTCTCTCTGGCCAGCTATAGGCACCCAGGACCCAGGCTAGCTTCACTCAGGCTGGCTGCAGCCACAGGCAGCCTCAGGCACCCAGGACCACAGGGCATGTGGCTGGTCCCTCTCCTGGGCAAGAGAAGCAGGCACAGCTGTTGGCATCTGGGAACATGGAGTGGGTGGCTTGTTCCTCTCCCAGTCCATAGCCGATCTGGTCCCCATTCCTCTCTCCCAGTGTTGAGTGTCTGAGCCGTTATAGCATGTTGGCATGAAGGTGTGATGAATATTTGCATATTAGCTCTTTATTATATAGGATTTTAACTTGTCACAGTCTATCATCAAGTGGATATTTTATCACTTCATATCTTTTATAGAAACTTCACTGTAACAAAATTTCATTTTCCCAGGCAATCTTTGTGCTATTGATGTCATGTATTTTACTTACACAGATGTTATAAAACTGATATTATATTATTATTTGTTTAAATAGTTACAGTAATTACCTTTAAATATATTTCAATAATAAGAAACTTCTGTTATATTTTTTCCTATGCATATACTGTCTTTGGTGTTTTCCTTTTCTTGATATAGATCATTATTTGTATCTGGCAAAATTTTATTTCTGCTTGCAGGACTTCTTTTAACATTTCTTACACTACAAATCTGCTGGTGATTTAAAAATTCAATCTTTTACACATAAAAATATTTTAACTTTTTCTAAAATAGTTTAAAATAGTCAAAATATATTTTGACTATTTTAAAGTATTTTTAAAATATTTTCACTCAGTCTAGAGTTATAAATTGAGAGGATTTTCCCCCTTGTGAGTACTTTAATGCTGTTCCTCTACTATCTTCTGCCTTACACTGTTTCTGATGAGAAATATTTTGTAATCTTTATGTTTATTCCTGGGTACAGTGTGTCTCTTTTCTTCTGACTACGGCCCGGCCCGACACCCGGCCATCACAGGGCCCTGCGATGGATCATTTTTTAAAATTTTATTTCAGAGAGGAAAGGACAGGGAGAGAGGGATGGATAGAAGCATCAATGATGAGGGAGTGGAAGCTGCTTATTGGTTTTGCTCTTGGCGCCTCCTGTGTGGGTTTGTGTTAAAGTCTCTGTGGGACCACACCACGCGGTCCATTACTTGTGGTGAATTCATCCTACACGTAGGTGTAGGTTTTTATTTATCGGCTTCCTTAGCACCCCGGCCCGCAGGTTTCCCAGATGTCGGCTTGCGAGTTCTTCCTGAGTCAGACAGCCCGAGGCCTGGGGCTCGCTTTTGCCTCTGAGCTCAGCCCTCTGTCTCCCGGATTTCTGGATGTCACAGGGCGGGAGGCCCAGGGTCAGAACCAGCGCTGGGGACAGCGACCAGAGCTCCTTCACCTGGTGCTTGGGCCGGTGCCCAGGCCGAGTGCGGCTCTGGATCCTGGGTCACAGCGTGCCCACGGCGCCCAGACCATCACCGTCCAGTAAGGGCGGGCAGTGAGCCCAGCTCCAGGGTCCTGTTCTGAGGGGAGCTCTGGTCCCTTTACCCCAGGAGTGGGGCCATGCACGCCGGGAGGAGTCCAGGCCTGGGTCTGCAGATGGTCTGGGTCCAGTGCCTTTCTGGCCCATGGAGACATCCCCGCGCTTGTGTGTTAGCTCTCGCCTTTCTCACTTCCTTCCCCGCACTCCCTGCCGCCGCTCTGCACACGGGCCGGGCTGGGTTGTGTGGCTCAGTCTCCTCTGCCTCAGGGGCTGTGTCTTGGCTCCTCTCCTGCCCCCAGGGCTGGGCCTCACACTGGAGACAGGGAGCACTGGGAGGCAGGAGCTGGGAAGCTCCCCTCCTCCTCCTCCCCAGCCTCAGGACCTGGCATAGACTTGGCAAGCATCACCATCTGCAGGTGGCATCATTTGGCAAGCCCAGCCAGGCATAGTGGAGAGGTGATGAGATGCAGGCAGAGATGCACGTGGATTCAACTCATGAACCCCCCCCCCCCCCTCCAGCCAAGCGACCTCAGGCACATATCTCATCAGCTACTCCTAAGCTCAGTGGGTGCTCATGTTCAAAAGATGCCTGGCTCACCCCCTCTGTTTCCTCGCCTCCCTTACCCAGAACCTGGCCTAACCCAGGGCCATCACAAGGCCCTGCAATTCATTGGGGCCCCACCTGGCCTAACCTCAGGGCAGGAAAGGGCCTCTCGGGGACAGGCCCTTTCCAGACCTGAGCACCAGGCCATCACAGTGCCCCGCCATCCATCAGGGGCCGCCTTCGCTGCCTGGCCCTGGCAACAACCCCATTCGGCCATTGCCCTGTGATTCTTATTGGGCGTGGCTTGGTACTGTCAATTTGCATCTTACTCTTTTATTAGATATGGTCAATTTGCATATTACTCTTTTATTAGATAGGATATATACTTGATGTTCCTGCAATATCAAAATTTCACCTAATAACCTTTGTTTTGGTAATTAACATTACACTGGAAACTAGGAAGTTGATGAATTTTGATATAGAGAGTAGTTTGTCAAGAAGAGATAGTGACTAAACCAATGCAATGTTTGGAGGGGGAAAATGAAATTCAATATACACTTGTCTTGGAGACATCAAAGAAGAACTATGGCTAAGTAATGTGAAATACACCAGAGATTCAAGGCATGACGGGGGAGAAAGGTCATTGGACTTAGAAAGAAGAAAACCATTTGAGGTCTCTGAAGAATTATGGGCCTAGAATTTAGACAACAGGGGCCTAAAGGGGGCATTAGATAACTAGAAGGGAGAAACAGTGAATGCAGATTAATCATAAAAAATAATGGCAGTGAAACAAAGGAGAGAAATTGCTTGATGTTAAATAGGCAGTCTAGTTTAGTAAAAGTTTTCTTTTAATACATACATGTAAATGTGTGTATATATATATATATATATATATATATATATATATCCTTAATGTTTAGAGAGAGTGGAAGGAAGAGAGAGAGGGGGAAGAGAGAGAGAGAGAGAGAGAGAGATGAGAGAGACACATCGATTGGTTGCCTTTGCAACCAGGGCCAGATATTGAGTCTACAACTGAGGTTCATGCCCTTGCCTGGAATTGAACCCAGGACTCTTCAGTCTGCAAGCCAACACTCTTTCCACTGAGCCAAGCTGCTTAGGGCTGGTTATATTTTGTGATATTTCTGAAGCTTCTGAGTATCTATAATAATAAAATATATGCTGAAACTGGTTTGGCTCAGTGGGTAGAGCGTCAGCCTGCAGACTGAAAAGCCCCACATTTGATTCCAGTCAAGGGCATGTTCCTTGGTTTGGACACATCCCCAGTGGGAGGTGTGCAAAAGGCAGATGATTCATGTTTCTCTCTCATCAATGTTTCTGACTTTCTATCCCTCTTCCTTTTTCTCTGTAAAAATCAGTAAAATCTATTAAAAAATAAATAAAAGCATAAAAGCATAATATGCTAATTCAAGCAGACATCCTTCCAAATAATTTAATATCTACCTGAACTTACCAGATATTTATCTATCTACTAGGGAGGGGCCCAGTGCACGAATTCATACACTTTGAAAGACACTGTGGGCCCCAAGGCTGTGGTGGGCACAGGGCCAGGTCTTGGCCCGTCCTCCATATCCCTGCCAAGCCCCTCCCTCAGGGACTCCAGTTCCTTGTCTATCAAAAGCCCTTCTCCCATCACCATCACCCCCACACACTGACAGTGCCGATCCCATTTGCACCCACAGCCAGTGCGTAGCAATTGGGTCAGCACCAGCAGCAGGCACAAGCAGGGCTGATGCCATCACTGTTGCAAGTGGTAGTTTGCTGGCCCAATTGCTCCTTAGGAGCAGAGGGAGGTGGAGAGGACCTCAGGGGCAATCAGAGATAGGAGCCATCGCTCACAACCACTGATGGCACCGAGCAATTGGAACCAGCTCTGGATACCAGCAGTGGGTGCGAGCTGCAGTTTGGGTGCTGGCAGAAAGTGTGAATGTCCGGCGGGACCATGATGTGTGGGAGCAAGGTTTTTTTCACTAACCACCAGAGACTAGTCCTAATAACAGTGAACAACACCCTGCCTTGGTCTGGCACCCCCCCTCACCTGATCCACCATCCCACTGCAGCCGAAGCCCACCATGTTCAGTACCATGTTCAGTACCATGTTCCATGTTCCATGCTCTGCTGCCTCCTGCCAACACTAGCCATGTTCTGCATGTGCCACCTGGTGGTCAGTGCACATCATAGAGACCTGTTGGTTGTTCACTTTTGGTCTATTTGCATATTAGAGTTTTATATATGTAGCTATGTAACAGGTACTATATTTTCTGCCAGACCAAAGCAATCTCCAGAGAAATTATGATTCTTCATAATTTCTTATTCTTCATAAGAACATCAGTGCAGTGATGTTCTTCTTTTTCCTGGATCATCAGCAGACCGTGAGGTTGGGAAGAAGAGATAATTTAGGCATGTCTCTTGTTACCCACTCAGAATTAATTTTACAACCACATTGAGAAGACCTTTCTTTACATCTATAATGTTAAAGCCAGAAAGATTAGGAATCTAATGATACAATAACCACAATTTTCAGTCACCTTATGCTAGTTGCAAATTCCCAGCCATAGCATCTAAAAAATGCATTTCATTCTATACACACCAAAATATACACCCAAAAAATGCAGTCTAACTGTGAATGTCGTGGGCCTAACTATAAGATGAACATATGTCCTGAAATCAGGCATGCTTAACACTAAAAACAAACAAACAAACAAATAAACTTTACATTCAAGGAGCAGTGATACAAGTGACAATATACTTAGGATAGGTGTAACATAATAGTAAGTTATAGGGTTAAAAACATTCAGAGCAACTACCCTTAATTGAGTGCTTTTGTGTGAGTCGTTCTCTAAGGAGTTTCATTCATTTTATCTTTCAGTCATCACAGTAACCCTATTAAGTAGAACTTTTCATCTTTATTTCACAGGGTAGGAAATTAAGCTTGAAAAGGTTATGGTTGTTTTTTTCAAAAAAACAGGTAAAGTTAGGATCAAATTCAAATCCTTCGGAGTCAAAGTCTAGATGGATGCTTTGTGAGTATTCTAGAAGGCTAGCATACAAGCTTTGACAGGAAATCAGAAATGTTTTTCTGGACATCAGAAATGTTTTCCAATGTAGGCATATTTAAAGTGTTCACTTTTGAGAAATGTCATTTGTAATATGATTATATAACAGTTCTGCAGTAATGATTGTTTTGAAAACAGATTTTTATATTCATACTATTGATATACTAGGAAACAAGTCAAGCATCATGGAAATTCCATGTTTGTTTATGTACCACTTCATCGGTGATAAAGACTATGCGAACCTAGACAGTGGTACCCAGCTGAACCTGCACAAGGGAGAGTCACATACACCTCAAACATCTGTGAGCTCCCTCCCTTCACCAAGGATATCAGCCACACCCATCCATGTCTGGAATTCCGATCGTTGAGATTTTCCATCCAGGCTCCAGAAAACTTGCTTCTGCTTCTTCAAAATAACTCATGAGCTACAACCCTTTCCAGGTGCACTTCCACAAGCAAGCTCCAGGTCCTTTTCAAAGTAAGATGCCATACTTATTACACTACACATGTATTTCTTAATCATTTAGCATATGCTAGCTATCAATTTTATTAAATTATGAACTTTTAAAAATATGTTTTATTGATTTGAGGGAGAGTGAAAGAGAGATGGAGAGAGAGAGGAACATCGATGTAAAAGAGAAATTGATTGGCTGCCTTCTTCATGTCCCTCCCTACTGAGGGATAGAACACACAACGCAGGCATGTGCCCTGACCAGGAATCTACCTGGTGACCTTTAGGTTCACGGTATGATGCTCAATCAACTGAGCCACTTCTAGCAGGCAAATTACTAACATTTTACTATGTCACTAGTGACATGCTTGAGTGTTGTGCCCAACTCCATTTTTCTCATAAGCCTGTAAATTTTATTGTGTTATTTTGCACAGCACGGTGATTTTTAGGAATACACATGTAACATCACATGGAACCCACTGGATACCATTTCCTGAATAAATGATATTTCATGGCCTTGTTTATGTGTCTTAGAGACTTTTCTCAAAATAGTTGGAGAATAGCCAATAGCAAAGCTTTGGTGTGGGATCAGAAATAAAAAGTATCAGTAATCATAACATTCATATTTTGTTGCTAAACACTAATTAATCAACACACAGAACCAATTGTTACTGACATCCATAAAAAGGAAAGGCTGACTGGAATTGGTGAAAGATGCTGTTCCTAAAAATCCAAAGTATACCCCTCCTGGTTGTTCAACTTTTAATTTAATTGTTTGTTTTAAAATGCCAGCACTGACATTTTCAGTGATATCTGTTTGTTTAAAAAAAAAACACAGCTGTTGGTCATATGGCGTTTCACAAGGCAGAAAGGGGAAAACCTGCTAAGAGGAAGTTCAAAGTCATCAAGCTGCCTTCCCCTCCAAGTTAAGAGAGAAATTTTGGAGGGGGGGGATGGACAATGACCTAATATGAATTATCTATGCCAATATTATAGAAGGTGAAATTCAAAGAATTGTCACGATTCACTTACCTATGAAGAAATGTGACTGAGAATTTATACTCAAAGCAAAAATAAAAATTATTCAGAAGAGGAAAACAATATGCATAATTTCAGAAGATATTTGTGTCTTTTGTCTTAAAGTAGCCATATTAAAGCATAAAAGGAGGGGTGATGTATGAACTATCTGAAGACCTGTATGACAGAGGCATTGACCAGTAGAAATGAATGTTAGTCACAAAAAGCAATTGTGCCATCCTTGTGTACACTGTCTGAAGGTCATCTTCCCAGCAGAAAGGAAAATGTATTATTGCCTAGAAGTTGCCAGACTTCAAACATACACAGAAGAACCACAGTATATTAAAATTGATTATTTCTTTATTGCACACTAAGCTTTTTCGTATTTTTTGCCTTTTTCAAGGATAATGTCTTACTATGCTTAGTGTATCCAGCAGGAAGCACTAGGCTGGGCCATCTGATAATGTTCAGAAATGCAAAAGTAACCAAATTAGTTGACTTTCATTGTGTGAGTGCTGGCTGGAAGTCTGAGCTGGGTTAGATGTTTTATGTACCTGACCTCTAATTCTTCCAAAACCCGGAGGGTCATATGATCATCCCCATTTCACAGACAGTGAAACCAAGGCTCCAAAGGATTTAATTTGGGCCACGATAGCATAGAGGGGTTTAGGTATGTTTCATAAACCAGATCTTCTTTCTTATGCCTGGCATCGTACAAATGTGTTTCATTTTGGTTGGCTAGAATTAAACCTCTTCATTTTAAACTGACCTTCCCCAAACCTACATTGGGCCTATTTGTTAGATCAAAGGAAATTATCCCAAGGTTGTCATTTAACGCACATAGAGGATGAAAACTGTAAGAGACAAAAATATCTTTGTTTTCAAATTGATTTACATATCAAAGCCTTTTGGAGAGGCTGGAATAAACAGTTCAGTTTCTGGAAACTTATTTAAATCAACTTTCACATTCTTTGGAGAAGTTAACCACAACATTTTAAGGGGAATGTATAAGCATCTCAAGTTGGCAGGAGACCCATCCACTTTACTGTGGCTAAACATGGCATCCATTTTTTCCTCATGACCTCACCAGAATCACGGTGGCTTAATGGCACAAAATTTCTCATTTTAAGTGTGTCATTCATTCTAGTTTTTTTTTTCCTCCTGGAGACATTAAAAGTTTAAACATTGAATTAATTTGGGGGACAATGTGTCAGATATAGTTGTTTCACATGTGATCCACTTAAAGTCACATTTCTTAGAATAAGCCACTTACCTTGAACAACATATTAAAACAAACAAAAAAATAAATAAGTAGTTTTAAAAATGACATAAAGATGGCCTGTTGTGATAGTGAAACTCAGAATCCTATAGAGTGGTCCCAACACTGTAATTATTTAAATGTTATTTAATTCAATTTCCACAACCATATATAATACAAAATACAAATTATTTCTATAGATTGAAGGACACGAGTTCTACATAAATAAAAATATGCATGTGATCCTGTTAAATGTTGGAATTTGAAGAGTAAATATGCTGAGAGTTAAAGTGAGCCTGTTAACTTTTTGCAATGTAACATAAACTACTTAAAGTACAAATAAAGAAATTAAATATAGGTCTTACAATAAAAATAAGTTTAGAGTATTATTCAAAATCTTATCATGTATCTATCAGACATGAGTGTAAAATAAACAATTTGGAAAAAAAAATCTACTAAAGTCCTTTGTATTGACGTTTCATCAAGTATCTCCAAAGAATAGGCTGAGATGAAAACATAATTCATATGGGCTAGGTAATTTGCTCCAAAATTGCATTCCATGTGCATTTTTATAAATTAGTTTTGAAGCTAAAATCATGTCAATCTCTGGTGAATGAGAGTTTGGACATTGTAAATTTTCTTATTTGTTTGGATTTATATTTCATGTAAATGGAGATGAATATAAAATAATTTATTAATTAATAGCTTATAAAACACACTTACCTAAGAATATTTTAGGTATTAATATCCATTTTAATATAACATTATGTAATTTGGCAAATAAATATGTCTTTACTAAGATGCTCTGTCGTTACTGATGTTTTTATCTTTCTCCCTCTCCCTTCTTCACTGAAATATATATATATAAGAATGTATTCTATATGAATAATTTCAGACATAACTAAAAAAAATGTTACCATTTGCAACCACATAGGTATACCTTAAGTGCATTATGCTAAGTGAAATAAGCTAGATTGAAAACAATACATATTTCCACTTATTCCAGTTTTATAAAGTGACTAGAAGCCCAGTGCATGAAAGTCGTGCACTGGAAGTGTGGGTGTACCTCAGCCCAGCTTGCATCTTTTACAATCTGGGACCCCTCGGGGGATGTCCGACTGCCAGGATCAGGGATAAACCAGCAGTCAGACATCCCTCTCACAATCTAGGACTGCTGGCTCCCAACTGCTCATTTGCCTGCCTGATTATCCCTAACCACTTCTACCTGCCAGCCTGCTCTCCCCCTAATCACTCTTCTGCCAGCCTGGTCATCCCCAACTGCCCTCCCCTGCCAGCCTGGTTGCTCCTAACTGCTCTCCCCTGCAGGCCTGGTCCTGCCAAACTGTCCTCCCCTGTAAGCCTCTTTGCCTCCAACTGCCTTCCCCTGATGCTCTGTTTGCTCCCCATTGCCCTCTCTTGCTGGCCATATTGTGGTGGCCATCTTGGACCACATTGGGGTGGCCATTTTATGACCACATGGGGGTGGCCATTATTGTGACTACATGGGCACGGTCATCTTGTAATGACACGGTCAACTTGCATATTACATCTTTATTATATAGCACTAGAGGCCGGATGCACAAAATTAATGCATGGGTGTGTGGGGCAAGCCCTCAGCCCAACCTGCACCTTCTCCAATCTGGGACCCCTTGGGAGATGTATGAGTGCTGATTTAGGCCTGCTCTTGGAGATCAGGACTAAACCAACAGTTGGACATTCCTCTCACAATCTGGGACTGCTGGCTCCTAACTGCTCACCTGCCTGCCTGCCTGATCACCCCTAACTGCCCTCCTACCTTCTTGATCACCTCTAACTTCTCCCTTCCTGCCAGCCTGATCACCCCTAAACACCTCTGCCTGCTGACCTGATCACCCCTGACTGTCCCTCCTGCCGGCTTGCTCGCCTCATGCAGCCTTCTATTCAGTCATTTGGTCAGCCCTCACTAATCTCCTTGCCATCCTGGTCGCCCCACACAACCTGTTCTTCAGTTGTTTGGTCAGCTTTCACTAAACCTCCGGTGGCCTGGTTGCCCCACGCAACCTGCTGTTCAGTTGTTGCTGTTATTGTGATGGCATCCTGAATAATTTTCATATTCTTCTATTATTAGTATAGATTATCTAAAAGCTAGAGAATAAAGTTAACTCAAAATGTTACATTTTGCTGCAGTCATTCCGTTGGGTAAGTAAAAAAAAATAGACTACAAATTCTCCATCTTCACTCATGATACACTCATAGATACTTAATTCCATACCCACAAGGGTTTATGAAGGATTTGCTTTGTTCTGCCATGTGTTTATTGAGGTAGTGGACATTAAAAAATTTTTTCAACTTTATTGAGGAAACTCATATATTACTTGGACCAATTCAAAATGTACTTTTTCAAATTAATTTCATTTTCCTCTTGATTTATTAGGGAAAAATCATTGGAAAAGTTATGCTTAGAAATACTTGCTCGTTAATGAAAAATGTTTTAAAACAACTTCTTCTGGGGGAAAATTTGGTCTTGAAAAAGTGTAAGTTTTTATGTACCTGAATTGGCAAAAATTATTTAATAGTCTCTAAAATCTCAGCAATTTATTAGGTTTTTGGGGCCAATGCTGTAAAATGGCATAAAATTATGTATTATTGTTGTTTGTAATAGAAAACAGGAAGAGTACAATATAGTAACATGGAAAATTAATATAAAAAGACTCAGGATGGAGCTGTTTTTAGAAATAATATAAGAAATACACATGAAAAAGTGCTTTCAATCAGTTTGTATTAAATTTCTTCTAACAATTTTACTTCTCCTCCAAATATTTGATTATATATTTGAGCTCTTTGTCCTCAAAATCTGAACATGACAATAAGAAATACTTTTCTGTGAAAGCACTAGGTAACCTGTTAATATAAATATATTATAGGCTCTTTGAAGACATCCATTTCCATGTGTTAGGTATGAATGAAGAAAGAAAAGGTGCCCAACTTCTTGTCATGTCTGGAAAGGAAACATTTGGAGTAGAGAGTGGAATGAGTCAGGTGTGGGGAGGAGGGGATGAATTCACAAATGAAATAGCAAAGGAGAAATTGAAAAGAAATTGGAGAAAAAAAGGAAAGTCTCCATTGATGTTGCTGTGGGTTACAACATAAATCCCTTTTAAAGTTCTTTGAGGGCTCAAACTGAAGACAGCGCTTCTTTTTACAGTACTTTTGGTTGCTGGATGGTACTACTTGGACTATTTCAGGCTGAGGCCAAGCCATGAGGGGGTTTGTGCAGGTTCCATTTTGGAGGGTACACTATATGGTTTTGAACCTACATTGTCTAGTTCCAATGTAAAACCTTCACCGCAAACCTGAGCTCAATATGTATTCACTCCAAACTGCCTGGCTGTTAAACTCCTCCGGTGACAGTAGGAATCAATTAAGATCCATGATAATTCTTAGAAAGCAATGTCAAATGTCACAGAGACAATGAGCAGATGACACTAAAATAGAGAGGGATTTTCATAAAGAAAAACAAGGCTTATGTGGCATTATGTGGGTTTACTCCACTGATGATATTTAAAAACCCTCTTGCATAGCTGTACATTGGAAATGAGAACTTCAGAAAACTCCTAAACACATGCTTTCATATGGAATTACAGGCTCTTTTGATTTTCTGAGGACTAATTTGTTAAGATTGGTTTAAGCATCACCCAGACCTCACAAGCAAAGACCAAACAGTGTTCCTTATTGCTTCTCATGGGACTTGCGATCCATTAGGATTTTTCTATACTGTGGTTGTGTGTAATGCCTATTAGAAACTAGGTAACTACAAATTCAGGTGATCACCTAATAATAAGACAGCAAGTGAGTGCTGATAGATTAATACTTAACATTAACCCTCTTGGTAGGGGCATTTTCAATGTTTACCTAGGATGGATTGGGGAGGTAACCCAAGGTAAAAAGGCATATATAATATCTACAGAAGTTGCCTCCGAGTTATAGTAAGCATGTGCTTTGTAACACTTTTAGCTTTGCCATTTCAAATAAAATCGAATGATAAATTCCGAAATATGAAATAGATCAAAAGAAACATACTGCCTGATTGGAGTGGGAGTGAGATAATTTGCTGGCTCAATGCCCACTCTGCCTCTTTCCCTTTCCTAGCAAGAACCCTAAGGCATCTCCAAAAAACTACTTTAGGGCCTAGCTAAGGACATGTTGAAAATCACAGCTCTAAACCATTCCCTTTTAATTTCCTAGATTCCAGCCAGTTGGTGCCAAATGGTTAGGCAAAGCCTTTACTTCTCATTTAAACAGACTTACTGTTTGGGTGAGAAAATATTTTTCATGTGATTATTTTGCTGCTTTCATGAACTAAATGTCTTCAATATTTGTGAGAGCAAAAAATTACAAAGTACCTACTGTGTGCCTTCCTGTCTTCTAAGCCTTGATTATATTATGCCATTTACTCTTCACTACAACCCTATAAAGTAATTATTTATTTTTCCATTTACCAGATGAGAAAATTGAAGCAGAGATTAAGTAATTTATGCAAATATATCTAACTAGTGAGGTGATAACTCAGTCAGGGTTTTGAATTCAGGTCTTTAGGACTCCAGCATCCTCCAGTGTAACCACTACCTGTTGCCTTCTTTATCATAGTTTGATACTTGATAAAGGCACTCCTAATTTCAAATTAAAATTGTTGTTCTCTTCCTCTGTGCTGTGTTTTTGACTATTAATTTTATCTGAATATGTTTATATTTACTCCTCTAAGGTACAAAACAATTAGTCACACACCCCAAATAATCATGGAAATATGTTGAGGACCATTGGAGTCAAAATGCTAGCTTACCAAATTCATGGCTGTTGATTCGTTTGAGTGATTCCTCCTTGTCTGTCTGGATAAACTGGTTCCTATGAAAGACAGGTCTGCTAAAGCACAGGACAGTTATTACTGACGTGCAACATCCATCTTTCCTTGCTTTCATGAAGGAAATGATATCCATTTACCAAGTTTTTGCAGCCCCAGCAAAGCTTGCTAATCAGGTGCAGGCTAGGCTCTCTCTCTGCCAAGATGGGAGCAGGGTTGTGAGCTCGGTGCATTCCTCAGGCTCACTGGAGGGTGCACCTGGTCCAAGTTAATTGGGTGAAGGAGTTTTGCCTGTGAGGTGAAAGGAATTAGTGACAGGTTTCCTATTCTCTCGACCCCCTGAGGTGGGATAAAAAGCTTGACTGGCTCCCCCATTTTACAAGACCAATTGGGGAAAGACATAATTAAGGGAAATGTGGTGGGGCATAAAGTTTTTCTCAAGTTTTTGGATGATAAAGGTCAAGTCACATAATTTTAGGTGAACATTGGGGTAGCTGACTTTATTTTTAATATTTTTTTAGCAAGCAGTAGAGACAACCAACTAGACCATTTAGTGCCAATGGGTTGTAAATTTGCCATTGTATGATTTAGTTGAGTGATGTTGAATAGGTCTTATAAAGTTTATTAGAGTTCAAGAAAGGAAACCATCACACCTGGCTAGCTCTGACACAAGGGGAATTACCTTGTGGGAGTTGGGTAGACCTTCTAATATGATCAATGGCCTGATGTTACCCAGCAGAAAGAAAGAAAAGAGTTGACTTGGAAAGTGTGTTAATTCTTTCTGGCTATTTAGTATAATTTAATGCACCATATAGTGCTCCAGGGTATTGAAAGAGTTAAAATCCCTAGACAAAATGAAGAATTACTCTCTTTTTTCCTGGAAGGATCAGGCCCATGTGTATAAAGAGAACTTTATTAGCATGGGTATTAAAATTGGTTGCACTGTAAGCTATTTTCCTAGGTTCCATTTCTGTGCCATCTGTCCTTTTTTTCTCCTTACCAGTAAAAGCAATAAAATGTACACGTTCACTAAAAAGAAAAGGATAGAGTTTTATGACATTCAAGGGACATTGAAAGTTCCATTCTCTTATAGACTATATCGTGACCTTTCAGAATACTGTTTTAACAACTGATTTTTAATCTATGTATAAGCCAATTGTTCATATTTTTATGTTAATAGTCACATAAACAAACTGGATAAACTGTGAACATAAAGCCCCACACTGTAAGCACTAATTGCTCCTGAGGATACAAATAGTGATTATATTTTCGATATAGAAAAGAGAATCACAGCAGATATTTAAAAGCCTTTTAATTAACAGTTATTGGGATCTTTCAAAAATGCTCCTCATTTCCTGGCCTTAGTTGTGGGGTCGGATCACAATAGAAGATCATTAGCAATAAAGAATCAAAAGATCCAATCAGCCGTGACAATTGACATCCGTTTTCATTGACAACACACAGCCCTCTATGCAGGCGAGCTGGGTCTCCTACCTTTCCCTCTTATCTGTGCCTTTGCCATGACTTCAGGTTCTTTTATAGTGTGTTTTCCTGTGCTTGTTTAACCTTCACACTAGTCACACTTATCCGTTTAAAGTGAATCAGAGTTTAATAAAAGTTTCCTTTTAATACCTAACCCAGTGTCCTCAGGATTTGTAAGAGAATCACATTAAGTATCACCATGAAGGAATTTGGCCTAACTGAAGGAAGCAAACTGCATGCCTTGTTTAGTGCTGGTTTTGACCTTTAGATAATTTGGATATGTCATTTCCTAAAATCTCATGAGCTGCAGTATGTCATTCTGTGGTAGCAATAACATTCTGAAGGGAGCCCTTCTAATGCATTGATCTCCCAAATCATTTTTCACAGAAATAAAGAACATTACGCATGTTATTCAACAGGGGAAAGTCAAGGACAGGAAGCTTCACTTGCCTTTCTGAAGTCGCTCTTTGAGTAAGAAATAAGTCCAGGAGAGAGCTTAAAATAACAGACTATTGATTTTTCTGGGCCATTAGATCACAAGCATTTCATTCAATGGTGTGTTTTTCACTTTGCCAGAATGCAGCAGGACCTTATCTCTGTGGGCCCTTAGGGTTTTAAAGCCCATTCTGGCTCATTATCTCATCTGATCTGCAGAATAGCCTTGTGTGCCGCGGGTTCTCTGAACCACAGTTTTCTCTGTCCTAAAATGCGACGTGTTGCTTCCTGACAACTGAAACTGGCCAACCAATGGACAAATTCCTGGGTCCCCAAATGGCCCCTCTTTGTCTCACCCTCAGTTAGAATACTGAAACAGAAATTGTTTCTCGATATTTTAAAACAATGCTCAGAAATACCATATTTATTTTGGTTTCAATATACATGTAACATAAGACTGTTAAATATACGGAAAATGCAGAGAAATAAAAAAAAATCATCTTCATTTGCCTCTATCAAGACTAAAATACTGTTAGCACTTCCTTCCTAGTCCCTCATCTGTGCTTGTGGCATTACTGACACGATGCCATGTTTTCGTCTCTGTGTTCTTATTTTTTCTACTAGACTTGTCGTGTAAATGTAATGTGAAGATAAGAACTCTGTAAATTTCTTTTTACTGGAGACGTATTAAGAACAACTGAATATATCAACATCTATTTCACTATTCCATATTTGGGCCTATAAAACTTGAGTTGAGTATAATAAATGAACACATTCGTTCAAATAGTATTAAATGAATATAATAATGTTGATTGCTTAGAATTTTCTAGAGGTATATTTGGCCAATTATAAAAATAAATGTTCTTAAAGCTGCTTGCTCATTGTCCAATTTCTTTCTATCAGTGATCCTGGGTCTCTGAATGCCCACATTCAAATCCCACTTGTAATTCTCATTTGTGTTATTTTTTTTTTGGCAAAAATTTGTTCCTAATACTATCTCTTATTATTTTTTAATGGCTGCATCACCTATAGTTATATCTTCTTCACTCAAGAAGAAGATATAACTATATTGACTCCCATTCCCTTTTTTCTCAATTATCAGCAGAATTTTTTCAACCTCATTAATCTTTTCAAAGAATAACTTTTGATTCTGTTGACTATTTCATATTTGTTCTATTTCACTAGTCTTTTTTAATTTATATCATGTTGATATAAATTTTTAACTAATTTTTTGTTCGATCAGAAATTTAGTCAATCTTATACAAACCTAAGTGTGCCAGAGAGTATAAAGGAAAAAAAAAAAAACTATGTCACCTATTATGATTAGCCAGGAAATCAATACATAGTCTATCATGTATTTTGCATAATCATCTTTACTAATGAGAATAAATTGATTTATATATTACTTACTTTGAGTTATTACCTAAATGTAGCAAGCTTGGTTGGGGGTGAAGAAGGAAGAGAACATACCCTGAGATGTGAAAGGAGTGATCATCTTGGCCATCTCACAAGTCCTCTCTAGAAAGGCCGTATCCCACTGAAGAAAGAAACACTAGACAGCCGAGGGCTGGGGGAACCTTCTCACACATACACTTCCGGGAGACCTTTTCGGTCTATTTGTCTAGCAGAACCTTTTATTCTGTTAAGCAGCCCCTGACCTGATTACGTAAAAGGTTTGCCTGCTAATACATTCTTCTTTATCCACTTGTAAGGCACAGATTCACAGACTTCACTTAAATCTCAAGTCAAAACTTAAATGATATCTGCAGTCATGTATGTTCTTTGTTTCTATTGTATCCCAAGTCAATAATCAACTCTAATTACATTACTTTTGACACAATCTTAACTTTCTTTTGTTTGCTAATTTTGACATATGAGCAACTTGCCTTTGGTACTGTATAGTCATGTAAACCAAACTTCTTAAATATCTGTGTAATTTTATTATTTCTCTCCCAACTCCTTCATTATAACATATTTATTTGTAAGTAAATCATTCCTATTATTTCCCTCATAATATCTGATTCAGTTCATAGTCTCCCTCTACTTAATATTAAGGTTAATCTACTTTTGCTTGCTTCTTTGGAATGCTAACACATATATTTAGTGATAAAAATATATATATTCGATGCAATAATAAAGTTTTTGGTTTTATCAAAAATTCTCCTTAAGTTTAAAGATCACTTGGAAACTCCCTCTGCATGATGACTTTTGATTTGTGCGTGCATGTAATTGTTTCTCATGTCAAGTTTCTTCTGAAAATAGAAGCAGAACATTGAATGGCAGAATTCACTGTAGAATGTCAGCCCCAACTGTGAATATTACTAGTAGATCCTATATGATAAGACCCATCCTTTAAAACATTCTCTCTTCCTTCAGCTGACCCTACAGGGTTCCTTCAGTGATAAATGTGGGAACATTTTTATGGACCAGTTTCTAGCAACAGAAGAATGTGCTTTGTTATCTATATTGACACAAATACTTAATATAATCCTATGAACTTCTAATTACCTTTGTGCTGTCTCCCAAAGACATTTCAAATCCTTAGACAAGTGACTTGTTATATTTATGATCCAGATTCCTGCTCTAAACGATGATAGTGATGGTTATGGTACTCAAGAATTTAAATTACCTCGTTAAAAGAAGTTGAAATTAATAATAAACTACAGGCTGCTAAAATTTGAAAATGTAAATGTCACTCTCAAGCATAAATGTAAATACAGATCTGATGACATCATAGGTGAAGAAACACATCTCATTGCAAACAGGCAGCATCTGTAACAACAGGTTTGTTTTTCTTGGTGTCAATGTCTTCAGTAAGCATTTTGCCAAATTTCCATTATGGATCACAAAGATAGTAATAACACAGTTTGGAATGTTTTCATGATTTATCTCAACTGAGTTAACATTATTTTTAATAGCAGACCCACCAAAACAGACTCATTTTTTAAAACTTAAAGTTCTTTTTTAATCTAAGAGTTGATATTTTTAAGAAACATGGTTGGATTTAGAGTATATATATGAGGGGGGAGGTATTCCTGCCTGATGGCAGCTCACATATTTTTCTTTTTCTTTCTAACTGTTGAGGTTCTAAGGGGTCTGAATATAGTCACACTAAGAAAAAAAATAATAATAAAATATGTAATAGGAACCAGGAACTTGGAATTCTTAAGCATTTGAACTTTTTACCCTTCTAACACATTTTTTTTAATATTTCTCTAGACATCAATCTATCTAACTAATCATCATTAAACCCTTTGAGGATTGTTTTCTAAAATGTGTATGTGTGTGTACTTATTTCCAATTGAGTGAAATAGATAAGATTCAGATCTGCTCATAAAGCAAAATATACTATTGCTAACATTTAAAGTTTAGATTTACATTTTTTTGTCCCTTCATAAACTGTTTAGTTTCCTAACAAGTCAATCTGTCTCTCTTTCTCAGGATGCCTTTCTGCACAATGACCCTACTATACACTTGGCACATGGACCTCTAACCTATCCACCACTTAGTAAGAAAGTAAAGGAGATGCCTACGTAAAGACAGAAATGCTTGTACACAGGTCCAGCACTCTTAATGGCTAGTTCTCTGGAACATTTAACAAAAGGTAACATGCAATTGCCCCAGTCTTAATTTGTGAATTGGGCTGTTTGCTTGATGAAATTATGCATCTCCAAGGCTACTCTCTCATCATGCTCCTTTTAATAACAGGATATCTCCATACTTCTTACCCGAGATGCATTATGCAAGTTTCATGTCTAAATTAGTCTTTATTATCCCTTCCATCTTTATAGTTCTTGTCTTCATTCATAATACACACATAAACAGGACGCATTTTAAGAAATAAAAGAGACTAAAGTTTTGATGTAGGTAGTTTAAAATCTTTATATTTGTTATTTGGAAGATTATGGACATTTCTTCTTGTTTTTCTGAATCTTTATGATGGGTATTTGAATTTTCATATGCTAATTTGCAAATGCAATTTTAATTTTATATGTCACTTTTAAAGTGTTTTATGTTCCTAACTTGATTCATATTTTGAAATGTTTATTTTTTACCTAGTTTTTAACTGTAATGTTTTATATATTTAGTAAAGAGGATATAATAACAAGCTTGTATTCCAGTATACAGACTACATTTATAAGTGCAAGAAAAGTCCCCTTAAAAGATTTGTTTTCATTAAGCTTCCAAAATAGTAAAGTAAACACTTCGAGGTTTCCTTTCTGTATGTATTCTTGATGATTCCTCTGAATTAAAAATTGAAATAAAACTTAAGTATTACCATGAAAAAGACTTTTGTTTTTATTATTTTTAGAAAATAACCTTAGAAATATTGGTTAATCTCAGGATAATTATATTATAATGAATCCATATCACATTTCACAGTCCATGAAACTTTTGTGTTTTTTCTTTGATGTTAAATTAGTATTAAAGAATTAACCTTTAATTGGTCTCTGTCTCAATTATAGTTTATACACAGTCAAATAGTATATAACACTTCATTATATCTTTCTCTAATCATAAAAATAGTATGTTAAATAAGAATCCTTTAAGCAAATTAAGCATCAATAATAAATTGAGAAAATCATGTATAATAAAAGCTTCCTATATAATAAAAGCTTAATAAGCTAAGTATTTGGCCATTCGACTGTTTGACCAGTTGCTATGACATGCACTGATCCCCCAGGGGTAAGGCATTCCATTGGTAGGTTAGCTTGCTGCTGGAAGCCAGCCATGCACTGAATGAAGCCCTCCCATGTTCCCTTCCCAGTCCTGATTACCGCTGATTGGGACTAGGTGATCCTGGCCTGACATGCCATAGAGTCCTCCTGCTCTCCCTCCCCAGCCCCAATAAGCACCAGTGGGGTTCCTTGGCCTGGCCTGCACCCTATTGCAATCTGGGATCCCTTGAGGGATATCAGAGAGCTAGTTTCAGCCTGATCCCCATAGGGCAGGCTGAGGGACCCCACTGGTGCCCAAATCCATGCACCGGAACTCTACTACCAAAATAAAGATCAAAAACTTGTCAGAAAGTTTGGTAACATAACAAGTGTTATGAAATTTGCTAAGTTTAAAGCATCAGGGGGGAAAAAAAACTGGTCATGTTGTGATTGTTGTTTTTAAATTGCATTAAATATTTAAAACAATTTAGCTATTTGTTTCAACTCCTTAACTGAATTACTTATAAAACATATTTCAGATGTTTGTTGTAGCTATCTATACCTATCATCAACATAAAACCAAATTTTGATATTAGTACAAGTTAATTTAAATAGTCTCATATTATTTAGATTATTAGAATTTAGTGTTCATGTATTTTCCAAAGAAGCATTTTAATAGGGCAGTCAAGTGGAAAAAGTAAAATATTAAAACTTAAAATCAGAAGTGTTGACATCTTGAGCTATTAAAGAAATCTAATTTGAAATAAAATATGATAACAATAGAAGAAAAATCAATAATAATAAGTCAAAAATGAAAAATACTCAAACTTGCTAATTGTTTACATAAGCTTTTTTTTCTATAGCTCTTACATCTTTTCATTTAGATAATATATTGAGAATAAAGTAACTAGAGTGAGTGTTCTTGGATACTTATCTGGAATCCATATTACTTTTATAGATTTATTTTCTGCATGGAAATGTTCTAAGACTCAACATGTTTTGGGACTGGTGATCCCCAACTATATCCTCCAATTGTATTACCTGCTTTCTATTCAAATTTTAAAAAATAGATCCTATCTAATAAAAGAGTAATATATACTTTGGTTGTACCTCCACTATACCAACTAGCCACACCTACTAGCCATGCACACCAGCCAATCAAGAGCAAATATGCCCAACCAAGTTAGCAGTGGCCACAGAGAGCAGGAGGGAGTCTTGGGTTTCCCTGGCAATAGAGGAAGCCAAGCTTTCCACCTGCCCTTGCCAGCTCAGGCCTCCACTCAATGCTACAAAGTTTCAATAATAGAAGATAAATAAAAATGATGGCAGCCAAGGAGCTAGAGAGAGCAGAAGGCTTGAGTTGCACCCGGAGATAGAGAAAGCCAAGTTTTCCACCTGCCCTGGCCAGCCCAGGCCTCCATTTAAGTCTACAAAGTTTCAATTATAGAAGATAGATAAAACCCAACAGAAATGGCTGCCCCCATGGAGTGAGCAGAAGGCTTGGCTCCGCTCCAGGCTACAAAGTTTCAATTATAGAATATAAATAAATACCAGATACCAGGGCCTCCACTTGGGTCACCAGAGGGCATGGCCAGCATACAAACCACCACAGGCCCCTCACCCAGGCCACCCCATGCCCCAAGAGAGCTCCCACCCTGATCTGGGACACTCTTCAAGGCAAACCAGCTGGCCCACACCCATGCACCAGGCCTCTACCCTATTTAATAAAAGAGTAATATGCAGATTGACCTTCATTCCAACACACAAGATGGCTGCTCCCATGTGGTAAAAGATCCTGCCCCCATGTGGACAGAAGATGGCCACCTAAAATGGCCAGCAAGGGAGAGCAATTGGGAGGGACCAAGCCAGCAGGGGAGGGCAGTTAAGGGTGACCAGGCCTACAGGAGAGAATAGTTAGGGGCAAACAGGCTGGCAAGGGGAAATTAGGCATAAATCAGGCTGGCAGGGGAGTGGTTAGGGGGTTATCAGGCTGCCAGGCAGAAGCAGATAAGGGTGATCAAGAAGGCAGGTAGGCCAGCCGTTGGGAACCAGCAGTCCTGAATTGTGAGAGGGATATCTGACTGCCCTTTTAGGCTCAATCCTACCAGGATCGGGTCTAAACGGGGAGTTGGACATCCCTCAAGAGGTCCCATATTGGAGAAGGTGCAGACTGGGCTGAGAGATACTCCTCCTGCCCCCCGGGCACAACTTTCATGCACCAGGCCTCTAGTAGGTAGATAGATAGATAGATAGATAGATAGATAGATAGATAGATAGATAGATAATAGATATAGATAGATAGATAGATAGATAGATAGATAGATAGATAGATATTTAGATAGATAGATAGATAGATGATAGATAGAGATAGATGATAAATAATATGATTGTATATGTTAGTATTGGCTTTTTAAGCTGAAGATATTCTGGTCATTGCTCTCTTACATATCAGTTTCATTATTTTTTATTTTGGGATTATTGAAAATGCATATAATTAAAGATGGTTGAAACATGTGAATATACTTGACTTGGCATATAAGTGAAGGAGGAGAATACAGATGATCAGATATTCATTAATACGGTTCAGTATTGACATTTTTTTGTTTGTTTCTTTCTTCTTCAAACAAACCTCAACCATCTGAACAGAAAGAAATACAGCTAATAATTTAAGAGCACAATTTAAAATTAAGGGCATAATTGTGTAATTGTAAATAGTTATATTTACCTGACACACACATTATTTATTATAAAAAAGTAGCTTGAAGGCAAATAATCAAGAGTTTAGAATTGCAAGATAATATCCTGATCTTTACACTGTGGCAATAGAAAACTATTACATTAAAATTCTTTCAACATTTTCTTCTTTTATATGTATATAAAGTGAGTTTTCTAAGCACTATGAGAATATGATACAAAAATAATTGAAAATATGACATATGTCTTTAATGGGGTTAATAGGTTAAAATATAAAAATACTTAAAAACTTAATATTAAAATATCAGCAATTATATAAACTTTTGAAATGAGGAAATGGGATCATGTTCTTTTAGAAAATACAGAAATTACATTTTCAGAATATATGATTTTTCTACTTAAAAAATCTACAAAAGAGTTACTAGAAATAATTATAGTTTAGCAAAGCAATTAGATAGAAAAACATAATCCAAAAACAAAAAGAAAATTGTTTGCCCGTCTAAATATGCAAAAAAAGCAATAAAGAGAACTTGGATATTTTGGAATTCAGAAATTGATTAGTTCAACATTTTGATTACAGTATATGCATGCCAATCACATTTATTTTACATTTTCCAAAACTTTAGTTGGAAATAGTTATAGTTTGTTTACCTATACTTAATGCTTTATAACTGTTTATCCAAATTTACTTTAAGAGTTCTTAAAATTAGGTACTTTGTTTTGCCTTTTTTTGATACCCTTAAAAAACAGTGTTTGAAACAAGGACGATAGCATATGAAATCATCAGGAAGGTGTTTCGAAGAGACAGGAATGAGGGATATAGAGAAGAAGAGAAAAAACAAGCCAGTAAGAAGTCCTGTTGTTCCAGTTATCTCTGTGGGTTAAAAAGAGGTGGCTTCTCCAAGATCACCCAGAAGATGATAGGAGGCCTCTTGTACTTGCTTGTCTGGGAGAAGGAGACTGGGACAATCTCTCCCGCAGCTGGCAATTTCTACTGGTTTCAAGTGACTCCTACATGATCTTAATTTGCCTGTGATTTTTAGCTATATTTTTATTTGAATTAGGTGATTTTCCTGTTGTTGTTTTCCCTGAGGAATAACACAAAGCGATAACCTGTTATGCTTGAAGAGTGATCCTGAATGGATTAGGTTGTGGTCCCCATGGAACTATCTCCTGCATTTGTGGCTGAAATCAAAACTGTGCCATGGGATGTGACATGGACATGAGGTACCAAAGAATTTCCCACATACATATGTTGAAAATCAGTCTTCTGAAGCCATAAAGGCCAATAACTCCCTTAAGTAAATACTTCCAAAAATGTATACATACTTTGAATAATTATTAATTTCAGTAAGTTACATCTGAAAAGAAGAAACAGCAATTGTATACATTTTTTGGGATACCTTACATATAGACATAGATATAGCTATGGATATGGATATGAATATAGCTATAGATAAAGGTACAGATATAGATATATAGGTATAGATATAAATATAGGCATAGATATAGATATATGGATAGATATTTTAGTCTCAAGATGGGCAACTATTTGATTAAAGCATGTAATATAAAAAATAGAATAGCCTCCAAAGTTTATTATTTATTAGATAATACAATGGAGTTTATCTTATATTTGGATTTATGTGTCTATAATTCTCTTGCTCAGCCTAAACCATTTTCTTTTTAGTTATATTTTAAAAATAAATAATATTGCTATTATACCTTGCTAAACAAAGTATTGTATATGGGGCAGAAAAGAGTTTTTTTTTTCATTTTCTTAATTTTACACAAGTACAAATTAAGAAACAAATTACCCTCAGGAGATTAGTTCCAGCAGTATGAGGTCATACTGTAGTAGGTAGTCACAAAAATCATACAGGCAATTATGAAATCCACAATGGTTTCACACCTTACAGAGTGGCTTATCTTACTACCGGGCATAAATTAATGTTCTAAGCTAGTGTTGAGGACCAATGAAGCAAAGAAATAGGAAATATACTATTCTGAATAATGCATTGATAATGCGCCCAATGACATAAAGACCATACTAACTCTGAAGCTGAAACAAATTGCACTTGTTAGAAATCTTAAAGAAAAATGCTTTGAAGAACACTATTTTTCCTTCATAGACATATCAAACAAAACTACTTAAGGCAAATATGAATAGAAAATTTTATATATATATATATATATATATATATATATATATATATATATATACACACACACACACACACACACACATAACCACAGAAGCAGGAATACAAAGTCAAGTGCCATCACCAAGCCCCATATCAATGCACCCAAATCTCAGCATTGCCTGATTGCCTGGGGCAAACTTTGTATCTGTCATTTATTTGTTATTTGACCTATAGCACACTACCTAAACACTCCGCCTTAACACCCTTATTTTTAAATGGAAAGGAGAGTATGTCCTACATTATAAATTGCTGTGATATTTAAGTAAATTAGTGTTAGTAATACTAACTATATTAGTAAATTAATATTAATTTGACATGGGATATTTCTTCTTCATACTTCTTGCAATAGCCTAATATAATTAACCACTGGTCTGGTGAATTGCTTGAAAAGAAATTAATTAGAAGAAATATTTTAATATAGCTATCCACCCTTTCTCTATAATAGAAGTGTCAGAGATTAAAAAAATAGTGAAATGTATATGAAAATAATATATAAATTGATTTATAAACAATAACAACATGATATAAAAACAACACACATGATATAAAAACAACATTGATACAACAATGACTGATAAATTTATTAAACTTATTATAATATCTTCCTGTATACATGCAATTTGTGCTAGTGAGAACTTTCTATGTATTGCACATGCACGACTCAAGATTTATTTTTAAATTAGCAGTGCCTGGCTGTCCAATCAGTTAGATGGTCCGTCAGTCGGATGGATGGACAGTCAGTCACCTAGCTTTTTACAAATATAGATAACATTCATTTACTCACAATAGTGTCATGCATTGAAAGATAAATTATATGGTTGAACTAAATAATATTTGTCCTGCAGCCTGAGGTTTATGTAATACATTATTTAATTCATAGAGAAGATCTTACAAATCATGGTTTGCCTGAAGATTCAGACCTATATTGAATAAAAATAAAAATTGGTGATTCTACATTTTCAGGTAATTATATTCAACTTTATGAAAATAAGTAGGATAAGAATAGCACTCTCTTTTATTACATATGGAGCTCATTTGCTGTGCAAAGCATGTTGTCAAAAGCCTATGAGCTAAGAAAAATTGTTTTAAATTTGTGTATACTTATTGTGGAAAATTATAATTTGAAAGATTATTGAAGAAAAATGATTGGTATCCCAAATCAGTGTATTGAAGTAAAATTGTTTAACACCTTGAAAGCATTTCTTAAATTACAAAAACTGCATGAAAAACATTACCACATTTTTATGTATTGTCTGTATTCTAATCAATAATTAAATTTTGGAGAGTTTTCAATTGTATTATTTAGTCTTTTAATTTGAATCATACAAAATAATTATCAATATTAATAGAAACACTTTACCAACATTTAAAAATTCATGATATAAACATGTTTGTATTTCAAATCCATTTTTATTATTACAAGTAATTTCAAGATTTTACTTATCAATAATGTAAAAAAAAGACTGATAGATTTAAATAATGATTATAGATTTAGAGTACAATTTAGAGACTGACTGTGGGAAATCTTGTTAATGTTTACAAATAAATTTCCTTCAATTGGAACAAAATATAATGCATTATATTTTAGCATTTGGTACCATCTATATCTGTGAATAAAATTTCATGTTGAAGAAGACAGTAAAAACACACTCATACACACACACACACACACACACACACACACACACACAAATCCCTGAAGATAGAACTAGTATCAATTCCATTTTTAGGTATTAATTCATAGAAATCAAAAACTCTAATCTGTAAAGATATCTGCACCCCTATGTTCATTGAAGCATTATTTATAACAAGAGACTCAGTGACAAATTTGTGCATGGATGAGGTCCTTCAGCCCAGCTGGTGATTGGGGTCATTTCACCCAGTCTCAGGGCCAGCTAGCCAGGGGGGAGGGATTATGGGAAGTTGACCAGCCATGGAAGTTGGCTGTGGGAGTGCATTGACCACCAGGGGGCAGCTCCTGCATTAAGCATCTGTCCCCTAGTGGTCAGTGCACTTCATAGAGACCAGTCGATTGGTCATTCCGTTGCTTAGGCTTTTATATATATAGATAGCCAAGATATGGCAGCAACCTAACTGTCTATTGGCAGACAAGCAGATAGGTAAGATGTGGTACATACATACTATGGAATAGTAGCCATCAAAAAAATTGAAATCTTGCCATTTGATACAACACAGATGGACTTAGAGGGTATTGTGCTAAGTGAAATAAATAAAACAGAGAAAGACAAGTAGTGCATGATTTCACTTATATGTGAAATTTGAAGGTTAAAACAAATAAATAAGCAAATAAAACGGATTCATAGATATACAAAAAAAAAGTGGTGATTACTAGAGAGTAAGCGGATAGGAGGATGGGTAAAAAAGGTGAAGGGGATTAAGAGTTACAAATGTCCAGTTATAATACGAATTAATAACAGGAATGCAATATACAACATATCCTATATAATAAAAGTGTAATATGCAAATCAGCTGAATGGCTGAACAGCAGAACAACCATCCAGATGACCATCTGGGACCATGCTATTACACCCACTTGCACCGACCGGTGGGCCGAGGCAGGTGGGTGGGTCCTCCTTCTACAAGGGAAGCCCAGGTCCCTGGTGACAGAGAGAAGCATGTGCTGGCAGCCAAGGGAAGGAAACACTATGCTTGTACAAATTTGTGCATCAGGACTCTAGTAAACTATAGTCAATAATGTCATAATAACGTTGTACAGTAACAGGTTACTAAAATTGTCATAATGATCATCTCGTAACATATGTAATTATTAAATAACAATCTTGTTCACCTAGAACTAACATAATATATGTGAAATATACTTTAATAAAAAGAAATTAAAAAAAACAATTAGAGGTATCACTAAATATCTTGATTAATTTCCAGGTTAAATTTTTGTGAAAAGTAATCCACTCATAAAAGCAACCTCAAGTGTCTTATTTAAAACTAGAGGCTCGGTGTATGGAATTTGTGCTTTTGGGGGGTCTCTCAGCCCAGCCTGCACTCTTTTGCAGTTCAGGAGAGCTTGGGGGATGTCCGACTGACAGCTTAGGCCCACTCCCCATCTGTCGAACATCCTTAGCACTGCCGTGGAAGTGGGAGAGGCACCAGCCATAAGCCCAGCTTTCAGGCAGTGCTCTACCTTTGGGAGTGCCTGACCAGGAGACTGCTCCTGTGTCAAGCATCTGCCACCTGTTGGTCAGTGTGCATCATAGTGACTGGTCATTTTGCTATTCAGTGGATTTGCATATTAGCCTTTTATTATGTAGGATTTTGAGAATGTCCTATTGGAAATTTTATAAGTTAAGATTTCTCATATCCTTTCATTTTTGTGTTTTTTTTCACTTATGGAAAATAAAAAGAATACATTCATTCACAAACCCCCATATTGAAGCATCCAATGTCCTCTATTTACTCCTTCACGTTACATCAATATAATTTTCTGTGTGTACTGAGACATGAAGAAAATTTAGGAAGCGATGTTCAAAAGTAGTAACTATAGGCTCAAAATGTGAAACCCTGGATACAGGGGACTACTGTATGCAATCAGTGTGATTGAAAATACTTCTTCAAAAGAATGAATTTCAATTCCTGGTGAATTTTCACAAAATAGAGCTGAAGGAATTATAATCTTTGCCTTAAATCTTTGTCAAGTTTACCTCAAAACTTCTTAAGTGTATAGCAAATGACAGAGACTACATTTATCAAGATTCCTAAATCCACAGCTTATGAATGTACATAGTTTCTCATGTAGGGCAGTATTTGACTTGGAGCTCCATCATTTACTAATCTTATATCTAGAGTGCTTATCTTTTCTCCCAGATTTTTTTAAATCAAGTGTAAAATGAAGGTAAAGGTTTAGCTCTATTCAACTCTCATAGAATTGTTATATTGACCAATTATGATAGTATATTTCAAAGCTTATAACATTATCAAAATATCTCTGAAGAGAGGACATATATATTAACTAATGTATGCCCTGATCAGCTCTTTGTTAGGTGAATTTGGTATGAAGTAGATGCTAGATGATGATAGATGATAGAGAGATAGATGATGATAGATAGATAGAAGATGAAGAATAGATAGATAATAGACAATGGTAGATGATAAGTGATAGATAGATAGATAGATAGATAGATAGATAGATAGATAGATGATAGATAGATAGATAGATAGATAGATAGATAGATAGATGATAAATAGATAGACAGATAGATGCTAAATCATTGGTAGGTAGATTATTTTACAGTTTGGCCTCTCTGATCCAAACCTGCAAGAGAAAAAGTTAAATCTCTATATTTTTAACTCCACTAAAACTGACTTTTTTTTTTGGTCTGGACAATCTACAGGAACTTATCAAATAAAAGGGAGTAGGTATCCATATAACATATAACTCAAGGTTACACAAACAAAGTCATTTAATAGATATTTCTCCTGCCTCAGTGTTAGCCAGATCTCTGGCCCAGGACTTGAACCTAAAATGAAGTCTGATAAGGAATATGGTTTATTGGTGACATGGAGAATAAAACTCTCAGCTTGTGAGGCATTTGTGAATCAGTAAAATAACATTTCAGATAACATGTTCAAGTCAAAGAGCAAAAACACCCTCTTTAACACAACCTTGGGCAACTGTAAAACACAATCTGCAATAACAGTTAAACATAACAGTTCTTTGGGGACTTGTATACCAATATATAAAAGTAAAGGGGTCACCAGGTTCCCAAATGTGGTTTGCCTTTGGAACACCAAAGCGACAACCCAGGAGGTGTGCTAGAGAAAAGCACAGTCTGGGCAGAGTCATTGAAACACTTTGGGTCATGTTTTGTTTTCCAAAATGAAAGAATTACACAGTATCTCCAAAAAGTTCCCACTCTCTCGATTGTTATTATTTTATTATTTTAAATGATCTTTAAGAGGACAGGAGAGGGAAGGAGAGATGGAAACATCAGTGATGAGAGATAATGATTGACTGGCTGCCGCCTGCACTGGAGATCAAGCCCAATCTGAGCATGTGCCCTAATTGGGAATCAAACCATGACTTCCTGTTTCACAGATCATTGCTCAACCACTGAGCCACACCAGCTGGGTGTCACTCTCTTGATTATTAATTCAAGGTTGCAAAGGAATAAGTGGCCATGAGCCTATGGAAAAATGATGGAGTTCCCTCCTTCTGGAACAACTTTTATAATTTTGTAATATGGAATTGCTGCTTATTTGATTACTAAATGATTATTTCCAACATATATCTTTCACTTATTTTTAACAGGAAAAATAATTTATTATGCAGCTTTCTTGATTTTAATGACTGAAGATTTATGTTCCTTAAAAAAGAAAGTAATAACAATAGTAAACAATTTTACTTGCAGGTCCTAGTTGTAGATTACTAATTGGTACATGTAATCTATCAAATTATTTTCTCCAAGGATATCTTCAGCACAAGTGTTTTGAACCTGTTATTCTAAGAACAGCATAGACAAGGATTCATACTGTGATTCTTGCCCCGTATCTGAAAGGGCAACCCCAGGTCTACATAGAGATGGCTAAGATATAACGGAAAGAGTGACAAGTTCATTTAGCATCCACCTACATAATAGAGTCAGAATGACAGCTGGCCATTCAATTAAGCCAGTAACTAATCTGCACCATTGAATTTAGCACTTGGCAAGACAGTCTTTTTATTTTCTTATATGTACTTATATTACTAGGACTTCCAACTTGTGGGGAGGAATGGTTCACATTAAATCAATCACCAAATTAGAATGTCTTTAGTAGCATATTTAGCCCACCAGCTCATCAGAACACCACAGTACTTGTGTCCCAGTTCTGCTGCGAGAGAGATATCCAGGTATCTAAGTGAGGGTGTCTGAATCAGCTCACATTCTCTCATTTCCATGACAAGACCTCTCCCAGCTGTTCCTGCTGTCATTACAGAGCAGTGCTCAGGCACTGAACCACGTGACAGGTTCTTATTAACTCTTTTCTGCACAGAAACAAAGCTCCAATGTGTCTTCCTAAGGACAATGCATCAGATTTGTCCCCTTATCTTTGGCTGAAAATTGAAAGGCTCCCTTTTCTATAGAAACTGAGTCTGTGTCATACAGATACCCCCCCCCATTATTCTATACATATGTCACAATTTAAACTCAGTTGAAACACTTGTTATTCTAGTATCTCTTTTTCTTTTCTTTTTCTTCTACATTCTCTCTGTTTTTATTTTTTTCTTTCAAGATTTGCTATCTCATTCTTAAGTGGGAAAGGGACTTAAAAGTAAACAAAATAAATTAAAATATACATGTTCCAAGTTTCTATGCCATGGTGAAAATAAGTTCTGAGGTAATAAACAAAAATTTTCATCTTACTTGAAACTATTGAGAAACTGATTTTCTTTTAAGTTTCTATAGTATATTTTGTTAACAGAAGATCCTTACTGACTGGTCTTGGGTGATTTCCATTAATAAGTATGAATCACACCCTATTGACAGTGACCACTAGTGTGATATTATTCCTCAGAGCATTGTAACTCACCATTTCATAGAGGAGAGTCATCCCAGCCACCTTTCCTAGTGGGGAAAGAATCTGGGAAAAGCTATGGAAATGTCATTTCCTAATCTATCACATATTACATTCTAAAAAAAGAAAAACAAAATTGATCTGATTGACTTGTGTTTCCTGTCCTTTTGCTAATTTATACAAGAGAAACACTAATAACAATGTGCCCTAGAAAGCTAGATAGAAGTTTCCAGAAGAAGTCTTTTTTGGCTGATATTTAATATGATGACGTTCTCAAAACTGTCCTCTTTTGAGTTCTCAGTAGACTCCTCTGAAGTTGTTAGAAAAGTATTTTATATAGAATGATTCCCCCCAAAAGGCCCACTAACTACTTGAATAGGAAGATTCAATTCAACCAATAAAGGAAATTACACAAAAAGGTTATTTTTATTGTATAATAGTCTCATAAACTTTTAGGAATTATGTACTAATAAACCTGTCACCTATAATTTATTAATTAGGAGACATAAAATATGTTTAACAATTTATTTCAAAAAGGATCCAAGTGACAGCTTGCAAAAAAAATTGGTAAAATAAGATCATTTAGGTTTATCAATATGTGTGTTTCCATAAGACAAGGTAATCAGAAAGAAAATGGAGAAGCAAAACATAAGAAAAATATACAAGCTGGATTTAGGAACGCAAGAAAAAGTCAATAATCTGAGTTAAATGTTTGTCTTAGCATACCTTGTGATTACATCTCACAGTATTTATTTTTAAGTAATTACTTTTTTATGTATATGTATATATTTATACATCCTTTTACTGTTAACCATCATGGCAGGTTATGCATTTCATTAATTTTTGGATTTCTGATTTCTGGAATTGTTTTAAATAGTTAGAAATGTTCTCATGTATTATCTCACTGCTTCTAGTTACCACCTTTTGAGCAGGGATGTCTGCCTCTTGTTAACCACTGTAACCTTAGTCTTGTTCATAGCATTAAGATACAGTAGACATTCCATAAATATTTACAGAACGAGTAAAGAAGTGAATGAATCCTGGCCTTCAGGGGTGTGGGCCATAAAGTTCTGCAATAAAGTAGTAAGACATGAAACATGAAGGCTCATAAAATTAACTGAAGAACTTGATATACATACATGATGGGATTGTTCTACAATAATGTGCACACTGCTCGTTTAAGAAAATGGAAATGAAAAGCAAAAGAAGCCAATTCCATTAGTGTCCATGGAGCCTTACCACTTTGCTTCTGTCCTCTCTATTACTATGAATTAATGAATGATTAAATGAATTGCTGAATTCCTACTTTGATTATTTTCCTCTGTAAAAAACATGGCTAGTGTGTGCTCAGTAACCTCACTAAAAGACCAGCCTATGTTCCTATGAGTCAATAGAAAATAGAATGAAAGCTCTAGATGTTAGATCTAGAATAGGTGATTTGGAGATAGATTCATGCAAGGGAGGGGGAAAATGTAGACATTAGTCTCCCCTGTGCTAATAAGCTAAACTTCTCTGTGGGAATTGACTGAATTAACTAGCAAACACAAAATAAACAGTAAATCCACGTCACGGCACTGAACACTCCCTTCACTCCCTGCTAGGTGCCGAATATACCAGAAACATAAAAATATCATCTGCATTTTAAATCCCAGTATAATGATGCATCCAGTTAGCAATCTTCCAGTGGGTCACAGAGGAGAATCTGCCCTGAAATATCAAATCACAGTTACATTATCACCATCCCTCTTTATCCCTTTCCCAGTCTCTCCTGTTCCTTTCTTGTCTCTATGGAGCAAAGTGCAGCACTTACACTTAGCAACTGAGATAATTTTCTTTATTGATCCATTGACTTTAGGCACTTGTACTACCAGCTCCATTAGTAGCTACAACTGGGTACTCCTCTGAGCCCGGGATTCAGGAGAGGAGACACTTCAGACCTGACATGTAAATTGCTCTGAGGGAAGCAAGAGAGCACTGAATCCATTACTCCCGTTATTGGCCAATTTGTCAGCAACTCAGAAAACAGAGCAGCTCCATTGTGTGTCAAAGGATATACAAGATGGTCCCTCAGGCGGGAGAAGAGGGGATGGATTGGAAGAAATTGATTTATGACCCAGCTGCCATATGACAAAGTTATGAAGCAAAGGGAACCTGACAGCCCTCCAAAAGGTGGGAAGGAGGAGAGGAGAAGGAAAACATTGTGTGTATGCCCATAAATAATGCATCTATGGAAATATCTTTCATTTGATTGTGTGTGTAATCCCCACAGTATTGCTGCAGAGTTGGTCTCAATACAAGAAAATTCAGCTGAAGTGTTTGATTCAATGACTCAAGAACAGGGATATAGTAGATTTTGATCTTTGACAACAGCGACTCACAGATTACCAGAGAGAATGAATGAAGTCCTATTAAGGCAGGCAAACACGCACACACACACACACACACACACACACACACACACACACCCTCACACACACCTGGAATAACCCACTTGCAATTACATTAAAACTCAAATCCTCTCCTCATTATAAAAGAACTCATGCCTACAAACTAGCCTGCTTGCTCCCTCCTTGTTTTATCTGGCACTGGTTCCCCAACAGAAAAATCAATCTCCAATTCCTTTTAATGCTTGGCTCTAAATTCAGAAAGCAAAACAAAACATGGGAGTCTCACATTTATTATGGAACCTCTTTTATCTGGCTGGAGGGCAGCCTTCTAATCAAGGGAATGAATAAACAGTCATTTACTTACTTTCAGCAAATAGAGGAGACAGCTCAATCTTCTTGAAGGCCAGGCACACCAAATGGGACTCCAATTTGTAAATCAAAACATTAGCAGCTTGTTAATCTAGCCTGGCAATTATTAAGATGTAAAGAAGTTTGTATTACTGTGTTTATTGATGGAGGTTATATGTAGGAGCAGAACTACTTACTTTTCTTTCTTTGTGGAAGAAAAATATCTACGAATTGAAGAGAAAAAGCCTTTTTGAGGACTGACATTTAGTAAAGCTTCAATTTTTTTTTCTTGTTTCTCAGATGCTAAGCAAACAAAAAGAGGAAAGAAAAAAAAAATAAGGCAGGGACCTAAACAACAAAAATATTTACAGTGTCGTCCCATCTCTTATTCAGAGGCTTGGTGTTCCCATAAGGTCAACAAGGATGGCATAGGGGGAGGTTTTCACACCCAAGCTGAGTAATGTGAATAAATTGTAATTGTACCTGACAGGTAGGGAGACAGAAACATGTGCAGACGCACACTCGATCCTATGTAAATCCAGAGAGCGACTTTCTGTGCTTGCATCTTCCCAGTCATTTCTCTAACCATAGGTGTAGCATGTGGGTGTGCTTCTCCATGTACAATTCAAGTTCACCCAAGTGCAATGGACTCTATCTCACATAGGGCAGAAAATGTGGATCTTTATATTTTTTATAGTAGAAATTGAGGAAATCATATATTTTGATGCAGCCAACTGGACAACCAGCTGTTTTTTTTGTTTTGTTTTGTTTTTATTTGGAGGGTCTTAGTGATGCGACTTACATGTAGGCTGTGGTTTTTACAAACCTGATTTCAAACAGTCCCACATTCTTCCCCTCTCACCTTTCTCAGGTTTATTTCACTCAGTGAAGCTGAAGTATGGTGAGCAGTGGTGGAATGATATGTATGAAACGGTAATTTGAAAACAAAAATCTAGAATGCAATGGTTTAGCAATGTATTAGGAGAGAATATAAGCAGACTTTTCTATAGTTTCACGGTAAAGTGTTTATGAACAGAGCTTCAGTGTCAGAAGGCAAACTGAAGAACAAACGGATAGATTTGATTCATTCAAGAAAAAAGCCTTCCTGAAACACATGTCAAACATAAGCTTGGAAACTATCTGCAATGCATATGGCTAATGTGGCATTGATATCCTTCATAGAATTAAAGCTTTATAAATTAAAACAATATCGACATCTTTGCTATTATTTGTTCCATAGAATCGTTGTCTATTATTCTGATCTACTCTGGGGGCCCACTGAAATCATGGGGCAAAATTAAACCCTAGAGAATAGATAAAGCAATATAGCAAGGATCAATACTCTCAGAGATACAATGTAGTTCTGGGTACAATAGCTGGAGTACAATGTAATCACCGCCATGTACACTTTAAACATATAACAATTTTATTCATCAGTCATACCTCAATACAGCTGAATTTTTTTTAAAAATCACGTGAAATTTACATATGATACAAAACAATGCATTGTGTTGTAATCCTCTTATTCTAGCTCTCATTCATTTTTATCCTACTCTCACTAGTAGAATCTCCAAAGACCAAAAATATCTCTCACAAGTTAATACAAAATGGTTTCTTAACAAATAAATTTAAAAATGTAAATTATAAAGTAATACAGAAACATGAGTAAGAATAAAAGGGGAATCAGGAAAATGGTTATTTTGCATTTTATCTGATTGAATACTTATAAAACACAGCTTATCATTATTTCCCCCTAATATTGAAAATCAATCACCTTAGTTAACATTGTAAGATTTTTGTTTGTGCACTCAGTGTAAAGAATGGCCATATAACATTCCAAACTAAGGTGGTATTGTTTTATGTTACTGGAAGCATTCCTTTTTAGAATACTCATCCACTAGAGACCATAATTGTGGAGACAGGCATAAAATATTTTGCGTGTTGGTATTAGGTGTATTAATGTACCTCAATTCTCAGATCTTCTCTATGGGTCCTAGATTCAGACACCTGGTATTCTGGTCACAAAGGGAGCTACTTCAAATAGATGTAGTGCTTCCTGATGTAAAGCACCCAACCCCAGATCTTAGAGCTGACATTGTGACTCAAACATCTAAAGAACAGCTCCATTCTATAGGCTCAACTGCTTCTGATAAATGGGTACATGATAGAACTAGTGAATCTCATGGGCCTAGGTCCTTTGACACAGTTTGCTAACCTGAGTTCCTTGATCTATAATAATATTGTGTGTGGTATCCTAGCCATGGCTTACCACATTTTGCAACTTGGCAAACCATGGTGATGGCAGAAGTAAAGCAGAAAGTGAGAAAGAAAAACTGATAAGGAAAATTTCTCCTCATTCCTGTATTTCACTGAAATCAATTTGCCACCAAGTGGCTGGTTGGTAATTCTGAAACAAAAATGTGGGAGTTTTTAGTCTGAATTCATTGCCTGGTGAAATTAAAGAATAAAGTCGTGGACAAGGATGGTTAGTGGAACCCAAGTTTATGGAGAGAAGTTAGTCCTTGAAAAGGTGCAGCTGAGGTTTCAGGAGCAGTTTCCAGAGCTTCCTTTTCATATTACAGTCAGGAGTAATTTAACATTCAAGCTAATTAAAGTCTATTAGTCCATGTGTGGAGGCTCAGGTGGCCATAAGCCCATAGGAACCTATTGGGTTCAGGGGTGAAGAGTGAGGGTTAGAGGATGCACACACCTTTTAATCTAAGGGTTGGAGACAGACTTGCTAGTTCCTGATTGGCCTTTTCAAATAATTCTGCCTTAGCGACATCCTTAGGATTCGTTTATATGCCATACTATCTTGTGATTGGTTATCTGCAAGCTGCCTATTTTAGCAACAGTCAGACATTTTAAAGCTCATGTCTCTCTTTCTTCCTGGCCCAATTGGAGTACCTTAGTAACTTTGCCTAGGTTCTAGGTTTTATTCCCCTGGCCCTGACACGCACACAACCCATACCCCCTCAACCCCCATCCCAGTCCCTAGCTACCCTTTGTCTCCTCAATTCCAGAACATTGTATGACATCGGGATCCCAGAATCTATGATAGTGAAAGCTTAATATGCTAATTAGATTGGACATCCTTCTGGTTGACCTTCTGGATGAAGCCAGGGCTGCAAGGGAAGCTCTGGTCCCAGGTGCCATAGGAAAGCTGGTACCCACAGCTGGGGGAAGGAAGGTCTACTCATGCACGAATTCCTTGCACCGAGTCTCTAGTAGATTATAATTGCTGATGGCATTTTGCACCAAGCAGTGGGAACGATCAAGGCAATAATAATAATGTGAAAGCTATTCTTTTGATCCCTGGAATAAATCCCATTGCTGCTACAAGAGATACTTTGTTATGAAGACTTTGAAAAAAGTATTGAGCTGCTAGAACAAATTAATAATTTTAATTCATAGAAATTCATGCCTGTCCACAGGTTTGCCGTCTGCAATGAGGTTCTGTATCTGTGTGCATGTTTAGTATTCAAATATAACAATTTTAAAACTTGTATTCTGAGCCCATTTTCTTTGAGCCTTCTAACATTTTCTTACACATCCAAAACATCCATCCAAACAATCAGCTACTGCTTGCTTATGTGTTTATATAAATCCATGCCTCAATTTCTATCCTCCATTTATATCTCCATACAAAACAAATGGATGATGCAACATTCTGCTTGATGTTCACCAAATGGAAGGATCTTCTCATTGTTTTTCTGGAACAACCCTGAAAAGAGCTGCCTCAGGAGCCACGTGCACTGAGTGGCCACATACCACACAATACAGTCTGTCCAGCAGACCCCATTTATTTATTTTTGTAGTCAACTCCCAAGTCAGAAGATCTCCATTGTAGATTTAGCTGGGTGTCAGGAGGCAGTAGTAATGGTGCAGCAGTTGAAGCAAAGGGGTATATGTCACCTGCTTGTACAATATTCTTGCTGGCTGACTTGTGAACTTCCTGAAGAAATAGCAGGAAATGGGAGATGGATGTCCACCATGTCTGAGTCCTTCAATGCTATCTTCCCTTAACTTGGCTGAATATCTTTTAGTCCCTAATTATCCCCTTATATATATTTTTATTCTTCTTCTAAGAAACTGTACATAATCTTGTCAATGGGTTGAAGCATTAACTATCACACAAGTTAAGAAGGTAAGACTGTTTTAGCAAACTTGTACTTTTCACTCAGCCATACACTGCTCTTTAAAACAAGGAAGAAAAGTTAACTATCTGTTTAAATAGGATCAGAGCAAGGGTGAAAATGCAGAAAGAACTAAATGTGAAAATATATTAGCATTATGAATTTTACCAAAAGTCATCTGGTCACATGTATTTTTACATAGTCAGATCACATTACAAAATAGAACTAATGTTAGTTAACAATTAGCTATTTTATTATGCCACCTCATGTTTTTACCATGTCACCTTGTTACAACAGTGCATTGCCTCCATATGGGGTCATGATTCAGGTGTGCAATATATTATCTTTCTATTATGAATTAGCAAAACTATGCAATATAGACAATGTACCTACAAAGCCACTCCTCCTTATTCTCAGTGCATTTTAACCCACTTTCCCCCAAACCCTGCTCTTCCCAGGCCCTTTGGTTTAGTGAAGGAAAATGTTCTGAATGGATTTACCTGCAGGCTTAGAAAGGGTAAGGCACAGCCTGAAGTAAATAATGTTTATAAAAAAGTAAATTTCAGCCACAGTGGCACTTCAGAATGGCATTTTACACTCACTCTTCTTGACCCTCCACAATCGGACCCACCTTGATGTTTTTGAAGCTTCTATCTGTTAGAAAGATGTGCTGAGAAGTCGAGTTCCTGATAAGGGAGAAGATATGTCTATTAAGCAAGAATTCCCAGCAAGGCTTTCTCTGTGTTAAGTAGGTTTGGCTCTTTGAAAGTCTTCTTATAGTCAGTGAGACAGCATGGATGTCCCTGAAGGAATAATGTCACTGATGATCACATTGTTGATGTAGTTAATATCTCTGCAACCAGGGACTTAAAAGAAACATGTTGGGCTTTTTTTCTTTTTGTCATTTCCTGAAATTTTTCTTTTTTGATATTTATCTAAGCATAAGGTTCATGCAAAGGTGAATGTTAATCGTAACATTTGAGAAAAATCCCTCAGCTCATTCATTATGTGTGATGAATATCTGAATAACAGGCTTAAGCCACTGCCAAAAGTGGTTCTTGTGACTTTTTAGTTAATTATGATAACTTTCAGAAAAGAAAAAAGGGTAACTTTGAACTTAGGGCCTTTCATAACTAACCCTTTTCAAGGAAATTGTGCTTTTATTGATTTGCATTTTCTTGATTTACATACCGATTAATTCATAACTTTGTTTCTGTGTAATTTTTTAGCACTTATTATTAATGTAGCTGACATACTGGATAAGTTCAGACCTCATAGAAGTCAATGGGGACTTTTAATAAAGTACCTAAGGACTCAATTTGTAATGAAATAAAAATATTTTTAAATATATTAAAAGGAATATAGATAACCTTTATTTTTATATACTCTATTTTAAAATCCATACGCAATATAAAGAACATAGTGTATCACCAATTTTTATAAATTCTATGCCAAAGAAAATATAAGCAAACAATTTTCAAAGATAGAACACATGCTCAACTATAGTTTCATTTAAAATATTAAATGTGCTATTAATTTTACTCAATAATTAGCCTTATAACAGAAATTAAGATATTTAGTTATGTTCATGAAATAACCTTATATAGTAAGCATACATCTGTTTAATAATTTTCAAAATAAAAATGATTGTGTTGAGGGGATGTTCAACCTAGTAAAGACTTAATTTATTTGTGAAGTGTTTCTTTTACTCTCCAGGAAAGCTTTGCTCAATATGTAGAGTTAAACTTATGTCTACACAATTCCAAACCAGTTATAACCCTTGTTTTAAATAAGCTTGGAGAATAAGCATATATTGCATTCATAGTTGTTTCTTTCTTTTTATTTTTTTAATTGATTTGATTCTACTCCGGGAGTAATCTGATGATAGTAAAGATCAGCTAAACATTAGTTTGTCCTTAGGCAGAAACTAGTTGAATACATCATTTTGTTTAGCTTTTCAAGAACTGTTTGGGCATTGTATAGACAGCTTACCAAATGCTCAGCAATCCCTGCCTTTGCAGCAGTTTTGGCTACCTCAAGGGAAAAACAAATACAGCCACACAAGGAAAGATAATGCATTACCCCTTTTAGTCTATTGTTTTAGCTTTTCTTGGCTCACTTCTTGGCAAGACCAACATAAAAGAAACTTTAAGTTGCCAGTGAAGTGCTGACAGGGAACAAATTGTCATCCTAAGTACCAACATGTATCAGTGTTTGTTTACATGAACCCAGCTTCTCATTCTTTTTCACCTTGGTTTTCAACCTGAGGCTGATCAGGAACAAAGACACTGGGAAGTGTGACAAAAAGAATGCTTCCACCTCCAACAGGCGCAGGCGCAGAGTGAGTTCTCATCAATCATACATGCTTGTCTGTACATTTGATGATATGCCATGGATAAGACATTCTCATACAAAAATTATCAATGCTAATTAATTACAATGCATAGAAATAGTTCTTCATTCCCAAACCTCACGTCTTCCTTAGTATTGTCTCACTCTTCAAAATTCAACATTTGATCCACTGACCTACTTTTCTGTGGTGATGTTTTGTATAGAAGTTACCTCTCCTTGACTCTCCAGGAAGTATTTGGCTTGCTTAAAACCAGCTCTGAGAAACTATCACTGTGACCTCTTGGGTGAGATTAATTCCTGAGCCTGCTGGCCTCTTGGCCAAGTTTATTGCTAATAATAAATCACAGTTGGGCCACCCACTCCCTATCTCTTCTCTTTTGCAATAGTCTTCAGCAATCTTCTTTAACCCTCACTGTCACCATGCTCAGGATTTAATAGGTCTTGCTCCTCCTGCCTGATCCACTCTGAGAACTCCCATTAATTTTAATGTACAGGTTTATGCTTATATAGAATTAGTCAAAAGATTCTGAAGCATCAGTCTAGGCTGTCAACTGATCAGAACTTGAGCAGACTTTACATGAAGAGAATTAAGCAATAAATACATTAAGAACAAAATAATTGATTTCTTTGGGTTGCCTTCTTCACAAATATGCAAATTTTCAAGAATTATTTCCTTTTGAAGTTCTTTTCATTAACATTTCTAGTTTATATTAATGTTGGTGAAACAGGAATTTTTAGGGGTGAAAAAGATAGGTTTTAGGAAATTTTAGAAATTAAGGGATCCATGGAAAAAAACAGAGAGCTACAGACTGGGAGAAGGCACATTTCCATAAGACAAGGGAGCAGCAACAGATATATCTCCAGAACACAAGGAAGCCAGGTGCAGTTGCATTTACATAAGACAAGGAAGCAGCAACAGGTATCCTATATAATAAAACAGTAATATGCAAATTGGCTGTATCTTCACTATACCCACAAGCCACACCCACAAGCCAATCAGAGTGAGTATGCAAATTAATCCAACCAAGATGGCTATTAATTTTCATATCTGTGTGAATATGGTGTAGAAGGAAGCTAAACACTGCAGAAGGGAGCAAAACTGCCAAAAAGTAAGCAAGCAGGGTGGGGGAGAAGGGAGGGAGCGAGGCAGAGGAGATGAGAGGAAGGGAAGCAGCAGAGAAGGAAATGAGGCAGAGGAGATAGGAGCAAGGAAGTAGAGATGGGAGTGAGGCAGCAGAGAAGGGAGGGAGCTTTGCTCAGGCCAAAGGAGGCTCTATTCTTGCAAGAATCTTCCTGCAACAGGTCTCTAGTATTACCATAAAGACAAGGGAACTGGAAGTAGCCAAAAAAAGGTCTATATTTACAAAATAAAGAAGAAAAAAGAAAGCCCAGAAGGATTAGCAGGACAATGATGGAGGAGGGCTTCAGGAGTTACTATAGTAACCAATTTGAAAGGGAATATTGACCAATCAGAGGGGATATCAGGTCACAGGAACTGCAGCTTTTATAAACCATGGAAACAGGAAGTCTGTGGGACTCTTTCCCTCTCCCCACTTGGGAGTCTGTACTTGTTCTTCAATAAATCTTCACTTTTGCTATACCACTTTCTGTCTGTGGATTCATTCTTAAACCCTAGCAAACAAAGAATATGGGTTACAGTCCAAAAGTTCTGTATCATTGGCAATCAGGACATAATTTTTTAAAATATATTTTATTGGTTTTTTACAGAGAGGAAGGGAGAGGGATAGAAAGTCAGAAACATTGATAAGAGACAAATATTGATCAGTTGCCTCTTGCACACCCCCTATTGAGGATGTGCCCACAGCCAAGGTACATGCCCTTGACCGGAATCCAACCTGGGACCTTTCAGTCTGCAGGCCGACACTCTATCCACTGAGCCAAACCGGTTTTGGCAGGACATAGATTTTTTTTAAGTATTATTATATTTATAAACTTTATGTTATAAAGAAAATGTTTGATCACTTTAGCTACCATGGATTAGAAATATTAATAATTGGCTTTACCTTCATCTTCCTTCTGTCTCTTACCATTTCCTTCATAGATTGTTGTTCCAGAATCTTCAAAGCATCTGTAGTCACCCTCTTACCAGCCATGAAAGGAACCCATGAAAATTCTGGGAAATTGGCCTTGGCACCATCTATCTGGTGAGTCAGTCAATTCAAGAAAGCTTCTACTTGTGCACATCTTGCTATATAGTTTTTGCTTTCTTTGTTTTTATTGAAGCAGAAGCTCTTATTATCAGTAAAAAGCATAATGTATAGAAATCAATTAAAGTTGAGATATTCAATGTCTGTGTAGAAAGTCCTCTAAAGGAAATGTTTAAATGTTTATGCAGCATATGTAGGGGAAGTAGAGTGTTGAGAAATTAACAGTCTCTATGGCATGTAGAGGTTGTTCTAGAAATCTTTGATAGAGGGGAACTAGTCAAGCTATAGTGGTCTAGAATACAGAAATACTTTCTTCCTTTGTGACTCTTTAGATTTTGAGCCATGCGTTGGTTGTAGAATTTATGTTTGTTTGTTTGTTTATTTATTTTTGGTAAAAAGCAACATCTGTTTGTCTTCCTCCTTAGTCTGTAAGCTAATCAATATTTTTATACCTGAAGTAGTTTTCATTTAGTACATAGTTAGACATCGCTGAAGAAAGGTGAAAAGCTATAGACAGATGCTCCACAAATTACAATTGAAAATATCAGAAGTCAAAAATATATTTACTATACCTAGCGTACTGAACATCATCAATAGCCTAGCTGAGAATAACTTTTAGGGTACTCAGAACACTCACATTAGCTTGTTTAGACAATTATCTGGAATTCACCTAAAAAGTAATTGTCTGGCTCTGTCTTTTCTCACCAGAATCAGGAAAAACAGATGGGCATTTTGTAGACATGATGAAATGGTAAAACACAAAACACAATATTCAAAAAAAGTTGGCAACACAGTACGCTGTAGACTATTAGTTATTTACTTTAGTGAGGGCTTGGCTGGATAGAAGCTGAGGCTGGCTGACCCTGCTCAGCATTATGAAAGAATGTCATACTATGCATCATTCAACAGGGAAAAGATCAAAATTAAAATATCTACCAAATGTGCATAGCTTTTACACCTTTTTACTACTAAAGCTGAAAAAAAAATGATAAGTCCAACAAACCATTGTACATTAGGGATGTGTGTGTGTGTGTGTGTGTGTGTGTGTGTGTGTGTGTGTCTACACTAATAAAAGAAACATGAAAAATTAACATCACTCCTTTATGCCCACCAGCCAATCAAGAATAAGTATGCAAATTAACAAAAAAGATGGTGGTTAATTTGCATACAGAGGACCAGAACGAAGACTAAAGACAGTGCAGAAGGAAGCCAAGTGATGCAAAAGGGAGCAAAGCAGCAGAGACAGGATCAAGGCAGCGGAAAGGGAGGGAGCGAGGAAGCAGATATAGGTAGTGGAGAAGGGCATGAAGTCCACCTCAGTGGGCTTCGTTCCCTTCTCTGCTTTGCTCAGGCCATAGGAAGTGCTATTCTCGTAGGAATAGGCCCAAGGAAACCCTATTTTTGCAGGCTCTTCCTACAACAGCTCCTAGTATATCTATACTAATAAAAGGGTAATATGCTAATTAGACCAGATGTCCTTCCAGACAAAGCCACAGTGACAGGGGCCGAGGAAGAAGAAGTTAGGAGCAATTGGTTTGGCAGTGGATGGCTGTTAGGGGTCTTCAGGCCAGCAGGCAGAGGTGGTTAGGGGCAATCAGGTAGATAGGCAGGTGAGTGGTTAGGAACCAGCAGTCCAGGATTGTGAGAGGGATGTTTGATTACTGGTTGCCTGCAGGATTGAGCCTTAACCAGCAGTGGAATATTCCCCAAGGGGTCCCAAGGAGGTCGGACTGAGGGACCTCCTCCCATGCATGAATTTCATGCATCGGGCCACTAGTATATATTATATGTGTGTATGCATGTGTTTTAATTATTCATAAAGGAAGAATGTTATAGAATGTTATACCTATATGTCCATTTTTATATAATACATTAATTTATATTAAAATATAAAATATATAATATATATAAATTATATATATATATATATATATATATATATATATATATATATTTCAATGTTGATGCTGAAGTCCTGCCTATCTTGTTCCCAAAACTTAGTGAACAGGTTGGGATGTCTGCATTTGTTTGATGAGCCATTACAGATATCTCTGATAACTAGTCAGTTTTGAGAAGAAATGACAGTTTGCATCCATAAACTCTAGAGTGATGCCACTAATAAATTAATTGAAAAATAAAAGAATACTCAGTAATAAATGCCATTTTTTCTAATGTACCAGATGAATTCTAACACAAACAACAACAAATTCTGCAGCTTCAAATAGCATTCAAACAAGACTCAGAAACCCTTCTGATTTATTTTATTATCTTACTAGAGGCCCAGTGCATGAAATTTGTGCACTGAGGGGAGGGTCCCTCACCCCAGCCTGCCCCCTCTCATAGTCCAGAAGCCCTCAGGGGATGTCCTGCTGACAGCTTAGGCCTGATCCCCCAGGGGGAGCGGGCCTAAGCCTCACTCAGTCTGACCTTCCTCTGAGGGAGGCAACTGGGCTGATCAGGGGAAGGTGTCACCCCCATCACCCCAACGCGTCTGCCACTGTCTGCCACCACAACCGCCAAGGTGTTTTCATCAACATGGACTCCTGTCCCTTCACTATGAAAAAACGACAACTTTCTTTAGGCATTTTCAAGATGTCTCTTTCATAGGACATGACATTTCTTTCTTTCTTTTCCTCATCTGACGTTATTTTTCCATTGATTTTTAGAGAGTGTGGGAGAGAGAGGGAAAGATAGAAACATCAATGTGAGAGGGACATTTCGATTCGTTGCCTCCTACATGAACAATGACCTGGACCCAGGCCAGGGAGGAGCCTGCAACCTAGGTATATGACCTTAATCAGAATCAAACCCGGAACCTGTGGTCCGCAGGCTGAGGTTCTATCCACTGAGTCAAACCAAGTAGGGCAGGATATGATATTTCTTAGTGCCTCCAACAGAGGACCTTTGTTTTTTCCTCCAGGAGTGATGTGGAAAAACCCTAGATCACCTCCTTGGATTCTTATTACCCAAGTGACCAAGAACACAGTGAGTGGCATAAGTGAGCCTAGCCAATGAGGGGTCATAGAAAGTGTTTTATCTGCAGCTTACACATAGAGGTGGCTTAGGGTCCACTCTGAGCCTGCTCCAGCTGTGCCACGGCAGCTTGGTCAGGACCCCTGTCTCCAGGCCTATGCCTCCCATTACTTGGCTCACCATGCATGCAGTCCCCACCCACCTATCTACGCAGGCAGCCTCCCCCTGAGCCAGTTGTGACTGTTATGGTGTCCTGGTTAATTTGCATGTTACCTCTTTATATATAGATTAGCTTTTATATCATTTTCACTTAGCATGCACTTATCTCCATCTCCATTTAATGGATTTCCAATTGGGAAAATGCAATATTCAGAGCTTTCAGAAGCAAGTCATTTCAGGGGTATGGCTGTTGGAAGGCTTCACTTATGTTCCTCTAACCACTGAAATATCAATGAGAGTGACTGAAGGCCAAAGTGACAACTATACTTTCAGTGACTCTCTAATACTGCATCTTTCAGAGCAAAGTGAACTGAGATGCTATCAGAAAAGAAAATAAGGGCCATACCTAGCTGGACAGTTCATTATCATGATAGTTTTCAATGATGCTTCCAAATTGCCTTTGTGGATGATGGATCTGAATTTGTAAGTTTTTTTATATACAGCTCTAGATTAGTTTAGCTGAGATCATTTCTAGAATAAGACTCACCATGAAAGTACTTGAATTATACTCAAATTAATTGGAAGTTTTCATTGTGATATGCTATCCAAATAAAATCTCCTGAGAAACATAAATAAAGGTAAACCAAAAACAGAGGCCCTAGACAAGTCAAAAAGTGCAGTCAGTAGAATAGGATTTCTGGCTCGGTGAAGCAAGCCATTTACATTTTTGTGATTTTCAATTTTCTAATCTGAAAAACAGGGATAATAATATTTCTCTTAGATTATCAGCTTGATGACAAAAAGTAGATAGTTATAAAAAAGTATTTGGTGTGAGGTAAGCACACCATAAGAAATATCTATTTCATTGTAATCTTTAACAATCACTGTGTTTTTAAATTATTCATAGAAATCCACAGAGAATATGTAACTATGTTATTGCATGTTTTTTTAATAAATTCATGTAGAAATGTAATTCATAAGTGGCAAAAATTAGCATAGGATGAAAAACAAAAGAATAACATATGAAAGAGATAATTTTAGCTGTTCTTAAAGAATTCATCAAAAGCTCACCTATTATTCAGTAATGCCATTGATTATTTAAATCTTCGACCATGATTTTTGAGGTTAAATATAATTATTGAACTTATTTTCTATTTTTAAAAATTATGAGTGCATTTAGCAAAGTGTATGCTTTTTTGAATGATGAGGCACAGAAATACATGAAGATAAAAGCTTCTGATATCACAGCTTATAAAATGGTAAGAAAAAGACTAAATAATAATTTTGTATAAATAGTAAATAAATAAATAAATAATAGAGGAAATAAAGTTAGATGCAATTAAACATATGCCTGATGGTAATATATCCTATAATTGAGAGAGTCACAAAAATAAAATTTTAATGATCAATTAGTCATAAATTTGAGTCTTAGCAAGATATAATCACTTAAAGAATTTGAAGAGAGAGTAACATTTATACAGAAGTATTTGAGATATGATTACATTTTAAGCAGAGAGACAAGTTAGAAATGAAATAAATCCCTGAGTAATACAATTTCTTAACATGTTCACTAAAACCAAATACAATAGGCAAGAACAAGACTACTGAGAAAATTAGGCAGACAGGGAAAGGGTGAAAAGGAAGAATTGGAATCAGCTAAAACTGTTACAGAATTTCAGAGCAGGAGGGATAGGAAAACTGAGACAGGAAAGTTAAAACGAGGCCAAACACTGTGGCAATTTACAGCAAGCTTGTAACTAGCAAACCATTATCATCCCAGCTAGGACACCAGAACAAATGGTTAAAAAACTTCCCTAAGGATAGAATGCAACACTGGAGGGGCAAGGAGGAAAGAAAGGGCCCTTTTACTTCCTAAGCAGAGAAGCCAGCAGTCTCAAGACATAGCAAGATGTTGTCAGATGCTTTTCATGAATGCTGGAAGGCCACAACAAAGTTAAAAAAAAAAGGGGGGGGGGGCTTAAGATTTAATCTGTTCCAAAATAGTAAGCAGAGGAATTTTGAAGCTTAAAGATAGGAGGGTATATAATGCCTCAGACTTCCACCCAATTTGCTCTTCGGATTAGCTGAGAGCATGTCGGGGCTTTGTAAGCCAGATGTGTAGGTTTGCTTGCTTTGCTTTTTCCATAAAATGCATACTTTAATTGCTTTAATAAGTTGACTTTTCACAATGTAGTCAAGGTTTCTCATATAAACTCATTAAATGGGAAGGCAAGGATCAAGGTGGGCTCACAGAACTATCCTGCCTGGTAACACCTCTCCGGTGTCCATGAGAGGTACCTATAACACTAGAAGGTAGTTTCAGGCTAGATCAGTAGTTGGCAAACTCATTAGTCAACAGAGTGGAAAACCATGGCTCACAAGCTGTGCTTTGCCAACCACTGAACTAGATCATAAAAGACCAATTAAACATTAATAGCAATTCATAAAGAGTAGTTTAAGGTACACATAGATTCTTTAAAAAGGTGAAAATAGGTGTATACTGATGTGAAGAAAGGAAGAGATGCACAGATTAAAGGGTGAGTCAAACTGAATAAAAATACAAAAAAATAAAGGTAAATTAGAAATCTGGAGAATATATTTCAGAACTAGAGGCTTGGTGCATAAAATTTGTGCATGGGAGATGGGATGAGTCCCCTCAGCCCTGCCTGCATTATCCCCAATCTGGGACTCCTCAGGGGGATTTCAGACTGCTGGTTTAGGATATAAGACACTATTCTCACAATCCTGGAAGGCTGGCTTCTAACTACTTACCTGCCTGACACCCCTAACTATCTCCCCTGTAAGCCTGATTGCCCCTAACTTGCCCCCCTGCCTGTCTTATCGCCCCTAACCACCTCTGCCTCAGCCCTCAGTCTGGCCTCCCTCTGTAGGAGGAGACCTGGTGGATCAGGGGAAGGAACTGCCCCATTACCCTGCTGCTACTGCCACTGCCAGCCTAAGCCTCAGCCCTTTGCACCCAACCACTGCTGCATGAGCCTTGGCCCTCACAGTGGCTTTGTCTGGAAGGAAGTCTGGAAGATGTCCACTCTAATTAGCATATTACCCTTTTATTAGTATAAGGTAGAGGCATGGTGCATGAAATTCATGCACAGGGGAGACGGGGGATGTCCCTTAGCCCAGCCTGCACCCTCTCCAATCTGGGACCCCTCAAGGGATGTCCGACTTCCCATCTAGGCCTGATCCTATCTGGCCTGAACGGGCAATTGGACATCCTTCTCACAATCCAGGACTGCTGGCTCCAAACTGCTCACCTGCCTGCCTCCCTTATTGCCCCTAACCGCTTCTGCCTGCCAGCCTGATCACCTGCTAACCACTACCCTGCCAGCCTAATTGATGTCTAACTGGTCCCCTGCCAGCCTATTTGCCCCCAACTTCCCTCCTCTGCTGGCCTGGTCACCCCTAACTGCCCTCCCCTTCAGGCTAGATTGCTCCCTTGCAGGCCTGGTCCCTCCCAACTGCCCTCCCCTGCTGGCCTGTTCATCTACAACTGCCCTCCCTTGCAGGGCCTGGAACCTCCAATGACTCTCCCCTGCTGGCCGTCTTGTGGTGGCCATCTTGTGTCCACATGGAGGCAGGAACTTTGACCACATGGGGGCAGCCCTCTTGTGTGTTGGAGTGATGGTCAATCTGAAAATTACTTTTTTTATTAGATAGGATAGAGGCCTCATGCATGGGTGGGGGCCTGCTGGTTTGCCCTGAAGAGTGTCCCAGATCAGGGTGGGGGTTCCCTTGGGGTGAGGGGCGGCCTGGGCGAGGGGCCTATGGAGGTTTCCAGGCTGACCACGTCCCCCAGTGACCCAACTGGAGGCCCTGGTATCTGGGATTAATCTATATCTACAATTGAAACTTTGTAGCCTGGAGTGGAGCCAAACCTTCTGCTCGATCCAGGGCAGCAGCCATTTCTATTTGAAACTTTGTAGCCTAGAGTGGAGGCATAGGCCAGCAACGGCAGACTGAAAGCTTGGCTTCCTCCATTGCCAGGGAAACCCAAGCCTCTGTTCTCTCTAGCTCAGTGGCTGCTGCCATTTCTGTATCTTTTATAATTGAAACTTTGAAACAATGAGTGGAGGCCTAGGCAGGCAGAAAGCTTGGCTTCCTCTGATGCCGGGGAAACTCAAGCCTTCCTCCTGCTCTCAGTGGCAGCAGCCATCTTGGTTGGGGTTTATTTGCATAATTTGCTCCTGATTGGCTGGCAGGCATGGCTGTGGGCGTGGCAAAGGTATGGTCAAATTTGCATATTACTATTTTATTAGATAGGATTTAGGGACCATTACAACCTCGCAGAAATTAAAGAAAACACATGGCCCTGGCCGGTTTGGCTGAGCATAGTACAGTGGACTGAAGGGTACCAGGTTTGATTCTGGTCAGGGGTACATGCCTGGGTTGTGGGCCTAATCCCCAGTAGGGGTCCTGCAGAAGGCAGCTCATCAGTGATTCGTATGGTTGATGTTTCTATCTCACTCTCCCTTTCTCTCTGATATCAATACAAAAATATTTTTTTAAAAAAGAAAAAAACATGATCTTCACTTTGGGCTTTGTCATTTCACAATATCCTTATGCAGTTTTTTAACTTCCCTCAACTTTCCTTTACTCACCCTTAAACTGCAATCTGTAATGGGGAAGATGATCAGGAAAGTGATTCTAGAGAGTAGAAGTTTTTTGGGGGGAGGAGATGGGGTCATAAAAAAAATTAAATATTGAACATGGTGATTATTGTACCACTTTGAATTTACTTTAAAAAAAAAAACCCAGTTCATTGTACACTTTAGGTGACATGTATAATAGATGAACTATATCTCAACAAAGCTGTTCTTTTATGTCTTTTTAGATAATGACCAGTCTCATAATCAATTGCAGGTGTTTTCAGAGGCCCCCAGGATTTGCTTATCACATCTCAAACCATGGCTTCGACTCCCAGTTGCCTCTAGTCCTGGCGGATCTTACAAAGGAGAATTGTGTCAAGAGGCTTGTGGAATTTCTGCAACCCCATTCCCGTGGTCTCCTCCTAGGGCAACAGGGCCATTTCTACTGTGCCAGCTCTCTGCTTCCTTTAACCTGTTGGGCAAAAGAATCCTGCATGCTCTGGCCAGAAAGTACATTGTCTCTTAGGTGGCCCAAATGGTTTTTTTCTTTCTTTCTTTTTTAAGGTCGTTTTATAGATTCAAAAGAATAAACAGAAATGCGGAAAGCTTTTGTCGAATTCCTTTTGCATGGTTCTCCAGTCTCGTGGGAAGTGAGATGTGGCTCAGAATTTATCCCAAGGTGTGTCTTTGGGGAAAAGCACCCAGAACAGCACAACTCCTACAGGATGCCCTACACACTTCTCAGACAGGACTCAGGGCACTTGAGGGTGAGTGAAGCAGCAGTGCTAGCACAGGACCTGCGCTCGCCATGGCTGGAGCTGTATCCACCAAGGTGGGCAGCGTGATTTTGCTGTTTTGTTTTTGTCTAACCTCCACCCTTGTGCCTGCACTGAGACTGTGAATAATACAATGGTTCTATTTTTTGGTGAGCAGTGGATGCACTCCCACCTCCCAGAGACTGGTAGTTAGACACTGGTGACTTCTGAATCGCTCACAGGGGGAGTGCAGCCTAGGTCCAGAACAGACTCAGGTGTCCTCAGTTAGGAGATCTCCTCAGGCTAGGGACTGCTGGCAGTTTGAAGGCCGGCCACAAGGTCAATTGTGGAGGGGCGTCCCCTCTGGAGTGCTGGCTGGCCAGGGCTAGGGACTGCCCCTGGTTTGAAGGCTGGCCATGGCCCCAATCTTGGCAGGGCCTCCTCTGGGGTGCTGGCCAGCTTGGGTTAGGGGCTGCTGGCAGTTTGAAGGCTCGCCATTTCCCCAATCCAGGTGGGATCCCCTTTCTGGTGACTGTTCATCCTGCTCCCTCAGCTCCCTAGCCTGCTTTTCGGTCATCTGTTCAATCGTTTTGGTCGTTATAGTCCCTGGGTTTTTATATATTAGGATGTGCAATGATACACTTAAAGATGTTCACTATATTTCTCATTTACTATGAAAATTTAGAACTATTCCAAATTTGTTAGAGACAGCATAGGGTCATCAAGTATAATCTAACAGAGAGATTCATGTAAGCTATGATACAAATAAATAATCCTAGAATTTTGAAAAGTGGTGGTTTTAATTAAAATTCTATTTATATAAATTATTGAGGTAATCTATTTACACAAAACATTGAATTACAATAATACACTAAAATTGATGTTGATGAAAGCATATTAATAGTACATCAAATGAAAAAAATCAGCTTATAAGACAATATAAACATTACTCAAAAGGAAAATAAAGAGCCCAGACTGGTTTGCCTCAGTTGGTTGGGCATCATTTCTTGCACCTAAGGATTGCAGGTTTGATTCTAGTCAGGGCTTATGCCTGGATTGTGAGTTTGATTCCTGGTAGGGGGCATGTTTAATTTTTTAAAAAATTTAAATTTAAACAAATTTTAAAAATAAAATAAAATAATGAAAAATACACATAAAAACATACACACAAACATTTTCAGTATAAGAGTAATTAAATAGATACAAATAACTCTTAAAAATATTTGGGTAGTATGAACAAAGAATTCACCAGTTTGATTCCTGGACAGGGCACATGCCAAGGTTGCAGGCTGTATCCCCAGCAGGGGTTGTGCAGAAGGCAGCTGATTAATGAGTCTCTCTCATCATTGGTGTTTCTGTCTCTCTGTCCCTCTCCCTTACTCTCTCTAAAATTTAAAAAAAAATTAATGAAAACATATTTAAAAAATAAAACAAATATATTTGTATGGTAGATTTATTTTCATTTTACATTTACTTTTCAAATATGAATTTTACACATATAAGATTTCTTAAATATCAGTTGGAATGGAAATAAAGGTGTGGGTTGGAGAGATTATTATAAAATGCTCTGTGAACTTACAAGAGAATCTAGATTCAGAAATCTACAGATATATAACTTCTGGTAACAGAAGTTTGTGAGATTTTTCTTAAAATTTTTAGGAAATGCATTGAAATCTGTAGGAAAGTCTATAGGAAAATATCAATCTATAAATGTGTGAGTGTTTTTTAATCTCATATATAGACATGTCAGGTCAGCATAGGTGAACATGTTAAGCCTATTTACATTTTTAGTAGAAATAGAACTAAAATTTTACATTTCTGCATTGCCTGAAAGGTTGAGATTCCAAGTTCACCACCTCAATCTACAGACAATGGAGGCTCTTGTTCAATCCAATCAGAGTGCTAATTGTAATGCCTTTGATGCATTGGTGTCCCTGTTATGGAGACACTCTTTGAATAAAATTTCCCCAAGGGGATTTCAATTAGTCTTCTCAGAAATCCCCAATAAAATCAAAGGATAATTCTCTAATTGTAAATTTAAATCCCTATTGACAGATCCCAAAGATGAGAGGTTGTGTTGTCTCAAGTTTTAGGATCCATCTCAATCTCTTAGTCAAGTTCCCATATCAAAAGTCCAAATGTCTTTTGGAGTAACTTATATTTGAATGGACATTTTTATAAGGTGATTACCCAAGAATCTTATTTCTATTTAGTCCTCACCCTCAAATACTCACCCACATTAACACCTACATTTCAATGGGGGGGGGGGGGGGGGAAACACATACAAACAAAATATATTGCAGACAAAACTTCCCTTTTATTTACAAGTAAAAAGAAACATTGCAGTGAAATGCTATCTATGATATTTGTCTCATAAAATAAGTGTTTTTCTTTTTATAGTAAAGCCTGAGCTGGAAAATGGATGGATTTAGTCAAGAAGTCAATTACCGGTTATATCCGACATACTATCTGGCAAGCTATCCTAGAGATACCCTATAGAAATTTTGTTTTTTGTTTTTTGTTGGTGGTGGTGGTGTTGTTAATCCTCACCCAAGGATATGTTTGCATTGATTTTAGGGACAGTTGGAAGAGAGAGGGAAAGACCGAGGGAAATATCGATGTGAGAAAAACAGATAGACTGGTTGCTTCCTGCAGGAGCCCCAACCAAAGTACATGCCCTTGACTGGAATTGAACCCTAGACCCTTTGGTCCCCAGGCTGACACTCTACCCACTAAGTGAAATTGGCTAGAGCCCAACAGAAACTTTCAATAGACTGAACTGAAATGCTTTCATTGTATGGTTTATTAAATTCATTTGAGCCTGGCTGGTGTTGCTCAGTGGTTGAGTATTGACTTATGAACCAGAAGGTCATGGTTCAATTCCAAGTCAGAGCTCCATACTCAGGTTACAGGCTTCATCTCCAGTAAGGGACATGCAGGAGGCAGCCAATTAATGATTCTCTGTTATCATTGATGTTTCTATCTCTCTCTCTTCCTTCCTCTCTGAAATCAATAAAAATATATTTTGAAAATCCATTTGAAATGCACACTACAAAAACAACTCCCCCCCCCCATACACCCATACATAAAAATTAAATATATATATATATATATATATATATATATATATATATATGAGTTAACTTAGCACAGGTTAGGATACAGTTTAAGCAGGGCAGAAGAATCACACATATCCTGGGATGTACACTCTTTAGATATCCTTCTTCATTGTGTAGAGGAGGCTTGGGACCAATGATACACACATGTTCTATCTGATAGCTGCAATGTGAGTCTCTCTGGCCACAGCTGTCCTCCCGCATGGCTGAGCAGCTCGGGTTTTACATGCTTCTGGGAGAGGACACTTGGGACCAGGAAGAATGTCACTAAACTTAATTAGGCCTTCTGATTATTATGTGGCTCACATGCCTTGTGTATATGTAGTATATCATAATTATTCATCGCCTTAGAGACTGCATATATATTTAATGCCGGATGAACATTTAGTGTCTCTTATGTTTGGATTTTCATGTATATTAAGTATCTCTGGTGTTTCAAATACATTTTGGCCTTTCATTCCTTTCAAATGTGTGCACTACTCAACAACTGCTTATCAAGTCTAACACATCTCATGAGTTTCATCAGACCCATCTGCTTTCTTTGTCCTCAATAGCAAACGTGAATAATCTGAAGCAATACAACATATGTGCTTTACTGATTGAAAATAACATTTTCATTGTTCTATTCCAAAATAGAAGACAAAGAGTCCTCTTTTATTTAAAAGTGCTCTTAAAATATAAGTGAGTCATCTTGTATTGTAGGCATTCTAGCAGAGGTCTTTCCTTTTTCTAAATAATAATTTTAACATTTTTCTTTGAAAATTCACATTTATTGATTGAGCATTAATGATAGGAATCTCAAACATAATTTTTATTAGCTTTTTAAATAGCTATGCATTTTTAAGATTCTGAATATCTTGAAATTTCTTGTAACACAGTAAATTAACAGTGTAATTAAATGCAGCCTTAATTAATTTTTATTGGAGAAAAATTGGTATATTGTTTATATTAGTATAAACAATCATATCACAAATTTCAGCAATCCTCCAAGAATTTCAAGTTCCCTATAATTTTATTTTTAAAATCAAGTTTTATATACTTTATAGGTTTTAAAACTTAAACTCTTATTTAATGAATCCGTCTTCTCTCTTAATAATTTTGTTACACAATAAAATACCATTTGGAGAGAAAATTTATCAGAAAATATACTAATTATGCCTTTCATCTAAACAATTCATACATATATATGTATAAATCTATGTATCTATGTATCTAATGAATTTTGTTGGGGGGCGGGATTGAGTGTGGGCCTTCCCACAAAACAATCAATTCTGGAACACCAGCTGGTTGTCCCGCAAGTTTATTTGATTGTGACCCTACCTACTGGGAGACAACAGCCATTTCACAGGTTGAGTTCAGTCTTACAAAGCTTCCCTCCCCTGGCCCCATCCAAGTTCAGATGCCAGCCATAAGTTCAGATTATTATCTGTACTTCTGACCTCCCACATATATAGATCTGAGTTTCCAGAGACCCCCTCCGTGGACTTTAACACCACTTGCACTTCTGACTGACTAGCTATATAAATCATAGCTATGACCCCTCTTTGGGTTTGATTAATGTGCTAGAACAGCTCACAGAAGTCATACATTTTACTTGCTGAATTACACAAAGATGTAATTAAGGAACAGCCAGGTGTAAGAGATGCCTAGGACAAGGTGTGGGGAAAAGGATCAAGCTTCCATGCCTCCTCCAGGCATGCTATTCTCTTTGAATAGCCAGGTGTTCACCACTGAACCCCATCCTTGGTTTTTTTTGTAGCTTCATTTCATAAGCAAGATGATGAAATGATTTGCCTTTGGTTGTTATGTCAACGTCCAGTCCTTCTCCTTGCCTCCAAGTTGGAATTTTCAGCCTCAACCTTCTAATCTTAAAGTTAGTTTCCAGGCAACCAATTTCACCCTTAGGTGAGATCCAGATGTCACCTCATTAACTTAACAAAAGTCACATTGATCTTTCACCACCTAAGCAATTTCAAGGGTTTTAGGATACCTATGTGAGAAACCTGGAAAGGACAACTACCAAATATATTTGTCATTATAAGTCACAGTGTTAAAGTAAATGGCAATCACAGTGTTACAGTATACACACACACATACCCACACATGGAGATGACTCATTAAAAGCTGCTTTTATACTCAGTAACAATTCTTGGGGTCATGCCTTCCAGATATCAATTTAATTATACCTTTTTTTTTTTACTAGCTTTACAAAGATATAAAATAAAGGCTTACGTTGTGCTGACCACAAATATACAATTTCAGGGAAATATCAGAATATCCTGCTAATGAGAATTTGTATATTTGGAGACACATTATCAATAGCAACATCATACAATTTTAGAAGTGCTGTAACTAAAAAAAAAGGAATATTATGAAATGGAATACACTTGAAACAGCAGTGATAGTGAAGTCAGCAAGTGGCTCTAATGTAGATGAAAATACTGATGTTTAGGATTTACATTAAGAAGTTCAAACAATTGTTCCATGATCTGAATTAATAAAAACACATTCCAAATTATATAGAGGCCCAGTGCATGGATTCATGTACCAATGGGGTCCCTTGGCCTGGCCTGGGGGATCAAGCCCAAACTGGCTCTCTGACATCCCCTGAGGGGTCCCAGATTGCAAGAGGGGGATTCTGGGGTGACACACTTCAGAATCTGACTCCCTGTGCTCTGGTTCCAAGTGTGTCACCCAAGAACCATAGTTGTAAAGTCACCACAGCTCTGCAGCTCTTGCATAGAGTGTCTGCCTCCTGGTGGTAAGTGCATGTCATAGCTACTGGTCAGATGATTGCTTAGGCTTTTATAGACATAGACTAGAGACTTGTTGCAGGAAGATTCCTGCAAGAATAGAGCTTCCTGCAGCCTGAGCAAAGCTCCCTCCCTTCTCCACTGCCTCACTCCTGTCTCCACTTCCTTGCTCCCATCTCCTCTGCCTCACTCACTTCTCTGCTGCTTCCCTTCCTCTTGTCTCCTCTGTCTCGCTCCCTCTCTTCTCTCCCGCCCCACTTGCTTACTTCTACGCAGCTTTGCTCCCTTCTGCAGTGCTTGGCTGCCTTCTACGCTGTCTTCGAGTGAATATGCAAATTAACCATCATCTTGGTTGGGTTAATTTGCATGCTAACTCTGATTGGCTTGTGGGGGTGGCTTGTGGGTGTAGCAAATGTACAGTCAATTTGCATATTACTCTTTTATTACATAGGATAATATGGGTCTTATATGTTACTAATAAATAAATATTATGAATTCACTAATGACTATTTCATCTGCATTCTTAAATATTCACATAGTCAAGTTGACCCCAAATCATCCATGTCTAGCTTATAAAATAGAAAAATAATATGCAAATTGACTGTACCTTTGCTATACCTACAAGCCATGCCCAGCAGCCAATCAGGAGCCAGTATACAAATTAACCCAACTAAGATGGCTGTGGCCACAGAGAGAGCAGGAGGCTTGGATTTCCCAGGCAATGGAGGAAGCTGAGCTTTCCCCCTGCCCTGGCCTGCCCTGGACTCCGCTAAAGGCTACAAAGTTTCAATTATAGAAAATAAATAAATCCCAACAAAAATGGCTGCAGCCATGGAGCGAGAAGGAGGCTTGGTTCCCACTCAAGGCTACAAAGTTTCAATTATAAAAGATAAACAAATCCCAGATACCAGGGCCTCCACTTGGGTCCCTGGGAGATGTGGCAGCCTGCAAACCACCACAGGTTCCTTGCCCAGGCTGTTCCATCACCCCCAAGAAATCCCCACCCTGATCTGGGACACCCTTCAGGGCAAACCAGCCAGCCCCAACCCTTAAACCAAGCCTTTATCCTATCTAATCCTATCCAATAAAAGAATAATATGCAAATTGACCATCACTCCAACACACAAGATGGCTTTTCCCATGTGGTCAAAGATGGCTGTCCCCGTGTGGACACAAGATGGCCACCAGAAGATGGCCAACAGAGGAGGGCAGTTGGAAGGGACCAGGCCTGCAAGGGAGAACAGCTGGGGGCAATCAAGCCTGGAGGGGAGGGTACTTAGGGGTAATCAGGCCAGCAGAGGAGGGAAGTTGGGAGCCATCAGGCCTGCAGGGAATGGGAGTTAGGGGTGACCAGGCCTGCAGGGGAGGGCAGTTAGGGGCAAACATGCTGGCAGGGGAGCAGTTAGGCATCAATCAGTCTGGCAGGAGAGTGGTTAGGGGGTGATCAGGTTGGCAGGCAGAAGCAGTTAGGGGCAATCTGGCTGGCAGTCAGGTGAACAGTTGGGAGCCAGCAGTCTTGGATTGTGAGAGGGATGTCTTACTGCCCGTTTAGGATCGGGCCTAAAGGGGCAGTTGAACATCCCTTGAGGGGTCCCAGATTGGACAGGGTGCAGGCTAGGCTGAGGGACACACCCCTCATGCATGAATTTTGTGCACTGAGCCTTTAGTATTTTAATAATGAATATGTGGGATTACCTTGTATTTAAACTTACTTTAAAATCTAACATCAGAGTGTTTATAAAAGTAACATAGAATCAATTGGGAACTTGAGAATAATATGTGAAAAAGTTTTCAAAAGTGCCATCACTTATTAACTGTCAATTTTTTGTGGTATTTGCCAGACATTTTTCAAAACATATTTATATTTATGTAATTAACATCAAATATATGTATGTATACATATGTTACATGTATATGTACCTATTTATATGCAGTGACTTTTTACCATGTAGTATAACTAGTAAATGAGTTCATGTTGTGCTATGACAAGGCCTGTACCCCACCACAAAATGTATAAGAAAGTATTGCAAATAATATTGCAGAGCTCCACTTAATACTCTATTTGATTTTCTCAAAGCAGTGCTGCCTTCATAGGTTTATTGCTGCCAGTGTGATCTGATTAACAATTTTTCTGGATAACTTTGTATCATATGCATTTTTGTGTTCTGGGCTAACAAATGTTATAATAAAATTTTGCTGAAAATATAAAACTAAGTGGCAATATTTTTTTCTTTTTAAAAAAAATATATTTTTTTTTATTTCAGAGAAGGAGGCAGAGGGAGAGAATTAGAAATATCAATAATGAGAGAAAATAATTGATCTGCTACTTCCTGCATGCCCCACATTGGGAATCTAACTTGCAACCTGGGCATGTGCCCTGACAAGGAATTGAACTATAACCTCTGATTCATAGGTGGATGCCCAGCCACTGAGCCACCTAGGCCAGGCAGTGACAATATTTTTATTTCAAAAATATTATGTTAAATGTCTTTGCTAAATTTCATGAAATAAAATTCAACTGATAATGCATGTTCTAAATCTGCACACTTGATATATATTTGAAAACATAGTCTGCAACTTCAAGTATTTATGATACTCTTTCTAAAGTTTTAAAAACACTTTACTAATTAATTTTATTGCACATAAACCACCAACCAAGTTAAAATAATCTCTCTCTGAAAGTTCCATTTTATTAGTAACTAGTAATTAGATCATTCTTTAAATACCATCATTCGACTGTTCTAAACTGTTAGCCTTAGGTGAAACATCCAAATTTGCCCCCAGAGTATGAAAACATGCCCCAAACTCCCAATATCTTGCAGACACATGCCAGTATGCACCTTGTTTGGTGAGGTATAAATAATAGAAGACATTTAGCCACTCATAATAATTGCCGTTATTTTCAAATCCACAATCGCATGAGACTTGTTATGAAACAGAAGAGATATGTTAAAAGTTAGTGCAGTCCCTTTTCCATTCAGGAGTGCAGGATCATCATTGTATCCGGGTGAAGGATCATTCTCTCTGGCTTTTGGCCATGAAGGAATTCTGAACACCATTAAACCCCATACATTCTGGCACAACTGCTAGAGTCAGTTCCAAGAAGGCCCAGTGACGATTGCATAAAAAAATTGGGTCTTGGCTGTATCTGGCAGAGAGAGCAGAGGGAGCTGTGAAAAAAATGCCTCATTGCATGTGGCTGGACCTGTGTGGCATCTACTGATGTTGTTTATTAAAGACGGTCCTCAAGGGTGTTCAGAGGAAAGGCCCACATTTTAGACGTTTCATCAGCCTCTCATGTCTGCAGGATTGAGTTGAGATTGCTCAAGGATTTTCTCAAAGTTTTGCAATAAGGAGCAGAATTTTTTCTGTAAAGGCCCAAGGTATAAATCACTTAAAATGCTCCTCTAATGACTGCTGCTGTAATCCCAAAGTGATTTTTTCCAGTAACAGATACAGGACACAGCAAGCCTGTTGAAACACACAGTATGTCTCCTGAAGTTAAAAGTGGGTTTTGCTCATTTGACCTGAACGCAGAGATTATAACATGACATTTATTCCATTGTACACATGTTCATCAGTCCAATTCTGTCATGCCATTGCCCTTCTCCATCCAGGTGTTGAATATTCCTTTGTGAAAAAAAGTAGGAAGTGTAAAAATTCACATTGATTAATGAGGAGAGAGAATGAGTAATCCAGCTTTACCTCTCTCACTAAACACAAATATTGAAACCAGGAATTAGTGGACTAGGAATAATTGGTAAGATGTGGTGGAAAGTATGCACTCAACTTTGAATGCTTCAGCTCCTAAATTATATGGCCACTTATAAATATGAAACTTCAAGAAATTTTAGAATTATGCAAAATGATGGTGCCCATACCCCATAATTGGAAGAATTAAATGAGTCCTAATTTGTGGCATTTATAAAATGCCACTGGCCCACAGGAGATGCTCAATCAGCATTAGCAGTTATAATTAGTGATGTTTGTGCTGAATTCTCTAGTGTCAGTGTTGCTTGTTTATATTGGTTACGTTGATTGGAATTGTTTGTATTAAATTACCTAGCTTTACAACCTTGGAAATGTGTAGCCCAGGGAGTAAATTAGTTTCATCCTGCTATCCAGTCTAAAATAAGCACCAAGCAACATAGCATATTCCTTAAGGAAATGTAAGGAGACAAAATCAATAGATGAACATCTGGATAATTTGAGCCAACCTGACTAAATGGATGATGTGTTACATGATCATCTCAATCTCCACAGAAAGTATGGGTAAGGACACAAAAATCCAAGATGGCCTGGTATTGAGCCAGGAATGTTGTATGTTGGGTTTATTATTTGTGGAGAAGAAGGTAATCCTACATGCTGGAGTTTTCTGAGAAGATTAGCTGGTGCTGGATTATAGCAAGTGAAGGTAATTAAAGAGTCATACCTAATATTAAGTTACAAAGAGCAAAGATCCAGTTGGTGAATCACCATTCCTGTGCAGGACAGTTATATTCTGTCCTGTTCTCAGTTTTAGAAACTCATCAGACTGTGACTACTATTTACAGATTTTACATTTACATTTTTTATATGGGCATTTTTCAAAGAACTGGCTTTATGCTAGTTGCCAATCACTTTGGGGAAATGTGGGTAGCCCAATTTCCCATCAGGCAGCCTACAACTTTGTTGAAGAATGTGTTCATGAGAGACTTTGAACTGATATCTATCTCAGGAAAAGAAAATTAAAATGTAATTGTCTATTGGCCAAGGGCACATATCTACTTATGTTTTTAATTTTTTTTAATTCTTTTTGGCAGATATTTAATTGCTTAAGAATATATTATCAAATGTTTTAGATTTAAGTAATTGGTAGAATGGTTTAATAAAGACCCATTTCTTTACAAAAAAATGTAAAGCAAAATATTTTTAAAAATTTTAAATATATAACTAAATTTGAAACACAAAGGAGATATCTTCAATACAAGATGCAATCAGGGACATTTCATGAGCAGAGCAGAAAATGTGGAATGCGAGTGAGTCCAAGAGCATAACAATTTCAAATATAGGCTCACACAGTCCCAGTTTTTCTTGTTTGAGTATTCATTCAATTTTAAGGGAACTTTTTCATGGTTTATGACTTAATTTTATTTTGGTATTATATAAAATATTTTCATGGTTCAAAGTCAAAATCACTTAAAAAGAAATGTTTAGCCCTAGCCAATTTTGCTCAGTAGATAGAGCAAAACGGCCTGCAGACTGAAGGGTCCTGCATTTGATTCCAGTCAAGGCCGCATACTATAGTTGCAGGCTCCTCCCTAGCCCAGGTCCTGGTTAGGGCACATGCAAAGACCACCTATTGATAAGGTTCTTTCGCACCCATATATCTGTCTTTTCCTCTCTCTTCCACTCTTTTTAAATATCAATGGAAATGTACTGTTGGATGAAGATTTAAAAAAAAAACTGTTCAAGGAAGACTCACTGGCTTTTCTAACTTGTCCTATTCCTATAGATAAGTATTTGCAACCAGGGATTGGGCCTAAACTAGCAGTTGGACATCCCTCTCGTAATCTGGATCCACTGGCTTCTAACCACTCACCTGCCTGCCTGCCTGATTGCCCCTAACCACTCTGTCTACCTGCCTGATCATCCCTAACCCCTCTTCCTGCTTGCCTGATCACTCCTAACCATTCTGCCTGCCTGCCTGATGCCCCTAACTGCTCCCCTGGTGGCCTGATTGCCCCTAACCGTCTCTGCCTCGGCCCCTGCCACTGTGGCTTTGTCCAGAAGGACAACTGGAAGATGTTCAGTCTATCTGGTCTAATTAGCATATTATCATTTTAAAGATACTTTTAAATTGTTAGAATACACACTTTGCTATTCTATATTATTATTATTATTTAAGATTCCATTAAATTCTGTTTTATAAGAAACTATTTAGTATGGTGTACTAATGTTCGTAAGTAAGTTTGATTTTCAGTTTTCATTTTAATATCCTATTTTTATCAGGTTTAGCTTCCTTGTTTAAATCTTTTTAATTATGATGATGATGAAAAACATATACAACTTTCATTTTTTCTCATTGTAGTTCACATTCAATATTATTTGTATTAATTTCAGTTGTACAACATAGTGGTTAGACAATCATATACTTTACAGAGTAGCCCCCCTAATGTTTCAAGTACACCCACCCTGACCATACATAGCTATTACAATATTATTATTTTTTCTCCATTGAACTCTCTCTGGCACTTGCCACCTGCCAGCACTTGCCCTCACCCCTAGTGACTGTGTCGGTTGGTAATGCTCATATGCATGCATATAAGTCCTTTGGTTGATCTCTTACCACCTGCACCACTGCGTTCCCTCAAAGGTTTTTTCAGTGAGTTTGATGTGTCTCTATTTCTGGATCTATTGTTGTTCATTATATTCCACAAAGAGTGAGATCATGTGATATGTATCTTTCTCTAATTGGCTTATTTCACTTGGCATAATGCTCTCCAGTTCCAGCCATGCAAATGGTAAAAGTTCCTTCTTTTTTACAGCAGTGTAGTATTCCATAGTGTAGATATACCAGTTTTCTAATCCACTCATCTGCTGATGGGCACTTAGGCTGTTTCCAAATCTTAGCTATGGTGAATTGTGCTGCTATGAACATAGGGGTGTATATATCCTTTCTGACTGGTGTTTCTATTTTCTTGGGATATATCTCTAGAAGTGGGGTTATTGGGTCAAATGGGAGGTCCATTTGTAATTTTTTGAGGAAAATCCATACTGTTTTCCATAGTGCCTGCACCAGTCTGCATTCCCACCAGCAATACATGAGGGTTCCTTTTTCTCCGCATCCTCATCAACACTTGTCATTTATTGATTTGTTTATGATAGCCATTCTGACAGGTTCGAGATGGTACCTCATTGTTGTTTTGATTTGCATCTCTCAGATGATTAGTGACTTTGAGCATGTTTTCATATGTCTCTTGACCTTCTGTATGTCCTCTTTCAGAAAGTAGGTTCTTTGTCCATTTTATGATTGAGTTGTTTATCTTCCTTTTGTTAAGTTGTATGAGTTCCTTGTAAATTTTGGAGTTTAGCTTTCCAAGTTATCATTATTTTATTTAAAACTTGGGAATTTCCCTTTTTTCCCCTATACTCTGGAGCTATGTTAAATTATATTGGGATTATTCGTCTTTGAAAGCTTGGTAAAATCCCTCTATGACCTCATCTAAACTTGTTGCTTTTTCATGGAAGTAAAGTTCTATGATAATTTTATCTTTTTCTTACATAAGCATTTTTACTAGAATATAGGGTATCTCCAGAAAATGTATACTTTGGGTGTGCTTATTAAAAACCTTTCATTTTCAAAATTGAGCTATCAGTTTTTAAAGTGTACATACATTTTTGGGGGGATATTGTGTAGTATCCATTTCAGGTAAGCTTACAAATATATTTACATGTGATTTGATTTCATCTGAAATCCCTCATATTGTTTTTACCTACATTTATTATTTATATTATATGTCCTGAATTATTTATTTGTTTCTCTGTTCCTTTTAATTTCTTCTGTATATATTTTATATTAAAAATATGTATAGTTTTTCTCACTTTCAATGATACATTTTATAATAACTTATGCATTCATTCATCACCTTACTTAGATTTCTACTATTTGGTTTAACCATTTAAAATAAAATATCCCTCAATATCATCTATAATCTACACAGAAACCAATGAGTTTCATTGTTTACTTTCCCTTTTTAAAAAAATCATTTTATTTTCATCTTTACCTTAAACCCTGTCCCTACCTAATCTTTGATCTACTATGAAATATGTTAAATTCACACAAGAATTCTCCAAACATTAATAGAGAATAAAAGTAAAAAATTATTGGACAAACAAAAATCAAGATTTATCATACATAGACACTCAATGACTCAAATACTAAAGGAAATTTTTCAAAAGAAGACATTTGATACAGAATGAAGGAGTATGATATGAGGACAGTGCCAATCAAGTAAACTGATAAATGTAAATAAATAAATAAAAAGTATTAACACTAAAATAATGTGAAAATAACAATGGTGACTAATTCTAGTGGGACTTAAAGAGAATATGGAGCTAAAATATTAGACAATTGTACAATGGACAATAGGAAAGACTAACTAGAAATGAACTATGTCAATTGCCTTATACTGTTTATGAAGGCAAAAATAGTTATTAATTTTGAGTAGTGATGCTTTCACTAATTGTAAAAGAAATATTTAGCCATTGAAGACCACTATGAAATAGACCAAAAAAATAATATTCTATTAGAAAATATATTACAAATATAACATCTACAATGCTATGCATTATTATAGAAAGCCTTTGGAGGACTTATATTTATCTTACATAATTTCAATGTAACTATTGTTGGTATAATTGAAAACCTTTTATGTTGGCTAAAGGGAAGAAAAATAATTGAAAGTAATATTGGTTATGTTGATTTTATAAATTTTATGACATTAAAAATAGTACAAATACATAATCTTATATACATATATCAATTTTAAAAGAAAGAATTGACTTTTTCATATTTATATATTAGTAATTTACATTTGTAAAGAATAAATTTTTGAAATTATAGTTACTAATTTATAGAGTTCATATTCAAACTCAATTTTTTTTCCTTAATAAATATTTATTGAGTCAATGAGCAAGTCAATGACTGGAAACAGAGTGGTGGGATGGGAAGTACAGTCAGCCTAACACCTTACCTAAAGGCTGCAAGAGCTGGTGGGATATGGAAGGTCAAACCAGTCACAGTGGGGCTGGGGATAAGAATAAAGCAGAGGGCTGGGGGTCAGTATGAGCCACAGGAAACAGCAATTTGAGTGCCAAGCAGGAGAACATGAACCTACCCTTGAAAATGCCGCTGCCCCTGTTTTGGGGCTTAAGGAGTTCTGCTTGTAGTCCCAATTAAGAAAGCAAATGTAATTGGTCACTTCCCTTTTCTTCCCCCAGGAGGCCACCAACTCACTGAGGGTGGGTCAGTCTGCTGTGTCCAAAGCCTAGCCAACAGTGCTCTGATATTTGTGTGATGATCAGAAGTTGAAACAGGAAACCTACAGCAGACGCTCAGGGTTGGTGTTTGCTTGTGTTCCTGTAAAGCTGCATTCTGGGTTGTGGGCTTGATCCCCAGTAGGGGGCATGCAGGAGGCAGCCGATCAATGTTTCTCTCTCTTCCTATCTCATTTTTTTTATATCAGTGGATAGAGCATCAGCTTAAGGACCGAAAGGTCCCTGGTTTGATTCTAGTCAAGGGCACATGCCTGGGTTGTGGGCTCAATTCCCAGTAGGGGGCATAAAGGAGGCAGCCTATCAATGATTCTCTCTCAGCACTGATGTTTCTATCTCTCTCTCTCCCTCTCCCTTCCTCTATGAAATTAATCAAAATAAGAATATTTTTAAAAATGCAGACTGTCAATCAACATAATTAGGGCCACCCTGTTAATGTCCCCAGAAAGGCCAGCAGGAATACCTCTTCTCTCTGGCCAGATGAACTCTGAGCTTTATGTGTATCTGGTTTCCTCTATCCCTTTATTTACATGGCACAGTCTCCAAATCGAATAGAATGGTTGGAGAACCACCAGAAGTTGTCTCAAGGAGACAACCTGATTTACTACACATCCCACTCTTGGTAAGCAAAATCAGGAAGGCCCTGCAAAAGCTCCAGGGACAATAATTAGGGAAAGGTTCCTAATATCTCTGAAAGGACATGCTCTAGTTAAAATGCATTCCCAGGAAAGCAACTGACCTGTGATTCTCACGCTACGTGATATTCACTTATTTAAATGTGTTGAGTTTTCCATGGAGAACTTGAGAAATCTCACGTAAGACAAAAAAAAAGTTATTTCATGATGGTAATTCCTAGGGCCTGACCCAAAGCAATTTGCTTAAAATTTTACTCAGAAAACTCAAAAAAGCTGAACCCCAATTGAGGAAGTGGTGCTCTCTGGAGACATGGCCAAAATGAACATTAAAGTAAGTAATTTTGTTCAGATTTGGACAACCTTTCCCTCCCCCTCTGACCTTGCCTCTTTTTCACTTAGAAAACAATATGCTGATGATTGTTTCTGCCTGTATTTCCCCTCCAAAATGGGAGAAATAAAAATTTTCTTTATACCCCTACTCCAAAGGTATTCATTTATCTTTCATTCTGAAACTTGTCCATGTGGGTCACTCATCTTTTCTTTGTCATCCATTCGATTTCAACAGTGTTCCAGAAGCCTCTATAATCCTTTAAGTATGTGAGTGTATTGTTACACTGACTTTAGGTGAATTTAATGTTTTCTATTTCATAAGGCAGAGTCATCACATTATTTGGGGGTATAGAACAACACATGAAAGCCTCTACATCAGTCTGTTTACACCTTGTGCCAAAACTAAGAGCCAAAGTTTGATGGTGATTTTGTCCTTCATGCAAAAAATATTTTACAAATAAAGACCAAGCATTGTTTTGCCAGAGGAAGACTGAGGAAGGATTGTTTTTTGTTGTGTGTGTGTGTGTTATTTTTTAAATGCAAAATAGTATATATATATATATATATATATATATATATATATATATATATATATAAATTCTGGCTCTTGAGACCTAACATAGGGCTCTTGTTATGGGGAGAGGATTTCCAAAACTGTAATTTAACACAGGCTGGGATAAATGCATTTGAATCTAACTGATTATAAGTGCATAGGCATTTATTAAAAAAAAAAGAAGTAGATACTTGCTTAGGTAATAAAAAAAATATGCTTTAGTATATTCAGACAGGTTCAATAAATCAAGAAGAAGAAGAGATTTCCTTTATTATTTGAACTGAGAGCTGCCAAGATGAAACAAATATTTACTGAACCAGGCACTATGCTAGTTCTGATCCATATTCTGATTAAATGTCATTATCAACCCTATGGCATAGAGCAAACTAATTCTATGTACATGAAGACCAGACAGAAGAGGTACCTAACAAAATGTCAGTTCCTAATAACTGATATCGAAACGAGGTCAGTATTATCTGGCGTCTTTTTCCCAAACCACATCAGGATTATTTGCTTTTTCACATTGAGGCCTTTTGAATTGAAGTACCATTGCCTGCCTAGGAAAAAGACCGGGTGAGTAAAATAAATTTCATAAAAGGCAATAGGCGAGTGGAATATATCTTGAGAAAATAATACAGTTATTTCTCACATTTTACTCCGTTAAGAGACTTTATTGAGCAGGACTGCTATAACTCTCTGAATTAGGAACATCTCATTCCATTTTCAAGGGCAAGTAGTGCATTCGCCACAGGAGAGTGAAGGATTCTGACAGCGGCTTTTAGCCTGGGATTCTCCTTCTGAAGTGTACATTTCCTGTTTTCACAGAAAGGGCTGGCATTTCTTCTTTTTGATCCATTTATTCCTGGTCGGTTCTATTCAAGGTTAATTTACCTTGAGAGCAAAGAAATCTTATGTTCTGTAAGAAAGAGAGCTGATCTGCAATAACAGAAAAGGATCCTGTGTGGTTTTTCTATTTTCACAAAGCATCCAGTAAAAGCAAAGCTCTTCCCACATCAGTTACTCGGAGAAATAAACTACAAAAAACAAAAGCTGGCGTGCGTGTACAGTGTTCAGGAAAATGTGGGTGACTTGCTCTGCTTGTGTTTCTTTGTATTGATTATTAAGGCTGTCAGACTTAACCAAATAAGTCCAACTTTTATAGCTTTTTTAATTATTTATAAAGCACGGGTAGGAAGAGCATTTTTCCTCTTGTCTCCTAGCAATGTATCAGCCCAGAATGAATGGATTTCTGCCCAGACACAAGTGGGTCATTCAGCTGGTCAACAAGGATGCTTCTTATGAGAGCAGATTTTTTTTTTATGGGGACAGCTGTCTAGCAGGAAGTATATTGCCATGTGGTGTTCTTACATTTAGCAAAAGGCGGTCAAATACTCTTAGTAATGACCCACTTATGTTTATAGTCAGGACTTTTACATAGAAGTGTATTAATAGCAATAAATCTGGATCTGGAATTAAGGTTACTATCAGGTGGTTGCAGACGAGGCCACAGTGTAAAACACGTACGACATCATAAAAGACACGTTTCTATATTCAAGTAACATGACTTCCAGTCACTCTGCAGAAACACATAACCTTTAATGCAACTTCATTTCCTAGACCTTGGAGTCCCATCCTGAAAAATGTGCAACCACCAATTGATTATCAGCTCACGGAAGAGACATTTTCTGCTCTTAAATGGTGATGGAGCAATGGAATGATGGAGTAATTTTTATTAAGTTTGCCTATGAAACCTTATAAGAGCCAGCTTTTTCCTAAGCTGCTATGGGAATATTTAGCTCCATTTCACTTTCTGTAGGGGCTGACCTTGGACAAAATAGAAAGCGTTTTCATGAGGTCATTCCTAATGAGCAATATCCATTTGGGGGACTGGACCCTTCTCTTGTTTGCAGTCGTGACAAGTTCTTTGTTTGGGGAATTTAACATGGTGACTTCTATCATATGGATACAAGTCTCTTACCTTATGCTAACGCTGCTGATATCAACATCACCGCATTGGATTTATGGGACCCTCTGGTGATAACAAAAGCATTTACCTTGAAGGAGATAAATTTATAAAGTTTAAGAAACCAGACTCTTAATTTGACATTTATTGCTACCGAAGAGTTTACACAGCCTCTCAGCTGAGATGAAGTGTCTGTACGTGCTCTTGTCTCAGGAACACATGCAGACTATTTCTATTGCATAGGACCACGTTTAGAGCATGTGATACATCAGATAATTGGCCTTACTTTGAATCAGGTGTTGATCCTTGTACGCTTTTAAAAATCTATTAATCATGGAGATGAGCTTTTAATCATGTCAGAGGCTTTGATTCCTGTATCTCATTGCCGCTTCTCACAGTCTAGAAGACGTTCCTAGGGAGCCAGTAGTAGTGAAAAAGTATCACTTAGTGTTGCTTATCAGTTAAATGTTTACATCTTCTTTTCTGGTTTCCTCATTTTATCAGATCAAGTCCAGGAACACAAAGAATCCTTCCTTTCCCCCCTTATTCCATACAATGGCAAACCTAAATGCTTGAACAATCCTAAGGGGATGGGAAGGTAAGGAGGCTCTTTGTTGTAGAATGGTCTAAGCTTTAGGCCAAGGACCCATTATAAGCGCAAATATCAAGAAACAGATTTGGACTTTTAGCTCTGGGGAACCAAGATGGCGGCATAGGCAAAACACCTATCTTACCATCAAGCCCAGCAATTTTAAAACTACAACTTAATGAAAGAACAAATACCTTCCAGAATCACCAGAAAGCTGGCTGAGTGAAAATTCCACAAATAAAACTGAAGATAAGACACTGTGACTCAGAGGAGCGGCTGAGGACAGCATTGAAGATTCGAGAGGAGAGAGGTTTGGAGCGCGCGCCAGTGGATAGGGCGGACAGCTGAAAACCAGCCAGTTTTCTTGAACGGGGAGACAAAGACATCCCACTGGACTGATTCTCCAGCTCTGGGCGAAGTCCAAGGAACCCAGTATCATAACGGGTAAAAGCTGGACAGTGGGAGGGCACTCCAAAGCTCGGGCGCTGCAAGGATCTGCCAGGTTGTGGAGAAAGCAAGCTTGCGAGTGACCTTGGGAACAGCGTGGCTGTGTAACTGTGTAGAGAGCGCTCTGCGACTTGCCCTCTCATTCGGGAAATGGTCAGTCTGCTTTGTTTTATGACTCTGGGTAAGACCTTGTGTGTGCAGACGCATTTGGGGAGAGTCTGAATTCCCCGGCAGCCGGTGGAGCTTGGCAGCAGCTCTCTCTCAGAGGTGCTGGCAGCCATTGCCCCCAGCACAGAGTCCCTGGGGCTGCAGAGGGCAGAGCTAATGCTGTCTGCTTGGCCCGGAGACTCCGCCCATCCAACCTGAGCACAGCTGAACTTCACAGACAATTGGCCTGGAGGTCAACCCCTCCAAGTGCTAACAACGATTAACCTGAGCTTAACTTCAGCAAGACTGTGCAACCCATATCCACCTCAGGTAAGTGGGGAGGCTGACCCACTGTCCCTTGTAGGAAGTCTACCACACAAAGCTAATTGACCAACTCAGGGAAGCAGCCACCATGCAGAGACATGGAAAGAAATCAGATGTGAAAGAAATGGAGGAAAAAAAAACAACTGGACATGGAATCCAAAACCACGGTTATAGGGCTTCTCAAGAGGCTCCAACAAAAGGTCGAGGCCTATAAGGAAATAAGCAAGACCGACAAGGAAATGAATGAGTCCTACAAGGAAATGAATGAGACCCTCAAGGATATGAACGAGACCTGCAAGGAAATAATCAAGACTGATGTGGAAATGATCAAGACCAATGTGGAAATGAATGAGTCCTACAAGGAAATGAAGGAGACCCTCAAATATATGAAGGAGACTCTCAAGGATATGAAAAAGGACCAACCAGAAATTAAACGTACACTGACTGAAATAAAAAATATTATACAAAGACCTAAAAGTGCTCTGAGCTCCCCAAGAACCAAGTTAAAGATTTTGAAATACAAAAAGGTAAAATCCACTTAGCTGAAAAAGCAAGAAATCAAAAGAATCCAAAAAATTGAAGATAGTGTAAGTGGCCTCTGGGACAACCTCAAGCATACCAACATCCGAATTATAGGGGTGACAGAAAAAGAGAGAGACCAAGACAATGAAAACCTATTTGAAGAAATAGTGACCCAAAACAGCACACACCTGGTGAAAGAAATTGACTTAGGAGTCCAAGAAGCACACCGAACCCCAATATATAGGAACCCTAAGAAGACCACACCAAGGCACATCATAATTAAAATGCCAAGAGCAAAAGACAAAGAGAGAATATTAAAAGCAGCAAGAGAAAAACAGTTAGTTACCTATAAGGGAGCACCCATACGATTGTCAGCGGATTTCTCAACAGAAACGATGCAGGCCAGATGGGAGTGGCAAGAAATATTCAAAGTGATGAATAGCAAGAATCTACAACCAAGATTATTCTATCCAGCAAAGCTATCATGCAGAATTGAGGGTCAGATAAAGTGCTTCGCAGATAAGAAAAAGCTAAAGGAGTTCATCACCACCAAACCAATATTATATGAAATGCTGAAAGATATTCTTTAAGAAGAGAAAGAAGAAAAATATAAAAGTGTAAATTATGAACACCAAATACACATCTATCAACAAATGAATCTAAAAATCAAGTGAATTAATAAGCTGATGAACAAACAGGATAAACTGGTGAATGTAACAGAATCACGGATATAGAGAGGGAATGGACTGACAACTCTTGGGGAGAAAGGGGGTGTGGGAAGTGCAGCAAGAGACTGGACAAAAATCTGCAACTATGGGAGAGGACAGTGGAGGGGGGGTGAGGGTGGAGGGTGGGATGGGTACCAGGTGGAGGGGAACTATAGCGGGGGGGGGGGGAAGGGAACAATGTAATTAATAAACTGAACAATAAAGATGAAAAAAAAAGACAGATTTGGTGGACCAACCTGAGCATACTGTTCATCAGGTAATTTCCCACCCCTGTTTGCCTGAGATGTTCTCAGTTTTAGCACTGAAAGGATTTTGTCCTGGCAAACAGAGATGGCTGTTTATTCTACTTCTAAATCTGATCTAGACAGTAATTCATTTCAAAGTCATTTAATCATGCTTCCAATATGTCTAAGAAAGAACACCATCTCATTTTGCAAGGATCGCTAATTCCATGAAATGCTGTCATTTGGTTCTGGTGTGGCCCTTTCCCAGTTAAAATGAATCTAGCTGACTTCTTGCAGAATGAGGCTAAATGGATAGGTTGTTTAGCTAACAGGACCCTATTAACCAGTGAGATAATAGAGATACAAACATCTAAAAAATAAATCAATATAAAGTTTTCTGCAGTGTAAACCACATGAATATAATGATAACAATACCTTTTTAAAAATAAAAGACTTCTACAGTTGCTAGCAAGTTTAGCATAGTATTATATAGACATGTATTTGATGAGCTATGAAATCAAATTGCACTATTGGATGATTGTGATTGCCTGGCTTGATCTTTGAATTACTCCACCTTTCTTGATTTCATGATGTGTCTTTTATCAATCAGCTAAAAAAAAATTTGTTTGTTTGTTTTTAATTTTTAAGGCTCAGAATGAACAATGAAATATGAGATATTCATTCATACAAGATATTCACTCTCACTGATTTTCTATTCTTTCATCATAGCCTATGAAGCTCTCCCAGTTTTCATCACACTCATTTATCATGTACCTGTTCTATTTCTAAAAGATCCTTATTTTTTATTTGTTTGTTTTTTGTTTTATAATGTTGGACAGATATATTACTTTGGGATTTTAGAGTAAAAGCATCCAATATTTTCAATGTTTTTACAATTTTTAAGGTTTTTTAATAAACCATTATTTTTGTTCTAATTTACCATCCATACAACTTCAAAATAGGAGGTGCTCAAGAAATGCTACAGATAAGTTGATTACTACTTTGCTAAAATCATATAAGTAATTAAACCTATCTAAGTTATATAAAATAACAAATTGAAGAAGAGTTTGATGAGATGCATAATGAAATACAATTAAAGCTAAGGAATATGTTTTCAACTTCAAACCATATGATTACAAGCTAAAGTACTTTGCTATTTTTCATCTGTTGAGAATGTTCTCATTTTCATTTTTTGCTATATAATAAAATAAAACAAATAGTTTAACATTACAAAAGCAATGCCATTGAGGTTTTGGTGGAGGCAATTATTGCTGTGTTTTTGAGATGTAACATATCAGATCATAACAAAAGCACAGATTCTGGTATCAGGTTGCCTGGTTTCAAAACAACTCTGCTTCAGCCTGTGTACTGAAGTATCATGGGTTGGATTCCTGGTCAAAGGCACATACATACCTGGGTTGCAGGTTCCATCCCTCACTCAAAGTTAACATGTACAGGAGGAACAGATCAATGTGCTCATCTCTCTCTCTCTCTCTCTCTCTCTCTCTCTCTCTCTCTCTCTCTCTCTCTCTCTCCTCTTTCCCTCCCTTCTATTCTATCTAAAAGCATTGGAAAAATATCCTCAGATGAAAGTTAACAACAAACAAAAAAGAAATACATAACTGTGCTACTTACCAGCTCTGTGATCTGGTCAAATATTCAAACTAGTTGTATCCTAATTTCTTATCTGAAAAATTAAAGTGCCAACAGTAACTATTTTATAGGGATATAAAACAAGTTAATATATTAAACAAAGTGCTTAGAATAGTAGTGGTATAAGAAGAACTATTACTGTTAGTTATTATATTTATTATTTGACTCCCACCTCTATTTTTCAGTATTGTTCATACAAAAAAGAAAAACTATATTCCAGGAGTAATTTACCTTCCTATATTTTAAAATCCTTCACTATTGGTTAGGAAAATATAATAAACAAACAAACAAAAGAAAACTCCATTTAAGAATATCCTACCAAAAAAAAAAAATCCTACCTAATAAAAAAACAATATGCAAATTGACCATACCTCCGATCAAGTCATTCCTACAAGCCATGCCGACCAGCCAATCAGGAGTGATATGCAAATTAATGCCTAACCAAGATGGCTGCTGCCTGAGGCCAGAGGCTTTTCACAGCTTTTGGTGGCCAGGGGGCCAGGGTGGAGACAGCCAGCAAGATTGGTCCCATGACATGGTGATCTTGCTAGGTTCGCTGGGTTCCCAAGGCCAGGAAAAGCCTATTGGCAAGAGGCTTTTCCCAGCCTTGGGCAGGCTTAGGGGGAGGGGCGGGTGCAATCTCGCTGGGTTTCCAAGGCCAGAAAAAGCCCTTGGGCAGGCCGACGCCACGGCAGAGCTAGCCAATGATCAGCCCCATGGTGATTGCTGGCTGGGGTCCCCTGGCTGAGGTCCCCTGCCCAAGGACGAAAGCCTCAGCCAGAGGCTTTCAGCCTTGGGCCAGGGGTGAGCCATCAGTAGGACATCTGCTGAGGGCTCCTAGTATGTGAGAGGGGGCAGGCTTGACTAGTCCTATATAATAAAGAAGTAATATGCAAATTGACCATCACTCCAACACATAAGATGGCCGCCCCCATGTGATCAAAGATGGCCAGTATAAGATAGCTGGCGGGGGAAGGCAGTTGGGGGCAATCAGGCCTGCAATGGAGAGCAGTTTGGGGTGACCAGGATGGAAGAGGAGGGCAGCTGGGGGCAACCAGGCAGTAGGGGAGGGCAGTTTGGGGAGACCAGGCCTACAGGGAAGGCCAGTTGGGAGCAGCCAGGCTTGCAAGGGAGGACAGTTAAGGGTGACTAGGCTGGCAAGGGAGGGCAGTTAGGAGCAATTAAGCTGGCAGGGGAGGGCAGTTGGGAAGGACAAGGCCTCAGGGGAGGACAGTTAAGGGCAACCAGGCTGGCAAGGGAGAGAAGTTAGGGGTGACTGGGCCAGCTGGGATAAACAGTTGGGGGGGGGGGGATCAGGCCTATAGGAGAGGGCAGTTATGGATGAATAGATTGACAAGGGAGTACAGTTAAGAGTGACCAGGCCAACAGGGGAAGACAGTTAGGAGAGAGCAGGCCTGCAGAGGAGGACAGTTAGGGCTGGCCAGGTCAGCAGGGGAGGGCAGTTAGGAGCAATTGGGCTGGCAGAGGAGGGCAGTTGGGAAGGTCAAGGCCTCAGGGGAGGACAGTTAAGGGCAACCAGGCTGGCAAGGGAGAGAAGTTAGGGGTGACTGGGCCAGCTGGGATAAACAGTTGGGCGGGACCAGGCCTATAGGAGAGGGCAGTTATGGATGAATAGATTGACAAGGGAGTACAGTTAAGAGTGACCAGGCCAACAGGGGAAGACAGTTAGGAGTGAGCAGGCCTGCAGAGGAGGACAGTTAGGGCTGGCCAGGTCAGCAGGGGAGGGCAGTTAGGGGCAATTGGGTTGGCAGGGGAGCAGTTAGACATCAATCAGACTAGCAGGGAAGTGGTTGGGGGGTGATCAGGCTGGCAGGCAGAAGCAGTTAGGGGCAATCAGGCAGGCAAGCAGACGAGCAGTTGGAACCAGCAGTCTTGGATTGTGAGAGGGATGTCCAACTGCCCATTTAAATGGGCAGTCAGATATTCCTGGATGGGTCGCAGATTGGAGAGCATACAGGTTTGGCTGAGGGAACACATCCCACTGCATGAATTTCACACACCAGGCCTCTAGTCTATATAATAAAAAGGTAATATACTAATTAGATTGTACATCTTCCAGACAACCTTTCACAGAAAGCCAGAGCAACTGTGAAGGGCCCAGGATCAGGCCGGCAGTGGCAGTAGCAGTGGAGTAATGGGGCGGCACCTTCCCCTCATCTGCCAGGTCACTTTCACAGAGGGTGGCCAGACTGCAGCTTAGGCCAGGGGCTGAAGCAGAGGCAGTTAGGGCTGATTAGGTTAGCAGGAGAGCAAGTTAGGGGCTATCAGGCAAGCAGGGGGTCAAGGTACGGGCGATCAGAATGGCAGGCAAAGGCAGTTAGGGGTGATCAAATCCCTACCAGAGGCAGTTAAGGGCGCTCATGCAGGCAGTCAAGCAGGCAGAGGGGTCAGGGGCAATCAGGCAGGAAGGTAGGCAAGCGGTTACGAGAGGGATGTCCCAGATTGGAGAGGACACAGGCCAGGCTGAGGGACCCATATGATAATACCTCAACAATTTATTATTTAGAAAATGTTTTCCACTTGTCAGATATAAAAAGTTTATATTTTCCCCAAGTCCAAAACATGGCTCTTTAAAATGATAAGGAATTATAAGCACATGCTCTTTGTCAATCAACTCAACTTGGTAGGTGCTGATTAAAGGAACTTATCCTAAAATGAAAAGAAGCTGTCAATGTTTGTGTGTGTTTTAATTGTGTATTCTAAAGACTGAAGCCTTACATGTCATTTGTATTTTTTCCTTTCTTGTCAAGTCTAAAAAAACAAATAAACTCTTAAACATTTTTGTTAAATTTTATTAATCCCATTTTTAATCATTAATACAGAGATAATACCTACTTTATAAAACTAATGAAAGAATTGAAAAGGATAATGAATATGAAGCAACTTGCACATAAAAATGACTATATCTTAGAATGAAAATTCTTACATTTCTGAAAATTATAATCAAGTGAATGCAGATATAAATATTTCACTCCAGATATAAGAATAATGCAAAAGGAGATACAGCATTTGTATAGAGATTACTCCATTATAACTCCCAGTAACACTTAGATATAGGAGTCTTTAATTTTATATTAAATCATATACTAATGAACACATATGCATACACAGATCCATTAATTGGCATTTTTAATCATGCTGTCTATGTCTTAAAATTAATGTAAACTTATTCCTATAAAGTTCAACTTTCTACTCATACATAAATTTGTAGAAGGAAAAACAAACAAAAAAATAAATAGCATCTATAAATTCCTCTTATATATGACTTAATTACAAAGAAATACATTTCTGTATCTTTGGTTGATATGTTAGAAGTAAATAATCTTTTTGTAAAAGAAAACATAATATCTGTTGTCCATGGGCATCCATTTCTACTGCTATCAATCTCTAACCAAGAAGAGGACTTTTGTGAACTTAAAGAGTATTAGAGTGAACTTAACTTTTTACAGACATACAAATATGAAGTGATTAACATACTCTGTCTTCTATAAAACAAAGTCTGAATCGAGACACTTGGGATCTGTTGAAATTCATGATTAGATTGATGGTTTGTACAATAGCACATTTCTGCCAGGGAGCCTGTTTTCCTTCAAGCTCAACTCAAAAGATACACCATACTTAAAATGAAATCTTCAATCAGGAGATACACCCTGCTTAATGTTTAAATAAACAACATTGCAAATGTCCTTTGTTCTGATGGTAGTTGGGTATGTGCTAAGAACAGGACTGAAAGTTACGTAAACTCTGAGGTAGTTAATTGTGCTCAATTATATTACAGACACAGGGTGGAGCATGGTCTTTTGCCCTGTGCCAACAGTCATATTCAATCAAGTTTCATTATCATTTCTTCACCCTAGGAACAAAACTAAACCCCAAAAGGAGGAAAAGGATCAGGAGAGGTAGGGGAAGGAGGAGGAGAAAGAGGGCAAAAAAGACATTTAAAATGCCCCTTTTCTGGTGTAGCAGGTGACAATCTTAGTGGTCATTTGTGTGGTCTTTTTAATTAAGCAGTAGGTGTGCTTCCTCCTTTTATGTTTGCCACATTCATGCACTCATGTTTCCTTTGAGAGATAGTTCAGGCTGTAAAATCATGAAATCACTTCTTAGGGGTCAGTTGAGATTCTGAGTTCTGTAACTGAAAGTATACATACTCTTTCACATATTGAGGTCCCACTTTTTTTTATTTCCTTCTTTATGTGTTATTTTAAATCAGTAAAGAAAAATTAACAGATAAAAAAATTTTAGTTTTCTGTCAAAAAATAACCCTATTTTATCTTTTCTGTAACCTCAGGAGAAAAAAGAAAAAATGTTGGGTAGAATTTGCAGTCATAGTTTTGCATCATTGAATTCTTTGCTCTACCATGACTTAGATAAATGACTTCAGAAATTCTTAAAGTCAGTAGGTTTGAATGGTCTCATTTACCAAGTATAATGAACAATATAAAGGCAAATTAACTTGAATTTAATATAGTCTGTGAACAAGGCACTGAGTAAAGTGCCACATACATGTTAATTTTATTTCTAACTAGAGGCCCAGTGCACAAATTTGTGCACCTTGAAAGGAACTGTGGGCTTGGAGGCTGCAGTGTGAACAGAGGTGTGTCTTGGCCCATCTTTCATGCCCTGGCCTGGCCCCTCCCACCATGGCTCCTAGCTCCCTGTCTGCCAGCAGCCCTGCTTGCCACCACCACTGGTGCTCTCACATATTGCTGGCACCTAGCTATTGCGGGTGCAAGCAGTGCCTCAGGCACTAGCAGGGGATGCAAGTGGGGCCATCACTGATAGTGGGTGTGAGAGGTGGCTACTGGCAGAGATCATCCCTCAGGAGCAGGGGAAAGTGGAGAAGCCCTAAGGGGTGATCGAGGCCAGCAGTGCTGCTTGCATCTGCTGACAGCACTGAGCAATTGGTGCCAGCATTGGGCACCAGCAGTGGGTGTGAGCAGTGGCCCTAGTGCCAGCAAGTGGGTGCAAGTGCTGGGTGGAACCACGGCATGCAGGAGCAAAGAATTTTCAGTAACCACCAGAGGCTCACTCCAATAACAGCAACTGGTACTCTGCCTTGGTCTTGCGGGACACTCACCTGCTCCACTATTCCACTGCAGCCAATGCCCACCATGTTCTACACTCTGCCACCTGCTGCCGATGGCCACCATGTTCCATGTGACCCCCCTATTGGTCACCATGCTTCATAGCGACCGGTTGTGCTGTTATTTGGTTGTTCTACCATTCAGCCTATTTGCATATTAGGGCCTTATATATATAGAATAGCTTGCTTCTCATTTTGAAAATTAAACTATGTATTATGTGTATTTATTTTCAAAGATAGGATCCCAATCATTTTATATTAATAAAATAGATTATAAGCTATAGAATCTCTAACAAGATTTAGTTATGGACATTGCATAATAGAGATAAATCCATTGCCTTATTACTTAGATCCTCACTGCACTTGGACTCTATTTGGAAAAATAAGATGAACAAAGGTAGAATAAGTAGAGAACAACTGAGCATCCACTTGATAATGTTGGTTGTAAGGACTTCATCGTTACATGATGAGAGGGAAAAATGTGGTTTAATATGGTGAAAATGAAAAGGGAGAGGTGTCCTTGGGATGAGTCTGAGATGTGAGCAGAGCCTGACATGAAGGGCAAGGTCAGGTGCAGATTTGATTGAGTAGAGAAGGAAGCATACCTGCTGGGGGCAATTATGATTGTTTATAGGAAACACACTAGAATTACAGGAAACCTGTCTTCTGATAAAACCTCAAAAGTTTAAAGGTTTGATTTATGGTGAAATATAATTTAACATTTTAATGAAGAAAATAAACTTGCTTGGCACTTGTGGAACAGCAGTTCTATTTACCCATATGCAGCAGAAAGACAGACAAATGATAATCATATGTGCATGATCTTAGAGTCCAAAACAAAATCTCACTCTGTCTACATTCTCAAAAAAAATCTCTAAAAAGCAAATAAACTGGCATGGCATCACCATAGAATCAGAATCCTAAAGTAGAATCCACTGTAACATATTTAAAAATAAACTACCTACAAAGTTGGGTGTCTTTTACTACTATTAACACGTCTCTTTAGCATGCAGTGCTTCAGGACTACAGCTGAGAACCAGTACTCTGTGCTTCATGCATGTGTCACCTGTTTGTGCAGCTGTGAAATTCATGAGGTGGTTACAGTGAAAAGAGTTCCACATCTGAGATGTTCCCTTGCCAGGCAAAGGTGATCTGGCCTCTATATACAATTGCACATTCAACCTCCTTTAGTTTCAAGTAACTAAGGAGGAGATATGGGAAAACCCACAGAGATACACTTCTTTTCTCAAAAGGGAGTGCCTTCCTAAGAAAGCATTCTAACACTAGCCATTTCTTCCCCCCAGTTAAGAAAAAAAAATGGCTGATGGGTAGTAAAAAAACACCCCAACACAACTTCTTAAGAGAAGAAATTGTGTGTGATTCACTGGTATGTCAAAAGAACATAAAGGGAGAATTTGGTGACTTATATTAATACTGGACAGCAAAATAAGCTTTGTTTGGCTATCCCCAAATAAAGTTCCTAGATTGTAAGACTATTTTTTAGAAAGATAGATGAATTGGAGGCCGGTCTTGAGATCCTTGCTGTTCAAAGAGTAGTACATAAGTCAGCAGCAACAGTAGTAGCTGGGAGCTCATTAGAAATGCAGACTGCCAGGCATCTCTGCAGTGTTTCTAAATTTGAGTCTGCATCTTCTTCAGAATCTCCAGGTCATTTATAAAATCTAAAACTCCCTATCTTTGAAGACTGAGAGGGCTAAAATGTGTGATTACAGGGCAAATAGTTAAAGAAAACAGAAATCCTGACGAGAGAACAGATGAGTTCTGGAAATTCTCTGGAATGATGATTGTCCATGAGAACTTCAAGAACAATTAGCGGAGCTCCAGTGAGTGAGAAGGAAACAGAGGACAAGTTTCAAAGGTTCACTGGGAAACTAAGTAAAGCACAGAATACTTCAACCTACCACCAACCAGATGTGGAGAAGAGGTCATGATAATGTCAGTGTTGGCAACCACAGAGAATTGCTTGCAGTGAAACTTAAGTAGACATGAAGAGGTTTAGATAAAATGTGGGAGCCCCTGTAGCCATGTCATTCAACAAATTTCTTTGAAGTCCATACTCTCTGCTAGACATGATGGTCATTGTATTTGTTAAGCAAGGCTGCATCTTCACCATTACTGCAGTTAAAGGGCATTTGGTTTTAGGTCAGGGAGGCAGTCACTATCAAAAATCACTGCTCTGAAGAGAGACAAAGGGCCCGTTATCACTATCAGAGATTCTAAGGACCTGGCAGAAAGGATTTGCAAAGCACTTAGGGATAGACATATTTGAAAGAACAAGGCCACACTTGCATTACATAAGTTGTGATTGTGTGTGTGTGTGTATGTGTGGGAGAGAGAGGGGGGGGTGTATTTGTAAATTGGTAGTATTCAGTTTGATCAAACTGTTTTAGGTTGTATTAACATTATTTCTTCCAAATACCTAGGTCATAAATCAAACTCAGACCCAAGCTTTAAAACTTTCCAAGTGTGGCCCCAACAGCCATATTTATAGTCTTCCTACATATTCCATTGGATGAAGGTAAAATCTTTTTCAAATTGGTCCTGTAGAATTCTCTCTCCCAGAGATTTGATCTGGGAATAACAGATAGCTACGAGAGGAGCCAGAACTTGGAGAGTATAAACTTGAGGACCATTGGGTCACCATATTCCACCATGTTCTTGGAAAAGAAGAGACCAGACTGCAGAAAGAGAAAAGTAAAGCTGAGGCAAAAAGGAACAGACTTTAGAGATTACCCAGCCTTTCCAACTTTGCTTCAATTCTATCTTGAAGTTTGGCTTTACTCAATGCCTTTACATTATATGAGAAATGCATGTGATGATTAATTCCTTCACTTAAGCTGTTTAAGTTAATTCCTTAAATGGCTTTTGAATAGATTTAGTTCCACTTGCAACAACAACAACAACAACAACAACAACAAAAATAGAATCTCAACCAAGATGCCTAGGGTCTATGCTGATATAATCTTAGTGAGTCGAGTTGTTTTTCCTGAGCAGGATGTGAGCGTGATTTCTTTCTCGGGTTCTTGCCTAGGTGGATTCAAAGAATGACGCCACGGACAAAAGGTGGTAGGTGAAAAGGGTGGAAATTTATTGGAAGCAAGTACAGGCTCCCACATAGGGAGGAGATCCAAGGGAGTGACCCACTAAGCTCCTTTTTGCTAAGGTTTTTAAAGGCTGCAGTTCTTTGTCTCTTAATGTTCCTTTCTCACGGGTCACCCTCTTGCAGAATGTCACCTTCCAAGCCCAAACCCCACGTGGTGCCCCCTTCCTTTTCTTCCCTGTCAGTGGTAGAATTCTCTGTCTCCCGTGAAAATCTGTTTTCCTCTTCCTTCCATTTATTGGAATTTATCTATCTTCTGTGAAAGTTTGTTTCCTTTTTCTCCCCATACTCTGTGGCTTTTCCTTATCTTCTGTGAATGGATGTCTTCCTCTCCCCTTATCCTGTGCTACCCTTTTTATTTTTTTCTGTCTGTGAATGTATGCCTTTTGGCAGCTCCAAGGCCTCACCTATGCAGTTCTCTCCCATGGACCAACTTTATTCTTAAATCTGCCTAAACCTGCCTATTTTATCCCTAAAACTTATTTCATTAATATTAACACAGCTGGGCCACGAGTAGAAAGGTAACTGATGTGGAAACTGATACCCATACCCAATAATGTTCAAACTTCCTTTTTCTTTAAAGATGTATCATGCTTTAAAGTGAAGTAGTGTTTTCACTTGGTAGTGCCCTTATGGCTACATCTCAACTCAACTGCAATTGGTCAAGAACAATGAAACCATGACCTTTTAATGTTGACCTTGGATTATGCAGGCCCAGAGTTTCAGAAAGTTCAATGTGCATTACTATCTGCGGGGTCTTCCAAAAAGTCCACATTCTCCAGCCTTGTTCCGTCCCTGTTGTATTTGATCAAAATCTGGGAATGTGTACATTTAACATCTCCTTTAGATTATTCTGATTCAGATAATCCAGGGAACTAACCTCTAAAAACATATTTTAAGCTTTGGGTCTTATTAATTCAGAATGGCTCATATAATAATTTGAGAAGCCTTTAAAAAACACACATGCTGAGTACCACCTCAGACCAACTGATCCAGAATTTTAGCCAGCATGTGTTTGCACAAGATCCCCAAGTGATATTTAAGCATACTTCTAGTTAAGAATGGCAGATTTGAGGTACTCAAGGGTGATTGACTCAGCTGTGCTATGGAGACGGCCCCCCTTCTATGCAGAACTCTGCAACATCAACAATATTTTATTTTAATAGACACTTTCAATGTTTAAAATTGCTCAAATACAAATTACTCAGACGATATCTACATTGACCTATTTGAAAATCAGCATTTAAAATACTGCCCTTCCTTTATCCTCAGATCAGAAGTGCATTTTTTAATTGGAAAGTTTGCCTACCACTGTTATTTAAATGGTAACTAAATGGAGATGGAATCGACTTTAGATATAGTCTTCATTTATTTGCTTCACTTTGCAGTATATCAAAGTTTTATGGAAAGGTAGAAAACCAGACTCCTCCAAAGAAAAACTGTATTCCTTCTGTCTGACTTCCTGCCATTTTTTTTTTAATTTTTAGAACTTATCTCAAAGCTAACATGGCCTCTATTTTAAATGCCAAGATCAGAGCAAGAAATCAATATCCTCAACGTGATTAACTGCATAATTTAGCCTTTTCAAAGTTTTCTTGTGGAACACTAGCAATGGATTTCAGTGAGTATAAAAATGCCCAATTTTCTGCAAATCTGTAAACTACATTGCCATTTGTATATGAAATGGACATACCCTCTTTGATTTTTAAGTACTTCCTTAGCTCATTGGTTTCTTGATGAGGTGAGTTTCCATTATTTATGTAGAACTAGCCTTCGAGAAAACCTCTGCTACAGAACTAAAAGCAATAGTGTGCAAGGATATGTATGTGCATGCATGCGTGTATGTGTGTGATATATGTGTGTGTTGATCTATAAATTCATTTATCCAGCATCTTTTATAAAAACAAATTAATTAGTTAACAAATAAACCAGAACTAGTTAGACTACCTGTAAAGAGGGAATCTATCCTAATAAAAGAGTAATATGCAAATTGACCATACCTTTGCTACACCCAATAAATCACGGCCGCAAGCCATGCCCACCAGCCAATCAGGAGTGATATGCAAATTAACACCCAAACAAGATGGCTGTTGCCCATGGCAGGCCAGGGCTAGAGGCGGAGCCAGCTAGTGATGGGCCCCGATCACAGGGCAATGGCTTTGCTGGGGTCCTCTGGCTAAGGTCCCCTGCCCAAGGATGAAAGCCTTGGCTAGGACACCCTCTGAGGGCTCCCAGTATGTGAGAGGGGGCAGGTTGAGCTGAGGGACCACCCATGCCCAGAGCACAAATTTCGTGCACCAGGCCCCTAGTTTGAATATATTAGTGTATTCGTTTCATGAAATAATATGCAATTATTTAAAAATATGTATAATTGACCTAGAACCATTAATAAGATGTTAGGGTAAAAGGAAGCTATGGAATAATGCATATAGTAAATTGCTAATCAAAATGGCAGCAAAAAAGTGTAGACCTATTTATAAGGTGAGCACAAGAAATGTGAACAAGAATGTTCCCATTTAAATGTTTCTTCAAGGAGTGGGATTAGGAGAGAGTAATATTATCTTTACATATTTCTTTCTATAGCATCTGGTGGTTGCATGAGTGTGCTTGATTTTGTGCATTCCAAAACTGCGAGAAATTAAAAAAACCTGTAGACCCAGTGAGAAAAATAGGAAATAAAGATGAATAAGCATTCCTGGTAAAGTAAATAAAAATGGGTAAGAATAATAAAATATTCTGTAATACTGATCATTGCAGATGCAGATTCAAGCAATGAAATTATTTTTCACCTCTTAAATTAGAACATATTACAGAAAAGATCATTCTCAATGGTGATTAAGGCACTGTAAGAGCAGCACTTTAACACAATGCTGAAGTATAATTTGAAATAATCTTCCTGGAAATTGGTTGAAAATAGGTATGAAACACATAATGTTAATATCTTTGACGAAGTGGATCTCCTTTTATATATATATTTTTTAATTAATCATCACTCCAGGATATTTTCCAAGGTATGTGCCCTTGACTAGAATCAAACCTGAGGATCTTCAAACCACAAGCCTATGCTCTATCCACTGAACTAAACTGGCTAAGGTATCAGTGGATGTCCTTTCAGAGGCTTGTATTAAGTAAACAAGCAGAAATGAGGGCAAGCATATGTGTAAAATGACTCTACTATAGTTTCCTTAAGAAGTACCACAATGGTCACACTATCCACACCATAAAAAAAATCCATAAATAATTTCTTACATTCCTCTCTCTCTCTCCATCTCCCTCACACCCAGAGCTTCTAAAACCCTTTTCCTTTCTTTCTCACCCACAGTCCCCTGAGAGCCATGTTGTCCTTGTTCACTCCATTGGTCCCCTGGCAGAGGGACAGGAACATCCCCAGCCCAGTCCTCTGGAGAAAAGGCTTTTCTTGTCTGTCTCTTGTTCTTCAGAAAATCATAAAATGACTAGCTCTATATCAAAGTGTGTAATCCAAGATCTAAACAGGTAAACACTAGTTAAGAGCTTTATTGACAATGGTCTTTATTTTTTTTATATTTTACTAACTTTTCTAAGAGGAATATATGCCAACTTTATAACCTAATTTAAGAATGGCTTAATTGTTAAATATTTGCAATCCTTTTCAGGATCCTGTTGCTTTCTACAACTTGTGTAAAATACTTATAGTAAGATTAAGTATTTCTAATTTGTGAAAACAAACAATTGTCCCTTTCAGATAGACTCAGATATTTGGAGTGAAGCCTGAGAAAGACTTTCTAAAATAAAAATATTCTGATTTAATTATATGCACAGTAGTTCGCTAAGCTGTTAAATAAAATGGTGGTTCCTCTTTTTTTTTTTTTTTGGAATAAATATCCCCTGAGAATCTAATGAATGGAATGACCTTCTCTCCTGAGAAATAAACATCTGCCCCCATATATTAGTATACTAGGGCTACACACACTGAGAGCTTTTCTTGTCCCACAGTTCCTGTACCAGAAGTCCAAAGTCAAAGGGTCAGCACCTTGCTCCCTTTGTAAACTGTAGGCAATCCTGCCTTGCTTCTTCTTGTGTCTGGTGGTCTGCCTACATCTCTGGCATTCTTAGATCTATATATGCATCACCCCAATTTTCCATCTTCACTTGAGAATCTTCTAATGTCTTCACAGAATCTCTCTGTGTGTATCTGTGTCCAAATTTCCTTTTTTTATAAAAACACCAGTTACACTGGATTGAAGCCCAGTATAATATCCTCATTTTAATTTGATTACCACAATAAAGAACCTGTTTCCTTGTAAGTTATAAAAGGAAGGCATTAGATATTTTAGAGGAAAAACAGTTCAACCTGAAATACCATCTCAGTAAATCTTATCATCTAGTTCCAGGATGTAGACATGCTAAGACTCTGTATCCACACCCCAGCTTAATCCAGATCTGAGGATTGTTGGAAATCCATTATCCCTGATCAGACCCCCTCACTAATTAGCTAATGAAGCTTACAAAGACAAGCCAGATCAATCCAAAAGACAGGAAAACTTTCTATTAAGAATATTAACAAGAGTTAAGGAAAATATTTTCTGAACTCTTCAATGTAAGAAGTATAAGAATTGAGACATTCAGGAGACATTGCTGATAGATATTGGCTTCTTTCTCAATGAAAATCTAAGTTGCAATCCATTTCAACAGAGATTACAAATAGATACAATGCTGATTTCCAATAGAATGCAAATGTTTCTGAAGTTTACTGCCTAAAGCAGTAAAGACTCCTTGAAACCTTTTATTTGTAATTTTATTTGTAATTTTATTTGTAATTTTATATTACTACTACAGGCCTGAAGCACAAAATTCGTGCATGAATAGGCCCTTCTTTCCCTGGCTGCTGGCATCTGCTTCTCTCTGGCCCCAGCTTCGTCCAGAATGACATCTGGTTTAATTAGCATATTACCCTTTTATTATTATAGGTCAGATGTATGTAATGTTATTAACACTGTACTTACCATGGTTTTACTTAATATCATATGAAAGTTGTTGTATTTGCTCAGATTCTACACTTTTGTATTGTAATTAGTCATTAATATGAAATCTGAAATCAGAGAGACATTGATTTTCTGATTACTAGCTATTTGATGGTGGACTTATCTCTCTTTGTTTTTAACTTTCTGATTTGTAAAATGAGTAAAATAATCATGGGATTCATATCTGTGAAGTAAGAATGAATACCTTTAAACCCCCCTAACTCTGAAACATATTAGCAGTACTTCCCAGATATTTGGCCAATGGGTGCCTCAATTTACCCATGTCCATAAATAACTAAATAATATAATCAAGAATGGAAAATTATTTATTGTACATGTTTGCTATGCAAATTAAATTGAGTACATCACATAGAAGGGAATCCTTATGTATTATACTCTGCCAGCCAGCATTTTCCAGAGAAAAAGACCTAATGGTATGTGAATATATAAGAAAGAGCATTACAAGAAATTGTTTCAAGCAATTATGGAGGTTATAGGTGCAAGTCTGCTGGCTTTTTGGAACAGTGGTGATGAACATATTTTAGGGCAGAGAATGGAAAGCTGTTCCTCTTGGTCAACTTCCACATCTTTTTCCCACACCCTGTGGCGTCTGCACACAGCCCATGACTCCTCTCATAGTCACAGGTCACAGGGCCTCTTCACTTGGTTTCTTAGTGTTCTCATAGCAAAGAGGTGTCTAGACCTTGGATGTCTGGGTTCAGACTTTTCTGTGGGGCAACATGAGGGCAGCCAGTGCCTGAGATGTCGGTGGTGCTGATGTTGGCTCTGTGAAGTTGGCTCAAACAGGTCTGCACATTGAGCCAGCCTGTCAGGGCATTGTCACCCACACCAGAGACACATAGGAGGCAGCCAGGGACACCTCTCTTTCTTCCTCTTTTGCTGGCTAGAGCCCTGGAGCCTGCATGCACCTCACCTCAACTCCTGTTGCAGAGTGTGAAGCCAAGTGCACATTATATTCTTCAAATTGGCCAAAAGTGAAAAAGCAAGGCGTGGGCTGGCACACTGAAGCCCCAGGAGAGCCAATAATGTAGTTCACATTCAAAGACCAGCAGGTGGGGGCCCAGGAAACTCATATTGCAGACTAAGTCCAAAGATCCTCTGTTGGAACATTCCCTCCTGCTTAGAAAGGCTGACCGTTTTGTTTTATTCAGACCTTTAACTGATTGAATGAGTCCCACACACATTATGGAGGGCAAACTGCTTACTCAAGTTCACTGATTTAAATATTACTCTGATTCAAAAACACCCACCACATTGACACATAACATTAATGTTACACATACATAGTACCTTAATCAATAAAGAAAATTTTAAAAATAAATAAATAAAGCAGTTATTCTCAATCCTGGCTGCAAAATAAAATAAACTGGGAGCTGTAAAATTCCCATTGGCCAGGCTGCACCCTGGACAAGTTAGGTAGGTCACCATCCCTGAGGATGGATCCCACATTCATATTCTTTAAAGTAAAGCAACCCACTGATTCCAAGGCATAAGCAAAGTTTTAAAAGTGAAGGGTTCCTAAGGACAATGCTGCTTGTCATGAATCTTAAGCCCTAACTCCTGCAGGCCCATGTGATCTTAGGCAAGGTCACTTGGCCTCTTTAAGCCTCAGTTCCCTCATTGGTAAAATTGAGATATATTAATATTCTTTGGCATGTAGTGATTTTATGAGCTAGTAAAGCAGTGGTTCACAAACTTTCTAATGCAGCGACCCTTTAATACAGTTCCTCATGTTGTGGTGTCCCCCAACCATAAAATTATTTTTGTTGCTACTTCACTTCATAACTGTAATTTTGATACTGTTGTGAATTATAATGTAAATATCTGTGTTTTCTGATGGTCTTAGGCGACCCTGCTAGCAATTCTCAACCTGTTGGTGATGACCCACAGGTTGAGAAACACTGCTGTAGAGTCCAAGACCATCAGAAAACACAGATATTTACATTGCAATTCATAACAGTATCAAAATTACAGTTATGAAGTAGCAACAAAAATAATTTTATGGTTGGGGGTCACCACAACATGAGGAACTGTATTAAAGGGTCATGGCATTAGAAAGGTTGAGAACCACTGTTAAATAAAGCATTTACTATAGTACCTAGCACCCAGGAACCACTCAAGAAACAATCACAATAGGAGGAGGAAGAGCAGGAGAATAAAAACAAACAAATAAAAAAACAACTTACTAAACAAATCTTTAATCTTCTTTCAAGTCACTGTTCTAGGTAGGTGAATGCCCTGGCCAGGCAGAGGAGATTGTTAGAAGGCCATCCAATACATATATTTTTTGAAGTCTGGAAGGAATAAAGATAAGAGGTAAGACTCCAGGACTTCAATTGAATTAAAAGAAAAAAGAGCACTTGCATTTGAGATTTTCAGTTGTAGGGTATGTCTGGCCTGTGGGCTATATAAGGCCCGCTAAGTCATTTGGTCTAGCCCTCCCAAGATATTAGAGGTGAGTTAATGACATATTTTACCAAATATAGCAGGCTAATTTTTTAAAATATATTTTATTGATTTTTTACAGAGCAGAAGGGAGAGGGATAGAAAGCCAGAAACATCGATGGGGGAGAGACATTGATCAGCTGTCTCTTGCACGCCCCCTACTGGGGATGTGCCCGCAGCCAAGTAGATGCCCTTGCCGGAATCGAACCCAGGACCCTTCAGTCCGCAGTCCTACGCTCTATCCACTGAGCCAAACCGGTCTCGGCAGCAGGCTAATTTTTAAGTTGATAATTTTGTAAGGCCTTAGAATCCTATATAATAAAAGCCTAATATGCAAATTGTCCCCTCAACCAGGAGTTTGACTGAGGGACAGGGTCGGCCGACCAACATCCCACATCCCCCCCCCCAAAAAAAAGCCAGGCCCTATCGGCCAGGGTTAGGGTGGGCTAACTGGATAACATTGGTGCACAAATTCATGCACCAGGCCTCTAGTAATGTTATAAATATCCAAATGTCCTTTGGCAGAAAAAAGTCTCCACCTATGTTTTAGAATATTAACAGAAACAACCAAGAAGAAAGCTTGCTTACCATGAATGACCCAATAAAGCATGCACAGAAATCTTGGGGAGGTAGTGATTACCCTGTAGAAAGAGACTTCCAAGAAGACTGAATGACTTGATATTCACCATTCCATCCTTGCATGAATCCCTTGTGTGATAAGACTCCTGGTCAGAGACAATATAGATCTTCCAAGATTAGGATAACACATTCTTGAGTTAACATGGCTATTTCTGGATCAAACTCTATCTTTACTAATTGACTGGCTAACTTAGTTACAAAAATTGACCCAAATGCACATCCTCCCATTTGGATTGAACTTAACATACTGCCATGTAATTAGCAGACACAGTTGACATTGGATTGACAATGAAATTGATGATTTGATGTTATAAGTGAGGTACTGGCCAAGATTATTTTTTTCAATAAATTCAGTAATATGGGCTCATTGACTGCATATTTTTCTAGTCTGATGTGTGCAGAAAGTAGACATCATAATAGCCCATCAAAAATATGTTGAATTCTTAAGATAAAATTACCATAGTCTTTTAATTAGTGTCTCTTTGCACAGCCCTCTCTATGCACATATTTTAAAACTTCTCCCTTTATCACATCTTTGCTGTAAATTAATAGCAACTTCTCTCATGCCTCAAATTAAAATATATATCAAAGAGAATCAGCGTTACACTAGCTAAGACTTCCAGCAAATTGCTCTGCCAACATTTTGAGATATTATCTCTGGGAATATTTTAAAACAGAGAAGATTTTTATGGGTGTGGCAACAAAAACATAATGGCCCTATCCACTTAACTTAGAAAAAGTAAATTTTTTGGAACTTGTTTCTAGTTAATAACACTGTTCTTCTAACATTATGTGAATGCTTGAGTGTTTATGCAACCTTTGTGCATGCATTACTCTTGACTTTTAAAAAAAACATTATAATTATACATACACCCATTGAGCTTCTAACATGTGGTACACTTACATTTCATGAGGCAATGTGTAGAAACCAAACTACAGGATGCTTTTAAATTGTGTGATTTCTTGAAATTTCTCGGTGGAAATCTATAAGGTGCTAATTATGAATGAGGAAACTGAGTTTCAAAGTAGTTGGTGACTTTTCTAGGATCCCACTGGTCTATCCACTTCCAAGGCCTGCTTTCCTCCCATTAGGCCAGAAATCAGACAAATTCAGCCCAGATTTGGCTGGCTGCCTGTTTTTGTGAATAGGTTTTATTGGAGCACAGCCATGTTCATTCATGTACATATGGCCTATGACTGCTTTCACACGACAAGGGCAGAGTCTGGCTGTTCCAACATAGACCATGTGGCTGCCAAAGCCTCAAATATTTACTACCTGGCCCCGTGCAGAAAATGTTGCTGACTCCTGCACTAGACTATGCTGTCTGTTCATTTTTGGGCTATTTTTAACAAACAAGGATATGACTAGACTTTCCTCTAAAATAATCAGTAAGAATAAAATAGAAGATAAATGTTTTTGTTCCTGCTGTTATTGTTCAAATACCTGATAAATAAGTTCAACCATTTTTACTTCTTTGGATTGTTTGTTGTAAATGAAATTCAACAACGTTGATGAACTAAAATTAATAAAAAGTTGTTGAATAAATAAATAACTACTCCTGAATCAAAAGAAAGTCTGGAAAACAAGGTTTGGGAGGGACCAGAGATGCTGAGTTACACACGGCCCCTGACTCAGGATTCATCCTGAGGGCACTGCTTTTGAGCTGTCATCTAGGGGGACCCCAGCTCAGCGTCTAGGGATTAGCAGTGCTGAATACTCCATGTAGCAGAAGAAAATCTCTCCAACCAAGCACAATACTTGAGGCCCAGGAACAGCATCGGGATGCTTGTACTTGGACAACATGACCCTTTGGAGCAAGAGAAGGAATATGTATGTCTACCATTTCCATCAGAGAACATATCATAGGATGTCTTCCTACATCAGAAGGATATGAAAATGCTGAGCTGGAAATTTAGTAAGTGTGCATTATACCATATCTATGACTTCCTATAGTCATCCACTGACTGCATAAATTAAAAAATATATTAAATTATTCCCAACTTTTGATAGTTCTGGATGTAAAACCTTAGTACCCTGAACAAATACAAGCACACATACACACATATGCACTCACACACACTCACATGCACTCTTATATCCAGATTTCTTCTCTTTTTGTGGTAACTGGAGCTGCTCCCAGGAGTGACCTAGTGTATTTATGAATAAATATATTATCTTCCCCTGCAAGTGGTTACAAAATTGCCTTAGCTCCCTTCTTTTCTGATGTTCTATAATCCCTTAGTGTCAATATTTTTGTCATTAGGTTGCTCCAGGACATGCTTCTTTCATTTTGTTCCTTTTGACAGAAGCAACTTTAAATCATCACTCCATACTCCTTTGGCCACCATCCATATGGCTGCCATCTGTCACCTTGGGGCCATGCTCCTTCAGCTCCACTCAAGTTGCCACCTGCATTGCCAAACTCCCAGCTTTGTAGCCTCCATCTCTATCTCCCTCTGGCTGTTGCTGTGGGATATCTTGCTCCCAGCTGATCTCTCTTTGCTCCATTTAATTGATGGCCCATTGGTGGCTGTGGTTAAGGGGGCTGCCACAACCCTCTTAAATAAGTTCAGAAACAATCCCCTTCTCCTTTCATAAAGCTGTTAAATAGCAGGTATCTAGATTAAAACTCTTAGCTTGCATATGCAATTTATTTTTCATCCCAAATTGTACTTGCTATACATGATGGTTAGATTGATTTTGGTTCAAATAATAACGAGCAGGCGATACTTGGAAACATTATCCTTCTCTGATCCTTGCTGGGGCTGGCCAGCAACCCCTGAATGACAGATGAACAGATTATCCCAACATAGTTTGACTGTGGAGCAGAGGGCTAAGGGATGGGCTGACTGACAGCAGCCAGGTGGCCTTGATTGCCTGACTGGTTAGCCTTTTATTGGAATTCTTATCTTTAGATACTGTCACTAGGGTGAGTAATCATGGGAGGACACATATGTTTAAATTGTCCTCTAGGCAAGGGCATCCAGGGATTAAGCATAAGGATTCTAGTAAACACCTGGGGGTCTTCCCCTACACAGACTTGTTTGGAAAGGTCAGGAATAATTAGGGGCACCACCTAAATTGGAATTCTGATAAACAGGGAGGCAACCTTCCACACACTTCCCTTTTATCAGAATGTCCTCCTTACAAACTTTCCAACCAAGTCCCATGCTTTCTCACAGATCTTCAGAATAGGTTGGTTCCAATTTGTGTTGGGTCTTTTTCTTAAGGGATCTTTGCAATTGGTCCTATAATCCCATTCTGAAAATTCTCCCTAAATCAGCTACACTTCAAGTTCTGGGTTGTATCTAAATATGAAGAAACAATAACAACAAAGGAGATATATGTACTACTATGTGTAATACTTTAAGCAATAAAATAAAATTTAAAAAAATATGTATGAAGAAACCCAGTCATTGGCACTCTTCAAATTCCCTTGCTGGGAGGTATCTTTTTCTTTATATGAAAGAGTTAATTCAAATACACACTAGGTATGGAGAGAACTCTGAGTCATATACCAACCTCTGTTCCCTCAATCAGGAAATTCTTTTGGCAATCTTATATTTATGTTTCCCTTCATTGAAGCTTGAATTTTTTTTTTCTGTTGAGACATTTTAAACATAAGCAGAGAGTTGTAATCTTTTACCATCTTTTTCTCTTCAACTTACTCAGAAATAAAGATTAAGGATTAAAAATAGTTAAATTTTAGAGTTTATTATATTCCATAAATTATTTTTTAAACACTCTACAAAATTCACCATGTCAACTATCACCACAACACCACACACTTATGAGCTAGGTACTATTACCACTAATCCCATTTTACAGATGGAAAAGTTAAGGAATAAAGAGTATATGTGGGATATAAGAAGAAATATGCAATCTGTCTCTGGCCCTGGGTTTGTATAATAGGTAGTTTCTACCTCCATTTCCTGGCACAGAGTTACTAAAACACTTGGTATCTCTGAAGTGATGACTGGTGGCTGCTGGATAGCCTCATGATGAGGGCTGGTTGTCAGGGAAACTCACCAGTAATTATAAGGTTGGGACTTTGAGTTCCCCACCCACCCACCCCAACTTCCAGGAGGGGGAAATTCTGGCATTTGAATTAACAAATAGCCAATGATTTAACCAAACATGGCTATGAAATAAAGTTTCTATAAAAATCTTAAATGACAGGGTTTGAGGAACTTCTGGATTGGTGGACATAGAGAAGTGCAGGGAGAGTGGGTGTCTAGAGAGAGAGCATGGAAGCTTACCCTATGCATTCCATCCATCTGGCACTTCCTGACTTCTATACTTTTAGGTCAATGGTGTTTCTGAGTTTGGTGCGCCAGTCTGTGTTCTGGGAGCCAGTCCAACCATTTATGGGACCCAAGGAAAAGGTTGTGTGAACCTCCAATGTATAGCCTCATTGGACAGAAGCTTGGGTAACTAGAAGACCCGCTACTTGAGATCAGGATCTAAGGCTGGGGATGAGTGTCTTGTGGAACTGATGTCTTGACCTTCATATCTGACACTAACTCCAGGTAAGTAGTGTCAAGTTGAATTAAATTATGTGACACTCACTTGGTGTCTGCATAAAATTATGGGGTTGTTTGGTGTGACAAAAAAAAAAAAAATCCACCTAATTGGTGGCCATAAGTATTGAGAGTACAGTATAGAAAAGTATAGTGAGAACAACAGTGAGTGTTTTCTTTTTGAAATGTCACCATTCAAAGACACACTATTAGTATGTGGTAGAGTCAGAAAGTGAGCCCATGCACTCTGACATCAGATTCTATGCTTCTTAATGCTATGCTTGCTATCTTTAGTCCATGGACCTTCCCCATATGCCACATGTGTCTGTATAAACAAATGTTTTCCCTAAGTGGCAGCCCTAACTAACATTAAAGTAATTATTCCTGAGAATTTTCAGTTGAAAATATTCAAGAACACCCAAATTGTAAGTAATATATTTATTTTTATAATATTTATTGCAAATTGATTTTTTAAATTAGATTCAAAATATCATGGTGTGTGGCGATCATTTCCATTTTGGATGCATGGTAGTTAACTGGCTATAATGGGGTGGCTTAGCTTAGTTCACTGTTACTATTGTTACTTACTGCATTGATTCACATAAATAAGGGTGTAATTCTTTTGATATAAATAATTTTATTTGGGTGGTACCTAATCAGTATAAACTATTTCATAGTTATTAGATAAGTATTCTGATGTATGTTATTATTTTTGTTTACTTATAATTTCCCATACTTTTTTCTTCTTTATGTACAGTTATATTCTGAAATCTCATTGCATACCTTGTTAACTGCTGAATTTTCAATGTTTACCAAAATTCTTGAAATAAGATTTTTTGAATGAATGAATATTAATTAATTGGTACCTTAGTAGCAGGCACTGCTGTATGTTAAGATTAAACAGGTAAAATGAAATGGAGTTCTTGACAATATGGCATTGGCATATAAAAAAAACACCATGTAATAAATGCTGACATGGATAAGTTTAGAATATTAGGGAACACAAAAGGTTGATGCATATGTGTGCTTCTCAGACATTTAAAAAAGTAGATATTTTAAAACAGAATCACAGAACTTTGGTTTCTATTATGTGCACAAACCTATTCCTTTTTTTTTTTTTCTGGTTCAAAGATGACCCTGCTAATGGAACCACTATAGTGTCTGAGAATATCTAAAGAGAGATGGATTTGTCCTGATAAATGCTTTACAAATTGAAACATAAGTGGTCAGTGTGTTTTCTGTTTAGCATCTATAGTCAAAATCTTGGGTTCTTTTGATCTCTGTAGCAATGACTAATTTCCTTTAATAGCCAAAGAAAAGCTCTATTCCAAAAGACATGTTTTACATCTATTTCAGCGTGGTTCACACTTAAGTTTTGTTATCTCTCGCTGCCATTGATACTTGGATGCCTGACTTAATGTTGGGCATTTTCTCCAGCCACCCTGGCTTCAGTTAAAAACATGTCCTTACTCCTTTCTTGATCAAGGTACATGCTGATATACTACAATCTATGAATGCATTTTTTGACCAAGATAAAGTCTGTAAATCCATTGCCAGAGTGAAGATACCTTTTACCTACTCTGTGCTGTGGGAGATAAAGAAAAAAAAACAAAAACAAAAAACCTAGTCCTTGCCCTCAAATATTTGAAATATGGTTAAAAAGATTCAATTTCTGGATGGAGAACCAAGATGGTGGCATAGGTAAACACCTATCTTGCTGCCACACACAGCAATTTCAAAACTACAACTTAACAAAAGAACAAACACCATCCAGAATCACCAGAAAGCTGGGTGAGTGAAAATTCCACAAATAAAAGTGAAGATAAGACACTGTGACTCAGAGGAGTGGCGGCAGACAGTGTTGAAGATATGCGCAGAGTCAGAGGTTGGGAGGAGTGTGAGCACCAGCGGATATGTCAGGTGGCTGAAAACTGGCCAGTTTTCTTGAATGGGGGAGACAAAGATGTCCCACTGGACGGATTCCTCACCTCTGGGCGAAGTCCAGGGAACCCACTATCATACAGGCTAAAAACTGGACAGTGGGAGGGCACACCAAGGGTCAGGTGCTGCAGGGGTCTGTGAGCTTGTGGAAAAGGCGAGTTTGTGTGGAGTGCACATGAACTTGGGACCAGCACAGCTGCATGACCGCGCAGAGAGCACTAGTGTCTTGCTTTTTCATTTGGGAAACCATCAGACTGCATTGTTCTGTGACCTTGGGTGAGATGTTGGGTGTGCAGACTCATTTGGGAAGAGTCTGAATTCTTCGGCAGCTGGTGGAGGCCAGCAGCAGCTCTCTCTCAGAGACCCTGGGGATGCAGAGGGCGGAGCTGACGCTGTCTGCTTGGCCCAGAGACTCCGCCCATCCAACTGAACACAGCTGAACTTCACAGACAATTGGCCTGGAAGTCAACCCCTCCAAGTGCTAACAACGATTAACCTGAGCTTAACTTCAGCAAGACTGTGCAACCCATATCCACCTCAGGTAACTGGGGAGGTTGAGCCACTGTCTCTGGTAGGAAGTCTACCAGTCAAAGCTAATTGACCAACTCAGGGAAGCAGCCACCATGCAGAGACATGGAAAGAAATCAGATGTGAAAGAAATGGAGGAAAAAAAACGACTGAACATGAAATTCAAAACCATGGTTATACGGATTTTCAAGAGGCTCCTAGAAAAGGCCAAGACCTATCAGGAAATAAACAAGACCTATGAGGAAATGAATAAGACCTGCGAGGAAATGAACAAGACCAACGAGGAAATGAACATGACCTACAAGGAAATGAATGAGACCTAAAAAAGGAAATGAACGAGACCTACAAGGATATGAACAAGACCCTCAAGGATATGAAAAAGGACCAATCACAAATTAAGCATACACTGACTGAAATAAAAATTATTATACAAAGACCTAAAAATACTCTAGAGCACCCCAAGAACCAAGTTAAAGATTTGAAATACAAAGAAGGAAAATCCACTCAGCTGAAAAAGCAAGAAACCAAAAGAATCCAAAAAATTGAAGATAGTGTAAGGGGCCTCTGGGACAACCTCAAGCATACCAACATCCGAATTATAGGGGTGCCAGAAAAAGAAAGAGAGCAAGACAATGAAAATCCATTTGAAGAAATAGTGACTGAAAATTTCCCCCACCTGGTGAAAGAAACTGACTTAAAATCCAAAGAAGTACACAGAACCCCAAAATATAGGAATCTAAAGAGGACCACATCCAGACACATCATAATTAAAATGCCAAGAGCAAAAGACAAAGAGAAAATATTAAAAGCAGCAAGAGAAAAACAGTTAGTTACCTATAAGGGAGCACCCATACGATTGTCAGTGGATTTCTCAACAGAAATGATGCAGGCCAGACGGGAGTGGCAAGAAATATTCAAAGTGATGAATAGCAAGAATCTACAACCAAGATTACTCTATCCAGCAAAGCTATCATGCAGAATTGAGGGTCAGATAAAGTACTTCGCAGATAAGAAAAAGCTAAAGGAGTTCATCACCACCAAGCCAATATTATATGAAATGCTGAAAGATATTCTTTAAGAAGAGGAAGAAGAAAAAGATAAAAATATAAATTATGAACAACACATACACATCTATCAACAAATGAATCTTAAAATCAAGTAAATTAATAATCTGATGAACAGGATAAACTGGTGAATATAACATAGAGAGGGAATGGATGGACAATCCTTGGGGAGAAAGAGGGTGTGCAAAGTGCAGCAAGAGACTGGACAAAAATCATGCAACTATGGGAGAGGACAGTGGTGGGGGGGTGAGGGCGGAGGATGGGATGGGTACCGGGTGGATGGGAGCTATAGGGGAATAAAGGGGAACAATGTAATTAATAAACTGAACAATAAAGATAAAAAAAAGATTCAATTTCTGTTCAGGGAACAACTGAAGAACCATAAAAGTAAGTAATCAAGAGGTAAAATGTGTGGAACAGTTGATAAATATAAGGAAAACTTTTCATCAAATCATAACTGAACTGCTGAAAATTAAAGACAAAGAAGAAAACCTTGAAAACAAGAGAAAAAAAAGACATCATCTAATGGTTGGGGGGCAAATATCTGAATGCCTGTGGATTTCTCATCGGAAACCATGAGTCAGATGGAAATGGCTGGGTATTTATAAAGTGCTAAAGTGAGATAAAAGAAATGTCAACTTAGAATTCAATATTCTACAAAAATATCCTTCAGAAATAAAGGTGAAATAAAGGAAACTAAGAGAATTCATTGCCTACAGACATGCTCTAAAAGAATTGTTAAAGGAAGTTCTTCACACAGAAGGGTAGTGAGTCTAGCATGAAAACTGAGACATTAGACGTGAAGGAAGAGCAACAGAAATGGTAAATATCTGGGTACATCTAACAGGCTATTCTTCTCTTGAGCTCTTAAACTATATTTCAGTTAAAAGCAGTGTTAAATTTTTTCCTCAAGGAAGTTTAGAAGTACATACATATAATATATAGGACTACTAGAAATAGTCCTATGCTATCTAATAAAGAGGGAATATGCAAATTGACCATCACACTGTATCAAGATGGCTGTGCCCACAGTGGAAGCAGGGATTCCCTAACACAAGAGGGCTGCACCCCCAGCAGAGGTAGGGATCCTGTAACACAAGATAGCTGTGCCCACAGCAGTTCCCATAAGGAGCCTTAAAGAGCAATCAACAGGGACCTGAGGCTATATGGCACTGAGCTGAGGCAGGGGACCTGAGGCTGTGCCCCTTGGCTGGTGGGGCTTGACAGGGACCTCAGACCACAACCCCACTCCAGCACCAGTCTTGGGGACCTCAGGTCATGCCCCAGCCCTGGCACCAGGCCGGGGAACCTCAGACTGTGCCACCTGGCAGGACTTGATGGGGGACATCAGGATGCTTCCCCTGCCCTGAAACCAGGCCATGGGACCTGAGTTCATGCCCTCCGACCTGCAGGACTTGATAGGGGACCTCAGGGAACACCCCTCACCCAGTGGTGCTTGACAGGGGACCCGAGGCCATGTGCCCCAACCCCTGGTCTTGACAGGGACTTCAAGGAGCACTCATCCTCCCAACCTGGGCTGGGGGACCTGAGGCTGTGGCCCCAGTCTGGTGGAGTTTGATAGGATACCTCAGGCCATGCCCCTCCACCCCAGCACTGGGCCAGGCAACCTGAGGCTGTCCTCCCATCTGGCAGGGCTTGATGAGATGAGGCTGGCTAGGTCTGGATCTAGACCAATAAGGATGGTGCCAGCCAGGTCTGGGTCTTGTGCGATTTTGAGGCACACATGGGTGGATGGGGACTTGACTCTGGTTCCTGTGGCATACCCCAGACTATGAAAGGACAAAGATTTTCATATACATTTACTAATTTTTTTCATCTCTGATACTTCTATTATAGAGAAAGGACAAATAGTGATATTAAAATACTTCCTCTAATTAATCCCCTTTTAATGTGCATGAATTTCATGCGCCGGGTCACTAGTATATTAAATAAAGGGGCAAAGTTATCATATGTAAAATAAAGGGGTAAGGGTAAAAGGACCCATGTTATAACTTATATTCCAATTGGAAGTGTAAAATATTGATTCTAAGCATAATGTGAAAAATATGATTTTTTAAAATATTATAATATCTGGAGTAATCATAAGTATAAATATTTAAAGATATACAATAAAATGTACTAGAAAGTTAAAATGAAATACAAAAAGTTCAGATAATCGCAAAGAAGGCCTTATGATAAAAACATGTAGCTCAAATAGAAAACAAATATAAAATAGTGGACCTAAGTCTAAACAGAGGAAAAAATTAGACTAAATTACCAATTAAAAGACCGGGGTCACAGAATGGATAAAAATGACTTCATTATATTTTCAATATAAGAAATGAATTTCAGATATAATCATATGCATACAAATATAATTTGTAATGAAAATTTTGAATAGCTATATTAATATCAGACAAAGTAGATTTCAGAGCAAGGAGTATTACTAGTGACAAAGTGGGATTATTGCATAATGATAAAAAGGTCACTTCGCAAAAAGACTCAATAATAACAAATAATAAATATGTATGCATGTACCTAACAGCGGAAGTTCAAAATACACAAAGCAAATCTCTGAAAACCACTGTGAAGGAGTTTGACAGTTTCTTATAAACACACACCCGATGACTCAGCAATGTCACTCTTGAGTATTTATCTTAGAGAAATAAAAACTTGTGCTTCCATGCGAATCAGTACAGGAATGTTTGTATCAGCTCTATTCACAATTATCAAAGACTAGAAAATACCCAAATGTTCTTCAGATAGTGAGTGGATAAACATTGTGGCACATCCATAAAGTGAAACACCAGTCAGCAACAAAAGTGGATGAACTGCTGACACAACAGCTTGGATGGATCTCAAATTCATTATACCCAAAATGTTACACACAGCATGATTCCTCTTCCATATCATTCTTGAAGAGATCAAAATATAAGTAATGTGGGGCACACCATTGGTTTTTGGGGTTCAGTGGTAGGAAGAACATCAAATTACAAAGTGATAGCACAAGCAAAGTTTGGGGACGTGATGAAGCTGTTTTGAATTTTAATTGTGATGGTAGTTATCTGAATCTGTATGTGAATTAAAATTCATAGAACTATACACTAAAAAGAGTAAATTTCACTGTATTATAAATTAAAAATATCTCTCTATAAAACCCTAATATGCAAATAGGCCAAACAGAGGAATGACTGAACAAGTGGGCTCTATGATGTATGCTGACCACAAGGGGGCATGTGCAGAACATGTGGACATCTGCAACAGGTGACAGAGTGCGGAACATGGCAGACATCGGCTGCAGCAGGATGCTGGAGCAGGTAAGCATGAAGAGCTTCTGGTGGTTACTGAAAATTCTTTGCTTCCATGTGTTGTGGTCTTGCCCAGTGCTCATACTTGCTGCTGGTGCTGGCCTCACTCACACTTCCTGTTGGTGCCAGCCCCATTCACGCCAGCTGCTGGCACTGCAGCCACCACTTGCACCAACTGCTGGCACCATCAGCAGATGCTAGCGGCAGCTACCAGCACCCATAGCCCCTAAGGGCTTCTCCACCTCCCCCTGCTCCTAAGGGGTGATCCAAGCAGTACTGGCCCCACTTGTACTTGCTCCTGGCTGGCATCAGCCCCAATCACTCCATGTGGGAGCAGGGCTGCCAGTAGGCAGGGGAACTGGGGCTGTAACAGGAAGGGTCAGGCAGGGTGTGGAGGATGGGCCGAGAACCACCCCTATGCCTACCTCAGTCTTGCAACCCACAGTTCCTTTCAAGGTGCACGAATTTGTGCACTGGACCCTTAGTAATAAAATACAATGCTAGACATCACATTCAGACTTTCTCAAGTCCATGAATTATTCCACCCATAAATGCAGAATAAATGACCATTATTCCCAATATGTGTTAGCGTCATTTTTATCTTCTGATATTAAAATAAGGCATTTTTTTCTGCCTATATTCTTTTATTCTCTGCCTGATAAATGTTAAAATCAAAATAGGGCTTATCTTTTGAAGGACGTGAAGAGATTGGCAGGAGAATCCTTGAGAGTCTATGGCGTGATGATAACACAGTCTCCTGATCATGATGGTGTTTATAGGAGTGGGCACATCTTTCTAAATTCATCAAGTCCTCTGTGCTCTTTTTTATATGCATTAAAAAAGATTTTAAATAAACATTTAAATAAATAATAAATGTACCCAGCATTTAAAACACATTTAAAACATTGAATTACCTGAAGCCTTCTCCAACTTTCCAGAGAGTGGTCGATCCCTCCTCCTTCAATGCACCCATCCCCAGGTGACCATGCCTCACTGGTCAAACTTGTCATGTTTGATTTTACTTATCCATGCCTGTGTGTATGCACATATGGGTATGTGTGTATGGCCCCCTCACTCTGTTCACTTAAAATAGAACAGTTAAACATATTCTTGGCATTCTGCAAGCACTACCTCGTACCAATAACCAGAAAAAGGAAGAATGTCGAGTTACTAGGCCCTGCTTTCTTTCTCCTGGCATCTCACCCCTGGTCATCCTTTCCTAGTTTGAACATATCTAATGCTGCATTATCAAAGCAACACTTTATTTCCTCATTTATTTTTTACTTGAGTGTAGACAACACTAATCCCATTGTCAATGGCATGGGACCTGCCCCAATCACATGAGGTACATACAGAGGTATTCCAGAGATGAGAGCACTGTAGAGAGAAATATAATGCCTCAGTGTTTTACATATATGGGCAAGGTCCCTGGAAATTTCTTTGGTCACGAGAAATATCCTTGTTAGATTTTCACAATTTTTTAAAAATGTGGACCTTTGAGCAAAAAAAAAAATTATTATATAATCTAATATATAACAAATTTATTGTGACTTTAAAAAAAAAAAAAGCTTCACTCTGTTCTTTGTGGGATTTCTATAACCGATGCTAGTGTAGCATTGTATGGAAAAATCCTAATATGGATTTAACTTGCTAAAGTCCCTCCTTCCCTGGTGATTCATGGCCACGATCAATCCCTATAATGGTTACTACATTCATTTGGTGTTTTTAGGACCAAAAATCATATCAGCTATATTAATTTTAGTTGACAGTGTTCATTTTTTTAATGTTTGACCCTTAGCAATAATTATATAGGGATGATCTCAATTGAAAAAGAGAAAAAGCAATGTGTTTGAAGAAAACTATGTGTTTCCTCTTTTGACCATAAGAGAGGAAGAGAATATTTGATTCCTTTCAACTCTATTTATCTCTATCAAAACTAGTGTCCCTTGACCTTTGATTAATCTGTCATAGGTACATTTTTTGGATTGCTCTGTATAATTAAAAACAGCTCAAAGGGATATGCTTATTCAAGTGAATACTGGCTCCTATTCTAACTCAACAATCATTTTAAAAAGTATTGAAATTCCAAAGAATATGAGTTGAGATACTTCAACAAATGTGATGAGTCACAAACTATAAATTTGCACCAGAAATTCCATCAGCTTTATTCTCAAGCCCTGATGTAACACCTACACATCATATAAAAGTGTAAGCAATTGCAGAATTCCATGGAGACAGCAAGGTCGTGCTTCCTGACTGAATCACCTGCTTTTCTGTGTTAAAAAGGTTGCTATTAAGCCGGTTTATTTGTACAGAGGCTTTTTAATGAATGCTTAAAATGAATAATAATAATTATAAAAAGAATACTAAGCTTTTGGAAAATGGTTTTTTATCTTCAATGCAGTTCACAAATGTGTGTGTAGTTAATCTCTGTATCCTAAATGCAGATGCAACTTCCCAAATATTTTGTTTTACAACAGATGCATTTCAGAAGGATTTCACTCATCTTTACATTTTCTGGGGCTTAATTCCATATTAAAATTAAAAAAAAAATACAGGCAGTAGAAAATAAAATCCCAAAGCCTTATTTTTCTTTTTAATGCAAATGAGCTTCTTTCTATTCTTGCTGGAGGAAAGAAATGTTCAGTTAAAAATGATAAGCCCAATTCTGCTGACTATGTGTAATAAGGGTCATTTTGCATAGGACTGGGGTTCAGCTGTTCTCTGCTCCACTCAGGTCCAAACAAATGGAAATAGGTTTAAAAGGCAAAGGGCTGAGTAAATATATATTTTAGATGCTGTTGTGCAGGAATTAAATTCACTTAAAATAAAAATCTTCACTAAAAGTGCTAATTAAGTGAGACTGAGCTGGACCTTAGTCCAGCGTCAGTCCTTTCCAGCAGCTTCTGAAAAAGCATTTTCAGATGAGTACCCAGAGCGGCCCTGCCAGGAGAACACACTAGTGCTCAGTGGAGGAGCCAGAGCTTGGACGCCCGCCTCAGTGCCCTGCATTCACTGAGACTAAGCCCGCACCTCTCCACAAATTGTATACCAGGTGCCAGCCTCACGTTCCTTTCCTTTTTTCCTTTCTTCATTTTAAATATATATTTTCTTGATTTCAGAGAGGAAGGGAGAGGGAGCAAAAGACAGAAATATCAATGATGAGAGAGAATCATTGATCATCTGCCTCCTGCACACCCCACACTGGGGATTGAGCCTGCAACCTGGCTATGTGCCCTGACTTGGAATTGAACCATGACCTCCTGGTTCATAGGTTGATGCTCAATCACTGAGCCACGCCAATCAATTTTTTTAATTATATAAGCAGCACATGCTGGTTGTTAAAATATTAAATTTAGGTAGTTAAATAGGAAGGAAAGAAAGGTAAAATGTCTTTTCCATTCTTATCACAGATCTTGGTACTAAATTCTTCCAAACTTTTCAAATAAATATATATATCTTACTTGACGACCACAGTTTCTCACTATACTTGTAAAATTTAACATGTTTTAAAAATATCTAGTTAATATTCTTAGAAATGTTCATGACAATATAAATATATATATACACACACACACACACACACACACACACACACACACACATATTCCACTGATCTAACTTTTACATAGCATTTTCTGTGTTAATGTCATTTACTAACTGTAATGATCCCCAAATTTACACTATCATAATGATCACCTGAAGAATTGCTTTAAAATATAGTTATAGGCCTAGACTGAATGCAATGCATTGGACTATTCAGGAAAGGGCCTTAAGAATGTCAGCTCTGGCTGGTTTGGCTCAGTGGATAGAGCGTTGGCCTATGAACAAAGGGGTCCCGGGTTTGGCTCCGATCAAGGGCACTTACCTTGGTTGCAGAATCCTCCCTTGTGAGTGCATGTGCAGGAAGCAACCAATCCATGTGTTTCTCTCACATCGATGTTTCTCTCTGTCTTTCCCTCTCTCTTCCACTTTCTCTAAAAGAGGAATGGAGAAATATTCTCAGGTGAGGATTAAAAAAAAAAAGAATCTGTATTTCTAACAACCTCTCCAACTTATTTTAGAAAACACTGATTAAAGTCATGTTTTGTATGTTTCATTTAATTTCCATTTAAAAAAAATAACTCTCCAATACTTTATTGTATCTACTCATTATGTTCCAGCCTGATTATTTTCTTAATTTAAATGCAAAAAGCTGAAATTGCTTGCTTACAGATTATGCACATCTTAAATCTTTTAGCATATGTTGCCAAACTATTCTTCATCAGGCTGTAGTAAGCAGCATTTTTTACACTGACAGCTTTCCACTGGTTCTCAGAATCAAAGGCAATTGATGCAAGTATTCAGATGTGCTTCCCTTTGGTGGCATTGTGCTTTCAGAACAGGTCAAGAGTAGGGCTTTCACCTGTAAGTCAGTTATAAGTTTTTTATTTAAAAATATGTTTTATTTATTTTTTTACAGAGATGAAGGGAGAGGAATAGAAAGTTAGAAACATTGATGAGAGAGAAACATTGATCAGCTGCCTCCTACACACCCCTACTGGGGATATGCCCAAAACCAAGATACATGCCCTTGACCAGAATCGAATCTGGGATCCTTCAGTCCACAGGCTGACACTCCATCCACTGAGCCAAACCAGTTAGGGCCAGTTATAAGTTCTAACCTCTGTCACTAGCAGTATAAACTGTAGTTGAATTCTAAAGCGGGTCCAACTCATTTTGTAGAAAGAATCAAATATGTGAGTTAGATAAGTATTCCTTGTTTATTTTTCTCCTTATTCCACATGTTAGTATTATAAATTGACCATAGATTTATTTGGAAGTATAGATTTTAGAATTCTTCTGATAGAATATTTGGTAATTCACTAAGCCATATGGGATAATAATTAGAAAAACACACACACAGATTTTCAGACTGACCTGAATCAGTGGACAGGTCTGAAAATTTGCTTTTTCCCAAACCTCCTTAGATGTTCCCTGTGCACAGTCAGGAGACAGAACTGGGCCCGTGCCCACACTGCTGAGTTTGTGGATGACAACAGCAACCCAGGCTGATTCCTTGTGTGATTTTGTGGCAGTTGAAGTGAGTGGCAAGGCTATAGTTGGAAGCCATGTTGCTGTCAGTGGATACAGTGTACTTTCTGGTATTTCAATGCATCTATGATTAGGTCTATGTATTTACCTCCAAATGGGCATTTTTATTAAAACACTACAAATAAATGCCACTCTTTTACAAATTCAATTATACTTGGAAATATAATATTTGATAAAGTAGCTAATACTACTTTAATAACCAATAAAATAGCACTTAACCTAATGCTCTTAGGTTTTATAAGGAGTAAAGCAACTTTATTAATGGAAAATAAAGGCAAACATTTCAGAACTCCATCCAAATATAAAGTGTTTCCCTTAGCAGCCTACTTTACTCTCCAAATAGCTCCTGTTTAAAATTTGTTCTTCAGTTCTGAATATATCAGTGAGAAAGCCTCATTTCTGTGCTAATGGCTTTAAAGATTTTCTTTCATAGTTATTCAGCTCCTCCTCTAACCTGAGCACTGTGCCAACCCTGGAGGAGCCCAGAAGAGACAGGAAGGAGGGAACAGGGGGTGTTTAACAAGCATTAAATATATGAAGCTTCAATTACTAAGCCCCAAATCTTTAAGAGTTCCTTTATCGTTGATTACTAAGGAAGTTTATTCTAAGTGCACGATCACTATGTTTTTCTTATTCTTCCTTATCTTTCATACTTTGAAATGCATGTGATTCTAGACTGATTTATGTGGCTGAAGTAGATAGGTGCCTAAACAAACATATAATTTTTGTTCCAAGAAAAGCTCTAAAGTTACATTTAGTCTGTGTAAGCAATTTGACCTGCTCACTTGGGACTGTGCAGGTGAAACCCTTTATTCTATGATATATATCTCATTAATGCTACAGAATTTCGGGGCATTCCAATTTTGAGCCAATATTTCCATTACTTTTATCTTTCTCAAAGGATTACTACTCTGAATTGGAATTTCTTATGGTTGATGTCACCCTGCCAAACAACTGTGCTCCTTCTGAGTGCTATGAATGAGGATAAATAATGCGTTGTTGTTTTGTTTTGTTTTTACTACTGCAAAATGCATCCACAATGTTTCATGTTGGAAAAATAAGTTCATCACATGAATTATCCAAAATTTAACTTGTTGAAGATATAAAGTGTTTCCATTTAAGTTTAAAAATTTTAATTATTACTTTCATCATCGTGAGTGTGTGTGTGTGTGTGTATACACATAGCATCAGGAAACCCATTTATTGAAGGAGCTGTGCCTTTATACATGCAGGCTCTAGTTCTTACATGTTGTATGTACTTCAAATAAATATGTAAGCACGTATGTGTATGTATAGAAATATAGATTTCATTAAACTAATTACTGAAATAAAATATTTGAATACCTAATAGACACACGTGTATTCAATTAGATGCTCCTCAAGCTTCTTAAATTATGCTAAAAAGGGAGTCTTCCCAAGGCCTTATTTGCATTTACTCTTGTACTGTAAGCTGCCTTCAATGACATCACCATTGTTCACCACACTCTGCTCAAATATATTAATTTCTAGGTACCACTGATGGCTAAATGTTCACCTAATTATATTTCAAGGAATATAAGTTTTGTGGAATAGATGTTAGGTTAAAAAAAGGAAGGAAGAAAAAGGAAGAGGAGAAAGAACAAAGAAAACATTCTGGAGTAATTACATTTGAAGAACATCACATTAAGCAAATTAAACATTTCTTAATCTCAGGCTTTGGATGGAAACTTTAAATGATTAAAATACAGAATATTTACCATTTTAAAATTAACTTCATCAAAGAATCATTTCACTAAAACATTTTTGGAAAACCCTACTTAGTCTATTACCCTATTAACCAGATATCCACCATCAATCAAATCTTCATCTTCCTTTACTTGGTATAATTGAGAGCTAAGAGCTCTCAACTATTATCCTTAACTTTATCTGAAGGCTTTTCCCAGCCTAAACCTCACAGGCCTCACTCTCATTCCACACTTACCAGCTCTGTCTGGTTGAACTCTCTACAATTGGAATCTGCACTCAAAATCTCTTCATATCATTAAAGACAAAGTCCAGATGCCTTAACATAAAACACCCACATCTTTGGTCTCACATCTTTGCCTCTGATCTGGGAACAGCTCCATTCAACTTGCTTCCAGATATGTCCTGTGCTTTCATTCTCCTGCATATTTGCACACACTTCTCCATGGTTTCTCCATCCTAGCTAGCTAGCTGATGCTCATCCTTATGATTTACCCTGGGAGTCCTTTCTCAGAGATATCCTCTCTGAACTGCTTCCAATCCACAAAGTGTCCCTTCTTCATCTCACAGATACCCCACCCTACTTTATAGCACTAAGCACTGAGTGAATTTTAATTGTCAGTTTACTTATTTTCCCCCATCCCAAGAGCTTGACATTCAGCTTTCTTTGAAGATTTTTTAATAATTTCATTTGGATGTAATCCTGAAAAATACACATAAAAATCCAGGGAATATCTTCAGAACAAATATTCAAGATGACACATGAATATAAGAAAATAGAAGTTGAGAAAAAAAAGAGAAATGCAGTCATTCTTTATGGCTAGTTGTCACATTGCAGTTTTTATTATAAACATCAATTTTTAAGGTTCTGTAATAGGGAAAGTAAGAAAGCAAACATTTTTTGGTTACCCACCATATGTTATACCTACAGACATGCTTTACATTCTTTCTCAGACTATTAAATGCAACTTTCCTCCCCAAAATTCTTAATAAAATTTCATACTATAATCAAACTGCCTTTTATTGTCATGTAACAAGTTTAATGAATCTCCATTCTGTGCTGTCTCTAGAATTTTTATTCAAGAATAAAAATTTTCAAAGTTGTTAATTTTCTGTAGAGTAAACATGTATTTAAGTACTCTAAATGATTAATAAACACAATAAAATATTTAGAGCACTTTACCTTTTCTCTTACTGTATAAAATGTTAGAGTTACAAGGTAATGTTGAGGTATCAGGGTAACTTCGAAATAACTTATGTTACCTTGCAAAATTTTAATAATCTCTACTTGATTCATATAGTCTGACTTGTTTTCCTGGATGCTTAGCCCCTTAAGAAATATTGGTTTCTCCAAGTTTATTATAGCATTTATCCTAGGATTCATACTTTTGAGTTTAATAACAAATTGCAATTTGCTTGAATAATTCCTAATGCTCAGACATTTGAATCCAGGCATTTGGAAGTAAAAAAAAAATGTCCTTAGAAAATTATATTTCTCTCTAATTAATCAGCTTATTTCACTCTTGCTCCATAGGCTACACTCAACAGAGCAACCTTCGCAATGCTATTAAAGCTGAATCCCATCATGTCATTTCTCTTCTAAAATTTCTGAAATGGCTCCCAATTTCAAAATTAAACACAAAGTCAGCCTTAGGCCTATATGATCCTACATGATCAGCCCCATGCAGCTCTAGGCTCACGGGGCTCCTCGCCATTCTCAACCCAGAAGCTGTCAATCCAAGAACACCTCTATCAATCTGGACAGGGCTTCTCAGATATTCAGGTGAGTTATGCCTTTGTTTCCTTCAAGATTTTGCTTTAATGACAACTTCTTAATGAAAGATCTACTTTGTTTAAAATGTAACCCCTCAATGTAACGCCTCTGTTTTTTCCCAAAATATTTATAGAAAAGTGCAAGTCAATTCTTATTGCTATTGTCCATTTCTGTCTGTTAGAATGTAATGTCTATGAAACCACAGTTTTCTATCTATTTAGTTTCCTGTGTGCCTATTCTTCTAATATTTGTTCAAAATACACTTTTTGGTTACATAAACTCAATCTAAGTCTTAGGTTTCTATGTAGAATGTGATTTTAGTGGGGGAAGTGTTGGAAAATAAGTCTTAACACAATCTGTATACACATGCCTAGAACAGGATGTCTCATTTTAGCAGACATCACTTTGTGCTCAAACGTATCTAAAATTTTGAGAATAGGAGAATTCTATAATTAAATGAAGAGAGATGCTGTAGAATTGGTTGACTATTTCCATCATTTCTCTCTTTTCTCTAGAAGTTGTATGTATTTTACATTCTAAAAGTCTCTTGAAATTATTCCTTCTCAATTATTTTCTCTCAAGTCCCTGGTCAATGTTTTTGGTCAAGCTATCCTTAGACTTTGTTACATTGTGCCACCATATTTCCTCATGGCACTCTTCTGTTCTTATGCCACAGTTGTCCTATGTTATTGGAATGTCTGATAGTTTCATCAAACTCTCTAAGGGCCACATTGGGTCTATTTTGCTCACCATGATGTATCTCTTTTGGCAAATACATTTTCTCACACAGAATAAGTGATGAATATTGATTAATGAGTGGAACTCTTACCTATACCATTGCAATAATCTCCCATCTGCTCCTTTTAAAATTTTTTTATTGATTGATTTTAGAGAGACAGAAAAAAAGAGAGGCATTCATTGATATATACATTGAGGGACCAGATTATGATCTCTGAACACATAATAATCTGGCCACTCAGTGTGGATATATATATATATATATATATATATATATATATATATCTGGTGCATGAATTTGTGCCTGGGTGGGGTCCAGCCAGTATGGCCAGGGGGAGGGGACATGGGAAGGTGGCTGGCCTGCCTGCTAGTCAAACTCCTTGTCGAGGGGACAATTTGCATATTAGCCTTTTATGATATAGGATATACACTGAGTGGCCAGATTATTATGCATTCAGAAATCATAATAATCTGGCCACGCAATGTGTGTATGTGTGTATTATGTGTGTGTGTGTGTGTGTGTGTGTGTGTGTATGAACACATATATACACTAGGGGCCCTGTGCACAAAGATTCGTGCACGGAAGTGGGTTTATCAGCCCGACCTGCACTTTCTCCAATTTGGGAGCCCTCAGGGGAGCTCTCTCCAATCTAGGAGTTTCTGACTGTCTGCAATCATATGAACAAATTGTTTGAGACCCCAACCCAGTTTGGTTTATTATTCACAGAATAATAGAGGCATTTTTTTCTTTACTCCATTGGTGGAGATTTCTGGGAAGTTTTAGGATATTGTCACTTTAATTTTTTCTAGACACTCTGATTTTACTTATGTCTCTCACCTTTGCTTTCCCTCCATCCCCCACCACAACAGTAACCTACTCCAAGCTCTCTTTGCTCTAGTGTCTAGGACAGTGGTTGGCAAACTCTGTTGACTAATGAATTTGCCGACCACTGATCTAGACTCTCAATTCCAATATTTACAAGCTGTTGTTGTTCCTTGTGATTAAGCTCCTCTCCCAATGGTTGACAAACTCATTAGTCAACAGAGGGGCAAACTGCAGCTCGTGAGCTGCATGTGGCTCATGAGCCACAGTTTGCTGATCACTGGTTTAGGAGATCTGTCTGCCACCAGACTATGTTCCCAGAATTCCTGGTGCTCTCCATGCTCTTCTTTTTCCCTTCCTGCTCTGTCTCTGTTCCATGGCCACCCACCCTGCCAAGTCCTCCAAGCCACCAATTTTCCCTCTCTGCTCTCCGTCTGGTGGCTTGGAGAGCCAAGTTCCCCAAGCTGCTCCACTCTCTGCCAGCACCCCTGCTCTGGTCTCCACCCAGTGCCTGCATATGCAAATTAATCCTCCATCTTTGTTGGGTTAATTTGCATACTCACTCCTGGTAGGCTGGTGAGTATTGTGAAAGAACAGTCAATTGAGATGTTTCTCTTTTATTATATAGGAGATATATATATATATATATTTCAGAAAGGAAGGGAGCGGAGAGAGGTAGAAACATCAATGATGAGAAAGAATCATTGATTGGCTGACTCCTGCATGCCCCTACTGGGGATAGAGCCAGCAACCAAGGCATGTACCCTTGATTGGAATCAAACCTGGGAACTTTCAGTCCACAGGCTAACACTATATCCACTGAGGCAAACCAGCTAGGGTCCATCTGCTCCTTTTGACTTCAATTTCTCCTATGGTCCTACCACCCAACATTCTGCAGAAGCAGCATTTTTCTAAAATAATATAATGTGCTCAATTCTTTTTCTTGCAACCATGTATTACCTACAGAAAGACTCAAAATCCCTTAAATATCTCCATAATAGGATCTCAGATTCCCTTTATGGCTTTTATTCTTGTGATTCATTCTGCATCCCTGATACTTTGTTCACAGCTTGAAGATGAAAAATGGTACTTCTTCATATCAAAATATCTTTACACATACTGTTGACCCTGCCTTACTTATTTTGATTGCTATCTGTTTTACCCATTAGAATTCAAGCTTTATTGAGAGCAAAGACTCCTTGCATCTATTTTTAGACTGCTGCATTCTTGCTGGCTAGAACACTAAACAACGCAAAACACACAGCACATGCTCTACAAATGCTCATTGAACAAAGGGATGACTCTTCTATATGTCTGCTTCCTCAACTAAGTAATAGGTTTATTTTTTATGGGGGTAGAAAGATGATGGCTTATTTATTTCTCAGCCTCTTCACCTAACACAGTCATTGCTCACAGCACATAATAACTAATGTTGGTACTTCTTTGTGTTCAAAATAAATCCTATCAAGGATCCCTCCACTATATTCACTTTGACGACTGATTTTTCCATCATGATATTTTGTATAGTTGGGAGTTATTTTTGTGATTTTTTTTTAAAAAGAGTAGATGTAAGGGAAAAAGTGTTATTCTCCTTTCACAGCCAGGAATATTAAGGCACATAAGAAATGAGACCCACATTTAAGTCGATGACAAGGTCAGAATTACAATCCAAAATGTGGTTGGTGTAGGATCTCCTAAGCGACACATACACACTTATGCATTACACTTGGCTAAGTATGTTAGAGGAGTAATAAAACCTTTTGTTTTCACCAGGGAATCTATTTGTGCTGTCTTTTTCAAAGACAGAATGTATATGTGGGTGTTGTTGATTTTTTGAAAGCAGAGTAAATGAAACAACTCTCCTCCCTAGTGATCTTTGAAAATTAAGTACATTTAATAGGACAGTCAATGCCTGATTGTCATTTATTTAATTTAAATCACTGTAAATTGCATTAAAATGACATAATAATTCACTTGACTCCATTCAAAAATTTGTAGGCATATTTAGGATATTTCTTAGCAAAAAGAAAAAAATAGAAATAAGAAATGTAAACTTAAAAACTTATCTAAAATTTAAGCACCCATTTCAGAACATCTTGCTATGTGGGAGTCTGCTCAGAGTTCTTCCTTAAGTAAATATTTATAAATAAACACTAGAATTGTGTATGAAAACAGTATATTTATTCCCAAGGCATGAAATCTTTCTTCTAAGCACTGATGTTGCAGAATGGTGAGTGGAAGAAATGGGGAGAAGATGAAGTCAGAGGGAGCATATAACAGATAATTGCAATGATTTAGGTAAGTGTTTACTTCATTCAATAAATATGCATTCATCCTCCTCCTTGCCAATAGGGACATCCTGGTGAGCAAGATAGATCAGGCTGGGCCTCTAGAGGGCTTGGTAAAACTGACGAGTGAGCTTAAAAATGGATGCAGCTCAAGGAAGAGGCTGGTGCCATGCAGGTATATGCTGGCTGGTCTTACATTGTCTAGTATGCATGCTCTGGTCCAAAACAATGGCCTGAGAATTGAGAGGGAAAAAATACAACCAATAGGTGCTTTGAATGTAAATCAACACAACTTCTAGAGACGGGACAGAAGGTAAGGGTTGGTAGGGATGTGAGAGAGAACTACTATTTATTAGCATTGTGTCAAAGATTCTAGAAAACCTTTCCACCCCTGTCTTCCTTATTCCTCCTTCTCTCATTCTTCAACATTACGTTCCAGGCTTCCATGGAATCCCCTATCTGCATGGCTTCACTCACATTCCTCTTCCTGGAACTGCATCCCTTACTTCTTCACCTGGCTATATCTTGCCAACACTTAAGATTCATCTCTGCTATGACTCACTTCAGAAAACGTATCTGACTCAACATTCAAGGTCACCCCATTCTCTGGTGCTTTCATAAAACTTTGTGTATACCTAGAAGATGGATTGGAATCTTGACAGCTTCCCCTGGACCAGGGTAGGTGGTATGTGTGTCTGAAGCCTATTTGTAATGCTCATGACTAAAGATTGTTTGGATTTGCATCTCCCTCCCTTCTGGTGATAAGAAATCAAAAATTTCTATAGCCAGTTTCTTTTCTTTTTATCTCCTTTGTAGTTAGTTCGTGTTCGTTTAGCTTGAGTTGGTTATTTTTGTTCTATGCCCTTTTATTTTCTCTGATGTACATTGTACGAACTTATTAAGCAGCCCCTGCAGCTTTTGCTCTGTGATGAATCAGTGTGACTCAATTATCTGAGTGTTTATTCCAAAAGAAGGGAGTAGCCTCTGCCTTTGCTGCTGTTCTGTGACTGTAGCGTATCAGTGACTCATGTCCAGGCCAACATCACGGACTTTCACAGTTGAGACATCATTCTCTCAGGTGGGTAATTGAGGTGGATGGGGCTACAGATAGAGATGTTAGAATTAAAATGTGACATTTTTTTAGCCTCACTTCCTTTCCATGTGTCATTACAACTTTTTGTGAATCATTCCTGCCCTACTGAATCTATCTCCTTTGTGACAAAGATATACAAAGATACTTCATAAATAATTCAGCATATCCATTCATATATTCCTAGAATGTCTACTACACTAAAAACCTTAAGCTCTGCACTGGGATGGTTGAATGGGTGAGTAAGTCATGATCTCTGTTGTCAATTAGGAACAACTGACACAAAGTGGGCATCTGTCAAATGCTTACCCAGTCACTGAATAGCAAGTACTTCTACTTGAGCTGAGAAGGTAAAAATGAAAAGTTTTCAAGTAAAAAGTTAAATAATATGCTATTCCAATATGATAATTTGAGCCCATATGATTAGAAACTAAACCCCAATGAATTAATATTTTCTTTTCTAGACATATTTCCTGATATTTAAACTTTATTGAAATGAATTTTGGGGATATTTCTTTCAATTTTATCTGAAACACTAGGGGTCCAGTGCACAAATTTGTGCAACTTGAAAGGAACTGTGGGTCACGAGGCTTTGGTGGGCACAGAGGCGGTTCTCGGCCCATCCTCTGTGCTCCCTTCCTGGCCCCTTCCATTGTTGTCCCAGGGCCTATCTAATAAAAAAGTAATGTGAAAATTGACCGTCTCCTCAAAACACAAGATGGCTTCCCCCATGTGGACACAAGATGGCTGCCACAATATGGTCAGGAGAGGAGGGCATTTGGGAGTGACCAGGTCTGCAAGAGAGGGCAGTTGTGGGTGATCAAGCCTGCAGGAGAGAGCAGTTAGAGGTAACCAGGCTGGCAGAAGAGGGAAGTTGGGGTTGACTGGGCTTGCAGGGAAGGGCAGTTGGGGGAGACCCAGGCCTGCAAGGGAGGGCAGTTAGGGGCAATCAGGCTGGAAAGGGAGCAGTTAGCCATCAGGCTGGCAGAGAAGTGGTTAGGGGGTGATCAGTCTGGCAGGCAGAAGCGGTTAGGGGCAATCAGGAAGGCAGGCAGGTGAGCAGTTGGGAGCCTGCAGTCCTGGATTATTAAAGGGATATCCAAGATTGGAGAGGGTGCAGGCTGGGCTGAGAGACACCCCTGCTCCTCTCCCACCTTCCCCCATGCATGAATTTCATGGATCAGGCCTCTAGTGGAAAATAAAAATGGAAAAAATTAGTTTTGCTAGTGTTTCTTATTGATTTTTTATTGCCTCACCACCATCTCCCATGCCAAAAAAAAAAAAGAAAAAGAAAAGAAAAGAAACATCCTGTTTTAGCTTACTCATAGTATAAAATTTCTTTTATGTTTTTATTGCTCAGCCTGGCTGGTGTTGCTCAGTGGTTGAACATTGACTTATTAACCAAGAGGTCACAGTAGGATCCCTGATTTGGACACATGCCTGGGTTACAGCTCAGCCCTGGTAAGGGGCATGCAGGAGGCATCTGATTGGTAATCCCTCTCATCACTGACGTTACGATTTCTCTCTCTCCCTCTCCTTTATAAAAATGTGTGTGTGTGTGTGTGTGTGTGTGTGTGTGTGATTGTAACCAACATTCCCCTATGAAAGAGATGGCTGAAATAATATTTTTGTTTCACATTTGCAGTTAAAAGTGTTGAAGAACAAAACGTCCTTTTTGCACAAAGCCAGCAGGGAGCACAATGTATGAAGAGTTAAACAAACAAAATCCAACAATGCATTTGAAGGAAGCAAACAAGACAGAACTTATCCTTCTTTGTCTCTTACATTACAAATGTATATGAGTATGCTGATGTTCAATTCTCCTACAGTTGAAACCAAGAACCAGAACATGCTTTACTCTTTGCTGTGAAGTGGTGAATAGAAAATCCACTATAATCCTGCAAATATTTAGTAAATCAAAATATCTCTCATAATACACATTATCCCGAAAATTTACCAATAATACCTAAAGGGCACCTGAGATTTATACATTTTGAAAAGGTTTTATGCTTTGAGTTAATTAATTTTAGGTAAGAAATACTTAAATATAAAAATCATTATTCAGATACATAAAATAAAAAACAAAGATTGTTACACTGGGCTTAAAGAAACCCAATTACACTTTACTATATGCCAGCATACTTTAAATATAATTTTACAAATCTTATTTACTTTAAAATCATACTTTAAAGCAAGGAAACTTCTAGAGAAAAAAAAGACATTTCATATTGATTAAAGATTTAATTCATCTATGTACATGCATCATATAATATAGTTTTAAAAAAACAATATATGAGTTGGCAGAACTAAAAGAAAAGAGTAAGAGCAAAGAAGAAATTAATAATCTGATAAATTTATTTTATCTAAGACTATTGTGAACCAAACTGACAGATTACACATTCTTTAAAATGTCTCCAAAACTGTACTAATTTGATCATGAAACAGTTCTTATGAACTTTCAAACGTTTAAAAATAACTTAGAGTGTCTTCTCTGACCAATGATAATAATAATAAATCAGAATTATGTAAAATAAGATAAATAGAAAATATGCACATATTTTGACATTATTCATGCATGTCTATGTAATAATTGGGACAAAAGAAAATTAACAAATATTAAATTGAATAATTTTGAAAATGGAATATATCGACACTTGTGGTATACAATTAACTCTTTGTTTACCAGGAAATTTTAGCAGAAAAATAACCTTAAGTGCATATTTTAAAAGAGCACAACCTATAACTTAATGATCTAAAGATCCATCTTTAGAAAAAGAGCAGTAAACTAAATCCAAAGAAAAAGGGAAGTAGAGGTATTAGTTTTCTAGGGCTGCATAACAAATTCCCCAAAATTGAGCTGCTTGAAAAGCAGAAATGTGGCTTTTTTAACATTCATGATGCCAGGAGGCCAAAAATCAAAGTATCAGGGTTGGTCCCTTCCTGGAGACTCAGGAGGTTAGTTAAGTCCATACACTCTCTTCTAGCTTCAGGTGGCTTCAGGCAATCCTTGGAATCCCTTCCCTTGCAACTTCAAAATTCCAATCTCTGCCTCTGTTGTCATGTGGCCATCTTCCCTATGTATTCATATGTTTCCTTTCTTCTCTCCTTATAGTGACACCTGTCATATTGGATCACAGACCCACCCATTCCAGTAGGCTGTCATCTTACTTGGCAACTTAATTACATCTGCAAATACTCTCTTTTTTAAAAACCATATTCCTAGGATTGGGACTTGAAGATATTTTTATGGGGGGACACAATCCAACCCAAAACAGAGATGATTTATAAAAAGCAGAACTTAAAAAATGTAAAAAAGGAAAGAAGAAAGCACAATAGAAAATGATGAAAGGTTGGCTTTGATGGAGAAACACACTTTCATGAAAGTTGGAAGCACCTCATTTTTCTTCCTAATCAAATATTAATTTCCCTTATACATACATATGTATGATACAAATGAAGAATAAAAGTAATATGTCTGTGATATAGTTGAAAGAACCCTAGTTTTAAAGGTATAAAACAAAGGATTCAAGTCTCATATCTATGATTTATGAACTATAGGAGCATAAGATCATCAGTGAAATTCTAAGAATTTCTTTTTTCTCATCTTGAAATATGAAGAGACAAAATCACCATCTCATGGTATTGATTTTAATAGTATATATAAATAAAGACATCTTTTAAATTTGAATAGTAGTAAATAGAAGTTTAATGTTATTATAGAATATATACTAAGAATTTAGCAATCATTTCTCCTGGGTTATTTAGATATTATATAAATTACTACATATCATGCTTCTAAAACTTACTTCTTAGTAAAATATTGGTCATTAAATCACCCCTTACTTTTTATTTTTTAAAATATATTTTTATTGACTTCAGAGAGGAAAGGAGAGGGAGAGAGAAATATCCTATGTAATAAAAGCCCAATATGCTAAGTGTCCAGTTGTCCATTTAATCAATCGAAGAATAATATGCTAATGATATGCTAAGATTATTCAACTGCTAAGGTCACTATGACATGCACTGACCACTAGGAGGCAGATGATCTAGTAGGTTAGCTTGCTGCTGGGATCTGGCTGATTAGGATTGAGCAAGATGGGCCCAGAGACATCCTGGAGCCCTCCTGCAGTCCCTCCCTGGGCCTGATTGTGCAGTGCTGGGGTCCCTTGGCCTGTACTGTGCGCTCTGGCAATACAGAACCCTTTGGTGGATCTCAGAGAGTCAGTGTTGGCCCAATCCCACAGGCCAGGCTAAGGAATCCCACTGGTGTACGAATTCATGCACTGGGTCTCTAGTCCATGATAAAAGAGAATCATTGATAGGCTGCCTGCTGCACACTCCACATTGGGAATAGAGCCGCAACCCAGGCATGTGCCCTGACCTGGAATTGAGCTATGACCTTCTGGTCCATAGGTCAATGCTCAACCAGGGTATTCCAACCAGGGCATTCTTTCATTTTTATTAATCTTGATATTAGAATTCCTGTCAAAAATTGTATCATCATATTTTTATATTGTGTTTAAGAATCATTTTACTTTTATTTGCCTCCCACCACTTGAATTTAGTGTTTAAAACATAGTGATATTAAAATAACAGTTTAATTCTAATCGAAGTAGCCATTTCATGTGAAAATTATCGAAATAAAGAAAGCAGAAAAATATAATTATGACAAAACACAGGGCTGAATTTATGACTGGCAGAAGATCCAAATCTGCTTCCCCAAATGATAGTCTTATCTTCACAAAGTAAATATTTTAAGAACATATTTGGGAAAAGATGTGTTTTCCATTGAGATTTAGAAAAATAAACACAGACAGAATTCTTTACCCTGACTGCTATATATGGTGAAGAAAAACCCTCAACTTAGGATACAAAAACATTATTCCAATGTGTGGCTTCAGATAGAGTGGCAAAAGAAAAAGGCAGAGAAAAACCACAGCAGGAGGTAGTTTATGGTGTGCAAGACAAGCTCTGGTCCCATTCAGTGTCACTGTTTGAGCAGCAGTGGCCATAAAAGAACCACATTGTGCTTCCATTTTCAGTTCAGCACAAGTGGCAGTAAATTTGGGATTACAAGGATGTGGTGGAGCGTGCCCACTGCTCCTCTCTGCATCTTCTTTCACAGCCTTCATCACTAGTGTTTTGTGCTGTTTCTTACAAAGACCACACATTCTTTTCTATGGCTCATGAGAAGACAGGGAGACACTCGCGTTCAGTAAGACTCATTCAGAGATCCTGGTGGCCTTCCTGACTGCCAGGTAGCTACAGTGGATGCATCCAAGGCAGGTTAGAGGAAAACAGAAACATGACACCTCAAACTGCATCATGTTACTCATCCAGAAATAATCACTCTCATGGTCCCCAAAGGCCTTCAGATGGTGAGATCTGATGGTCCATATAACATCTTTGCTTCATAAGTACTAATGTTATAACTGACTCCGACTATTAAAATTAGCCAGTCTTTTTCTTTTTTAAAATATTTTTTATTGATTTCAGTGAGGAAGGGAAAGAGAGAAAGATAGAAGCATCAATGATGAGAGAGAATCATCCATTGGCTGCCTCCTGCTCACCCCTATTGGGAATTGAGCCCACAACCCAGGCTTGTGCCCTTGACCGGAATCAAACTTTGACCCTTCAGTCCACAAGCTGACACTCTTTCCACTGAACCAAACCCGCTAGAGCTTGACCAGCCTTTTCAAAAATCCAGCCAGAGTATTTTACTTGATCACTTCCTTCTTTAGGTGAAATAAAATTACATATGCTTTATTTAGACTTATACTAAAAATTAGTTGCACAATAGGTTTTATTTTTTAATTTTTATTATTGAAAGTATTACACATGTCCTCTCTCCCCCCCCCCCCCTATTAACCACTTACAGCCTGCCCCTGCCCCCTGCTCCAGGCCTTCACCACCCTATTATCTATGTCCATGGTTAAGCATATATGGATACAAATTCTTTGGTTGATCTCTTCCCACCCACTCACCCCTGTCTTCACTCTGAGATTCCACAGTCTGTTCCATGCTTCTCTGTCTCTGGATCTATTTTGTATCAGTTTACTTTTTTCATTAGATATATTTTAAATAAATAAGATATACTGGTCAGCTTATAGTATGCTGTCATATTTTTAATTATCACAATTTAACCATTTATAAAGCTTACCTCTATTACATTAGTTAGATTTTTGCACCCCTAAGTATGCCGGCTTTTTTTTGTTCTTAACTTTTTTGTTTTGTTTTCTAAAGGGTATCTTTTCCTTTAGTCATTTAGGCCTTGAGACCATATTTTAGAAATATTCTGTCTTTTTTCACTACAGCTCTTACTATGGCACCTAAGTAACATTGACAGATATGGGCCTCTGGCAGTTTCCCCTTACTAAGGTAGGCCAGATTCAATGTCAATGTCTTTCCCCAAGTATCCCCTTCATCCTGCCACACATGTGCAGGTGTATACACACACACACACACACACAGAATTTGACTTCTGGCTACCTAACCATAAAACAATGTGGCTCCTGACCTCAGAGCCAGAACTACATTGCACCCTCAAACAGAAACCTCGAATGTAGACTCCCCTCCCCAGACCTTCATTTGGGGACCCTTGGCCCTTGTAGTTGTCACAGTTGACACAAATCCACATGGGCTGTGGAGAGGCAGCCTGTTCCCATTCTCATGGCCAGCTTCTCAGCCAGGCTAGGCCTGCCCCCTATCCAGGAAGGGCTGGCAGTCCTGGGCCCTGAGGCTTGGAGCTGGGGTGGGAGGGCAGGCTTGTTAGCACAGAAAGGCAAGGGGGAGACTGAGTCAGCCTACCTCATTTGATTCCAGCCAATGGAGATAACGCTGACCCCTGCTGTGATGGTATTAACTCCACAGGAATCAAGGATCTTGATGCCAAGTGTGGCATCTCTATCTGAAGAGCTGCTTCAACTAGACCAAGGGGCCCAGGCCTCTCTTTTAAGGGGGAGTGTGTCTGAAATGAGCAGTGTGGAAGACGGTGAGGTGCTGATGTGGCTCTACCTCCCAACCCCACCCCAAAGCACACAGCCCTCTCCTCCTCCTGCCTCCACTGTGTCCTGCATCCCCAGCCCCCACATAGTGTGTGACTGCTGTGGTTGGATACCCCCATCCCCTGAACATACTTTCTGTGTAGAGCAAAACCTGGGCTCAGTCTGAGCACTCTGCAATGATTGCTCTTATAGCAAGAGTGAATTCTCATAGGTGTGTGTGCTTACTCTCACCCTCTGACTTGCTGCCACCACTGACAATGAACTCCAGGGAAGGCCAGCACCATAACCCTCTGTCTGGGCCTCTGAGGAGTTTTATTTCTCCAAAGCTGAGCCAGTGTCCTGGCCTAGCTCAGGTTGCCAACACACGTGGCATTGCAAGAGCCAGAGTAGAACCTGCCATAGAGCAGAATTTGCTTGTTTTATAGCCAAAGAAATGCCCAGAGAGGGAAAGTGGCTTGTCCCAAGTCACATAATAGTTTGTGACTAAACCAGGACTAGGATTAAACTTCCTGACCCTAAGTTTACCATAGACAGGAAGGGTTCTGGTGACAGGTTCAAGTCAGAGAATCCCTCAAAATCCTATATTTCTATCCCCTCCAACTCCCCATTTCCCATATCTTGTTGACAAACTACTAAATGTTGCCCTTCAAACCATTTCCAGATGTTAATTCTATTCAGGAAAGAATGCTTGGATGACATGAGAAATTGAAAGGTGAGCTGTGGGAGTCTTAGCAGATACCCTCTTTCCTTTCCCTCCCCTCTCACTTCTCTTCCCTCTCCCTCTAATGGTATGGCCAACCTCATTTTCCTTCTCCAGTGCTATACCCATTTCTCCTGTTAACCACATTTATGATCCAATACCTTTTTATTTTTCATTTGACTTATCAATAAACGGATCAATATGGAAAAAAAAAAGTAACATTGACAAAAAATATATGAGTATTGTACACAAATGAATAAACCTTAACATTTTGTATTTTTATTAAGGCTAATAAACAGTAAAATTAGTTGGAAAATAATTTTTATTTTAGGTTCACTAACATCACTATTAAACTCTGCTGTTAGTTTCTTTTAATTTTTAAGAGATACCCTTATCAGAAAAAAAATCAGATTTATACACCCCATGATCTAGTAATATAATCTAAATTTTGCATTAAAAATATTTCTTCAAAATACAATGATTTATTATTAGACTCACAAATTTGTCAGTGTCTTTCCTTAAAGTATACTATTAAATAAGCATAGCCCTTGCACAAAAATGTATCATCTATATTAATAAAAGGGTAATATGCAAATTAGTCAGGATACCCTCACAGTAATGACCAAACAGCAGGCTGCATGGGGTGACCAGGCTGGCAGGGAAGGCAGGGAAGGTTGACCAGGCCAGCAGCAGGGGACAGTGAGGAGCAACCAGGCCAGTGCGGGGAGGGGGACATTTGGGGGAGACCAAGCCAGCAGGGGGAGGCTGTGAGGGGCAACCAGGCTGACAGTGGGGGCAGTTAAGGGTGATTAGGCTGGCAGGGAGGGCAGTTAGGGGCAACCAGGCAGGTAGGCAGGTGAAGAGTTAGGAGCCAGCAGTCCCCAGGAAGAGGTGCAAAAACAGCAGTTGAATATTCCCCAAGGGGTCCCAGATTGAAAAGGGTTCAGACTGGGCTGAGGGGACATGTCCCACCAATGCATGAATTTTGTGCACTAAATAACTTTAGTGTATTTGACTAAAGTTAAATAAAATGATTGGCTCACAAGAACACACACACACACACACACACACAAAAGCAAAATAAAGATTATGTTAAAATTGAGCACATGTGCTACTTTCATTATACCTATTTCATAGACAAAAAAACAAAAAAACAAACAAAACAAAACAAAAAAAACAACAACTGAGGCACAAGGAAGTTAAGTAGTAACCTTCCAAGATATCCTAGAAAGTTGTAAAGAAACACTTTACAACTGGCTGGTTTCATAGTTTGTGCCCTTAATCACTGTGCTCTCCAGAGGGAAGAATAATATCAGAACTGATGGGCCACTATACTCAAAATCAAAGAAACTGATAAAACTTAAAACACACAAGAGCATAATTCTATTATTAAATCCAAAGGCAGTTGAAGTTATACTGTTATTATTTTTAGGCAATTTTGTTCTATAGATTGGTAATATCAAAAATTTATATTTTGTTTGTGTCTCTGCATATTTAAATAATCTAATAAAACAGTGTGAGCAAATACTAGACAGCTATGTTTTTTCCTTTAAAAATTCATGTGTCACTTGTGTTTGAAAAGCAGCTTGCTATGTACACTTTTCACAGATGCATGATGTGTCATGTGTAAGAGCTATATACTTGTGTCTCTTACTATTATTTTTTATTTGTAGTCTTCATTTTATTCCATTTATTTACTTTAGAAATAAATCATAGCATGTGGATGCTACATTTGACATATAAGGCTAAGGACAGTTATATTTTCATTGTAGGTTGTACATGACAAGGGTAGAAAATATACTTTTTGTTAGTTTAATGCTTTTTGCCTTGATTGCTACTTGGTATGGAATCACTGACTACTTCACCAGACCTCCCTTTGCCCACCAAGCATGCCTTTGCCTAATATGTCTTGACCAGCTTTTTTATTTTATTTGGTATTTTCTTACATTTTTCTTTTGCAATAAGCATAGACTTGACTTTTTGTGTTCAATACACATAGATCATATATTAATAGGCCTTATCCATTTTTGTCATAATAGATATGTTTGCTCTTCCCTCTGTCACCTTGCCTTATGAATTTTATCATTTATAGCTTTGCTCTCTTTGTTTCTACAGCTTGATCTATATACTCTGTTCTCTTTGATACTAAATTCTCAGTTGACTCAAATAATCCAATCCAAATTCAATTTTATAAATAAGAACAGGAAACATCAAGCTCATATATGTTTCTGGCTCTCCTTTTCCCTCCCACCTCCTTGTGTGAATGAACCATTCATCAACTAAGTTTACAAGTGAGGACTGCGGGGAATTCTATAGACTCCAAGACTTTTAGATGCACAAAGAAATTGAATCTTCATTATGAATTGATGGCAGGCTTTTCTCCTGGGTAGGATGAAGTAGAGGTGACATTTATCTGAGAGACCTAGCAGATAAATACAGGACAAGACTATCTCTGTCCATTTGCTGTTAACCACATAGGAGTGTTCCAACTTGCTGATGCAAGGACTCCTGGGAAAGGAAAGCATTAATGCCTTCTCCTTTTTCATCCAGCACCTCTGCCAACACACACACACACCCTTCCCTCTGACAGCTATGAGTCTGTTTCTGTTCCTTTCGTTTATTTTGTTCATTAAATTCCACATATAAGTTAAATCACATGACACAATACAATATACAGATGATGTTTTATAGAACTGTACACCTTAAACCTATATAATTTTATCAGCTAAAATAATCCCAATAAATTCAATAAAAAAGAAAAATTAGCATATCAAACAAAATTTCATCATGAAAGGGTCTCATAATGAATTTAAAGAGATTTAAAGGAATTAAAACTAAGCTAATAATGAGAACAAGGATGTCATATTTAGGCAGAACTAAAGAGAAAAAACACATATCCATAAAAATTCACTTACAGTTATGAGAAAAATCTTTATAGTATTTAGAATTGATATTGCTATAAGTGAAATATACTAGTACATCAAATGTGTTAAAAAAAATTTCAAATGTATTGACAAGTATGGTTAAATCCAGGTGCTTAAATTGCATTACCTGGAGTGCATGTCTTTTCATCTCTCTCTTCAAATGTTAACTTAATTTCCAGATAGTAACACTACATGTTGATGATACCAAACTCCAGTCAGCCTATCAGATTCAAGTTCAAAAGAGAGAGAACTTTTATTAACCAAGAACAGGTTTGGCAAAAAAAGTTTAAGGACTGAGTTTCACTTAGTTTATCTGGATCGACTTTCTTTCCCAGGAGACTCTTTTGGGAAAGAGTAAAGAGATATTGGAGAAATGAGTCCTTCAGAAAAAAAAAAACACATTCGGCTCTCACTAAAAGAAAGGATAAGGCAGACATGGATGTTCATAATTTTTTACACACATGTGTTTAGTATTGTCAGAAAAATTTTAAAATAAGATGAAATGCTTTAATTTGCAGACAGCATAATATGCTTTCCTGTCAATATGTTCTTTTTTTTATCATTAAAACTTACGTTTTGAGACCTTGTGTATTATTTGTTTAAATATGAATCACTGTGTTATGGGACTTCATATAAAGAATCATCATGAGCATTTCCAAAGTGTTTTGTATTCCCATTTGTATTAATTATCTCAGTGTACTACTGATTTAAATGTCCATCAACAGTCCTTTTATTTCATAACTAGAGGCCCAGTGCATGAAATTTGTGCACGGGGGAGGGGTGTACTTCAGCCCAACCTGCACCATCTCCAATCTGGGACCCCGCAAGGGTTGGCCAACTGCCCATTTAGGCCTGATCCTGGTGGTATAGGGCCTAAATGGGCAGTTGAACATCCCTCTCATAATCCAGAACTGCTGGGTCCCAACTGCTTGCCTGCCTGCCTGCCTGATTGCCACTAACCGCTTCTGCGTGCCAGCCCAATCACCCCCTAACTATTCCTCTGTCGGCCATCTTATGGTGGTCATCTTGTGTCCACATGGGGGGAGCCATCTTTGACCACATGGGGGCAGCCATCTTATATGTTGGAGTGACAGTCAATTTGCATATTACCCTTTTATTAGATAGGACTAGAGGTCCAGTGCACGAGATTCATGCACTGGAAGAGAGGTCCCTCAGCCTGTCCTATGTCCTCTCACTGTCAGGGACCCTTCAGGGGATGTCCATCTGCCGGCTTATGCTCAATCTCCTGGGCCTAAGCCAGCAGTCAGATATCCATCACATAGTCCAGGGCTTTTGCAGTTTGGGACCCTTCACTTCTTACTGCCTGCTTGCAGCAGAGGTAGGAGAGTCTGTGAGCCTGACTTCTGACTGAGCAGTGCTCCCCCTGTGGGAGCACAATGACCACCAGGGGATAGCTCCTGCATTGAATGTCTGCCCCCTGGTGGTCAGTGTGCATCCTAGTGACTGATTATTCTACCATTTGGTTGATTTGCATATTAGAGTTTTATTATATAGGATTCTATCATTTTTTGTTAGTATGTGTAGTTGTCACTAAACACCCTAGCATAGGAATTCAACATTTTCAAAGGAATATATGAGGTGATCTATTTCTGAAACTTTTTATTATTGAATACGTATTTCTCTTATAGTTCCATGGAATGTAAATAAAACTCAATATAATATTTATGCATATAATATAAAAATTAAGTATATATCATTTAAACTGTTCTACTTCCCAACTCTTTGAATATGTGGGGAAATATAATTTAGTGAGATTCTGCTCTCATCTTCCCTTAAATAATTGGACTAAGGGGAATATTAACTATCAGCTGGCCAGTGGACAATCACATTTTCTCTCAAACTATTGAAGAGACAAAAATTGTGAGCATCTATTGGGATTAGCCATCATGAAAAAAGGTCAAAACCATGGAAAGGTCAGGTGACATTCACTCTGAACTTGATAAACAAAACTATAACTACCAAATGGAAACTGACTGTGCTCTTCAGAGCATAGCTATCCAAAATTTAAAGAGGGGACAAAAGTCTTAGTCATCTTATATAATAAAGAGGTAATGTACAAATTGACCATCACTCCAACACACAAGATGGTCACCCCCATGGGGACACAAGATGGCCACCACAAGATGGCTGGCAAGGGAAGGAAGTTGTTGGCAATCAGGCCATCAGGGGAGAGCAATTGGCAGGGACCACAGCTCAAGGAAGGGCAGGTGAGGGGCATCAGGCCTATAGGGGATGGCAGTTAGGTGTGATCAGGCCAGCAGGGGAGGGCAGTTGGGGGAGACCAGGCCTGCAGTGGAGGGCAGTTAGGGGCAATTGGGCCAGCATGGGAGCAGTTAGGCATTAATCAGGCTGGCAGGGGAGTGGTTAAGGGCAATCAGGCAAGCAGACAGGCAAGCAGTTGGAAGCCAGCAGTCCTGGATTATGAGAGGGATGTTTGATTGCACAGTCTTGGTTGACTGCCCATTTAAGCCTGATCCCAAGGGGCAGTCAGACATCCCTTGAGGGGTTCCATATTGTAGAGGTTGCAGGCTTGGTTGAGGGACACATACACACACACACACACACACACACACACACACACACACACACACGGTGCACAAATTTCATGCACCAGGCTTCTTGTGCTAATAATAAATGGGATGTGTCCCATTTTACAGAAATCAAGAGGCATCCATAATCTTTCTCAAATTTTAACAAGTCTCTGTTTAGACTTTATCATGTTTTCTAAACACACCATCCATATGCTTCACTCTCCAAACTAAGACCTTAATCATAAGGCAAAGGCAGTTTTCAGTTATAATCACTTTATCTCAAGAACGTATCTTGAATTTTTAGTGGGGTTGTTCTCAACATATCACACAATATTCAAAAAGACCATGACATTGTGCAAAACAAAAACTCAGATTCATTGATTCAATCTGTGATTCACATATCCACTCAGAAAACTCATGTCAAAATCCTGTAAGATGCAACACTTAACTGATTTTAGGGCATGTCGATGTATAGGAAAAAAAATTAAATAATACCAACCAATACTGGGTCATAACTCTCAGGGACTTCCACAGTTTACTGGTAGAAAATAATCAAACTGGCTACATGTTATTTTTAAAATGGCAAGTTGGTAATAGGAACAGAGAATGATAGCCATGAGAGGCATATACTAGCAGAGCAAAGAAAATACATTAAGAATGTGACACAATCTCCTGAGACAGTGAGTAGTTTACCTAATGTTGTCTCTGTGGTCTTGACCTGTTCCATTACTAGTCTCTTTAATTATTTAGTGAGCAGCAGATACCCGGTCATTATGGTTAAATGTTTGCATCATTGAGGTAAGATGAAAATGAGTTTTTTAAACTCTTAGCTGGAAAATATCTAGGGAACCATGGTACTTGTGGTCTGTGGGGCAAATCTATATTCAAATTCTGACTATTTTACTTTGAAACTACATGATGTAGGGGAAATACAGAAACCTAATGTTTTAAATAAAGGTTCTTGTAGTTATCTCTCAGTAAGGTTTAATTGAAATACCTAATAATATACCTAGTAGGTAAGAGAGAATATTGTTCTCATCAAACAGAAATACACACACACACACTCAACTCAATCTCCTTTTTTATTCTAAAAAAAGATTTCTTTCTGAAATGGATTTTAGTGCTTTGCAAAGCCACTACCATATGCAGAACTAATTCATTTGGGAGAACCATAATCTGATGCTTTCCCTCCTGCTTTAGAGCCTTTTTAAGAGTTTCTCTTTCCAAGTAATATGCAGGGCATATATTCAAATGATGTGGATCCTTTGAGGTAATGATGATACTTACAATGCAAACTAGATAATCAAATCTTGATTCAGAAAGGAGTGTTTTCTCTTTGAGTATTTGCATATTGAAGATACACCTTTAGACCATAGTTAGATGAATAGGGGAGACAGAAGCAAACACAGGTAGGTATGTCTAAAACAAATATATGAGTCTTTTTGCAAACTGATGGTATCTGTGGATGTTTTCACAAATGTCCTTCATTTTATCGCTACAGATACCACAAGAGGAATTCTAAAGAAGGGAGCAAGTATTGAGTAGACATGCAGACACTCTTAGATCACCCAGATAATCCACCAAGTGCCATTTTAACACATTAACTTTTTAGCCACATAAGAAAGACATTCCTGAATTCAAAATGGTTAACTGAGCCCAGCAGGAGTGTCTCAGGGGTTGAGCGTCAACTTATCAGCCAGGGGGTCACAATTTGATTCCCAGGCCGGGCATATGCCTAAGTTTTAGGCTCAACCCTCAGGGTGGAATGTGCAAGAGGCAGCCAATCAATGATTATCTCTCATCATTGAGGTTTCTATCTCTCTTTCCTCTTCCTTCCTCTCTGAAATTAATACAAATATATTTTCGTACAATAAAACAGCTAAACAAAAGAGAAATAGGTACAAGCTAGAGATACTTTTAAGACAAGATAGGATAAAATATCCTGTCCTATTGTTTATAGATTTTATACATATATGCATAATTACTTTATTTCAGAGAGGAAGGCAGAGAGAGAGAGAGAAACATTAACGATGAAAGAGAACCATTGACAGGCTGGCTGTCTCCTGCATGATCATTAGGCTCACAACTCAAGCATGTGACTTTGACTGGAATCGAACCCAGGACCCTTCCATTTGCAGGCTGACACTCTGTTCACTGAGCCAAACCAGCTAGGGGTATCATTTCATTCAATTAAAAAATAATTTATAAAGTTAAAATAAATACTATTTTCTTGGTGAGGGCTCATCCTTTCCTAATTCTAACCCAAAGTAATGTCCAGCATCTGAGTTTATCACCTGTTTAGACTATCCATTGTAGAATCTGCTCTGGGTTCTATTATCATTTACACAAAACAATTCATGTGAGGATTGCCTAATCATATAGGAGAGGTTATTTAAATATTTGTACTTTAGTTTCCTCACCAGGTAATGGTAGCATCATTTGGAGCCAGAGAGAGTAGGATTTGAAAATCCATAAACTGTTCTATTAAATATGCCATATTCAGTGTGAACAGATTTATTTATTTTGAAGTTCTAGTTGGAGACCATACAACTTCCTCTGGGAGGATGTTGAAGGTAGTATCCTATATAATAAAAGCCCAGGTGGTGTCATGCGACATTGTCACAAGATGGCCACCATGACATCATCACAAGATGGCCACCAAAAGATGGCCACCCCCACATTGTCACAAGTTGGCCACAACTAGATGGCCACCACAAATGGCCGGCAGAGGATGGTATCTGTGAGTGAACAAGGGCAGTTGTGGACAACTGGGCCAGCAGGGGAGAGCAGTTGTGGGTGATTGGGTTGGCAGGGGATTGATTAGGGCAGTGATGGGCAACCTTTTGACCTTGGTGTGTCAAAATTTGCCAAAAAACCAAGCATAACTCGGTGGTGTTTCACTTTGAGAAAAAAAACATAATTTCGTGATATTTATAGTTTAAATAACAAAAATGTAAAATTGTAATATATAACTGTATTTAATACACCAAAAACTAATTATTTAACTTACCTGCTTAGTGACTTCTTTGTTCATCTGTTAGTCGGTTTCTTTTGTTGGTCTTTATATTATTTAACTTGTGTGGGGTGCCTTGAACTAAGATAAGTGACGGGGAGGGAGAACTCTTTAACTGACCTGCTTATTAGTGATTTTTTTTGTTGCTGAATTTCATTGGCTAAACCTTCAATTGAAGGTTGGTTTTTTGTATACTTCAAGCCCAAGCAAGTGCTACTAACTTCATCTGTCAGTCTGTTTGTTTTTATGGTTTTAATATTATTTAACGCTGAGAATAAGGTCTTACAAAAGTACGTAGAGGGAAAAATTGTGAGTAAAGCCATCGCTATATTTTTCAGGGTGCAAAAGTGTCTGGTAATTGGTTCCAGGCACTCATATTTCCTGTTTGTAGTAGTACTCCTTTTGATTCTCCAAGCAGCACCTTCCTAGATTCTCAAGCTTTGACCTCAAGTCAACAAACACCTGAGCCCAGGTGCTGTCTTGAAATTTTGCAAGTTGCATCTCCAAATCATCAACTTGCAACCATTGGAAACCATTTAATTCCAAACTATTGTAGACTACTACATCAGGATACTTAATTATTTTTATGGTCTGTTCTAGGTTTCTAAATTGATTAAATCTATCACTGAACTGGTCAAGTAATGAGTCTAAAACATGCTGGTACTTTATATGCAAGGGTTCCATTTCATTTTGTACAGCTGCACTGGCCTTCAAAATACTTTGTTACTCGAGGAAAATACAGTAGCCGAGGATGAAACGTCCTTCTCGATATGCGGCCCCATACTTCTCTGATGGGACCACATGCGGCCGTGTGTCATCAAAAATGGCTACACGTGTTAGTGTTGACACGCTTGTCATAGGTTCACCATCACAGGATTAGGGGGAGATCAGGCATGCGGGCGGGCAAGCAATTAGGAGCCAGTAGTCCCATGCATAATATCATGAACTGGGGATTTAGTATATAATGTATGTACAACACATAATTGGTGGTAGCATAGTAGTTATTCTATAAAATCTATTCACTGTAATATTTCATGCATTATAAAGAAAGATGTGGGGGGAAACTCTGTGTAGGACATGGTTATTTGTTATATTTTTTGTCTCATTTTAGAAAATTATGTCTAACAAACAAACCAAATCAACCAAACATAAAAAACCTTCTAGTAGCCATGCCCATTCTCCTTGGTAATTGATTTTGACTATGTATTGGCATCTATCTGCTTAGACTGGCAGACATTGTTTTATTTAAGTTAAAAAAAATATGTTACATGTTATTGTGAGTCTTCTTCTGTTCACCGATGTTTCCGCCAGCACCCATAATAATGCCGATATCACAGTAGTCATTTAAAAATATTTTTAAACTTTTATATACATAATTTTTACAATTTTTGTTAATGTGGACTCTAAAAGAATACATATTTGATTTTAATTCCTGGATCTGACATTACATTGTGCAAGCTACATAACTTCACTAAGATTCCATTGTCTTATCAGTAAAACAGAGATAATGAACTTAGTCTCCTAGGATTCTTATATAGATAAGTTAAAACATTCCCATAGTACATGGGAAACAGGAAATGAACAAGTGGTAACTATTAGTACTGTAGCTCTTAACATTGTGTGACATATCAACTATGTTTTACAGAGAATAACAGATGCAGGTCAATATTTGCCTCTCTGGAAATAAAAAAAAAAGAAAGTAAATAATATCTTTAATGTGAAAACTTGCTAACATATTTGTAGTTTTCCAATGAAACTGCTCTGTCTGAGAATATATTCAAGTACTAAAAATATTGGGACAGGTAATTTTTTGGAGTGAATACAGATCAATACTTCTATAGAGAAATAATAGTATACCCCCATCCTCTTCTATGTGTCATAATTAATGAAGATTTTGGAACTTTCAAAGTTATCCATTTAACTCTAAAATGACAAACACCTTACTTGCATTTTCTCCAAGAAACTGAAAATTGCTCAAAGAATTTTCTTAGGGAGTTTAGAAATGGCTCTGAAAATCTTATGAGCACATTCCTGACAGCCCACACAAAGAAACAATTTATTTGCTATGAATGTTTAGTCCTATTTCTCAAAGTACAAAATCTAGGAGATGTGATTGCCTCCTATAATTTTGTTTGCTCATAATTAAGCAGAAGAGACCTTTAACTCACAGCCAGAATAGATGGGACCTTTTTTTTTTTTTTTTGAAAAGAACTAACATTTGCTAAAATAATTCCAAATCTTTCACTTGTTCTCAAGTTTCCTTTTCTCTTATCAGTTCTGGTTTATTTTATTAATATCAGCTGACCAGCTGAAAAATTAAATCCCCTGTCTTGAGTCTTCGATTTGGAAATGTTTGTTTGCTGACTTATGAGCTCTGTTCTTAACTCTTAGATGATCAGTCACAGTGACAAGCAGTCTGTCGCCACCCTGAATGTTTTGTACAGTCAATTAAACAATAACACGAACAGTGTGGTGGATTACAGAATTGTGTTTTCTTTTTCAAGTTAATGTAAATCATCTGATTGTTCCTGTATTATGGCTGTGTATTTTAAGGAAATAATTTACTTCTTTTGGCTTGTATTTTCCCATTCATTGTGAAAGCTGGTAATGGTAATGACTAACCACCTTTTTTAACATTGAAATTAGAATGATGACACTTGCATATGCAACTGATTTTGAAGAGTGATTTTTGTTAGTTTACTTATAAATTGTTAACGTGGAGACAGAGAATATTTTCATCCCGTGTCACCATTCATTCCATTAGACGCTCTTCTTTTCTAATTTTCTGGGCCCATGTTATACTATCATATTTAACTTTGCCACGGTCATGGAAAGGATCCTGTCTCTGCATCCAAAGTCTCTCTCTCTCTCTCTCTCTCTCTCTCTCTCTCTCTCTCTATATATATATATATATATATATATATATATATATATATAATTTTTATAATTATATATATATAATATTATATATATACATATATAATTTTTTTTTTGCAAGTTGACTTGTAGAGGAGGTCGTTCACAAAGTCAGGACTGTGTTGCTAATTTGTTTCGAAATCTGTGATGTCTTCTTTGCTCACTGTTAAATGACCTGAATACAAATTGTAAAAGTTTCCCAAAATTCTCACAATTCCCCATGGAACCCATGATTTCTTCAAAGCAGTGTCATTTTAATGTAAATAATTTAACCCTATTAGTTTTTATGTTTAAGACTCTAACATGTTAAGCATGAAAACTTTCAAATCCAGGCTTCCATGAAATTTTATTTTATCCTGTGTCATATATGTCTGTATTTTCAGGTTCTGCCTCTTGCCCCTTTCCCCTGAATTTTTATGTAAATGCCTTCTGAGCCTAATGTGTTTATAGCTATTAAATGCCATGTGTTGGTCTTCTGTGCTGTAATAAAGTACATCCGTGCCTTCCGAAATGCTCTGGCAGCTATCTCGGCGTTCACTGTCCGCCAATCAGCATCTGCAAATGTAACCACTTAAATCTGATCCCATTGTCTGAGTCAGTTACTCAGATGAAAGGCAGCCAAGATCTAAGCCTTGCTCCATGTGGGACCCTCTTAATACTTCCCCCCAAAGTGGACATGGTTCCTCTTACTGAGAGTGTCTGTTTTCTGTTTCTTTCACTCATTCTTTATCTACTCCCATGTCTCCTCCTGGATTCTTGCAAGCTCTGTCTTAAGCAGGAACCAATTATGCAGAATTTAACCAAAGGCTTTCTGAAATTCAAACAGTCATAACATATGTACTGTCATTCTCAACACCGCTGGTACCACTTCAGATTGGAAAGGATGTTAACTAGGCAGATACGTTGTCAAAAGCTAAACTTATCATTTTGGTTTTATTCTCTGGGCTAAAAAAAAAATCATTATTTAGTTAACTCTTTTTTAAATACTTAACTAATAACTGTATAGTTATACTGCATAATCCTCATGAAAATTAGTCAGATTCCTAGAAACTTTGCTTGATTTTCTTTGAATTACCTTTAACCCAATTGACTATTCAGTTCTGTCTATTTTCGGTCAAAGCAAAAGTGTGATATCCATATGCAAATAAAATAAAAAATCATTTAAAGTTCTGATATGAGCTCATGTTTGCAAAAAATATTGTTTTACTTGTGGCTACAATTAGAAATAAGCTAGAAACTTGCATTAATACATGCTCTTTCAAGCTGCATTTCATTAAGCTCATTCTCCAGCATCTCATCATTCTACTGTCTTTTTGGGAGAGCATGGGCACAGTACATTTCATTCTTAAATAAGTTAGCAAGTCTTAGTGAGGCTTTATTTGGTATCATTATGATGCCTAACTTTTCTTGTTTGATTCACAAATAAGAGGGGGAATTGAGCTTTTTCTGCCATTAAGTATTCAACAGGTTTTCCACCTAGTGGAGAGGTGCTGTAGGTAAGCACTTGTTACCAGTATGTGCCTTATGAACATCATAGACAATGTCAAATTTATTTTTATCGACACAAATTATTTTCATTTAACTATTGATAATTCTGTTTTTCAGGTGAGAAAATCAAGAGTTCTATGTCTTTGTAATGTGCACTAAAATCCCACAGCTAAACTACTCTTTCATTCAAAGACAAGAATCATTTGAATCTGAAATATATTCTTAGTCACTGAGCATATGCTTCTCCAGAAAATACACATACAATGCCCCCAAAATGAATCTCATTTATGAACCTCAGAACAAAAACCCCTCTCCTAAATAAAAGAGAAAGCTGAAGGAGATCTTGGTATTTCTTCTGGGTTGGCAATCACATTTTAATGGGAAAGGGAAGGATACTAGTCACTAGGACAGAAACTTTATCTTAGGAATTATTATTGTTCTTTGTTGAACAATAGACTGGAAAACTTTTTCTCAAGGCAGATAGTAAATATTTTTGGGGTTGACAGACCACGCTATGATCTCTAATGCCAATTCTCAAGTACACAGCTGTAGGCCAAAGCAGCCGTGGACAAGAATAAATGAATGCGTGTGGCCAAATGGGTTGTGCCTTGATTCCTAGTGCTCACCCAGAGGTAACAACTTCAATATACTCTTTTACAGGAGCCTGTGTTTCGCAATCAAAAAGAAAAGTAGAAGGCACAGAAGAAAAGTTATGGTTTTAGACTTATTCTATTCTGGTTTGTTGCTCAATCATTATTCATTCATATCCTTTATCAAGAATAAAGGCTCCTCAGAGAAGATCTATTACTATCAGCAGAGAACAGGCCATGGCAACTAGGTTTTTACATTGGTGGTGAAAATAGGTATCCAATATTGGCTATTTAGGGGATAAAGAGGATGGAGAACTTTGCTAAATGTAAAGCCTCTCATGTATGAAGCATAACATTTGGTGTGAGCTCTTGGTACTGACAAGTTCTGGAAGAAATTAGTCACACAGTTGCAAAGCTCATTATTAGATTTTTGGAAGAAGGGTAACATGAATGTGATGTTTAAGGAAAGAATTCCATGTGGAGATATAGAAAGTCTAGTGGAAATATTAGAAATTAGACTGTGAAATGGTGTTTGACAGCGAGGCTTTGAAATGACCCAAATACTACCAGAAAGAAAAAACAGTCGACGTCAGACCAGGGACATGACACTAAAAGTTAAGAGCCGTGACAATTAAAAAAAGGAATTTGTACATGAGAATGGGTTTTCTATAAATAAAATATACATTTTAAGTAATTATTTTTTCAAATGAAGCACTTTAGGAAAAATATGTGCATTTAGTCTTTTCAAAATAGGTTGGTCCAGAATAAAGTACTTAGAGATAGAAGACAAAGACCAGTGGGATTACTGGTACATGAAAGTTAAAAAATGCTCATGTGACCAAACTTTTACTTAATAGCATCTCTTGGCTTCAATTCACATTGTCTCCCCTGTCCATTTCTTGGGCCTCCTCTCTATACCCAATCAGACTCCATGCCGATTGTGCTGGTCAAGTGGTTGTTAGCAATTCGAAGACTTCTCATTAGACCTAATGAATCACCCCCACATTATGAATGATGCCAGCACAGTTTCTATATTCCACAGGCAAATAGAGCAGAAAAATGACCATATTCCTGACGTCTGCCTGCTGGTGTGACATTTAAACACACAAAGCCACTTAGAGTTTTTATTGTGTGTGTGGGTTTTTGGTTTTGTTTTGTTTTTTGTTTGTTTGTTTGTTTGTTTTTGTTTTGTTTTTGTGGGAGCTTAGATTTATGAAAACCTACAGACATTTCCATTTTACCTACAGGGGAAAAAAAAAAAAACCTGCAGTGTAATATCGAAAATAGAACTTAATTGAACCCATCAGATGATAATAAAAGAAACAATGCTACTCTTCAGATGGGTTAACTGCAGCTTTGTCCCTGGCCCTGCCCTCCCCCCACCCCCCGAAAAAAAGCCCCCTGTGAGTCTCTTCCATGGCCTTTCCCTTCTTTGAAGTCAGTGGGAGCTCTGAGCTTAGAAAAGTCACCCAGAGTCCAGAGGTGCAGTGAGACAAGGCTGTTTGACTTTTCTTTCCTCACAGGGATCTTGGGGTGGATGAATTAGTAAGCAGAGAGAAAAAAAAAAAATCCTAACCTTAGTCCAAATGCAAAGCAAGCACTTTTTTTTTTTTTTTGAAGTTCAATTTTGTTTCCTTTCCTTTTTTATTTTTATTTTGTGTTTTTACCTTTGCCCTTCCTGTTTCCAACAGGGGTTGGAAGTACTTAAAACTCTTCAGAAAGTATGCTCTGTTGATATTTCTAACAGGGACTGGAGCAGAAAGTATGACTTATGAACTTCTACCCCTTTGATGCACTATCACTGAAGCTGAGCATGCAAAGCATGAATGTATCAGGCTTGCAATCGCTCTCAAGAGACACCCAAGATCAAGGAGTCATTGACAGGGATTTCAAAAGATGAATAACCAAGCTGGCTCCTTCAGTGTGCATTAGCACTAATAATTAGTAGCGGGCATTCCCCATGATTTTCTTAAAGCACAGATATTTAAAGTGCCCATTTAATTATATATGATTTTTAACGAATATCATTTATTAAAACATTTTGAATCCTTAAAAAGAAAGATATTTTATAAAGCCCTGCCATAATGACCCTTTGCTACATTTTAATAAGCTGTTAGTATTTATTAATCATACATTGACTATCTTATTAAAATAAAGGCTAATGTCAATGGAAGACACTTAATTTAATATCTTACTGCTTTGACTAGTTAATATCCACCTCTCCCATACTTTCCAATAGATGAATAAAAATTTTAATCACTGTATATTCAAATTTTCTGGGTGGTTTACTTTTATTGCACTATTGCATTTACTTTCTCATTTTAATCTTCTTTGACTTTCCTGGACCTACATCAATTTACCTGGTAATTTTTCAATCACATAAGCCAAGACATTTTCCTGGGTTGCATAGTCAAAGAACATGCCTGGTAGACACTGAACTGATGGATGGATTTTGACAGCAACAGACTGGATTTATTGTATTTCAGGAGATGTTAATTTAACACTGTTTTCATGTAAGAAACTATACTACACATTTTAGAGAATAAACAAAGAGACCCTAGGGTGATCAACTATGTAGGTTTCCCCAGAACTGAGGGTTTTATGGATATGGGACTTTCAGTGCTAAAACTGTGCAAGTCCCAGGCAAACCAGGGCAGGTTTTTCCCTATCAAAGTCCTGTTTTTAGAAAGTATACTCAAGAGAAAAATGACAATGAATAAAGAAGTCATGTTCTCTACTAACTTTTAGAAGATGGGCCAGCAATACAAATAGGTATGTATCATTTCTGGATAAGTGGCTAGAAATGATGCTGCTACAGTCATGATTTGGGCCATATCTTGTTTTATTGTAAAAACCTTATAGCATCTGTGATAAATATGGTACTTTTGTGAGAATTCTGAAATGTTACATATTTTTAAAATCTTCACTAAGTTTTTCTGAACTCTACATTCTTAGTGCTAAAAATTATAAACATTGAGATAACTTGAGGTGTATCTTCACTCGCAAGAGCTTTATGTCTTTCAGAGTATTTCCTGGTATAATTCTGCTGATACTCTTGCACACTACATATGAATTAATTCATCCAAAAACAACTGAATACAGTATTTCCATCTTACTGATAGAAATACTGTGGCTTAGGAAGGTCACGCAATTGTCCAACTTCAAAAGTATAAATCATAGACAGGATTTGAACTTGGGCAATCTAGCTTCAAAGCCCAAGTTCTTAACCATAAAAATTATCTACCTCCCTGTAGCAGTACTTGACTTTGGGTTTATAGTAATCATTATTTAACCTAATTGGAACCTAACAATTAAGAAAGTTATTTTACTCCTGTACTAGTATAGCAAGTTAATTTTAGTCTTGAACTAGCTTTCCTAACTTTCACCCTGATTTTCTTTCCATCATTCCATAACTAGAGGCCCAGTACATGAAATTCATGTAAGAGTAAGCCTTCCTTCCCCCAACTACCAGCACCAGCTTCCCTCTGGCACCTGGGACCTGAGCTTCCGTCACAGCCCTGGCTTCATCCAGAATATTGTTCAGAAGGACGTCCAGAAGGACATCCTGTCTAATTAGCATATTACACTTTTGTTATTACAGGTACTTTACTTTCTCTTCTACTTAGTATAATGTCAGCCCACACAATAGCATTTTATGTATTCCTTCACCAAATTATAGACAAAATGGTGTTGGGGGAAAACAAATAAAGTCAGGTAATGATTACTTTCTTGATATTTAGAATACAACAGGAAGAGGAGGTATTTGTCTTCTTTTGGATGCCATTTTTATTTTTTAAAAGCTGTGGTATTCTGTTTAAAGAAATATGCTTTTATTTATTTCAGAGAGGAACAGAGAGATGGAAACATCAATAATGAGAGATAATCATTAATTAACTGCCTCCTGCATGCCCCCTACTGAGAACTGAGCCCTCAACTGGGCATGTATCCCGACTGGCAATCAAACTGTGACCTCTTGGTTCATAGGTCCACACTCAACCACTGAGCTACTGTAGCCGGGCAAGTTGTGGTATTCTTATATAGATGTATGCTGCATATGAACAAAGAAAAAAATGTAAAGGGTTCCCACCCTTGTTGAATCAGGTAGGAAATATTTAGAACTCCATCTCTTCTATGCCCTATTCCCTTCATCAGCAGGAGGCGAGGTGACAGTGTTTCTGACCAGCATCACTCAGAGACTGTTGCTATAGTGTCTAGAGCCATGATACCTGTGGTTCCATCTGAGTGAAATTATGGGGGAAATATCTCACAGATATAGAGTGATCTGATTTTCGCCTTAAAGCATAATAGGATTCACTGATTCTACACAGGAAAGTAACTTCATTGTGTGGGGATGGTCAGCAAGAAAAGCCATTTATCAAAAATCAGGGAATCAGCCTTGAGAAATAATGACAAGTGAGAGAATGTGAGCTGATAAAAGGCTTGAATGTGACATCCTTCCTCCTGGGTTTCTTGTAAGAGAGGAGAGGAGCTCAAAAGAGTTAAAGGGAGGAAACTGATTAGTCCTCAAAACAAACGCATATGAAATTTTGCTCCCACGGGATGTAGAGGATGACCACACTTCAAGATTTTTCATAATTTCAGGATAAATGATATTGGACATTTAGCAAAATTAAAATTCTGTCATATTTCATTTGATTATCAAAGACTTATAGAGGCCAGCCCAATTACTTACTATACTTAGATGAGAATACATTTAAAAGAATAAAAAGACAAATAATGCAGAATCTCATTATATGATACTTGCAGACTTGTATAAGTTATCAGAAGTGTAATGACTGACATGGATATTTCTTTCTGGACCAGTCCCGTAAGTTACAAAGCCCCCATTGCAGACTCTTTTTTAGAAAGAGTTCAGGTTGTACCATTTGGAATCACAATTTATGATCCTGATCATTATTGAATAAAGCCATCAGAATAGGAAAAGCCAACGGTTCTAGGATGGATTATAATTTCTAACTGAGTTACATTATTAACCTTAAGAAGATTAAAATTAAGAAGAACAATATTTAAAAGAATTTAATCTGGACTATTAATATTTTGATTTCAGAATATACTGTATATATTTGACAGGTGGAGACTTTTATCATTCAGAATTGTAATTCCATTTTAAAATATGTTAAGTAAGAATCTAGTCTCGCACCACTTTTATATTAATGTATATTAAAATTTATACACACTAATAAATGATTTAAGATAATACCATTTACATATTTTATTTATTTGATTTCTAAAATTCAATGGAGTACTTCAGGTGCTTTAGTGCCAATTGAATAATTTAAGTATTTTTTAAAATAAATATAATCAGCCCTGCCAGTGTGGCTCAGTGATTGGTGGTTGAGCATCGACCTATGAACCAGATCACAGTTAGGTTCCTAGTCAAGGCTCAAGCCTAGGTTGCAGGCTTAATCCCCAGTGGGGGGCAAGCAGAAGGCAACCAATTAATAATTCTCTCTCATTATTGATGTTTCTGTCTCTCCCTCTCCCTTCTTCTCTGAAATCAATAAAAAATATTTTAAAAATAAAATATAATAATTTTATAAATAATATTTAAACTGTTGGAGTAGCATATTTAAATGAGTTTATAAATGGAAATAAACATTTTAAGGTTTTTAAAAGTGATTATCATTTGCTATAGTTATTAATAGAGATTAAAAACAAAACAGAACCAAAATACCTGAAATTTTAGGACATGTAATAATAATAACTTTAATATTTACTGCTTAAATCAAAATATTTGTGAACAGAAAATCACCCTTGAGGGCATCAAAACTCCCACTGACATAAGATAGGTGAACTGAATTCACCATAAATGAAAATGCCTTCTGTGCTACTTAATAACTATGTAACAATTTAGAGATGAAGAACTAGTTTAGTAAGGAAATAAAGCAAATTAAAAGCTACTATGGTATTAAAGACACTCCAAGAAAACTAAGGAAAGGTTGAATTTCTAACAAATATCATGTTGATCTATCAAGTGTGTTGGCCTTCAGACAACTAGGAACTCTGAGAGTCAAGATAAATATTGTTACAAGGAAGAAGTTTCCATGGCTTAATGGACCACTTCACACCCTGCATAACGAATGTCATGATCTGTCTTTCATAAGTCTCTTGCCACCCCTAAAAGCAAAGTGATTGAGACATTTCACGCTGTAATTAAGAAGTAGATGGTGATTTTAGACTTAACTTCATTTGATTGAAAAGTGTTGGCAATCATGATTTAAAGTCAGTGTGGGCCATGTAGTACTTAACAGTACATCACCATTCAGTCATTCAGTTGCTAGTTAAGGTGTTGGGTGGGAGTGAGGGGCTCTGTCTGATGCTTTAACTGTAATCACCCATTACTCCTCAAGTCTGCCAGGAGAGCAGTAGTTCTGTATTATGAATGATTGAATGATTTCCTATCATTTTGGACATGGTTGGTGAAGGTGATATTTTGTGCTAATTTTATTAAATAGCTATCTAGCCCACATAGTCTCATAGTTTTATTTGATGATCAAATTTGAAAGCTATTTTGCTTCTGCCATAGTTTGGATACCTCTGAAGGCAAACAAATCCCATCCACTTTTCAGCCACCGCAGGAGGTAAGAGTACTCATTTGTAGATCCACATCAAGGCAAAGGTTGGGGGTTTGCTTCAAAATGAAACATTTGTGGTCAGTTGACATTGCAGAAGGTTGGGTTGAGCAAACTGTATCAAGAGGGAAGTGTTTGCTGACAGTTTGACAAAAGTACACATTGCTTTTGCTTTACCAGAAAAGAGCTTAGGCGTTACACCACTGCTCCCAATGAGACCTTGGGGTATTGCGTTAGCTATCCATTCACAGCTCTCGCAGTGATGAATGAGGTCTTAGCAGATGCCTTGCAGAGGGCTGGAGAAGAATAGATTGCTCATATGTCTGCCCTTTTCCCCTCAGATTGGGCCAGGCAGATGATTAGAGGAAGAATGATCTGAGCGGTTTAATGAAACCCATCTGCTTTGGCTGTTAACAGAAAAGTCCTTCGGAAGCTCTTGAAAAGCAACAGGAATTTAATTTTTAAAAATTATACAGATATAGCTAGATATGAATATGTATTTATGTATGTGTCTATACTTCGCACATGCACAAAATGCAAAATACCTATTTATTTATGTAAATAAAGCTTCCCTTTCCTGCAATCCCAGATGAATAGATACATTGCTATATATACATCCAACATAGGACTTTGACTACATAGTTTTGGCATCAATCGATGGTTGTGTTGATTGAATGTAAAAGAAACTGGATCAATGTAAATTCAAACCAATTTAACCTGTTAGGTGTGCTAAACAGCACAGAAATTTTTATAGCAGAAGATAATTTATTGAAATTAACCTGAATGTACTGACTGCCGGAGGTACTGAAGTCACACTGAAGGCTCCCTTTCTCACAGTATCTTCAGGACTGGTTTCCACATATAAGCTCATGGAGGCAGCTGGAAGCTGAAAAAGGAGAGGCAAAGTCATTATTTCAACCTATGCACTCTAAAAAGCATAGCTGATGTTGGAGATTTTATTCTATACACACTAGCTTAGAGAATCTTTTATCCTATTGGATATATTTTTGTTTCTCTCAGGTTTATATAAAAATCCAGTTAAAAGTAATTTTGTACCTGTTCAGTGTCAACATTACAAAATATAGACAAATATGTAATATATAACATACATATCTATCTCCTATAGACAGAATGAAACATGCAGAGAAATACCGATGAAATAAAGAGAGCAAAAATCATTAATTTCGTTGAATATTTTCATATAAAAATTTTAGTTTTTGGTATTTTATGACATTTCTTAAATTTTTAACAATGTATCATTGGAGCCAGGCAAATTATATTTATAAAGAGAAATGTGATGGGCATATACATTATAAATAAATTGAAATTATAGGGACTAGCTCTTAAAATATTTTTCTTATTTTATTATATTTATTTTTATTGAAAATATTTTCTAGATAACAAAAGTATTTAGTGACTAATGTCTAGCTAAAATCAAGGCACAATGCAGGCAAACATTTTCAAATCTTTATTAAGAATAAATAAAAGCTAGCCTAATGGTTACTTAATTCACAGCACACGAGATTATTTGTATCTATTAAATGGTATGCTTATACTTTATGAAGAAACAAGCCATTACCATCAGTTTCAGAACATGGACTTTTACCTACATTCATGTATACAAAAAAACCTGTTTATCAACAAATAATTAAATTGAGTACTTCTATGCTGAGGTAAGTAGAATAAGAACAAGTTCTAAAAACGTTAGGAATCTGAATGTTTATAACAATGGTTCTGGAAATTTAAGAATGCACCACAATCACCTGGAAGGCTTTATAAAACAGATTGCTAAGCTCCACCCTAGAATTTCTGATTCAGCTGGTTGAAACAGGGCTGATTACATGCCTTTTTTACAAGTTCCCTGGTAATGCTTGTGCTGCTTATCCAAGGACTGCCATCTGAGAGCCACTGATTTGCATGATCAATTGGATCTTGGAATGTGAACCCCCTGCTGCTAAAGACAGAACAAATATATGAAATGATGAAGGGAGTTAATCATAAAGAAAAGACTGTTCTTTCTTTTGTAAGAAGAAATTTCATTTCTTAAAAATATATTTCTTTATTGATTTCAGAGAGAAAGGAAGATGGAGAGAGAGACAGAAATATCAATGATAAGAGAGAATCACTGATCAGCTGCCTCCTGCACACCCCCTTCAGGGGATCAAGCCTGCAACCCAAGCATATGCCCTTGGCCAGAATCGAAGGTGAGACGCTTCAGTCTAAAGGCCGACACTCTATCCACTGAGACAAACTGGCTAGGACAAGCAATTTCATTTTTTGTTTCTTTATCTTTGCTTTATTTATTCATTTATTTATTTATTTATTTATTTATTTATTTATTTATTTATTTATTTTGCTTGCTCAGAAAACCAAAGAGGAACCAGGAAATTGGAAGATGAAATGCTAAGAGGACATTTCCCTGTAGTTAGAGCAGTTTGACTCTGCTATGTAGAAGAGCTTTCCAACTCTCACTCAGCCTTGTTAAGTCATGAGGAGTCCTCTTCCTCTTCTATAACTTAGACACTTTGGTCATTTTTTTATTGTTACCTTATTTTTTCCTTCGTATATATTAATTTTCTTGTGAAAGTTCTTTCACTCATGCAAACATTATTTTTAGACCTGCTGGGATATTCGTAGCACTCAATTATTTCTATCACAAATTTACATAAACCCTAAGGGCTGTCCACAGTAGTCTTTCCCCATTGACCTAGCCATTGTCACTGCTCCATCACCTAGCACGTCAAAACTGGGCACCATGTCTGGATCACAAGAATACGCTTTCATATCTGGTCCATGCACCCAGCTAAACCTCTTCCCCCAAATGAGAGTAAGAGCTACCCCTTTCTTTGTGTTTGCCTTTAATTGCATCTGAACTTAAGTGGCCATTGCAGTAATAGGGTGATTTTTCTAGAACCTGAGTTCCTAGCCTAATTCTCACAGCATCAATACTCATCAGGAGACTAAATTTAAGAAGGAATGTGAAGTTCATCAATAGGATGGCATCATTTTATATGCCCTCCTCCTTTTTTTTCCCTATACAATAAGCATCTCTTTGCCACATCTACTTCCTCTCCTTTTGACAAAAGGTTGATTTTTTTAAATATATTTTAATTGATTTCAGAGATGAAGGAGGAGGAACAGATAGAAACATCAATGATGAGAGAGACTAATTGGCCAACTGCTGTACACCCCACACTGGGAATCCAGCCCACAACCCAAGAAAGTGCCCTAATCTTGAATCAGACCATGTATTCCTGATTCTTAGACTGACACTTAACCACTGAGTCACCTGGATGGGGCCAAGGTTGATATGTATGTATATACTCACTAGCAGCTACTATGAAGCTTTGTGACTATCTCTTAAGTTTCCTTCAGCATGAGCATCTGGGTGCTCTCTCAACTGCTTTTCAGCTTTAAAAGGAAGTCTGTGGTGCCAAAGAAAAGCAATTACAGTCCCAATCATAGTTTTAAAAATAACTTAGTTTGAGGCGCAAATTCTTTTTCCTTCTTTACCACTAGATGCCTAATCATACCAGATGCAAAGCTCAGTAGATAAGCAATGCATGACATGAGAAATCCCAGCCTAAAAAGAAGTTCACTTCTCTCTATAGATGGTCTCACTGACTGACCTTAAAGTCAATTTGACAACATCATGAACTCAAAATTCAACACTGGCTACATACATTTACCTCGGATCAGAAAACCAAATAATGGTTTGGGTTTTTGTTTCATTTTGTTTTGCATCAAAATGTTTATTTTCAGCCCTAGCCTGTTTGTCTCAATGGATAGAGCATTGGCCTGGGGAATGCAGGGTCCTGAGTTCAATTCTGGTCAAGGGCAGGTACCTTGGTTGCATGCCCATCCCCAGTAGGGGCATGCAGAAGGTAGGTGATCAATGCTTCTCTCCCATCGATGTTTGTAACTCTCTATCCTTCTTCCTTCCTCTCTGTAAAAATTCAATAAAATATGTATATTTTTTTAAAAAGAAAGTTTATTTTCAGCAAGAATGTCCCCAAATTTCCTCTCCAAAAGTCCATATTAAAGAGATGATGGTAAATAGTCATTTCATGCATATGTGTCACATTGTTAGCTCTCTGTATATTTTTCCCTTGTACCCTGTGGTTGAATTAGTCTTTTAAAGGAAGTCCAGGTAAGCTCTCAGCATCTGCCAACAACTAATGGTAAGTAACAGCATTGTGAGCGATCCAAACTTCTCCTCATTGGATCTCTTCAGGGGGTGCTGCCCAGAGTCAGTCCTCCCCTAATCTCTGACTGGTTTTCAATGCAAACACCGATTGCCTTACTAGCTCCTGTCCAGAGGATTTAGTTAAGCACTTGAATGAAAACCATGTCAATGCAAATTTAGAGGATAAACCAATTTGAAAATCCCCAAGACTTCAGCAAATTATACTTCTGTTACAGTACCAGCAAAACTAGATAGCAATTATGCAAGAAATCAGCTGAAAGGTTATTTTTAATTTAAAATTTTGTGTCTTTACTACTAGGTAAAAAATGAAACCCAATCTATTCTTTCTTGTAAAACCCAACCAGTAGAAGCCAAAGCCATATGGTACATTATCATAGCCATATTCTAAGATGAGGTACACACACATGCGTACATATGGTCACACAAACTGCTTCAGGAAGAATAGAGAGTTAAAGTTAAATTGTCAGATGAAGTTAAATTGTCAGAGTTTCTCCCAGTATTTTTTACTAATCTTTTAGAGATCCAAGCATAATTTCAGAAAAAGCTAGCTATCTGAAGGTGATCAGCCTTGGCCATTTCTTTAATCTCCTGTCTGAACTCTTAATGCCAGCCTCACCATTTCTCTGAATGCATGAATGCAGTCCCACTTCTGGATGCTCCAACCAAGATAACTTCTGCTAATTTCTGCAAAAAAAAAAAAATAGACATCACAGTGTAAATACCTATGCTGTCTTCAGAAAGGCAGATTCATCTCTGGCAGATCTTTTAGTTTATGTACCTTTGGTCTAGAGAAATAAAAGTCTTCCTAAAGTATGCAGTCTCTGAAAGCAGGTACCTCCAGCTCACAATGCCCTGCAGGCAATGCATGTTCTGTTGCAATATTTTCAGGAGGTCCAAACACAGGTGCAATTTTTTTGTTGTTAATCCTCTCCTAAGGATATTTTTCTATTTATTTTTAGAGAGAGTGGAAGGGAGGGAGAAAGGCAGAGAGAGAGAAACATTGATGTGTCTCATGGATTAGTTGCCTCCCACATGCACCTTGACCAGGGCCAAGGCTTGAGACTGTAACCTAAGTATGTGCCCTTTATGGGAATTGAACCCAGGATCCTTCAGTCTGCAAGTTGACACTCTATCCACTGAGCTAAACTGGCTAGGGTGACAGGTGCAATTTGTAGGGAGATGGGGTTTTGGAGCCATATTTAGTAATAACGGGAGTTTAGAAAGCAAATAGCATGCTTGAGAACTAGGGAACCAGCCTGGTCTGGGTTAGAATCCAGTCTCTCCCCAAACTGCTGGGAGAATTAGATAATTCCCTAAGCTTTCTAGACCTCAGATGTTCAATCTTACATGTCTAACTCCTTGTTTCTCAAAGTATGGCCAGCATCATTGAATCCCAAAACTACTGAATCAAACCCACCTTATCATAAAATTCTTGGTGATTCTGTGCGTGTTAAAATTTTGACCATCACCAGAATACTATACAATAGGACCTCCCTAAATGGTAACTATGATTGAGTACTGACTGAAGCCAAGATAACTTCTGCTAATTTCTGCAAAAAAAAACACAAAACCTGAGGCCATGGTAGGCTCAGTGGATAATCATAGAAATCAGAAACTAATATTGGCCTATGCTACCATATTAAGAGAAAGAAACTTGAATTTCATAAGTAACATACCCAACTGCAGATTGAGATGAGTGCCCTAAAGACATCGAAGAATGCCTTATGAACTTAAGAAAATTGACTTGGGCAGGGGTGTTCTAGGAGCTCTATGATTATTTTTAAAGATCATGGTTAGCTCTGTTATTTATAGATCCCATGTCATTTTTTTCCCATTTCAGTTTTAACATCTTATGTGTGAACCAATCTTGTACATTTGAATGCATGTTTGCATCCCCTTAGGATTATAGATTGTCTTTCTCCTCCTTGACATGCAATTCTGGACTCCCAAACAGCTACGTGCCCTGCATTAACTCAACAGATATAAATCCCTCAGTTTCTTCCTCAGTGGGGTTCTCTCCAAAAGGATATGGAGCTGGTAGGGGAGAAGTGCCTCTTCACTATTCCAGGCAGCAAATGAAGCATTCGCTGCAGCTCACAGCATTCTTAAAGGTCGAGCTCCCTCACTGGACATGTTATATTACAGTAATTATTTTCCCTCCTTTAAGTACTATTCTCTGGCTGCACTGAGTCCTGACCTACCCACTCAACACTGCTGGTGCCTGAGTTACCACATCAAGAATTATAGCTTAGCCGCATACACCAAAATAGTGATGGATAGAGACCCAGAGGGACCAAACCTCCAAAATAGAAAAAGAGAAAAGAAGGAATAATCTTAGACCTATTCTCTAGACTGACACTTGATACTTGGAGATTGAAGTAAACAATAGCAAGGATTTATGAGTTCTAAGTACTACACTGCAATCTGCACTTTCCAGAAATATTATAAAAATTGCCATTTGTTAGTATATATAGAGCATCTTATCTTGTATGTTGTTCATGCTGTTCAGCAAATTACCTTTAAAAACATATTTGAACACCTCACTCTCCATGGCTTAAGGTGCTTCAGTGGTTGCTTTTTAAGTGATGTCCACGAGGTTCCATTTCCTGCAGGGCCCTTCGTCTCATGACTCACCTTGAATCATGCCCACCTACCCATCACATCAAAGACATAGAGATTACCAATATGTTATATTACTCCACGAACCTGAGCCTTTTATTATATTTACTAGAGTCCCAGTGCACGAAATTCATGCACAGAATGAGGGAGAGTCCCTCAGCCTGACCTGCACCCTCTTCAATCTGGGACTCCTCAGGGGATATCCCTCTTGCAATCGAGGACCACTGATTCCTAACTGCTCACCTGCCTATCTGCCTGATCGCCCCTAACAACCTCTTCCTGCTGGCCTGATCACCCATAACTGCATCTGCCTGCAGACCTGGTCACCCCTAACTTCCCTCCCCTGTCAGCCTGGTCACCCCTAACTGCCCTCCCCTGCCAGCCTGGTTACCCCTGACTGCCTCTGCCTTGGCCCCTGCTACCATGGCTTTGTCAGGAAGGATATCCACATCTAGTCTACTTAGCATATTACCTTTTTATTAGTACAGATTCTTTGATCTGAAATCTGCTTATCATTCTATTCTCCCAGAAGAGTCTCTTTTTCCATCAATAGTTACTCATATCTGTCTGACTCCCTCAGAAGATGTAATTGATTAAAAAATTCTCAATAATGACTGCTGTTAACTATTTTATAGCACTATATTTTTGTGTTACACAACATTTGATACATAAATATTTCTGAATTTTTGCAGCTATTTTCTCATTATATTGTGATCTCAAAAGTGGATAGGCAGCCTTTTGATTGTGCATTCCCAGACTCTAATACAGTGTCTGAAGAACAATATGTTCTTGGGGAAATAATATGCTTAGAACAGCATACAGGAAAAATTGCATCCATTTTAATACATGAATGAATGAATGCACAGGGATGGTAAAATGCATCCACCCATAACTAAAAGCAGAATGAAATTAAATGCCATGTCCCTGCACACTGCCTGTTTTGTAATCAATGCTGAAATATTTGTCAAATCAACAAAAAGAATATATGGACAAAAATGGAGAGACAGTTCTACTTCCTATTTCCTGAGCAATGAAATTGTATCGCTTGCTTACAATAACCCCCTCCTGTATATATGTACTTTTCAAACCTTTCAAATCAAATGTCATGTTAGGAACATACTTTATATTAAAAGAACAACTTCCATGATTTCCAGAGCAATTTGTAAGTATTATCTTATCAACTCAACTAAGGTAGACAGGCCAAAAAGTTTATATTTTTGCTCCAGATGAGAGAGGTCCAGGTAGTGTGTGTGTGTGTGTGTGTGTGTGTGTGTGTGTGTGTGTGTGTGTTGGGTGAACGTCAGCCTGTGCTATGCTAAAGTCTCCTCAGTCTGTCTCTCTCAGCTCTTTGCATATCTAAATAAAGATCACATGGACAAGCTGATCACGATCGGGCAGTGACCTGAAGCTATGATATAAATGACTCTCTTAGCAGGTTTCATACATGGTGTTCTTTCTATGTAATGCTAGAGAGGCCAGCAATGCAATTTCTCATCTTCCTCTAAATCTCTGTATCAATCTCTTTTGCAATAATGGATTTCTATAATACTTCCTATCTCCAAATTGAGGAAAAACTAAAAAAGTATAAGCTATGTATTCTGCTCTCGGAAGATTCACAATTTGATGGGATGACAAAATTATGTCACTATTTCAATTATTGCTTATTTACACATGGTGATACATACACAGTGTAGGGCAGAAATGTATGTGTCATTGTGTTAGGGATGAAATAGAATATTGGGGACCAGCTATAATTATAGGAAATATTAATCATGTTCTGGTAACTGTGATTGTTTTGTTCTGATTAAAGAAAGCACATTCTAACCTGGCTGGGAGTTGCATGTGGGACTGGGAGCTCACCTGGAAATGTGGCCTATTCTCTACATTTAGGCGCTGCCTATTATCATGGAAAGATTAACAGTCTTGTTGAAAGATTAGCAACCTTATTGTAGAAACCAGAGGTGCCAGCCCTTTGAAAACCCTCAGCCTTTTGTATATCCCCAGGCCTTTGGAAACCCCTGGCTGGAATTACCTGTAAACCACTTGGTCTCCTATCTAAAAATACTCTAGTGTCTTACCACTGCTAACTTAGCTCAGTCTTCTATAACAACATATCATAAAGTGCATAGCCAATCCACAGATATTTGTTGTTCACAGTTCTGGAGATTGGGAAGTCCAAAATCAATGTGTTGGTCAATTATTGTCATAAGGTTTGCTTCTCGGTTGCAGAAGGCTGTTCTGTTAAGTCCCCACTTGTGGAGAGAGAACTAGCTAGCCATGCAACTTCTTCTTACAAGGGAACTAATTCCATTGATGAGGGCTCCACCTCAAAATACCATTCCATTAGGGTTATTTTTCAACTTATGAATTTTGAGAAAATACAAACATTCAGATCACAACTGCATTTCAAATAAAGCTCCAGATTCTTATCTCATCTCATGAATCCTATGTCTCAGACTTCATTCCCTACCACTATTTGCTTTGTTCATTATGCTCTGACACACTGTCTTTATTTTAGATTCTTTTAAGAAATCAAGCCAACTTTTACTTTAGAGCCTTTGCGATAGGCTTGCATTGTCTGCCTGGAATGTTATTTCCTCATAATCACCTAGTCACTATTATCATCACTTTTAAGTCTAATCTTGGGAAGTGAAAGTCCTTTGGTGCTACAGCAGCCAATTCTAATTCTTTGCACAATACTCTGCACACTCATTTGCATATTGTCTACCACCCCTCACTAAAATGTGAGCTTCATGAGAATAGGAAGACCCTATCTGTTTTATTTATCTCTACCTCCAAGATCTAAATTAATGTTTCACATACAATGGTTTCTCAATCAATATCTGTTAAAAGAATAGAATGCAAAAATCACAACACCCTATAAATGAACAATCTATCAATTATGGTATAAGAACTCTTCCTAGGTCACTTGTCTACATTATTAGAGAGGCACACAAAAATATCCGAAGATGGTATTTCTCTGCCTCAGTTCCCATTAGAAGAACTTTTAAAACTGAAGCTCAAAGGAGGGGAGGCCTCTTGTATTTCGAGAAGGACCATGTCCACCTCTCTACGTGCCTCCAATTTCAGGTTACATTTTTGTCTTCACAAGTTATTTCCATGTTTCCTGATCATTCTCCTATTTGAGGATGTACATGGCCCTGCTTGTAGACCTCCTACCAAAAGTGCCACCTCAAGATCCCCTTACACTAGTATTTCTTCTGCCTGTGCCTCTCTCTGGTTTACCTGGTGGCACCATCACAGCTTCCAATTTATCCTTTTGAAGATACTGCCCCAACATAAGCCTGGCAACTACCATCCCCATTCCTTCCATCTGTGACACCTTCTTTACACTCACTCCTGCTCCTGAAAGTCCCTGCTCCTATCAACAGTTTATACCATATCCTTTGTCTCTTTGAAACCACTCTCCTGCCCTAGTCTCTCTACTCACAAAAGGATAAAATTACCAATTTAATGTCTGCTTATACTTTCCTTCCTTTTTCTCCTTTTGCTGGTTTGAGTGGAAGACTTGAACATTTGCTGATTTGCAGATTTAGCTGAATGCATATTTAATTCTTTTAAAATAATTTTTGTTTCTGTTTTCATTTTTTTTACAAAATATATCATTGCCTATATACCTTTATTCCCATTTTGTTTACTTACTAGGTCCAATTTCTTTACATGTAAATTATGAATATGAGATAAGACAAATAGAAATGCTCAATAAATGGGACACATCATCATTGTTCATGTTATTAAGCACAATTAAAAAGGTAACACCTAACCTTTATATCTTTTCAAAAAGTCTCTGAAAAAAATGTGAGTTTCCAATTTTTCTCAGGACTCCAAAGCAACGAGCTGAAAACAGAATATTCTGTCAGTCAAGGAATGAGGCTTGTACATGATGTCAAACATCCCACTTAATTTAATTATCCGATTAATGTGCCTTTTGAAGTTATGCATCCTGTTGTCTCATGTGCGGTTGAAAATTATAGTTGGTGCTTACAGAAGGGGTGGGGAGAGGAAAAAAGAAGTAGTATCCAGCATATGATAGCAATTTTCCTTTGATCATGTCAAAGGTAAGATATGTATAAAAGATGTGCTCTGCAGGTGATACTGCACATCCTCTTTAAGTTTATAATGATGGTTTATGTTTTATGTTCCCAATATTAGAACATTGAAATATAGTCACTCCCTCAATAAAATCTTAGTTTTCTAAAGACAGTGTTACAAAATAATATTTAGTGCCCACAGTACGGGTGATTACTTCTGATTAATAAAGAAACTTACATAACACACTTTTCTAGCAAAATTATATGTTTCAGGTCCATACTTTGAAATCTCCAAATTTCAAATAGGAGAGAAATTAGCTTTCTTGTATCTAAAGATTAGGTTTAAAATATATATATTAGCCGAGACCGGTTTGGCTCAGTGGATAGAGCGTCGGACTGCGGACTGAAGGGTCCCGGGTTCGATTCCGGCAAGGGCATGTACCTTGGCTGCGGGCACATCCCCAGTAGGGGGCGTGCAAGAGGCAGCTGATCGATGTCTCTCTCTCTCATCGATGTTTCTGACTTTCTATCCCTCTCCCTTCTGCTCTGTATAAAATCAATAAAATATATTTAAAAAAATAAAATATATATATTAAATTATTAAAAATATAATTTTATTTTATAAAGGAAGACAAAATACATCCAAGGGAGATAAGATAGGTAATTAGAAAAAGGAACTATTCATCGCAAAATAAAATGAATTTTAAATATTATAATAGATGAAATTTATATTTAAATTCATTTTAAAGAATATAAGGCAAGTTTTCAATAATTTCTTATCTGTTTTAGGAATCAGCAATCAGCAAATAGGTCATTTTTTTAAAGTTTAACCTTACCTGTCTTCTAAACTGCCTCTGGGGAGCTCTCAGCTCTCTGTCAGAGGGATCTCAGACATTTTCTGCTGTAAGAATCCACCATGGCTTTCTAGAAATCCTTCAGGTCATAATGCTGTCAGTCATGCAATAAAACTTCTTTAGGCAAAACTGTGACTTATTCTTCTTTCTCTTCTCTTATCTCTCCATAGTCCTTTAGTGTCTTCTATAATCCTAAACATTAAGGGGAGGATGAGATAGTGATTATGAAAACTGTATTATTTTATTTTCAACCAAACACACTTCCTCTTTTTCCAGGATCAGGAATTAAAATAGTTCATATTTGTTTCAAATAGAGAATCCACATGCTTAGCTAGGAAGCAGAGGTGTTCCCTCTGCACTGTCCCAGCTGAGGGAACTCTGGAGCTCTCATTGTCACCCCCAACTACAGGAACTCACTCCATCCCATTGCTAGGTGCCCAGGTTTTCCCTCTGGGAAAATAATTATTTTGGGCTGGAAGACACTGCAGGGCGAGTGCTGCAGAATAACCAGGTAGGTGGCCAGATTTACTGGCATCCTGCTGGCTGGCTGGTGATGGCATAAGCAGGACCACTGCCATTTACAAAAAAAGCTATTAGAGAGCTGGCAGGTACTCTGGACATTCTAATAACTCATTTTTTACAGTGGTTCTTCAATAAGCTCAACCCCAGAAACTGCCCAAACATTAGTACACCTGGAGGGTTTACCCAGCTCAATGCCCTTATTCTTCTGTTGATTCCTCAATCTTATTCAATGTATGTTCACATCCCTTTATTCCTCTCTACTAAACCATTTTTCCTCTTCCTTCTTCTCTTTCTTATCTCCCCACTCCTCCTACTCTTCCTCTTCCTTCTTCTTTTTCTTCTTCTCTTCCTCCTTCTCCTTTTTCCTTTTCCTTCTCCTTCTCCTTCTTCTTCTTCTTCATTCATATCATGATATATATAAATGACATATCAGGAATACCCTGTTTGCTCATAACAACAACACAAAGACATTAGCAATACACATTATCATCATTATTGTTCTCCTTTCTACAAGAAAAAGAAGCCTCAGGACTTTGAAAATAACTTTGCTCTGCATTTTATCCCAGAAGAGAGGAGATATTTATATTTCATTCTTGGAAAAAATATCCTCCCACAAGTATAAACAGATGACTCCAAATGCAGCAAAGGAGAATGCAAATTAACAAAAATTAATTGAATTTTAAAACCAAATAAAATTAATTTTTAACCCATTGTATCTGTATAGACAACCTCAACCCTGAATAGTTCTTTTTTTGAAAAACTATTTGAATTGAACTCTTGTCAAATTTTAAATTTCATCAGTCAGTGAAGCTTATGAGGCCACTGGTCAGTTGAGTACATTTTGCATATGTGAACCAACTGACAATTTGAAGCCTTTCTTCTGTTAGCTCAATAAATTTGTAGTCCAAATTGAAATTTATTAATTTTTCAATGTCTAGACACTGATAAAATTTGCAAACATAGACTTTACAGAGTTCTTCATAAAAAGTGCCCACAAAGGTTAATCGAATACTCCTCAAATGTGTTCATGTTGCTATCAAAGGCTAAACCTTAATGTAAAAGATTTAAGGACAAAATAAAATGTGAATTATTGCCAGATCAGTCAATAAAGATCAATAATTATCAACCCCACTTGTATTCTGCAATGCCAACATATTCCCATTGCTATATACACAACTCCCAGGATAACAGCCTTAAGATTCTGACATGTTTGCTTTATAATTTTATGAGAGCACTAACAAAATAAAATGATATCGAGTTCATATATGTAGATTATTTAGAAGTGAAGTATAGAACCTTAGATTCTCTCTGCAAGAATGCAAAGAACTTCTCTGTGAAATAAGACCATTGAACTAGATGATTTCTGCATTTCCTTCCAACTACTGGGATCTGTGATATTTGTTATACATTTTGTTCATTTTTCTTTTAGAGACTAGAAGCAACATTTGTAAATGTGGGATGGTCTGGTTTCTCAGCTCAATGTACTCATCTGCAAGAAGGATACCATATCTTCACCATCTCACCTCAATGGGTTTCTGTGAAAATACAGCACGTAGAAGCACATTATGGACTAGAAATGTTTTGCAAGTCAGGGTAGTATTTTTACTATCTATGCCACAATTGCCGTAAGAAAGCAGAATTTAGGGGCTAAATCGTATGGTCATGAGAATATGACTCAATTTGAATCTTCATCTTTTTAAGCCACTGAGTCTGGAGACTACTTGGAAAATAGGGAGGCAAGTACTTACCTTATGAGATGATTGTAAGAATTGAACAGGATAACATATGTGCATCTCATATCACAAGTCCTTGGATATGATAAGCACTCAATAAATGTGATTACTTCTTGTACATTTTTGACTTTGCAAAATATGCATCTAGGCAGTTATCATGAAAGAAAAAAAAGTGAAGAGAAAAACAATAAGAGAATAAAATAAGTATAGTATTTCTAAATCTGGATATTTCTAAGAGATTGTGCTCTCTAACAATAAGGAAGACAGAACTAAATAAAAAAGGTGTTGAATTCTAGGAATATCAGAATTTGCATAGAGAAGATCAATGGGCATAAGTCTGAATCTTTCTATCATAGACAAGTGCTTTTATATCTTACTTTTCTAGCTTTGGGGGTACCTTTACTATCAGAACTTTTTCCATGGGAGTACTAGAGCAGCTTGTGATAGAGCTGGTATATATCAGCTTGCCAATTATTAAATGTTCAGGAGTTTTATGAACTGGTTGAAAACGTGGTTGTTTAAATCTGCCTAGGTGGAAGTATTTACATCTAGAAAATTGACAGCACAAATCACAACCTTTCTTTTGGGTCTTGGAATTCTCGCTGTTTACCAGCACACCACTGGTTCCTCTCTTTGGAAACTATCCATTGATCTTGTGAAGTTAGCCCTTGTATTGCTCAGAAGAAAGAAAGTCATGTATCTTTTCAAAAAACATGAAACCAATGCTTAATGGTAACCTGGATATTATTCCCTATTCTAAGCTGACCAGCAAATTAGTTTCTAGTCTACTGATCAGACTAAAAATACTGAGTGAAACCTAAACAAAAAGAAAATTCAGACAAGAGCAATCTAATGATAAAAGCCAAAGAAAAAGGGGTATCCCCAAAAGTGGTCTTCAGAACTGGCATCAGACACTAGTAAGTGCATCTCCTTAAGACATCAGTGCCAGTCTTGATGATTCCCTTGAAATTTCCAGCTTGCAAAAGACTGTGATTACAGTTCAGATACTGTGATCTCAACTTCATCATAAAAAAATGACAGTGTTTTCAATAGATTTAATAAATCACTACTAAATGTCCTTTGGTTTCTTGTATACAGTTGCTCTGAACTGAATGATTCATTGTTGTTAGAGGAATAGGCCCACTGTGCAATCTCCTCATAGGAACAAAGACAAAGCATTGGCAGTGTTCTTTGTTTTGCAATATGGAAGCTTATAAAAACTTATTTGCTTTCAACATTAAAAATGTTCCAATTCACCTGTCATCCAACTACATTAACTATTTTAAAAGCAAGCAGTTCAGACACATGCTCACTTCCTCAAGTTACATTAGTTAATGTATTTAAACTCCTTCATTATGTATTTTGAAACACATAAACTGCTGGATAACCATTTATATGGTCACATAATATGACATTTCTACAGCCAAAAACAATGGCTTAATGAGACCCTCAGACTGCTGATGTAAAAGAAAAACTATCTTAGAAATCAGAAAAAGAAGATTAAAATTTTAACATTTGCTATTTTCTGACCAATGTTAATTTAGTTACCACAGTCTCTTAGCTTCATTTTCCCAATTCACTAATTTATATAAGGTTTTATAAGACAGGAGAATTGGACAAAGGCAATCCCATCTAATAAAAGAGTAATATGCAAATTGACCATCACTCCAATACACAAGATGGTCACCCCCATGTGGTCAAAGATGGCTGCCCCCATGTAAATGCAAGATGGCCACCACAAGATGGCCTACAGCAGATATCATTTGGGAGCATCGGGACTTCAGGGGAGGGCAGTTAGGGGTGACCAGGCCAGCAGAAGAGGGTTGTTGGGGGAGACCAGGTCTGCAGGAGAGGACAGTTGGGGGGGGATCCAGGCTTCCAGGGAGGGCAGTTAGGGGGGATCATGCCTACAGAAGAGGGCAGCTAGGGGTGACCAGGCCTGCAGGGAAGGGTAGTTAAAGGTGACCAGACTGTTACGGGAGGGAAGTTAGGGGCAATCGGGCTGGCAGGGGAGCAATTATGCTTTGATCACGCTGGAAGGAGAGGGGATCGGGGGTGATCAGGCTGGCAAGCAGAAGCTGTTAGACAGATAGGCAGGCAAGTGGTTGGGAGCCAACAGTCCTGTATTGTGAAATGAACGTCCAACTGTCCATTTAGGCCCAATCCCACTGGGCCCAGATTGGAGAGGGTGCAGGTTGGGCTGAGGGACACACACACACACACACACACACACACACACACACTACATGAATTTTGTGCACCAGGCCTCTAGTTTTTAAATATGTGGACTACTAATACTGGAGTAAGAGAGTTGAGTTTACATGGTACATGGTTAAGCACTGAGTTAAATATTTTGAATCACCAAGTAATAGAGGCATATCCTCAATATTTTGATAAAACTAACAAAATTACTTTTTAAATCTTAAAAATGTAGATTTAAGGTTTAAACTTTTTTTGGAGAAAAGTATCTAAATATGATTTTTAAAAATACTCAAAGTCACTGATCATCAGAGAGATGACAATTAAAATGACAATGTCTCACACCTGTCAGAAAGGCTACCATCAACAAATAACAAGTGCTGGCAAAGATGTAGAGAGAAGGGAAATGCAGACTGGTAGAAATGCAGACTGGTGCAGCCATTATGGAAAACAGTATGGTTTTTCCTCAAAAAATTAAATATGGAACTGCCAATTGATGCAATGATTCCACTTCTAGGAATATATCCTAAGGAACCTGAAATAGCAATCAGAAAGAATGTCTGCAACCCTATGTTCATAGCAGCACAATTTATAATAGCTAAGATCTGGAAACAGCCCAAGTGCCCAGCAGTAGATGAATGGATTAAAAAAAAAAAGCTGTGGTACATTTATACCATGGAATACTATACAACAGCAAAAGGAAGAATCTCTTTCCCTTTGAGACAGCATGGAGAGACCTGGAGAGTATCATGTTAAGTGAAACAAGTCAGTCAGAGAAAGGCAAGTTTCACATGATCTCACTCAAATGTGAAATCCAGGTAACAAAATAAATTGATGAACGAAGTGTACCCAGAGACATGGAAAGCATAGAACCAGAATCTTGGAGGGAAGGCAGGGGAGAGTGTGTGGGTGGAAAGTAATCAACCAATGATCTTGTATGCATATACACATGGCCCATGGACACAGACAATGGGGCAGTGAGGGCCTGGGCAGAGGGAAGGGGCATATAGGAGGGTGTCAATGAGGAAAAATGGGACACATGTAATACTTAAAAAAATAAAAAAATATTTAAAAATACTGGTTTTATTTATTATAATTATTTACATGATTTCCATTATTTTTAGATTATCCATCATCATTTAATAAATTCTCTGAGATTATATTTCATACTACTTTGTTCCCTGCTACCTGTTAACAAAATTATGTTAGAGTATTTCTTCCCTTCTTTGTGGGCTTAATTTCATGTTTCTTAAAAGTAAAATAGGCAGCATAACACCTACATACATTCCATTACTCATGTGTTTATTCACTTTTTTTGTAGCAAAAAATACAAAACAAAATGTATCATCTTAACTACTTTAAGTGTATAGTCAGGAGCAATAAGTAAGTGCATTCACACTGCAGTAAGTGCATTCACCAACATCCATGTCCAGAAATTTGTTCATACCTGTAAGTGGAATCATACAATATTTGTCCTCTTGTAAAGGCTTATTTCACTTATGATAAGGTCTTCAAGGTTGATCTATGCTTGTAATATGTATCAGAATTCCTTTATTTTTAAATCTGAGTAATATTCCATTACATGTGCCTGTTACATTTTGTTTGTCCATTCCCCCAATAATAGATGTTTGGGCTGCTTCCACATTTTGGCTATTGTGAATAATGCTGCAGTAAGGACAAATATACAAATTTAAGTTCTTACTTTCAGTTCTTTTGGACATATACCCAGAAATGGAATCTCTGAATAATATTATAATTCTATGTTGAATTTTCTGAGGAAGATTCTTGTTTTTCATTTTATATTTTGTACCTTTTATACTTTGCATTATTTTATATTTCCACGTGAAATGCACAAAGATCCAATTTCTTCATAGCTTCTCCAAAACTTTATTTCTGTGTTTTTATAATAGTCATTTTAGTGGTATCTCACTATAGTCTTGATTTATACTTTCCTAATAATTAGTATGTTGAAAATCCTATATAAAAAAAAGCATAGTATGCAAATTGTCCCCTCGACCAGGAATTCATCTGGGAGTTTAACCAGGGAGTAGGTGCCAAGCCAGCAGTTGCTAGGGACCTTACCAGTGCACAAACTTTGTGCACTGGGCCTCTAGTCTTATCAGATGCTGATTGACCATTTGCACTTTTTTTTTTTTTTTTTAGAAAAATGTCTATTCAAATAATTCTCCCATTTATTAGATCAGCTTCTATGGTTTTGGTTTCTGGGATCATTTTATTCCCCCAAACATGACCTACATTCTAATAACAGAGGAACATAAATAAAAGTACAGGAAACTGAATGGCCTTGCTAAGTTATAAATTGAGAGCCATGTGACTACCAAGCCTTGAAGCAACTAGCTCTTTTGGAGAGAGTAATAGAGGCTTCAATAATGCCCATTTCTCCAGTGTGCCATGGTGGTTGAATGTCTGCCCATGAGCCAGGAAGTCAAAGTAAATGGTTACATAAGCCCAAACAACTAAAATAATGTCACCGTTGTAAAAAAAATATTTTAGACACACTGTCCTCATTTATATAGATTTAAATAAACATTTATAAAATTTCTAAATTATCAGACATAAGCCATACAAAACTGGGAATATTATAAAGAAAAATGTAAAGAATTAGAATTTCAAAATGTTTCCCTCTCTATCAAATATAAAAGAACAATGTATATAGGTTTCTAATCTCCATCCTTAAGGTCCTTATAAATTCTTAGAATAGATGAAGACTGGTATAGTATCCCATCAGACTTGATTTTTCATGAACTGTGCTGACAAATACTGGAATTCCACAGGTGCTAAATATGAGGAATAGCTTTATAATATAGTAAAGCATGGGGATGCTGGGTTAAACAAAATTACATTCATTTCTTTCCTATAAACCTTCTCATAGAAATTAATAAAATAATGTGCATTATAAATATTTGAAAGGAAAACAGTAGGCAATAGTTTTTAAACTTTCTAGTTGGAATCATTAATTTAGTTATCCCTTGCTGCTTCATATTTTTTCTGGTATCTAGTAGGTCTTCAATCATGTTATTTGAATAGATGAATAAGATCCAAGCAAAATGAAAGCAGGGGGGAAAGCACTCAGTCTAGCATACGGCACTTATTAGAAAGTCTTACTTTTGCAAAAACACCTGGTACAAGGAAAGAGGAAGCGTGTTCTGAGAAATAATATTAGAAACAGAAACATAAAATGTTATTTTTAGTTGAGAATGGGACTGAAGTTGAGTAGATTTTCTATGGCCTAGGTCATTGTCCAATTAATTGCTACCTTTTAATAACAATGGCATAGATTGAAAGGAGGAAATTCTTTCTTAGTTTCCATTGCAATTGGTTTATTCCACTGGAATATGATAAATGATTACTCTTATCTTAAGACAAATACATAAACATTATTAATGATTAATGAAATAAAGTACTCAACTTTTAAATTATCCAGGCATCAGATTTGATTCGGTGACCTTCTAATGCAGGAAATTTGAAGAGGTAAGCTAAATTCTATCTGAAACAATCTTTTTCTAGGTTTGTTGTGCATTTAATGACCTTTGATTTCATCTGAAGTCATCCTGTTCCCATGATCTGGAAAATATCTGTAGAGGGAACACTGAAGGCTTTTCGCTATGTCTGTTGAACTCAAGACAAGCACCACACAAACAATCCAGAGTCCGTCTCTGCTACAGATATCGCAGTGAACCCATCAGTCTGGAAATACTTCCACTCCCCCTACGCACGGGGCACTTGCTTCTATCAATATCCAGCTGCTCTCTCATTTACACCTTCTAATGTTTCACTTTTTCCCTCAAGGAAAGTTCAGCCTTTCTGACATAGCTTAGGAGAAAATCCACAGCAATCTCAGAGACTCATTTCTCCATATTCACTGCTCACTATCTAGGTTCCAGTTATATCAAATTTCTTTCAATACCCTGAGTCAACTAGTTTTTATCTCATCTCCATATCTCCATAAATGCTATTTCCTCTATTTGAAATATCTCATTTTCAGCACCTCTCCTCCTCTTTATCTTTTAATTTTCTTTTACCTTAGTGTCTACCAGCAACTCCATATAGATTTTCTTTAATAGGTAAGGAGTACCGCCTAGAAATTTGAAAACACACACACACACACACACACACACACACACACACACACACACACCACAACTATTGTTTTTCTGTATTATACCACTTACCATACTGCATTCCAAACTGCCTGAGTACGCATCTGTTCCTCTCAGTAGATTTGAAAGAGGACTAGCATTGGCTTGCACTCTCTCTTTGTGTGCTTACCCCCCACCTCCTCTCATTTCTACCTGTAAGGTCTAAGGTAATGCCTACTTGATAGTAACTACAAAAAAAGAAATGGTTGTACAAGTAAGGAATAAAAAGGTATAAACATGCATTATTTTAATAAATGACTGAATACTTATATGTGAACTAGTTAAAAGGTAATAAATATGTTGGGCAAAGTCTCTGAACTCATGACAACTTACATTCAAGGGGGGAAGAGATAAAAACTATAGTCTCAAATATATAATATTGTGACAGCTCTGTTTTGTAAGTGGAAAAATTGTAGTCAAGAGGTGGGCAGATTCTCTTTTACACATTAAGAAGATATAGAAAAAAATAAACCTGGAAAAGAAGAAAATATATTTTCAGGAAACAGACAGATACAAAATACAATTTTTAAAAAAATAAACAGGCCCATTTCAAATAAAGGGAAACCATGTATTTGTTCAGAAAAATAAAAGGCCTATGATATTGAAAAAGAGTAAATAGATCATGGTGCTTACTCGAGTGGATTGATTTCAAGTAAAATTATATTACCTGATCACCAAATACATTCTCTCTTCATCCTGGACACATTAGACTAACTTTTCAGCCTCTCTTACTCTTAGGGGTAGCTGACATAAAATAGGATACATCACTTCCAGTCTCTCTGTTTCTCCTGGCTTAATGCCCACTACAGTGAGATTGTAGGCTGGGGATCCTAGAGCCACAATATAGAAAGAACCTGGGTCTCCAAAACAATGATAATTTGAAATCTGTTCCTCAGTGAAGAACATCTCAGTTTGATATGGGAGCAAGAAATATTTTCGACGATTCATGTTTTAGAATTCAGAACAGTTTAATGCAAAAATTACTATTATAAACTTCAAAGTAACAGCATATATATATATATATATATATATATATATATATATATATATATAATCTTTTGCATTTTCTGATTTAGGCATTGCAAATACTTTCATCAAAGATATTGACATTAGCAAGTTTTGTCTGTGAATATAGTTGCCATTGGTAATGTTTCATTTATATTTCTCTGGAGCTATTTGTTATCCAGAAGAAATTGTAAGAAGTAAACAATAAACATTAATATGGATATATATCCATGTATAGTATAGTTATCAATAGAAACTTTCAAGTAAATGTTTAAATCATAGGATGCTTTTAAGACTATATAAAGTTAAACATATTAACAACCTATCTGCCACATTCTACTTGGAATACCCACTATCCCTGAGTGATAATCGTAGGCTAATCATTTTATAGGTGCTTGCAGAATTCTGGCTCACTCCATCTTCTGTTAAACTCATCCAGCTCCAAAGAATACAACACTAGTTATTTAAACAATTCCCCACTTTACTAATAAAACACATGGTTTTATATGACTATATCCCGATGGGAATTTGAGTATTAACTGTTGTCCATTTTTACATCATATACATTCTAAACCTATATAGGAGTTTAGTTTGTTTTGAAATAATTTTTTTTTCTTATAGCTTACAGCCTTTACATCTACTTGGCATGCTTTGGAGGTGGTGAAATTGTGATATCTGCAGAGATTAATTGCAATTGAAGACTCAACTGAGCCTCTTTAAAAAAATGAATTGTGTTAGGGAGAAATTTACAGGTAGAAGATATAGGATGTTGAGTCTGAACTGAACAACCAGGTTCTTCTATTCACTGCAGAACTAGAAACACACACACATACACACACACACACACACACACAAAACAGATGAACTTGAGAACATCGCTCTGAAAAATAGTAATGATTAATAGATTTAGACATCTTACCAATTTGGCCTACGCAGAGCTAAGGGTGAGCAAAGGATTTACTCTCATGCCATAACAATAAACAAACAGCAGAGACCAGTTTGGCTCAGTGGATAGAGCGTCGGCCTGCGGACTGAAGGGTCCTGGGTTCGATTCCGGCAAGGGCATGTACCTTGGCTGGGGGCACATTCCCAATAGGGGGCGTGCAAGAGGCAGCTGATCGATGTCTCTCTCTCATCCATGTTTCTGACTTTCTATTCCTCTCCCTTCTGCTCTGTAAAAAATCAATAAACTATATTAAAAAAAAAACAATAAACAAACAAACAATAAAAAAATCCCACAAAATAAATTAATTAATTAAAAGTTTGATTTTAGTTTACTTGGACATGTGACTTGAGTGTGTGACATTTTCATCCCCAAATCCTGACATAGTCCTTCCAAGAAATGCTATGAAGCAGCTGGTTGCTTAGCTTGGACGCGCACAGTTCAGAATAGAGCTGAAATGTGGTCTTGTTGTTTGCTTACTTTGTTTTCAAACATGCCCTGAAAGCGCAAATCTGTCTTTTTGTAACCAAAGTACTAAAACTGTGATTTTTATAGTTAACAAACAAGGTTATCAAAATGAAATTACTCATAGTTGCACAGTAGAGCAGTCAGTCAGGGGCTCGTCTAAGGGAACGATGCGGAGTCCTCCTCTCATCAGGTAGGAGACATTGACCGAAAAAGGTCCGGTGCTTATGTAGCCGGTAGTCAACAACTTATGTCTTATCGGTGTGGGCCAAACAGTGCGCCTTAGGCTAGGAGCAGGGCGTTTACACTTTAAGGGCTTAGGGCGTTCCCATCAAGATAGTGGGGCATTCACCAATTTGGAAGTTACAGAGTATTGGGGTCTCCACACAGCAAACATCTCACACAATAATCATTTCACACATTAGCGGGGTGTCCTTATGACCATAACATTTTTAGAACATTAGTTTCAGAGAACAGACTGATTGATGGCTGTCAGAGAGGCGAGAAGCTGGGGGACTGGGTGAAAAAGGTGAAGGGATTGATAAGTACAGGTTGGCAGAGGATATAAAGTACAGAATAGGAAATAAGTCAATAATGTCATAATAACTATAGATGGTGCCAGATGGGTTTTGTAAATACCAGGGGGAACACTTTATAAATATATGATTGTCTAACCACTATGCTGCACAACTGAAACTAACACAGAACAATATTGAATGCAAAAAGTACATTAAAATTTAAAAGAATACATCAAAATTATATAAAGTGTCCAAGAGGATGAGGAATTTTTCTTATATGCACGCTATAGACCCTGACTAAAATATAATGTTACCTACTTGCATACACAGCATAACAATTTAATCAAAATAATACTCTAATATCAGAATAGAATTTTTTTTATTTATGCCACTAGATATGAGGGGCATAATATTCATAATAAGATAATAGTACATATCAGCACCATATAAATGGCCTACCTATTGTTACTGAGCAATTATGGTTAACTTACTGTTTATTAATCATCCACCTGAAACATAGCTATAATTACTGATGCCATAGTAGTCTCTCATTTAATAATTGAGGAAGCTGTCATGTTTACAAAGATGCCAAGGATGATACAAAACTTCTTGCAACCTGGCATAGCCTTGACAATTATTCTTTTGCTGTATGACTGCTGCCATCATACTAGATAAGATTAGATGAAATAATCATTTGCATTTGAATATTGCAATCTTTGTGTTCTTTCTTTATCAAAAACACACAATACGCTTGAAATATACAATTGAATTTAAATGACTATTCATGGAATACAAGGCATTGTTTAGTTTAAAAAAAAAAAAGCAGTCCCTATTTTTACATCTAAATGTGCTGAAATGTATTCGGATTGAGCACATCTGTTAGAAGAGTTGCATTCTTCTCTTGTCTAAACCAGCACATGTGCTTGAAGCAGAACCAAATAATCCTGCTTGATTTTCTTTTGTCCCGGAAGGAGGATGACTTCTGATTACCCCTCAGGGAAACAGGAGAATTTGTTCTGTCTGCAGCTAGGAAGTGGAGGCTCCACACCATTCAGAAATTGTAATTCAGGTTCATACTTCAAATACAGAAGAATGTGTGAAACACAAAATCTAAAGGAGTAGTCACTAAATCTGAGAGATGTCCATTTGGGAACAATAGCCTGGAAGGGAATAGAGATAATGTATCTCCATATTTGCATAAATGAGCTTTCAAAGTAGGTGCAGAAAAGAAAAGAGGCAAAAGCAAATTACAGACAGACATGATGAGAGGGTAAAAATGAATAGAAACTTTAGGGGACAAATAAGAATAAGATGTCCTACTCTGGGTGGAGAGAATTACACACGATTGCCTATCCTCAACTTCATCACAATTATATCAATGATTTCTTACTTCTAAATTCATTGAGGAATATTCCTGAGTTCTGCTTATCAGAGGAGTAAGGGGAAAACTGTGTAGAGATATAGAGGCAAAAACATCAATTTTATTTTAGGCTCTCTCCTAGATTAACTCCTGGTTAAAAGCTATCCTCTTCAAGGAGAAGACAAAGAACATTGATTAAGAATTTGACATTCAAACCTACCAATGGACCAGTGGAAATATCCTGAGACATTCCAAAGCATATGGGCTTACTTTCTACTAATTTTTTCAGTATATTTGTCTTACATCTATTTATTATTTTTCTCTTATTCACATGCCAATATTTCTTATATACTAGAGGCCCAGTGCACAAAATTTGTGCATAGGGGGTGAAGGGGGGGTGTTTCTCAGCCCAGCCTGCATCCTCTCCAATATGGGACCCCTCGAAGGATGTCATACTGCTAATTTACAGGGATCAGGCCTAAACCAGCAGACAGACATCTCACAATCTGGGACTGTGGCTGATTGCCCCTAACCACCTGCCTGTCTGCCTAATTGCCCCTCACCACTCTGCTTGCTGGGCTGATCACCGTCAACTGCCCCCCACCACAGGCCTGCTTGCCCACAAATGCCCCCTGCCAGCCTGATCATCCCCAGAAGCCCCTCCCCTGCTGGCCTACTTGCCCCCAGCTACCCCACTGCTGGCTTGCTCGCCCTACCTTCCCTCCCCACTGGCCTGCTTACCCCAACTGGCCCCCTTGTTGGTCTGTTTACCTCCAATGGCCCCTGCTGTCCCATCCAGGCCTGATCACTCCCTAGCGACCCAAGGTTCCAGGCCCTCCTTTTGTTCTTTTCTTTTCTTTCTTTCTTTCTTTTTTTTCCCCAGCATCTCCTTGAGTGGATGCCAGGGCCAGCTGGAAGCAAGTATCTAGAATTTATTTATTCAATTATCTTCTATAATTGAAACTTTGTAGCCTTGAGCAGAGGCCAGGGCCAGCCATGGTGAGGCAGGGAGCTTGACTTCCTATATTGCTGGGGCAATCCAAGCCTCCTCCTTGCTCCACCTCTGTGACTGGCCACCATCTTGGTTGGGTTAATTTGCATACCCACTCCAGATTGGATGGTGGGTGTGGCTTGGCATAGTAGAATGATGGTTAATTTCCATGTTTCTCTTTTATTAGTGTAGATGGTTGTCTTTGCTTGTTAGGTTTAGCATACTACCTTATATAATAAAAAAGTCTCAATGAATGATTATTTTAATAATATTTATAGAGCTAATATTTAAAATGTTAATTCAGTTGCTCTTTAGCAAGATGTTACAGTAAATCATTTTGTAGAATAAGTTGTCCCAAATTTCTTTTGTGTGCAAGTTCAGATTTATACATACCGGTTGTATTTAAAAGAGATTTCTAATGTGGTTGTAGGTTAGTCGTAGGTAAGGATCCAGTCCTTATAATTATCTTTGTAGAGCATCAAGCACAAGCCTGGATTCTTGATGACTAGTCCATAATGCAGCAGCATTAACATTTCCTGGAAGCTTCTCAAGTCACATTCAAGACCTAATATATCAGAATTTGTATTTTAATAAGATCCTTCATTGCTCATATACTCATTGAACATTGAGAAGCACTGGACTAAATGGTTTTGTGAGTAATATATATATATACACTATAATGGCAGTGATTTTCATGGTGATGGCAATGATGCAATGATGGTAGTATCCTGTTTATAATGTTGGTAATGATGATTGTTTTGGTGGAGAAGGGAGAGGTGGTATCAGCCTACTTCTCAGGATCCATTACAAGGGGAATATGACTTCTATACAAAAAATCATTGGAAAAGAAACAATAAATAAAAGTGAGAAATTTTTATTTACCAGAACTCCTATAGGAGGAATTTATGCATTTAAGAAGAAAATCTTGATAAATCGCTTGAAAGAGAAATGACATTCCTAAGGCTTATATTTGAGAAAGCCACAGGATAGATCTGGTGAGTAAACAGAAAATTTGGAGACAGGAGCTGACCTTGATTCATAGAGTAAGTTCTGCCATGATACACCCTATAAACCTCTCCATACAACACTCCGATGCTCATCTAAGTCAGTGTTGTCCAAACAGTTAACATCATTTTGAATCCTAAATGCATTATTCACTTTTCCATAACATAAATTATTAACTTGCTCAGTGTGTTCTTATGTCTCAGTTCAGTCCAAATTACCTAAATGTAAAAATCTTCATTTTTTTCTTCCTCTACAAAGGAATATAATACAGGAGCAATGAGTGTTTGCAAAGTGCTGGATTAAAGTAAAACTCCAGATCCTGGATTACTTTTCATGAGCAGTCAGCTCATCCTCTATCTTTTTAGGCTTGTGGGGTTTTCTGTGATGACCTAATAAAGCAATAGGATTAAGGTTTGGGGGTTTGTAAAGAAAAATACAATCTGCATTTATTGCTTTGTTACAATCTCCCTCTGCAGTGCAGGATGTTTCGACGGCACAAATGATGTGTTGGGAATCACATTTCATCAGACAGTTAGCAATGCACTGTCTAGGGGTGCTGAATGTGGCACTCCCCTGGTTTGAATTAGTATCTTAATTTGCTATCAACACAAAGTCATAGTGAGCTTCGGGGTCATTGGGTGAGCTTAAAGCAGCATATTAAAATTGTAATTGCAGCTATTCTGTCAAGCAACTTTTCCTGTTCATAATTTAGAAAGAATATGATAACAGATGTCCACAGTCATTCTGCAACCTGGGTCCTCCAGAGCTGTGTGCGGACCGCTATCATGTCTGGGTGACAAGAACTGCTTCTTGGTATAGCACTTCCTTCTTGAAATGTGGTCTTTCCAGGAGTTAATAGAGAAATATTAAACTATCTTTTTAAAATTATAAGTGCAAAAAAGCAAACCCAACAAATACGGAAAATGAGAATGTTTATCTTGTATTTACCATCTTTCAGGGAAGCAATTTCATGGGGGTTAATATTTACAGTGCCTGTCTAGGGCAGGAAATTGAACCAAGTCTCTAGAGTTCCACTGTCAATTCATCAGGATAAATAAAAAGTCTGTAATCCAGCTTGTTCCAGATGAGAAACAGGCCCTAGGTTTATTCTGCCATACCTCATTAGTAACCTTTCTGATCACAGGGCAATATCTAAAAAAAAACAAAAAAACATGTATGTCACATAATGCAATGAGGACCAAAACAGGTGGTCAAAAAAAAAAAAATTTTTAAAAAGAAAAGAAAAGAAAAAAATCTCAAAGAGCTGACTGCTATAGATTATGTGAAAAAAAAAATTGAACACAATAAAATGTTTACTAATTTATTACAGTAAAGTGTTAAGTTTTTATTGGATTATTTATTGGGTTGTTTAGGTAATTTTTGATCTGTCATTTCATAATCATTTATAAGTAGCCTGTGAAATATAAATTTATAAACATAAATTTATATTAAGTATTGGGGGAAGACAGCAATTAAGGAAGGATCACAATCTTTGAGTACTTCCATGAATAGAAGGGATTTGTTGTGTACACTCTGTCCTGGGAAATGCATGCATCTGACTTGGATTACCAAATTTCCAGGCCCCTGTAGAATATATCAACTATATATTTTTCTACAATAGGTAAGCCTTTTTCATAGTATTAAACCTCAGTTTTCTCATGTTCAAAATGAAAAATAATTACAACCATATTATTATTGTATGTAGACTTACTGTGAGAACTAAATAAGCTGTGTATTATAAAAAAATAAAAATTTAAACTGTAAAATGTTCAATTGTATAATACAAGTGCAAAGTTATGCTGGTTATTTCAGAGGAAAAATGCCTCAATGGGAAAGTACAGCTGGAAATGGAGACCAATTGAATTCACAGGCATGAGATAACCAAGGGAATGGGGAAGAACATTTAGAAATGTACAGTGAGGCCATTTTGTTGGGAACCTTGAATATAAACTTCTGATGGTTTTTGAATTGTGCTAAGAGGAAATAAGCTAGCGATCCCTGGCAAATGGACTTTATTAAACTAACTTTCATATGGCTATGAACTGATTTAGGAAAGAACGCACAGATGTGGGAAGGAAATGTGACTGGGACAGGTATAGCAGAGAAGATAACCTCAGAGCACAGTGTCTCAATGTAGACACAGTTAAAACATGGGAGAAGGAGTTTTTTTTTTTTTTTTAACCTAACCTAGGTTACTTCATAGAAATAAAAAAACTAGCAAGAATAGTTGTAAATGAGATTATCATTTCTAACCTCAAATTTTCCAAAGAGAATGTTTTTTTTTTATGTTTTCTTATAAGAATTCCAGTAACTTTCTGACATAAAAATTCTGATACACACAAATTAAACTTCAACAAATGGAAAAATTTGGTTGAAAATTACTATTAATGATCTAATAAAATACTTTAGGTTTTCTCATCCTCTGTGTGGTCCTCCATATTGAAAATATTTGTCAGGTTCTAAGAGACCACCCAGAGTTTCAATTATTTTTTTCCTGACTACTTCCATAATAATATTTACATTTTCTTCCTATTTTTCTTTTTTTTCTTTCTTTCTTTTTTTCTTTTTTCTTTTCTTTCTTTTTTTTTTTTTTTTTTTTTTTGCTTTATTTGAATCTGGATTCCTTGTGATCATAAATTGTGATTCATTGACTACTATGGCAGAGATGTAGACAAGGAGGCCAATTCTACAGTAGTCACATTTTCAATGTATTGCATAAATGATCACAGACCAATCTATGTAGTATCATCTACAGATAGGTTGGTTAAGGTTTATCATATATTTTGCATAAAAACTCCTAAGCAGTATAAATTACAACAATCAATGGTAAGTTCAACTTAATCACAATGACAAGAAGCACTGGTCATTTTCAGATGTAAATTAATTGAGGATACCTCTCTAAACACAAAATAAGAATTTTTGACAACTCCCTATCATATATGACAAAATCTCCAAGGTAATTTTTAGACTGACTCTTTTACTCTCTAAAATCCTTGGAGTTGTTTAGCACAAATAAAATATCATTAAAGTATAACATTTCCTTAATATAAAACTTTCAATGAGCTTGGTTGTATTGTTTTTATAGGTGCTTTAAGACTCCATTATAAATAGTTTAAATATTTATCAGTTCATCACATAAATGAGCAAATGAAATTTTGCAGTAGCTAAAGATTATGTGTGTGTCCTTGGTTTTAAATTATTTTCTTTAATAAGGAAAATCCTTTCTATGACATAGGAGAGAAAACAGTGTTTTTGTAGAAGAGAAACAGAGTTTAGTAATATATACTTATAAGGATTACCATAAATCTTGATAAAACCAACCATAATTTTCTTCTATCTTCAATTATTTTGCTATGTGATTTTTTGAAGCCAAAGCATTCTTTTTTAGAAAAATACCACCTTTAAATCTGAATTTCAAACTCTTAGCTAATTTATGTGTTTCCAATGATTTCCATGTGATGACAGATACTTACTTTCAATGTTAAAAAAGTAATTTGAGAGAATTGAAAACTTGTCTCTTTTATATTTGTTACTCCAAGTTCTTTTTAATATAGTTAACCATTTCACAAGTGTCGAGTATTGCTCTTGAACACCATAATTAACATGCAATTTTTGATTTGGAAAACTTTATATTCTTATGAACTAAAATACTTAATTTTTTTTTGTAATTAAGAGAGACTCAAATCATCTCAGACTCTCAACCTAGCCAATGTACATTTAGTCTTAGGGAAACTGTAGCATACAGATGAAAGTTTTTAAAAACAATTTTATAATTTGAAAGAAAGATAAAGTTTGTTTTCTTAATATTAGAAATAGTGGGTGATGGTGGCATGTAATACAACATCTCACCAATCAGCAAGGTTTAGAAAATGTATTTATCATACTAGTGCTAGCATAGAAATGAGAGACTAAAGATGTTTCCTAATTGTTGTTTGTGACCATTCCTATTGTTTTCAGGAAAATAAAAAATGGAAACAAAAACAAAGAATAAAAAGCCCACTACATTCTAAAGCTTATCTCAAACCAAAAATGGCTTTGTTTTTTTTTTTTTTTTGGAGTAGGGGTGAGTCTAGGCCACAAAGAAGCCCATTTTCTGAAACATAAATTCACTGTGAAGGAATTAGAGTTTCTAGTTCAAGATCTTTTTACCCTTATCCTGCCTTGCAGGTTACTATTCTCACAACTGTCAATGGAAGGCAGAGGCATTAGACTGGATTGGTGGTACAGGGTGGTGAGGGAGGAGGGGGACCCCTTCCTTTCCTGCCTTCTCAGTTAGCAACTCTAGCAGTGGCTACATCTCCTCCAAGGCTCCAGTTCCAAATGGACAGGCCAGGATGTGGTCTCAGCTTCGAGTTCTCCATTCTCTGCCCCTCCACTGGATGGATGGTGGAACTTCTGCTGTTCCAAGATCATCCTCTGTTGATTTGTAGGCACTTCTATCAGCTGGTTACCTAATCCTCTGTGTTCCAGTGATCACTGTTTACTTGCTGAACTCTGTTCATCCTTTTTCATGTGTCTAATTTTTTTATATAATTTGAATATTCTCTAATATGCTTTTCCTAGCACAGGTAGCATTTTCAGCATACTTCTTTTTTTAAAAAAATCTCTTAAATGTTTTATATATGTATATGTTTATTGATTTCAGTGAGAAAGGGAGAGGGAGAGGGAGATAGAAACATCAATGATGAGAGAGAATCATTGGTTGGCTGCCTCCTGTACAACCCTCACTGGAAATTGAGCCTACAACCCAGGGATGTGCCCTGACTGGGAATCAAACTGTGACTTCCTAGCTCATAGGATAACACTCAACCACTGAGCTATGCTGATCAGGAGAGCATATTTCTAATGATAGCTAACCTATACTAGTTTTATTATATATATCAATTAACATGAGAATATAGTGCTTTGCATTACATTTAAAAATTCCTGTATTGTTATAACTTATTTTATTTAGTTACTAGGGTTGACAGAATATGTTTGACCTATATTTTAGAAAAGTTTGATTAAGCAGAAATTTAGATTGTATTAAATCTTTCACTTCTCACCTTTCAGAATCATGCCTAAGAAACAATCTATTCATAAGTCATGCATTTTGTTAGGAACTTAAGGGATTCTAATGCAGATAATAATATTGACTAAGTCCTAACTATAGAAATACTTCAAATAACCTCTAGGGCAGTGGGAGGGTGCATGGAATAACATAGAACTAGGGATGACAACTTTACAGAAGGATTGCATGATTGTTTCTATGTCTGGTTCCTAATAAAAGTTGCCACACAAGGGAAAAATTGTTCAGATATTTTTGCATTGAAGTTGTATAGAAGAGCTAGCAGAAACCAATATTGGCAGCTACTGTTATGTACAAAGAAAAAAGAAAAAGTAGGAAGGAAGATAGGAAAGAAGGAAGAATAAAGGTAAGAAACATTTTTAAAAGTCAAAAAAATCCAACTAATATGTATGTATTGACACAGAACTAGCCAAGTTCACAACACATAAAATATCATAACTATGCTACAGAATTCTGAGAGACAGCCTGCCTTACATTACCACTCAATTCAATATAGAAATCATATTCTGTTTGTATGTATCCTCTTGTCTCAATTTATATCAGCAGTAGGAAATTTTCATTTAGAATGCTTTTTAGACATTCAGAACACGCCAACACTTGAACTAAGAATGATACTACGTGGAGATGATTGATGGGCTTCAGTAGGAAGAAATACAAAGATAATACTGCTTGGTAGGTTGGTGTGCACATGTGTGTGTTTGTACTTATATTTATCATAACAATGTAAACTATGATCAGCTAACATTAATCAGGGCTGATAAAATTTCTACCAAGTAATTGGGAAGCCATTTTAAATATAAATAAAATAGGTATGACAAAGAGAAAAATACTGAAATAAAATATTAAATTCCACAATGCAAACTTGTGCATATCTATTCAAAGTAACTAAGCTTCATCAACATAAGAGTTTGATTCAGATTCACCTGAAAAAATATATCAGAAAATGTGAAAATAAAATATATAGGAATAAAGTATCAAAACAACCCGCCTCTTCAAAAACAGATCAGCTTTTTAAAAAATATATTTTATTGATTTTTTACAGAGTGGAAGGGAAAGGGATAGAAAGTCAGAAACATCAATGAGAGAGAAACATCGATCAGCTGCCTCTTGCACACTCCCCATTGGGGATGTGCCTGCAGCCAAAGGTACATGCTCTTGACCGGAATCGAATCCGGGACCCTTCAGTCTGCAGTCCAACGCTCTGTCCACTGAGCCAAATCGGTTTTGGCAACAGATCAGCTTTTTATTCATTCAGCCCATCCTATATAATAAAAGGCTAATATGCAAATAGACCAAAAGAAGAAATTACTGATTGCCATGTCATGTATGGACCACCAGGGGGCAGATGCTTAATGAATGCAGCAGCTGGGGCTCATGGCTGGCAAGTGCAGTTGCAGTGGCTGGAGCTTCTTCCCACCTCTGTGGCAGCACTAAGGATGTACGACTGACTGCTTAGGACCATGGAGACTGGGCCTAAGCAGTCAGTCAGACATCCCCCAAGGGCCTCCCACTGCGAGAGAGTGCAAACCGATGTGAGGGATCACCTGAGTGCATGACTTTTTGTGCACCGGGGCTCTAGTTTCTTAATATTTCAATATCTAATATAAAAAATAACATATTTTAACAAATATACTTTATAACATGTTACATTTCTAAAATAAGGTTATGCAGTGTGCTCTGGGTATTTCATCACTATATATAATGGTGATTCTAGGTACAACCCATTTCAAGTTCTGAACACCATACCAATGGGCTTTGAATTCAGTTGGCCAAATATCTCCTAATCAAAGTAGTATTTTCCCTCTCTATTTTTCAGTATAGTAAGCTAAGAGAAGTTAGTCAATTAAAAATTGTTATTTAAAATAATAATAGAAAGATGAAAAATTTTGGCTGAAATTAGAGTTACCTGCAAAAAAATATTCCATCCACAATTGAGGCCTTCATGCATGTCAAAGATTAAGACCCAATACATATGAACTCACAACTGAAGATTATCAAACTCAAAATGATGCTCATTATCATGAGGTAAAGCTGAAAAGGTAAAGATCAATTTTAAATATTGAAATGACCAGATATGAACTATAAAAATTATATATGACACTAGAGGCCCAGTGCATGAATTTCATCTCTCAGCCCAGCCTGTACCTTCTCCAATCTGGGACTCCTCAAAGGATGTCCTATTGCCCATTTAGGCCCTATCCCCTGCAGGCCTGGTCCCCTCAACTGATCTTCCCTGCAGGCCCAGTCACTCCCAACTTCCCTCCTGTGCCAACCTGGTCACCCCTAACTGCCTTCCCCTACAGGCTTTATTACTCCCAAATGTCCTCCCTTGTAAGCCTGGTCCATTCCAACTGCACTTCCCTGCTGGCCATCTTGTGGTGGCCATCTTGTGTCCATATGGGGGTAACCATCTTGTGTGTTGGAGTGATGGTCAGTTTGCATATTACACTTTTATTAGATAGGATAGAGGCCTGGTGTTCTGGTGGGAACCAACGGTTTGCTCTGAAGGGTCCCGGATCAGGCTGAGGGTTCCCTTGGGGTGTGTGGCAGCATGGGCAAGGGACCTGTGGTGGTTTTCAGGCCAGCCACACTCCCTGGTGACCCAAGTAGAGTCCCTAGTATCTGGGATTTATTTATCTTCTATAGTTGAAACTTTGTAGCCTTGAGCAGAGCCAAACCTCCTGCTTGCTCCATGGCCATAGCCATTTTTGTTGGGATTTATTTATCTTCTATAATTGAAACTTTGTATTCTTAAGTGGAGGCCTGGGCCAGCCAGGATGTGCAGAAAGCTTGGCTTCCTCCATTGCCAGGAAAACCCAAGCCTCTGGATCACTCCATGGCCACAGCCATCTTGGTTGGGTTAATTTGCATATTTGCTCCTGATTGGCTGGTGGGCATGTCTTGTAGGTATAGCAGAGTGATGGTTAATTTGCATATTACTCTTTTATTAAGATAGGATGTTTATACAAATAAAATCCTAGGTGACTCTCATGCCCTCATGTCATCACAAGATGGCTGCCCCCATGTTGTCACAAGATTGCCACCCCACATCATCAGAAAAGGGCCAGCAGGAGAGGGCAGTTGTGGGTGATGAGGCTGGCAGGGTAGGGCAATTGACAGTGAACAGGCCAGCAGGGGAGGGCAGTTGGTTGTGACCAGGTTGGCAGGGGAGGCCATTTGGGGGCAATTGGGCCAGAAGGCAATGATAGTTGGGGGTGATTGGGCTGGCAGCGGAGCAGTTAGGCATCAATCAGGCCAGCGGGGAAGTGGTTAGGGGGTGATCAGGCTGGCAGGTGAGTGATTGGTATCTACAATTAGGCATAATCAGGCAGGCAGGTGAGTGATTGGTATCTAGCAGTTCCCAATTGTGAGAAGGATGTCTCAATCCTAATTTAGGCCTGATCTCACAGGGTCTTAAATGGAGAAGATGCAGGCTGGGATGAGGAATACTCCCTGTGCACGAATTTTGTGCACTGTGCCTCTAGTTTAATATTAATAAAGGTGTAACTATAATATTGCCCAAACATACAGGAGAGAAATTTTTTTTTATAAATGGAAATGATATATATGAAAAAAAAGCAATGAATGGGCTAATATTTCATTCAGCTGAAGAGGGTCTTTGTAGATGAGAAAATAAATCTGAAGAATTTATTTCAAATATAAGAAAGGGATTCAGAATAAGAATGAATGGGAAAGACTTTAAGAGTTAGGGAAATACCAAAAAAGAGAAATTCTGAAATATATTTAAGGGACAAAGTTGCTTTTTTCAGTTAGAATTTGCAATCACATCTAAGAGAACACATAGGCTTTAATCTAGTACTATGTTACTTTACAGAAGGATATGAGGTAGAAAGTACAGCATGTATAGTATCTTCATTTAATCAGAAGGCACCACAGCTACTCAAGTACCCAAAATGTATGAGGGCCACATAGTAGATAGAGACTCTATTTCCCATCTAAGTATATCACTAGAAGCCCGGTGAAGAGATTTGTGCACTGGTGTGGCCCCTCCACCTGGCCTGCACCTCTCCCATTCTGGAACCCCTTGGGGGATGTTGGAGGCCTAGTGCACAGTTCCACCTGATCCCTGCAGGGGCTCTTACTCTGGCTCTCTCTCCTTTCTCTCTCTCTCCCCACCTCCTTTTCTCTTTTTCTCCCAGTCTCTCTAAAAATCAATGGGAAAAAATAACTTTAGGTGAGGATTAACAACAACAACAACAAAAAATAGAGTTGTGGGAAATTTTCTTTTCAAATATTACACAATCTAATGACTATGTATAGGAGTGAATATATCTATGGATTATTTTTCTGTTACATTAATCTCCTATTGACTTAATTCACCTAGCTTTTTAATAAGTCTTAAACTCAGGTCTGTAAATAATCCTACTCTGTTCTTTCTGAAGATGGTTTTGAATATTCATGTTAATTTTAGAATCAATTTGTCATTTTCTAAAAACACCCAAATTGAGAGTTAGAGATTTCTAAGCTTTTTGTGATAGATGTTTTAAAAAGGTTACTCTGGAACCCACGTAGGGAATGGATCAGTGTACAGTAAGAATACAGTAGGGAATCCAGGTTAGCACAGTGGTCCTGGAGAGGAAGACAGAAATCAGGCCCATAGGATAGCAGTGAGATGGACAGGATTGGATGGGTTTAGGCTTGGCTTTACAACCCATCCAATAAGAAAAAAGTCAAATCAAGCATATGAGAGTGTGGCTTAGACATTTAAGGCATTTATGAATATAATTAAAATATGATGTCACAGGCAAAGATGTAAATTTTGGATTCACCCGACATGCAAATTTAACCTGTACAAACCATGATTATATGAGACATGCATGGGACTACCTTGTTAAATTTTGGGGGAAAAGTGTTACATGCTATTTTGGGAGATGATAGGAGGCTAACCAAATTAGTCTGCATAGGAACCTTGAAGTTGAATTTGAAAGCATGATGATCTGTAATTATAATGCTCATTCTGTAAGCCTATTTAATCAGTCTAGGTGTATAATAAGCCAAAACGCATATATGCCTTGTGAATAAATGTTATTCAGGGTAAAAATCAGTGCTAAACGAGTTTGATGTGGTAATGGGTAGGGTGGGTGGCTCATCCTTAAATTAAGAGAATCGTGTTAAAGAAGTAAAATTGGCCTCAGCTAAGGTAAAACTACCAGCACCTGCATTATAAAATCTCAGAATTTCTCTTCCTTCTATGTGTGCATGTGTGTGTGTGAACAATAAGTCAGAAGCTGGTTTCTGTTTCATCCAAAAATCAGCATACTAACAATGTTAGCTCTAACAATTTCCCTATATGTAACCTTCTTAGCAAAAGACTGAAAATGTAAAATTATAAAAAAGGTTATTTTCTAAAAATTTCAGGAGAAGTAAGAAGCTTAACCTTTTGACTGGTTCTAAAAAGCTGAATGTCACTTGACAAGGGAAGGGGAAATTATTAGATATAAAATCTTCATTCATCACACACAAGTTACATGAGCACATCCTATACACACTATACAAATTCCTACTTAATGACCTCATCTGTAAACAGTCCAATCAACATCTTGCTCCAATGCCTTCCTGTTTGCTAGACTTAACAATTGCAGGTCCATTATAAATATATTCTTTATGATCCTTTTTCCTGTATATCATATAAATGTCTCAAGTCATAGGAACAACCTAGAAGTGAGGGTATTTTCAATAAATAATACTCTAGGTCAGGTATTTTTCTACTCCATTGGGCCAAAGTTCTGAGGGATAGAGAGAACTAATAGGGCCATGTTCTCTTAGACATTCATAAAGGCCAGGAATAAATCCATAATAATTACACTATGGGGAGCTGTAAAGAAACACTTTGGTGCATATCAGGCCTATAGTTATCGAAGTGCCACTAAAATACCATTTCCTGTTTGCAGAACTATTCAGTCACAGAATTTTTCCATATAGAAATTCTTGATAAAATATGAGTGGCATACCTTGTCTTTTAATGATATCCCTGAGTACAGTTTTAACAATATAGGGAGGATTTTCATGCAGGTGAGGATGTAGAAAGCAAAAAGAAATAGTTTGAAAGTTGGATGATTAACCAAGGGTTATATTTATAGATACCCTATCATTTTGACCCAGGCTGTTAAAAATGTTTGTTTGCATAGTGCACACAAAACTGTGTAGCCTACTGTGGCACTTTGAAGAAAAAAAGATGAAACCAGACTTGTTTTCAGAGAGTCTACAACTTATTTGGAGCCTGCCACTCATATAGCCAAAATTTCAAAATAACGCAGCATTTTCTTAACTTTGGAGCATGTGGCTAACAGAGGTCTACTCAATAAGCAACCTGCCCTTAGGCTTTTATGAAAGAACCATAATTTCATTCTGTTCAGTGATATATCCTGTTGAAATATCCCCTTTCTTGGACTAGCTAGAACTTGGGAGCAGTCATTTGGCACATTTCTAGCCATTGGCATGTAAACAAAACATCCCATCTGGGTACCCAGGAAAGTCACGCTGCAATAATAAAAATGAATACATTCAGTGGGCAGCAACTCTTTGCCATTTGCTTTTTCTGTCCTTAATCCTTTCTTTCTGAAGTACGGATGCAATACCTAAAAATGGAACAGCCATCCTGGGACAAGGAGGACAAAAGACACAGGCCCAGAGGGCAAAGTGGACAAGTAGAATAAATCTGTCACTCCAGGGGCATCATGAAGCCACCATCATAGCTATGGCATGCCTAACTTTGGACTTCTTTTTATGTGAGGAAATATGTCTATTTGCTTAAATGTCAGACAACTAAATCCAATCCTAACTGATAACTATGTTATTAAAGTTAACATATGAGTCATGTCATTAATGCTAATAAAATCTTAAAATTCTCTGAACACTATCATTTATTTCTCACAACAACCCTATTGGATTAAGTGATGGCATTCACTTTTCTGACGAGGAATCTGAGACAACCCATAGAGGTTGTGTCTGTCTTGGGACCATAGTTCAGCATATCATGTTATCTATTCAATATCAGTGGTTTCCTTAAAATCTATTAACTAAATAATGTTAATTTCTATAAAAAAAACCAACAAACAAAAATATTTGCGTGATGTAGGTCTTATCATTCTATAATATATTCGGGCTACAATATCTTACTTGAAGTTCACAATTTTAGAATGGAAATAAGAATTTATAATTCATATTTTACAGCTGCAGAAGTTGAGTTTAGAAGGTAATGAGCCTACTCAAGGAAATGAAGGAGGTGGAACAGGTGTATGCCCTGGAACCTCAAAGTCAGTGCTTTTATAGGCCTGGTTACTCAGTCAAGTCTCTTTCCTTTCTCTTTCCCCAGTGAGGCTCTCTGTTTGGACCTGAAAGTGATTCGTTGAGGAAGCTTAGTCAGCTCTGAGGATCCAATGCCAAGTTGGTTGTGCCAGTGACTCCTAAGGAATTCTGATCAGAGAGGGAGACTTGTCCCTAGCAAGCTTTGACCTCCTTCCAACCCTGCACCTCAAGCTGATGAAAGGAAGGGGGGCTTATCAGTGTATATCCAACAATTGAATGTTGTGACACACGCAGATGCTTAGAGGGAAAGTAGAGTCATGAGGGCTGCAACAGAGCCAGCGAAACATACAGAGGAAGGTGCTGGCTGACATCTGAGAAGACTGTCTCAGTTATGTCTAGAGCCTTCCAAGGTGAGTCTGAGGTTCGCTGGTGGTCTGTCTGAGTTTTCCCATTTTGCCAAATGTGTTCAGTGGATTTGGAAAATGAAATATTTATACACCACGTACACCCTGCCAGTCTGATTGCCACTATACACCCCACAGAGGCACAATGTTGAATAAACAGGAAAGTTTTTGTCGAGCCCACCTGCTGGGCGCCTTTCTCCAAGGCTGAGTCAACACAGCAATGGTTATATGATCTATTTGAAAGTCTAGAGGGTGGGGGGTGATCTTTACCAGATTTATTAGGCAAGGATGGCTTTAGGGGCTTTCAATTTTCAGCATATATAATGTTGCATTACTCTAATTCAAGTATTATATATATATATATATTGTTTAAAATCTAGAATTAAATAAATGTTACATAAAGTCTATTAGTTGCTATACACATGCAGGAAGGGATGAATTTCATGAAGTCTTAGGGGGATTTAAAACCAAGCCCAAATTTAAATTAGGACGCACATTGCATATGGCGCAAGGGCACACTTTGGTCATTGCTTTCAGATTATTTTTTACATTTTTAAGAAAACACATATCTTTTCTGTTGTTTCTCGGTGGGCACCAAAAGCATCTGGAGTCATTTACATTTATTTATGTTTTATTCTAACTAAAATGGCTCAGCTGAAAAGCATTTCAAAATTTATTTAAGGAAAAATAAAACTGACTGGAGACTCACATGCCAGATTTTAGCCCAGAGCAAAGTGTCATAGCTGATTCCTAAATGAAATGGAAACACTGACAGGCTCTTGATCCTGGCAGTGTAATAAGGATAACAGGTACAAACAATAGCTTAAGCTAATAATAGGTAACATTTTCCAGGTTTTGTTATTAAAGGTCCCTCATGACAAACAAGCTTTTTCAAGTTTCTCCAAGAAAACTTTGCTTATAAGATAAAAAGCCAAAATTCAGCCAATTTTCCATTGCAATAAAATATGATTCCTCTTTTGTTTTTATAATGTTAGATCCTTTCTGCAAGCTCCCCAGTATTAGAATATGTATTTCTAGGTATCATGCTTTTCTTTAAAAGAGACTCCATTGGCATCAATAAAAGGAGGTCATTTAAAAATATATTACCAACGTTCCTTTTAATGCAGGTTAGATGTTTACAAGGTCTTTTAAAAATGAGTATTTTTAATGAAATATCCCTTACCTCACTGGTTTCCCATATTACTTCCACTTGTAACATGATTCTTTAGTGTTTGCATTTTATTGGAATTCCTCACATGCTGCCATTGTAGTTTGTGTTTATTTGAAGTGGCCACATATTCATGTCTATTTGTTTTGTTGTGTTCTTATTATTAATGTCCCTCCCGCAGAGAAATGCAAAACCAGGCAGGAGGTTGAGTGCATGGATTTGGGAGAGGAGAGCGATGTTTTGATCCTGGCTCACACACTCCTGAGCTTTCTCCAGTGTAGGTAGCATTCTAATTCTTTTTAAATGAAACCTAAAATAGTAGCAAAATCAAAGAGTGAGTCTGGAAATGAAAGGAGATGAGGGGCTTAACACAACTCCTGGCTTAAGGCAAATGCTTTATAAAGCTTTGCTAGAATCATTTACTGTGTAATTTTTTTTTAAATAGCATATAACATAATTTCCCCTCATCAAGCACCAGTTAGCCAACTGTTCTGAACTGAAGTGTTTATCGCTACTATTTTACAGAGGGATTATTGCCATTATGAATTTCTATACTTACAAGGAGCTGTTTCTGGCCTGTGCCAAAAAATACTATCTTGCCATCATAATTTTATAAGATGCTTTGAAAGCTAATTGTCCAAGTCCTCTAATCTTGTTGGTTTGTTTTAATAAGTATATTGGCTCTAATAGTCTCATTTACTCATCTACATATATGTTAGAATCTACCTGTGTCAAATTCTGTGAAGAACCTCATTGCAACATGTGCTAAAAATTCAGATTCTATAAGTCAATTTGATACAATTGTCATCTTTTTGATTTTGATTCTTTCTTTTCATAATCATGGCATTGTTTTCTACTTATTTCAATTGTTGTATATACATATGTATACACATGCATATATATTCATGAACACACGCCTGTGTATATTCCTATATACCAGTGGTCGACAAACTGCAGCTTGCGAGACACATGTGGCTCTTTGGCCCCTTGAGTGTGGCTCTTCCACAAAATACCACAGCCTGGGCGAGTCTATTTTGAAGAAGTGGCATTAGAAGAAGTGTAAGTTTAAAAAATTGGCTTTCAAAAGAAATTTCAATCGTTGCACTGTTGATATTTGGCTCTGTTGACTAATGAGTTTGCCTACCACTGCTCTATACCTTCCAATAATACTGCTTGCATCGATTTATGAAAGAGTATTAGATTAATATTTTTTATTTTATCCTGAAATTTGTTTTCCTGTTTGTTGGGGGTAGAAATTTAATTAACTGTTATTAATTCTAAATAAAATTAAATATAGATTATGATTGTTTGGTGATTAGACATTTTCTGCAATATTTAGAATGTTGAATAAAATTTTTAAATAAGAATGAATAGTAAGCATACTTTCTTATACCTGTTTTTAAGAGAAAAGTCCATTAGTTTACCATTATGTATATTATTTGGTTTGGCAGATAATCTGGTTAAGAAAGTTCTTCATTTTGCCCTGCCTGGGTAGCTCAGTTGGTCGGAGTGGCATCCCATGCACTGAAAGTTTATGGGTTTGATTCTGGATCAGGGCACATACCTAGGTTGTGGATTCAATCCCTGGTTGGAACACATACAGAAGGCAACAGATCAATGTTTCTCACATCAATGTTTCTCTACCCCTTCCTCTCTCTCTAAAATCAATAAAAGGATACCCTCAAGTGAGGTTTCAAAAAAGAAAACAAAGTTGCCCATTTTGTGGAATTTATGATTTATTTACTTGTAAGTATTGAGACTCATATGGCTTTCTCCTTTGATCCCTTAATTTGATGAATTGTATTTGTAGAATATTTTCTAAAGTTAATCTACAAATATAATTTATCAAATTAAGTTAAGGAATTAAATTAAGGAATTAGATTATTCAACATACGCTTATTGACAACTTTCTATATAAGGTCCTGGTCTAAGTATGTGGGCTTAGCAGCAAACAAAACAGACATACCTTAACAGAGCTCATACTATAGTTGGAGAAGATCATTGTACATAATTTTTTAAATGAAATTGGTAATATATTGCACAATCATAATCACAATGGATGGAAATCAGAAAACTAACTTGTTCATAATAATTATAATAAGTATATTTCTAGATTTGTTTGCCAATATTTTGTTTAAGATATTTGTGATTTCATGAATATGGTTGGTCTACCATTTTTCTTTTCTCCTGCGATGTTTATTTGGTTTGGATAAAGTATCATGAGCCTAATAAAATGAGTTTAGAAGCATTTCCTCATTTGAATTTACTTTTGTATTGTATTAGTTTTTTTTAACAGCAAACTAATTTGTATATGTTTTCTTTAATCAAGTAATGAGCAAAATTTCCCCAAATATATTCATATGTAGAATATGTAAACTAATTATCTCTTCTGTCTGACTCATATCAGGAATTGCAATAAGTTCAGTAATATTTAGCATTTCTTAATTAAATATAATTTATGTCATTGCATCTGTTCATATTTGGATTTTTTGAATTTTTTATGCCAATGCACAAAATAATGTGAAGTATTTTCTGTTATCAACATTTGTATTCCAGAATGTCATCAATTTTAATAGTGGTTACAGCTAATTGGAGAACATTCCCATGCTCACATTATTTTTTAAATTATCTTCTTCAGTGCTAGACATGGCCTTGCTAAGATCAGGATCATGTAGATTATGCATTAAACACAGAGTTGTTTTCATTTTCATATATTTTTATGCAGGAAGACAGTAATTATTAATTTTAAAAATTAAGTTTCAATTTAGAATCCTTAAATCTATTTCATTATTCATGTTACAATAAATATGTGCCAATGCTGCTAGTTATTTAACAAACTATTTTCATCACCAAATTATTTCTAATGTAATAAATTTAACAAAAATATTTTGAGACAAAACAAAGGTTTTCATTGTTTCAACATGTGCAAGATGGGTTAAATAGTCTAACAACTTTCTATAGATACCATCTTTACACAATTAACAGAATGTAACTGAAATATATAATTTTCAACAAAAGTAACTAATAATTTAATATTCAGATTTCAAATTTTATGTGATTTAATCCAAATTCAAAACAGCTTATTTGTTTCAATGGGATCTGCAGGATAGTCTTTCTATTTTTCCTAAAATTCATTTGTTGTGACTTAAATGGTAGATAGAATGTTTATATCATGTCTTATCAGTGAAGTATCTTTTGTTATATAATGGCCAAATTTGAAGCTCTGAAGTCATTTCCTATTTTCTGGAATTTTGTCTAATTTCTTAAAAACTGTATTTACTTATGCAGATAATTGCATTTAGTTTTTATTGTAAAGTTTTTGTTTTGTTTTGTTTTGTTTTCTGATAGTACTTTGAGCATGTATTTCTCTAACCCAGTGATCTTCAACCAGTGTGTCACAGTACTGGCGAGCCTAAAAAAACTGAAATATTTAGTACCTAACTTTGTCAGGAATACTAACCTCTTTTCCCTTAGATTGTTAAATAAAATAAATAGTGACAATAATAAACATCCAGTGTAAATGAATCAGAATGATGCCTATTTTTTGTTAAATTGGCAAAAAATATATTTATTTATATGCAGAACTTTAGTAATTAGCTTATGTGTCTCATAAGATGAAAAAGGTTGAAAATCGCTGCTCTAACCAGTGGAGACATAATATAAAAGTTTAGTACTGTAACACACAATTTGTATAAATATAAAATATTATCTATGACACCAAAAAATTGTTAGAGCAATTAAATTTGTATTCATGGCATTTTTATTTTATCAAATAATTACATGCTATAATAAAATTAGAGAATCATTAGGTATTAATGTCGATGCTATTAATACACTCAACTTTGTGACTTATTAATGGTAAATGAAAATTAGTTACTTCTTATCAATGGATATTAAAACAAAAGTAATTGTGGATTTAAATTAAGAGCTTGATTATTATTCTGTAGCATAAAATGAGCAGTACCCCTGACATGTTTGGCTCAGTGGATACAGCATTGCCCTGCTGACTGAAGGGTCTCAGGTTCAATTCCAGTCAAGGGCATAGGCCTGGGGTGCAGGCTTGATTCCCAATAAGGGGTGTGCAGAAGGCAGTCAATTAATGATTCTCTCTAATCATTAATGTTTCCATCTTTCTTCCCCTTTCCCTTACTCTCTAAAACCAATAAAAATATGTTATTAAAAAAAATGAGCAGTCAACCACATGACTATAATGTAAAATATATTAAATCAAAGATCTAGTACAAGTAGGGGATTTAGATACTCATCAATAGGCACATTGAATAGAAGATGATTTTTAACATTTAATTATATTTATTTTAAATATTTTTAATGTGGTAGGCCTGCAATGTATTTATTTTCTCTAATTCAGGCCTCCTTTGTAAATGCAGCAAGAAAAAAAATGTACTATTGCAATAAAACAAGACAATTTATTTTCTTCTTCAAAAATCTTAATATAGTGATTTATTCGAATACACCATTTTTCAGTACCTATTTTATCATATAAATTATCTCTCTTTACATTTAGCAAAGTCATAAAAAAATAATTTCCAAATTAATGAGGAAGACTACTATATGGCCAGTGCCTCCTGCAACATGGCTGTTGGGGACAGTCTGCCATAGACAGCCTGCTATGGTGTCTCCTACTCTGAGATTGGTCCACAGAAGGTATCTACAGACAAATCCATCCATAGCATTTCACAAAAGTAGCCAATGACCTTTTTTAAATTTTTTCAAATATATCTCGAGTTATTTTCAATTGTTTATCTTTGTATAAATTAGCCACTCTTTGCCTCCCACACGGTAAAACTCAAAATATACTCTGGTTTCTTAACTAAAGAAGGAAATAGTCTTCTGCCTGGTGTTGAATTGAAGAATCCTGGAAGTGTGAAAACAAATAATACTAGAGTCTCAAAAACTCAGAACTCTGTGGCATCACCAACCAATTCAACGCCATAACTTTATATAAAGTTTCATTGATCGAGCAGAAGGCTCTCAATGTTGGAGAAGTTTTCAGATATGCAGCAGAGTGCACTAGGCTCAGAGAAAAGGTATTTTATTATTGCCCCAGTTTGCCAAAGTTAAGGCTAAATTATTTTCTTAGACAAAAGAAAATTATTTGATTGAGTGAACTCTGAGGATCCTGTTATGTAAGAGGAGCCTGAAGTTAGATGGAAAGGAAATCAGATTGTCACTGCGGACAAGGATGGGGAATAAATTTGCTGATGCAGGGCTGGAGGGCATATTTAATAGCTTTTTCCCTTTTCATTTTCCATTTTTACTGACTTGCCCTTCATAATCAAGAATGTGTCATTGAGCTTTGGGATTGGCAGATAAGACGTGAAATGTGTTTTCATCAGAGGAGAAAAATCTAATGTGAACAAACAGCAGCAACAACAAAAGATGACAGAAGATAAACCATCCATATGCTATGAAAAAGAAAGCTGATACAAAAGATAAGCCAGCCATATACTATGAAAAAGAAAGCTGATTTTAAAAAAAATAGATTTTAAGATGAATACATTATTAGAAATTTTAAAGAATTTAATTCCATCAGAAGTTATAATAAGCACTTATTTAAATTAACCTATTGAATATCTCTTAATTTATAAACAAAAATTTAGAGTGTAGAATTTAGTAAATCCACCATTAGTGTGAGATATTTAAATAAATTATTATTGATAATTAATAGAACAAAAACATTTATAAAAATATAGGAACTTTTAACAACAAAATTAGAAGCTCAGTTTAATGGATAAAGCCTGCTCATTAATAAGCAATTTGTGATAAAGAAGTAGTTACAAAACTATAAAAAATGCAAAACCAAACAAAAAGTGTCCATATTCTTCAGGGCTTGCATGTAAAATTTGTAAAATTTGATGGTATCTTAGATTACATTTTCTCAAGACATTAGAAAGTATCAGAATCATGTGAAGTAATTAAAAATCAACAATCAAAATATACTTAACAAAACAATGATTGAAAAAAATATAAACATTGTTCTGAATAATTCATCTATCACAGAAGAAAGCATACTGCAAAATTGAATATACTTGGAACTAAAAAAATAAACACACTTCCTACTGGGCTTGAACAACAGAATTTCTCTTTTCAGAATTCTGGAGGCTACAAGTCCAAGATCAAGAAATCATCAGATCTGGTTTCTCCCAAAGTCTCTTTCCTTGGGTGGCAGACAACTACCTTCTCCTTATATCTTCACAAGGCCTTCCATTCTTCCATGTGTGTCCCTAGTGGATCTAAATTTCCTCTTCTTATGATAACACCATTCAAATTCGATTAAGGTCCAACCTAATGGTTTCACTGGAACTTAATTACCACTTTAAAGGTCCCATCTTCAAATACACCTACTATTTGAGGTACTGGGGTATATAATGCTACATAGGATACAGTTAAGCCCCAACCAAGAAGAAAGTCTGACCCTGGATAGGTGGCTCAGTTAATTGGATCATTGTCCCATAGACCAATAGATTGTGAGTTTGACCCTTGGTCTGTGTGTTTACAAAAGACAATAAACTGATGTATGTGTTTCTCTCATATTGATGTTTCTCTCTCTCTTTCCCTCTCTTCCTCTCACTCTAAAAATCAGTAAAAACATATCCTCTTATGAGGATTAAAAAAAGACTGCTCAGTAATGAGCAATTTGTGATAAAGAAGTTATTACTAAACCATAAAAAAATGCTACCCAAATGAGCATAAATAAAACAGACAATAAAGAACAGAAAAGCAATGGAATATAAACCAGAGATACATGAGAGAAAAAAAAAGACCAAGAAAAAAATCTTTAAAACCATAAAAATAAATAAGTAAACAAATATCTGGCTTAATTATTGAAAAATAGCCCTAGCCAGTTTTGTTCAATTGTTAGAGTGTCAGCCTGTGGACTGAAGGGTCCTAGGTTTGATTCCAGTCAAGGGCACTTACCCGAGTTGTGGGCTCCATCCCCAGTACGGAGTGTGAAAGAGGCAGCCAGTCAATAATTACCTCTCATGATTGATGTTTCTATCTCGCTCTCCCTCTCCCTGTCTCTCTAAAATCAATAAAAATATTAATGAAGAAAAAAAACCACAATGAAACAAAACTGAAAAATAAATAAATAATATTAGGAATAGGAAAAAAAAAAAAAAAAGACACAACAGCTCTAAGGAACTTCTCTATCCAAAAACATCAGTAAAATATCTCCTACTAATTTTTACTGGGAAATTGTTTTCTGCATTTGATAGCCAAATCCCCCATTCCTTCAGAGTAGAGGCCATTTATTTCTCTCATTCCCCACAGTGTGTGGCTAGGGAACAGGTATCATTCTTCCCCCCAACTATACTTCAATATCATAGTCTCTTTTTCTCCCACCAAGCTCCTTTTAATAGCCGTTACTGTCCTTCTTTGTTGCTATCACTCATTTACCTCCTTGATGTATCTTACTTGCTGAAGATGCCAACACTTGGTGTTTCATTGACATTTTTCATGTTTGCTCTTATCCTCTTTCTTGGTGATTTTAATGTATTGGATTTTCTGAATGACACTTTGACACCCAGTGCTTAAATATAATTAATCTCCTCATATACAGTGGTCTAGTCCTTCACCTTAATTTGACCATTGTAAGAGTTATACCACTGATTTTGTTATTACTTCTGAAATCTCATGTCTCAATATTGAAATTTCTCACACTAGTTCCTCTTCTTCCAGGTGACCTACTTTTCTTCTTATCCAACAATCCTCTTGCCTTCTTCATTGGTCTGCCCTAGACTTTCTATGAAATATTTTTTGAGGTCATTAATTCCTTCTTTATTATGATATCCTAATATACCAAAAGCCAGGGGCTGTCATGTCAGATGATGAAACAGCAGGCTGTGTGGGGCGACCAGGCCAGCAGGGGGAGACAGTGAGGGCTGACCAAGCTGGCAGGGAGGCACTTAGGGGTGACAAGGCAGGTAAGCAGGTGAGTGGTTAGAGCCAGCAGTCCAAGATTGTGAGAGGGATGACCAACTGCCAGTTTAAAATCTAAACTGGCAGTTGGACATCTCTTGAGGTTCCCTAATTGAAGAGGATGCAGGCTGGGCTAAAGGACCCCCTCCCATGCATGAATTTCATGCACTGGGCCTCTAGTATCATTATAACTATTTCCTTGAAAACACTCACAAATCTTTTGCCCCAATCTTGCTATATTGTTCTTACTTAAAGACATGAAATATATATAAACACCTACTTCTCTGTGTTTGTGCTCAAGAAATTATACGTGGCTAATGCAGTGAGAGGCAATGTAAACATGAACTGAACAAGCACAATTTGAACTTAGCACTTTGAATACCAAATGGGACATTTTTTCCATTCGTTTTTATGTTCATTCTTCAATCTCCCCAAGTAATTATTTTACACCTTCCACTCTCTTCTAAAACCTTAAACATCCATCCACCCAATGATTAGAAGCAATTGAAAGAAATCTATTTTGCCATGTTACTACTGCACAATCTCTCATGTATCTCATCTCATACTTTCTTGCTTTCTTCAATTATAAAATATGATATCTCAAAAAGTTGTTCTTTCCTGTTTTTTCAAGGTCTGATTACTACTATTGAATGTCATCTAAAACATGATTTATTTTCATTTCTATTCCTTTGTTCCTAGTGACATATAAACACGCTCTAAGATTTTCCATCATAAAAATGCACATTAATGACAAAACATACTTCAAATCCATCTCTCTGATCCTCTTACTAGTAAAACATTTTAAAGTGTTGACTATCACTGCTATTCTACATGTCCTTCATATTTCTCTTCCTCTTGATCTAACAAGGTTTTTCTTTCCAACATACTTCCGCTACACTAATTGAGATTCTCAGTAACTTGCATGCTACCAAGTGTAAAAGTCAGCTCTTCATCTTCTTTTCCCTCTCAGCAATATTTGATTTAGGCACTCACAGTCTACTTGTTTAAGCATTTTTCTTTTGCATTTAGAGATAGAGTACACTTTCACTTTTTCTCTGAACTCTACTCTTATTTTCCTTTATTAAAAATATAGTTTTTATTGATTTCAGAGAAGAAGGGAGAGGAAGGGAGAAATAGAAACATCAATGATGAGAGAGAATCATTGATTGGCTGCCTCCCCATACCCCATTCTCAGGTTTGAGCCTGCAACCTGGGCATGTGCCCTGACCAGGAATCAGACCGTGACCTCCTTGTTCACAGGTCAACACTCAAACACTGAGCCACTCTGGTCAGGCATTACTTTCCATTTTTAAACTTCCTTTGCTAACACCCCCTCTTCACCTTTAACTATTGGGATATAACTGATGTATTGGAATTGGAATATTATTATGTAATATAATTTGATCATCAGTTTTCCTCTCTTCCCATATTTTATACATCAGTGACAACAACATAATAGCAGAGAGATTTCAGCAATTAGCTAGTCTATACTATGTGCCTGGCATTTCCAAGTCCTTTCCCAATATTAATTCAACCTATATTTCAATGATTCCCAAATATTGTCTCCAGCCATGTTCCATTGCAGTCCAGTTTCGTATACGCCACTTTATGCTTACCATCTATTGAATAGTCATTCTTTCAAAATTAACATTGGCAAAACTCTGCCCTGCCACCACAGTAAATGTCATTACAATATACTCAGTTAATAAAAGAACTAGAATTCAAGTTTAAACCTTCTCTTTCTGTTTCTTTGTTTTGTTTTCTGTTTGTTTTGCCCTTTGAATCCAATCTATCAAAGAACCCCATTGGATTGGTCTCAAAACATATTCTGATTTTTTTTCCATATCTTTCCATCTCCTTTGTTCTCCTCATTCAAAAACATCCCCATTTTTTGCCTGGATTACCTCAATCAACTCAGAACTTTTAATTTGATTTTAAACTCTTGTATAATCTCTTCCATGCAGAGCATCCAAGAGTAATCTCTCCTTTTTATTTTTTAGAACACAAATTATGCCACATCACTATCCTACCGAAAATTCTCAATTGCTTCCAATCACATGGTTTACAATGTAATTGTAAATGATATCCCAATATACACTGTTTGGATATCATATACAATTACATTTAGTAGGCCATTGTAAATGTAAATCCTGATGACCTGTATGTAAGGATTTCATGGAAAGGATATGGCATGGCATCTTCCAATGTTCCTAACTGTCATCTTGCTACACTGCAGCCACATGGGTCTTGTTCTCTTAGTAAGACACACTAAATTTGTTCCTGCCTTAGGTCTTTTGCACTTCCCAACTGTTCCTAGCCTAGAAGATTCTGTGTCATATTTTGCCAGTCTGATTCCTTCCCCTCACCAAGTCTGAGGTGTAACGTTGCTGACCATCTATAGTAAATTGGCCTCTCCCTTGGCCTGGATACAGCATCTCTCTACTTTTTAAAAATCTTTTAATAGTTACTGGCTATATAATATTACTTAAAATTCTCAATAATTCCTTGGTATAAAACATTACTATTAATGTTTTTATATGAATGATGAAATCATGGTTCAGATTAGTTAATTTATCTATGTTCAACAAGATTTAAGCAGCAATGCTGTTTGTTCCCCCAAATCATTGTCATTAAAACTTGCCATACTGACTCCCTATATGTACAGATTATACAGAGCACACACATATGTACAGATTGTCTCGTACTTCATTTCAACTATATATATATAGGCCAGCCTACTCACTGTAGAAAGCATTAGGGCAAAGTATCTCTATCCTTTTTTAAATAAGAGAACACTCAACTTTTGTTCAGGGTGTGATCAATGATTGTGATTTTCAAATACCAGGCTTTCAGATTTAAGCTAGGTAACTCTCACATGCTTGGGTTTAAATCATTAAGCCCAGCAAATCTGACTGGCCCTAGAATGAGAAAGTTAGAACACAAACCAAGTTTTTCATACTAATGTTTACATTCTTTTAAAAAGCCTTCAGTGTGATCACCTAGGGAACTGAGTATTCCATTAGTTGAAAAATGCATGTATATTGTATTTACAATATTCTGAAGATGAAGGGGTGTGAAGTATTTCAAAAGCCATAACAATTTAGCAAACAATAAGTCCTTAACCAGGAACACATGGTTTCTCACACCATGTGTAAAACATTAAAAGGGGAAAGAAAGAAAAAGAGAATGATAAAAGGTATTATGTTACAATACTAAAAAATATTCTGTTTCAAGAATGCTTTTAATAAAAATAAAAGTTGTTCTTGGAATAAACTTTCTAATTACTAATTGTGTTTCTTCCTGGATGTATTTGCTTTGTGTGTGTTAAACACATTGTAAAATATTCACTTGAGTGAACAGATCACTTATCAGATTCAGCTCATGGCCTCCATAAATTACAAAAACGCTTTGGTGGATCATAGGTATAACAGGATAACTGTCCAATAATATTTAGTTCTTTTAACAGAGATAACATGCAATTCGCTTTAAAGGTAAAAAATTGTTGTTGTATGTAATTGTTATTTGTTGTTGTTGCTTCAATTAACTCATCTCTAAGAGAAAAGCCCTTGCAGATTTCTTCCCATATCTACCATCACATAATGTGACAAGTAACCTTCTAAAATGGCTCATAATTATTCTTGTGTCCTACTCCCCATGCCTTTGTCTAGGTGAAAACTGGACCTAGTTAATTGCGTTCATTATTTGAATATGGCAAATGTGATTGGATATCATTTCCAAGCTCAGGCTATGAAAGATAGTGACTTCTGTTTTGTTAACAATCTTTCCTTTACTTCACTCTCTGCTTATTCACTCTGGTGAAACAAGCTACTGTCTGGGAAGGAACTTGTGTCAAGAAAATGAGAGTGACCTCAGGACAATAGTCAGAGAAAATATTCAAATAGCCAAGGGGAACTAGATTCTACCAACAAACAAGCCAGCTTAGATGGAGACCTTTCCCCAGTTGAGCCTTCAGATGACACTGCAGCTTAAATTGACATATTGGTCTAGCTCCAGACCTTTATTTACATTCTATTTCAGCCTCCATGACAACATTTCCCAAACTAGTGCTCACAGATTATTCAGAACGAAAAAAAAGTCCTTTATCATATTAATCGAGGGCAGGTTAGGTATTGTATGGTCTTTTGGAGAGTTGTAACAGAAGCGTGAGTCCAGCCAGTATGGTTCAGTGGTTGAGCAGCAACCTATGAACCAGGAGGTCACAGTTTGATTCTTGATCAGGAAACTTGCCTGGGTTGTGGGCTCAATCCCCAGTAAGGAGGATGAGGAGGCAGCTGATCAATGATTCTTTCTCATTATTGATGTTTATATCTCTCCTTATCAAGTCCTCTCTGAAAATTAAAAAAAGCATTAAAAAAGTTGTGACATCATTATATACCTTTCTTCAACATAGAGTTTCTCAAATGTATTTAACAATAAAACTATCCTCTTCCTCTCTTATTGTTTTTTAAAAGCATTGATTACATTTTATGGTATCAATTTTCTCCCAAAAATAAATTTTAAAAACCCTATTTAGCAAACATTGCTCCAAATATCTATTTTTTTTCTAAAATACACATCAAATTATATCACTAACTTGCTTAAAACACATTTTGTCAACCTTATGTTGTTTACAGAGTAAAGTACAAAGAATGCATCCAAATAAAGCCATCTATGACCTGGCTCAACCTCTTCTTTCTTTCTTCTCAGTTCCTTATGTGACTCACTGACCTGTCTGCTATCCTTATTCTCCACTCCAGTCTTACTATAGTCCAATCAGTTTACTAACTGTTTTTAGTATCAGTATTATTAGTCTCCATTCATGTTTCTCCATGAGTAAACACTCTTGAGCATAAACCTATTTCTATTTTCCAAATGGTCTCACAAATTATAACTCGTTTTCCTACTCATTTTAAGAGTCATTTGTGAAGCAGTTCGATAGCTTGAGGGATGTGGGGGAATTGAATTTGTTTCATTTCTGAAAATGTTCTTTGAAAGTACAATAAATTTTTACAAAAAGTAAGATGCATCCCCCTTTTAATATCTTTGCAACCCTTGTAATTTTGATGGTAAAATCATTTCATGTTCTCATCACACTGAATTTCTCTCTTTTCTTCCTGTCTGTCTCACTCCCATTGTACACTGACCTCAAGAATATTTCTATTATTTTGCTATATGCAATTTTTTATGTCTTTCTACTTATGATAGACAATAACCACTTTAAAGTCAGATAATGATACACTCATTTTTGTACCCTCATGACATTTAATAAATAATGAATGCTCAAACAGCACGATATTCATAAATCAACTTTCTTATTTGTTCAGTTAACATTATTTCTAAATTTAAAATCACTCTAGCTTTCTCTTCCTCAAATAGACACTTCTCCATTAATTCTTATAATTTTTGTCCTGCCTGGTGTATTATATTTGCAAATGAGTGGATTCATGATTTGTTGGGTTGTTATTTGTTTGATCTTTCCTCTTGAGATTCTTAGAGCTTTACTGAGCTTGGTGATGCACTCTCTTTTGAAAGAAACTAAGAACAAAAATTTATGCAATATATTTCAGTAAATTTATAGAAATGTTAACCATCCATGGCTTGGGTTGTACTAGGAAGGCACAATGCATAAACATAAATCAAAAGAGTTTATCTAAATCATGTTTTCCTAATTACTGACTGTCATGTTTAGTTTTCATAAGTACATTCTTTATCCATATACAGATCCAGGTTGTTTAAAGTAATGATTGGCTAGGTATGAATATTAAAATACATATGTAAAAAGAGATGAAAGTTATTTATCTGAAATAAATGCCCACTACTATAAATATTCTTTGATGACATCAGTATTCATGAATTGTGAAACAAGCTGAATTACTGTTGTCTTATTGTATTCCTCACAGATCTAAAAAGAAATTGCAATCATGTTATTTAAAAAGTTTATTTTTATATTGTAATAGAGGCCTAGTGCACAAAATTCATGTGTGGTGTTAGTCCCTAGGCCTGGCCTGCAATCAGGGCTATCTTCCCATGCTGCCACCCATCCCTGGTTCTCTGTTTGCCATTGGCCGATGGGAACCTGCTGGCTGGGGAAAGGGACCAAGAGGTGGTCAGTGCACTTCATAGTGACTGATTGAATGGTCATTCTGGTCATTCCACCATTAAAGGTCAATTTGCATATTGCCCTTTTATTATACAGGAGCATAGCACATTATATCATACCCTTTTGATAAATTTTATCACTTAAACATCTTTATGCATCCTGTGCTTCACCAAAATTTTATTTGCTTTAACATTTTAACTATATACTCTTATATACCCTTATGTAATTAGAAATAAAATGAGAACATGAATAGACTCATGAACAAAATCCTATCATTGTTATGTCATTTACATTCATATTTCATTATTGCCAAATGTGCTAGGAAATGCTCATAGAACAGGATTAAGTTTTGTAAATGGTAATTTCAATATGTTTCCCATTTCTTGAATAAATTTAAACTCAATTATTTTCAGTGTTACAAAACTAATATTCAACAAATGACAGTAATGGCCCCAGCCTATGTAACAAATGTAATTTAAAATATTTATTGATTTTAGAAAAGAAAGAGAGAGAGAGAAATATTGATTGTTGCTCTACCCATGTACGCATTCATTGGTTGACTCCTGTGTATGCCCTTACTGGGGATGGAACCCTCCACATGGAGGCATATGGACAATTCTCTAATCAACTGAGCTACCTTGCCAAGGCTATATCTGATGTGTTGTGCCTGTAAAAACTCTGATATTAATTAATAAAATTGTATTGGCATAGCAATCAAAGAGATATAGCCTAGTAGAGCATGATGTGCATCTATCATTTTGTCTTACTGTCAGAGATTCCTTTTTCAGCAGTAATATCCCACACTTTGGGCAAACTTTTCTCCCTTCAGCAATCATATTGTTTTTTTGCATTTTATTATCATAATATTCCTCTGGCAGATGACCCAATCCAATAAAACCCCATTCTCTAAATTACAAGAACTGAAACAAGGATGGTCATGTCTCACAAGCAGGTCAATCTGAGTCGTGCCCTGGAATTTTCTTTACTGAAATGAGTGGGAGGCTCTTTTGATTCATCTGGATTGAAAGCTTGGAGTAGCCACTTAGAAAAGGCTGGTCAGTGTATTGGCAGAAAGGGAGAAACGATGGGGAGACAGGATTATGTATACACAATATCATGAAGCTCTCATACATATGTGGGGCCAGATTTATACCTTCCCAGTTACATGGACTGCTATATTTCTTTAAGAAAAATGCTTTTCTTGAATTAGATATTTATAATTTGAATTCTGTCATTGTAATAAAAATGTTCTCACTAAAACAAAATATATGTCTTGGGAGAAATGACTGAGAGTTGGAATGGTAGATAAGAGAGGATGGATGAATAGTTACTCAACCTTGTGATTTAGTTTATAGTTTATATTACATTGGAAAACTCTGCACTATTTTTAAAAATATTTTTCAGTGCTTTCTCCATCTTCTCTCCTTCTGAGACTTTTATTACTACATGTTAGACCCCTTGATTTTGTTACTACTCATCCAATGAGGTGTTAATTATATTTCAATTATTTTCTCTCTTTGCTTCACTTTGAATAATTTTCTATTGTTCTGACTTCAACCTCACTGGTCATTTCCTCCACTGCATCATATATGCCATTAATCCCATTCAATAGATTTTTAATTTCAGACCTGCTTTTTTTCTCTCAAAGTTTCATTTGTTTTTATATATGATTTAATGTACTTTAATTATTTGAGCATATTTATAATAGTTTAATAGATTCTTTAAAAAGCTTTTTCTGCTGATTCTAACATCTGGGTCATGTCTGGGTCTTTATCAATCAATGGAATTTTTTCCAGTTATTGTCATAATTTGCTGCTTTTTCATCTGTCACAAAATTTCTTATGAATAAAGGGCACTGTAAATGATACATTTATGAGTGTTTGGATTTTGATGTCTAACTTTTATAAAACTGAAGTCTGTTTTTATAAGATCTTTGTATTTCTATAGATCAAAATGATCCTTTTAAGATTTATTATTAAGCCCAATTATAATGGAATTAAGTAGCATTTACTCAAGAGCCGAATAGCCCTTTTTTAAGGGTGAACTTTCGGGGCTCTCTACTAATGGCTCTAATTGATCAGCAAGGTCTCACTCTTGTGGCTAGATGAAAATCAAACATTTTCCAGCTATGTGTGAGCTCTGGAAATGTTTAACTTTTTCCCCACCTCCATACATGTCTGTATGTAGCCATTTAAAGGGATTCCTACTCCTACTCTTTCGTTATGCAGCTCCATATTCTATAGTAATTGGGTCTACAAATTCTAATCCCCTTTGCTTCCCTGACCTGCAATCTCTGTAAACGTGACAGATAAACTCTACTTGGGTTTTCTTTCCCTCTAGTGTGGTCTGCCAAGTCCTTCCAGGCAGAGAGCTAGAGTGACTGCACGGATCACAATCTCTGTTTTCCTTCTTCTAGGGATGATGGCAGTCCTGTTCTGCGCTCGTTCAGTGCCTGAAGGTCCTATTGAGTTTCCTAGTTATTCAAGGCACATGGGTTAGTTTAATAATGATGACTCTATCATGGATGAAACATTAAGGCTCAGCATATAATTTCAATGTGGCATGATAAGAATATCTCAGCTTTAATTTCATAAATTTCACAAAGGATAAAAGTATCTGCTCTTTTCTTGCTATTCTCAGTGGCTAGTATTATGTCTGTCATATAATTGACTCTCAGTATATGTTTATTAATTGAATTAATACAAAAAATATAGACTAGTAAAAAACAAAGCAATTTTTTTACCAGAAGAAAAGCTACTGAAGCAAAGAATTAGTTAAGACAAAGGTCTGTAATTGAAGTTATGTAATATTCTGCCTATTGTTTATGGGATTTTTTTTTATAGGAGAGTGATATCTTCAGATATGTAAACAGCCCCAAATCAGGCATAGACGATGCGCTTTTGCATTGGGCTAGTAGACACCTTAGAAAGTTTGAAAATTTTCTTTTTGCATTAACATGAGAAGAAACTTCAAGAAGCAGTTATAATAAAATCAATGCTCTCGATAAGGGTTATTAACCATCCAGAGACATTTAAGCTATCAATCTAAATGTGGGTGAGTCTGGGAGTCTTGATGAAACTCTTTAATTCTCTCAGCCATTATTAAAGATTTAAACTTGTCCAATTAATCTAAAGTGATTGAAATGATTCAAATGCTTTCATTTTAATATTTCAAACATAATCATTATTCATCCAGAGTTGTCCCAGATGCAATTGGCATGTTCTTACACTTCAATCTGCAGGTCACTGAAGTTATTAGCCTTGCTTAGTATCCTGCACATTAACACTGTTTCCCTAGGTCTTGCGATTCAAGCCTAAAGAACCTAGGAAACTCATAACAGAATCAATTTCTTTGACTTCTGGGAACAATTCACCATTTGGCCATCATTATAGAAACCATTGCTGATCTGTGCTCTAATGAACTTTCCAAACCCATACTGATGTCTTGTTTTGTTCTTTTTGAATCTTTTATTCATTGCTTGCTTTTAAGGATCATTGGGCTGAAACATGTTAATGAGTTAAAACTTAATCATATTTTACATAAATTGTTTATACAGATAACCTATTAAGGAAACAATAAAAAACAAGATATTCTAGAAAAAGCAAAAAAAAATTCATGAAACTCAACTAATAAATATGCTATAAAGAAGACTGCTGTAATCAAGGATTTCAGTCTGCCAGTCATATAACAATTATGAATTTAGTTCCCACAGGGGCACTCCATTGAAGACTCTGAAGCCATTCAGTTTTAAGACATATGGTTTCAAGTTGTGATGCAAATCTAAAGGTGAGGCATTCAATTTGAATAAAAGAAGAACAAAGATGTTTAAATTAGCCTCAAACTCAAACCTGTTCTTTGAAATGAATTTACCATCTTTACTGTGTCTTTTATTTTATATTGACCTTGGTTTTTTGCACATTCTCATGGAATCACAGAACTTTGAACTTGAGAGGATCTATGGAAGTTATAAAGTGCACATGTTCCCTTTTCTGGCCTCTTTGTAAGGACTGTAATGCAATTGCTCTGGAGTAGTCCCAATAATCTTCATTTTAAAAAGAATGACTCTGATTCAAAGTACTGATACAGTGTAATTTCCATTTTAAAAAAATTAAATGAACAACCAAAATAGTTAACTGACTTGCACAGGTTTTACAAAAGTTGGTGAACAAAAAAGCAAAAAGCAGGATCATTATTCTGAAATTATGTTTTCTAATCTAGAACTTTTTACTATTATTTTTAATCATTTTCCCCAGAGGGAGACACTGTTTTGTATAATATTAAATGGTACAAATCCTTAAGTTCGTGTCTCTTATCAAGTTCTACTTTTTCTTCAGGAGATGCTCATGGTGTTATTTCATGTCTTCCAACTCTATATCTTTAGTCCAGATCTATGTCCCGAGTTCTAGATTTGCATAGCCAACCCTTTAATTAACGCTTTTATTTAAACAAAATACAAGTAAATCTCAATTCTTCATTAATATGCATTAAACATCATCTGCCATTATTCTGTGTTAGGAAATCACACTATCAGTACACCCAGATAAGTGAGTCATAGTCCTGAGAGTGATTATGGATACTCTTTCTCATTCACCTAAATATCCCACAAGTAGAAAATGTTTGTATGTATTGATAAGTTAATTAAACAAGGAGGTCCTTCGGCTCAGGTGGGGTTTTTTTGTTTGTTTGTTTTTTTGTTGTTGTTGTTTTAGGTTTTGTTTTTGTTTTTTTTTTTTTACAGAGAGGAAAGGAGAAGGATAGAAAGTTAGAGACATCAATGAGAGAGAAACATCGATCAGCTGCCTCCTGCACACTCCCTACTGGGAATGTGCCTGCAACCAAGGTACATGCCCTTGATCGTAATGAACCTGGGATCCTTCAATCCGCAGACTGATGCTCTATCCACTGAGCCAAACCGGTTTCGGCTCAGGTAGTTCTAATGCCTTAGCAACCTATGCAATCCAAAATCTGAGCTATAAATGCCTCAAAGTTAAGAAATAAAAACATAAAGCCAAGCATTCAGAATATGACTGTTGAACTTGAGTTTTCTATAACTTTGCTCCAAAATTTCCCTTATCCCATATAAGAAAAATAACCCTTGTGTAAGAAATCAGTTTTCCCCTCTTATAGCTTTTTATTCCTGCTCACTTTGTACAAATTTTTGAAGATTATTTGTATTTTCCTAAGTGGGTGCTTCCTTATTCATGGATCACTCAATAAAGCCAATTATATTTAAAACTTACATCTCAGTGAAATTTCCAACCCACCTTTGTCCATACAAAGATCCAATGGACAGTAGAAGGAATTTTGATGCAATTGCTTTCACCCTTGCCTATGTCCAATCCATTCTTCACACAGTTGAAGATAAACCTTCTGAAAATGCAAATCTGATCATTTCATGTACTCCCATGTCTTTCCCTTGTCCTTGAGATATATTGTAAAAATGTCAGCCTAATTTATGTAGCTCTACTTAATCTATGCCTTCATTTAATCTCCGTATAATGCAGTTCTCTTTTTTTGCTCTATGTTTCAGTCATACTGGGACATTTTTTTAAATCATCAAACAGGAATTAAATAGAATTGTAATTGTATTTAAGAAATAAAGTTTAGAAGGGAACCAAGATGGTGGCATAGGTAAACACCTATCTTGCTGCCATACACAGCAATTTCAAAACTACAACTTAATGAAAGAACAAACACCATCCAAAATCACCGGAAAGCTTGCTGAGTGAAAATTCCAGAAATAAAAGTGAAGATAGGACACTGTGACTAAGAGGAGCGGCGGCAGACAGCGTTGAAGATACACGCAGTGTCAGAGGTTTGGAGCATTGAGCATGCCAGCGGATAGGGCAGGCAGCTGAAAACCCAGCCAGTTTTCTCAAATGGGGGAGACAAAGATGTCCCCACTGTACTGACTTCCCAGCTCCAGGTGAAGTCCCAGGGAACCCACAATCATACTAGGTAAAATCTGGACAGTCGGAGGGCACGCTGAAGCTCAGGTGCTGCAGGGGTCTGCAGGCTTGTGGAGAAGCCGAGCTTGTACGGAGTGTGCATGAAATTGGGAACAGCGCAACTGCGTGACCGTGCAGAGAGCACTCGTGACTTGCTCTCTCAGTCGGGAAACCATCAGACTCCATTGTTTTCGACCCTGGGTGAGACCTTGGGTGTGCAGACTCATTTGGGGGAAGGCTGAATTCTCTGGCAGCTAGTGGAGCTCAGCAGCGGCTCTCTCTCAGAGCTGCTGGCGGCTGTTGCCACCCGGCACAGAGACCCGGGGGCCACATAGGGTGGAGCTGACTCTGTCTGCTTGGCCCGGAGACTCCACCCATAACAACCTGAGCACAGCTGAATGTCACAGACAATTGGCATGGAGGTCAACCCCTCCAAGTGCTAACAACGATTTGTCTAGTCTTAACTTCAACAAGACTGTGCAACCCATATCCACCTCAGGTAACTGGGGAGGCTGAGCCACTGTCCCTTAGAGGACATCTACCACACAAAGCTAATCGACCAACTCGGGAAAGCAGCTACCATGCAGAGACATGGAAAGAAATCAGATGTGAAAGAAATGGAGGGAAAAAAATGACTGCACATAGGATTCAAAACCACGGTTATAAGGCTTTTCAAGAGGCTCCTAGAGAAGGCTGAGACCTACAAGAAAATAAACAAGACCTATGAGGAAATGAACAAGACCTATGAGGAAATGCACAAGACCTGCAAGGAAATGAATAAGACCTACAAGGAAATGAATGAGACCTACAAGGAAATGAATGAGACCCTCAAGGGTATGAAAAAGGACCAACCAGAAATTAAGCATACACTGATTGAAATAAGAAATATTATACAAAGAACTAAAAGTACTCTAGAGGACTGCAAGAACCAAGTGAAAGATTTGAAATACAAAGAGGTAAAATCCACTCAGCTGGAAAAGCAAGTAACCAAAAGAATCCAAAAAATTGAAGATAGTGTAAGGGACAACCTCAAGCATATCAACATTCGAATTATAGGGGTGACAGAAAAAGAAAGAGAGCAAGACAATGAAAACCTATTTGAAGAAATAGTGACCAAAAACTGCCCAAACCTGGTGAAAGAAATTGACTTAGTAGTCCAAGAAGCACACCAAACCCCAATATATAGGAACCCTAAGAGGACCACACCAAGGCACATCATAATTAAAATGCCAAGAGCAAAAGACAGAGAATATTAAAAGAAGCAAGAGAAAAACAGTTAGTTACCTATAAGGGAGCATCCATACAATTGTCAGCGGATTTCTCAACAGAAACGATGCAGGCCAGAGACTGGACAAAAATCATACAACTATGGGAGAGGACAGTGGGGGGGGGGGATGTGGGCAGAGGGTAGGTTGGGTACTGGGTGGAGGGGAGCTATAGGGGGAAAAAAAGGGAGAACAATGTAATTAATAAACTGAACAATAAAGATTAAAAAAAATAAAGTTTAATTTCTCTTTTTACACATTAATCCAAGGCCAATATAATTTTGTCATTATTTCCTCTTTATTATATTTAATGTCATCTGTAAGTTTTCTTTGTTCTTAAATTTATTCCTTCTGTTATTTAAAAAAATAGTCTAATTTTGTGGTTTATGTTTAATACTGTTAGTATACTTATGTAAATATAAAATCATTTTTGAAAAAGATTGTTCTACAGTAGGAATTATCAATTTTATAAAAAGTCCTGAAGAAAAGCAAAAAGGATCTAGAATATCACTTTTTTACTGTCCTAATATGTTGCAATCTTTACATATACTATTACCTTAGTTCATTATAATGATATGCAATAATATAATTTATCACTCAAGAAACAGTTGTCAATGCACTATTTAAATCCTTCATAAGTAAGTAATATTTTTGAGGGTATATTAGCTGTAAGAAAATAACACAAATGTTTTTATTGAACTTTTAATCATCTGGAACAGTAATAAATGTGATACCTGAGTGTCCAGCACTATGATACAACATTTACCTAATTTACCTCACTTGAGTCTCATAACTAGAACATAGATTCTATCCATTGTGTGAACACATTAACTCTGCCTGTCAATTAATTAATACTCAATACATTTTGCTGTTACTGTTTTTATTTTATTTTTAAATTTTGCACATTTATTTATTTATTTACTTATTTATCCATTTATTATTTCTTAGAGGTCCCATGCACGAAATTTGTACAAGGGGCTCAGTCCTCATTGCTGTGATGGCAGCCTCTGCCTTAGTCCCTGTGGCTGCAGCTTCATCCGGAAGGTTGTCTAGAAGGTCATGCGGAAGGTTGTCTGATCTAATTAGTATTTTATGCTTTTATTATTATAGATTATTATAGATTGTAAAGAGAGAGTGGAAGGAAGAAAGAGAAAGGGGGAGAGAGAGAGAGAGAGAGAGAGAGAGAGAGAGAGAGAGAGAGAGAGAAGAAAAGCATCAGTGTGAGAGAGGCATACCCCTTGGTTGCCTCTGGCAGGTGCCCCGACCAAGGCCAGGAATGAAACCTGCAACCAAGGTACATAATCCTGACTGTAATCAAACCTGAGACCTTCAAGTCCGCAGGCTGATGCTCCTACCAGGGCTACTATTTTTATTTATTTTTAATTTATTTTGAGAGATGAGGGACAAATGAGGCACATCGTACAAAATTTTAGGCCTGTGGTCCAGCCAGAATTAAATTTCAAGTCCTCTAGCTTCATTCCAAATATTCTTTCAATAAGATTTTTAACAGGAAAATTTTAAAAAATGAAATAAACACTGACATTTCTTTCTATTTTAGGTAGTTGATTGGGTTTCCTTTCTCCAGATGGCAATATCAATTCTTGGCCCTGATCATATAGGAGAGAACAAGTATTCCAGGGACCCAATGAAAGGTATGCAACAGATAATGTTTATAAGGGTTCCACAAATGGGTATGTGATCTAAATGGATACATGACAATCAGAGCTCTATTTCTGCATTCACAATGGATATCAGAAATAGATTTCTCTCTCCTGTAATTGCAGTTGCTAAGTAGATTTGTGACTTTGAAGATTCTGTGGGCCTTTTCTACCAAAACTTGGTAGAAAGCTTGCTTGAGAATAAAGCCAAGATAAAGAAAAAGTTGTTCAAAGAGAAAAACATAATCCTGATGACAATTTTGGAATATCTCAAACTTTCCAGATTTAAGTAAAAATTATTGCTGTGAGGGGGAAAAAAAGTGTTTCACTTAAGCCTGTATGAGTTGTACTTCAGTCACTTTAACGGTGTCCTAAAATAAAACACAGATCCTAAAATTAAAAATGGAATTTAAAAATATTTTGGTTATATTTCTGAAATTATCATAAAGTTTTCAGAGTGTATCCATCTGTTTTTGCTCTCCTTCTTTATTTCTATTCTTTATCTTTCCCTGTATGTCTATATTCCTCTTTCTTTTCTTTCTCACCATCCTTCCCTTCTACTCTCTCTAAATTTCAATGGTAAAAATATCATCAGGTGATAATTAAACACTAATAATAATTCATTTAAATTTAAAACAAAACACAACATATGTTTACTCTATTAAGAAAGTGTAATTTTACATTTTCTTTTAAAATCAATACTAGTCATTGACCGTAAATCTGCTTACATTGGAAGTCACCTGCTCTGTGTACTGAGTACTCTATATTCTTATATGAAGACAGTGCCTGGAGTGTTCACCCCTTGGTTTTGCCCTCTTAAATGCTTACTGTATTGTGCATTCACATGTGTAGAGGACTTTTCCAAATAGACTTCAGAGATTTTGCATCATTCCTACTGTTCAAAATCCAACTCCCTTTTTCTTTCTTGGGGAGAAATTTGGCTTAAACTTCCTGTGTTGGGCCTTCTGTGAATATGCTTCTGGTCCAAACACATATTCACTGAGTAGCCAGATTATTATGATCGCTGAACACATACCAATCTAGCCACTCAGTGCATATATATTAGAGGCCCGGTGCATGAAATCATGCATGGGTGCATGGATGGGGTCCAGCCAGCCTTGCCAGGGGGAGGGGACATGGGCAGTTGGCTGGCCTGCCTGCTGGTCAAACTCCTGGCCAAGGCGATAATTTGCATATTAGCCTTTATTATATAGAATACACACTGAGTGGCCAGATTATTATGCATTTAGAAATTATAAGCTTACCATTCAGTGTAATAAAACATATTATGAAATATAGTACTTCAAAGAATAAAGTGGACCTAAACTGAAACCAACTACCTTGTGAAACATTTTAATTTTTACAATCAAGGGAAAGTGGTTCTGGTCTTTTTATTTACTAATAGTGTTGCCACAGTAATAGTAGTGAGAGATTTTCTCTAAACAGTTACAGCTATAAAAAGTGGACTAAGGATTTTCTGTGTCTTAATGGGAATACTGTATAACTCCCCACTTGGCTTCAAATTGCAAATCTGTGAATCAATTTTATCTTTGTACTTCTGCCCAGCTTGTTTCTTAGGTAGGTAAGTCATTGCATCCCATTTGGCAATTTGAATAAAAATTGAGAAGGATAAGCATATGACAAAATCTCTATGCCATTTATTAACTTCTTGGGTCTTTAGAATGGATGGGTTATAAAAACATCAAAACAAGGAGCTAAGACAAAACCTTATTTAGCACACCCTCAAAGAAAATAGAAGAACTAAGGGGAGATGATGTAAGAGAGAGGAAAAGAAGGATATAATTTTGCCTATAACAAGTAAGCAATGAAAACAATTTCTTAAAAAAATAGAAATGAGCATCAATTTGTACATTTGTATTGTCTCTTCAGAAAGCTAAAAATATCTAAAATCCTAGCTATATGACATCATCATGACCTCTGCACAGTGAACCCTTGGCCATTTCAGAGAGCCACACCATACTGGGTAAAAGGTTGCTATTGATGAGTGACATTTGACATCCTGACCATATATTTCTTTCTATATGATGTGTCTCTCTCCTCCCCCCAAATGTGTTAACTGGAAAGAAAGAAAAAAAAAGGACAATAATTATGTTTATGTAAATAAAATGCCTTTCTGAATTTTGTGATTTAGCTTTCATACCTCAGCATACACCCAGACCCATTTGAAGCTCAACTTTTCTTAACATGATATACTGAGAACTTTTGTAGTACAAGTATATACTCTGCTGGTTCTGGGGGAACACAGGAAATCTAAAAGTCCAAGAAATAGACTGAAGGAATTACTTCTACCTACGGTGCTTATCTCCTTTCCCCAGATGCTTGATAACATCAACATTAAATTAAAACATCAAAGAGAACATTGTAGATGATAAATGAGCTGGAATACCAAGTAAAGGAGTCTGCCTTATTTTCAAGAACACAAATTATGTTTTACTGACTTCCACACCATCAACACCTGTGCTGAATCCATCCTTCAGTTTCAACTGCTGGTATGTTCTCAAAAACACCTTGAATTCAGTGGAGAGTCATAATGTTATTTCTTTTGTTCTCCAGGTAGACTGACTTTTGTTTTCTTTCTTTTTTCTAAAAAAACAATTGTTTAATCTCCTAAACAGATTAACAGCCAGCTATCAAGAGTGACTACGGCTACAAGGTGCCTCACCCTGGTCTTCTGAATTGATATTGTTCCATTGTTTTCAGTCTTTTAGATAAGTGCTTTTAATGTGTTATTGTCTACTTTCAATTTTGGTCAAAATGTGTTAGTAATGTATGAAAACTCAGATTATCTAAATGTCATGATTAAGAGAGGCTACAGGAAGAGATACCAAGTCTCCATTCAACTGATGCCAGTGCCCTCATATTGGAGTAGAAGATGGCACTCATGTACATGGATTTGTTGCTTGTGTTCAACACCTGGCAATGCCTCACACCTCTCTATCTAAACACATTGCTCAAGCTATAGTTTGATATATTTGCTAGAGGCTTTGCAAACCTGGAAGAAATGAGAAAAAATTCTGGAAACAGGAACAGAGAGTATGATCTATGGAGGACTGAGTAAGTAGTATTTCTTAAAGTCATTAACATTATAAGACTATAGGTCCAGTGCATGAAAATTCTTGCACTGGAGGGGTATCCCTCAGCCCAGCCTGCCTCCTCTCACAGTCCAGGAAGCCCTCAGGGGCAGGAGGGGACCTGGTGATCAGGGGAAGGTGACACCCCATCACACCTCTGCTGCTACCTTTGCCGGCAGTGCAAGCCTGGGCTGGCCCTGGTTACCTGAGCCTCAAATGGCCCTAGGCAGGTGAGCAGCCGACATCTGAGGTTTGCCTGTGTTTCGGGCCAGTTCTGGGCAGCTGGACAGCTACCATCTGAGGCTTGCCTACACCTTGGATGTCAGCTGGGCAGCCACCATCCAAAGCTGTGCCTCAAGCTGGTCCTGGGTGGCTGGGGGGCTGAGGGGACTGAGAGACTCCAGAGGCAGGTGCACCAAGTGGCCAGGCCCGCCCTCAGGCTGCATGCCTGCTGCCCTGGCAGGGATGAGGGGACTGGTTACTGCCATCTTGTGGCTGTGGGTGGTGCCAACTTTGAGGGTGGAGCAATCAATTAATATATTCCTTCCTTATTGGCTGTGGGCACCACCATCTTTGAGGGTGGGACAGTCAATTAGCATATTCCCCTCTTTTTGACTGTGGGTGCCACCATCTTTGTGACAGCATGAGGGTCAATTAGCATATTGCTTCTTTATTAGATAGGATTACTACTATAAAATACATGGATTTGCTAAATGAGCTCAAGATTTGTTCAGGCTCATTAAAGAAAACAAACTGGTCTGCAACAAGGCACCTCTCTTATGTAGTTTTGACCAGGCCCCATTGAGTGAGATCTCAGGGAGGAAGGTTTGACAGAGGCAAGTAGATGAACTGTTCTCAAATTGGGTTTTACTGGGTAACAGGTAAGAAAATGAAATCAATTCTTTTAAAGTCAGCCGCCTAGTCTGTCAGCTATTGGGAAAACACTATCATCATCTACTTATAGTTTTTCCACCTAGTGATTTGGCTGAATGAGAGCCTCTTAAACATTTGGAATACTCGACACAACCCTAGAATCTAGACCAGGAGCCAAGAAGCACACAAAAATCTTTGTCTGCCTTGGATGTGAAAGTCTTTTTGAGTCACCACACAGAACAGCAGGTAATCAGCTGTGACTATGGATGTGTGGAGCCTTTTCATGAGTATGATGACACAGTGTTCTATGTGCCACACTGTGCCTGTGGCTTGTTCTGTACATATGGCCCTGGGTGGTTGCTAAAATGACATATTTTGTAGTAGCAATTTTGCACTTCAATATAAAGGCAAATGCAGTCTTAAAAATACTCCGAATGCACAATTCCATAACATATTTTCTGCACACTGTGTTTTGTGTTTAGCACCCCATGTCAAGTCCCCTTCCATCACCATTTATCCCTCCTACATCCTCTTCTACCTCACTCCACCCTCCTTTCACTCTGGTAATCACCATACAGTCATTTGTGTCTATACATTTTTTGTTTGTTTGTTTTTTCCTTAATTCCTTAACCTTTTTACCCAGCCTTTCAACCCCACAACTCCTTCAACTCTATGAGTCTGTTCTCCATCTATGAGTCTCTTTCTGTTTCGTTGGTTTATTTTGTTCATTAGATTCCACATATGATTGAAATCATATGATACTTGTCTTTCTCCAGCTGACTTATTTCACCTAGCATAATTCTCTCAAGGTCCAATATCATACCTGTGGTCCAATAATCTTGAAGCCATTTCATCTAATGCTTGTTAGTGTTAAATGAAACAGACTGGTGAAAACTTGTTATATTCATATGTACATATGCATGTATATACATAGATGTGTGTGCGTGTGTCTGTGTGTATTAATATTTTTTAGCTAAAATGAGTTTTTACCAACTCTACAGGCAAGGGATTTCAATAAAATTATTTTTAGTGGAAAGAACTTTGTAAAAGATTTAAATACAGTAATGTTGAAAAAATTTTAAACCACCTTAAATAACCACCACTCAATAATTAAATGATATAATAATCACTTAACAAATAATTGTAGAGAATCTCTGTTTCAAGATTCTCTGTTAAGATGTAATGGGGTAAGCAAGAATGGTGAGGTCTATAGATTATAGCCCCATCACTCTGCAAATCTCTACCACTTTAATACCTAAATATCATTGTTTTTGACATTGTAATTTTCTATTATTGAAAGGAAGCTTGAAGACAATTTTATTTTAAAAAACTGAATTTAGAGATTAATAAAAACTGGAATTAAGATATTTAGGTTTTTTTTTTTGTTTTTTTTGTTTAGGGTCACAAAAACATATCCTAAAAGATACCACCTTATGCACACTTAACTTAGTTATCACTAACCAACAAGCAAACTTCAAGAGTTATATCTTTTACTATAAAAATTACATTTGTTTCCTTTTACCCAGACCACATAACTAAATGGGATAACTCATCTTATAAAATCCATGCAACAGTGTATTCTTCAATATTTATTACTTAATCTCTTAATGAACTTTTATAAGTAAAATTTCATTTGAGTTAAATCTAACATTTTATAATAATAAATATTAATTTTTAAGTTGTCATTTGTGAAATACAGATAATACAGGTCTTCACATGATGAAGGCAAAGTCAAAACTAGTTTTAAAAATTCAAGCTCAACCATAATCAAGCACATATTTCAAAAATTGGAAGTTTATTTCTCCAAATAATGTATTGAATAACATCTCACTAATCTGTTTACTTCTTAATGTGAAAAAGTATAAGGAAAATACTTAAGTAAATTGAATTATTCAGTTAGCTAAGTAAAAGATGCATGCTATTATTCAATTAGTTAAGTAAATGATGCATGCTAAGTATTAGATAACTAGAGGCCCAGTGCACGAAATTCATACACAACAGTTGGGGGGAAGTACCCTCTGACCAGCCTGCACCCTCTCCAATCTGGGAATCTCGGGAGATGTCTGACTGCTGATTTAGGCCTGTAAACTGGCAGTTGGATATCCCTTTCACAATCTGGGACTGCTGGCTCCTAACCACTCAGTTGAGTGCCTGCCTGATTGCTCTTAATGGCCTCTGCCTGTCAGCCTGATCACTCCTAACCACTTCTGCCTGTTGGCCTGATCACCCGTAACTGCCCACCCCTGCCGGCCTGATCACCTGTAGCTGCCCCCTTTGCTGGCCTGGTCACCCCCTGCTAACCCCTCTCTACTGACTCAGTTGCCCCCAACTCCCTCCCTTCTCCTCCCAGGCCAGCCCAGTTGCCCCACTCAGCCTGCTGTTTGGTCATTGTGTGAAGGCATCCTGACCAATTTCCATATCCCTCTATTATTAGTACAGATTATGAAGCTCTTGTTGATCCACATCAACACTGGGGTATTCAAAACATCAAAGATTATATGATACTCTTCTAATTTTCAGTAGTCAGAGCATGTATTACCTAAGGAAAAATAGAACTTTTTTCCATTAGTATAGGTTATGGGCCTATTCTATACATCTAATTAATAAATACTTATGATTACAGGATAAAATAAATTAAGATTTAACATTAATTCTTTCAATAATGCTCTGACATCCAATGTTACATTTCTCCATTATCTGGGAATATTCATCTAATGTATTTATCAAAAATACTAACCCTATGCTCTTTTATTCTATTCATAGCCTAATTTCTACTGTTTTTATATGAGAGTGTCACATTCCTTTTGGCTTCCTTTCCAGAGAGCAGAAAGTCAGTGTCTTTCAGTCCTATTTCCTTTGTTTTACTTACCTTTTTTAGAGGCATTTATATTCTCCTTTTTATCACCAGTTTCAAGAGGTATTAAATATCAAAGTATTCAAAATGAAACCATACAATATCTTATAGTTGAATAAAAAAGTATTTCAGTTGCCTATTAAGATACAATTTATGATATTTGTTAAATATTATTTAATATATGGTAGAATACATACTTTATGTGAAAATGGCTTTTATATATGCATATAAGCATTAATGTAAATGACTCATGGAAAATGTAATCAAAGTATCGTTCAAATCATTTGACAATTTCAGCATTTTTATTTTAGTTCATTTATGATTAATTTACATATTTATACATAGATATATGTCTATGCATGTATGTTTATTCATCCATTTATATACTCATTTTATTTTTTTAAATTGATCAATAACACTACTATTCAAGGTAATCTTTTCATCCAAAGAGCAATATACTCTTTATTTGGCTTTTCTTTTCAAATTTATTTTTGCTTTTTTGTTAAATATGTCCTATTGAAGCAATGAAGAGTTTGTCTACAGAGCCATGAATTATAATTCTATTCTCAGATTGTATTAAGGGGCATTGGATAACATAATGGAAAATCACCTTCAAAGTGTATTTTTTTAAATAGAAACAGCACAAGTGTTCAGACACCTGCACATTTCTTAGCATTGACCATCAATCAAAAATCCAATGAAAAATTTCTTTCATCTTTAAAATCTCTAGAGAAATTTTTTCCCTGTGTTGGATTGATTGGATATTCTCTCTCTCTCTCTCTCTCTCTCTCTCTCTCTCTCTCTCTCTCTCTCTCTCTAATAGGCACTGCTATGACTGTGGCTTATCTTTGGCAGAACCTAGAAGCAAAGTGAAGGGGGCTCTGAAGAGAATATATAGATCTGACATATCTCTGACGGTAAGAAGAAGGGGATGCTGGGACTACTACACTATATCCAAAGGAAAAGGAGTGAAATAATAAGTTAGAACAGAAATAAATAAAGTATATAATAGAAAAATAATAAAGAAAATAGACACAACTAAAAATTTCTTCTTTGAAAGGATTAATAAAGTTGATGAAAGTTTAGATCAATTAACCTTAACCATGTAAACAAGGAAGATGGAAAAATTAATAAAATAAAGAATAAATGAAGGTACATTCCATGGAGCCAATATTATTTTATATGGAAATAAAAGACAACATAAGAAAACTATAGACTAATATATTTTATAAATATAATTAATTATTCCTCAACAAATGTTAGAAAACTAAATCCAGCAACATATAAAAAGGATGGTACTATGACACATTGGAATTTATCTTAGAAATATAAATCCCAACCAATGTAAAGCACCATGTTAATATAATAAATAGTAAACTGCATGACCATCTCAATAGATGCAGAAAAATTACTTTGCAAGCTCTAACAATGCCCTTTCAGGTTACAAAGTGCTAAAAATTCAACTTCTAGAATGGAATATTCTCACTCTGATAAAAGCAATCTATGAAAAACATATAGCTTACATAATAATGGTAAAAGACTGACAATCTCCTCCTACATTCAGAATCAAAACCAAGTTTTCTATTCTTGCCATTCTATTCATAATTGGACTGGAGGTTGCAGCCAGTTGAATCAGTCATAAAACAGAAAGAAGAGCCATCCATAATGGAAGACAACAAGCAAAACTATTTTTTTTCACATATGACATGAAATTGCATGTAGAAAATTATAAGAAAATTATTATAGCTAATGTTTCAACATGTTAGCACATTATAAGACTAATATGTAAAATAAATTTTATTTCTCTACATTTACAATGGGAATGCAAAAATAAAATTAAAAAACACAATCCATTAATAGTAACTTCAAAGACAATAAAATTCGTAGGAATAAATTTAACAAAAGAAGTACAAAACTTATACTGAAAACTATGAAACATTAAAAGAAACTAAAGATAACCTAGTTTAATGGATAGGGATTCTGCAATTATGAATTAGAAAATTTAACATTATTAAAATGGCAATATTCCATGAAAAATTGATTTACAGATTTACTAGTAACAATAATCCCTCTCAAAATACATGCTGCTGCTAAAGCCAGTTTGGCTCAGTGGATGGAGTGTTGGCCTGCAGATTGAAGGGTCCTGGGTTTGGTTCCGGTTGGGGGCATGTGCCTTGTTGCGGGCACGTCCCCAGTGGAGGGTGTGCAGGAGGCAGCTGATTGATGTTTCTCTCTCATCAATGTTTCTGGCTTTCTGTCCCTCTCCCTTCCTCTCTGTAAAAAATCAATAAAATATATTAAAAAAATAAATGCTGCTAAAATGTTTTCTTCTTTTGAAGAAATTTACAAGTGGATCCTAAAATTTACACAGAAGTGCAAGGGACCTAGAATAGACAACACAATCTTGGGGAAAAAGAAAAAAGAACAAAAACAAAGTGGAAGTGTAGTAGTTAGACAGACATAAGCAGAACAAGGATGATGGATGTGGTACAGAAACTCATGAGGGCAGAAATCCTCAGATGCCTAGCAAAGATCAATATTGGAAAACAAGAACCTTACCCCTAAGGTAGCCTTTTCTGTTCTAGCATAACACTCACTGGTCCTGCGATTTGGACCCTCATATTGCTGGTCAGGCACTTTTGCCCCCTGACCTTTCCCTCCCTGAAGATAATATCACAGTCTCAGTTGTACTTTGTCCCTCAGCCCAGAAAACCAACAAAACCAGACCAATGAAGCTGTGGTTGCTGCAAGACCAGCTGCATTGAGTAATACCTGAAATCAACCAATTAGTGGAGATCACGACCCTGAAAGAGCACACTTGGAAAGCTGATGAATATTCTATTGGGACCTTCCCCTACTAGGTCCCCTAAGATTTCCACCTGCAAGAGAAAAATAATTTCAGGATGAAGAACCCAATGGGTGCTCTCTCCCAGGGGAACATGCCCACAGCATTCTCTTCTCTCTAAGGGACTCTAGAAGACTTGCAACCGTGGCCAGCAATGAGCAGTGGCAGCTAATCCTAGGCTAAGCTCCCCAACCCCCATCTTTTCTCTGACTTCCCAGAAAGCCAAAGCAGCCCAGCCAAGGCTCTCCTCTTACTTCTTCTATGCACCTTCTTTATTTCACTGTTTTACGTATATTTTTGCTACAACCAATACATTATCATTTATTTTGCTACACTTTGCCTCTCGATTGAAATCTTTCTTTCAGGAAGACAAGAACTAAGGTCTTGTTGCCTCACTAGTAATAAGAGAACTCATACATTGCAATGTAAAAATATTTTAAAAATAAAAACAGTAGTCTAAACAGAGCAATGCTGTCATAAATATAGAAATATAGATCAACTAGAGGCCTGGGGCACAAAATTTATGCATTGGCGGGGGGGGGCAGGCGTTTCCCTCAGCCCAGCTTACATCCTTTCCAAATAGGGCCTAATCAGGCAGTTGGACATCCCTCTCACAATCCAGGACTGCTGGCTGCCAACTGCTTGCCTACCTGCCTGATTGCCCCCTAACCACTCCCCTGCCAACCTGATCACCACCTAACTGCTTCCAACTGCCCTCCCCTGTAGGCCTGGTCATCCATAATTGCCCTCCCATGCTCCCCTGGTTGCCCCCAACTGACCCCCCTACATCCCTGGTCCCCCCAACTGCCCTCCCCTGCAAGCCTTGTTCCTCCCCCAACTACCCTCTCCTACAGGCCTGGTTACCCCCAATTGCCCTCCTCTGCTGGCCCAGTCAGCCCTCTGCTCTCCCCTGCAGGCCTGGTTCTTCCCAACTGCCCTCCCCTACAGGCCTGAATTCCTCCCAACTGTCCTCCCCTGCAGACCTAGTCTCCCCCAACTTCCCTCCTCTGCCAGCCCAGTCACCCTTAATTGCCCTTCCTTGCAGGCCATCTTATGTTGGCAATCTTGTGTGCACATGGGGGCAGCCATCTTTGACACCTGGGGGCAGCCCTCTTGTGTCTTGGAGTGACCATCAATTTGCATATTACTCTTTTATTAGCTAGGATGGAGTAGGTTTGTGAGTCCAGAAATAAACCTTCAGAAACCTTCACATTTCTTTTTTTATTATAATGATGAAAAACCATCAATTAATTTTATACAAATATAAAATGTGTAGTTTCACCAACAAGCATGCTGTACAACTGGATATTCACATGAAAATAGAATGTATTCGGACCCTTTCAACAAAAATTAATTAAAAATGGTTAAACACCTAAATGTAAGAGAAAAAAGTATATAACAATGAAAAGTAAACATAGAAATAGATTGTCATGACCTTGAGATAGGCAATGGTTTCTATCACATGACCATAATTACAGCAAAAGAAAGAAAAAAAATTAGACTACATCCTTTAAAAATTGTGTTCCAAAGAAAATTATTTTAAAAAGTGACAAGAACACATAGGATTGGGTTCATTTACCTCAAGATCCCCAAGATTAACATGCACATTTTGGTTTTATGACAGCAAGGACTGATGTTGGGACATCTTTCATTTTACTAATTTGTATAGAACTAATCCCAGTTCTTACTGTTCTGCAAATATTGCTGTAGCTTTCAAGAAAGACAATAGGAACAATGGGTCCATTGCATTTGTCTTAGGCAATTGCAACAATGTGTTCTAGTCCATCTGGCCCTGATATATTCAATGGGTCAGAAATTCCTATTGCCAGTGAGCCAGGGCTGATTTGACTTTAGGAAGCAAATTTTCAAAGTACAGATGACATGAATTTACACTTCTATCCCTAATTTGTGTCTCATTCAAAGCAACTGTTTTCCACAATTTCATTAGTATTAGGAATTCCTGTATTAAGAAATAATAAGGTATCATCAGACCCCTAAAGTATGAGAACACTGTCCAAGGACCCCAAACTGAATGCATCCTTGCAAGAAAAAGATATTTGCAGAGCCTCAACTTTCACACTCTCCGGCATCTCCTTCATCATGGGCTAATCTAAACCTCTCTGCTGTTTCCCACCATCACTTGTATCTCTTGTCAGCAGGATCAGCAAATTACCCTCTAACCATTCAATTCACATCTTGTAGTGTTTAATGCCTGTCTTTTTTGTCCTTTTTGTACATTAGTTCCTGCCAAATGCTTTCTTTGAAGGAAGAACAAAATAAATTCTGGCCACTAAGAAAGGCCAGACCTAATCCCATCTATAACATGTTAAAGTGATGAAATAGCATGTTGCTTCATTTGGATCATAGTTGAGGAAAGGGTTAGAAAGTTTCTAGTTCACATAAACAAGTCCATCAACCACACAGCGAAGGACACCTGCGTAACCACTCCAGGCCTAGCACTCTTAGAACAGAGTTACACCTTCCGAAGTTCTAGCTGAGAGCAGACTAAGAATTTGTGTAATGCAGATAGTTTTTACTCTTGGAAAACCTTAACTTCAAGAAGAAAAAATTAAAAATAAAAACTCCTTTGAAGTCTTCTTCTACCCACAATCACCCTTAGCAAACTCTCTTTTGATATGAATCATAAACAGATGGATTAAATTTCCAATTTTTAAAACTGAGCAGTTTGCTACTTCCTACTATTTTGCATATTAAAGCAGAAAAAAGTGGCTGCAGATTACAGGCTAACATTAAATTTCTTCCAGGTCTTATTGTCCTTGAGTAAGCATGTTAAAGGAGAGAACTGAAGTCATTCTTCTGATTTTTGGCTGGAGAAAAATTGTGCTACCCTTTTTTTCTCTCTCTAAAAGCTGCCAAAGATGTTTGTAGGACTGATACAGTTTATTGAATCTGAGTATAGATAGTCAAAGTGTGCACATCAAGAAGACAATATTAGCTGCTTTTATTTTTTTTAAATATTTTTATTGATTTCAGAGAGGAAGGGAGAGGGAGATAAAGAGAAACAGCAGTGATGAGAAAGAATCATGGATCTGCTGCCTCTTGCATGTACTCCACTGGAAACTGAGTCTGCAACCTGGGCAAGTACCCTGACCTGGAATCAAACAATGACCTCCCGGTTCATAAGTCAATGCTGAACCATTGAGCCACTGCAGCCAGGCGGTATTAGCTGCTTTCAAACAGACATGCCAACTAATTCTATGTTAGGGGGCAGGGAAATAGGGAATGGAAGGGGAAAGGAAGGAAGGAAGGAAGGAAGGAAGGAAGGAAGGAAGGAAGGAAGGAAGGAAGGAAGGAAGGAAGGGAGGAAGGGAGGAAGGAGAGAGGGAAGAGAAGGAGGGAGGGAGGTACAAAGATGGGGAGGGAGAAAGAGAGGGAGAGAGTGATGGGGGAAATAGAAAAAAAAAAGGAAAACCCTACAGAGAAAATACCATTATTAAAATTTTAGAGTCAATATTTTCCATGCTGTGCTGCTATTAACTTGTTGGACTGACATTTCAAACCCAAGTAGGATTATGACACCCTCTTATCCATTTTCTCTCAGTCACATGGCACTCTTCTCTAAGGTGATGGTAATGGAGTGCACATGCTCTGCTTTATCTGTAGAAGAGAGAAAGGAAAAGAGAGGGAGAAAGGGAGGGAGGGAGGGAGGGGGAGAGAGGGAGAAATGGAATCATAGGAATGAGAATAATTGAGGGAGCAAAAGTAATGAGAGCTACAAAGTAGCCACTGGAGGAGTCAAAGTGAGAAAGGACAGCTGTGTACTTCAGAAGCACACAGGCATTGCTATCTCATTAGGGTTTATTAGCTGCAAGGAAATGGGGCATGAGAGAAAGGCATGACTCCCTGGAAGAGAGATTGTCCTTCAGTTATTACCTGAAGGGGTCAAATTTCAGTGTCTCAACCTTCACTTCCCCTCTCCCCTTCCTGCCCCCACCCCAGCAATAGTACTTATGCCTGATTTGCATACTTCTCAAGACCCCGTAATTTATGATGAAGCCAACAATTTCATATGGGGAAAGAAGGAAAAAAAAACATTCAGAGATTCATTACCATTCTCTTGATTGAAATAACAACTGACCCTAAAATAGCTGATGGAACATCACTGGTATTCTCAGTGTGAGAGAAACCATATCAAATTAGCATTTTGAATAAGATATGAGCAGATTGAGAAAGCAGTTATCTTTCTATTGATTTAAAGAGCAGTAAAAATCCATTCTACTCCAAAACAGCTCTCTACATTTTTATGCCACCTACTAGCAAGTTCCTGAAATTCCTTTTCCCTTTTAAATAATGGAATTTAAACTTGAGTTCCTTGGATATTTTCAAGACTCTTAGAACATTTCTACTCAGGAGAAAGCTAAAATGCATTGCATCCAGAAGAAAGAATAGAGGGGTGAGAAACTTGGCGTTAGGTGGCTGAGAATGAATACTACTGTTTGCTCCAATAAAGAGGATCTGTTAGAAGGAACTGACTAATTATCAGAAGTAGGATATAGGTTGAGAAGCTGAAGAAGGTCCAAGTAGGCTCAATAGGGAGTTTTAAATAATGAAGGAGGCAGTTTCTGATCATGGTGAAGTAAAACAGAGGCTAGGTACTACCAACATCAGCAATACTGTTTAAGGGATTCTTGTAATGGGTAGGAATATTGCCTTTCTCCAGAAATACCTTCCACTCTACCTTTTAATGTAATCAATTACAATTTAAATTACCAGTGTGGCTCAAATGGTTGAGCATTGTCCCATGTACCTTGAGGTCATAGGTTCTATTCCTGGACAGGGAACATGCCTCCATACCCCATAGGGGTACAGGGGTGCATGCAGGAGGCAGCCAGTAAACAATGTTTTTCTTTCACAGATTTTTCTGTCTCTCTGTCCCTCTCCCTTTCTCTGTTTTTCTCTAAAAATTAATAAAAATGTATTTTAAGAAAAGCTCTCTAGTACGAACTTTACCTTAATACAAGCTATCCAAAGTTATCTAGCTCTGAAAGAAAAAATATATTTCAATTTCATCTCAACACCTTATTACTTAAGCTATCTGACCTGAGAGTAAGCTGTTCTGCTGCCATGCATAAAATGGCTTCCATCACTGAATACACCAACAACTTCACTGGAAGCTATTCTGAAGGAAAACATCTATGGCTTCCTCCACAGTCTCAAGGATGATGTTTCCATCCAAGCCAATGGCCCACACTCTTTCAAAACAGAGAAATGTTAATGCTTGAGTCCAGCCAAACAACAGCATGGCCCCCCACTGTCATTGTATATTCCACAAAATTTAAAATTCCAAAGTTAGATTTGTATAAAAATCTTATTTGCAAAACATGCAACGTGAAAATATTTCAACAGCCAATGTTTTTCCGTGTGAAATTCTTTCATACCAGGAATCAGAAAAACATGGTGAATATGAATGGAGAGGAAAGGGTGTAGCTATGAAAGGTGATGCTGCAAGGGTGCTGTTTAAGAAATTCTGCTCCAGGTTTAGGACAAAAGGGTAGCATGATGAGAACAATAGAATGTGAGGAAAGGAAACGCAGGACAGTTAAGTCTGTTTGGTGTGATGTGAGTCCAGTCATGTCAGCTGGCCTATCCTAGCAGGAATTCGATAGAATGTATTTTTTTGGAACACCAGTAAAATGGCAGCATAATCGTTCTAGAAGCTTGGTGAACAAAGGCAGAGTTATTATAGATATTTTTAGAAAGATTATTGTATCTGAAAGGAAGAGAAAGAAGAAAAACAGAAACTGCAAATGTCAAATTTGGTCTAAAAGAGATGGCAAATCCTTAGAGACAAGCTTCACTTGTGATCACAGAGTACTTTAAGTTGCAGCAAGCTCTTCTCATTAGTAGGGTTGGAATGTATGCTAGTGAGTAAATATAAGCCAGAGACATAATATTTGATTGTTTTTATGCTGAGCAAATAGAGGAGAATTGGGGATAAAAAAAAAAACTACCATAGGCACTATGAAACATTCATTGATCTTGAAATAGCATGTAAAATTCTCATGAGGCTGAGATGCAGGTAGCTTTTGAATATGATAAGGTTGGTCAACCTTCAATTTCAAATATTTTACATGGTTATGTAAAAGTTGTAAAGAGTAGTAATAGGTCAGCTTAAGATGGCAAAGCTATATGCACACATTAGGCAAATAGACCATAGCCTACATTGTGACAACAGCAGTAAATCTTCTTTCCTTGGTAAGTTCTGCTTGATAGAGGGGAAAACAATCTTTGAGATACCAATGCCCCACCCGACACAGGCCTCAGGTTTACACTGAGTAGGAGTGTGATTATGCTCAAGGAAAGTTAATGTCTCTGATTTTCATGAGTTATGATTTTTATGTAAAGAAAGGACCACACATAAAGAAAATAACAGCAAGATTATCTGTCTCACAGAGTTATGAGAATCCAATGGTTTAGCATATAGGAAAACATTTTCTAAAATATAAAGTACTATGGAATTGTAAGCTATGTTTCATTGCTAACTAGATATGTATACACAGAAGATTTCATCTCAGCCATAAAGGACAAACTCAAACCCTTGCTTGTAAGGTGCTCAGACCTTTAAATTTACTGGGAATGGCTTTCATTTTTACCAAAAGAAGATTTGGTGAACCTATTAATATAATACTAAGTTAGACTCTCTTCAGGATTAGTCATTGGGTTTAACATTATACCCCCATTAGAGTAAAGACTTTTATAAAAGACAGCATTTAAAATAAATTAACAAACTATAGTGGAGAAATTTAATATCAAAAGATCCATAATGAACTGTTTCACTCTGTCTTTGATGGACTTGTCTTTTCCAGTGAGTCATGTAACTTCTATTCCTTCAGATTCATTCAAAAGCTATTGCATTTTTGGTTTGTGATTTAAGCAAAATATGTTGTTAGATTACGGAAACATTGGTAAAAACCAATTGTGTATATAGAAAATGACCCTATGGTATTGTTATCTAGCCATATTGAAGGTCGTAATCTGGATAGTATTTTAGGAATGACCATTAACAATAAAATATATTATTGTAAGGTAATTTTCAGTACAATTTGTCCTTCATTTCTATCTTAACAACCATAAGAAATCACATCATTTTTTATTTCCCGGATTCTTTTAAAATGCAAATTGTTTTTGAGCCTAGTACTTTTCCAGTTCATTGACAGCGAAAGCTATGAAATGGAGGCAATTTTAATATAACTCTTAATTCTCTGGGCTTGGATGACTGACAGGTCCCAGGTGCTCTGATCTAGAGATGATATTCTCCGGGTGGCAGAGCTTGGGTCCAGGGTAGATTTCACAGGCAGTTAGGTTGATGGCTCTACAATTGCTTCCTGGTCTGTCACTCGCCTGCCTGTTGATGGGTTTCAGTGGGCTCTCCAGGTCCCCTTAGGTGTAATTTTTCTTGACTTCTCTTTGATCCTGAGTTAATGGAGCATTTTATCAATTTTAGTGAATAGGTCTTGATCAGATTTTTTTTTTCCCCCAGAAAAACAACATTCTCAGCAGTTTGGTCAGAGAAAGCAGGAAAGGAGGTGAGGCAGAAGGCCTCTTTCCCTGTCTATATACTTTGTGTGTTAACCTCTCTAATGCATTCCAGGTGGCAGCATTCCTACAACCATCCACATGAGAAAGTTTTAAGTAACAAAGCAATGTCCAGTGAATCCTACTGAGAATGAAAGGCCCTTTATCAGAGGTCCACTGGCAAAGGATTTGGATGTTGATGATTTTCTCACTTTACCTATATTGTGCTAGTGTGGTCTGGGACATTTGGGCTAAGTTTTCTGAGTTTTGATATCCATTATGAATCTGGCAGGATGCATTTATTTGGTGATCTTTAGGATAAAAGAAGAGTGGAATAGTAAGCTCCAAAAAATTCAGTTATCCTGATACAGAGTGTTTGAAGACGTGTGACTGTGCTGTGATTTGGTTCATCAGAGAGAAAGAGGGAATTATTTTTTCCAATTAAAGGCAATTATTAGAATGCTACATTGGCACAAAATTTAATTAGATTTATTCCCTGGCTCTTCATTAGCATTCATGGAACTTTAAATTGATTGTGAGACATCTTAGAATAAATAGAGAAACGGAGTTTATCTATTGGAAACAAACTTTTATTTACTTTAAAATACTGGCTATATTAGAAGTTAAGACTCTATGCTTGGCCTTGGAAGTGGGATATTTTTTTAAAGTATTATAAATAATAAATCCAAGGTTCCAAAAGTTCAGTGAATGCAATTTTATTACTCCTTTCTCTTTTAAGTGCATATGAGTTTTCTGAAGAAAGCCCAATGCTGACCGTGTGAAATGGACTTTTAGAGACAGTTTTGATTTCCGGTTATTGCATCTTCCTTATCAGTTATTTCTTTAAGTAACTAACACATGTAATTTAATGTCAAGTGTTCCAAATTTAAAAATAAACCCTGTGCTAATTCAATATCCATTTATGGGGAGTCTGCTTGTGCTCAATAAATGCGTAATGAGTACAGAGACTAAAAATGTGAATAAAACACTTGTCCTCCTGGGTTTTCTTTAAGATTTGTCTTAAAATATATGGCTACCATTATAATATAACTCTTAATTCTCTGGGCTTGGATGACTGACAGGTCCCAGGTGCTCAGATCTAGAGATGATATTCTCCGGGAGGCAGAGCTTGGGTCCAGGGTAGATTTCACAGGCAGTTAGGTTGATGGCTCTACAATTGCTTCCATGACACATCCATGTCTCCTTTTCTCTAGCCCTTTCCTCCTTGTTCTGACTGGTACAAAATCAAATTGCTAGTCCATCATTAGTATCTGACCAGAACAACATAGCATGTAATTTTATTATTATTCTTACCTACTATCTTAGCTTTATTTAATTTTTATTCTCATTTCTCCCTTTATTTAAAGCTATTCCACTAATCATCTGCCTCATTTTACATTTCAAAATGAGATGTGGCATCAATAAATGGGGGTAAAAACAAATTCATTATTTTTCTCTCCCACTGACATCTATAAAGCTGAACATATAGTTTTTAATAAATGTGTTGGCTGATTTATCACAAACTCAATGATTTTCACTAAGTGTTGGGCTTTATGGTAGCTGGAGTCTTGCTATGCAAGTTAAGAAAAGCATTATTTCCAAAATATAGTTTTTCCCTGAGATTTCCACCTCTGGGACATTTTTGCAAAAACTAAAATGGAACTAAGTTTGTGAAGGTACTTGTGCTCCTTACCTGATGAGCCCTTTCACAGAAATGCAATGTGACCACTTGAAGCCCTACGCTACTGATACTCAACCCTTTCCCCACACAATTTCTTATGCTCTCTTCACCAGGACTGACTAAATGTTAGTCAGGTGAATCATAGCGAAAGAATGGGATAAGTTTCAAATACATACTAACAATTCTGTAGAATAACACCAGTAAGACGTCCTGCTAATGGACACAGGAGAGTTTTTGGAAATGATTTCTTCTGAATATATTAAGATGGGTTGCAAATGACTCCTTTGTTTCGGCATCATAATTTTCTGCATTAATTATCATCTTGGCAACTCCTATTACCTGTACCTTTGTTGGATGAATGAATGGATAAACAATACTTTATTATGTAACAGGCTCTAATTAACAGTTATTTCAGTGGATGTTCTGATTGATGTAGACATGTATACTATGATCCTTCTTACAGAATTAAATCTCTACTCTTTTCAAGATCCCACATTGACTATAAATATTATCTAAATCCTGATATAAAACTTGTCCTCATACTGTAAACAAAAATATAATAGATGAGATATGATTACCGCTAATACTTAGAACATTATCTTTCCTAATAATAGACAAACATGTAAATTGACCATACCGCCTCTATGCCACCAGTCAATCAGGAGTAATATGCAAATTAATCCATAAAATATGGCGGTTAATTTGCATACACAGGTGCCTAGTGATGGGTGGGGGCAGAGCGGGGATGCTTGCATTGTCACCATGTGACAACGCAGGCAGGCATTCTGCCACATCCCCAGTCTCTCAGAGCCTCTAGGCAGCATGGGAAGGTGGGGCCAGAGCAGAAAGAGGTGACTCTGTGGCCTGAGAGGAAAGGGGCTGTGCCAAAGTGGAAAGGTGGAAAGGAAAGCCCATTCTAGCATGAATCTTCATGCATCAGGCTTCTAGTTTGTTTATAAGTTTTGCAAATAGAAATGAAGAGTAGTAACAGTCAAAGCTTATGTAGCATTAATTATGTGTTGTGAACATTTTAACTACTTTAAATAAAGTGCACTTTTAAATTTCTACATGAATTCTCTGAGGTATGTAATATTATTATCATCTCCATATTCCAAAAAAGAAAAAGAAAGAAAAAGTTAAAACCTACTGCCTAAGGGGGGAACATCAAGAAGGAAATAACAAACAAAAGTCATTTGGGGATGCAGGGTATTTGTCAGAATAAATAAAATTGGAGTTAGGGCCAGATTTTGAAGGATCTCACCTTATAGATCATTTAATATTTCATTTTACAAATATCTATCAAGTACTACTAGATACTAAGAATTATCTTACCAACTTGTGAATATATCAGTGAACAGTGATGTAATGGATGTAATCTCCCTATTTTTACTGACATTGAGATTCAGAGGACTTAGGCCACATAAAAATTAGAAGTCTGTAAGAAAGTAGACCTTTGTTCATATCACTATCAGTTTAATTATCACACCTCGATACCACACTTCCTTTTACATGTTACTTTACTTTCTGATAAATCTAGAATTTAAATATCTTATACTCCATTTGTACAGCATTTCTCCTTTTCTTGAGGTTACTCTTATAGAATTGCAATCTCTTAGGTGAACAATGAATGCTTATGGAGTATGTTAAGGGAGTTAATAAAAGTTAAAGGCAGATTTAGCCCTCAGGATTTGATACTTGGTACTCTCTTATCCTAAGACCCACTTCTGCCAGATATTTGCTTAGCAAATTTTCTCATTCTATTAAGTTACTTTATTCTAATCCCTGCTTGGACCATCTTACTTAATAATGTAACCTGTCCATGCTCCACTTGCCCAGCACTCTTGATGAGCTTACTCTGTTTTACTGTCTCTTTTTCCTACAATATGATTATTTTACAAGGAAGTATTTGACAGACTTCTCAATGATGTTTGATCATTTTTGTCTGTCATGTCCATTTAGAAAGTGAGTTCTGTGAAGACAAGAAACTTTATTATATTCACTGATGTATCCAAAGTACCCAGAACATAGTAGGTACTCGTTTCTTAAATAAATGAGTAAATGACTAAAAAAGATAGAAAGCAAATGTCAGTGGGAAAAATATTGTGTCCTCTTCCACTTGTTTAATTAACATATCTTACAACTCTGTTTTAGGTTAAAAATATCAAGAAAGGGAGGGTAAAGTTAAAATAAATAAACAAACATGATTCTGCTTGTGACAACCTGCTCAAATTCAAATATGAGTTCTGAATCTGAATCTAGCTAACATAGTACAGTGGTCGGCAAACTCATTAGTCAACAGAGCTAATATCAACAGAACAACAATTGAGATTTCTTTTGAGAGCCAAATTTTTAAACTTAAACTTCTTCTAATGCCACTTCTTCAAAATACACTTGCCCAGACTATGATATTTTGTGGAAGAGCTACACTCAAGGGGCCAAAGAGCCGCATGTGGCTCATGAGCCACAGTTTGTTGACCACTGGCCTAGAATGAAAATATCCGTTGCTGATTGTATTGATAGGGGCAAAACTGTAAGAGTTGAAATAAGGGAGATAATATAAGTTATTTAGCTTGTTCTTTCTTTATGAAAATTTGTTGGTAGTTACTATAAATGAAAGCTTTCAGGATTTTCAATGAGAAGATTGGTAAAAAGCAAAGTTTAAGTTTTTGTGAAATGTTTATTTCATTAGTAGTACATTTACAGAAACATCCAGAAGTCTCAGTTCTCAAAGGGTAAGATCTGTGTGGAGATTCAGCTAGTCAAAAGGTAGGTTGCAATCTTGCTCATGTTCAAATACATTTTGTCCCCTGCTCTCAAAGGATAAGGAGGCAAAGAGCACAGACTCAGAGAACATTGTCAACTCAAGAATTCATTCTGAACACAACTCAAGAATTCATTCTGAATACAGAGGCATTTCTTTAATGAAAAATAGAAAGTCTCAAGAATATGAGATTACCTTCATTTTTTCCTTAAAAGATATAATCTCTTTTAAAAAATATTTGGAGAAATAAGTGGGTTAAATTATGAAATAAAGTAAATATATCAGAATATATTTCCATACTGGAATAGGAGCAGTTAACAGCAGCTTAAGGAGAGATTTCTATGCAATTCAACAAATATTCACAGTGATAAATTCCATTAATGTATTAAGTCAGTTATTGCCTGTTTAGATTTTAGAGTCTAATTACGTTAAGTTGAATGTGTCTGGTTTAGGTTTTCACCACTTGTTTATTACCACTTGTGAAGTCTATTGGTTTTTTTTATTATTTAAATCAGTTTCATTTAAGAATTTCTAACATTGACAACTCTTATAAAAAGCATCCAAGCACAGGACACAGAACTGCAGCAAACAGCATTCTGTGGGGTAGCTAACAGACATGAGAACTTCCACCCTTCTTTGACACCCCCAGCTCACTGGTGAGCTCTGCTTCCAAGTACTCCTACAAAGCACACCACAAGCTCAGTCCATGTTCTCAACCCATCAGCTTCAGTTCACATGGCCACTCTTACAGATCAGTAACAGAAGAGAACACACACCATACAGCATTCACAGCAGTTGACAAAGGGAGAGGGGAAATACAAGTATCGTTTCACTTAACACATTCAACTAATATGGGTTACCTAAGAACAAAACCCACTTAAAGTCTTCCAACAGAGGTGGATGTCCTTTGAATGCAAGAAACATTCATACGTTATTTGCTATCATTGCTCTCTGCACACGCTCTCACCAAAGCCACAGGATGGAGAGACACGTCTCGCCAAGTTAAAAAATATCCATTTTGCACCACTGTCTCTGCACGCACTCTCTCCTTTTCTCGCTCATACTAGCCTTTCATGCCTCGGCACCACCATCAATCCCACACAAGGTTTCAAAAGTTCAGACAGCCTTCTGGTTCCATATCACAGCCTTGCGTTCACAGCGTTGATACGACTCCATGAAATAAAGAATAGCGGATAAAAATGGGACACCCACCGTCAAAGACACAGCCTGTGCAGTGTGATGGCGAAATCTTGGATGAGAAAGCATGTAGACAGAAGTATTCCTAGGGCAGAGTATTTACAGCACTACTTTCAATAAAGTGCTTCTTCCATAAACATTTGAAATGAGATGAACTGCAGAGATTAAATGAAGGCTTCATATTGTACTTTTGCATATGAAGGGAGACAAGTGTTAAAAAAACAAAAACAAAAGAACCAAACACTGCGACATCATTATCTCCAAAAAGGAGATATTCCTAAGGAAAAAATCCATATGGTGGGGTTCAAATTAAAAGAAAAGAATGTAGTTCTAATTAATGGTTTCCATTTTGAACATGCAAAGAATTCACTTGACGAGTCCAGGGGTAAAATATTACAGGAGAAACCTTTTGATATCAATTGTAGTGTGTTGGTTTACCAGTCAGGCAAACAGCAGTTCACTTTCAAACACTCAGTATTTCAAACCTTATATAAAATTCCTTTAACTCCTCCTCTTTTTCTAAAGAAAAATGTCAAAAATACTGCTGAATATACTCCACACCGAACAAACCAATTTTGAAAATTCTTAGTACATATGTATTTTACAATATACTTACCATGAGTTTAGAAAAATTTGAATTCCCACCAGTCTATACAACCAACCGTCATCCACTGTCTACATTCCCCCGCTAGAAGGTTTAGAATCCATGCTTGAGCCAAAGCCTCCATTAAAGCCACTGCCTGACCCTGCATTTGAAGCTGATCCCCAACCAATTGCTGCCCCTGAATTAGAACCACTATACGAGTTATTTCCAGACCCAAAGGCCTGTTTGGGCTCTCTCTGCATGTTGCCTTGGCTTTGGTTATTACCTGGTGGACCCGACTGGTTCTGCTGACCGGCTAACATGCCCATCATGCCCCAGCTGCTCTGTAGCACTGCCTGGGCCGCAGCCATCATCGCTGGATTAATGCTGAAAGCACCAAAGTTCATCCCTCCACCCATGTTACTACTTTGATTATTGCCCAAGCCAGCTCTGCCCCCTCTACTGTTACCAAATCCACCCTGATTCCCAAAGCCACCTGGATTACCACCAAATCTTCCACTTCTTTCTAACTGTCTATGGCTATTGTGCTTAGGTTCAGCATTGGATATATGTACGCTGATTCCTTTAATGATCAAGTCCTCTCCACAAAGAGACTGGGCAACCTGATCATCTGCAAATGTAACAAAGGCAAAAGCCCTGAACGGCTTGGGAATGAAGACGTCTACCACTTCTCCGTACTGGCAGAAGAACTGGCGCAGCTCGTCGGCGGTCATGCCCTCTGTGCAACTGCCGACAAACCCCTTTCTGCTTCTCAGAGGCACATCTGGGCTTTGCTTAGAATTAGGAAGTTGACAGTCACACCATCGTCCATCTATCACGTGTCTCTGTGACATCCCTTTCACCTGGGTTTCATAATTCCGTGAATCGAACGAACCCAAATCCTTTTGAATGACCAGTGTTAATATCTTTCTTGACCTGAACCATAAGAACTTCTCCAAAGGTACTAAAGTATTCTTTTAGATCCTGCTCAGTGGTTTTCCACGGGAGACCCAACACTATTAAATCGGATGTTTTCTGGACGGCTCTCTTCACTTTCACTGCTGATGAAGCATCTGTTTCATCCATTCTCCTTTTGTTATCTTTGGGGTAGTTGACAAGGTACCCCAGGTTTCCCCAGCCAGCCAGCATCCATCCGGGGCATGCAGAATGCCTTCCACCAGCCGGACCCCTCTCATGCACTGGGACACCGGGTTGCGGTAGCGCAGCCCACATGCCCCTGGGAACTGGGCTGTGACTGTGGACAGCAGCACCGTCCCGTCGTCTTCCGATGGTATTTCAATGGGCTCGTCATTCTCGTCTTCCGTTACCCGAATATATTCCGACATCTTCTGTTTTTCCGCTAGGCCGCTGACAGGAGGCCCGACAGGGAGAGTCAAGCAGCCGGGGATTCAGGAGCAGCCCTGCTACCGTTTCGTTTCCACAAAATGAAGTCTATTGGTTTTTAAAGCCAATAGATCTGAAATGAAACTGAGAATGTCTGAATAATATACTACGAGTGTATACTTAAAAATGTCAAATTTATGTTTTGACTATCTTATTTAAGCAGTTCAATTTTTAAAATACTTACATAAAAAACACATCAATAATCCTTAAGTTATGAATTTAATTGTAAATTAAGGAAGCAAAGTGTACATTTATATATACAAAAATATCTAAAAGATCATATTAGATTAATTAACCAGATTAAAAGGTAATTGCTATGAATTATTTTCATACTGTACTGTTTTGAAGACTTTCACTTGACAAGTGAGAGACTATAACTTGAGAGTATATAATCACTTGATATGTAGTTTTGTCTGAAAATGTTAAAGCTTTTCTAAAGAAAATGAGAGGATGTTGTAGTTACTTAAAATGGATACCAAAGTATGCAAACATTTGAGACTCACACTGCAAATAAGCACAGCTGCATAAGAATGCAGTTTAACGGCAACTGCACTTAATATTTTTTCTTTATTGGTTAAGGTATTACATATGTGTCTTTATCCCCCCACCCCACCCACTCATGCAATCACCACCCTGTTGACTGTGTCCATTGGTTAGGCTTATATGCATGCATACAAGTCCTTTGGTTGACCTATCCCCCTTACCCCCACCCACCCCTACCTTCCCTCTGAGGTTTAAGCATCTCATTGATGCTGCTTTATCTCTGGATCTGTTTGGTTCATCAGTTTATGTTGTTCACTATATTCCACAAATGAGTGACATCATGTGATATTTATATTTCTCTGACTGACTTATTTCACTTAGCATAATGCTCTGCAGGTCCATCCATGGTGGGAATTCCTTCCTTTTTACAGCAACATAGTATTCCATAGTGTAGATGTACCACAGTTTTTTAACCCACTCATCTGTTGATGGGCACTTAGGATGTTTTCAATTCTCAACTACAGTGAATTTTGCACTTAAATTTTACCATCAAGTCTGACTGCTGGGCAGGGCTATGAATCTCCTACTAGGCCAGCATACCCAGGAAGTTTTCGACATTTACAGACTTCACTAGGGGTGCTTTCTATCAACATGCAATTGGTGACATGTGAAGTTGAACATACAGTTAATGATCTTTTTTCTTTTCATTTAAAAATAATCATCTTTTATTTTCATCATTATTTATTTTGTTTACTGTGAGTACCCAGACAACTAACTTATGTACTGATAAATACTTGTCATCACTATTTTTGATAAATATTTTTGCAATTATGAGACTGTAAGATAGTATACATTGTAAATATTCTCATTCTATTTTTAATATATTTATATATCTATATCTATATCTATATCTATATATCTATATCTATATATCTATGTCATCTATATCTATATCTATCTATATCTATATCTGTATCTGTATCTATATCTATATCCACTATCTGCCAACCCTCAGTAGGCTTATCAGTTTACTCTTTATTGGGACTATCTTGCCAAAAATTTTTGCTTCTTTTTTTTTTTTTTAAATACATTTTATTGATTTTTTACAGAGAGGAAGGGAGAAGGATAGAGAGTTAGAAACATGGATGAGAGAAACATCGATCAGCTGCCTCCTGCACGCCCCTCACTGGGAATGTGCCCGCAACCAAGGCATGTGCCCTTGACCGGAATCGAACCAGGGACCCCTCAGTCCGCAGGCCCACGTTCTATCCACTGAGCCAAACCGGTTTTGGCAAATTTTTGCTTCTTAAATAACTTTAATACTGGGTCAAGTCCAGTGTCTAAGTAATTTTGTGAACATTGTCATCAAACTTACATTTATTAAGCTTTTTTAATGGAGTAAATAATATATAATACTTATGTATCATTAGAAACTGTTTATTTTTTCTTTTTTAACTACTTGTCAACAACTTAGTTTGTTTTTAATAGAAACTAGAAATGTGCTGAGTAAAAGACAACTGGCTCTTGGGCTTTTTTAAGTAGAGCCCCATTCCCTCCCATCCCCCAGTTAAATGTTTGCTGGCTGCTGCTTCACATAATAGTCTATTAGATTTAATGATGTATTTCACCATTACTTTTTGTATTTTATAAATTTCTGTAGATTAAACAGCATTCTGGTTGTATCCAACATTTAAGGCTGCTTCTGTTGTTGAACATACCAAGGTCTGCACCATGGTTCAGTTATCAACATGGAGTAAGCTTCGATGAGCAAGACTCAGGCTTTGAAATTAACTTCCATAAAGGCAAATGGGAGAACAAGAAGAGTGTGTGTTGAGAGCTATGGCATCCCTGGCCCTTTCCATGCATTTTAGATCTCTGAACACAAGGAGACTAATGAAATGTATCCTACATCCCTTGACTTCTCCGAGGCAGAGCTCAGATCAGAAGCCAGAATTATCTGACCCAATGTCTATGCTCTGTTCATTACTGTGCTACCTCTTCTAAGCATGCTCATGCCATTAGGACACTACTGCCTTTCTTATTCCATGTGATCAAACTTTCCCCTTCTATTCCAATTTCAGTCACTATATATCTGCTTTGTGCTTCTCTATGGAAGGCTAATGATTCTGACTCCCTTTCTATTTTATTATAATAAGGAATACAATAAGGAATACAATTAGCCTGTAAAGTTGAGAAATTAAGTAACAAACTGTCCATAATGCAGACCACTTTCTCATCAGTAAGTAGTGTCCTTTGTCATCCTTAAGGCAGAGGGAAAGCAGACACCAACATTCTTTAACATGTCATGTCTGATGGGGGAATTATTTGATACCAGGGGTGAAATCAGGCTTATCTGTGTAACATAATGCTAATTAATGGAAAGGAGAAAATAATTAATTTGAAAGGGTGCCATATAGCAGGTCACAACCTACTCACATCAAGATTTACATGAACAAGTAACTCTTTCCCAGTTGGTGCCTAAAGTTATTTAGAAGATTTCAGAGTCTTTTATGAAAGCCAAAATTTTAAGTCCCTGAAGAACCCATGACCTTCAGGAACTAGATAAAGGGACCTTTCTAGTTGCATATCATCCTTAGGCTTTCCAGCACCAGCTGTGAAAATCAGTTAGTCCTGGTGAAAACCAAACAGAGCTACTCTCTGTTCTCAATAATGAAAATGGCCAACTGCGTACAAGCAATTTTCTGTGCCCTTACAACGACGACGGATGGGGACTTTGAATCCCGTTTCACTGCTCTATGGGATTGTCTTTACTTCTATTTTGAAAGTTGCCAGACATGCCAGGAGATTAACATGGAAGACTCTCTGGAGCGGCAGGGAAATTATACCATCGCACACCAGTGACATTTGTGACTCCTTCAGGCTGGTATGCAGCCACCAGACAGTCAAAACAAACACCTCCCAAACACATGCCTGAACTCAACTCACAGTCGTCTCTGGCCCCTTGATAAAAACTGAAATGGCTGATGGTACCTCATCAATTTTAATGAGCCAGTCAGTAGCTCAGCTAATGTTTCAAGAAAACAATAATAGGAAAATGTTTGTGTAAAGCTAGATAAGGATGAAGCCATTGAATGATGACTGGGAAACACCAATAGGGCAGGAGTTCACTCATTGGGCACAGAGCTTTGAGACTGTCTTCATCTTCCTCTCCTTGAGGGAAGGTGGCCACTTTTGAAGAGTAGAGTTAGAAATGAAGCTCTAGCCCCTCCTCAACCTCTGCACCACTGCCATTCTTATGCTCACCATCAACTTCCTGCTTTATAACATAACTAGGGGCCCGGTGCACAAAATTCCTTCACTGGGGGTGGGTGGTCCCTCAACCCAACTGGCCCCCTCTCACATACTGGGAGCCCTCAGGGGATGTTCATAGCCTGTCCCAGCCTGCCTAAGGCTTTAGGCCTTGGGCATCCAACCATCACCTTGCTCAGCTCAGCCCCCACTGTCTTAGACCACCCAGCCCCAGGGGCTGGGCACTCACCACCACTTCTGCTCACAGAGCCCTGGGGCTGGGTGTTCCCTGCCTTCACCACCACCACTGCTGCTGCTACCACTGCTTAGCCTCAAAACACCCGAGGTTAGCTGTTTCATCTCCACCCCTGGGCCCTGCCCCCACTCCTGATTGGCTGGTAGCATAGCCAATCAGGAGCAAAGGTATGGTCAAATTTGCATGTTTCTCTTTTATTATTATAGGATAACTTTACGGTGCTTCTTCCCTCAGTAAAGCATCATTTCTCAGTCTTGGCACTACTGACATGTTGGGTTGAATAATTCTTTGCTGGGGAGGTGGAGAGAATATTCTGAACAATTTAGGATATTTAGCAGCAGAACTGAACTCTACTCTCTAGATCCTAGTACCTGATCTCTCCAACTGGTGGCAATCAAAAATGTTTCTAAATATTGCCAAATGTACTCTGGGCAGCAAAATCAGGCTAGCCTAGAGTCATTCAGTTACTATGATATTTCCTTTTAAGTCCCCAAAGAATAAAAGAATTAGAAGACTCAGGGAAAATTCATGCTATTAAAACTGTTGAGTATATACCTAATCTATATATACTGCATATTCCCTATTTATAATGCAATTAATCAAAAGTTAATTGGTTTTCATTATTAGACTTTTAAATTCACATATAAATAGATAACTAGATAAACAAGGTTTCATTTTTGCAAACCTTAAAATTAAAGACATTGATCATTTGCTTATTTGTTATTAAGTTATTTTGTCCTATGATAGATACTACATGTTCACATTGTTGTCTCATTTGTCTACATGTGAGAAAAAATTAATTTCCATTTTTCATCGTGGAATCAGAGGGAGTGAGTTTAAATGACTTTCTGGAGAGCAAATGTCAATCCTTTTTTAAAATAAATATTATTTTTTCTACATGACAATCGTTAAAAGTACCTGAAAAACAAAAATTATATTTGATACCTTAAAGTTAATTAAATAAGAATTTTAATTAAAAGTGTCAATTATTACAAAAGAATTAGTTGATGAAGGTTAGATTCTTTCTCTTCAGTAAAAACTGGTAATTCAATTAAATTTAATTAACAACTACCATAAGCAAGTCACTGTATTTAGGTATGATATAAAAGACAAAGAACAGTAGCTTTTAAATGGGATTTATGGTTAGTTTTCATTGTAAGTAGCTATTATATAGAATGTGGTAGACTGTAATACTACAATGGTTATAATAGTTACAAATTCCTCCCATATCTATATGGCTAACCAATTGATTTTGCAGCTTCTCCTAGAAAGTGATAAAGTGTATTTTCCACTCCGAATCAGGGATTGGCCATGTGACTTGCTTTTTTCCAATATTCCTTAGAAAATATAGCATAAATTGAAGCTTGAAAGTGCTTTTACATTTGGATTTGCCCTTTCTTTGAATTCTGCAACCACCACCATGTAAATAGTTAAAGACTGCCTGCTGGAAAATGAGAGACATAAAGGTAAGTCACTATCTTTGTCGAAGCTGGTGTCATATCAACATCTCGCCTGTGAGAGTAAACATGATAGACTACCCAGCCCATGACCAACCACTGTGTGACTCCAATGATTACATGAATAGCCCAGACCAAAAGAATTGCACAGAGGACATATAGAATCCTGAGAGATAATAAAGTTTATTGTCCTAAGTCATGAAATTTAAGAGTTATTAACAGAAAAAAAGCAAACTAATGCAGTTATATTTAAGTAGCAAGCTTTAAGCCACATATGCTGGCAAGCAAACCAAGTTGGAAACCAAAATTAGTCTGTGAAATGATCATCTTATCTTTCACTTATAAGAATTATGAAAGAAATATAAGTTTCACTTGGGTGAATTTCCATAATAGATAGAAAGTATTAAGTGAAGAGTAGACACCATATAAATTCAGATTCTATTGCTCTTAAGACATAATCTTCACCATTAGTTCTAAACACTTATTCTGAGGTAGGCTTAAAGTGTTTCATCTGTCACATTGTCCTCATCAGAAACACAGGGAAAATAGTAATACCTGCTACCTAGAGTTATTATAAGGAGAAAATATGGCTTACGGATTGTGTAACTCATGCAAAATCCCATAATTGATAATTACCAAAGTTAAGAAACAAACCTAGTCCTTAATCACTCCATAGATTATATTCTCAGTTGCTACTCTCACAAATTGCTTCAATTCATCTGCATTTACTTAAACTGAATTCTGTCATATTTTCCCATTCATCCATCTATCCATCCACTCATGCATGAATGGATACATTCAACAAACTTCAAGGGCATAATATGTGCCAGATGTTATTAATGCAAAATTTAAAAGATAGGCATCGTTCCAGTTCTTGTAAAGCTAATGTACATTACACATTCTCTTTTTTTTCAAAAACTGTTTTTATTGATTTCAGAGAGGAAGAGAGAGAAAGAACCAGAGGGGCTAATGGCATAAGTCCCAGTTTGAGCCCAAAGTTCCAAGAACCAGTGGCATTGCTATCCAAAGGCAAGAGAAGATGGATGTCCCAATTCAGACAGAAGGAACAAATCTGCTCTCCCTCTGCCTTTATTGTCTACTCAGGCCCTCAATGGATTAGATGATGCCCCCCTGTATTAGTGAAAGCTGTCTTCTGTACTCAGTCTATTTGTTCAGATACTTATCTTTTCTAGAAACACACACACACACACACACACACACACACACACACACACACACATAATGTCTTACCAGCCATCTGGGAATCCCTTAACCCTATCAAGTTGATAGATAAAATTAACTATTTCACAGCTATAGAGACAGAATGCAACACAACCCAGTGATAAGATTAGGAAACAGAATCTCAGGGTTTATGTTTTAAACAAATTATATCACATACATGTGAGCATGTGTGTGTCCACCTACATTTGTTTGTGGCATTCACATATACAGAAAAGGAATATTTCCTTAGGAAAGCAAATGGAAGAAAAAGGCTTGCCTATCTCACTCTTAATACCTGACATTACACACAGGCCAGCCATTATTATAGATCCTCCTTCTACTCCAATGTCATTGGAGATATTTTATATAAATTATTTTATTGAAATCTCCCAACCCTTGTAAGGCACAGATTGGCATGGCTTCAGAGCTCATATTCAGAGTCTTGAGCTATCTACATCGCACTCTCATTTGTTAATAACATGATAAAGGGCATCTTTAAAGTCATGACAAGTTAAAGATCCTGACAAAAAAGAGTGCAGAGGATAAGCCGCAGGTGAGCATTCAATACTGGCTCATTTTTACACAAAGGAAGACTAAATGATGTATGTAGTTTAGCACCCTTTGTAGAATATAATATAAAATCTACACATTATTTTTTTCTTTTTATCATGGAATCTGATTTCATAAAATAGTGCTAATACAGAAACATGATCTAAAGACCTCAATATTTTATACTCTGTATGCGCCATCGGTGGTTGAAAGCATTGATATGCTCATATACCAGCATCTATACTTGAGATTCGAGGTTTATTTAAACCAGCAAATTATCATCTTTTACAACAAAAGTGTAACATGAGTGATTTGTGAATTGCAAATTGATCTTCCCTACTGGGAGCAGTAACTAGTTTTAGAGCTTATGCTGTAACAGGGCCACATATAAGTATGTGAATTAAAAAACATGTCCTGGTCTTGATGACATAATTTATTCTTTGGACACAAGCTGTTTTATGTTCTATCCTCCCATAAGTGTTCTATTGCAGTAAACCAAGGAAAATGAATTAGACATGACACAAACTTCAGCTCTTAAGGATAGACTGGGAAGACTCAGGATACCATGCAAAGCACACAGCAAGCAAAGATTTCAAAGGTCTGTAAATCACACCAATGGTTGCTATTTCAATTTGTCTTACAAACATGTCACACCACGTGTTGTAAGGATTTTTTCTTACACTTCAGAATTCTCAAGAGCATGTATTATGAATATCCAGTAGGTGTTCTGAAGGTTCCATAAAATAGCTACTAGTATTGCCCAAGCTGGGTGGTTCAGTTAGTTGGAGTAGGGTTCTATACACCAAAAAGTTTTGGAATTAAATTCTGAGTCAGGGCACATACCTAGGTTGCAGGTTTCACTCCTAATCAGGGTATGGTAGCAACCAATAGATGTTGGCCACATCTTTTCATACACATATTTTATTCTTTATCCCCAAAACTTTTCCAGGGATATTCAACAATGAGAATCAGCTTTGTACCTAAGATGTGGTTAGATTGTTCAGCCCTTTTGCCTGGAATTTTAAAAGTATATGTATTTCAGACGTGAAAATATATTGAAAGTTGATAAATATGAGGATGCAAATTGGAAACTAGAAACATAAGTGGAAATGGGTAGGCTGAGCTGAAGCCACAAAACCAGAAAAGCTGCTCTGAGGGGAGATGTCTAGGTAAAGAGAAAACTGTGTGAATGGCCGCAGAGAAAAATCTGGGATTCTGAAAAGGGCTGCCACATTGTCCTAAGGAAAGTGAGTGATTTCCAATAAAACCTGACAGAAATTTGCTATTTCAACCTGAACCTTATTCTAGAAAGCTTCTCTGTAGGTTCTGAGCTCTTGGAGAATGCAAGTATCAACTAAATTACTGAACATTTTCCAGACAGACAACAAATCCTAAAACATGGAGAGCAAAAGATAACAAAGGATTTAGATGCCCTACATTTTAATAATATTCTTAATATCCAATTTCTATGAGTTTTCTAGGTATTTTAAGAGCCAGTAAATTTATTCAGTCAGTTGCACTCATTAAAAAAAAAGACAGAACTTTTATATTACCTGAGGTGAAATCATATAATTGTGTATTCCTCTTACAAATTTTGATACAAATACGTTTATAGAATGAATTCTTGATGAACTCATGCTGTATTATAGCAACTTATTATTTCAGCCCTTCTGCATAGGATTTACTGGGTCACCTGGGTTGAAGTGAAGGACATTTCATATCCTTGAAGTCATCTGTAGTCATGCACACAATTGCAAATGTAAGCAAATGTTCAGAATAATTTATTTTAAAAATAAAATGTATTGTTTCTCTATAAAAACACAAATGTAATAAGCTGCTATATTCAAACCCTAGAAAATACTTACATTGCCTCAAATTGGTTTTATCCCAAGGTGGGATCCAGGAACCAATCTCTATTAAAATGATTTGGCATGTTTTTGATACCATAGTTCTTCAAGCTTGATCCCAAATCTATTGAATCAGACTTACATGAGTGGGACTCTGTTGTTGTTTTTCCAGAATTGTAGTTGATACTTACTGACATTAAACAAAAGTCATTCTAATAAGATAGGATCTGGATGAACTGTCATCTACTATCTCTTCCAGCCAGTCATATTGTCCAAGGTGAAATGAAAGGAATATGAGTATCACTAGGCATAAATAGTTACTGTGTAGTTACTGTGCTATAACACTGCAAAAATAATTACTGTGCTATAACACTACACCCTACTGATTCTTCTGACTTGTGTCAGGGCCAATTCAAAACCAACCAGAATCCTGAATTTGGGGTCTGGTGATGAAGGGAATTTTATTCAGTTCAAAACAGCTTAATTGAGATGTAGCATAGCATTAGAACAACTCTGGAGCAAGGAGGCCTTAGACCAGGCCTCTCTTCATCTAGACAGCTCTGCTCTGTTCCCTTCTTTGTCATTGCACTGGTCTGCTTCACTCCTCTTCCACAGCTGCAGTCTCCTGTGGAAAGGGAAAGGACACTCCAAGCCAGTGAGGAACTGGCTTATATGGACAAAGGTCCCCACTCCTTGTTCCTGATTGCTCCATCCTCATGCAAATAATGACTCTGAATCCTCAGAGTGTTTGTTTCAAAGGCACTGTTCTGTTTGGTCAGAATAAAGCCACTCTAATTGGTCAGACATGGGTAGCTTGAATTGGATGGGAAAAGTACCGATCCTATTGGTTGAAAGATGATTCTAGAAAACATTTATAGGGCAACTCAGATGGCACAAACAGTGCAAAGACACGCAGTTCAGTGCGAAAACAGGCAGTTCAGCTCAGAGACAGGTAGTTTAGTGTAAGCTTCCCAGTGGAGTACAGTTTATGTGAAATCCTCTCTGCAGAAATGGCTGCTATGCTTTGTTTTTGTTTTGTTTTGCTTAACTTAAGCCCAGTTACCAGTTAGCCATCAGAAGACCTTCATAGTAGGTGTTTTGTTTGTTTGTTTTTTCTTCAGGGTTCACACCAAAATAGAAGTAGTGATTTCAGTAGATAATACTAGTAACATTATGATATATCCCAATAAAAGTGATCTTGGTCTTTCAGCATTTGCCCAGTCACTTCTGAGTCACTTCTCTGCTACTATCCACTGTAAAGTCCCTGAGAGCAACGCTTATCTGCTTATCTATACTAATAAAAGGGTAATATGCTAATTAGACCAGGTTGACTGGACATCTTCTCATCATCTGCTCCTCCTAGGACAAAGCCAAGGTGGTGGGGGCTGAGGCAGATGCGATTAGGGATGATCAGGCTGGCAGGAGAGGTCAGTTAGGGGCAATGAGGCTTGCAGGGGAGAGTGGTTAGGGGTGATCAGGCTGGCAGGGGAGGGTAGTTAGGAGCAATCAAGCCAGCAGGCGTAAGAGTTAGGAATGATTGGGCAGGCAGCAGAGTGGTGAGGGGTGATCAGGCAGGCAGGCAGGTGAGCAGTTAGGAGCCAGCGGTCCCAGATTGTGAGAAGGATGTTTTACCCTCGGTTTATAGGATTGGGCCTAAACTGGCAGTTAGTCATCCCCCAAAGGGTCCCAGATTGGAGAGGGTGCAGGCCAGGCTGAGGGACAGCACCCCCACCTATGCACAAATTTCATGCACTTGGCCTCTAGTCCTATATAATAAAATCCTAATATACAAATTGTTCCCTTGACCAGGAGTTTGATTGCTTGCTATGATGTGTCTGGATTACCAGGGAGTGGTGCTGAACATGGTGGGTATCAGCGACATGGCACTGGCAGTGGACAGCAATGGAGGTGCTGCTGGCCCCAATGGGCCCCGATGGGAGTGGGACTGCAGCAGGATGGTGGAGCAGGTGGGCAGGTGGTGCCAGGCAAAGGCAGGTGTGAGCAAGGCCCAATTGCACTGCCAATCACCTCACAGATGGAGGCCAACATGGTTCCAGGGGTTCAGGTGCTGCCCAGGGCCCAGAGGTCAGCTGCGACCTGCCCTTCCACACCAGATGCTCACACTTCGATCGCTGGCCAGGCCTAGGGACTGCACCCGTATACAAATTTTATGCTTCGGGGCTCCAGTTTATAATAACCTTGGCACATCAGACCATAAGCAGAATCATGAATAAGACAAACTAAAAGATTCAAGAACTGGCAAATTTGCAAAAACTGGCTTTCTTATTCTTTCTTGGAATTATAGAGAAGGAAAAGCAATTTGCATAGGATTTCAGAAAGCTATATCATTCTTGAACTTGCACCTCTATACTCTATCTGATTTTCACAAATCTGGGCCTTTTAAAGAGGGCATGATGATAAGTCATCCACATATGGTACACACATTTTTAAGTGTTTTTCACTAACTTTAACTCTTTCTGACAGAAGGGAAGAGCAATCAACTGATTTTCATTATTCAGCAGTGGTATGATCTCCAAGGAGGCAGTCATTTAAAAGCTGAATCCGTTTTTGTTGTAATCCCCTGTGACAGAATTAGCTTATGATACACATCAGAGCAACCTAGGTAGTTCATAAGCACTAATGACAAAATTTAAACCTTTACCTTATAGTGACTTGCCTTAGTAATCCTGAATTTGTTCTTCATTTAGTGACTCAGTAAACACTTACAGAGTACCTCTTATATTTTACACACTGCCATGGGCTACCTATTTTTGTGAACCCATAATAACAAAGGGCTATATAGACAAAAGATCTTTAATCCAGGTAACAGCCACTTTCAGTCTCTCCAGGAGAGATTTTAATACCAGGATTTAGCATTTTCTGTAAAAAGCAATGAGGGGGTACTAAATTAATTGCTCATCCGACGGCATCTCATTTCATATATTTTATACAACTCAATTTTTATGGCTTCTTTTCATTTACGACCTGGACACATGACATGATATTAGACACAAATGATGGAATGTGGCTTTCGTGCAATTATAAATGATTCAAATGGCCAGTGATACATACCGTGTTATGGCTTACACATATTACAAGAGCAAAAAGCCCTTTATCCTTTGATTATCCTAAAGAATGAGTAAAAAGAGGGGGAAATAATAGGTTAGAAAAGTCAGAGTTGAGCCGAATTCCATTTATGTTGAAGCTCCAGAGGACGGCCTAAGTTCCTACATATACTATATTTTTAAAATTCCCATAGGCCTTATTCTATCCCTTTGTTGATTTTCCTGATTTCTGGTGGTTTGGCTTTTTCTTGCTTCTACTGAACACAAGTTGCCAGAATAATGACAATGATAATTAGTATTATGGGTTCTTTGTTGTCTTCTCCTCTACCCATTCAAGCAGTGATATTCATTACTTCAACAGGATAGTGAACTGGAAAAACAAATGAAGGGTATTAGAACAGAAAAGCATAGGATCTTTGATATCTGGTGATGATAAAGTAATTATGCTGACTTAGCAACACCTAATTCCAGATGTCTTTGGTTGTAGAACTAACTTTTTGTCTAACCCACTTTTATTTAGCTCCAATTTTAATTAATATCCTCACAACAACCTTATGTGATTCATTTCTCACTGTTTCCCTTTTCCTATCCCAAATTATATATCAGGAAATTTGCTATTTATCTCATGGAACCTACATTAGGCATAATACTTAATTTATGAACCCATCCCAGGGATGTTCACAGTTCAGTGGTATAGATGACTTCATATCAAAGGAAACAGGCTCTAACAGTATCATATCACACATTTAAAGAAAATACTAATCCAGCCAAGCATGGAGATAAAAAGTCTTGCATTTTTTATCACAACCATATCCAATTGCTTTACAGGGAAACTGTAGCCTTACACAGTCTACATTCTATGTGCCCACTTAGTGCAGATACCTTCATTAAATCACATGTGAGCCTTATTCTATTGCAATGTTTGTATAGTTTCTGGAAATCCTAACAACTCTAAGTAATGTGCATTTGATTTTTGTCTCTGAAAATGATTATATTTATCAAGTTTCCAAAGGCCAAGTTAAATAAGATACGGATCAAAAAGAAGAAAGCATAAAGAACTAAGGTGGGAAATTTTCCCATAAACTTTAGTTTGAATGACTTTCTTTCTGATTTTCATCACCAATGATTTAATTTCTCAGCTCTAGGGGAATGCAAGTGAGCAAACTAAAGCAAATTTATCACTTCTGAAAACTGCTGCAAGACCCCCAAGACAGAACGATTACCCCCAAAATTGAATTTAAATAAAAGTAATTAGTTTTATCTTGTTTTTTAATTCATTTACCTCTGCACAGAAATCCTCCTGGAGTTTTGAAACTCATCAGTGATTATCCCTGGAGCTGATCCAATAATGTGAGAATAAATACACCATTAACCAATTATACATAATGACTCCAAGACATGCCAATAGAGGAGCATTTCAGGTGATTTATAAAGCTTGCTTCCAACAGCCTATTCACAATTCACATCTGTTCTAAAAAAGTGCATTAGAAGTTAAGCAAGACCTTAGATCTGCTTCCATTCATCTCCTAAGGACATGAATAAAAGAAACTAAGCAATTCATTTAAACATTTTTGCTTGTCACATATGAAAATCCTTGAGTGTAAGGAATGAAATATTTATTTGAATTCACATTTTTATTTTTTTGGTTTTTGGTTGGTTGATCTAGTCCTATATGCTTACAGCAGCAAAAGGACATATTTTGGATTTTTGGTTTATCAAAAATTGAGAAGCTATGTTTTATTTTCCTTTTTTGAAATAACATTTTTTCTGTTTATTTTCCAGCTTTATTGAAGTATAATTTAAAAATAAATATTGTATATATTTAAGTTGAATATGATGTCTTGATACTCATTATGAAATGATTACCACAATCAAACTAATTAACTAATCCATCACCACATATAGTTACATTTTGGTGTGTGGTGAAAACACTTGAGACTTCTTCTCTTGGCACATTTCAAGTATGCAATGCATAACTTATATTCATCTTATAACTGAAAGTTTGTATCTCTCCTTCCCCATCCCTCCATGGTAAGCATCATGGTAAGCATCATTCTATTGAGATTACTGTAATATGGTCTTTAATAGAGGAATAAAATCATGTCCCATATAGATCATAATCAGATCTTTATTTGATGTAAACATATCCCCCTGAAGAATAATAGGATAAAGAGAATAAAAAAAATTGGCCATTTCAGTTAAAAATTTTTAAGGATTTCTAAAAACTAGATAGAAGTTCCTCAACTTTATGGTGATCAGTTATACATTATCAATTTCTCTTTAGGTAGCGTATAAAGTAGAATTGGAGATTAGGTTCTAGAATTGTAAAGACCTCATTCAAATTTGAGATCCACCAAATTTCATCACTGATGAGTTATTACACTTTGAGTAGGTTCTTGAAACTTTCTGAATCATTAGTCCTTCATTTGTAAAATGGATATGTTCAAAATGATAGCTAACTAATAGGGTTTTTGAGAGCTTGAAAAAAATAGAATATACTGATAGCCTTAAAAAATGTCAAACACATGGTTAACTTTCAATCCATGAATCATTATTGTCATAAAATGAGGAAATACTTGCAATTTTTATTTTATCTTTTGTGCTCTACAGATTAGTGAGAAATGGAAACGTGTACTTTTGCACTTACCAATAAAAACTGAGCTAACATTTTACCTCAATAAGCACTCAATGGAAAAACAGTGAATCCTTGATCAACCTGGGTATGAACTGAGGAGATCCATTTCTACAGGTATTTTTTTCATTTGATCCCCACAGTTCAATTGGCTCTTTGTTCAAGAGCCAATTCTGTAGTTGGGAATCCATGTATTTATACATGGATTGACTGTATTTATAAGGATATTTTCAGTAGGTTGTGCCCCTAACATCCATGTTGTTCAAGAGGCAACTGTAAATATGAATCATTTCATAACAACAACGAAAGCATAAACAAATGAATGTAGAAGAAAAATATAGAAAGTTACTGATATATAAAATGTCTAATATGAGCTAAGTTCTACAATGGATTATTTGTATAATTCTTATTTAATTTTAAGAAACAGGAAGAGATTTTCTCCATGTGATATATAGTATTTATAAAATTATCTAAAGCCACATAATAGGTATTACATACTATGTACCCTGAAGTTTTTACTGCATTGGGCTGTGCTTCATTTAGTTGGCACAAGAGAAGTGGAAAAAAGTTGGGTTGACCATGCTTGCTGACACTGTATATTTTTAGAAGTCTATCAAATGCTGAGCCATAAAATATAAAATTATTAAAATGATTGATTGAATGACAAAATGTAGTCACATATTTTTAATCTATATACCTTTTCTAATGGCACAGTTCATGAATCATGCAATGTGCTTTTTTATCACTACAGGGAATGGTGAGAAGACAAATAGACTCACACTATAAAGCTAAAGAGTTGATAAAACAAGTGACATGAGTTAATTAGAGATGAAATTTGAACTCCATCAAAATTTATGAGATAGTACAAATTGTTTAAAATGTTTTGTTTACATGAGATTTATATGTCTTTAAATATACTAGCATTAAAAAAAAAAGTGATCAGTTTTACCAAACAGTTTTCTGTTTTGAAAAGCTCATCTTATTTGTGGATCTTTATGCTAATAAAATTAATATGTTTATTATTACAAAATTAAAAATATATATATATATATATATTTTAAAAACCTTGAATCAATAGACATATATTGAGCTACGACAGATAGAAAGCCAGACTGTAATGGCTTAAAACACCAGTAATTATTTTGTACATGTAGCTCATCTGAGAGTAGATCTTTCTGGCATTTGCTAGGCGTTCAACATGCCATTAGAGATGTAGGCTATTTCTATCCTCCTACTTGTCCATCCAAAGACTGTTGGTCCTTTCTCCACTTGCTCGTCTCCTTGTGGTGCTAAGAGCATGTGGAATCTATGGACATACAGAAAATTATTTTGTCCTTTGTTTTTAGGAAAGCATTATTTTTCATAATTAAACCCTCCTCATCAGTGAGTTCTGTTTATTTCTTAGAAGCTGGAACTGGAATAAAGAGATGGTATAACAGAAAAGATAACTGAGAAAGCAACTATTTGCCTTTCTAGCCCCTTTTGTGGGAATGATGAAAGAAAAGATTGGAAATGCTTTTTGAGTAGCCAATTAATAGACACTGCAACAAAAGTGGAAGAAAATCCAGGTTTTCTTTGATTAAGCCAGTGGTTGATAATCTGAATGTGGAATATAAAATTTTGCAAGTGATTAGAATTTCTGCTGTGGTGGAAAATATGCCTGTGTACTAGAAGTTAATTTCAGCACATCCTAATACATGCAAGAAGTCCTCAAAAGGTTGATGGGCTTCTATATTCACCAGGGCTGAATCATATTGTTGCCTGCTGGAATGACCAAAAGCATGTCCCCAAACCTGAACAAGATGCATGTTGCCAGACAGCTGAGGGTACTTCAATCTACAAGTTAGTACCTGCTGCTGGCCAAACAGCTGAGTAGCTGAAGGCAGTTCCTCCAATTTGACAATGCCTACAGTATTAACCTTTGATATGTATATCTGTTTTGCCTTAAGGCAATTTGTTTTAATAAAAAGCTAGAGATCTAGACATTCAGAGAATTTGGTTGCTATAGCTAGGTCTTCTCTGGCTCCCCCATGTACTCCAAATATATTTCTAGTCCCTTTATCAATTTACTCACAGCCCTTCTCCAGATTCCTGAACCCTCTAGATGCTGAGAAACACCCTGTGCATAAGGACTGACCTTATGCTAAACTTGGAAGTGCATGCAGTCTATTTTGGGACACCCTCCACTCCTCTCAATATCAGACTATTCATGATCTGTATTTCCAATAAATCTTTAGTTTCTGCAGTTAGACACAAACTTTCCCCTTTTATGTACTTAAACCACTGGGCAAGATACAAGCATATTATAAAACAGGAGTGGGCATTAGCAATCTCTATCTCCCTTTACAATCAATTCTTGTTATTCAGAACCTGACTCCTTGAGGTCTATGGCTGTAAGAAGTCATTTAGAAAAGTATTATCAGTGCTCAGCATATCTTTAGTGACCCAGTGCATTAGCTAAACCATGCAAAAGTTTATTGGTTCTCTATATCTGGAAAATGCTAGAATAAAAACATTCTTTTTCAAGGTTGCAATCACTTCAGAAGGATTTTTTCTTTTTAAATTTAAACCTGACCATAAAGAGAATACAGCACAATTGTTACTGTCATTTTCTTTATTTTGAATATTTTACAATTATTATAACAATCACTTTCCCAGTGACTTAAAAAATAAGTATCAAAATAGAAAAAAAAATATTAGGAGAGAATTGTTTTACAAGTATTTGTAAAACCATTGTAAAGGTTTATGTTATTATTCATGCCTTGAATACTTTCTCAATTTGTCTGATGGTCATTAGTACATATATTCTTTCATAAAATTGTATTAATTGACTCACTGCCATGACTTGAGATGTAATCTATCCAGGAAAGAGGATAGAATGTTTAAGAAAACAGACAGATTCATCTTGGCTGCCAAGACAAGAGATCATGGAATTAATGATGCTGACCTTCTTATTAACATGAACACTCTCATGTGGAACGAGTCTGTTCTAGAGGTCAGTGTATTATGCTGAAACTTCTTCATTCCTCAGACTCATGTTTTGGCCTCTTCTCTGTATCTACCCAGGGAATAAAAGAATGAGAGCAAATACTATCTGGAATTCCTCTTTTGTTATGCAGCCCATCAAACTTGATTAAATGTAGTAAAAGGTTAGACAATATAGGCCATGGGAAAAGCACCACTTAAAGGTAATATGGGCTTCCCTGGTTGTACCATAAACAATATAGCAGCATTTATGGAGATCCTTTGTTAATTCATTAAGAACCAGCAAGTTTTCTTTTCTTCCCCTCTCTTTTCATCTCCCTTGTGCTCTATGAATTAAAACCAGTAAGACTTGAAATTACATCATATTGCATTCCAATATTTTTTTATTTTTCTCCTTTTTCTTTCTTACTCCCTCCTTCCTTCTTTGCTTCTTTCTCCGTCCTTCTTTATGATTTTAAACATTCTCCTTTCATGGGTAATATGATTTTAGCAGACGAAGTTCAAAGATAGAGCACTAGTATATATTACAACACAAGGAAGGAACATGGATTTTCATCCAACATTCTAAAGCTCTTTTCTCTTTTGTCAAGTATTAGAACATATGAAATATTTACATCAATGAGATTTTTATTTTTGTTTTGCTATTTTAGCATTATATGAATCTAGCCTAAAAGTAGATATTTAAAAGTTTCCTTAGCCTGTCCCATCTAAGTTGGAAACGTTTATGATTTATTTAGATAGCCTAAGTCCTCAACAAAATTACCAAGCAGATGAGAGATGCTCCTCACAGCCACACCACATAGTTTTCATAATATCTTTCTCCACCTTTCTAACATCACTAAACAGGGTTCATGTTGCTGAGGATAGTTATTCTTTTTGAAAGATAAAAAAAGAAGGGTAAAGTTCATCCCTTTGAAACCAGAATATTTTGCTTGACACTGAAGCATTACTGTTGAGATTTCAAGTATCAGGCAAGATAATATACATGCAGATGACTTCTGCTCTTCAGAGTCTGAAAAACTGCCGCTAATAATGGACAACAAGAACAACAATGGTTTTAAAAATAGGAATATGTGAAACCCCAGGATATAAGAGTAAGAAATACCAGCATTTAAAGTATTAATAGAGGAAGATAATCTCATGAGTAATATCTAGAAGCATATTAATAGTGAAACAGGAATTTTAGAGGAATACAGGCAGGCAAAAGAAATTTTTAGATTTGGAGTCCATGGAAAAAACACAGAGCTACAAACTGGGAGAAGGTAAATTTCCATAACACAAGGAAGACAAGGGAGGTTACATTTCCATAAAGAAATAGTTAAATTTACCTAAAATAAGGGAACTGGGAGTAGCTAATAGGTGTATATTTACAAAATAAAGAAGGAGGAAGAAAGCCCAGAATGACTGGGAGGGCAAAGAGGGAGGAGGGCCTCAGGAATTACCATAATAAGAGAGGTATCAAGAATTGCAGCTTTTATAAATACTGGAAACAGGAAGTCTGTGGGACAATTTCCCCTCCCTACTTGGGAGTCTGTGCTCTGAGATGCTTTCCCCTTTCCCACGTGGGAATGTGAACTTGTTCAATAAATTTCCATCTTTGCTGTACCATCTTCAATCCATGGATTCATTCTTCAATTCCGGTGGTGGACAAAGAGCCTGGGAACAAGTCTGCCCAGTGTGTTCCCATTCAAAAATTCAGTACCAATAGTAAGTCTGCAAAAAAGACTTCAATGTTGAAGCTAACGGAGATAACTCCAGAAAAAAAGCAGCTAATGGGGACAAATGAAACAGAGAGCTGAATCATTTCGAAAGATACAGTAATGCCACCAGCAACAACGATTTAGTTTTCTTGGAGTTGGGAAACAAAATTTGGAACAGGAAATGAGAAGGAAGACATTCTCAAGGAACTTGGCTCTAAAAGGAGATGAGCTATTAGGAAGAAGGTGAGTGGGGGTTTGGTGTAGAACTTTTTATTTTTTCCAAGATAGGATTTAAACATTGTTTACAAACTAAAGGAGTTAGTAAAGATAAAGTGAAATATCTAAGGGGGAAAAAATAAAAAATCCAATGACAAGATCATATGGCAGGCAAGAGAAATGGGAAGCAGAGATAGAAGAATTTGCCTTAGACAAAATGTATGAGAGGAGATAGTAATGATTAAGGTGACTGAATTTAAATGATAATGTGAGTGAGGTAAGAATGTTGTAGGAATTCTTTTCTTATGATTCCCTATTTTGTTTAGGAAGAGGAGGCAGTGGGAAAGGAAATTGTCTAATGTTAGTCTATAGTTCAAGTATGCTACAATGTAATGACTTTTTATCATAGTCATGATTTTGAGATTGTACAGCTATTCGTGTTCTTACTGGATTGCTTGTGTTTACATTATAGACTGTAACATGGTATGGCAAATTAGACTTTATTCCAAAGGAACTGTATGGCAAACCAGAGTTTATTCTAAAGGAACTGGGAAAAAAAAAAGGAATAACGGAGATATGCATGTAATACAAAAAATATATTAAAAAATTCAGGTAATAAATACATGGTGAAAATAACCCAGGACAATTTATTTTGAGGTATTTATTGTATAATTTTGAGATAATAAACAATCCTATATAATAAAAGGGTAATATGCACATTGACCTTAATGGCGGAATGACCAGGAACAACTGGTCATTATGATGCGCACTGACCACCTGGTGGGCAGATGCACTATGTGGGAACTGTGTCCTGGAGGTCAGTGTGCTCCCACAGCAGGAGCTCCCTCATCCAGAAGCTGGGCTGATGACTTCGAGCACAGGGGTGGTGGCAGGAGCCTTTCTCACCTGTCAGCAGTGCCAAGGCCAGCTAAGCTGCAGTCTGACATACCCCAAGGGCTCCCAAGCTGCCAGAGGAAGGTCTGATTGCCAGATTAGGCCCTATCCTCTGGGGAGCAGGCCTAAGCTGGCAGGTGGACATCCCCTGAGGGGTTCGGGACTGTGAGAGGGCACAGGCTGGACTGAGGGACACCTACTCCAGTGCACGAATTTTTGTGCACAGGGGCCTCTAGTTAAAAAATAAAAGTTCATATGACACTAATAGAACATTTGAACATAATGAGACAATCTGTAATGCCTTAAATCCAGTGCCTGGGTTTAAACCTGATTCTCCCTATTACTTGCAGGACCTTGGGCAAATTACTTAATCCCTCTGTGATTATATTTTCGAATATAATAGAATATTTTCACAAAGCTGTTGAAAGGATTAATTAGTACATTAATACAAAGTACTCAGAACAGCAACTGGTGTCTTATTTACATAAACTCCAGAAATGTTAGTGATAATCAATAGAAATGAATCTAAGGTTGAATTGAACTCAGAAGAATGGACAGAGAGGTATATACAATAGAATGATTTTGGCTCCAAGTGACAACAATAAAACAAAGAATTTTAAATTAAGAGGGACCTTTTTGATTTATTTAATGGGAAGTTCAGAGGTAGGGCAGACTTAAGAGTTGATCTCTTTTCGGTAATCCTCTGGGTCTTTGATTGTGTGGGTTTCTTTATCAGGTAAAATGGACACAACAATTCTGGGACTCCATCTGATAAACAACAGAATGTCTATTTGACCTTGATCAGGTCCTGAAAATTGATTGATTATCAAGAGAATGTTATGCCCTGGATGGTTTAACTGGGCTTCTGAGTACAGAATCTATCCCTTAGAGTTTCCCCTGATATATTGGTATTTATCTCCCACAATTGTGAGGTCTCTACAATGAATAGAGGCTAAATGGCAAACAAATATTGGTGAATTATCACGCAATCCCTGGCAGGGAAAGCATTTGGATCTAATAAAGAATTCAGAATCAGATTTTCTAAGGTCACATTGTGGGCTTGATTGATGTCTATGTTTTTGGGGACATAACAGCAAATTACATTTCAGTTAGTTTCTTTTTCAGTTCAGGGAGAACACTGAAAGCAGCCCAAGCCGAGCCTAGATTCAGAATGGCGATTATAAATGTAGACACTGTTTTCAAAGTGATAAACTCTAGTTCATCTTTATATTTTCTTTGGTCTTAAACCAAAAGGATATCACATTTCATGAATAAGCCTGCGTTAACTTCCATCCTTCTGGGTCCGAGTGAGCTTGAGGAATCGGTTCTAGTAGGTTCCCGACACCAGTTTCCTTTTCTTTTGCCTAAATGTTAACAGTGGAGCCATGGAAAGTTTTCTCTAAAAGCATTTAATAAACTGTGACAAAGATTCTATTATACTTAAAGATAAAATTGGAGTTCTTAAGGATGAATTATAAGACATCACATTATGAGTATTGAAATGGAGGACATAGCTGTCGTAGTCCCCTCTTACAGCTCATTTTTTTTCACTGAATGGAATGTGCAAGGCTGTCCTCATAGTCCTGGCAATTTTTTAAGGAAAAAATAAACTAAACTCAATCTCAACCTCTCAGTGGGACTGACATTCTCCATATATAGTGAAGACAGTATCATTGAGGACAGTACAAAATGCCAAGAACTTTTCTTTCTATTCATAAATCTTCATTATTAAAATAACAGTTACATATATATCACCTTTTTAAGAAAAATATCTATCATAAAGTTCTGTCTCACAGTATTGATGAAAGATTTTCATGGCAAATATTTTTGTCACAAGATAAATTCAACATGCCAACTATCATGAAATGTTTTGGCATGTGTACAGCACCTTTTCAATTTATTTGTTGAGTCATGTAACATCCGTTTTGTCTGATGTGTACCCATGTGATAACTGGTGCCAATTAAGAAAATACAAAGTCAATCATCAATCTTGCATCTTCTGGAGTAATCCATATGCAAGGCAGAAGGGATGAAATAGTCATGATGTCTAAGAAAGCATATGATCCATTTATTCTTTGAGACAAAGAATTTTCCAGGGGGTGAGACTCCTTAGAATTAATTGAAAGGAAATTTTAAGCAGAAACATAACAGCCTTTCTCTGCCTTTTGTCATGCTTCAGTGTCCTTGGCTTTTGTGACCCTTGAGTTTGAAGGAACAACAGGTCAAGCAAAGCCATTTGAAGACAAAATCATGACTGCCATTCAAATTATGTTAAACATTATCCAGAAAATAGATGCAATGCATTAGTTTTGGTGGGATAAGAAAAAATGAACTGTAAGTTTCATTGAATCTGAATAAATATTGACTTATGGAATGGTCCAGATGACTTCTTAACCATTCTTACAGGCAAGATGGCAAGGCCTTTTCCTTAGACTTCATTCTTACATATTTTTACAAAATCCAGAATCAGTTCTTGATAAATCTACATTTAGATTTTTGTCTTTAGAAAGTTTTATTAGATAATAAAAAAATTGCTATTCTCTATTATTTGAGCTAGTGACTATGTTCTTCAGTTTCGCTGAGTGAGTCATTAATGGAGAAAACAGACATACTCTACTTTGATTTTCTGTGTTTATACTAACTTTATGGAGACACAATTGATATAAAAAAAAATTCTGTGAGTTTGAATTGTACATGTTGATTTGACACATTAAATATTTCAAAATGATTTCCATCATAACATTACTAATACCTACATCATGTTATATAATTTCTATTATATTTTGGTGAGAATATTTAAGATGCGATCACTTAACAATTTTCAAATACATAATATAGTATTATCAGCTATCATAACCATGTATATTAGATTCCCCAGAACTTATTCATCTCAAAAGTGAAAGTTTGTACCCTTGACCAACATTTCTCCATTTTCCTCATGCCTAGCCTCTGGTAACCACTAATCTACTCTCTGTTTCTATAAGATCTGTTTTGTTTTGTTTTTGTTTTTTAGATTCTGCATATCAGTAATATAACACAGTATTTGTCTTTCCCTTTCTCACTTCTTTATCCAAGTTGTCAAAAATCAGAAAATTCTTTTCCTTCTCATGCTGAATAATATTTCATGTATCTTTTGTAACCATTCATCTACTCATGAACATGTAGGTTTTGTTTCCATACCTTGTTTATCCTATCTAATAAAAGAGTAATATGCAAATTGACCGTAACTCTGATACACCCACAAGCCATGCCCACCAGCCAATCAGGAGCATATAAACCCCAATCAAGTTGGCTAAGGCCACTGAGAACAGAAGGAAGGCTTGGGTTTCCTTGGCAATGGAGGAAGCCTAGCTTTCTTCCTGCCCTTGCCAAGCTAGGCCTCCACTCAGTGGTACAAAGTTTCAATTATCCTACCTAATAAAAGAGTAATATGCAAATTGACTGTACCTCCAATCAAGCCATGCCCACAAAGCACACCCACAAGCCAATCAGGAGCAAATAAACCCCAACCAAGATGGCTATGGCCACTGAGAGCAGGAGGGAGGCTTGGGTTTCCATGGCAATGGAGAAAGCCAAGCTTTCTGCCTTCCCTTGCCGGACTAGGCCTCCACTCAATGCTACAAAGTTTCAATTATAAAAGATATATCCCAACAGAAATGGTGGCAGCCATGGAGCTGGAAAGAGCAGAGGCTAGGATTGCCCGGGTGATGGAGGAAGCCATGCTTCTGCAGCCCTAGTGCCTAGGTCTCCACTGTAGGCTACAAAGTTCAATTATAGAATTTAAATAAACCCAAACAGAAATGGTTGTCGCCATGAAGCGAATAGAAGGCTTGGCTCCACTTCAGGCTACAAAGTTTCAATTGTAGAACATAAATTAATCCCAGATCCCGGGTCCTCTGCTTGGGTCACTGGGGGGAAGGGCCGGCCTTCAAACCACTACAAGCCCCTCACCCAGGCTATTCCACGCCCAAAGGGAACCCCCACCTTGATCCGGGACACCCTTCAGGACAAAACAGCTGACCCCCACCCATGCACCAGACCTCTATCCTATCTAATAAAAGAGTAAATTGCAGATTGACCATCACTCCAACTCACAAGAGGGCTGCCCCCATGTGGTCAAAGGTCCTGCACCCATGTGGACACAGATGGCCTCCACAAGATGGCCAGCAGGTGAGGGCCGTTGGGAGGTTCCAGGCCTGCAAGGGAGGGCAGTTATGGTGATTAGGCCAGCAGGGGAGGGCAGTTGGGGGCAATCAAGCCTGTAGGGGAGGGCAGTTAAGAGTGACCAGGGGAGTAGTTAGACATTGATTAGGCTGGAACAGTAGTGGTTAGGGGGTGATCAGGCTGGCAGGCAAAAGTGGTTAGGGGCAATCAAGGGGACAGGCAGGCAAGTATTTTGGAGCCAGCAGTCCTGGATTGTGAGAAGGATGTCTGACTGCCCATTTAGAATGGGCCTAAACGGGCAGTCAGACATCCCTTGAAGGGTCCCAGATTGGAGAGGGTCCAGACTGGGTTAAGGGACACTCCGCCCCCTCCCCACCCCCCATGCACAAATTTTGTTCACCAGACCTCTAGTTTATATATATATATATAAAGCCTAAGCGACAGTTATGACTAGTCAACTGCACAACCAGTCGACCAGTCACTATGATGCACACTGACCATCAGTGGGAAGATGCTCAATGCAGGTGCTGCCCCCTGATGATCAGTGCGCTCCCACGGCCAACCTCCCATGGCCAGCCAACCTCTCAAGGTCCCTCCACCTGGCAGCTATTGGGACTGGGTGAGATGGCTCCAATCGTCCCCAATCAGCAGCCAGGCCAAGGGAAAAATTCATGAACCAGGCCTTTAGTTTTAAATAATGCTGCAATGATTAGAAAAGTGCATCTATCTCCTTGAGATTCTGTTTTCAGTTCTTTTGAATATATACCCAGAAACGGAATTTATGAATTATAAATTAATTCTAAATTTAACTTTTAAGAAAATTCCATACTGTTTTCCATACTGTCTATATTAATGGGTATTCTCACTAATAGTGACAAGGGTTTGTTTTTCTCCACATTCTTGCCTCCATTTGTTATCTCTTTATTTTTATGATAGCCATTCTAATAGGTTTAGTGTGATATTGTGGTTTAGCTTGCATGCCATTTGTACATCTTTAGAAAAAAATTACCAAGAAAAATGTTGAGGAGTTGTTGTCTATTTTTCTTTTCTCCCTTTTCCCCTAGGTATTTTATAGGTTTAGATGTTATGCATAAATCTTTAATTAATTTCTAGTTCACTTTTTGTGAATGATGTAACGTAGGAGTCCAAGGTTTGGAAATGTTTGAGAAAGACAGGCATTAATTCTCTTTAAATGTTTGGTAGAATTCATCATAAAGCTATCTGCCTTGTCTTTTCTATACTGAGAGCTGTTTGATTAATGTTTTCATCTCCTTAATGATTTTTGGTCTGTTCAGATTTTATATTTCTTCATGATTCAGTCTTGGTTGCTTGTATGTTTCTGAAAATTCATCCATTTCTTCTAGGTAACCTATTGGCTAGTGAGTGATTGATCATATCAGTCTTAAGTTTAAGGCCATACTTGGCTGTTGATAGAGTTCCTGGACTCCTGCAGGGGAAGAGGAGGAGAGGGATTCAGGTGCTGGCATCTGCAAATGTGAATAAAAGCAGGTGAAATCTGCAGGGGATCCTTAGAGGCTGTGCTGTTTATTGGTTCCTTCCTCAGTGGCAAGTTCTTCAGGGTTTGTCTGCAGGGAAGGTCTCTGTGAACTCCCTGTGCTCCTGCTGTGTGGCTGCTATTAATAGCCCCTGATTTTTTACTAGTCAATTTAGTTGTATAAAATATTGTAGTATTTATGTATTTATGTAACTACTAGCACACTGAAGACACTGGACAATTCTAGCACAAGGATTCCTCATGTCACCCTCTATAACCACACCCACCTCCCTTTGAAATACACCCCATGCACTGTCCCTAACTTGTGGCAGTCACTATTCTATTCTCCATGTGTAAAATGCTGCCATTTCAAGAAGATTATATAACTAAAATACATTTCAGCAGTTCTTATGTTTATATTTCTCAATAGTATTACATGCTAGTTTTGTTTAGCCATTCACCTGTTGAAGGACACCAGAATTATTTCCAGTTGGGGCTCAGACCAATAAAACTGCTATGCCCATACATTTTCAGGTTTTGGTATAAACATAGTTTTCATTTCTGTGGAATAAACAAAAAGAGTACAGTTATGGGATCCCATGGTAATTAGTGTTTAGTTTTATGAGTAACTGTCTTGACTGTTTTCTAGAGTTGGATATACCATTTACATTCTCATCAGGAATGCGCAGATGAACCAGTTTCTCCTTATCCTTGCCAGCATTTGTTGTTGTCACTTTTTATGATTTTAGCCATTCTGAATGTGTGTAGTGATGTGTTATTGTGATTTAAAAAAAAATGTCCTGATGGATAATAATGTTGAATATATTTTCATGTACTTGTTTGTCACTTGTTTATTTTCTTAATGAAAAGTCTGTTCACATATTTTGCCCATTTTTAAATGGATATTTTTTTTTATTTCTGTTATTTCTTTATATATTCTAGATATTAGTCTTTTGTCTTCCATTGTCTTACAATCTATTGCTTGTCTTTTTATCACCCCGACATAGACCAAACTTATTTTTTCTAATGAGCTCAATTTATTAATATTTTTAAATTTTATGAACTATGCTCCTGGTATCCAGTCTCAGTACTTTTAATTTCTAGTGTGGCTTTTAAAATAAGCAATATTTATTTTTAAAAGCTTTTTCAGACCAGTGTTTCCTAGATATTTCATTCTCTTGTAATTTCCCTGAGAATCATTTGCAAGTGTGCTAATGTGGTTACGCAGGCTGAAATCAGCTTAACCTTTGCTTAATGTTTAGGTAAGTCTCTCCTCAGTCTCATAGGAGAACATAAACTCTGGCCCTGACGAAGTCTTGAGATTTTCCAAATATCTTCGCCAAAACCTTTGCAGAATCATTTCTTGCCTTTGAAGTATCCTTGCCTCCTTAAGTTGGCATTTTCTTAGGTATCACTTTCCCTTCAATGTCCTGTTTCCCTCCAGGCTCTGAGTGAGATGACCCTTTTCTTCTCTCAAAACACCACATACTGGTCCTCACAAACCTATATTTTCACCCCCCACATATCCTTTATTTACCTCTTTATATTGTAAATGTCAGGAAGGAAGAATGGTATCTGTAATTTTTGTCATTGAATTTCTATATCAGAGCACAGGACATTGTGCTTAACGTTTATTATATGAATATATGAATTAATGAAAGAGGATTTGATTATTGGATGTCTCCCTCCCTTTTCTCAATAGAAATCTCTTGAGAAAGAACAACTCCTTACCTGGAGTCACCTAAAAAGGTCAGGTTAGCCATGTCACTACAATACATTCGTTAAATAGGGAAGGAAAGAAAGAAAAAAGAAAAAGAAAATGTCAGGGAGATCAAATAAGTCATGATGAGTTTCACATACCCTGTTCTTCTTAACTTGTCACATTTTTATTCTATGAAGTCATCTCAAAAGTACACCAAGTTTAATCTGGGAAACAAAAGGAAATAATAAAAGGATAATATTCCCTATATAAAGTGAAAAGGACATTCCATCCGCTTTTCTCTGAATTTGATGAAGGAAAAAAGAGGCATTGTGAAATAACTGTATTTATATTTTTGTATATTATTGTCTTGCCTTCTGATTGAATTGCTTCCTCGGTCTGTATAGGATCCAACTGAAGCTGTTTGTCCACAAGTACAGATGCACCTCCAGCAAAATGCTGCCAACAAGACCATTACTTTCTTCTCAAAATGTGGGGCAATGGGGATGCGAGTTGTCATTTCTTCAGTGTTTATTACATGCTCTGCTAGCTGCCTTTTCATCAGTGTATCCCCACAACACTAAGTGTTGTGTTATATGAAGAAAACAGAGATTTAGAATGGATTAACAGATGTTCCCATGGCCACACATCTGGTAAGGAGTGAAATAGAGATTCGTGCATGTATATAACTCTACTCTTTACTGTCTCTTTAATATATTGCACTACATCACAGTTCCTTTTGAATTTAAAATCACCACATTGGAGAAGCTTAATAACTCTTTAATTCAGTTAGTTTTAAATTTTAATATAATAACTTTAAAAATAATGATATCATAGTATACCTCGTTAGATCAGTAAGAAAAATAATTTCTTAAAGAAGACAAAGCACAGACAAGAATGTGGTGGATGCAATAAATTCACATGATGCAGTCCTCTGGCTCCTTTCATGTCAGTGTGACATGATTTGCATGCTGGGCCTCTGTTCCATTTGTGTCACTGCAGACACTACGCAATGGGTTTTTGCTGGCAATTAGCTTTCGATCTGATTTGGTGGCACTATGTGGACACAATAAATTTCAAACCCTGGAATCTCAATATGTTACCAATGAAGAAGAATTTAGGTTCCTAGAAATCTCAGGATAAAAGAATTTATAAAGTATTTTAGTCATGTTCTTTCAAAGGTATCTGAAAAAAACCTTTATTTCCACCATCTCTTTGAGAAGTGCTGACAGGTGTCCTTAAAAAGACTCTTATTATTGCAGAAACTCTGGCATTTTCAAAAATTTTTATTGCAATTATATTTTTAGACTTATATGTGTATTGCACATTATCCTTTTAGAACTCAAACTTATTACCATCACTGTGACAGCAAGTAAGTTAGATAATTTTTATGGCAAAGCTCTGATGTATAGAAATGAAAGTCCACATGTTCTTTTATTCTTTGTAATACCTATAATCAAAAACAGGCCCTGTCAGTCTTTGTTTAGTTTGTTGAATAATATTCAATAAAAAATAGAAAGCAATTTGCAATTTTAAGGGTGAATAATAGCATGGAATTTAATATGGAATAAAAAAGAAATTGAAAATTAATCTTCTAAGTATTTCTATAAAAGCCTTTGTTAATTTCCAAGAGAAATACAATTTAATATAGTTAGCTGTGTTTTTTGGAAGGTGAAAGCAATATAAGAAAATTTCTTGAGAATAATTTTCAGGAAAATAATACCAAAAACACTAAAACTTCCTCAGTAATCTTTACCAAGCAATTAGATACAGCAAAATGCCTTTTAAATCATCACAATTTACTACAGAAACAGTTATTATTTCATTTTAATATGTAGGAAGTACTAAACAGTAAGTGAAATGTTATTTTAAAGTTATTGATTTTACTATGATCAGAAAGATATTTATAAATCTCATGATATCTTAACCCCAAAAAATCTCTGAAAAATACTCCACAATCTTTAGAAGTCCTTTTTAAAACACACTATGGGTTAAGTCTTATGCGGCCCATTCTTGCTTTCCAAACACATTGCACTCAGTAGGTGCCTTATGAAACACTCAGTATTGCAGAGAAGTTGTGCTAGCACAGACCGACACCCATAGATCTTTTCCCAGATAAAGCTATAGGGCCAAAGAAGGTCAAGACATTTCAAAGCATTTCAAGATGAAGGCATTCTTCTTATGAAAAAACAATCTGCTTCCAAAATGGTCATCTATTCACAAGGAATTTTTCTTATCATTCTTTGAAACTCTCATTCTAAAATAAATGGAAATTCTATTTAGATTTTTTTTTTTTGAAATTTCTCCTGGCTTCCAACAAAATAAATCTTTTTCCCACTAAGTAGATCTGTGGCATTCCAGGGAAGAAACCAGGAAAAGATGCCAGTATTATTCTCCACTAACTCCTTTTTCAATTACTGCTTGGAATCATTGGATCCGAATATATTTTACAACAACTCACAAAACACAAAAGTTGTTGGCTAAGAAGTAATGCTAACCATTCCAGCTAAACTACAAACATAAGAGCATGTCCTTGTGTGGCTGCTATGGAGGAGATATTTAGAGCAGCTGTAACAATGATTGCAATAAAAAGTTGGAGGTCGAATTCTCTTTATTCCAGATTAAAGAGCCCAGCATTTGTAATATTCAGTAATGAGAAACAACACACCATAATGAGCTTTAGGTTTTCTGTTTGCAATATCCCACAGTACCAATTACCATCAATGCAGCGGTGCTCTCGGTAGATTGTATTCGGGGGATTTTAGAGCCAGCCCTTGGGAAACATCTGCTGAATTTTAACTTCACTACCTAAATGATTCTAATTCTAATACTTACAATGTATAATAATTAATATTAATAATACCAGCACACATTCTTGAGCACCCATTATATGCCAGGTGCTGTGATAGGTGTGTGTTGTTATAGGATGTAATTCCATGAGTTAATCACATTAACATCCTTATTTGAAGGACATAGGACCTGAGACTAAAAAGGTCAACTGATTAATACATTTAAGTTTTTCTGATATTTACACTCCTTCTCTAAGCTTCTTTGGTATTTCTGGATACATAATGCTTAATCACAAATTACCAGCAAGGCTAGTTTTGTTTTTTGTTTTTGCCTCATCCTGTGGGTGGGAAATATGTTTTATGATATATATTTAAATATAGGGTATCCCTCCAAAATGTATAGACACTTTAATATCTGGTAGCTCAATTGATATTTCCTTACTCTCAATTTTAACCCTTTGGAATTAATAATTATTAGTTAACAGCTGATAACTCAATTTTGAAAATTATCTCTTTGTTAATAAGCACTGACTTTATAATCATTCAAAAAGTGTATACATTTTTGAGATACCCTATATATACACAACATTCTAACTAATAAAGAGGGAATATGCAAATTGACCCTCACACCATCACAGAGATGGAGGTACCCATAGCCACAAGATGGTGGTGCCCAGTCTCCTCAATCCTGCTGGAGTCCCCTAGTCCTTTCAGTCCTGCTGAGAGCTGACAATGGGGCATGGCAGCTTCATCAAGTGGTGGCAATGAAGCAGCCAGTTTCTGCAGAGAACCATGGGGAGTGGGCCTAAGCCATCAGTAGGACATCTGATGGCTCCTGGATTAGAGAGGGTACAGATCAGGCTGAGGGACCCCCTGCCTCATGCATGAATTTTGTGTACTGAGCTTCTAGTAATAGATAATAGATAACACAATAAAATAGATAACAAGAAACAAGCTGAATAAATATTACTGAAAACAATTATTACAGTCAATATAGGATAGACTATTAACACAGAGAGGGCAAGAAAAAGTAGAACACTACGTTTTAAGGATCAAGACTATATGCTTCACTGTATTAATAGTGAAAATGTGTCTAGAACCCCAGCTCCCTTCTAAGTGCACCTTGATTTCCTTTGGAGAAGTTACCTTTGCTTGGTTGGCATGCTCTCCTAGTCAGAGCTAGCAGAAGCAACTGGTTCTTCCTCCTTAACACCTTCCAGGCACATTATCTGAGACTTGGTTTTTTGAATGCAATGTGGCTCTAGTTCTCTGAGCTGGTTTGATAGAAACAAGAAAGTCAGCATCTAGACAGCTCTTCCTTGTTCCTTAAGAGTTCACTTAGTTCCTTCCATTTCCATGCCTACCACTTCAATGACCCTCTGAAACACTAAGTATTGAATAAATACCCCTGGGTTCAAGTTGACCAAAGTAAAGCAAGCACATCTTGGCATAGCTGTGCTGGTTTGTGCCCACTGCATTAACATACACTTACAAGGGTCATTGTCTCCACTGAAGGTCAGTTTTCATTTATTTGTATTTAAAAATATAAATATCTCTTTATTCACAGAGGAACATTTTCTGCAAGCTATTAAGTGAATCTTCAATTTAACAGATATATCTTTGGAAGGTATAGTACCTTCTAAGGGAGAATAGGGGTAATCAATTCAATCATCAAATTCAATAGGTATTTGTTAATTCTAATTTTATTATTATATAATTATAATAGAATTATTTATATGTCTCTGTATCTCTGTCAAGATTCTGTTAACCTAAATCACCACTTTCTTCTCATTTGGTTTAATTCACTTATCTCCTAATTATTTTGTCTCCTAATTGTCTTTTCTCCATTTTCATTGTAATTTTTAAGAATATAAATTAGCCCTAGCCAGTTTGGCTCAGTGGATAGGGCATCAGCCTGCGGACTGAAGAGTCTTGGGTTTGATTCTGCTCAAGGGCACATACCTAGCCCTGATCAGGGTGCATGTTGGAGACAACCAATCAATGTGTCTATCTCACATCAATGTTTCTCTCTGTCTCTCCCCTTGCCTTCTACTCTCTAAAAAATCAATGAAGAAAAATATTTGGGTAAGACTTAACAAACAAATAAACAAAACAAAAAAAAAAACACAAAAAAGAATATAAATTAACTCAAAGCTGTGTCCTTCTTATAATCTTACATAATAACAGGCTAATATTCAAATGGCCGTGACACCCTCCCATGTAGCGACCAATCAGCAGAAGGCTGTGTGCACAGTAGGTGCACATGGATGGTTAGGGCTATATATGCAGCAAAGTGTGGGCGGGTGGGCATAGCTGCATGCATGACCAGTCACCAGGAGATGCATGGAGCACCTCTTGGTTACTTTCCCCTCAACCCCTCCCTGGCTCCCGTGGATGGTGATGGCAGCTCTTTCCCGCCTTCCATAGGCAGTGGTGGCTCTATCCCACCTCTCACAGGTAGCAGCATCTCCCTCCTGCCTCCTGCAGGTGGCAGTGGCTCATTCCTGCCTCCCATGGAAGTGGTGAGGCTCTTGCTGGCTCCCACCTCTAGAGGAACTGGTGGGTGGCCTACTGTGCAGAACTTCACGTGCTGAGCCACTAGTCTTCAATATTATTCTTGAATTACAATGCAAATCAAACCACAAAAGGACTATCTCTCACCACTCATCTATCTTTGCCCCAGCTAGACTAATAGTCTTGAATTTTCTTTCATTTTCCATTTTCATTGCAGGGCCTTTATACCTTTGACCACTAGCACGTTTCCTAGTTTAAATGTAACTTCTCTGGAGACTCTACCTTAAACTCAGGTGTACATTACCTCTTATGAACCAAAGCACCTTATTATTTATCTTTATGTTAGACATCAGAGAATCTGCTGTTGATGTGTTTGTTTCGACGAGGAAGAGGTGAGGGCCAGGGCATAAGCTATACCAGATCATGTTTCACTCATCATTGTACACCTGATATCTAGCTTAGCATTGTCAACCATCAACTTGATATTCTGTAAATGCATGTACTTGAAACAACTGATACTCTCACCTTCCCCACTTTCTTCACTTGTACTTTATGGGCAATGTGCATTAAAAGAACACATCATCCACTAGAATTTCTTTTTTTTTAAAAAAGGCAAGAAAAATTATTTCTATATTTGTAATATTTGGGCAAAGTAAGGCAAATTATAGTTAGAGAAGCAAAGATGACAAAAAAAATTAAACAATTTCATCAATGCCTTGTGGTAGTACAACAAGGGTCTCCCCCAAATGCCCACATTCTAATTCCCAGAATCTGTTCATTTTCTGCCTTGGATGGCGAAAGGGACTTTGCAAATATCATTAAGAGAAGGAACCTTGAGATGGGGAGATTTTCTTGGATTATACAGATAGGCCCAATGCGATCCCAAAGGTCTGTAAAAGTGGAAGCAGATAATGAAACTCAGAGGAAATGTGACTTTAGAAGAATGATTAAAAGGAACTATAAGACAAGAAATGTGACAACCTTTAAAATGGGAAGACAAGGAAATAGATTCTCCCCTAAAAAACCTCCAGAAAGGAACACGGGCCTGCTGACATCGTCCTTTTTTTTTTTTTTTAAATTGAACTTATTGTGGTGACATTGGTTAATAAAATTATGTAAGTTTCAGTTGTACAATTGTATAATACATCATCAGTGTAATATATTCACCACTCCAAGTCAAGTATCCTTCCATTATTAATTACTAGAGGCCCAGTGCACAAAATTCATGCACCGACTGATGGCCTCAGCCTGGCCTGTGCCCTCTCATAGTCTGGGACCCCTCAGGGAATGTCCACTGAGGATCGGGTCTAAGTCAGCAGTCAGACATCCCTTTTGCAATCCAGGGCTCTCACAGTCTGGGACCCCTCACTCCCACCACCCACATGCAGTAGAGGCAGGAGAGGTTCCCACCACCACTGCTGCACTCACCAGTGGTAAGCCTGGCTTCTGGCTGAGCAGCACTCCCCTTGTGGGAACGCACTAATTACCAGGGGGCAACTCTTGCATTAATCATCTGCCCCCTGGTGGTCAGTGTGTGTCATAGCAACTGATCATTCCACTGGTTGTTTTGCAGTTCGGTCTATTTGCATATCAAAGTTTTATTATATAGAATACTCCCTATACCCTTTTTAACCTCCCTCAACCCGCCTCTTTCATTCTGGTAATCAACATGCCGTTGTCTGTCTCTGAATTTTTTTTTGGTTTTTGTTTTGTTTTCTTTTTGCTTAATCCCTTCCCCTTTTCCACCCAGTGCCTGCCCCTGCTCCCATCTGACAGCTGTCAGTCTGAGTCCATTTATATTCTGTTTCTTAGTTTAGTTTGTTTCTTAGATTACACTTATAAGTGAAATCATATGGTATTTGTCTTTCTCTGATGGGCTTATTTCACTTAGCGTAGTGCCCTACAGATCCATCGGTGCTGTGGTAAAGGGTAAGATTTCCTTCTTTTTTAAGGCCAAGTAGTATCACTTTAGACTAATGAAACCTGCAACGAACTTCTACCTGCCATAACTTCTGATAATAAATTTGTGTTTTTAAGCTTGTAAGTGTGTGGCAAGTTGTTTCAGCAGCAATAGAAAAACAAATACAATGCCTTTAATTAAATGCACTCTGGGTAGCTCTTTAATATATCATTCCCTGAACCTTTCTTTAAGTGTAAAAATGTTCAGTATAACTATATCTTACTAAAGCTCTAAAAGTCTCAATTTTTTTTAAAGATTGTGTGACAGATCACACAGTGGCCCTAATCATTCACACACAGTTCAATCCAAAGCAAATAAAACAACTTAGTAGCTCATTAAGTGGATGTGACCCATATGCCTACTTATCAGCAGCTAGCTTTCAGGTTAAATTATAACTGTTTGAAAGGAAGACAGCCACCAGCTGAAACTCTGCACCTGTTGCTTTTCAAAGAAACTGTGCCATATCATCCAGCTACTCTCATCAAGAAAGACAACCAAGGCAATTGTCACAGCAGTGTCAACATTGTAGACAAAGTGAACCATCTGGGTCCAAGGCAGATGGATCTTGGGGATAATTTTTTTCCTTCTTCATTTGGTTCTTTGTTTCAAAACTAAACTTCATTTTCTCTGCTTTTATTTGCTACACTTTACAGAATAAATTTTAATGGAAAAAGAATCATCAAAGTGTACTTTCCCTAGCTTCTTTCTTGGGAGTCTTCTGAGATCTCTCTAAAGTATTTCATCCATTATAACAAAGTCCAGAATATAGATCTTCATATTCTTTACTGAAGAGATATTTCACTGAAGTTTTGCTCTCAACTCTCCTTTTCTAAGTATTAAATTCTTTATAGCACCTTTCCTCTTAAGCCCCTGACAGCCATTCAACATAGTCAGTGCTTCTGTAAAATAAAATTTATGGTCTGAATTCAAGGTGGCCTTGGGGAACATCTAGTCTATACCCACGAGGGCTTCTAAAACAGTTTCATTCAATTACGTGGATTGGGGAAGAAGATTTTGGAGTCATAGCCCCATCCTGATCTTTCTGTAACCACACATTTTCATAAAAAATGTTGATTTCTCTGCACTATATACTGGTGTCTACTTTATTATCACAATAGTACCCCTGCGTCCCCTCTAATATTTTATAGTTAGTATTTCTAAAAACATATGTAATATTTATTTTACATTCTTAACATATTAATGAATAATTCAACTTGAGCATTTTTTTAGATAAGGATCATAAACTCATAGGTAGTATGCATGAATGAAAAGATTGTGTACATTTGTCTCAAAGTAGAATTAGAGAAAAATCTGAAACATGATATGATGTGTAAAAGTACACCATTCATGGAAGAGTCCTTAGTGCTAAATTAATATATATCTTCATGGGGCTTAGAATTAAATATAAATAAATTCCACAAGGGTCAATACAAAGTCGATGTGGATATAAATATAGTAGAAGAACCTCATTTTTCAGAATTAGCACCAAAGCAATGCAGCTTAGCACAAGGATTCAAGAGCTACCCAGATTGGAATAGGTTGAGGAAGGAAAGGAGTATCAGGTGTTTTAGGACATTCATGGAGAGGTGCTGGCAGTTAAGGTCCTTGGACTTGAAGCTGGCATTTCATTATGATAGTAACAGACTCAGGAATGTGCTGACCTGCAGCTGTGGTTCCCACTCCTCATCTTGCATCAGAATTGCCTGAGGGTTTTACTTTTGGACACTGTCCTCAGGATTTCTGAATCAGTAGGTCTCACGTGGAGCTGAAAATAGGTGTTTCTAATAAGTTCCTAGGTGATGCTGATGTTGCTTTTCCAGAGACAAAACTTTGAAAACCATTAAGGTAAAAAAAACTAAACACACACATTTGGTCTGGTTCGTTTTTGCTTGTTTGTTTGTTTGTTTGTTTGTTTTTAACTCTTAAAGTGAGAGCTCCCAGGAGGGAACAACAACAAAAACAGTACTGACTGGTAAAATACTGTTTTATAATCAAGGGTATAGATTTGTGTAACATTAAGGGGCCTGAAATGACCCTTTAAGATACTTGTATCAGTAACATATACATTGATTAAAATAATAGGAGTGATGCTATTTTATCATCTATAACTAGAGGTTGGGTACATGAAAATCATGTACTCTGGCGTCCCTCCATCCAGCCTGCAAACTCTGCAGTCTGGGAGCCCTCATGGTACGCAGGGAGTGGGCCTAAGCCATCAGTCATACATACTTAGTGCTGCTGCTTCTGCCACCACTACTGTGCTCGCCAGCCTTGAGCCTGCCTTCTGGCTGAGCAGCACTCCCCCTGTGTCAGCGCACTGACCACCAGGGGGCAAGGTCCTGCATTGAGCATCTGTCCCCTGGTGGTCCGTACTCATTATAGCGACTAGTCATTCAACCATTTGGTCAATTTGCCTATTAGCCCTTTATTATATAGGATAATAAAAGTTCAATATGCTAATTAGATTGGATGTCCTTCCAGAGATCCTTCCGGACAACCTTCTAGATGAAGTCAGGGTTGTGAGGGAAACCTGGTTCCTGTGTGCCAGAGGGAAGCCAGTGCTGGCAGCCAGAGGAAGGAAGGCCTATTCTTGCATGAATTTCTTGCATTGGGCTTCTAGTTTGTAAATAATTTTCAACATTGTTGAAATATTTTACTTACTATTTCATGCCTTTATCATTTTAAAATACTAAATGCATCATAAGTAAGATACTTTATTTTCTTCTCAGAAATGGCATTAGCTACTCATTCATTTAACATTTTTCTTATTTGATTAATTTAGTTATTCTTAGATACTTAGTTATTCTTCATTATTTTGAATAGATATTTTGTCACTTGTCTGCATTTATAAATGCTGGATTGTCTTGTGAAAAGATTCTACTGTTTTTCTATTTTCAATGCTTACTTTCCATATGAAGTGCCTTTACCCAACAGATAACATATCTTAATTCTTTTCTCCTTTACTTAAAAGTTAGTGGAAGAATATAGTTCAAAGCTCTGGTTCCCATGGTACACTTCTCTTTAGTTATATCTACAAAACACTGTCACTTCAGTCTATAGAAAATTATGAAATCAAATAATACTTCAGCTAAATAGGTAGCTTTGAATAAAATTCATTCTGTGGTAATTGACACCCAGTGGCATCTGGAGAAAAAGCGTGGTGTGTTCAGCTCCCAATGATTAGGAAAAAAATATGGATATTAAGTCGGTACACTAGTCCTAAATAAAATGAATTTCCCACTTAGTTTCATTTTTCAAAAGGGTAATTAATGGCTTTTCAAGTTTTATGATGTATAAAGAACTGCTGATGGTGCATAAGCTACCAATAAAGTGAGGGGGAAAAGAGATACAGGTCCCCTTTGGTCAGTATCACACCCAACAAGTTTGTTAATAGGAGATTGACATTTATGAAATGATAAATATAGGTAGGTGGATATGTATTTATCTTTGTATAATATTTAAAATTTTAAACAATTTTAAATTCAATACTTTTGAATGTTGTCCCATCTAGTTAATTTGTTTTTTACAAGTCCCTGTGAGTAGATATGAAACTGTAGTACATGTAGTAGACAATATTATCTCCATATTCAGAGGAGAGAAAGGATGCCTTGAAATATTAAGTTATTTGTCTGGGTGCTGTGGATACTAGTGCTGTTTGTGGAGTTGAGTAGAAGTTCCTGTTTCTGGGCTCCTTCCTGGGCCCTACCTCTGGTGGAAGGGCTTTGGACATGTTAGTGGTGAACATCAAAATTTTCTCTTTTTCCAGTTTGTGAATTTCTACAGCAACAACCATCGGCTTGTGAAACTTTGTAAGAATATAGTAGACACTGTGTGTCATATCTATGTACTCAGACTGAATAAGACAGATATTTATTGAGCAGCTATGCAGTGAAAGATATGCCAAATATCAGAAACAATGAGTAATGTCTTGTTCCTTCCCTCAACAATCTCTCCCTATCTTGTAGAGAAGATAAAAATAATACAAAACATGGGGGGATCAGTCTGGTGAGTAGAACATGGGGGGGCACATCCAGTTGCTCTATGAATCAGAAGAGGAAGATAGAACCACCAAGTAAGCAGGGGAGTTAATTTTTATTAAAAGATAAATTACAATTGTGTTTAAGAAATAGAAAAACATAAAGTACAATGAGCATGGTATTTTTTAGATGGAGAGAATAATATGATAAAAAATCATGGGAATAGGTATACCTGAGGACAGTTTAAAGTGGAGTGTACAATATTGGGAAGTATATAAAAAAAAAGGTAAGTGAATTTGGAAATGTTGGTTAAGGCATAGATGGTCTAGTACCTCAGGGAGAGTTTATTTTATACTTAAGGAAGAAGCAGTGGAGAAGATTCTGGAGGGAACGGAAGTTACGTGATAAGATCAATGTTCCTAGTGCATCAGTTTTAGAATTTTAAGGGTTTTAGCATCTCTGTTTCAAAATGGAGGATATATACTCTATATTTCAGCTTTTTTCTATTATTTAACAACTAGAGCCCTGGTGCATGGAATTACCTTAATATAAGTTTTAAAATAAGCACACAAAAATATATTTTTTTCTTTCTCTTTATTTCTTTTCACAGGGGGTCCCCTCAGCCCAGCCTGCACCCTTTCTAATCTGGGATCCCCTGGAGGATGTCTGACTGCCAGTTTCAGCCAGATCTGAAGAATTTATTTCTGGAAGTCAGACATCCTTCTCACAATATGGAAGCACTGGCTCCTAACTACTCACCTCCCTGCCTGCCTGACCACCCCTAATTGCCCCCTCTGCCAGCCTGATAACCTCTAACTGTCTCTGCCTGCCAGCCTGATCACCTTTAACTACCACCTCCCTGTCAGTCTGGTTGCTCCTAATTGCGCCTCCCCACCGGTCTGGTCGCACCTTAGTGCTCCCCCCGCCTGCTGGCCTGGTTGCCCCTAACTGTCCCCCTCTGCTGCCCCATCCAGCCTGTTAGTCAGTCATATGCTTTTCCCTCACTAACCCCCCTGCCAGCCTGGTCACCCCCCACACAACCTGTTCTTCGGTTGTTAATGTGAGGGTATCATGACCAATTTGCATATTATCCTTTTATTTATATATATTATCAGTTAGTGTTTTCTTAAAATAAAGCTATTTTGATAAGATAACTAGAGGGGAAAATTCTCAATTCTTAATAAGGTCAAGTAAAAATATTATTCAGTTATGTTTTTACATGAGAGGACCTGGTAATGTTAATTGATCTTTTTACTGACAAGTCTAAAGTAAATGCATCATTTATATAATGGGTGATTGATGAGTGTGCCTTCCAAATTGAAAAAATAAAATGTTTCTCACATTCCATTGCATTCCTGTTTCAGATGTAAAGCAAAACTTGCGTTGAATTTTTTACAAATGTGCCAAGTGGGGCTTATCGGAACATGACAGTTGGGATCCATGCCACAGGGCCATCTTATAAGTGAAAAGCTTTATAATGAGGTATTTCTGCTGCTGTTGCTGCCAGAAGTAAGTTCTTCAGTGAGGACTACACAGACAGGCATGATGCCAAATTTCACACCAATTCAAATCGCATTTAGACTAACCTTTAGGGAAGGAATTGATTTTCTGTAACAAAGTCTTACCACCACTGAGAATACTCAAAAGAAAACACTGTAAGCAATTCTAAAATAATAATAATAATTCTTAAGAAAATCCTGAACTATTTGTGCAATGAAAACCTGATTAGAAAAAGTTTAGAGTCTCCTGTGGTGACTACTTCGAAGGATAAATCAAATATTCCTTGGTCATGAAACTTCCAATACTTTTGATTAAAAAAATCTATTTCATAATGTAATTATAACATTTATGCATGTGAATGCAGGCCTGTCTGTACACACACATCCTGAAGACACACTGTTCATATTGTATGTGACAGATGTCATATTATTTTTATTATATATTTTAAGGTAAGCACCTAAAACATATATTTTCCAATTTTCAAAACCATGTAAATTTTAAGGAATACAAAGTGCACATTTACACTTTCACTTATCAAAATGCCATGCCATAAGAAACATTTGATGTTCAAGAGAAAGCTGGGTTTCTCTCAAGTTTCATTTCTCCAATGGAGAAGTCAATCTTGGCTAACGATAAACAAAACTACCAGCTTGTTAAGATTTAGATTAAAGCTCAGGGAGAAAAAAATACTTTAAAGGTTCTGTATTGTGAGAGTAAATAAAGAGAAAGAAAAGCTAGGAAGCATCAGAGGGAGAAGGAGTGCTGCTTATAGGATGACTTAGCTTTTGCCAGAGATAAATGCAAGGTGAGTCCTCTGTTTTTAAACCCAGTTTTTTAGCTAGATAACAATGGCCTTTTAAACAAATCTATATTTACATATTAATAAAGTCACACACACCTATAAAGTGAGGATATGTGTGTGTATAAATATGTCCATGTAGAAGAGTGTATGTTTGTGTGTGTAGGTATGTGTGTAATTGTGTGTGTGTGTATCAGTAGCCATGCATATTGACAATAAACAGACTAACCTTTCAGGGTGGAATTGATTTCCTGGAATTAAGTTTTACTACCATTAAGAATATTCAACAGCAATGTAGGCCTTGCCAGCAATTTTATATAGAAAGTCATTTAGTGTTCTGATAACTCATATCATGATCAAAATACATATGTTAATATAATTTCAAATATATGAATATAAAATAAAACTTTGAAAGGAACTTTCCTTGAACTCTTGCTCAAATCACATTCCAATCAAATCTTAATGGGCATTTTCCTATGTCAAAAAAAAAAATTGTCTGGGTGTGAGAATGTTTGCAAAAACTTAATGGTATTGCTATAAATTAACTTTTTTTTTTAAAGTGACATTTCTGGCACCATTAGAAACATGAGAATACTTTTGTACTTAATGACTGCCTTTATCTCTCCATACTATATCTAGCTAGACACATTATCTGCTTATAGCTCAAATCTAAGGTTAATGCTAGAGATGACCATATTTACATTTTAATTTTGCTTCAATTCCAAGCAAAATGATTTTCAAGTTCTGAATCCAAAGGACTCATTAGAAATGGGGTCAGGAGATCTACATTTTAAATTTCTATAATAAAATTTATAATTATAATTGATAATTTATGCATTTATACTTTTTATCCAAGTCACTTTCACTGTCTAAAATACCAAATGAAAAATGTAAACTTCCAAGGTGTCTGTGGAAGAACAATGAGATACAGTTCTGAATATAGTGTATAGTGTATTACAATTACTCTTTCTGCCACTAACTCTAATTACTATTGTCATTACAGCAACCAATTATTGAGTGTCTGCTGTATACTAAACACTGAGTTAGGTGCTTTTCCCATCTACTAATCCTAGTTTCATCACCCTCATAATCTGGCATGCATGGCTAAAGTTACTTATAAACTGTTCTGAATTTTACTATTTTACTTTGTCAGGATTATGAGGTCCTGTAGATCACTGTGATTTCATGGGCTACTGGTTCTTTCCTATTTACAGCCAGGACCCTCATCTGCTTCTGTACCTAGTTTGTTCAGTTATTCAGCCTGAAGTTATACTTCACCAAAGCATGGTAGTGAAAATAGGGACAAAATTTAAAAAAATGGTTCTTATAATAGATATAAATCCTCTTCTCCCATTCTATTTTCTGTGTATATCACACATGCACACAGGTTGCATGCATTAAAATTTAGCTCCACCTCCTCCCATACATTGGAAAAGTCCAGGCACATATTAGTACATGGTTACTGGTTCAACACCGGTCAGGATGCCTACAAGAAGCAGCCAATCAATGTTTCTCAAATCAATGTTTTTCTCTCTCTCCTTCTATCTATCTATTGTAATTTTTTTAATTAAAAAAAATAGCTCCAATTCTCTTTTCTGATATTATTAGCCTTGCCCCTGTGGCTTTTAAACCATACTGTATTCTGTCTTTCCATAATTATCCACAAAGACCATTTAACTCCTCTCTATCACTTTGCACGAGTTAAACAGTTTGATCTCAAACAATAATTTAGAGACCCCAATGTATCGGCATAATACTATGATTTACTCTATATTCAGTCATTTAATATTAGCTTAATTTATATCATTCTGCAATTAGAGTGTACAGATTTATGTATTTTTTTATTAAAATATATTTTATTGCTTTTTTACAGAGAGGAAGGGAGAGGGATAGTCAGAAACATCAAATAGCTGCCTCTTGCATACCCCCTACTGGGGATGTGCTTGCAGCTTAGGTACATGCCCTGGGCAGGTATTAAACCTGGGACCTTTCAGTCTGCAGGTCAACACTCTATCCACTGAGCAAAACCAGTTCTGGCTAGATGTATATATTTTTAACGTCTCTGTATGTTAAAATGTTGCCATGTAAGGACATAACCTAAAGCCCCTCCTATATACATCACAGCAGAAAGCCAAATAAAGGACATTCTAGCTTTTGGAATGCTTTTTTCCCTCTTTGCCTGGTTTGCAGGTGTTCCATGGCATTCAAATTCCTGTGGTCTTGGCATGTCTTCAAAGTAGAGGGAATTACTGTCTTGTGGAAATGAAAGCACAAAATGTAATTAACATTCCTGTTGTATGGTGTTAGTGATAGAGAATTTAAGATTTTTATTTTAGGTGTGAATGTGTACTTTAAATGGTTTTAAAACAAAGATATACAAAGAAGCCTCTAGTTTCTTATTGGTACTAAGAGTTACTCTTACTAGTTTACATACTAACCTATCCTCCTAAGAATAGAATGCCTTTTCTTTGTTTAAGACTCCAAATATAAAGACCCTTTCAGGAAGCATGATTCTGTATAGCACTCTTTGCCTTTCTACCTACTCTTATTCATATCCCTTTCTTGGTTTTACATACGTATGAAAGTATAAGAAAAACACACCAAAAATATGAGAAGTGAGTAAATGTGGCTGGAGGGTAACTTTTTTTTTTAGATTAAAATATACACTACTTGATAAAAATCCTGCAGAAATGAAAAGAAAAATTTGGTTAGCTCTCTTTGACTCTATTTTCTAATGAACAGATCTTCCAAAGTATTTTAAGAAGTGACTTAATGTTCCAATTTTAATTAAGGCATTTAATAGTTTGTTCACCAAGAATGCACATTTCTTATGGGATTTTTGTAAGACATAAGAAATGTTTCTGAAAGTAGGGGGTTACATAAATTGCAATAAAATTTTATACATAATCCTCAAAGAGCAGGAAAGGAGGAGGAAGAAGTCATAAAATAAACATTATTTAAGAATTAAGCAAATTTTGTAGCAAGAACTGAAATGCTGAAAGATTAGACTGCTATCTAACCTGCAACTCTGAAGAAGTGATAGGAATTCCAGCTGGTGCATAGTTTAACATGCTTGAACATGGAGAGAGAATATGAGTTTCTATTTATTCTATGAATAGGAAACAAAGCTGGGGTCATGCCAATTTTCTTTAGGTTACAGCACATATTTTGATCTTAATCTGAACAGGAATCTCTATCTTTAGTGTTAAATATGTCAAAATTATTATTGGCTCTCTCTCTCTCTCTCTCTCTCTCTCTCTCTCTCTCTCTCTCTCTCTCTCTCTCTCTCTCTCTCTTTAGACTTTTCAAAATAACCTGGGAAGTATATATGTATATAGACATAAGGCAGGCTCTGTTTTCAGTAAGTTTTCCACACAGTCTCAATAACAGGGAAAGGACAGAATGTTGAACATTTCATTCATTCAACACATTTGACCAGCTAGTCAAAAAATGTCACCTCCTCAGACAAACGACATGGCCTCAAAGTGGGTGAAAGTTCATTAAGTCAGAGCCTCACATTGAGGAAGTAATGGGAGAAGTAATGGACAGAAATCAGGGTAAAATGAACCAGGAAAGATGAAGAAAATAACATTTCCACTAAGAAAGTAGAATTACTTGAAAGGCCATCTAAGAAAGAAGATCAAATGGGTTTGTTTTGACAGGGATCTCAGATAACTAATTGTGTGCTTTCAAATAAAGGTGAAATGAATGGGGTAATCCAATTAAGAAGAAAAGAGAAACAAATAAAAATTATATTTGAGTAAAGTGCTGTTCTTTTTTGTGGTCAGGTCAAATAAAGGAAATAGAAGTGATGATATAATTCATTTCAATCCTTATTCATGAGAATCTGAGACTACTTGCAAATTATACGTTGAAGTATTGTTATTATTAATGCCAGTATCATCATCACCATCATTCTAAATGCTATAATTGCATTGAGTCCCTACTGTCTTGAAACTCTTTTCTAAGTCATGTTATACCCATAATACAATACAATGGCAAATTTGGTATTAATTGTATATTTAAAGTAAAACTAGAGTTCTTGGTCTCCTGCATAGTTTTTCCATTGTGACCTGATACAATCTTCAGTTTGGCACATCTTATAAGTAGATAGTTCAGGGAGGAGAGTTATGGGCCAATTCAACATAGGACAAGTTCTCAAAATCAGGCAATTCTTGGTATAAATTGTCTAAACTTCCTTCCTATGATGATTAGAAATTGATACATATAACCCTCTAGATGAATGAAGGGGTGGGTATAGGTGAGAAGAGTACTATGTATAACTTGGTTGCCTGAGTAGCTAGAAGCAAAAGAAGGGAGAATTTGCTGGTGTATGGAGAGCAAAGTCTGTTAATATCTGATTGATATCAACAGCCTTGCCAAATGGTCAATATGTACTAGTATGTTTGTCAAAGGGACACTGGATTTTAAAACTATAGCAATGCATTTGTAGGCCACAGTTTCCACTTGATCACACTCTATACTAATGTCCTAAAATATGCACAATTAAAAAGGAAAATTTTCTTACTTTTCATTTCACTTCAAATAATTTTAAAGAGCCAGTACTTAATCAAAACCAGCTGAATCTTCAAGTCCCAATCGTTATTATGGAGTCATTTCTAAGAGGCTTTGATTATTTTAATGTGGTTTAATTTTGAACATTCTAGTAAACTCTTAAATAGTACACAAATGGGAAAGCCTAATCAGTCTTTAAAAAGTCTTTAGAGCATATTTTTCATTTACTTCCTTGTGCACATCTTCCATTCATATTGAAGTTCCTGAATTCATTTAGGGCATTTTCTCCCAAGTAACTTTCTCCAAGTTCTTTGTGTTTAGAAAATATGCCATCAGATATTGTACTCAACAAATGCATGCTAAGTATACTCTTTTAGGCTGGAGCTACTTGGTAATGGTTTGACAGTAAAATTTTACTTTTTATTCTTAGTTGTAAGACGAGGGAGAAATTGTGTTTTCAGTCCAAGTCTATAGTTTGTGAATACTCTCTGATATAACTAGTGTCAATTGGCCAAAATTGTTTGCTTATATTTTTTTTCTTCTGAGTAGATGTAAAAAGGAGACAAAATAACATACTGAAAGAACCGAAGTTTAAAGTAATATTGGGACCTAAATATTGTTGAATTCAGGTTGTGGGGAGGTAAAACATCAGGTGTTAATTTATTTTTCTATGAGATGAAAATCAGTTCAACATATCAAGGTGATTCTGAGGATTACAGAAGTGTAAGTGAAAATAACATATTACTGTTCACTATTTATCTGGCACACATCGGTGAATATCATCTAAATTAAAAAGTCAACATCAAAGAAACAAAATTTCAATAAAAGCAAGGTATAATTGTATTACCAAAAACTCTCTTAAGTAGTGCTTTATTGAGCTCTAAATGTCTTGTATTATCTGACTTATTCCCAACTGATGCTGAACTGTCCAGAATTGCATGCTAACTTCATGAAAGCTATAATTTCTTCTTAAGCTACTCTTTTTGAGTTGCTTAAAAGTTTGAAATTCAATTTCAGTCATGAAAAGACAATAAAAAAGGTTGCTATTTTTCTGTTATAATGATGTCTTGATTTCAAATGGAATACTGTTTTTTCCCCCCACAAAGGCTTTATTATTTATCTAATTCATTGTCATTGTTTAAAAGGGCATAAGAACAATGTTTATCTTGTATTTAGTTAACCCCAAAATATTTTCATCACATTTCCTACAAATTTGACAGAAGGAAAATAAGACTCCTAGAAGTGTAAAAAAATAAAATAAATAATAAGACTCCCATTGTACATCTGGAATCGCTGCAAACGGGCTCATCAGTGCTGCTATTAATCCTGCTGCATCTCCCTGACTCGGGGCCTCTCAGATTTTAATATGAACAGGAATCATCTGGGACTTGGATTTGGCGTTTTCTGGCGCAATTCAGAGTGATGTAGACCAGGCTGGCCTTTGAACCTCCGGTTAGGCAGTGAGGCTCTGTCTTAGCATCATTTATATTTTGAACTGGATCGTTCTTTCTTGTGGGGATTTTCTGTGCAATTGCAGGATGTTTAGCAGCAAACCTGGCTTGCATAAACCAAATTTTTCTAGATTTTCCCTAGTGAATCCTGTGGGGTGGAGGAGGTTAAAATCACTGCAAGTAGAGAACCAGATTTTCAGAATATTATCTCACCTTCTCTTCCAGACCAGTGGCTGCTTTTGCATTCCATAGCTGGTGCTTCAGCTCCCCAGCAAGGTCATGCTCTTCCTGACCCCCTCAGCCAATGGTTAAAGACTAGTGATGGAGCTAGGTCATTGCTAATCAGTTCAAGATTTCTCTAATGGGCAATGTTTGCTCAGAAGTCTTTGTTGGGTTGGTAAGTCTTTGTCAGATATACTAGTACTAGAGGCCAAGTGCATGAAATTCATGCATGCGGGGAGAGTTCTTCAGCCTGACCTGCACACTCTCCAATCCAGGACCTCTCAGAGGATGTCTGACTGCTGGTTTAGGCCCTATCCCACAGGCAGTCGGACATCCCTCTTGTAATCTGGGACTGTTGGCTCCCAACCACTTGCCAGCGTGCCTGCCTGATCACCCCTAACCACCTCTGCCTACCAGCCTGATGCCCCTAACTGCTCCCCTGCCAGGCTGATGCCCTTAACCACCTCACCTGCCAGCCTGATCATCCCCTAACTGCTCCCCTGCCGTCCTGATCACCCCTTAACTGTCCTCCTCTGCCAGCTTGATCATCCCTAACTGCTTCTTTTTTGGCTCTCGCCTCTGTGGCTTTGTCTGGAAGGATGTCCAGTCTAATTAGCATATTACCCTTTTATCAGTATAGATATAATAATTTAAGGCTCTTCCACCCAATTCTTCTTCCTCCCTTTTTAACTTTCCATGGGTATCACACATTCCTCCAGTTCCACATCACCATCAATAAACCTCTTATGATTCTAACCCCGTCCCTGTATAGGCTCCCAGAGGATCCAACCAACACGGAGTGTGATGGTTCAATGAAAGAGGTGGAGGCTTCTAGGGAGCTAGAAGCCTTGCAACTCAACAGAAAACTCCTTTTGAAGAGAGATCCAAGCAGCATATTTCATTCACTGCCACAAACATGCAAACTGTTATTGAAAATGTCATCTTAATGTTATGGATGGACATTTGGTATCAAAATTTGTATATCAGTGTGGGTAAATATTTTATTATTATAATAGATTCAGGCTCATTATTAATTACATTTTGTATGCTTGTAAGTCCTAAAAAAATCACATTCACAAAAATTTTAAATATACATATATATGTGATGTATGTAGTGTCCCAAAAACTGTATACACACTGTAACAGCTGATAGTTCAATTTTGAAAAGTAAATGCATTTTAATAAACACTGCCTTTATAATTATTTGAGGTGTGTATATACATTATTGGAACTCTCTCTCTTTCTCTCTCTCTCTCTCTCTCTCTCTCTCTCTCTCTCTATATATATATATATATATATATGTTATACATATACATAATATATATGATTATATTATATAAAATAATTATATAACATATTGTTACATTTAGCAGTTCTGTACAAATACTTTTAAAGTTGTTTCACTCCACACGTGGACATTCAACCAACTGAGCCACACTGACCAGAGCAATCACACAGAAATGCTGTGTTTTCCCATGATTTAATAACAGTGTCCTTTCCCATTGAAGCTGCACATTCCTTCCTCTCAAAAAAAAAAAAAAAGTTGTTTCACTCCAGAAAAAAATATTTTTAGAGTTAATTTGTGTACCTACTTTTCTTCCAGAAGAGTATGAGGAGGTGAGTAATAAAATATTTTCAAGCACAAATCTATCTCCTTAGGTTAAAATTCAGGAGTTTCATTTTAAAGAGAAAAAGGGATAATATTAATATTTCTGATTGAGAAGCTTTTTCATATTATAGTTTTAAATGAGTAAAGGTGGGATTAGAATTGTTACGTAGATGCCATTGAATGCTTTTATAAAATGATGAAAAATTTTAATTTATAAATGTCAATAATTACACGTCAGAAACTTTCTTTTGTAATACTTAAATTTATAGTAAGTAAAAAATCTTAGATATTAATTTTAAAATGCTTCAGAGGAATCAATAGTAATTCTCAATATTAATCAAAGCAACAATTTAAAGTCTATCATCATAGATGGTTATTTTCTTTCAAATTTCTGCTTCCTCCAACTATTCTTTTTAACTGATAAACTGGCTTTTAACATCATTTAAAAGAGGGAGAAAGAGAGAGAGAGAGAATATCTACCTGCTTGTTCCATTTCTCTACCTCCTTTCTTGTTTCTGGGTCCATGTATTGACTTTCCCTCCTGTGTTTATGGATGGGCCAATATGTTCTATTATCTAAACCCAACTCCTCATATATTTTCACATACTTAAAACTTCTTTTCAGAAATTCTACTCTCTTTTTCTGTTAAAAACAAACAAAAACTCTCTCTTTATTCCACATGCCATTCCAGCTACAATCCCAGTTATCTGCTCCTCTTAACCTTCTACCTTTCACCACCAGACTTCACTTAGATTGCTGTCAAGGGCTTAGATGGGCTATTAATTCCAAAGGTCAGTTCTCAATCCTCAGTACTTGATCTATCAGAAGTGTTTGACACAGTTGATCATTGCATCCTCTTCACTCTCCACTTTGCTTCCAGCTCAGCAGACCTCCCTCCCTTTGCTGGTCATTCCTTTCCTGTTGCATTTGTGCTGTCTCCTGATTTTTTTTAAAATTTAAATTTTGGAGTGACTTAGTATTCTTAAACCTCTCTTCTTTGCTACCCATGCTCATCTTCTTCTCATGCCTATCTATTAATGTCAATTTCACAAAGAAGAATTTCCTGGCCATCATATTTTGAATTGCAGCTACCCTCATGGCACACCCTATCCTCTTCCTTGCCATTTTTCATAGCATTATTTTTAACTGATATGCTATATTTGATTGACTAACTGATTGACATTGCCTTCTCTTAGAATAAAATATCTATGAATACAAAGATGTTTATATCATTATTCAGAAGCATCAGAAAGAGTTTTGTGCTGGAGAATGTTCTGCTTACATGTCACTTCCACTTGGCTGGTGTGGCTCAGGGCTTGACCATCAACCCATAAACCAGAAGGTTACTGTTCTGTTCCTAGTCAGGAGACATGCCTGGGTTGCAGGCTCAATCCTCACTATGGGGCATGCAGGAGGTAGCCAGTCAATGATTTATTTTCCTCATTGACATTTCTATCTCTATCTCCTTTTCCGTTCTTCTCTCTGAAATCAATAAAAACATATTTTAAATAAATAAATAAATAAATAAATAAATAAATAAATAAATGTCAGTTCCATGAAAATAAAAATGAAAATCCCATTAAGAGCCAAAAAAGACAACTCTTTATTTGCTTATGAGGACTCCTCTTACAGAAATCGCTTCTGTTAGACCAGATAACCCTCAGATGAAAAAAAAACGCCAAATGTGGAGTATTTAGAACTGTTGATTTCAACTACTGTCCTTCCTTCATTAGGCAAATGCATGAATAAATTATGCAAATTTGATACATTTAACTGTAGTCCATTAATCTTTTTGATAAAAATGAAAAAAAATTCAACTAGATTCAAATAGAAACAATAAAACATTGATTTTAGATCATTTTTGCTTATGTAACTAAACTTATTTTAAGACTACATAGGCAAGTTTCCTTTTATAATTAGTTGTTCATTGCATAAATATTAACTTTCATTGTAGTCTGGAACTAATTTCAGCAGTTTTAGGAAGATGAAATCATAGGGATAAGGTATTACTGAACACCTGCTCCCTCAAAGTTCCTTGTAAAGAATCTCTCAAAAGTCACTGCAGCCCCGCCCCCACCTCAACATCCTCTGCCTTCCCGATGTAGTTTGCCAGTCTGTTCAATGTTTTTTTTTGCCTCTGTATCTATTTTCCCCCATTTCTTTAAAAAATCTTGTCTCTGCAGACTAGAAATAAATGTGTAATAATTAAAAAAAAATGTTTGAGCCCATTTTCAATCTCCAACAGTTCTGAGTCCAAGTTTCAGTGTCAAACAGTTCCTTATGTGTGGATATCTGGATGGTGGACACATGATGGGAATGCATGTCTGGCCCTCTCTGGTTTGGTCCTAGGCAACCTGCAGCGATGCACAGCTGCTGACTGCCAGCATGGCAAGGTGTCGTCAGCATCTTTCTTCTCTGGACTGTTTCTCCTCTTTTCTTGGTGGTTAGATCAGACCTGTCAATTCCTCCCTGTTGCAGGAATCCACATGGTCTTGGAGTTGTTTTCTGAAACTATACAAACATATTCTCCACCAAAAGTTAATAAAGAAATCTTTTCTATAAAATTGACTTGGGATCCTTTTTATTTTTTGCCCAAATGATTTTCCTTTGGCTTATTTTGACACCATGTGTGTTTTTCATGGGTATCTTGCTGTTAGTGTTACAAATGAAAATTAATTTTTGTAAAGTAAAAAAATTTCTAGATGTAATTTACTTATAGGATATTTACCAAAGGACTTGTACACATGCATACAAGCATAAACAATGGATACAAGACACTGGGGGGTGGCCAGGGGGCAGGTGAGGGTGTGTACTGGGGGGTAGGGGAGGCCGAGGGAGGTCCATGGACGGGGGGTAAGGAGACATATGTAAACTATTTGTAATACTTTAAACAAAAAAAAGTCACTGCAGCTATGTCTGTGACTATCCTATGAAATGAGTAAGAGTATGTGATCATGAAAAGACAGCTTTTTCCTATGAAATAATTTAGATACTTCTCACTTTAAAATGTGGCACAAGAAAGATTGACTTAGTAGGTGTCAAGAAATAATGAAAGGACTCTAGTATAAAGCTAGTGATAGACGCTTGAATTTCCCCTTTCCCACCAACTAATCCATTCTTCATTAAAGTTTAAAGAAGCTGTTTGGCAACTGAAGTGCTATTGATTTGAAACCATGGCATATGAAGAAACTGTTTCACTTGTGTTGTTTCCTGTATTTGCTTTAAAAAGTTGGGACACCGAAAGTAAAGCAATTTAAGAAGTAGATATAGCTGAGTCAACATTTATTTAGGGGATTTTGCTCTAAGCCCATGGTGACAGAAAGCATAAAATTCTAATCATTAAACTGCTGAGAACATTCCAATGAACAGTGACTGGCTTCTGAACATCGCAGGGTGAAATTTGGGGACTTTCTAAAGGACGTAATAAGCTGCTAGTGTAAAGGAAGGGAGCTTTAGAACTCCCCTGCCACTATATGAGAGATGAATGTGAGGCCTACGAGAGAGAGGGGCTGAGCGCAGGATGAACCCATTCCTTACTGAAGCATGGGAAGAATGTCATGGATTCTGCTCTCCAGAAGCTCCTATATTATGCCAGAGTCTCTGGTTCTCTGGGAAAAAAAGTTTCCAGAGGCAGAAAGAGAAATAAAGCAAGTTATTTCAAATATCCTCTATCTCAGAAGTGAATTGTGAGAAAGTTGTGCTTCTAAGACGAGTAGGGAACAGAACGATTTTTTAACAGTTGATAAAATAGATTCACTTCTAAAGCTGAAGAGGAAATCTCTCCATAAATGTCACCACCCCACATTCCAAACTAATGGGCAGAGATTTATGTGAACTTTATTTTTTCTGCTTAAGCAGCACCTGTCAATATTACAGTCTTAAATCATCTTCAGGACATATTATGAATTTTCCTCAGTGCGGAGACTCAACATTTTTTTTTATGAACAGTTAAGTTCCTCAGTCAAAAATCTAGAGAAAGGTGAATCATAGATATTTCTTCATGGACAATATGTGTTAATTCATGCATGTTATAGAAAATGTAGACCCCAAAACTAAAAGGTAGCTACTGTTATCTTCTAGTTCAATGTTAAAGGTTAAATTATTATTTCAATAAAACCAGCTATATCAACTAAGGCTATAAGTAATCAAAACCTAAATTTAGTTTGTCAAGTTGCATTTATCAATTTGGTAGCCACTAGCCTTATGTGACTATTTAAATTTAGATAGATTAAAATAAAAATTCAGCTCCTCACTTAAACTAACTCCACTTCTGATCCTCCACAGCCACGTGTATCTAGGGGTTACCATACTGGACAGCAAATATATAGGATATTCCTATCTTCGCACAAAAGTTCTATGAAGAATCCTACTCAAGTTAAAAAAACACACAAAACATTGTAATTGAAAAACAATACAATCAGAGATACTGGAATAGAATAGGAAAGACCATTTGTTTTATCTGAAAAAAGATAATTTAAAGCACTCAGATGTGTCTTTATTAAGACCTCCAACTGAGGCAATGAAAAAAAGTCCAGCCATTATCCAAGAGTGCTCATTATGAAGAAGTTTATCATATTTATAGTGGTTCTCCTGTGAAGTGTTAAGTTTATAAAAGAAATAATTGTGTGTTTTTTTTTTCTGTTGGAAGAAACAAAAAGAGAAATTATATTTAAGGATGGTCATTAAATTATGTCTCAGCCTTTCTGATCCAGGCTAAATAGCTAAATGTTGTGAACTAAATTCCAAAATTTTTGTTTGAATTATTGTCTTAAGATATTGAAATCCATAAACACGTATGTTGTTCCATTAATATTTTGTGTAAGAGAGACTACAGACCTACCACTGGCAACTTTTCAGAAGAAACAAGCTAACTAATCAATTATTCATACTGACTTAATATTTCAATATTATTCATATTTATTATTTAGGAGGTTTCTTTTTTATATATAGTTTTATATGAAGGTACCTTCAGAGTGTTTAAGTAACTCTAGTTAGAATTAAATTAAAATAAGAATTTTATCATTTTTTTTCCTTGAAAGATTATACTGAGATGATACCTGGGTAGTATCATCTGGAGTTTCAGAAGTAATGGAATGAAATAAAAGCAATAGAATTGAACCTCAGAACCAGGAGATTTAATGTTGGAAGCCAAATATACTAGAACATGTAATGAAGAAAGTTAGTGAGAATCACAGAAGCAAATGCCCTTTTTTCGAAGTTTATTTTGTTTTACTTGCATTCCATTTTTGGTTCGGCTTTATTTTTTAAAGAGAAAAAGAAAGAAATGAGATAGAAAACTTCTAGAAGCAAAGAAGTAGCCAGAAGCAGTTCATGATAAGAAAAGGAGAAATATAAAAGTGATAAAGAAAACAAACACAAAACAGGTTCAAAATAAAGAGGTTTAAATTGAGAAATGTCCAATCTCTTCATAAATTATTTTGTTCTGTAAGATATATTATTATAATTCCCATAACCCATATTTCTTCAGTTCTTATCAGTCTATAGGTACAAATAGGCCACATTCATATCAATGTCTAAGTTATATGGCTCTTTGCTCAGACATGACCTACCCTAACCCTCATGTCTCCTACAGTTATTTATGCAAATTATCAAATAATCTCATACCTATGCAATCCTATTTAGGCAACTATTCACTGCTCCCACCAACAATGAGTTTTGTAAATGTTAGACCAAAAATGTTCAGAGCAAGGTCTTTTCAGGTATGAGGTCAGGAATGGAGGTTTAAAGAGAAACATTTTTTTTCCTAAACTATCTAGTATACTGTGTCATCTTCAGTGGTACAAATTTATTCCAAAGTACAACTCCAAAATCCTCTCTCCATGGGGCATAAAACCAAGCTTCAGACTAAAAGCTCTCATGTTATCCATGGAAGATTACTGTCATGTTATTCTCTTATATCACCTTCTCTTCCCCTTCCAAGACATTGAGATATAAGGTTCATCTTCTCATCAGGAAAATAAATAAACAAATCCCTCCCATACTTTCAAATGGGGAGGAGGGTGGATTAGTTAACGTTTTACTAAGTCTTCCAAAGCTTAAATACTGAAACACAATCTGTTCCCAGCTAATGACTCCATGACACATTTTCATTGATCATGGTCCCATTAAAGTCAATACTCAATAACTCATTGTCTAATCTAGAGATAGAGTGCTGTGGGTAGGAAACAATCTCTTTACATATGGAAATGTCTTGGATGCTGGCTTCTGACTATTTTTCTGTAATACCTAGTGGGGCAAAACTAGATTTATGGTTGTGAGTACACAACACACAGATTTATTCTTGTATTATTATTTATTAACTAGTGACTTGGTGCACGAAATTCATGCACAGAGGGGGGGAATTCCCTCAGCCCAGTCTGTACCCACTCCAATCTGGAACCCCTATGGGATTGGGCAGTTGGACATCCCTCTCACAATCTGGGACCACTGGCTCCTAACTGCTCACCTGCCTGACTGATTGCCCCTAAACTCTCTGCCTGCCTGCCTGATAACCCCTAACCTCTATGCCTGCCTGCTTGATCACCCCTAACCGCCCTTCTTTGCCAGCCTTATCTTGCCCCTAACTACCCTACCCTGCCAGTCTGGTTGTCAACTTCTCTTCCCTGCCATCTGATCTTCCCCCCAAATGTCCTCCCCTGCATGCCTAATCTTGCCCTCAACTACTCTCCTCTGCCAAACATTTTGGTTCTGATTGGTCTGTTTCTATGTCAGTCAGTGTCAAAAGCTCCACCTCCTAGCAGCCATTGGCTCCTCACAGTTCAACCAGATTTGGTTCTGATTGGTCAGTTTCTATGCCAATCAGTGTCTGCAGGCTTATTTCTGGGCCTGATCAAATAGGCAAGGCTGATCAGTTACCCCCCCCCCCCCCCACACACACAGAGGCCCTGAAGGAAACAGAGGTGTGGCTGCTGACGAAGTCCAGAGAGAAAGAGACAACTGCTAACCAACAGCTGCCAGGGATGCTATGGATCAGATCCGCCCTCTCTCTTCCTGGCCTCTCTCTGGTCCTAATCCACAGCCCCCCTTGGCAGTCAGTGCTGGGTCACCACGCACACACTGGTGGCAGCCAGCACTGACTGCAGGACTGACTTCCAATTTTTGGTCTAGCTTTTGTTCAGTTATTATGGACCCTGGGTTTTTATATATTAAGATTACTGCATTATTTTCCATGTGAATAACTGTAAACCTACTTTAACCCATCCTATATTTGGTGATAGGTAGTGTTATTTCTTTTCTAGCTGTAGTGGTCAAGATTGAGCTATAAAATGCCCCCTACAGGTGTTACTCTAAGAATACAACAATAAAATCTTGTATCCCATCTCCATAATTAAGAAATTAGAAACCCCATGTCTATCTAAAGTATAGGGAACTACAATTAATGAATGCTAACATTTTTCTGGGGAAGACTTAGACAAGCACATGGCATGCAAGCCAACAAGAGCTTCAAAAGATTACTTGACTAAAATGTGGTGTTCACCTAGTTTCTGGGAAGAGAAGTGTGGCAATAATAAAGTTATAAAAATAATAGCAACTCAGAGAAAATAATCCTACAAATGAAGTTTTAAGTTAATAAAGCACTAATTCTTCTTTCTTTTCTCTTTCCATTTTTTCTCGTAAACCTGACATAACTTCCAGGCAGGTAACTTGTAACTCAGACTGACCCCCACTCATTTTTCAGGTATTAGTAACTCTAATAACAAGTGGTCCCCTAGGCAATTTTTGGATAGGGATTTCTACAATCACTTTGGTTCACTTATTTGAGCTTATCCTACAAAAATGCTTTTACACTCATCTCTCAAGCTATATAGCTTATTTAAAAGTGAACAAAGACTACTGATTAATTTATATATAAAATTATACAAATTATATTTATGAGTAAGTTATATAAATTTTACTTATAAGAATTACATATATATATAAAAGTATAGCCAAATTAGTCAATATAGAAATAGAAATAGATGAAAAAGAGATGCAATAGTTGATCCTATTGTAACAGGTCACAAAGAAATCCAAAACCAAGTGCACTGGACTTTGGAAGTTACTTCTTTGATTGATAGGGAGGAGAATAAGTTAATCATAGAAGGTATTTCAAATAGTGAACTTAGGTAGAGCAGTGAAGGGGGTAGGAAGGACACTGATTGTGAGTGAGAACTTTCCAGTGATCTGTATGCTTCCCTGAAATTTAGCATCCAGCTGCAATGATTGATGCCAGACTAGAACAGGCCTGCATCATTGGGAGATCAGAGGTTGTTGGGTTTGTGTGCTCACAGATCTTCTCTTTTTGACAATGGATAAGTAAAGTTGCCCTGATCTTCAATCTGAAGTAGGATTCAAAATGCCTTACCTCTGCTAACCTAGGAATGCTGAATGGAGAGATGGGAGTAACAATATTCTTATACAGTTATTATGAAATAGCATCTAGTTATTTTATATAGTAATCAGGAAGGTGATTATATATATATAATTTTAGTGATGTTATGTGATTTTTCACCAGTTATATTTTCTCTAAAATGTTCTAAATTTGCTCAAGACCTTATTAGCCAATACAAATTTACAAATATGTTAATCCATAACTATCAGAGAATGCCTGATTCTGGTTATTGAAAACCCTATTCTCTATTAATATGCATGATATTGAATGCTTATTTCCCTACATCAAGGAAAAAAAAAACTCATCATTTATCCCAGAAACAACAATTTAGTGGTTGGAGGACTGAAGTCTATATAGCAGTGTTACTATATATCAGAATTTTACAGGACCTTGAGGCTCCAAAAGAACGGCTGATAAATTTTTTCCCATTCTAGTACAACATAAAGACCTGAAGTCATTCTTTTGGAATAGAGGTGTTACATAAATACTGGAGCATGTTATTAACTTTCCAATACACATGCCTGCCACATGCTTGTGAATACAGATGTTTTTTAAGCTAGAGAATTGATTCAGACTAAACTAATGTAATTTCTTTATTAAACGTAAGTTTACTGTTTCTTATTGTGAAGGGTAATAAATATTTTTGTGGACACTTTGAAAATACAAAAAAAAAAAAAAGGAAAAGAAAATCAGGCTTTGACTGCCACTGTTAAACTTAAGATCCATTTTCTAGAGAGTTGGCTTTCTTAAATATCTTCTCACTGAGACTGTCCCAGTTCACATAATTGTCATCTTAAACTTGAGATATCAATACAACTCTTATTTGTTCTCCCTTCCTTTAGGGTATGGCTAATACTCAAAAGAGTATTCCTAGAAAGCTGTTAGTGACTAGTTCTCTCCCTTGGCCTTGGTCTAACTAGCAAATTATGATAGGCTTAGCCAGGGAAGGTGCACAAAAGAAGAAGAGGTTTTGTTTGTTTGTTTGTTTGTTTGTTTTAAAAAAGTCATTTACATTATGGAAACCTCTTATTTGAACAGATGAGAATTCATACAAAATGAATTCAAAGCATGGGACTAAATAGACCAAGCTACGACTTACAGCTAGACCCATTGGCTTCATTAGCCAATAGTGAATGCCTATATCTCATGGTCATAAACTTGAGCCTGACTCCCAGAGAAACACCTTTCAAACATCTGCTCTATTCCAAAGGAAGTATAAGGTTGGGTGAAGGGAGAGTATATTGATCAAAGGTGCAAAGCCTACTTCACTGTTGGAAAGTCACTTTGAGGATACGTGCCACCACCAGCAGACAGCATCAAAGCTGGATGTAGATAATCATACATTGACTTTGAAAGAGTTGAAACAAGCAAGTTTTATCAAGTGCTACAGAGAGTAAATGATGAAATATCTCTGTCGGGATAGATGGACTTAGCAACAAAATCTGTAGCTCCTGTATCTTCACTGGAGAGACCATTCTGCCTCCTTCTTTTAAACTTCCCAATACCTCTTCATCTTCTACAAGGCAAAGGCCTTGGAGATACTTTATAATGCCATTCTAGTTCTTATGTACCTCTCCAGTACCATTTTGCACTGTTGGCATTTAATTACAAACTGATGGTAGTTCTCTGCATATACGGACTTGGAAACAGCTTTCACACCTTTCTGAATGTAACTATTTCAGCTCTTCTTAAAAAAAAATCAGTTCAGTTGTTACTACCTCCTGGAAACTTTTTTGATCCTCCTAGAATGGATATAGATGGTGTCCTACCCAGATCCCCTTTATGGCCAGTGTACTGTATCCATCATCTGCTGGCAATACTGGACAATCACAACTCACAGTTATACTCTTTGGGGAATTTCTTTCAGCCAAATAGTAGCCATTTTTTCCTTAGAGGATACAGCAAACTACAGCTAGCCTGTAGCTCAATTCCCAGCCATCCTTATTTTGTGAATAAAGTTTTATTGGAACAAAACCATGCTCATTTGTTTACACATGGTTCTCCAGACTAAAATGGCAGAGTGGTTTCAACAGATACTAAATAGCCCCCAACACCTAAAACATACTGTTTAGCTTTTACCAAAACTTTTGTTTTCCTAACTCTTAGAGTAAAAAACATGGAAATTATTTTCTTTTGAAATTTGTGTTCCAGAGTCTCTCGAGCTTTCTCATAGCATTGTACCAATGGTAATCTCTAGTTAATACTTCATTACTGTTTAGCTTTTCCCCCTGTCCTATTCTGCTTCCTTCATTCCCTTTTCTTGAGCAAAGTCCCTGAATAAGTCATTTCAATTAGATGCAATGATTTAGCTGTTATCCTAGGAAAACTCCCCTAAGAGAGTTGGTACCTGGAGTTGTTCAAATATTAAAGATGGATTTCTGGAGCTGATTTCTCACTGGATGGATGACACTTGTAGTTCATTTTTGGTTGTTGGAGGGGTTTGCATAGTCTGGTCATCTCAAACAGGCTATAGCATGTGATTGCAAGGACTTCACATGTTTTCTGGACTGGATGTAGGTGGAAGGGGATGTGCTGGTTGGTGCAATATTTTGGGTATAATGGAAGTTGGGATAGAACTAGTAAGCATCATTGATTCTATGAAAAGGAAAAACTTAAGTCTTAGATCTATTCATCAATAAGTTAGGTCACACTATAAATATCAGCAAGACTCCTTGGAATCTCTTAGAACCTATCACCAGCAGGGCATCCAATTGATACAGTTGAAGATCAGAAATGCTCAACTCTCAGGCTAGCAAATCTACTAGGTTTAGGACCCTGATGAGAAGGATAACATACTCAGACTAGAGACGTGATATATGGAAAAGGGAATTTTCTGCATTCAAGAACATTAAATTCCCAATTTCATCTCTGCTCCTGTAGATGTGGCCCATTCACCTTAGCAGAAAAATTAGTTCTTTCTTTAGCTTGATGATAAACAAAGCCATGGAATGGGCTAATGCCTTACAGGACAATGGTTGCCCTCCTGAGTATCTGGTACTATCTTGCCTCCTGTGTAGCATACTTGTAATCAGACTCACAGCTCAGTAAATTCCACTGGGGACTTGCTGGGCCTGTTATAGGAAGGGAGATATCATTTGCCACAAGAGCCAAAGGACTGGCCAGTATGTACACCATAAAACCCAATTGGTAATTTAGCAGTAGATTCTAAGATCCTAGTTAAAAGCAAGTGGGCACAGCAGTATGCAAAACAGAATAAGGGAGAGTTCATTGATATATAGCCATTCCATACTGGTTAGTCTTGTGTTATATTTAACACTAGGGGCCTGGTGCATGAAATTCATGCACTGGGGGTGGGTGGTCCCTCAGCCCAACCTGCCCCCTATCACATACAGGGAGCCCTTAGGATGTCCTACTGATGGCTCACCCCCAGCCTGCCCAAGGCCTAAAGCCTTGGCCAGAGGTTTTAGGCCTTGCACACCAAACAATCGCCCTGCAATGGAGCTGATTGCTGGTTCCACCCCAGCCCCAGCCTGCCAAAGGCCAGAAATCCTTTGGCCAAGGCTTTCCAGCCTTGGGCAGCAGCCATCTTGGTTGGGTGTTAATTTGCATATCACTCCTGATTGGCTGGTGGGTGTGGGTGTAGTGGAGGTAAGGTCAATTTGCATATTACTCTTTTATTTGATAGGATACTGTTGAGATTGTTCAAAAGGTTTAGCTGGTTGGTCAATACCTGGCTAGAAGAACAAGATTGGAAGGCCAGCGAAAAGATCTGGGATAGAAGCATTTGAGAATGAAAGTATGAGTTGCATTGTACTAAACATCAAGGCCCACCAGAGAACATCCACAGCAGATGTGGCACTAAACCAAGTCAACAGAATAACTCAATGAGTAAATGAGAATGAGGTCCTTCACTTGGCTGCCTATTCATTGCATGACGCACTTCTGCAAAGGGGAGCCATGGCTAAAAGCATAGTTATTATATAAAATCTTCTGATTACACATATGACAATAATAAGAGCTAGGAAGAAAAATGTTAGAGGTGATAGGTGTATAGCATAGATTGTAGGGATACATTTTCAAGTGTATACTTGTATCTAAACTTGTCAAGTGGTGTACCTTAAATATGTATAGCCTTTTTTTATGGTAATCATACCTTGATAAAATGCCTTAAAAAAAAAAAAAGTAGCCATGGTAGCAGAGTCGGAGCCTGAGCATGATTCAATAACACAGGAAACCTCGTGCCAGGTTTGAGATTCTACAGCGGAAGCAGAAAAACTCAGGATGTTATTGCCTCTCGTATATCCCAAACGCTTATGTCCAGCTTCACTAAATTAATAAGGTGTTTTAATTGGGCTTGTTTTAAAATACACGGGATGCACAGTGTGAGCCTCTGTAACTATGCCTCTTGCACTATCCTTGAGGCTTCTGTGAAAGCTGACTCTCAGCCTAAACTTCAGCATTCTGTTAATTCCTGCAAACTTAGCCTGAGGATGCACCATTAAATAAACCTCAGGTTCCTTGTTCTTTCAGCTATTTAGTTTGATAATGTAACATTTCTTAAGGTTAAGAATTCCCCTATAATGAGATACATTTGTGTTGAAAGTTTCTGCTATATTTCTGTCTATAGACAATAAATTTAAGATCCTGGGTCCTAGCCTTGAATCTGTATACAGAATGAAACATGGGGAGTAGAGAGTCTGTTTTTATTAATCATAATCATTCTGTAAAAATGTCAGCTCTCCTCCCATTTCTCTCCCATGTGGACTTTATCACAGGTCTCTGCCTTTCATTAAGTGTGACCCCTGCTCATTTGTCCTTATGCCCTAAAATTCATCGGCCAAGGTCAGGTCCAAATTGTAATGAGGGCAGGGAAAAAATCCTGCCCTGTATCTACTCCCCTTGAACCAGAGTTTGAAACGATATCTTGATGAAAGCAGTAATTTTGGAAGTCTCTGAAAATTGTGATGTAATATTATTATTTAATCATAAGATTAATCTAGAAATCCATAGTCTTTGTCTGATGTAATTTAACATAAAGCTTGCAGACTAAAAATGAAAATTCATAGACCTACTTTAAAAATGTGAACGAATGTTTTAAGAAGTATGTGTTCAGAGCAAGATACAATGGCAAATTTCAAAAGAAAACGTCTGTACTTCGCTAAAAATTGAGTTCTTAATCATCATCTGAAGTACATTTTCTTCTTTTTTTGAGAATCATTTGGTTTGGTATTTTATAAAAGGTGTAAAATATTTTTTAAAAATGGATGAGATTTCTCTGTAAATTCCACCAGAACTAAATATTCAGGGAAATCCACTCCTTGTCCATGATATGGAGAAAGAAATTAGAACCCATTTTAAATCCAGGGTTTGTAAATAAATACTTTCTGATCCTCAGTTTTCTTATTTCTAAATGAGGTAAGTCCACCTCACAATTGTGCTGTGACTATGAATTTGAATGACATACGTGGAAGGGGTGGAACCTCACTTGATTTTATTTTTTCTTTTATTTATTCTTCTCTTCAAGAATTATGATTAGTGTATGAATATGTGTGAGTTTTAAAGCATTTTTTAGGAAGCTTTTTGAAAACTCAAGTTAAACTATGATTTTTTTTACAAAATAATCACTATAAGGTAGAGCTACGAAATACATTTTATGTGATACTGAAGTTAAATTTCTTAAACAAAGTAAAACTACAGACATAATAGTAGTTTCTTAAGAGGATTTGCTTTCTGAGGCAAAATGATAAAATAGAAATCATCTTGTTTTTCTAACAAGGCTTGGGTTTTACCCATAATCTACATAAATTATTTGCTTCAGATTTCCCATCTGGGAAATGGGTGGAATCCAGTTATTACTGTGTCAAAATGACTTAATTGTAACAAGTGCTAAGAAAAAAAAAAGTGTATTACTCATTTTTACAATAAAAAACAAGCCAAGTGAAAATTGATTTCTCAAGATATTTTAACACAAAGCAGTGATTAAGCTATGTATTTAAAAAAATATCACTATTTTGCCATTATTTTTTTTATTTTAAATTGAGCATTAAGATAAATTCAACTTAATCCTAATAAAATTGCTGAATGTGATAAGAAACATGGCTATACTGCATTTCAGATGATGCACTGAATCACTAAATTTCTTGGATAATCCCTGATGAAAAGCAGTAAGACCATGCAAGAATTCTTCTGAGTCTTCCCTATTAAAAAAAAAAAAAAGTAATAGGATGACCTTAGTGCTGGGAAGGAGCTCTGTCTGAAAAAATGTGTGACCTTTGGGTTGCAAAATCCTGAAGGTGGGTTTGGCAGTGTGTTACTATGAGATGAGCCATGGGAACATTATGCTAAGTAAAATAAGTCAGTCACAAAAAGATAAATACTGTATGATTCCAATTATATGAGGTATCCAGGCTTGTCAAACACAGAGTCAGAAAATAGAATGGTAGTTTGTAGCAGTTGAGGATAAGGGGAATTGGGGACTAGTTTTGTGTACAGAGATTGAGTTTTGCATGATGAAAATTGTTCTAGTTGCTCTGATTGTCGTCTAATCACTTACTTCATTTTCTGCCATTGATTCAGGGGATTTGATCAACTAGGCCTTTGGTTTTTATCCCCAGGAGTCACTGAGATTTTTTCCCTCCTGATAATCTTGCCCCAGTGCCTCATGTTTCTGGAGTTTTCTCTACTAGATATGTTTTGCATATCACCTCTCTTCTGAGGCATAGCTTTATCCCTGAGCGCAATGAGAATCATGACGAGGGTTTTAAAATACCCTAGTCCTACTCTAGACAGGTTGAATTTAACAAATTATTATTTATTTCAGTTAAATTAAAATTCACTGGCATAATTCTAATGAAAAGGTACACAATATGATTTTCATGACATCAATTCACTATCATGATTTATGTAAATTGCCACTTTGATCAGTTCTATATAAACTAAAAATGTCCAATAATGCAGATATCCTCCACATCTACACTCATAGATCAATAAATGCATTATGCTATTTATTAATATCTGGGTCTTAAAATATTTAATTATTTTATAGTTTTGAGTCATGGTAAGTTATGCATGGCAACTAATCAATATATTATGTGTGGATAAATAATGTCCCTTTCTTCCCCCTTTGGAATTTCCTAAAATAATGAATTGAGAGGACTGTCTCTATTTAATTTTTCCATATTTATAAGGGTTAACATTTCCATATTTTAACAAAATGCAGAAGAAACAAAAGCTATAAAGCTTACTAATGCCCCTAAATATATCAACTGGCTTCGGAGTAAAGATTTTCTTTCAGGTGACTTTAAGTCATGCTTTTACTTTTATGTAATAAATTACCATCATTATCTACTCACTCATGTGCACTCAAAACATGACAGGATGTGGTGTCAGCAAATACATAAATATGAATATTCTACACGTAATCAAAATTGCAACATAATGACTAACATCATGCCTACAGGGAAAAATAAAACTTCCAAAAGAATTCTAGTTCAGTCATGCTAGAACTAAAAAACAGAGGTTATTCTGAAGTGATTAGCCCTTATCATGCTAAAGTATTTGCAATCAACATTGCACTATTTTTCCAACCCCAGGACTTAATATTAAAAATTTTGGGGTTAAAAGCTTAATTGGCTGTTTTATCTTTACAAAACTCGTCAACTAAAAAAAAAATAATCCAATGAAATATTTTGCAGTATTGCCAATTTTTCATCAACTATCTCAAAGAATGGACTTATAAAATAACTTTCCCTTTACTATTGAGTGTGCTAACTTAAATGACAAGGATGAGAAAATACAAGATAATTTAGAAAATATATTTTATCTTAAAGTATTAAGTATCTTAACTATAAGACTTAGCTGCTAACATAGTTGCCATGATTTTATTCACAACAAATGTGGGACAATCTAAACCTCAACAGGACAACAAATAACTGTAGTGTAGAGTGTTTATATACCATGTGATAATGTCACTTCATTGTAATATATATTAACACATTTTTAAGCTAATAATATGCTTGCAATAAAATGTGACAAGAAAAATGCAGGAAATCCTATGAAATATGGGATTTATGGAATAATAGATGCACTGAAAATCTACCAAAAATATTTTCAATGGTGTACCTTTATAAAGATTTGATTTTGTTATCTTTAACATATTTCTGTTTTTTCCAAGTTTCTACAGGAGCCTTGAAATAATTATATGATCACAAATGTGTCTTTGTATTGATAGCTCTCTTATATACTCTTGTGCCTGGTGCATTTAATTTCACTGAAGCACTACTAAAGTCAACCATACCAAATACTCTTACATGTTCCATTTCCTTAGAAGACAATCATGCTTCAGACTTTCTGACTTTCAATCTTTTCATTCTTTATACAGAGAACAAATATAGAATGCAAGAAGCTTTGTCAGAGCCTGATCAGCAATACCTGCTTCATTTTATTATCTTATAACTAGATTCCTGGTGCACGAAATTCATACATGGGAGGGGGGACAGGGAGGTGTCACTCAGTCCAGCTTGCATTCTCTCCAATCTGGGACCCCTCGAGGGATATCCAACTGCCTGTTTAGGCCCGATTGGATCAGGCCTAAATAGGCAGTCGGACATCCTTCTCACAATGCAGGACTGCTGGCTCCAAACTGCTCACCTGCCTGGCTCCCTGATTGTTCTTAACTGCTTCTGCCTGTCAGCCTGCTCACCTCCTAACCACTATCCTGACAGCCTGATTGATGTCTAACTGCTCCCTTGACAGCCTGTTTATCCCCAACTTCCCTCCTCTGCCGGCCTGGTCACTCCTAACTGCCCTCCCCTGCAGGCTTGATCACCCCCAAATGCCCTCCTTTGCAGGCCTGCTCCCTCCCAACTACCCTCTCCTGATGGCCTGACGGCCCACAACTGCCCTCCCTTGCAGGCCTGGAACCTCCAAAATGCCCTCCCCTGCTGGCCATCTTGTGGTGGCCATCTTGTGTTCACATGGGGGCAGGATCTTTGGCCAAATGGGGGCAGCCCTCTTCTGTATTGATCTTATAGTCAATCTGTGTATTACTCTTTTATTAGATAGGAGAGAGGCCTGGTGCATGAGTGGGGCCTGGCTGGTTTGCCCTGAAGGGTATCCTGGATCAGGGTGGAGGTTCCCTTAGGGTATGGGATGGCCTGGGTGAGGGGCCTGTGGTGGTTTGCAGGCCATCCACGCCCCCAGCAACCCAAACCAAGGCCTTGGGATCTGAAATTCATTTATGTTTACAATTGAAACTTTGTAGCCTAGAGTGCAGCCAAGCCTTATGCTCACTCCATGGTGATAGCCATTTCTGTTTGAACCTTTGTAGCCTAGAGTGGAAGGCTAGGTGCTAGGGCTGCAGAAGTTTAGCTTCTTCCATCGCCCCAGCAACCCTAGCCTTTTCTCTCTCTCCAGCTCCTGTGGCTGACTTCAGATTATGTATCTTTTATAATTGAAACTTTGTACCATTGAGGCCTAGGCCGGCAAAGGCAGGTGGAAAACTTGGCTTCCTCTATTGCCAGGGAAACCCAAACCTTCCTCCTGCTCTCAGTGGCGGCAGCCATCTTGTTTGGGGTTTATTTGCATAATTTGCTCCTGATTGGCTTGTGGGTGTGGCTGGTGGGGTGGCTTATGGGTGTTGCAAAGGTACGGTCAAAATTGCATATTACTCTTTTGTTAGATAGGATGTCTTTTATCATGGACCTATATTAATTGGATGACTTCTCTTGACCAGCATGTAATAAGAGAAAGACCATGGCCATGCAGCAGGAGAGTCAGCCAGTCATAGTAAGAGCCATTTCGATTGAAAGGTGCTACCAAAGCAAGAGCTCTTGATGTAGAGCTTAGAGAAGGGGTTTAAACTGTATCCCACGTATTATTCAACCAATATGTCATTTTACCTCTCCGAGTCTGATTTCTCTGTGTAATATGCAGAAAGAATAAAAAAGTTAGAGAACTTATAAATGGCCCTAAAGATGCCAACTGGCTTCAGAGAAAACATTGCCTATATCATGTTCATTATTTTGGACCTGTCACCACATGGACAACTTCATTTCCAAAACAGAAGCAAGTAGCCCCCATAAGTGCAATGCTGTGTTTGTTCAGTAGAGAAATATAAGACTGTTTTTCCCCCTGTAACTCTGAATATAAAATCTGACTTTCCTCAGTTTAATTTGAAAATGAACATGATTATTCAAGTCTTTTAACAAATATTATCAGCCTATCCTTCACGTTTGATGACTAACTCTGTCCCAAATTTATAACTGCCTAAATGATTCCAAAACCATTAATTTCATAAAGTCAAACATCAATCGACACAAAAAGAAAACAAAGATAAAAATGTAAAAGCATTTCAAAAAATATTTGCCAAAAAAAAATGAATAGGTTGAGAAAATAATCCAACTTCTCTAATTGGTTAACAAGGAAATGCACTGGGAAAAATGATCTACTGGATAAAATACTTAAACAACTAATTGTCAGGTATTTTATATTTTAAATGATTTTGTTGGTAGAAATTTTAAAGCCAAGTAAATATTGAGTCTGCATTTTGATGTTCCAAATATTAAATGTAATATACCTTTTCAATTACATACTAGGTAAACAAATTAGGCGAGAGGAGGTGAAGAGATAGACAAGAGGAAGAGAGAAAGGGAGGAAACTGTTAGGGCTACATTAGAAAGAAACAGATGAAATGAAACATGCAATTATTTACTTTGGACCATTCATCATCAGATTATGAGTAACCACCGTAGGAGGTGCACATGGTGATAATATTTTTCCTACTACTACTAACTTTTGGTCTTCTGATATCAAAACTTTCAGTGGAAAATCATTGTTATCTCCCATTTCGTCTATAACACTTCTTTTCATATACTGGGAGGTGCAGCATGTATGCTTCTGCCCTTTTCTGTTCTCATCCTAGGCCATCTCATTCTGTTCAGGACATAAATGATATTTAAAGCTTATCATTCCAAAATTTTCCTTGTCATAACTTTTCTGTGGGTATGATTCAAAACCTTTTTAGAGATCTCCATTTGAGTGTATAATAAGCATCACAAATTTAACTTGGTCCTCCTCTCCAAAGCAACCCTGATCCCACACTCACCTACTACGCCTTTCCCATCTCAGTTACAGGCCATAACTTTAAGTAGCTGCTAAGGCTGAAATCTTAGAGTCATCCTTAATTGCCTCTTTCCCTTACCTTTAGCCTCCAGTTTATAATCTAGTTCTGTTCATTTTGAAATGAAAAAGATATCCCCAGTCTAGACACTTTTCCCTATCTCCATTATTATAGGAGCAAAGAAATTTGGAGACAATATTATTAGCTATTAATGTTAAAGGAATAGGAAAGTCATATGATAATATGCATTCTAGGAATATATGGCAAAAAAAAAAACACAGGAAAATATTACTAGGAGCATGAAATTAAAAACAAAAGGTTCTTATAATTAGTGTTGTTGAAATAGCATGTGAACAGTTTTAAATAGGTTTATTTGCTATTGGATTTCTCAGAGTTTTTTAATATAAAATATTCATCAAGAATTTCAGAGGGTGATATAGTATGAAGAATGTTGAAACTATGTTTTAACATAAACATATTTATTTCAGAAGAATTCCATAGTTTAGGAAATATTGCCTGAATAAACTTTTAGAATTATATTTGTTTCCAATTGCTGATTCAAGATGTTTATTCCATTTCAGCTTTGTTGTTACTCTTGTTCTATCTTTTCATTTTCCCAAACCCTAAACATTTATAAATCTTAAGACTCGGTTCTTTATTTATTTTTTTTATTATTTCCAAAAGTGATTATTTGAATGCCATAGGTTTAAACATTATCACTAAAATAGAGGCCTGGTGCACTGATTTATGTACCAGTGGAGTCTCTTGGCCTGGTCTGTGGTTATGGGGCTAAAACTGGCTCTCTTCCATCCCCTGAGGGGTCCTGGATTGCAAGAGGGTGAAGGCCAGTCCAAGGGACCCTACTGGTGCACCATTGAGGCCAGTGAGGGACTGAGGGAGTGCTTCAGGGCCTATCTGGCTCATTTTGTGCAGTTCCCATAGACTGGACCCTAGCAGGAAGCTAACCTACCTGTCATAGTGTCTGCCCGATGGTAGTTAGTTAGTACACATCATAATGACTGGTCGAACAGTCGAATGAACGGTCGGACATTTATCATATTAGGCTTTTATTATATAGAATTAAGAAATTTCACATTTATCTCTAATCACTAGCCCTCACTTCCTACTGTACATCTCCACTGGATATTCAAGAAATATCTCTAAGTTGATTATCTGCCCCATTCCAACCAGATTGGTTTCAGCTTTCCATTTTAGTAAATGGCACCTCTACATTTGCAGTAATTTAGGCCAAAGAAACACTTGGAGTCATCCTTAGCTTAGCCTTCGTTTCACATGCTGCATATCCTATTCACAACTACCACTGTAGTCTAAGATATGTTTATTTCTATTGAGGCAATAATTTATGTCATTTAACTACTGCTAGCTATATCTGTCCTTGTTCAGCATATTCTATTGAGTCCTCATCTCATTCAGAATAAAAACCAAAGCCTTTAACATGGCCTAAACTTTGTAGGAAATGCAAAAGTACTTGTAGGAAATGATCTATATATATATAAATGTTCATATGTAAAGTGTGAAATTAATCAGCAATGTCATCTTGTGTATCTTCTCATTTCATCCAACAATCTTTTAGTACTTACTTAATAAGTGGCAAGAATTTTTACATTTTTTTATATTTAATACTCATAAACATATTACAAAGTAAGTAACTGCATTGCATTTAAAACATAAGAAAACTGAGGCTCAAAATGAAGACAGAATATTTGTTGTAGATCTGAATAGAATATTGCTTTAATAGTGAATCATATTAAAACACATATTTTGTTATTAGAATGAATAGAAATTGTCAGAAGGAATACATATTCTAGCTCTTTTATTAAATTTCCAATGCAATGGGACATATCCTGCTTTGCTTCATCTTTCTAAAAAAGAACAATAATATTACCAGGTGGGAGGTTGCAAAGAGTTACATGAACTAATTGCTATGACAGATCCTATCATAATTTATTAACAGTGTACAATTTGAAAATTATATAGTTTGAATTTTTCAAATTTATTTTTGATTTTAAAAGTCAAACAAAGATGTAAAATTTAAATATACATGTTGACACAAGACTGAGAATGAAGTACACCCATGACCTTGTGACTTGATATATAGATAACAACACAATCTGATAATCATTAACTAGTACAGATCTTGATGTCAGTCATACTATAATTAGCCATGATAGCATAGAGTTTACTTCATGTCAGTTTTATACTTAATCTGCCCTAAAATTGTAACGTTTGTAAGAAGTTCTTGTGTGACTTTCTATATTCACTATAATATTTATTGTTATAGGTCATTTAAACCTAAGACAATAATTCCTGTTTATTTTTGTAGGAAATTTTATTTATTTATATATGTTTGTTGTAGAAATTGAGTTTTATTTATTTAGATCATTAACTAAGACCTCATTGATTTTGTTATTATGAACTCAACTAGCATGAAACGTAGTGGTAACTTTCTATTTCTATCCATGTACTAATTATTGTATAAGGTAGAAAAAAATAATTATGGCAAAGACATTGTCCATAGCCCAACACCACATTTTTACTTTTTCCTTGAGAGTACTTATCACATTATGTATTGGGTAGTTAATAAATGTGAATTAAATATGAATTAACTCAAAATCTAAATCTGCTATATCTAAGAGACAAATAAATGGAAATAAAAACCTGAGGCAATGAAATTCTCTTTTGTTAGTAATTCACAGAAAGTATGCATATATGCCAGGACCAATCTCATTTACCCTGATGATTTTCTTCACATCAGCTGTCTCTTGACTATTGAAATTTGGATGTGTTTTTAAATCCACTGTCAGAATTGGTAGCCTGCCTGAAAATCTGAACGTGCTTGAAATTTTACTCATAATGGTGCTCAGATCAGAAATATAGCAATGGCTTGCATTTTCCTTACAATCTTTGGGGATATTTGGAAAACATTGCACAATTTCCACTGTTTAAAGGAAAACATTGTTTTTGCCTTTAATGTTCAATGCATTTATTTTTTATATATTTTTTTATTTTTATTTTTTTAAATTTTTTCACCCAAAGCAAAAGGTTTTCATTTAGAAAAGTAAACATTTTGGCTGTTAGGGTGGTACCAAATAAAAGATTCCCTGATTGCTTTAAATGAGCCATTTAGGAAACTCTTGCCAATGTAGACACAGTCAGTCGGTATTCTACAATGTGTCAAAGTGTTCCACCTTCTTTGGTGCTTTGTAAATCACACCAGGGATTTGAGTAAATTAAGACAGGCCTTTTTTACCAGAAACCAGATGTTGCACCTCCACTGAGTTTTACTTCAGAAAACAATGCATTATTAAGTGAGTATGAGCTATGCAATCAGGAAGAAATACTGCATCTGGCTGTCAAAACGTATGCCGTTTTAACCTGCTGCAAGACTACTTACAGAAGTCTGGAAGGGCATAGGATAATTACGGAATTTTCTAAATTCCAAGGATGTGTGCTAGACTGTAGAACAGGGTCAAAAGCACCGCAAGTAGAGTAAGAAACAGACTGAGATTTGTAACATGAAACAGGATGCTTCTGTGTGTATGTGTGTGTGTGTGTGTGGGGAGGGGGTGTGTGGCAAAAAGCCCATATCAATAAATTGTAATTAGAGATTTAACTCAGCCAGGGCATTCAGGTTATAAAGGAAAAAATACATAATGCAGACTAAAAAGAGAGCGCGAGAAAAGGAGATAGGGTAGACAGAAAGAAGAATGAAGGAAAACAAAGATGAGGGAGAAAATAGAGAGGAAAAAGCATGGAGAGGGAGAAAAGAAAGGAGGAAAGAATAAAGAAAGGAAAAATGAAGAGCAGGAGAAGGAAAAAACAACAGCACCCATTATACAGGACACTGTTCAAATCCAACAGGGCTCAACAAGAAGGTTTTATGAAGTGTATTCATGGCTCTCACTCCCTACACCTGCTCTTTAACATTGCACTTTGACATGCGGGTCCATCATCTTTTAACTCTCTGTGTCTCTGGAATCCACACCTCACTATCAGAAACACAAATGTCAGCTTAATCTCTTTACATTACACACGCACCCAATACTTCAGGTCACACTTGCCAACATTAGTGTGAAATATCTATTTATGATTACATTTGTAAGATATGAATTCAACCCCCCTTTGATTATCTATTACAGCAGTAATGTTACTGAAAAACTACATGCCAGGAAAAATTACCTAATTTAATGTGCATGTTCAAAGAAAAGTTAAAGAAAACTTCTTTTTATTTCCACAAGAAAAGTGAATACAATTCTGAAAAATAATAAAGGTAAAATTTTTAAAATCAAGCGTATTACTCATTTTGGCTTATTTAAAAAATGGAAACAATTATTTGAGTGTGTATTTATATCCCTAATACTTTGACAAGAATGGCTAATTCAATAAATTTTTGAGTCTTCACACTTATTTTATATTTCTTGTAGACATCAAATTCTCTTTGATCTAACTTTATCACTAAAAAAATTAAGAAAACTGTTGTCTTCCTTATATAATTTATTTCTCTCTCATTTTCTGTACTGTCATTCCTGTAGCATTAATTTTCATTCTCCTTTCCTCCAAAACCCCAAAACATACTTTGTACAACAACTATGTATAAATACACTAACAAATAATTTCTCTTTACTATTCAGTAGATGAAATAATAACTCAGCAAGAACAGCTTAAGCAAGCAGTTATTTGCAAGGCTCAGAGCATTGTCTACTAAATGACAATTTCATTATATCATGTAGAAACTGGTTTTTAATTTTCCAGTACTGTTAGATTAATTAATATTTACTTAGTTTTGGGGAAAAGAAGTACAACAATCAAATAAATGTATCCAGGAAATATTAATGATTAATGTTACATATACATGTATATTTAAGTGTGTATATATATATATATATATATATATATATATATTTCATGACATGACATTTATTCATTCAATAAATATGTATTAACTAGAGGCCCAGTGCACAAAATTTGCCCCAACTGTCTCTGCCTGCCAGCCTAATCACCCCGTAACCACTCCCCTGCCAGTCTGATTCATGGCTAACTGCCCTCCCCTGGCTTGGTCCCTTCCAGCTGCCCTCCCCTGCTGGCCTGATTGCCCACAACTGCCCTCTCCTGCTGTCCATGTTGTGACAGCTATCTTGTGTCTAGATGAGGGCAGCCATCTTGTGTCCACATGGAGTGGCCATCTTGTAGGTTGGAGTGATGGTCAATTTGTATATCACTCTTTTATTATTTAGGATATCTTACTAAGGTCCATGTACATTCTTGGAATAAAAAAGTTATATAAAATAGGATGGAAGACACAGCCTTATAAATATCATTAAAGCAGAAAAGAACCATCTTACTGTTGTTTGCATGGGACATATCAATGAAGTTTCTACAGAGGAGAATATGAATGAATAGAGACTTCATGAACAAATTTAAGGTTTATGGATTTAAATAAAGGGCAGAATAAAAAGTAATCAAAAACAGAACTAAGCCTGAACACAGGTCTGAAATTCCCTCAGACATTCTGGGTCCAGCAAATACTTTGGTTCTACTGAATTTTATGTGTTTGTATAATAGTGATGGAGAATGAGGCTCTAAAATTGACAATAACCAATTGCTAAAGAATTGTTATGCCACAGTGAAAAGTTTAAAATAACCTTAATTACATGGAGAAATATTAAAGAGCAGGGGTTTTAGTTGGGAAAACTTAAGTTGGAAATAGCATAGAAACTGAACTGGTTACAGTATAGATAATTGGAAGGTTTTCTTGCCCATGTGCCAGAATAAAGTTTTTATCACAGGATAAAATAAAGAAAGGATGGTCTCTACATACACAATATAGTGGAACAAATCATGTTCCCAAATTGAGTGAAAAGCTGGACTAGGGAGATCCCACTGGAAGTTTTGATCTTTTCCCTGAAGACAGATGGTCTAGGGAAGTGGTTCTCAGCCTTTCTAATGCCTCAACCATTTACTACAGTTCCTCATGTTGTGGTGACTCCCAACCATAAAATTATATCTGTTGCTACTTCATAATTATAATTTTGCTACTGTCAATAAATTGTAATGTAAATATCTGTGTTTTCTGATGGTCTTAGGTGACCCTGCTAGTGGTTCTCAATCAGTAGAACCTATCCCCATGCTGTAGGCCCCTCAGATGGCAGGCTTGGTGCTTTCCCAAGCCTACAACCTCTGCCCCAAGCTGTAGGCTTGAGAAGCGGGCACTCCTGCCTCTCCAATCGCAGGCTCAGCTCCTTCCCAAGTGTACAGCCTCTGCCCCAGGCTTTAAGCTTGGGAAGCGGGTACCCCTGTCCCCCAAGCCTAAAGCCTTCACAGGATGGTTGGCAGGGAGTGACTTGGGTGCCGAGGAGGTTCCCAGTACCCAGGTATATATGCACATTAACTGCCATCTTTATTGGGTTAATTTTCATACTCAATTGGTTGTGGGCTTAGTGGAGGTATGGTCAATTTACATGTTTCTCTATTATTAAGAAAGACCAGAGGCCCAGTCCACAAAATTCATGCACCAGAGGACGGGAGGAATATTTCAGCCCAGCCTACAGTCTCTCTCAATCTGGGACTAGGACTGATCTAATTAGCACATTACAATTATATTATTATAGATTTTTGAATATATATATGTAAATATATGTGTGTGTTTGTGTGTGTGTGTGTATGTATGTATGTGTGTGTATATATATATATTATACACACACACACACTAGAGGCCCGGTGCATGAAATTTGTTCACGGGGTGTGTGTCCCTCACCCCTGCCTGCACCCTCTCCAATCTAAGACTCCTTGAGAGATATTTGACTGCACAGTAGGATTGGGGCTAAAGGGGTAGTTGGACATCCCTTTCACAAACCAGGACTGCTGGCTCCCAACTTCTCGCCTACCTGCCTTCCTGATTGCCCCTAACCACTTCTGCCTGCCAGCCTGATGAACCCCTAACCACTACCCTACCAGCATGATTGATGCCTATTGCTCCCCTGCCAGCATGCTTACCCCTAACTGCCCTCCCCTGAAGGCCTGTTCAGCCCTAACTGTCCTTCCCTACAGGCATGCCCCCCCAACTGCCCTCCCATGCAGTCCTGGTTTCTCCCAGCTGCCCTCCCCTGCTGGCCATCTTGTGGTGGCCATCTTGTATCCACATGGGCACAGCCATCTTTAACCACATGGGGCAGCCATCTTGTGAGTTGGAGTGATGGTCAATTTGCATATTACTCTTTTATTAGATAGGACTAGTGGCCCGGTGCATGAAATTCATGCACGTTAAAAGGAAATCAATTAGAGGAAATATTTTAATATTGCTATTTTTCCTTTCTCTATAATAGAAGTGTCAGAGATGAAAGAAAATTAATAAAATATATATGAAAATTTCCATTCCTGTCAGAGTCTGGGGCATGCCACAGGACCCAGAGTCAAATCTCCGCCCACCCATGTTCACCTTGAAATCGTGCAAGACCCAGAATTGGCCAGCCCCACCTCCATGAAGCCTTGCAGGCCTGGAGGCACAGCCGAAGGTCCCCGGCCTGGTACTGAGTGTGGGGGGGTACAGTCTCAGGTCCCCTGGCCCAGCCTCATTTCCCTCGGCCCTGGCACCAGGGCAGGGGTTGCAGCCTTAGGAACTCTAGATTGGTGTCAGGTCCCCCAGTGCTGAGGTGGAGAATGTGGCCTCAGGTGTCCCGTCAAGCTCCTTTGGGCAAGGGGTGTAGCCTCAGGTCCCTTGGCCTGGTGCAGGAGCAAAGGATGCAGCCTTAGGTTCCCTGGGCTGGCCTCAGGTCTCCTGTCCTGATGCCAGGGAACCTGGTGCTGCAGTGCCACCGCCATTGCTGCCACCTGCGCCCCACTGCCGCTGCTGATGCCAATACCCGTGCCCTGGAAACTCTGCCACCGCCACCGCCCATGCCCTAGCAATGCCACTGCCCGCGCCTGTACTGCGGCCATATGCTGCTTGGCCCTGCCCCCCACTCCTGATTGGCTGGTAGCGTAGCGTAGGTATGGTCAAATTTGTATGTTTCTCTTCTATTATATAGAATAGAGGCCTGGTGCACAGGTGGGGGCTGGCTGGTTTGCCCTGAAGGGTGTCCAAGATCAGGCTGGGGGTTCCCTTGGGGCATGGGAGGCCCTGGGCAAGGGGCTGGTGGTGGTTTTCAGGCTGGCCACATCCCCTGGAAACCCCAGCAGAGGTATTGATATCTGGGATTTATTTATCTTCTATAATTGAAACTTTGTAGCCTTGAGCAGTGGCTAGGCCCAGCCAGAGCAGATGGGAAAGTTGGCTTTCTCCATTGTCAGGCGCAACCCAAGCCTCCTACTCTCTCCAGCTCTGTGGATGCTGCCATCTTTGTTAGCATTTATTTATCTTCTATAATTTAAACTTTGTAGCCTTGAGTGGAGGCCTGGATCGGCCAGGGCGGGTGGGAAGCTTGGCTTCCTCCATCACTGGGGGCAACCTAAGCCTCTTTCTTGTTCCAACTCTGTGGCCGCTGCAATATTGGTTGGGTTAATTTGCATACTTACTCCCGATTACCTGGAGGGTGTGGCTTGTGGGCATAGCAGAAGTACAGTCAATTTGCATGTTTCTCTTTTATTAGATAGGATGATGTGTGTGTATATATATATATGTGTGTGTGTGTGTTCATACACACACACACACACACACACACACACACATATGGAATATATACTGAGTGGCCAGATTATTATGATCTCTGAATGCAAAATAATCGGGAAACTCAGTGTATATCCTATATAATAAAAGGCTAATATGCAAATTGTCCCCTAGACCAGGAGTTTGACCAGCAAGCAGGCCAGCCAACCACCCATGTCCCCTCCCCTTGGCCAGGCTGGCCGGACCCCACCATATATGAATTCACACACTGAGTGATCAAATCATAATAATCTGGCCACTCAGTGTATATTTATCTATATAATAGGTAACATTTATATATTATAGATATTTTGTTATAGATATTTTTTTCACCAATCAGGATTTGGGCTAAACCTGCAGTCAGACATTCCTCTTGCAATTCAGTAACTCTGACTTCTAACTGCTCACCTGCCTGCCTGCCTGATTGCCCCTATCCACTTCTGCCTGCCTCATCACCCCTAACCACTTGCCTGACTGCCTGATTGCCCCTAATCACTCTGCATGCCTGCATGATTGCCCCTAACTACTTGCCTGCCTGTTTGATCACCACTAACCTTTTTGCCTGGGCCACCACCATGGCAGCTTGTTCTAGAATGACATCTGGAAGGTGGTTTGGCTGTCTGATCTAATTAGCATATTATCTTTTTATTATTATAAACTAGAGGCCTAGCAAGCACAAAATCGTGTACAAGTAGTTTGCTTCTGCTTGCCTCAGCTGGTCACTCCACCCAACCTACATTGTATGTCGCTCCCTGCCTGGCACGAGAGCCACTGCTTATTTGGTCATAACACCATTACAGCGTCACAACCACAGGCTTTTTAAGATATAGATTTTGGAATATAATATGTATGTGTGTATATATATTCTATATAATAAAGAGGTAATATTCAAATTGACCCTCACATCCTTGCACAAGATGGCCACCCCTATGTGATTCTAAGATGGCCTACACAAGATGGCCAGCAGGGAGGGTAGTTTTAGGTGAACAGGCCTGTAAAGGAGAGCAGTTAAGGGTGACTGGGCATGCAACGGAGGAGGGACAGTTGAGGGGGGGCAAGGCTTGCAGGGGAGGGCAGTTGAGGGGGACCAGTGCAACAGGGGAAGGCAGTTGGGGGCAATTGGGCCAACAGGGGAGCAGGAAGGTATTGATCAGGTTGTCAGGGGAGTGGTTAGAGGGTGATCAAGCTGGCAAGCAGAAGCATTTAGGGACAATTAGGCAGGCAGGCAGGTGAGTGGTTGGGAGCTAGCAGTCCTGGATTGTGAGAGGGATGTCTCACTACCCAATCCCACAGGTCTAAACCAGCAGTTGGACATCTCTTATGGGGTCACAGATTGGAGCGTGTACTGGCTGGGCTGAGGGAACTCCCCCTCATGCGAATTTCATGCACTGGGCCTCTAGTGTATAGTGTATATCTCTATCTATCTATCTGCCTATCTATCTATCTATCTATCTATCTATCCATCCATCCATCTCTCTATGGAATTATATATATATATATATACACACATACTAGGTAACATTTATATATTCTAGATATTTTGTTATAGATATTTTTTCACCAAACTTTACATCCAATTATTATCCTCATAAATATAAAGAAGAAATTTATTTTTACTGGTAGTCTTATTCCATGGATTTTTATGATTATATATATTTTTTACCTATTTAAATGTTGGGAATAGCTCTTTAATACTAATTATTCCTTTCTTCAACCACTAGTATGGGATCATCTGGAGATGTTTATTGTTTTGTCTTGAAGTTTTTCTGTATCTATAACAGTCTATCTGTGCACTTGTGAGCCTTAAAAGGCTTTTTCAACCTGTGTGTATAGTGGAAACTTTCCAATCCATTTAATAAAATGCATATGACCTATAGACAGAGTAAAATATCTTAATGTCTCATTTTTACCTGTGCCATCATACACATTTATTGGTTAGTCAATTTAAAAAGTAAATGATTTAGATTATGTTTATTTCATAAACTAGGTTTCTTGTTTTAATTCACTTAAAACACCCTTGTATTTTAATGGCCTGATGGTTCAAAACTTAGATTTACAATTAAACACCTGAAAAGTGTATGTCCCCTCTTGGGTTAATGTGGCTAATCAATTTTAATCAATAATTAAGTTAATTAATTAGCCAAATTTCCTCATCTGCTAAAGATGGAGATAACAATGGTATCCCCTTATGGAATCATTATGATAACTGATTAATGTAGTGTGTAAAGAATGCTTAACACAGTGCTTTCTACATCAGGAGGGTTTTTAAAATGTAGCTGTAATTATTGCCATAGACATGAGTGACCTGAGCAGTGTGACATAATATGCATTTAAGTGCATGATATTCCACATCTCAATCTGCTCTGCCTTTAAAAGCTTCACTGAAATACTAGAGTTCCCAGGAAAAACAAAGGCTGCAGATAGACTTTATCATTTTGTTCAGCATTTAAAATAGCTTTAACTATATCAGTATATCATACCAGTGGTCACAATTTATTTCATATATATATATATATGTATATATATATATACATATATATATATATACACACACACACACACACACATATATATATGACACTTATAGAATCAATATATGAACGTGCTCTGTTGGTGTGTCCATTTTTTTCCATTCTCATAAAAAATAAGTAAATAGAAGCTTTTTTAATGTATTATTTTCAATAACCTCACACATTGAAAATCATTAGGATTTTTACAGCAATATTTTCTGTAATGGGGAAGTACAGATTAGATAATTGAAGTAAATACAGAAATCCTATATAATAAAGAAATAATATGCAAATTGACTATCGCTCCAAACACACTAGATGACTGCCCCCATGAGGACACAAGATGGCTGTCACAAGATGGCCAGCAGAGGAGGGCAGTTGTGGGCAATCAAGCCAGCAGGGAAAGGCAGTTGGGGGTGACCAGGCCTGCACGAGAGGACAGTTGGGGGCAATCAGGCCTGCAGGAGAGGGCTGTTAAGGTGATAAGGCCAGCAGCACCCAGGCATGTTGGAGCAATCAGGCCAGCAGGAAGGCAGCTGGGGGTGACTAGGCCAGGCAGGGGAGGTCAGTTGTGGGGTGCCAGGCCTACAGAAGAGGGCAGATGGGGGCAACCAGGCCCACAGGGGAGGGAAGTTGGGGGGAACCAGACCTCCTAGGGGAGGGCAGTTGGGGGCTACTAGGCCTGCAGGGGAAGGTAGTTGGGTGTGATCAAGCCATTAGGAGAGGGCAGTTAGGGGTGACCAGGCTTGCAGGGGAGGGAAGTTGGGGGAGACCAGGCTGGCAAGGAAGGGAGGTTAAGGGTGGGTAGTTGGGGGCAACCAGGCCTGCAGTGGTGGACAGTTAAGGGCAATCAGCCTGGTCTCCCCCAACTTCCCTCCCCTGCAAGCAGTCCTGGGTTGGGAGCCAGCAGTCCTGGGTTGGAAAGGGTGAAGGCTGGGCTTAGGAACACCTCCCTTGCCAAATTTTATGCATTGAGCCTCTAGTGAATAAATAATTGGTGATTCTTCTTTAAATTCTTCAAGCTTTTTGATCCTGCTGTGGCCAATCACTATAAGGAGATATATATATATATATATATATATATATATATATATATATATATATTATATGGATGGATAATTGTACTATCAAAATAGTTTGATCTGAAATATGGTACAAATCAGGAATATGTCCATTGTGAGTACTATTTTTATTAGTAGAAAATTGTCATAGGGGCTAATGGATTTTCTAATATATATTTTACCTCCACCACCTTGCTCCAGGTTTTTACCCTTTCTGATTATATTTAGTCATTCATTTGATAAATCTTACCACAAGCACAACTTAGTCATACCTCTAAATGTTTTCATTTTCAGTGTCTAAGGCAGTGCGGGTTGTTCGAGAGGCAATGGCATCGAATGGTCCCTGGGAGGCTCTGAAGGGGAACTTCTTGAGAGAAATAAGGGGTCCTCCCTAGTTCACCTTTAAAGATAAAGGCAGCACCAAACTAGCTGAAATCTTTTCCAAACCCATTTATAGTTCCCTTTAATTAAATCTCCCCCTCTCTTCCTTTACCACATGGATCAGTATTCCGTTTTATCTAGAATGTATAGTAAATGTCACACACTTTATTTCTACTAAGCTTAAAATTTTTCTTTAGAGGTGATTTCTAAACATCTGTGAATTTGGCAGATCTGAGTCCAAGAACTCACTCTCCCTCTGACTGTGGTTGTTATGCCATCTCTCTGAAGCTCAACACCTTTTCCTAGAACAAGAAACAATTATACTCTCTATCTTATAGGCTACTCGGGAGATGTAAACAAGGAAGTGTATAACCAATTTAGAAGCCCACATACATTAACTATGAATACCAGGATCATTATTGTTTTCATTTACAACCACAAGCATCTATTATATACTTTTACACCTTCACAGGTGCTTTTCATTCGAATTTAAAGTGCAGCATCCTCTTTCCAATCTTATCTGTTGGGAAATAGCTTTGCATACCTTTTCATTTTCTTGAAATGCAGAGACCACAATTCCACACATCAGTGGAGATATATATATATATATATATATATATATATATATATATATATATATAACCTATCCCTTGCCAGCAGGAAAGTATTCTATTAGCTTCCAGTGTCCTTTTTGATAATGCCCCATGTTTTGTTGGCCTATTTCCATAGGCATGGGTAGAGTAGAAATGACTCGGGGAAATTTTCGCTCAATTTAAAACACATTTCTTGATCCCCTCAAGCCACTGTGATAGGCCAAGTTACGCAATGATAGATAAGGACAATATAAGGAGAAAGCAAGACGGACAGCTGCGAGGCAAATGCTACAAGTGTGAACAATGAGCTGAGAATAGGAATCAATACCTCAGGGGCCCTATTTATGCATACAGTTCCCCTGTTTTATTCTTCACCAGCATCCATGCACTAGCTGACACCAAAACTCATTCATCAGGTACCTTTCTGCTCACTCACCCAAACACTTAAGATATTCTTATCATCTGTTTGTATAAGGTTGCTTCTGTATTTCTGGAAAGTGGCCAAGGTCAAGTATAAACTCAGAGATTTTACTGGTCCTCCAACCTAAACATAAATTAATTTAAAAGATGTACTAATCATTATCCTCAATGTTTATAATTTCTGATACAAATACAGTGTTATTGCTATTCTTTATGTAAATCAACTGTTTCCTTATTTTTAAAAAGTCAGCAAACAAAACCTGTCTTATTTTAAGAATATGCAATTTTAAAAAGTTACCTTTAAGGAAAAGCATGGGAGCATGCTTTTGCAAATGGAAGCAGATCACACACCACATTTCAACTTTATCTACACAGGGTCACCCCTCCACAAACCTGCAAAATGGGTTATATAAGTAGAGAAAACAATGTGACATTCTGTGTACAGGTTAATGAATTGTGGTTATAACAGGGCTCATGGAATTGGTTAGATGGCTATAACTGATAGAAGGTGATTTATTTTCTTGTGGAGTCCTTGCCTCCACTAGAAAATTTTATAAAGGCATTAATAGGTTTAAGAATCCTGAGGAAAGAGTCTAGGTGAACCTTGAACCTCTTAACAGAGGGCTGTATTTAAGGTCTCTCTATACTCTATCCTTAAATTGTTAATTTTGAAAAAAATCCCCTGTCATTAGATCAAAACATGTTTGACCGGTCTTCTCAAATTCACTTGTATTTTAGGTGGGTCCTGTTTTCCTTGCATGCTTTCTTGAGGACTAGAGCACCAGAGTAAACTTGCATCTCATCTAATTTTATCACTTCACTCTAACACAGCCCATGAGCATACACACACCTCCACCATTGCCTCTATTAGTGTTAGTTTTATCCTGCACATTTCAAGGGGGCAGGGGTGTTATAGAGTAAAATCTGTGTAACTGTGGCCATTGAACCTGGCATGGCCAGTAAAGCCCTTTCTCTATGATTGCCCTGATCTCCCTCCCCAAATTTGTCTCCTTCCACTTTCCTCATCCGACACACTGCATTTGTGTCCCATTAAATGACTTTTTTTCCCTTTGCATGCTGGGCTTTCATGCTCTGTGACTCAGCAGGCATGGCTAGTACTGTCTGCAATGTTGCTATCATCTTATCTGCCATTTCCACTCAGTCTTTGAGTTTCCCCTTCTGCAAAGATTCCTCTATAGAGATTAATAGCCTTTGTCTCTTCCTGATCGTCTTCGGCCTAAATCGAAGCTGCATTTGTCTCAATGTCTGTCTGGTCTCCCACTAGACTTTAAAGCCCTTTGGGAGTGGACTGTGGTGTGTTCACCTCTGACCCCCCTGTGTCTGGGATGAGGGATGGAGAATTCTGAAAAGGTTAATATAGCAAACTCAGAATACAAGCTCCCTTAATTCCACTGCTGGCTCCAGCCTCTGCTACTTACACGCTGTGTTACTTGGTTAAGTGTTTAAATCTCTCTATGCCACACTTTCTTCAATAGTAAAATGAAGTTTACAATAATCTCTACTTCATCGTGATTAGTAAAGAAGTTAATATATGCACTGTGATGAGAATACTAGCAAATAATAAACAGGTTTGGAATATTAGAGATTAATATTAATAGCATTATTGTTGCCATAATTGAATATATACTGTGATTATAAGGGTAGCAAATAATAGCACATTTGAAATATTAAATATTAACATTAAAATTGCCATAATTGGTACTGTTGTTGTATTGTATTTCATAATATAGCCAAAGAGTATTTCTCAAATTTGTGGGTGCATAAGAATTCTTAGAGAAATACTTTTAAAACCCAGAGTACTAGGGTTTGGGGTCCTGGGATCTGCATTCTTACAAATATTTACACAATTTTAGAGATACTTCTAACACTGACAACTCAGGAGGTTATAAAATGCCCTAAAAGACTCAAAGATTATAAATGGTCACATAAAAATTAGGTCGTATTCCTGATGGTGATTACTTAATATACATATATACCTACAAACCATTCCGATTAGAAACACTTTCAGTTGTTCAAATAAAAACAGACTTTTCCCTAAGTAAGCCTATGTCAGAAATTTATATTTACCTACACATTAATTCTCTTTCATTGCCATATTTTTAAACCTGTTTTTAGTGTACACGAATTATAAGATTAACTAGAAGCCCAATGCACAAAGATTCATGCAAGAAATGGGCCTTCCTTTCCCTGGCTGCCAGCACTGCCTTTCCACTCCTGCCCCACCTTCCCATGCTGCCCAGAGGCCCTTGAGTGGCTGGGGGTGCTTGGCGCCTGCCTATGCAAATAAACTGACCATATTTGTTGGATTAATTTGCATACTCACTCCTGATTGGGCTGGTGGGCATCATGAAGGTACAGTCAATTTGCATTATTCTCTTTTATTAGTATAGATAATAATAATAGATGACATACTTAGCTGAATTATTTGCAATTTAAATTCACTATTCTCTTTGTTTTCCTGGTCATGTTATACATCTTTTATAGATAAATCTAGACACTCAATTAAGCAACAACAAAACCAAATTAATTTTTGGAGTGTTGATGATAAAATAGGCAAAAAGAGACCAATAAAAAATCAGCATCTTGCAAGTTTTCTTTCATTGTACGTACAACAATAAATTGGCCTCCCCAATATTTGCATTTCAGTTGAAGTTCTGAAAGATTCTATCTTTAGAGATTTATTGTATTAACAGCAGGTGTAATGTGCTCCAAAAGCTGACACATACTGTACTACAAAGGGCATGTAAGAAAGAGGGCATCGACTGAACTACAAAAAAACAGAATTTCATATTGATTTGTATTTGGCATAAAAAGTTCCAATAATATATAGACACTGTGATTATAAAGATTTTAGTCATTATCCAACATATTTGAATGTATTTATTTTTGTTGCCATATGTATTTAAAAAGGCACAGTAGACAAGTAAATAAAAAAAATATGGGGACAAAAAGTTTAAGTTTTGTATTATGACTTAGAAATATTTTTATATGTTTTTTATTGATTTTTTAGAGAGAGAGAAAGAGAGAGAGCAAGGGAGAGAGACAGAAACAGCATGAGAGAGAAACATTGGTAGGCTGCCTCCTGAACGAACCTTGCTGGGTTTCAAGCTGCAACACAGGCATTTGCCCTGACTTGGAATTGAACCAAACCTCTCAGTGCATAGGATGATGCTCAACCAACTGAGCCACACCTGCTAAGCTAAGTTGTTTTAAAATATGTATTCCTGAAATAGGTTGCTTTTGGGCCTAAGATAACTTTCTTAGGCCATGGTTTCTTCCTTCAGACTATTGTTAGCTATATTTAAAAATGATAAGGCCCTGAGGTGGTTTGACTTAGTGGACAGAGCATTGGCCTGTGGACTGAAGAGTCCTGGATTTGATTCAGGTCAAGGACATATGACCATTTTGCAGGCTTGATCCCCAGTAGGGGGCATGCAGGAGGTAGCCAATCAATAATTCTCATCACTGAGGTTTCTATATTTCTCTCTCCTTCTTCTTTCCGGTCTGATATATAATAAATAAAAATAATAAGAAATCAGGGACTACAGTATAAATCAGAAGAATCCCTACAAGCGATAGTCCAGATTTAATATGAAGCCATAATCCTGCCTATAGTGATTTTTAACTTAAAATTTTCCATTTAATACTATTCACATTAAAATATCTAAGAGATGTGGAATGCAAAATATAATATAAAGATTATTTGTAAGTGGAACAAATTAACATTCCAAAGAGTGGATTATATTAATCTTGGCATCTATTTTAGGTTCCATCTCAGCTGCTTTTTGCTCCTAACAGCATCTTAGAAGACAACATTTCTAAGATTCTTTCTCCCACTCAATATATATGTTTGCAGCAGGTATTATGTGCCCAGCACTATTGGAGGTGGTGGTAAAGAGAGAAAAACGCAAAATCACTGCCCTCATGGAGCTTACATTCCAATCTGGGAATATATTAATATAGTAATAGTACATGAATATATGTCAGATTCAGTGGAAAGTGCTACAATGTCACCAATGCAGGGTAGTGAAATAAAAGAAGGGCAGCAGGCAATATTTTAGAAAAAGGAATCAGGAGCATTCAAAGAAAGACATTTTATTAGAGGCCAAAATGAAGGCATCTGTTTGGTAAGTATCTGGGAAGAGAGCCTGAAGCCGCGTGGCCACGTGAGAGAAGGCCAAGGAATGAACGCATAACATGAAAGAGAAACCTGCTTATAAAGTCCAAACTTCTGACTTTTCTATCTGCTGCCCCGGCCACCTTACCCCTTGGAAGTTTGGCAACATTAATCACCTTCTAGCTTTAGATTTTCCATCTCAAAAGCTTCAATTTTATTTATTTTAATAATTTGTTAAAAATAATTACCAAATTAGTATATGACTCCAGGTAAAATATTAGAGTTATATATAAAAAAGTTCTCTTCTCATCTCTCATCTTCAAGTAGCCTTTTCTTATTTTTCAAATATTGTTAATGTTCATTATGTTTTTTTTTATTTCTATGCATACCTATACATACAGCAATATATACATGGTGGGAGGGGATGTTGTTTGTGACTCTTTACATTACTATTCTGCATTTTTCTTAATTCTAAGTCTATGTCTTTGTCAGATCCCTGAAGATATGAACACCTTAGAATTTGCAATCATTTCTGTTCATAACCAGACAAGTGTCTCATTGCTCAATCTATTATTTTTAAAAATATATTTTATTGATTTTTTTTTTACAGAGAGGCCGGAAAAGGGATAGAGAGTTAGAAACATCAGTGAGAGAGAAACATCCATCAGCTACCTTCTGCACAATTCCCACTGGGGATGTGCCTGCAACCAATGTACATGCCCTTTACTAGAATCGAACTTGGCAGCCTTCAGTTCACAGGCTGATGCTCTATCCACCAAGACAAACTGGTTAGGGATCAACCCTATTATTTCTATCTTCTTTACTTAAACATTAAACTTGCCATAGTGAATTTTATCCAAATAGATACAAAACTAGAATTCTTCATTAAATTTACAGACAAAAAACATTTATTCTGGGTTAATAAATGTTAAGGTTAGGGTTAGGGTAAGGGTTAGGGTTATTGTGATCCCCCCTCTATTCATTTTTGCCTCTGACCCTAGTTAGCAAATATCTATTCAATGTTTCCTATGATAAAATATTTGAATGTTTATGATGTGTTAGATAGCCTGACCCCATGATCCCACTAGCCATGACTTTCTTTTTCCTTCCTAGTGACTAGTCAGCTCTGCCTTGTATTGGTTCTACAATCAATCCTAAGCAGCCAATATTGTTTTATTTTGTTGGTTATAGACTTAAGGATGACTAATGTAATATTACATCTTTTGTTTGCTTGGCTCTTTGAACTGCCCAGGGCTTTGCAAAATAATTTTAAAAATATTTTATGGTTGTTCTTTCAAAGTACATGTTCTAGTCTCTCATAAATGGCTTTTCCAAGTGTCCCACCTAATACACAGAACAAAAACAAAACAAAACAAAACAAAAAACAAGAAAGAAGAGGGGGGGATTATTTATTTAACTTCTATAAAGTAAAGTTTTAGGTTTTAGTAGGCCAAAGAGTTCTAAAAAACTTATTTGATTTTTTTCCCTTTTCTTTTTCATGAGCAACTTACAAAGGGCTCTTACGATATTCACAATTAGGCTTACAATTTTCTTCCCACAATTCGGTGAAGATACAGAACTTGCACCCACAAGCAGCCGCAATGACCACAGAATGACGAAGACATGGCCTGCAGTCAGCACCGATTCATTATGCCTGAAATATTTGCAGTTAAACTTAATGGAGGGGAAAGAAGCCTTCCTCAAAAAGCTGTCGTCTCCTTTTCCCATTGATCCAACCACATTATTAATCAAAAAATAAGAATATGTTTTCCCTAAAATTCACAATTTGATTCAAGTGTGTGTTTTTTTAGATCATATTAACGTAATTTAACTCAACTGTTTGTTTTCAGCACTAGAGAAGTAAAAGATAGTTGTTATTGATATAGATTTTCAAAATCAAGAGATGTTAGTTACTATGGAATCCAGTAGAGGAAATCAGAATGAAGTTCAAGCCCAGTAAAAAAACAAACTAAATTATCTAAACACACTACACCAAAATCAAGTTCCAAAATATCACTCTAGACACCACAAAACACAATATTTTGGAGTCTATAATTAGAGCAGATTTGATCTGACATTTCCCCTCCTGTACATACTTGGGAAATTGAAAGAGAAACAAAACTAATGATTAGAGTATACATAAAGGCTCTCAAGAAATCATCCGTTCAGTTGACCCTCATAAAATATTTACCAAGCCTTTAGGCGAAAGTAGATCCTAGTAAGCCAGAAAATAAACAAAAACCACTCCACTGTGGCCAGTGTCTCTTTTCACCTCCTTTGTTTGCAGTTATGCATCACATTAAAGAACCATGAATTGTACTAGATTGCACCCTTCCTAGATATGAGAAGTAAATAAACAGGTTTTCTTTCATATCCAGATCACATACAGATAAGAATACCCAATGTATTGACCCAAAAGTAAGAGCATGAAAATGATGTCACTCTTTTTGACCCACTTTTGGGATTTGATCTGCTGCTACCTTAAATTCTTCTAACAATTTAGAACGAATTCTTTTCAGAATTTAGAATAAGAGTCTGTCATTATTTTATAGTGAAATCAATGTGTCCCCAACGGATAAAATATCTAGTCAGAAAATTATTTAGTTCTCTGAAAAGGCAAAACAAAAACAAACAAACAAACAAAAAGCATATAGCTTGAAAGTTTCAGTTCATCATGCAAACATACAAGTGGAATTTTCTGCAGAATTAAGCTAAGGATTTTAATCATTTAAGTACCTCAGATGATATTTGAAATATTTTACTCATAAAATTTTAGAGTTGGGGGGGGGAATTTTTAATTATATTTTGGCACTTGCTGGTGGCATTATGGTATAAACATCTTAAAATATTCAATACACAGTAGCTTTAAAAGCCCAGCTTTCATATAAAAGCAATAAAAAATATTTTTCCAGCCAGTAGGAGGAGTCAAAATGGATCCTTAGATCTGCGATCACATTCTTTATCCTCCTTTCTTTCTCTCTCTGCTTTTTTGTTTTTCTATTCTAAATATATTTCTTTTATTGGTTTAGTTGTTCAACAAGTATTTATCTGAGACATATACTTTGTGCTAAGCACTGTTCCAGGCACCTTAGGTATAGGAAGGAAAGTAAGACAAAATTTTTCATTGTTATATTTTAATGTAAGCAAAAGAAATCTATAGTGTGATGCAGCAGAAGGTGGTGTGTCAGACAGAAGAGTAAAGCAAGTATTTGGGCAGGGGGTGCAGACACACACACACACCGAGAGAGAGAGAGAGAGAGAGAGAGAGAGAGGGAGAGAGAGAGAGAGAGAGAGTTGATTGTAGTTATGGTTATGGTGATCTAAGGACACTGTTTGTCCCTTAGGACCAAAAGATTGGATAGCTCAACTAAGAGCAACTGAACACAGGCCCACACTCAGCAGATCTATTTCACCTTTACAAGCACACAGACAAGGATATTTATCCCACACAGCTGTTAATTACATGTGGGTTTTCCCATGATTAATTAAATGTGGTCTTGACCTTTGTCTTTTCTTTGCTTCATGTTACAATCCATACTACCCAGACAAACCATTTTTTTAAAATGGATTCTTGCTCTCCCTTTGGTACTCTCGGTGGTATTCAATTACATTTTTCAATTTTCTTGTTTGGCTCCTTTCGGTGAGAGACACATAACACTAATGTGAATTCGCTATCTGAAAAATTATTCATTTTCTTATCCAATCTCCTATAGTTGACAGCCTGTCCCATTTCGCAGCAGAACACATGGCTTTGCAAAGTGTATCTTGTCTAATAAGGTCATCAGAGAGCTTTAACGAAAATCGGGAATCATCTCATACAGCTGTTGTCAATCCTCCCTTCATTTTTGCATCACCTGGGTCACTTTAACAATATTGATGTCTACACCCCCACATCAGAAGTCTCATTCTCTTGTCTGAGGTGGGATTCGGGCTATAACATTTTGTAAATCTCCTTATGTGCTTCCATTGTGCAGCCAAGGAATATGGGAAACTAGGATGAGCCTTTTTGCTCAAAGTAAGCCAGAAAGGCCAGCATAACCTAAGAGCTTTTTAGAAATACGGAATCACAGGCCCCAACACAGATCTACTGAGTCAGAATCTGCATTTTGAACAACATCCTAAGCCATTTCTGTGTATGTTAATGTTTAATAAGAACTGTTCTAGATACACAATTTCATTTGTAGGTTAGGTAAGTCACAGTAGAGATGTTAAGTCATCTGCTGTATGTGGCTGGTAGTGAGCATAGCTAACTTGGGGAGAGGTGGGTTGAGAAGTCAGCTGTTAGGTTTCTCAATTTTAAACTGTTTCACGTTGCCTCATCCCCTCTTCTGCACAAAGGACTGTCATTTGTTAGTGTCTGGAATCCTGATGCATATTGGGAAAAAATTCTTGCATAGATTAACTAAGAAAAGAAATGTACATTACTGTTAAGTAAGAATTATAAAATACTTTTAGAAAGATATCTAAACACTTTAATAGAAAGACCCTGAGTGATTAATATTGATAATTTGGTCCTATTCAAATGACTACATAGAAATTTGCTTGTCATAGATATCATGTACAAACTTTTAGAAATACTATGTCAACCAAGTAATAAGGTGACTTTCTCTAGTAGACTTCTAGGGTATACTTTTGCTTAGTTTTACTGGGTTAATCCTTTTATCAGAAACTGAACAGAAGTAAGCCTCTTGTAGCCATTAAGTATCATAAATTCCCAAGGTAGTAGATTTAGCTTGAATTTTCTTTAACTGTTCTGAGAAGCTATTTGACTGATGTTAAAACATTTGTATGTAGTTAGGGCATATGGTGTGCTTTAAAATACCTTTTATTCACCAAAGAAAATGCCTGGAAGAATTTTTAACTTCATCTGTATCTATCCAGCTCCATTTATTCCCCAAAGTAAAGATCTGTGCACTTGAAAGCAGGTGGTCTTCTTAATAATAACTGCTCTCACAGTTCTATGTGTGCATTTCAACTTCTTAGCCTTTCAGAAGAAATAACAGTAACATCTCACCACCCACCACAACCAAGAAAATATTAAAAATCTATTTCCAAAGCATGACCTAGGTATATTTAAGTTAGGTAGATCCTTTTAAATGATGTAATGCTGCAATTTATCTCAAGTCAAATCTATAATAAAATATTCTCATGTGGAGGCACAGTGTTGTGGTCTACTACATACTAGTATTTTCTTTTTAAATTTTGTCATTAATTCACGTAATTACTTGGGTCTTCATTTAGTGCTGTAAATTTTAACTTTGACCCCAAAACACCTTGAGAAATAATTTTCCTCTAAAGTAATGCCATTTGTCTCTTATTTGATCATTTTTAAAAAAAATATATTTTATTGATTTTTTACAGAGCGGAAGGGAGAGAAAGTCAGAAACATCGATGAGAGAGAGACATCGATCAGCCGCCTCTTGCACGCCCCCTACTGGGGATGTGCCCGCAGCCAAGGTACATGCCCTTGCCAGAATCAAACCTGGGACCCTTCAGTCCGCAGTCTAACGCTCTATCCACTGAGCCAAACCGGTCTCGGCTCTTATTTGATCTATTAATCATGACTTAGGTTGAACCATCTCTTTAGTGGTTACATCTATGCCAAATTAATTACACATCAAACATGTCTCTGAAAGTTGATCTATTATCCATATCCTTGATTATAGGTATAAATGATTTTTATTATAAATTATTCTTTACTCAACCCTCATAAGTTTTTTTTTTCTTTTTCTCATTCTCACTGTAGGAATATGTTTTACTATTTGAATCCCAGTAAACCATTTTTAAGTCCAGGTTGTAAATCAGAACTGGTTGTGCTGAATTCAGAACAAGCCTAAAATACCCCTAAAGAAAAACTACCTCTTTAGGAGATAATGAACACAGCTTTCTACTTTTAATAACATTTTTGAAACTCCAAACTTGAAATTAAGAGCCACACTTCATTCAGGTTGTTTTTTGTTGTTTTGTTTTGGTTGCGTTTGTTTTTAGCAGGAACACTTATAAACAGTTTTGATACACAAGCTGTCAATTTAAAAACAACTGGGGAAAAAATGTTTCTTTTCTCAACAGTGCCCTTTGCTAACTATGAAAAAGAGGAAAGGATGCAGGAGGATTAGGATTGAGAGATGAAGAGAGAAAAATAGATTTGTGACAAAAAAAAACTAGGGGTGGCAGGTGACGTTTCAAAATTAGAAAAGTTCAATAGTTAGAAGCATGAATTAACAACGTATACATGTCCTTTGATTGCTGTGAGCAGGTGAAAAGGGGACGCATTAACTATCTCTGCTTATATATAATGGCCCACACAAACTACATTAAAAGAACATTATGACTGTTTCAGGAAATTCACAGTTCAGGGTGAAATATCCCATATCTCATCACTACGTACATGCAGCAGGGTGCACTAAGACAGCTATTAGGCTCACCTTCCCCCCCTCCTCTCCCCCCCTCCCGTTGTGCAGAGATACTGGTGGACGACATATGGTGTCTTTCACCCTTGACTAACGTTTCTTTCCTGTCATTGTGTTCTGCAGCAACTTGAACGTCTAAGGAAATTGGGTTTCACATACAACTATCCTCCACTACAACACACACATGTGCATAAGCTTCTTCTCAGCCAAAGTAATTTTTCTCTATATAACTTACTGTATTTGGCAATACATGCCCATGACTAATCAATCTGGGAACAAGTTCACCATGTAATATGATGCTGCTATGTGTGGGCTCCAAACTGGAATAGGTGTTATCTCTTAATTAAAGAAGGAAATATTACATATAATGAAGGAGGAAACAAACAAGAAATGTGGTTAAACAAGAAGGCATTGTTGGCATGAAATACTGGGGATTCACCATTTTTTTCACCACCTGAAGCAAATGCATTTTTTTCATATTTGTGCCTAATAATCAAGAAGACACCTTCTGTGAAACTGCTAAGGCTGACAATATAAGAATCATTTATTTTTTCTCTCTCCTACAAACAAATATGACATCTATACAGTCCCATGAGTTTAGTAGGAATGGTGAGAAGGAAAAAATAATATAGAAACAAATTCAAATGCTCCAGCAGTCATTTTTACTAGCTTATACTATAGATATTTTCCCTTCTTCCTTATTTTTAGGGTCTAATGTAGTTTACATTTGTCTCCCTCAGGGAGGGTGGTCCTATCCTAACTCAAAATTCAATCTATTTGGTTCTATCATGAGCATGGAATATGATATAGGCCAATAAAAGCTTAGCATTCTGCACAATGCTCCTGGGAAAGGTTGCCTCACTGAAAAGTCAGTCAAAGCTCCCTAGCCAGTTTGGCACAGTGGATAGAGCATTGGCCTGGGGACTGAAGGGTCCTGGGTTTCAATTCCGGTCAAGGGCATGCACCTTGGTTGCAGGCACATGCCTAGTAAGGAGTGTGCAGGAGACAGCTGATTGGTACTCTTCTCTCAACGATGTATCTATCTCTCAATCCCTTTTCCCTTTTCTCTGTAAAAATCAATAAAATATAAAAAGAAAAGAAAAGTCAGTCAAGGCAAAAGACAACTTCATTTGCTGCAGCACATTGTCGTGCTTGCTGCAATGCCTGGAACACTTGCAGCCATGCTGAACACTGGAGGACAGTCTTTACACCACAAAGATGGGAAAGAAACCTCACTTGAATCGTTGCTGACTTTTGTTGAGACCCTGATCAAATTAAAGCTAGAGCTTCCTATTACCACTTTTTGACATATATTAAAACTAGTTGAACTAAGTTGTAATTTTTTTCTCTACAAAAGATATGCTAAGAAATACAAACCTATCTTCTGACCTTATATGTTGAGGACTGAAGTGAATGTAATGCTCACGTAAAAATAGGGGTGAATTTTCCCTGGACAGCTAGAGCTTGAAATGTCTACATTTCATGCATAATTAGGGTAAGAAGTATTATATACTTCTACTGGGTTTGTCGATTGGGCTAACACATTTTTTTTTTTGCTTTTTTCTTTCACAATTGAGAGATTTATATAAGCAGATAAGGGATAAGCTAAACTCTATTTAAACTGAATTTTAAGAAAGTACAGTTATCAGATTTTTAACCACTTGGCCTTCACAAATAATGCAAAGCTACCATCAATCAAGTTTAGTTCATTTTGGTTGGGCCGAAGAAAAAAATCTAAAATGTTTCAGCTTTCTTCCCTCACTTACTTACCCAATGATCTAATCTTAACACGTTTTCCATTTACCATGTCTCAGAAGAAAGAGTGCTAAATGGAGAACATAGAGAGAAAAGGATCTAAAGGGAAAAGGTGGCAAGAAAAAAAACACTGAAGAATAAGAAAGCCAAGTAGACCAATGGATGAGATAAGAAAAGGTGTTCTGTATCTTCAGGGCTTATCAGTGCAGGCCCATTGCATACTGTTGTACAACCTGTACACCTGTACTTTGACACCCAGGCAAAAGGGCCATGAATATATAAAACAAACTAAGATTCTGTCATCCATGAGATTTACAGGCCAGGCCTGGTGGACATGGATCATGAGGCAACTTGTAACAGAAGAAAGGCATGACTCTGGAAGAAGAGGAATTTTGGTTGAATTTCTGCTAATTTTTCTCTTTGTGTGGTCTTGGCCCATTTACCTAACATAACTTTCAATTGCTTATGAAGAATCCTTCAGAGGAAGTATCATACTTACGGCAGAGTATTGTGGGAAGACTAAATGAGATCGCCCACATGAAAAGCATATTGAAATGCATTATACATATGTTCAGCAATTCTCCAATCTCCTGTCTCAGCTGCCCTGAGGTGCAAAGCTGAGACTCACCATTTCCTGTGAGCTGGTAAAGTTTTCCAGCTGGGGTGCAAAGAGTCTCTCCAGGATTGGCCCAGAGTACTATTTGCTGAGAGAAAAATTAAAATGAAAATATCCTAAGTTTGTTTAACTATCTTAACTTTCCAAAAACTATATTTTTCCATGTCATATATGATTTATTCCTAAACCACCTGGAGTCTTCTAAACCAGATATTCACCAAACTTCAGAGCAGAACCTAGTCATGAGAAATTAGACATCTTATTTAAAACAATCTGATTTTGACCAAGAAAGAATTAGAGCCCCATCAACTGATTCAATAGGTATTTTTAGCTAAGCAGAGGGAGCTATAGTTGAGTCATTGGTATAGAAATTTATCATCCTCACCTTTGCCAAATTAGTCCATTCAATGATTGTCAAGTTCTATTACTGTCATTCACTGGAGGTGATTAGAGGCAGGTGAGCACTATATCTCCTCTTCCCAATAGTCTCCTTGTCATCAAATGATATGTGAGCCTGGGCTATGCTGCAGTAAGGAGGAAAGATTAAGACTTTAGAATAACAAAGGCTTATGCCTATTAGAAGTTGACTGAAGGCTCTGACGTTATCCTTGCCTTCTCATTCTGGGACACAGACTGATAGACACCAACTAAGTGAAATATTTTCAGAGGCAAAAGGAAAAAGTTCTAGAAGGTCTTGTAGCAGCAATCAAATGCTCAGTCAAGAAGGGACTCTTACAAGTCACTAACCATGAACACCAAGATGTGATGTGCCATGGTAGATAAAGACCTAGAACTATTTGGTGCAAAGCATTAAGTAATTGCCTCTGTATTTCACAATGAAAACAAGTCAGAAAAATTTTCCAAACAGGCAGATTTATTAGCAATCAGTCTCCTATGACTATTTATTTTTAATTGTTTTGTGATCCAGCCCTTACTTCTCTAGCTATTTTGAATGAGAAGACAGTGCTGCATGAGGTAGAAAGAATGTAGAATCCTACAAATCTCTAGATCTTATCTAATGGTGTTAGCTTGCTGAGCTAGCTGCTTATCTGAGTGGTATGATCTGAATAATTGTGATGTGGGGTCAGTGACACACTTCGAACATTATTCATTTGATCCAACAAAGTTATTTCTGGAAAATCAAATACTGATTAATAAAACCTTTGTTATAAATGTCAATAAGGATCTTTGAAAAACTTGAATAGAATAGCCCCTTCTGACAGTTTATTTCTATTTAGAACACATTAAATACAGGCTAACTTCCTATTTCCGCAAAACTAGTCACCTTAAAACTCAGTAGCACGCAATAATAAACATATTTCTCAGGCATCTATAGAGTTCAGTTCATCTCAAGTGAGTTCCTCATCTATCAGTGTGTTGGCTCGGTTCCATGTCTCTCTCTTCTCCTAGTAACGAAAGACTTCTAGGAATGCCTTCTTGGGCTATGGAAGAAGCAGGGGAACTCAACCAGAAGCATGCAAGGTATCTTGAAATCTAGGCTCAGAACTGGCTCATTGTTACTTCTACTTCCTTCAATGAATCAAAACACATTACATGGCCAAGGTCAGAGTCAAAGGGTAGGAATGTTTCCCCCTATTGTGGTGGGAAGTGATTACAAAGTTACATAGCAAAGGCATGTATGTGAGAAGGGGTACAAAATAATTATGGTCATTATTGCAATCTAACACCTCCCAACAGAACATGTAAAAATTAACTCCTTTATACATCATTTTGATTTTCACAATAGTTTTTAGGTTTCAAAATTCCCACTGTATATTCTGTTATGTGGTCAACCCCACCCTATGGCTATCAGTCAGGGTCTCTGACAACTACTGTTACAATAAAAATTAGTGTTTTCTAATAGCTCTAAAGACTGCTGAGTAGAACAAAGGAATTAGACCATCCTTCCAGCAACATGAAGTAGAATAAGGACTCAAGATAAAGTACTTCTCTAGTTATTTTGAGTTAAAAGCAAGGACAGGCAATCTCAGAATATGAAACAAACAAACAAAAAAATGATATGGCTTTTTTGTCCCCTTCCTGTATAAAATCATGCAGGTGACTGGCATTGGTTTGAGCATACAACTTCACTTCTTCCTCTGTAGAGACGAGGTTAACAGAAAGAAGAAGAAGCAAAAAGCAACTCATACACACACACACACAAAACCCACCTGATTTTCTGTGAGGTGTTTGAAAATCAGTGAGCTGGAGTACTGCTATAGTACATAAATTTTAGAAAGAGTAAAAATATTCTGAAACACATTTTAGATCCATCTGATAGCTGGTCAAATTATCATTATAAAAGCCTGCTGGTGAGATGAAGGATATGGGGAGTGACATGGTGCTAAATTCTCCTGAGCGGAGAGCTTCAGAATATGCTAGATGAAAGCATGTGGTTGTCTTGAAAACTGCAAGATGTATCACCATTTTCTCTGAATTTTATTAAGCAATTTTAAAGTTTATTGGCAGTAGATAAAAGCTGGTATCACAACTGGCCCATGTTGCTTTCTGCCGTGCAAAGGAGATCTAACAGTGATTTTGTACAGGAAGCATATGCCCTCTTAATTACACAAAGCATTAAGTTACTTACAGAAGAATGGGGAACCATATGGCCCATTGGAATCGGAAGTCAGAAGGCAACAGAGACTAGGATATCTATGCTTGCTAAATGATTGGAAATGCCACGCAATAGAAGGTTCTTTTTAAACTAGGAACCAGTGCAGAAATTCATCTTTTCATTTGGCTCCTTCAAAAGCTCTTTGCAAGCCCTGCCTGGACAACTGAGTTGATTAGAGCATCATCTCAATCCCAAATTTGCCGGTTTAATCCCAGGTCTGGGCACATACCAAAAGCAACCAATGAATGCATAAATAAGTGGAACAACAAATCAATGTTTATCTCCCTTCCTCTCTCTCTAAGATCAATCATATGGATTGATTTTGTACATAAAGTAAATATACGTGTATATTTAAATATGTGTATTTTAAAAAGCTCTTTACATTATTCTAAGAATGGCTATGGGAGTGTAACCCCCACTTTGAAGATTTTGACCTAATTTGCCATATCTCTAGAACAGCATTTACTAGATTGTATCATGCTGTCTCTGTTTATTGAATCACAGAAACACGGGCTTTTCTAAATCAAGTACTCCAGTTTATGCAGCTGGGTTTATGTATCCTTGGTCTTAGCAGACTCACTTAAGGCTGAGTCACTTTCAATGTCCTTAAAACTGGATTAAGTTTATTCAAAGCTAACATTATGGGCCCATAAAGTCAACACTGAATAAAAAGAAAACTCTTTATGGATATCATTCACCTCCTGTATGTAGTAGGATGTGGCACTGAAGGACAACTGAAGCACCAGAAAACATTGTGTGGCTTGAGAGGGTAAAACTGGGCAGAGTAGCTTTATGTTGAACTTGGTATCTATTCCAGGATTAACTTTTAAGAACTATTTTTTTAATGACTTTAATGAATCATTTACATTTCTAAGTCACAAGAAACCTATATTTCCTGTGCATTCTAAGTTTATAATGTTGGAACAAGTTTTGCTCTAGCTTTTACAATACCTTTGGGTTATGGGCTTTATGAAGATGCAGCCACAATAGGAAGGTGACCCTTGGTTATGACCCTGAGTTTGGTGGTGGAATAGTAAAAAGGGTCAATGTGCTGACCTTCTGTTTTGCTTTGCAAAAGATGACAAGGTGAGGGAAGCAAAAGTACTATAATCCCTATCATGTAAAAGTGTTTCATTTCATTCTTTAATAGTATTTCATTCAGTTTGAGGAGATGTTACAAATGCTTCTTCTGCTTTTATCTTATTTACAATGCTCCTTGGAAAACCAAGTTTGTTCTATGCCCACAACATAAAAATGACATTTTCAAACAAAGGAAATAATTTAAATGGATATTACTAAACCTTTCAACAAATAAAGATAGAAATAACTTAAAATTATCCTTTTTCAAACTTGTAATACTAAAGTCTCTTTAATGTAAAAAAATGTGTCATGAGCCATTTCACATAATAATAATTTTAATATACATTAAAGAAAATTAATTTGTTGATTTTAAAATGTATACAAATCAACAGATTTTTGAAATCCTATATAATAAAAGCCTAATGTGCTAAGTGTCCAATCAACAAGTCAGCTGTTCAACCAATCAAAGTACAATATGCTAATGATATGCTAAGGCTGCTCAACCACTCCCTATGATATGCACTAACCACCACGGTGCAAACAGTTGACTGGTTGACCAGTTGCATCATGTGCACTGACCACCAGGGGGCAGACACTCCAACTGGTAGGTTAGCTTTCTGCTGGGGTTTGATCAATGGGGATTGAGTGAGACCGACTGGACATGCCCTGGAGCCCTCCCACGGCATGAAAAGGTTCACGTGTTTTTCATTTGTATATCCTCAGAACCAGCCATGGTACTCTGCACATTGTAAATTTTCAAGTAATTAATTAATGGGTGATGTTAAGCACATACATCACATCAGTGTGCTGTGGTCATTTCAATAGCATCATATGAGTGTATAAGCAGATAACTGAACAAGATCAAATGTATAAACTCTGCATCTAAATTACCACTTGATCTCTGCATACTGCCTGAGATTTAAGCATAAGTTGAAATCCCCTGAACACAGTAGGAACTCAATAAATAATAAAAAATGATGAAAAGGCTATTTTACTAAATTGACTACTTATTCTAACCTTGGTCTCTTTGAGAAATACACATTTACATCAAAGTAAATAGCATTGACATAATTGAAATTCAAAGATCAAAAAATGTATTCAGGGTTGTTAAACCATACATTATTAGGATAGAAATACTGTTACTTTTATGATGTGTATAGAAATTGGAAAGAAAGTTCACATTTGCATATCAATGTGCAAGTCACCAAAAGAAACAGTTATAGAAAGAAATCTTTACTTATTATAAAAGGAGAAAGGGAAATTCTTTGAAGCCATATTGTTTGGCAGAAGTCAATAAATGATTAAGTAAAAATGGCATGCATGCCCTGGCCTCTGTGGCTCAGTTCCTTGGCTTACATTCCAAGCACTGAAGAGTTGCGGTGTCCATTCCCCATCAAGGTCACATGTATGGGTCTGGGACTTGATCCCTGGTAGAGGGGGTGCAGTAGGCAGCCAATTAAGGTTCTACTCTTGCATTAATCTTTCTCTTTCTCTCTCCCTCTCCCTTCCTCTCTCTCTAAAAATCAAATTTTGAAAATATTTTTTAAATGGCATGCAATTTCTTCTCAGATATGCTTATTGTGAACATCTCAAAGTGTGATCCACTTACCATCTTATTTTTAATCAACGTACAACACTGCCCATAGCAGAAGTTAAAAAAAAAATCTTTGCCACTGATTTAAGTCTCACTTCTCAAACTCATGACTAGCAAACTATAGGCCTTATGGACATTTATACTTTTGCCCTGTGATATGGTTTAACCAGTCCTGAAACTAGAAAAAGGACAATAAAAGCAGCCAGGCACCTATTGTGTTGCAATGTGCTGCTTCATCTGCCTGTCCCTTACAGAAGTTAAAGTTTGTGAGTCTGGCATAAATTCTACTTCTGCTTTACATATATATTTTAAAAATGGTATTCAGAGAATAAGCCTGTTTTATCATTTCTGCATTGTCTTACTAAATGTCACCGTTGTGTACAATAGTTCCTGGTGTTCTCTTTTATACTCTACTTTGGCTTTTACAGTTTTTAAGCATCCTATCAATGCAGATGGCCCCAAGCCAATTTCTCACTCCAAGACCATTCTCTAAGTCTCTGGAACTCAACCTTATACTTACATATCTTTTGAAAATATTTTATGCATCTGTAAGGTCATATATCTTAAACTGGCTTACTTTCCTCAGTTTACCATCCCTGGTGTTCTTCCAGTCCATGAAGGACAATTCCATGGAGCCAGGTCCTACACTGTCATTAACAGTGTATTTATAAGCATCTCACTCTTCTTAAGCTCCTATATTCAATCTGCCAAATTTTAATCAATAAAAAACCTCTAATTAGAAAGAAATCCCATCTCTATCTGTCATTAAGTCTGTGTATTAGTAGTTAGGGTTCTCTAGAGACAGAATCAATAGAATGTATGTGTGTGTGTGTGTGTGTGTGTGTGTGTGTGTGTGTGTGTGTGTGTGTGTTATTGTGCTGAGAAAGAGAAGATACACTTCTAATATGTGTTCTGATAAGCTTTAGCAACTAAAATATAACCTTAAAGGGCACCTCAATACAAAATTTTCTGTTAAAGTTAAATATTAAACAAAAAGACTTATATTTACATATAGTTTCTCCATATTTATTTATATAAGTCAGGTAAGATATATTTTGACTAAGTTCTACTTTGATTCTTAATAGGATGTGTTCAAAGTGTGTGGTAAATATTATTAGGGCTCAGATTCTATCCAGAGAGAGAAAGGATGGCTTGTTGACTTATGGAGCAGTTACTTGCCAATGTTTATTTCAATTTGTCTTTAACATTGTAGTTAATAAAAGCACAGTCTTAAAACATATATATTGTATTCTGCTTACGTCTCAGGATTGGAAAGAGAAACAGTCTCTACTGCAAACACAGCTATTTCCAAAGTAGGCATTGTTTGCTCTTTTCCATGTTTACAAGTGCTTTGTTGGCAAATGTTGAACTTCTTATCATAAACATTCCTGAATAATGCAGTGGCAAGATTGTATTTGAGCATTTATCTGTGTTGTTAAACTTTGAGTTGTTCTCCTCATCCATCACAGCCAGAAGGCAACTCTATCTTTCTTTGCCTCAGAGCTTTCCGTTAGGAAAGTAGTAGAAACTACTCAAATACATGTTTTCCCTTATAAATACCCAAACCTTTTTGAAAAGAGTACTAGTAAACTATTGTCTCACACGGGGATGTGGGATAATAGAAGAAGATGCTTTAAAAATAGTCAAGAAAAAAAAGAGAGATTAACTTCTGGTGTAGTGAGAGGATAAGATTCCTGAAGTTCTTCAGTCAGGAGATATATTGCATAGTTATGTCTGGTTGTAGAGAGCTTTCCAAAACCTCATGGAAGAAGAGCTAAATGGTTCACATAAAAAGGCTCCTAATTCTGTTGAAATATCACCATATCAACAAGGGCACAAAACCTTCCAAATTGATGAATGTGGAGTGAATAAAAGGGTCAGTATATTCTCAGTACAGGCATTAATTTATACTGTAAAGTTGAAGTTCAAATAATAGAAGATCGCTAAGTTTTAATCAATATATCATAAATTAAACATGTTAAGAAAACTATACCCCACAGATCTTGACAAGATAATCACAAGGAGATAGTACTTTTTTTTTTTTACCACTATGGAGATATCCCCAAATAACACTCTATTGTAATAAAGAATATGCACATATATTTTGTTGGACAAAAAACAGCCTGACCATACACAGGATATATATTTACAGAATGACCAATCTGGATTATTTGTTTTTGCTACATCTACTGATCAAAATGCTTGAAGTCATCCAACCTTGAATGCATTATGGCCCACAGATATCAGATATTACAAACTTAAGTTTGTCATTGGACATAAAAATTAAATTGGTCAAGTATGACCCACATATAATCTGGACATCTATTTATCCTACATTTTGGTTTTGAGAAAATTCTAAATCTTAAATTAATTGCACTAATTGATATATCCTTTAAACCTCTTCAGACTTTGATTTTTCACTATGTGTATGGTTTTTCTACATATATTTGTTGGGACAGAGCTAGTTTTTGTGCAAGACTCATCATGGGCATCCCGTCAATATACAGTAAGAGAATGAATGAATTATACTGATTATAAATGATTACTGTAAAATAATTAAACACTGTGAAAATGATTAAAAAATAAAGTGAAAACTCACTTTCCTTTCCCTTAAAGGAAAACATGATTGAGTAAATGTTTATGTTTCTAGTCCTTTTCATGCTTTTGCATAATTTTGTGCATGTTTGTGTATACACACTTTTACATTAATGAGCTCACATTACATATGTTTTGGTAATGTCTGATTGTGGATTGAATTGCATTCCCAAATAGGAATTTTAAAGTCCTAACCACCAATACCTGTGAATATCACCTTATAAAGAAATAGGATCTTTGAAGATATAATCAAGAGGTCAGCTGGGTAAGCCTTAACCCACTGTGAGTGGTGAAGACACTCAGACATAGAGCCCCACAATGTGATGACTGAGGCAGAGATGGGAGCGATGCCACAGAAAGCTGAGGGTTGCTAAGCTTCCAGAAGCCAGGAAGAGGAAAGGAGGATCAGCCCTTGGAGGCTTCGGAGTACCCATGGCCCAGACAATACATTGACTTTGGACTTCTAGCCTTCAGAACTTTGATAAAATAAATTTCTGTTATTTTTAATCTACCTTGTTTTGGTAATTTGTTAAGGCAATATTGGGAAACGAATATAGTTGCTTTTTCACTGATAATATGTTTTAGACATAATTTCTCATTTCCATAACAGTGTGTAAAGTCCTTCTCTATTTCTTGTTAGTGTCACTTTCTGCAACACATTTTTAACAGTTGTCTTTTATTTTTACTTTTTTGCTCAACGCCAGTGAATAGCAGGCATTTTTAAGATTTCTTTTGCACGTATTTCATGGTTTAATGAAAGCATGTTTTGACCGTGGTGAACGTATTTGAACATAAAACATTGCAAACATGCACCCAAATCCCCAATATCCCTAAATGAAAACATAGCCAAGCATGTTCTCCCAGACAGTCATTTCAGTAATATTGTGGTTGAAGTACAATCCACAAGTCATAAGAGTAGTAGTGAATGGATTTCCATAGACTGAACACAGCCGTGTCATCAGAATGCAGACTTACAACAGGGATGCTCTCAGCACTCCTGGACTCCTGGGAGGATTCTCTAGCCCCCTTTAGTCATTACCAGCGAATTTGAGTTTCGTCTGTTGTAAACAAAAATTGTTTGGTCATGTTTTCTCATATCAACCTCAATATTTCTAAGCAACTAAGTCTGCATCTCAGAACCTTTGTTCTAGCCACAAATCCATCAACGCTACCAGGGTTAATTCTCATGCTCACTTCCTGCTATTTGCCATCTCCTCCTCTGTGCTCCAGCCACACTAAAACACTTCAATCCCAGAAACTCACTGTGCTTCCTTTGTTTCTGAATCATTGCTCTTGCCATTCTTGGTTTCTTAACTATCCTTCCCTCCTTCCAGCCCACCCTATCCCATTCTCTTTTTATTTACCTCACTAGATTGTATAAATCTTTAAGCATCACTTTTTTCAGAACTCTTTTTATTCCTCCTTCAAGGTTATGTCAGGAGTTCTTGCAGAGCATGCTTTTCTTTTATCAGTATTTAGCACTTTGCACACTAAATCCTGCAAAATACCACCAGAACGGCCTGTCTATCAAGCAAAGTCAAGGTTATTCACATAAGGTTATTGCAATAAGAAGTAAAACTCTTTAGAATATCGCATGTGTCTCAAAAGGGGAAAGTCAGAGCAGATATTTCCTGGGTTTGGGAATCCAAGTGCAAGGAGTTGTAGGTGGATTTTTTAAAAGCCAGGGAACTGATTGGGACTGGACAGTTTGTGATAAGAGAGTGTAACTTTGGTGGATCCTGTCACGAGTCTCAAAGAGTAAATAGTTTTTTGATAACTGACCTTTTGCCTAGATAAGCAACCTAAGGTCCTGAGATGCAGACTTAGTTGCTTGGAAGGGTAATCTCTTCAGCAGATGCACTGGGTTTCAGGAATTTCTTGAAGCAGCGTTTAAAGGTATGTCTTACCATGTGGTTAGTGGCATCTAACTGGCCATGTTGACACAGGTCACCAGGTAGCCCGGTATTGAAATACCTCCAAAAACATTGCATCCCTTCCCATGGCTGTGCTTTGTGAATCATACATCTGATTCTCCCCCTACCTCACTTTATGTGCCCGTTGCTCCTTGCTGCTTATGGAAACTGCCTTTTCCATGGCTGTTTCCATTATTTTTCTCTTTTCGCGATGTTTCAGGCCTCTTACTGTCACAATCGGACAATTCCCCCCCTCTCTTTTTCAGCACTGGAAGAAATAGCATTTGTGGTGAATATTAAGAGACCAAGGTTCAAGCTGAGATTAATAGGGCTGTGAAGAGAGGATTGAAGGGAGGTGCCTTAGAAGTCAGAAGTTAAGAGCAAGCGTGAGAGGCAGACAAAGCCAACCAGAGCTAGGAAGAATATAGCAGCTGAGAGTCATTACCTTCTAGAAGACACCAAAACTAGACAACTATCCAAAAGTGGGAAAGCAGCTTCCACTCTGTGGAGAAAAGCAGACCTAGAAGTCCAGGACAAGCTGGCCTTACTGGAAAGCCTCCTTTACTTTTTCTACTATAAGTCTTATTTGAAGCCATAGCACATTCTTGGTGCTTTTCCCTAGGAAGCCACATGGTAAGGACTTTCCATCTTCCTCATAAGGAAGCATTCCCCTCTGCCCTATATCCTTCATAATGAAAACTTTTAACACCCAGCTGGCTATGTTTCAAACAAAAAAGACTTTTGAGACTCTTATAAGAAACTGGCAAATGTAGTCTGCAGAGAGAATTAATAATATTAGGATTTGATTCACACAGAAGAAAAAAAAATCATTCTTCTGCACATTTTATACTAATAGCATAGTTATTTTCCACAATGAATATGAGCCACAAACCTTATCATTGAGTGATACTATGGAGTTGGACCTGTATGTATTTGGACGAGTTTTATTAAAAATGCATATTAACTGGGATTAAAATTACATGGACTATCCATCCTCTTATTTCAAAGGGTATATTGAATGCCAGCTGGGTTCAAAGAAAAAAATTACCCTTTTGCCTCCCTGCTAAACTCTAATGTTGCATGCTTCGCCAGGTGCATGAGGGACTTGATCTGTCCTTGGGGAGTGGAGAACAGGCCACAGTCGGAAGTTAGAAACCTGACCTGAGGCTCTGGGTGGCTCAAAGTCAACTCAATTTGCACCTAAAACTGGAAATGCATGTTTTTCAAGGTGTTATTGTTAGTCCTCACAGATAGGTTTCTCTCTTACTCTCTATATGTTTATAGCAGAAGAACACAGGAACACAATGAAAAGCAGCCAAAATGCTGCGTGAAGTCAACTGGACTCATACACCAGAAGGAGGAAGCCAGATACTTGATGCAATTAAATAACTGTCCCAGGTAAAGAGATTTGTTGAACCATTAATATCAATTACCTTAGTGTGTAGACATCATTTTATGCCAAAGAGTTCAGTCAATGCTAACAAGCGATTAATCTATTAATTCACACTAAACGTTAAGAAGACTGAGTTTGACTCTAAAGACCTGATATTTTGATTTGTGCAATGAGGTGGTAGCTGTTTTAATTTCCTCAGTGATATTATATTTGACTATTTTGAACTGAAGGCTCTAAAAAGTTCCGATCCAAGGAAGTCATGGTTTATTGCTAAGAGTTGAAAGTTTAAAGAAAACTACATAGCAATACAATTTGAATTTCTAAAATAGCACAAGTGTCATTTTCAATTCCTTATTTATGAAATTGACCCAAATGCATAAAATATTAGACGATTGGTCAGGAAAAATAGTTCAGGCACTGTTTCCCCTGAATAGAATGTTTAAAACTGTGTCACAAAATTTCTCAGGCATTGAGAATGTCTCTGATATCTCAATTTTGAATTTTTTTTGGAATATAATATTTTAGCAATCAAAACTATTTTCTCCAGTAAGAGCCCCATAGTGTCAGCTTGTGTTGTTGTTGTTGTTGTTTTTTGAAACTTTTTTATGTTGAAAATGTTTAAAATACAACTAAACAGAATAGCTAACCTTAGAGAGATTTTTCTTTAATTCCCCAATTTTGGGGGGATAATTTTGAAGAGGTACCCACTGCTGCCAATTGCATTTGTCATTAAACATTATTTTCCAAAATAATTGATATTTTAAAAATATCTTTGTCTTCCTGATTCTTCTAGTATATAGAATACTCGTTTTGTTTCTTCTCTCCCCCTCCCTTTCTTCCTCACGGCAGCGATAATAGAAGTCATACAGCCATGAGGTAAAAAGTAGAATTGCACTTTTGAAAGTCATCAGGTTTAGGAAGTCTATGGTACAAATGTAAATATGACTCAAGGTTCTCCTTAAATTAAGGGAAACCATGAGGTAGACCAAATCCTCCCTCCACTTTTCAAATTATAATTTGTATCAGTTGGTGGGGCCATGACAGAAAGGAGAAAACTTCAGAAGTGTTTAGAAAATGACAGGTAAAGAGATCATTGTGGGAGAAGGTCATAGAGAGGATGTGACCACTGGTTGGCCCATGAGGGAGCTAGAACCAGGTAATCAGAGGCTCCTCACCCCATCACCTGTTCTGGGAATGTTCTCACAGTGGGACCCCTGTTCAAGAACGCAGATTTGAAAACTTAATGTGGTGGCAAGACCAGCTGGACTGAACACATGACTGAACCCATAGCAAGGCCTCTCTATAAACTTGTAAGATTCTAGTGGTAGGTGAGATCTACTCTTCTTGCAGCGCCTAAGAGAGAAGCCCCATATGTAAGTTCCTGCTTAGGAAACTTGCCACCTACCAATCTGGAGACACTGCCTCTTTCTTGGTCTCTCCCTGCCCTCCATGTATAGGGGCAAGTTTCATATTTCACTCAGAATTCCCAGGCTTGTGAATCAACAATAATTAACTCCACCTTTACCTAATGGCACCGCTAAACAAAGGAGTGTACCATATGTGTGATCTTAGGCAACCCACTTGTATTTTGTGACTTTTAATGGCTGCAATGAACATAAAGGTTTCCAAAATGACTTCTGAACCCTTTTATTTATTTTTTTTCCTTTTGAACCTCCTCAAAAGACAGCCTGAAGCACAGGAGTTCAGTCCTGGCCTCCCACACGCTATTTTTTCCCTTGAGTATGTCTCTCATTAGTAGTATTTGGAACAACAAAGTGCTATCTGGTGGATCGCACCAAAGGATCTTCAAAGGATCTTCAGTGTTAGGAACTTCAGTGTTACTTCACCAGCTACTTTTTTTCCCCTCAAAACTTCGAAACTAATTACAACATTGTCATTAACTTATGATTTAGGCAAAATGCAGTACTATGTAGAGTGCCTCTGGGCAGCTAAGCCCTTTCAGCTTTGCTTAAGTATGCCTTCTATCTGGTCTCCAAAGTTTTTTTTTTCAGTAATAGCTGATTAATATTAATACTCAACACATTACTCTTAATTTAGTGAATACATTCCCTAAAATAAAGAATAGCTAATTAATATTAATACACAATACATTCCTCTTAATTTAGTTAATTAATAAAGATCCATGAACTAGTTCTTAATCCAAGATATAGGCTGTCATAATATAACAGCCCTTTGACTTAAACAAAATATGTAATTCACACCCACAACCACAACATGTGAGCCAATTCTCATCTAATGGAAACCCGCTACTAGTATATTTGACAAACTATACTGCTTTGTTTAGCCCATCCTCATGTTTGCTATGCTACAAACGTTTTAATATCAAACTCATCCCCTTCAATTTTAAAAGGAAAGAGTTACACCCAGCAAAATACAAACGTTTCCAAGACCAGTCCTTCAGTGTGTTGTGTTAGGATGAGTACAAACCCCTACATTTGATTAAAATAAAACTTGGACACACTGATATGAATTACTTCAAAACACAAAAAGGGTTCGTAAAACCCAGAGATAATCATTAGACTATAGAAATGATTTTATTAAAGAGATGCCTCTCTCCTCTGCTTTAAATATCTTTTATGTGAATATATGTGAGCATTAAAATTTAAAGTTTATTGCAGGAAACATCTATTCTTTCCAGTTCTGACTTTTTAATTCCTGATATTTTCATGTTTCCTTTCGCCTTTGTTCTGGCATTTAGCTCTCTGGAGCCATTAGTCAAAGTGATACTTAATAGCCCCAATAAGAAAGCAATGTCTTTCAGTAATGCACATGACTGCTCAATGATGCAAAATCATCTTAATTCCCTTCCCCAGTGTTTTATTTTCCTTGAGGGGGCAACAATTTTCAAGTCTTAACTCTGCCTCAGCTGGCGAAAGTTGAATGGCCCTGCCAAGTGCTTGTGGCATGCTTTCTTTCCTCGATGGGTCCGAGAAATCAAGTCCCAGATGCTCTTTAGAGAATGAAGCATTTGACGAATATTAGTAGTTTTGTGTCCAAAATTTGTTGCTTGGAGTATTGAGTTAAACACAGAGGACAGATAGATTGCAATTTCCAAGACCTTGTAAAAGACATAAAATCACACCAAATGATTTGTCATTGTACAGATTTCTCTCAACACCATTTTCCCAAAGGCTGACCTACTAGTTCAATCAGGAGAGAGAAAGTATGGATGATCACTTGGAATAGAAGAAGAAGGAGCCCTGAGAGCATCAGAGTGCTGGATTCCAAGTCGATTACTAAAAATGAAAAATGGGTAAGCTGTAAGCATGAGTAGTCCTAGGGTTGCCTTTATATTAAGATCCAAACTTCTTAGTCTCCAAGACCTAGGTTATTATGACAGCTCCTCTCCCCACCACCAGGGTTTTGCTTTCCAGATAATTCCCAAGTTCCTTAGCAGTGCTTGCTTCAGTCCTTGTAATCATGTCACTGAGGTTGGACCAGGGATACTGACATGCTCATTGAGGTCAAACTCAGAACACTCAATCCCATCTCTTTCTCCCAGTGAAGTCAGGTGGCTCCAATGCCTTACATTGCCGCAGAACCATAGCATAGATGAGGACAAGGGACCATCCCCAAAGTTTCGCTTCAGCCTTCTGGTTCTTATGGGTCTCTGCTCAGGCTAGACTCCCCACCCTCCTCTCACCTGCTGAAGGATTATGTGGGTGCTACAGATGACCTCTGGGACAAATGCTGCTGTAGCATTTGTGGACAGGCTGATCTGGACACAAACGAACTCTTTCTGCCCTAAGTGTGAAACAGACTCAACCACTGAGATCAGGTTGAACTTTGCCAAATATTTTATATAAGTGCTTCTGGATAAGATCTCTTCAAATCCCAGAAGGCGAGAGGCATCTTTATAGGGTGCTTAATAGCACCAAATACAGTCTCCACCCATACCCCAGCCTACAGTGCCAGTTATCCAGAAACATGCCTATACATGAGAGCAGTCAGGTGTAGAGTGCAGTTTAAATGATCCTACCAAGCCCTAGCTGGTTTGGCTTAGTGGACAGAGCATTGGCCAGCAGACTTAAGGGTCCTGGGTTTGTCTCTGGTCAAGGGCACGTACCTTGGTTGCAGGTCCCTTGGCCCTGGTTTGGGGGCATGTAGTAGGCAATCAATCACTATGTCTCCCTCCCATCCTCCCATCATATTTATCTCTGTCTCTCCACCTCCCTTCCTCTCGGTCTAAAATCAATGAAAAAATATCCTCAGGTAAGGATTAACAACAATATAATATTTCGCCTATCAAAAATAAGTAAGGACAATTAAAAAGTCCTATACTAGTAGTTCTGCCTCAGTCACATGAGAGATGCTGAGCAGAGCTCCAATGTTCTCAGTCTGAAATAGTGCCTACAGGGGTAGTATGACCCCATTACTTGGACTGCATGTGAAGGAGACTCCCTTTGAGCAATGTTCTGGGTTTTATTCTATGCCCTTGATACTGAGAAGTGATTGCCCAGATTTGCCAGGCCCAGAATGAACAGAGAACACGCAGCTTGGCTCATCTTGGATATTACAGGTGTCTGTTACATTATTTGCAGGGCCAAGTTCAAAATGAATAGGCAGTGCCCCTTGTTTAAAGAAAAAGGGGAAATGTGCCACAAAACCACTACATTATAAAATGTTTTACTGTCTTCTGTGGTCTTGCTCTCAATTTATTCTAGGATCTTTTATCTGCTATTCAATGTCAAACTCCCTTAGAATGGAGATACTAATGGGTCAGCTTAGCCACTATGAGGTTCCTAGGAGCCTGACCCAGTCCTGTGATTCTGATACACAGATCTGCCCTCCTCATAGCTGCTGGTCTTGTGTGCTACAGGGAAAGCCCATCTCCCCTTCCCAAGGCCTGTCATTGCTTTTCCAACTTATATCAAAGGGTGACCACCAAGTGTTTTCAATATCCACATTAGGTCATATACTCCATGCCTGGATCATAAGATTGCCCAACACACCCAGGCTCTGGCTAAACACTTCCAAACCTGGCTAAGGATGGCCACTGTCACGCCCCATCCCAGGATGAGACAGGCTGCCCATGTTTTACCCAGACCCTCCTTCTATGTGTCCAATCAAGATCCCCTCAGGGAGAGTTTGGAGAGGCTGTGGGAGGCAGCAGTTGATTTGAGAAGGAGGTAGTCAGATGGCCTGGGGTGCCAGGGACCCATGAATCAAAAAGCTTTCCTCATGGAGCCAGGGAGAAAACAAGAGATGCAATCTAAGTGAGCCAAGCACATATTCTAAGGTGAAATTATTTAGAATTTCCAGGCAGTGGCCACAGACAAACTTGAAGCCAGAAGATGACGTTAACGATATTAAAATCAAATGTAAATTTGAAGACCCAATATATGTTATCACAACTTTATAAGAAAGGGTATTATGATACATAGTGCATTATTAGAATTATTACATAGCTTAAAAATAAAGCCTGAAGACAAAATACATTTATTTTGTAATGTTAGTTTTATTGTTTCAGATAAAACCACCATGAAAGCTTTTGTTCCATTATTTGTGTGACATTTAAGTTACAATTTGATTGGTTTATCTTGTTCTAACAGTTTGCTTGGACAACATGTCATCAGATGAAAACTTACCACACTCACTAAGCTCCCCACAAAGATTTATTTTAAAAAGCAATCTGACATGTTGTCACCCGACTGCTTAAGTTCCCTCACTAGCTCACAAACACTTTGTGAGTAAACTCTAAGCCCCAACAAATTCTGCATGGTCTGATCATTTTTTTTCTTTCCAAGACTTATATTCAGCTTTAGCTCTTTGAACTAAACCCCAACCCAACTCAAAGCACTACCATAGCTCAACTTGAGTCCTTAGCAAAAAACCTCTGCTCTGGTTTTTTTTTAAATAAACAATATTGAATAAGGAGTTGGCATTTAGCCACATAATTTCTTTTACTGGGAATAACTTCTCTCACCCCAGGTCCTTTATCATCCTTCAAAATCATACTATTAGGCTTCACTTGCTCTGAGAAATCTATGACACCGAGACAGCCATGATCCCTCCTTCTGTAACCAATAAAGACAGTGGTGCCCAGGCTTCAGAGCAATACCTGCAGGCAGCACACACACTGGTTACATTATTTATCACGTTGTATTGCAATTATTTGTTTACATGTTGCCTTCCCATGAATCTGTTTTCGGAGGAGAGGAACTGTGTATCTATACACGTGGTTGCCTACAATAATATTTCTGTACCCATAAGAAAAATAAGAATAGGTAATAAAAATCCCACTCTTTCTTCTAAATGGATAAAATGGGGAGATAGAGAAAACCATAATCTTTTGACCAAAAAAGCAGATTTTACAATTGTTTCCTTTCAATTGGTGTGAATAGTCAATAATATGTTAATTCTAGGTTAACAGTGACAGGTTAATTACCAAATCAGGACCTTAGATATTAGTAAGCTTTATAATGAAGCATATAAGATGCCTCAGGGAAGTGATGTTTTATTTAAATTCAGTTCTAAATGACTTCCATCTTAGCAGGAATCTAAGTTGGATAGATATCTGATCTAATATCATAAGAAAACAGATAACTGAAAATAGGCAATAAATGATAGCCATAGATTGAGATAATGTACCAAGTAATGAATAATAATCTCAAAATCATTGTTAAAATTTAAATTCTAAATGCTAGGAAAATGCCTGTCCATTTTATAGATTAATAAATGAATGAAATTTCTGTATTGCTTCATGCAAAGCAATACAGTGATTTGTTTTAGTAAAAATTCAAATTCATGATAAACTTTTACATGTTTTGGTCAGGGATATATATATATATATATATATATACATATATATATATATGTATATATATATATATATATATATTCATCTCATTTAGAGTTAGTCATTCATTTTATTCCCTTCATTTTACTTGTAAATATTTTATATGTTTATAATGGAAAACTATTAAGGACTTAAATGTTGAGAGCAGAGTAAATGAAAGTAATTTCATCATTATGATGAATATTTACATATATATGTATACAAGTTAAACAATCTGTCCTACAAAATGTTAAATGGTGTATAATTTCTGCATCTGGGTAATAAATATGAATGTATATATGGAGACCCAAGTTACCTTAATCATAGTTTGGTGGGATCATAGGTGTCTGTGGCCCTGTTTCAAGATTTGTGGCAGAGGGAGAGTCAGCGGATTTTATGCCTGAATCTAGATTTGCTCACTCAAAAACTCTCTGGCACAGGTGTATCTGGATAGGTACATAGGAGGCAGGCTATGTGCAGTATTGACGCTGCACAATAGCTCTGCAGTAGCATCCACTTAACAATGAAGGAGCTGATGCAATACTATTCAGAACCATAAGAATGAGTAATGGGAGTGGAAATGACACAAAGAAGAGATGTAGAAATTCTGAATTAGTGGAATGGGCACTGCTCTAAAGTAGGTGTGAGAACTTCTCACAGTTAATAAGTTGTCAGTCATAAGAAGAAATCCAGAAGGCTGAAAAACTGCATGCCCCAACAATATTAAGAAACTGGGCATTAAAAAAATTAAGATGAGTCCAAAACCAGCTACATTGTGTTGAAGATTCAATGATGGCTTAATGTTAATCTACCCAAGTAAAATAGGCTATGTATTCATTCTAGGTGCCCACAATCTAACAACAAATTTGCTGTCTATTATAAACACCCACAAATTTAGGTGGAAACCAATAACTCTCTCTGAGGCAAACTTCCCTGCTAGGAAAGGAACCAAAGTCAGTTTTATCTACTGGTCTTACCTGGTTCTTAACACAATACCAGCATATCTCAGGAGTTTAGTAAATACTGGATTCCATTATAATTCATAAGTGAATCAAAATGGTGAATGAATGAATACATCAATAAATTTGGAGACATCATGGGATTATGAAGCCTTAGGCAAGCATCTTGAAATCACAAGAACAAAGAGATATTTCAGCTTTATTTTGGAAGAACATGGACTTGAAGAGTAGTGAATATCTGTTTAGATGTTTGTGAAGAATCAGATTTGGATTTCCTGTCCAAGTGTAAGTTGAGGGTTGGAGTAGTGGGCTCTTGCAATGTATAAAGTAAACCTCAAGAGAATGTGGTTGAGCATGTTTATCCAAAATACAGACTGTCCTGCACCCCAAGCTTTGCACTGAGTTTGGAGGGGAGGTCTATCATGATGAGTCAAAACAGTCATTGTAGGTGAATGGAATGCTCAGGCTTAATATTTGTAGTTCAGCTATCAGGAAGTAACACAAACATCTGTAACTTGTGTAGATTTTGCATATTTTTTATGTAAAAATTTAAAGTGACAACCTTTGAGTTGATGCACATCTGTAAATCACTCATCTTAGAGTGAATCTAGTTCCCTTGGGAGTCAACATTTCAATTAGAGTTTGGTTTCCCACTTCCACTTGCATTTCTGTTCAGTTGTCAATGGGTAGCATATGATCCTAAATAAAGAATAATACTGGAAACAATTATTTATTGAACTCTTACTCTGTGCCAATCACTGCTCTTCGAGAGTATGAGGTTAGCTAGGTTAAGCTGAGCTGTTGTTATAAAATAAAATGCAAATATTCGGTTTCTTAATGACTGAGAATTGTCTATCTATTTAATGTGCCACAAGAGTCTCAATGTCACATTAATCATTGCTTTTCAAACAGAAGTTCAAACTGTGCTTCTGTGTACACACTTCAGATGTTCTGTTTGTGCTGATTTCTCTGCCTGGGAAACACTTTCTTCATCATCTCTTGTTTCTCCATGAGATGACATGAATGTCTTGACTAGGGTGGGACATTATGGGAATGAAGAAAGAAATAGAAACACAATTTTTTTCTTTTTTAATCTAAACTTGAGACTAAATTCAATGAAAGGGGTAAAGAAGAGAGTAAAAAATATGACTGTAATTTCTGAAATTTATGTTAATAAACTGCCAAAAAGTAAGTAAGAATGAGGGGCCTTTTAATATATATTAGTTATTTAATAAATTTTAAAAAGTCATATGAGTGAATAAAAAATGAATGGATGATTGAGGAGGATAGACTGATTTCTGACAAAGATATAATAACTTTACTTGGATGAAGATGCTGAGTGTGAGAACTGCTATGGAAATTCAAGGGAATTATTGTCCTATTAAGAGAAGATTTTATGTATAAAATTACATAATTTTTTTCTGAACATTAAAACATCCCACTTACAATATGTTATTTCCAGAACTTTCCCGATTTACTTCACTGAAACTAGAATCTACACCCTAAATAATCTGTTTTTATTTTTATAATTTTCAATGAATTCATTTATACTAAAGCTTATTTTGTGCCTAATTAATAAGCTGTGGTGGAACCTTTAGAAGTCTATATTTGATAAACTCTCAATGGTTGAATAGTGTTCCAAAACAAAAAAGATTAGAAGCCTATAGAAGCATTTTTTTACATATTTGTTTAAAGTATTACAATTAGTAGTACATATGTTTCCCTTTTTCCCCCCCATTGACCTCCTCCTGGCCTCCCCGAGCTCTCAGCACATGCTCCCACCTGCCCCCCCTCACCCCTGTCTTGTATCCATTGGTTATGCTTATATGCCTGCACACAGGTCCTTCGGTTGATCTCTTACAGCCCCCGCCTCCCACTCTCCCCTTCCCACTGTAGTCTGACAGTCTGCTCAATGCTTTTTTGCCTCTGTATCCATTCTTTCCTCCCATTCATTTTCTTTAAAAATTTTGCATCTGCATACTAGAAATAAACATATAAAAATAAAGAAAGGTTTGAGTCTTAGTTTCAATGTCAAATAGTTCCTTATGTGTACATGTCAACAATGGTATCTGGAGGGTGGACAAATGGTGGCAATGCAGGTCCCACACTCTCTGGTTTGGTTCAGGACAACCTGCAGCGATGCACAACTACTGACTGCTAGCATGGCAAGGTGTCTTAAGCATCTTCCATCTCTGGACTGTCTGTGTGATTGGAACAGACCTGTCAGTTCCTCTTTGTTGCAGGAATCCATATGGTCTTGGAGTTGTTTTCTGAAAATATACAAACATATTCTAGGCCAAAAGTTAATAAAGGAATCTTTTCTGTAAATTAGACTTGGGATTCATTTTATTTTTGCCCAAATCATTTTCCTTTGGCTTATTTTGATGTCATGTGTGTTTTTCATTGGGATCCTGCTGTTAGCATTACAAATGGAAATTTTCTGAAGTAAGAATTTTCTAGATGTATTTTACTTGCAGATTATTTTTCCTTAGATGCCTACTCAAGAATGCAAATAATCCTTTCCACTTATATTTACAGGGTAAACTAATATTATTGTTTGAGTATTAAATTTGACAGTAAAACAGTTACCCAGTTTTCAGATTAATTTAAATTGGCCAACTGAAGTAAGGGAATACCCAAGAAAATGTAAGTGTACTGGACAAAAAGCTATTCCTAAAATATTAACTAAAATTTCTATTAGTAGTTCATCTCATTGTAAAATTGCCTGACATGCAAAGAACCTAAAATAGTCATATTTCTGTGCAAAAATTAAAATGTAAAGTTACCAAGACTGCAATATAGAGACATTTCTAAACTACAAAGTAGCCAGAGAAAGAATAAAGTAGAAGGACATGGGTGGGGGAAGGTGGGAAGCATACTCACTCTCTTCTCCTTCTGTATGTATAATAGCAAAAGTTGTTTCCCACAACTCCTTATTGCCCTTTCAAGAAGCAATCAAATAGTAACGCCATGCTCTGAGGAACTCCTGAAGTGTCACTTAATTCAACAATTTACTGTTTTTATTGCTTTAACAATGTCTTCTTTTTCATCAGTTACTGCACTGGGGGATGCATGAGTTCCAAAAGATCATGGCATTGGAATCACTGGTCTGCAATTTGTCAGGAAGTTTGAGAATCACTCTGAGCAACTGCTAAACAGATGCTGAAAATCAGCAACATAACTTAGTATTGAATTTAGGATTCAGAACCATTACGTTTAGGTAAAACACTCATGTCATAAGTTCAGTAGGCCCTGATTAGAAAAAATATTTATATTGAAAAGGAATTTGAAACCCAAAGATGAAAGAATATTATGTGAGTCATGGGGTTTTAAGTCAAATGTTATGCCCCTTCCTGCCTCTCCAAGGGAAAAACAAATGTGTTTCTATAGTTTCAAAACAACTGATTGGAAAAAGAAAGAATAGTTTATTTTCTTTGCAGATAGTCATTTTTTAATAATATATTTTATTGATTTTTTTACAGAGAGGAAGGAAGAGAGATAGAGAGTTAGAAACATCGATGAGAGAGAAACATCGATCAGCTGATTTCTGCACATGTCCTCCTGGGGATGTGCCCACAATCAAGGTACATGCCCTTGGCTGGAATTGAACCTGGGACCCTCCAGTCTGCAGGCTGATGCTCTATCCACTGAGCCAAACTGATTAGGGCTGCAGATACTTATTTTAACTAAATTTTACTCCTCCAATTCTTTCAGCATTGCATAGGCAAATAACATAGAAACATAGGGAGGAAAATATTAAAATAATGGTATAGGCTTATTAGACAAAGTAATGAACTAATGAAGAAGAAAACACACAATCAAAAAAACAAAACAAACAAACAAACAAACAAACAGAAGTTAAGAAGAGTGCCTGAGAAAGGAAGAGAGCCAGAAAGTGAAGGAAAAGGAGAGACATGAAATTAGGGCTACTAATAATCAGTCAAGAGAGGCCTTATCTCTTAGTGCATTTATAATATATACTCACACGTTCAACACGATGAAATATTAACTGATATTGACAACTTTGAACCACTGGGTAGAAAGATCCTCTGTCATATAGAAAGATTCCAGACAGGATCAAAGTAAAGCTGAATAAGAAGGAGGAGGAGGAAAAGTTGAAAAGAAGATCTCTAAATAAATAAAACAAGTAGCATCTATTCTGCCTGCAAAATGAGGATGGATGAAGATTAATAGTCTGCAGATATTCTGCCCATGTTTTTCCGGAGACCGTTTTGCTTTACTTATTTTGGCTGCCACAAAGAAGTAAGGCTCAGACACACACAGATATAGGAAGCATCTGCTTTCGGAAAGAAATCTGTACTCACATTAGAGAATCATGTTATCTACATATATTTGATGTACAAAATTGCAAGGTAATTATGTAGCTTGATGTTAATTTATACCTTTTATATGACATGGACTATAGTTTTGTGCTTTCCTTGATTCTTTTGGGCAACATCTTTTCTCAATTAAACGCAATCTCAGTTATTTACACATTGCAGATGTCTGATATGGGTACTGTGACCATAAAGTCATCAAAAGGGCATCGTTAGCAGACTCTAAGATGATTACTCTGCCAAAGTGGGCAATTAGTTAAAAATGGATAATATCCTAAGTCTATAGAATGATTATCACCCAGATCCTGCAGAATATAGATGACTGGAAAAACAAGGCCTAAAACTATGTAGGGAAAAAGTACATCTTGCAAAAAGCTGATTCCAGTATCATCTTAGTCTAAATAAGAATAAAAATATACCAGAAAAAATAATGACTTTGAAGAGTTTCATAATGAAGGCCTGTCAACCACCAAATAGTTTTTGTTTATTATTTTAAGCCCCATTTTAGATATAATCCTGAATAAAATTTTCAGTTATAAAAATAAATCATGTGCATATTGCATATATGAATTGAATGTATTTTGTTTAATTATTTAAAATATGTCAAGTAGAAATTACTATCTTTAATATTTTGAGGTAAGAAAATTGAAATTGATGAAGAGTTATCTAAATGTTTTAGCAAAGAGTGGAGGAGTTATAATTCAACCTAAGTTTTTCTAAGCCCATACACTGATTATGTTGAACACAACAAAGTTGAATTCCTACCATGGGCAAAGTACAATAGTGTGCATAGATTTCAGCAATCAATTAACTAAAGTAATTTAATTGTAAGTTTGATGAATACCACACAAAAAAAGACAAGACCAAATCAAACGTATTGTATTAAGGGACCCACTTTAGCTGGTTAAGGTTCAGAAGAAAGGCTTCCTTGATAAAGTAACTTAAAGTGGAAATCATGTGACCAATTACTTAATAGAAGGATGAGTACCTGTTGAAGAGGAAGATATAGTATAGAGCCAGACCTTGAAGCAGACATGAATGTGGCATATGTGAAGAATGAAAGACAGCTCATGTCAGAGTAACAAAGAAAGAAGTAATGATCACTGCCAGCTAAGACAGGAGATGTGGGCAGAGCCAAATAATGTTGTCTCTTATACTAAGAGCAGTGGACAGCCATTGAACAGGTTTCCTCAAGGTAGTGACAAAGTAATAAGATCAGATTTAGGTACAAAACAGAGAATGAACTGTAGTAGAATAAAAATCGATAGAGACTCAATAAAAAAATGGCAGATAATCTAAACAGACACCTAATCAAAGAAGATTATTGATGACACATAGCATGTGAAAATATGTTCCATATTGTAAGACATTAGGAAATTGCAAATCAAAACTACAATGAGGTGCTACTAACCACCTATTAGAATGACCAAAATCCAAAACACTGGAAACACTAAATGTTAGCCAGGATGTGAAAAAACAGGAATTCTCATTTCTTGCTGGTGGGAATGCAAAATGATACAGCTGTTTTGCAAGATAGTTTGGCAATTTCTTACAAAGCTAAGCATACCCTTCTCATAAGATTCAGTAACCACACTCCTTAGTATTTATTCCAGAAAATTGAAAACTTATGTCTGCAAAAATGCTTGCATATAGAAGTTTACAGCAGTCTTATATATAATCATCCAAACTTGAAAACAACGAAGATGTCCTTCAGTAGGTGAACAGATAAGTACATTGTGAATAGAATATTATTCAATGCCCAAAAGAAATGAGCTACCAAGCCTTGGAAAGACCTGGAGGAACCTTAAGTGCATATGGATTTGATACATTGTTCACGGCTCATGTGCTCCAATATTTGAGTAGAGTTGTGACAGAGACTGTCTGGTTTGGAAAACCACACTATTTAGTACCTGACTCTTTAGAGAAAATTTTACTGACCAAAATATGGGTTCTGAACTCAATTTACCTGGGTTTTAATTATGCTCCTTCACTTACTAGACAGGTAATCTGGAACAAAATTATTTGACCTTTCTATTTTTTACTCATCTAAAAGTGGGTATAATAACACCTACTTCATAGAGTTACTTTTAAAAATAAATTTAAAAAATGTTTGCAAATTACATATTATAAATGGTCAAAAATATCCTTGAATACAGATGTATTATCATAGTATTTTATTTTTCAAATCATAATAGAAAACTACATTTGAATGATAGAATTAGGAATTATGTAAAATATTTAACATAATGCCTGGTACATGGTAAGATTTTAGAAAGTGTTAGCCTTCTTTTTTATTTCAAAATTATAAATATACCAAAATATAAATAATTTCATGTAACAATCAAATATTGATCAATGTAAATTTTTGAACCCTTTTCAATCTGTTATATATTCAGCTTAAATCACCTCTGAGCACATTAACTTATATTATGTTTATTATCTGGTTTAAAAGTGACAAATATATTTGCATAAAAGCTCTAGGTTACTTTGGTACAACTCTGGATAATAATGTTATTTTTTCCTTTTTAAAAACAGTATAGAGTTTCCTCCAAAAATTAAAAATGGGACTCCTATTTGACCCAGTATTCCCACTTTTAGGAATATGTTCCAAGAAAGCAAAAACACCAGTCATATCATAAAGGATATATGTACTCCCATGTTCATAGCAGCACAATTTACAATAGATAAGATTTGGAAATAGCCTAAGTGCCCATCAGCAGATGAGTGGATTAAAAAACTGTGGTACATCTACACAATGGAAAACTATGCTGCTGTAAAAAGAAAGGATTTCCTACCATTTTCAACAGCATAGATGGACATGGAGAACATTATGCTAAGCAAAATAAGCCAGTCAGAGAAAGATAAATATCACATGATCTCACTTATTTGTGGAATGTAAAGAACATAAACTAATGAATAAAAATAGAGCCAGAGTCATAGAAGAAGTGAATAGACCATCTAACCTAAGAGGGAAGTCAGGGAAGGCAGGGAAGGTAAGAGATCAACCAAAGGACTTACTTTCATGTGTATGAGCACAACAAATGGACACAGAGAGTAGGGGGGTAAGGGCATCTCCTGTTGGGGGCGGGGAGCAGTTGGGGAGAGGTCAATGGGGGAAAATATATTACTTATGTAATACTTTAAACAATAAAGAGTCCTAACTAATAAAAGAGTAATATGCAAATTGACTGTACCTCCTCTACACCTACAAGCCATGCCCACCAGCCACACCCACCAGCCAATTAGGAGCAGCCAACCAAAATGGCTGCTGGCCAGAGAGAGCAAGAGGGAGGCTCAGTTTCCCGGCAATACAGGAAACCAAGCTTTCTGCCTGCCCTTGCAGGCCTAGGCCTCCACTCAATGCTACAAAGTTTCAATTATCCTATCTAATAAAAGAGTAATATGGGAATTAACCATCACTCTGCTACAAAAATGGTGGAGCCCAGTCCTCTTAGCCCCACCAGAGTCTCCCAGTCTGCCCAGCAGAGGCAGCCCGTGTTGTCCGGTTGGGAGGCACCAGCACCCAGCTTGATTCCTGGCCAGCAGCAGCTGCCTGGGCTGTGGTCTCAGGCCTGCAGGGCCGCGCACCTATGCCACACAATCTTTTGGCCAGTGGCGACAGCCTGGGCTGGGGCCGCATACCCAATAGCATGATCATCTGGCCAGGGGCAGCAGCTTGAGCTGGAGTCTCATGCGGGCAGGGCTGCACACCCCTGCAGCATGATCCTTGGCCTGGCTGAGGTCACAGCCTGGCCAGGATGCACACCTCCACAGTGGTGATTTCTGGCCAGGCTGAGATGGCAGCCCGGGCCTGGGTCTGTCTCATCCTGGCTGGAGTGGAGTGTGCACCCCTCTGTGGCGGCACAATCTCTGGCCAGGCTGAGATGGAGCCTGGGCTGGGGTCTCAGCCTGGTCAGGCTGAGGTTGCAACCCGAGCTGGGTCTCAGCCTGGCTGGGGTGAGCACCTCTGCAGAGTGATCTCTGACCAGGCTGAGATGGAGCCTGGCCTGGGTCCTCAGCCTGGCCAGGCTGAGGCTGCAACCCGAGCTGGGTCTCAGCCTGGCTGAGGTGTGATACCTTTCCAGTGGTGGCAGCCTGCGGTCTCAACCACTGAGTCACAACAATCAGGCAGATATGGAGGAATCTTAAATGTTCCTTTTTAAAAAATATATATTTTATTAATTTTTTACAGAGAGGAAGGGAAAGGGATAGATAGCTAGAAACATCTATGAGAGAGAAACATTGATCAGGTGCCTCCTGCATACTCCTCACTGGGTGTGTGCTCCCAATCAAGGTATATGCCCTCTACCGAAATTGAACCTGGGACCCTTGAGTCTGCAGGCTGACACTCCATCCACTGAGCCAAACAGTTAGGGCTGTCCAATATGCTAAAGAAAAACCCCTATCTAATAAATAGGGAATATGCAGGGGAGAGCATTTGAGGGTGACCGGGTTGTCAAGGGAGGGCAGTTAGGGATAATCGGGCTGGCAGGGGAGCAGTTAGGCATCATCAGGCTGGTAGGGGAATGGTTAGGGGATGATCAGGCTGGCAGGCAGAAGCTGTTAGGGGCAATGAGGCAGGCAGGTGAGCAGTTGGGAGCCAGCAGTCCTAGATTGTGAAAGGAACAGGCAGTCGAACATCCCCTGAGGGGTCCCAGATTGGAGAGGGTGCCAGTTGGGCTGAGGGAACACCTCCTCTAGTGCATGAATTTTGTGCACCAGGCCTCTAGTTCTCAAGTTTATATATAGTTGATAGTATTATAGATATCTCCTATCCCCCTTTTATAACCTTTCCTCCCAGCCCCTACCCACCCCCAGGTCTTCTCTACCCTATTGCCTGTGTCCATGGCTATGCGTATAAGTATATACATTCTTTGGTTTATCTCTTGTGGTCCCCCCGCCAGTCCCCACATTGAGGCATGTCAGTGTGTTCCATGTTTTGGGCCTTAAATAAAAAAAGAATATTTTTTTCTTTTGAGGCTTCTTTTGGAAGAAGGTTTGTTATTTTCAAGTCTGTAAATCTTACACCAGGAGGAAAACTATCAGCTAATGATACAGTATACTGAAGTTTTGGATTCTGTAAATGATATGAAACCTATTTCACTCAAACAACTCAGTACTGAGTTATGCTTTAGTTAAGTCTAGACGCTCCCTTATTCCAAACAGCTGAAGACCATTGACAGCTCAGTCCCATCCCAATCCTAAAATCCTTTAAATCTTGACATTATTAAAGAATATTAGGATGGTAGAAATTATCCATGAGCCTAATATGCAAAGAGTTGTCTAACACCAAGGCCAGCCACCCTTGGAAATAAGATACACTTCTTCTAGTGAAACCTTTCAATGCTTTTTCTACTGCCTTTGCTCACACATGTCCTTTTTTATAAACTGATAAATTTATTATGGCTAAATCTTATTTATTTTTCAAGATCATCACATCTGGGAAGCATTTCTTGATTAATCTCACATTTTTTCTTCATAAGAATCATATGATTTTATAGAATCATTTCTAACTTGTTTTAGAATATATAAAATATAATATACAGAATGCATATAATGCATATTACATATACATATGTAGAAATATATACAGAAATAAATGTATGTATGAATATACCTATATAATCTGTGTGTGTGTGTGTGTGTGTGTGTGTGTGTGTGTGTGTGTACTCCAAGAGTTCTATCTTGAAGAGAAGTGAGAGAGCCTGACCTCTAACACCTAAAATTGGTTTTGATCCAGATTCAAACAGTTTAGCCTCTGGAAGCCCATAATCCCTCTGTCAAATATGGGCTTACTCTCAGGAGGCCAAATCTTCATCAGGTTCTCTCTTCTTGGTCATAATTCTTTTTGGTCTGCTGTTGCAAATTTTGTGGTATGCCATTGCTGATTCTGAACTCAGCTTTTGGTCACTTTCCAACCACATTCAATCCCTCTGTGTGTTTGTGAATTACGTATTGGATGACCCTGAGAGAGTCATGAAGAGAGTTCATGTTGAGCAGCACTCAGCCTCCTACAGTTTCAATGTATCCGTTAGCAATGTCTTCCTTCCATTTCTACCCCATCCCCCTTGCTCTTTCTCCCAGATTGTCCCAGGAAATCTACATTCTTATTCTCCTAAAGCAACTTGTCTGTTTCACTCTAGTTTTTGTGAAACTCGTAGTTTAATGTCCAAGGATTCAGCAAAACAAAGTGCCCTTCATGGAAAGAGGCAAGCTCCCACTTTAGAATGCAGTCTTCGATTCAGAGGGAAATGCTTCCTGCTCCCCACACCATTCTTCATGCTATATAAATATTCACTTTCAGATTTAAGGGATCTGCATGCTCTTCACCAGCAAAAAAACAGCTCATCTGAAACGATAGCTGTCAATCCCCAAGTGTTTGCTGATAGACTTTGATTGGCAAAAATAAATGAATAAACTAATAAACAAATAGTAAATTTCTTAAGACCAGGGAACAGCTGTGTATTCATTATCTTAAAACACTGCTCGGTTCACAGAAGCTACTTTATAAGCATTTGATGTGACTGAATATCAAACTTAAATTTGGGAGACTTTATTATTTGTATTTCTAGACACATTTTTGCATATTTTGCAAATGTTTATAGGTTAAATTAACTGTAAATGTCTCTGCACACTGTGGGATTTCACTGAGCTTCTTAGTTATCATAGTGAGTGATCATTTATTTAGTTCTTTATGTTAAAAAGGATTTAAACAGAGTAACACCCTGCTGTCCTAAACATTTCAAATATGTGCCTTGTGCTTTGGATTGTTTGCAATCTGTAATAATCCAATCTTAGATAAGTGTCATTTAATAAAAAAGATAATCACACTATTACTGGTTATATTAATGTTGCCTGAGTTAGAGGAAGAGATGAATTACTATATAGAAAAAGAAGATAATACATAAGACCCAAGTGGATGGAAGACAAAGATAAAATGACCCCAGGTTTAAGTTCTTAAAAATGACATTTTAAAGTATGAGTTTGGTTATCTATAGAATCACTATACTTAACTAGAAGTTTATTTTTTAAAACTGTCTTTATTTGATGTCAATAAAACAATGATTTAAATAGCATTCCTATTAAATTAAGGCAAATTGTAGACAGAGTGGGTTTTAAAATATGCAGCATTATTAGTTATCAAAGAGTTACATGAAGTGCTTTGCTGATGTGTGGTCAGGGGCCGATGGTGGGAGAGTGTAGAAGGACTAATGTTGATTGACACTGTAGTGAAGTCCCATTCTTATCAAGTATGCATGTCACTTCTGTTCAGAAATGTTGGAACTCATCGTAGCATGTGTCAGTCTTTCCACACAAAACAAATGCAGTTTAGCCAGGTAGGTTTTGTATCTCTCCTCTAAGGAAACTCATCTCAAAGGAAAGGGGAAAGGAACTGAGGATGGAAGTGAGACCAAGGTGTATAAACAATCTTCATTTTCTATCTCATGGCCCCTATGAATCGTCCTGACATTCCAGAATCTGTCCTTTATTCCAGACACTGGACTCCAGACTACTATTCATTTTCTCCTTGACACTTCAGCACAAATGTTTGAGATGGGTATTATTAGTATTCTTCCCCTTATATAATGACACTGCCATCTGAGAAGTTCTTTGCCCCAGATCATGTGACTAGAAAGTAGCCTAGTAAGGTTTCAAAGCCAGGCTTAATGGTTGCTGGAGTCAGGTATGAATGGTGTATAGGCATTAAAACAGGTGGCTCATTGTTCGTAGCAGATTCAGGAAACAAACAACAAAAGGACAGTACGAGTAGACTATGCCTGAAAGGAGGGAGGGACTAGGTAATGGAATTTTAAAGAATGATCACTCTATTCAAGAAAGCACATTATTTCTTGATAACATTTCAATTAGTCCTTACAACAATGCTATGAGTCCTTACAACAGCAATTGTATAATCATAAATTTACTGCCGAAAAAATAATACATCCAGCAGAAGTCAAATAATTGCAAAAATACAAAATTTTTCACCTATACAGCAAGGATTCAGTCCAGAACAGCAAAACCCATGACATCATGCATCACATTGGGGACATTTATGATTATCATTAAAGGCAAAACCACATAAGTAATGTATATACAGACTCTACTAAAAGTAATTGAAATGGTGACCATGCCCAAGATGTTTTTGTTTGAGAGTTTGATGTTTTAGCAGAGAGTAAGATGATAAACAAAAAGACAATATTGTTATTGCTCTGAAGAAATTAATTTAATGTGTGTGTGTGTATGCAGATGCAAATATGTAAAAGAATATAACTGAAAATCTATTTAAATAAAAATATAAATAATAAAAAAGACTGGCTAAATGTATGAAAGAGGGTGTTCCAAGTGAAAAAAAAAATTGGCCAGCAATTTTCATTGACATCATGAGAGAAGATTGTCAAAGACACTGGTATTGCTGCAGAGAAGTGAATGTATTGGGCATTTAGTGACTCCTAGCTTAAAATATAAATATCAAAATAAGAGAAAGAAAGAAAACATAAGCAATTTCAGGATATCTTAAATGACATGCCAAAGCATTTATAATTGAGCTTCTAGACAATATATTGGTGCAGTTAGACAGGCATGAGCAGAGTAGGGCATTGGGTGAAGTGCAGAGGGTTATGAGAGTGGAAAACTCTGGGTGCTTAGCAACAGGCAAAATTCCAAGCCCTTGCATGACCACTCCCTTAATCAATATGGATCTAGGCTTCAGCTGTTTTAGTTCCTGGCTCAGAGAAACAGCAAAATCTGACTGAGTGAAGCCATAGCTGATATTAGGACCAGATGCATTGATTAATAATCTCATGGGATAACTAGTCAGTGGAGACCACCAGGGAGGCACAGCTAGACAGTTGATGAATGTTCTACTGAAATTGTTTCCTGAGGTCTCCAGATAAAAGCTCTTGGTACAGGGACCTAGTGTGACTCTTTCCATGGGGCACACCTGAGCCTTTTCCCACCCTCTTCTTTGCCTGGGATACTCGCTCTGTCTCAACCCCCGAGCTCACTGGATCTTTCCCTCTATTTTCCCCCTTATGGTACATTTTCTTTATCTCTCTCTGTTCATTGTTCCAAAGGACCTTCTTTTAGATCTGTAACTCATTTCCTGAGCCTATTTACTCTATGTCTCACTTGTTCTGCTTCTGTGACTTTCTAAGTAAACTTTCTCTTATCATTTGAGTCTTAGCACTGAATTCTTTCTTAGCCAGAACTCCAGTACTAAGATTGCTGACTTGAGGTCTAACACCTGCACCATTTTTATGTCACTAGCATTGGCACAGATATTTTTACTGACTCTTTAAAATATTGTTTAAGTCTGGGGAGGACAAGGACCCTGCAGTTTTCCTTGTAAATTCTGTTCCTTTTGTCCCAGTGAATAATATACTCACTAAATTAAAAGTGAACTTAAAATCATAAGTAAAGGATAATGATTAATAGGCATTAGAGCTGTCTGGAGGAAATATTGAGTGGATTCCTTCAGGTTTGGTGCTAATAATCTGTAAGTGGGTGCATATAGTGTGTTAATAAAATCTTGATAGCATTAATTTGGGAGAAGCTGGAACTTAATTCAAATACAAAACATATCTGTTATAGAAATGAGTATGAGGAAGTTGGGAACATGAAGGAAATAATAAAATGACATTCAGTGATACTAAATTCTAACTAGCATATCATAAGACAGATTTGAAAATAACCAAAGTAGAAGATATTAATGAAAGAATAACTCAAACTGTCTTAAAAGCCAAGAGTATAAGATGAATTATCTATAAGACATATGAGCATCTTTGTTTCTTTATGACCATGTTGCGAAACTTATTCTGTAAAAAATAAGTATTTTGGGTGTGCACGAAGGACTATTGTTTGTGTTAGAAACTACTGAAAGCATTGTGAATGTCACAGAAAAGGGGGACATCAAATTTATCTTCTATCGTCTTATGGTACAAATGTATGCATAAATCCATTCCAGGCAGGTAGAGTGAGCACACTAGTTTTCAGAACAATCTCTTGTGCTCAAAGAGAGAATTATAGTCTGCTAGAAAAGTAAAGCATCATAAATATAACTGCATATCCATATTATGATAAATCAAGGCCTAAAATAGAAAGAAAAATAGCTAGGTTCATTTATGCAGAAGAAGGAAGCAGAATGGACTACTTCTCAAAAAGTCCTTAAGAACAAAAAATGTATCATGCTGAATTCCAAAAGAAAGAATTTCTTTTTTAATTTCATGGGGTTTTTTTTGTGTGTGTTTTTATGTTGTCGTTGTTTGTTTGTTTCTGCTTTTTTCTCACACATGTAATAATAACAGTAAATATTACTGAAAAGCCTCTTTTATACTTAAATAAATGTTATTTTATTAACAATCGCATTGTTCCAAAATCTTGAGTTACTATAGTAATTAAGAATGTAAGTTCTGAAGCCAAATCTGAGCTCAAATCCTGACTCAACCATGACTTAATTGTGTGATCTTGGCCATGTAATCAAATATTTGCTGCTCAATGTTCTTATCTGTACACTAATATGACTATCTACCTCAGAAACTTTTGATATTCAATTACAAAATTAATATAAAGCTATTAGCATAATTTCTGGAACAATGTAGATGCTCAGTAATATTTATATAGATTGTGTCTGATAAACCTAAAATCATCAGATGTTATGGTTCAAAGAGTTTTTAGTGATCTCAATCTCCCTTGGTTATAGATAAAGAATCTGAAAATAGAGATGCCATTACTTTCTTAAGTTTATGGGTATACTTGGTAAAAAAAATAATGATTTCTTATTCAAGGGGATCATACAGCTCTACTATGATACATGTTCAGTGATATTTATGAGAAATTTCTTAAAAATTATAAAATGTGTGAATTTTATTTTTTTTTCATGGATTCCACTGGTCTTCTCTTTTGTTCCATCACCCAGAAAAAGAACTCTACAGAACATCAAATGTCCTATGAAAGGCTCAGTTAAGGCATCAACTCAGGTGCTCACTCTACCTGCCTGGAATGGATTTATGCATACATTTGTTTCTGCTTTTTTCTCACACATGTAATAATAACAATAAATATTACTGAAAAGCCTCTTTTATACTTAAATAAATGTTATTTTATTAACAATCGCATTGTTCCAAAATCTTAAGTTACTATAGTAATTAAGAATGTAAGTTCTGAAGCCAAATCTGAGCTCAAATCCTGACTCAACCATGACTGAATTGTGTGATCTGGGAGGCACACATTTATAATTTTGAGCTCTTCTGCTACTGTTGTTCCCTAGATCACGCAATTTCAGCCCCAGTGCCACCTCACTGTTCTTTGAACAGCCCCAAAGCATTCCTCCCAAAGGAACTTTGCTATTTCCTCTGTGTGGCATTCTCTATCTTACTTCCTGCTTTATTTTTTCCCCATAGTATTTGTTAGTATACAAGATAGATTAGTGGCCATAATAATATTTCTCATCCTTGTATGCATGTTCATTTTCAAAGATACTTTGACATTTATTTTCTGACCAAAATAAGGAGTGTATTTATTCACTCCTTGAATCTAGGCTCCCCTTATGACTTTTCTAACCAAAAAAAAGAAAAAGAAAAGAAAAGGTGTACAGATAATCTCATAAGACTACAATGCTGAGCCTCAAAGGACTTCTTAGCTTTTTCTCTCCTACAACACTGCCCTGTGATTACCAGGTGATGAAGACTACTTTAAGTTACTGGAGGATGAGTCTCATTGAATGCAAGCAAATTTTCTAAATAAGACCCCTAGACTAGTGATTGGCAAACTGTGGCTCATGAGCTGCAATTTCAGCTCTGTTGACTAATGGGCTTGCAGACCACTGACCTAGACTCTCGATTCCAAAAATTACAGGCTGTAATTCCTTGTGATTAAGCCCCCATCCCAGTGGTCTGGGGATCACTGCCTTAGAGTCTAGGGCCTAGACCATACAAGACTAAGGCTATCTCTGACCATTCAACCTCAATCAAATCACCAGATGACTGCAGCAGCAGGCATGGCCAAAGGGAAGATTAGCAGAAGAACTATCTCATTGAGTTCATTCAAATGCCTGACCCGCAGAATCATAACTAAATAAAAAGCTCGCTGTTTGAAACAACCTAGTTTATAGTGATTTTTATGCAAAAGCATTATCTAATGATATCATTATCTAGATTACTATATCTTTTATAGTCACACATTATTATATCTCTTATCTCCAAATAGTATGTAAAGTGTCATGAGAACAGAATTTCTGTTGTTTGTTTTTTAATCTGTTTATGTTTCTTTGAATAACTGCGATATTATCAGATCCTAGAATAGTTCCTGGAGTGTAGTATCTGCAAAAAATATGGATTAAATTAGTAAATGTTTCTTGGTAAGCACACAACTTATTGTTAAGAGAAGAAATGGCTGGCCGCAACAGAAAGTATTTAGTAATCTATGAATGTTACTTCTGTGATGAATACTAGTTAGGAGCATAATGGAGCACTCAGGGAACTCGTGTTGAAGTTACAGTTTTATATTTGCTCAAAATCTCCAGTGGTAAAATACCTATTTAAGTAATTTCAGGATAATTTTCTTTTTAATTCAGACTCATCTGGAATGTGGTTTATAGGATGATAACAAATTTATCCTATATTGTCTGAATAGCTATATTAAAGGAATTTTAAATTCAATTAATAATCCAAGAAACTATGCATCTTTAGTCCATCACTGAGGTGGATCATCAGTTTCAATGCACAAATCCATGGCTATTTGAATTGAATAGGATGAATTAGTATTCACCAGTTACATTATCATTGATTAGAGGTTTACACTTTGGTAGTTCCTAGAGAAAAACAAGTAATTAGTCAACTTTCTAGGAATTTCCAAATGTATTGTTTCTTACACCTACAGATAAAAACATGTGATGTTTGAAAAAGTGTCTGCTTTTATTAATAGGTCTACTTTTGTGAATTTGGATATGTTTACCTCAAATAGGTGAAATCTTACTTTACTGAATTTTAGCTGCACTTAAGTATTCATATAAACATGTTTACTCAGTTCCATTTAGATTACAGATAGCATTAGAGCTATAACTCAAGTAATTGAAAGGCTGATAGTGATGTTATAATGGCAACCTCAAGGCATGCATATTTCTGTTAGTATCTTGTTATTTTTATCATTCTACTTCCTGTTTCATTTAGTTCTGAAATTACATGTTGAAACTGTATTCCCTATAGAACATAATTTTTCCTTCCTTTTTATTTTATAGAAGCTTACAACTGAGATTGAGCATTCAGGTCATTTAAATTATTCTTTTATTTCTCTAACTAGACTTTGGCAAATCATGTATTTGCAATTAGTACCAAAGAACAATTTTCCCTTAAAGAGAATGTTTCCCCAGGCTCAGAAATGTTTATACAGTATTTGTATTATGGGATCTGCAAAGAAGAAAAGAAAATTTTCAATCTGGTAAACAGTCTATGTCTCCAGGAAACATTGGGATATAAGTAGGAACAATGAGCATTTAATGTGTCCAAGCATAGGCTAGATTTTGAGAGAAAATGAGCATTATAAACTCAAATTATTAATAATTACTCAAGAGAGATAGTGAAATACTCATCAGGCAAATTTTAAAAGCATTGAACAAATGAAAAAAATTAACTTTGACACAAAGATACATTATAACACAATATCATTGTTTTTTCCTCTCTGATACTTTTTAAAAAATCCTCACCCAAGGACATGCTTAGAGGGAGGAAGGGAGAAAGAGGGAAAGAGAAACATCAACCAGGAATAGAACTAGCAAATTTTTGGAGCATAGTTGATTGAACCACTCCAGCCAGGCACCTTTCTGATTCTTTTGATCCCTATGAAAAGCAGGGAAGAAAGAAGTAGAAATTAAAAATTTATCAAAATGCTTATTACAGTGATGTCTATATATTCATTAATAAAGTCAGGCCACCTTTAAGAAATGTTTTCTTGCTTATGTTTTAGAATAAACAAATTCTAAAAAGTTAATCAGAGCTTATTTGGCCAAAAGGCCATTTTGGTATCATTAACACATTCTCCTAACTTATCTACACTAATAAAAGAGAAATTTGTAAATTGACCATCACTTCATGACACCCACCAGCCAATCAGGAGTGAGTATGCAAATTAGATGAAAAAAGATGGTGGAAACTATGGGGCCAGCCAGAGCACAGGGCAGCTTGGGTTGCCCCTGGTGACAGAGGAAGCCAAGCTTCCTGGAAGCTCTGGCTGGTCACTGAAGGAGGGTTCTGTGGGTGGAGGCTAAGAAGCTGGCCTGAGAATGCAAGAGGCTTGGGTCACCTGGGCTGGCCACCAAGAGAAGGGCCTGCAAATGGCCCTTAACCCCTCACCCAGGCTGGCCACACCACCATCAGGGTGAGGGTCTCCGTTGGGGGACATGGCCAAACTGAAAATGGTCCTCAGCCCCTCATCCAGACTGACCAAACTCCCCAGCAGGAACCCCTACCCAGTGACAGTGTGGCCAGCCTGCAAACTACCACAGGCCCCTTGCCCAGGTCACCCTGATCCAGGACACCCTTCAGGGCAAACCAGCTGACCCCCACCCATTCACCAGGCCTCTATCTATACTAATAAAAGGGTAATATGCTAATTAGACTGGGATACCTCCCAGACATTCTTCTGGACAAAGTCATGGTCGCAGGGTTGAGGTAGAGATAGTTAGGAGCCAAGAAGGGAGGCAGTTGTGGGTGATCAGGCCAGAATAGGATGGCAGTTTTGGGTGATCAGGCCAATGGGGACAGGGGGACTTGGGGGTGATCAGGCTGGTGGGGGAAAGTTAGAGGTGAGCAGGCTGCCAGGCAGAGTTGTTAGGGGCAATCAGACAAGCAGGTAGATGAATGGTTAGGAACCAGCAGTCCCAGATTGTAAGAAGGATATCCCTTGAGGTGTCTCTAATTGAAGAAAGTGCAGGCTGGCCTGAGGAACACTCCTCTCCCCCAGTGCACAAATTTTGTGCAATGGGCCACTAGTAAAAACATAATATACTAGTCAATGACAAGCACAACGCAAGGCAAAAATAGATCAGACACTACTAGTAGATGGCAAGGAGTGACACAGACATACACAGCTATTAAAAAAAGAAGTTAAAATGCAATCAGAAAAATGGACTTCCTGGGGACTGAAGAAGCAAAACCAAGTATTCTAGAGAGATACTATGTGGTTTCCTTCACAAGAAAGAACTTAGATTACTAAGGTCACATACCTGCTGCACACTGCATAGGCAAAACTATTATTCCATGACTTGCCTAGATTAATAAGTGGCACACTGGGCAGGGGTGGACAACTGGGAGAGGTATGGTTGGCTTTGCCAAGCTCATCTTATTATTCACCAACTAGCTTGACTGTAAAGCTGACTCTGGGAGAGCCCAGTTTTGTTCACTCCAGGCCTGCTTTTGGACCAAACAACCTCCTGTTTTTTTGAATTTGTTTTAGTGATGCTCCACTCTCTTCTCCCAGGTAGCTATCAGAGTTGACAGCTGTTAATCCCACTTCAATCTGAATAAATCCCACAAGCTCTGGCAATGAGCAGGTGCATTTCTACTCACGTGGATCAAACCAGAGTCCCCAGAGAATACAGTTTGTGCAAACAGCCTTTATCCCACTTGGCAACTGAAGGGCTTAGCACAAATTGTAGAACCTAAAGCCTACAGTTTAAGATAAGTGGCCTGGAGGGGAGATAAGCACACACTTCTGAGATGCATGTGGTAATTACTCCCAGCAGCCTAACACATTAAACTCTGAATGATGAATTTTAATTTTATTCCAAAAGCCTTTTTAAAGGGAAGGTGTCAGAGCCTAATACTTGCTACTGGACTGAACATAAATGACTGCCTGCCAGTTGGAATCTGTTTGCCAATCATTTGAGATCTAATATATGAAAATGAGTATGTGATTCAAGAGCTGAAAGGAAATGCATTATCCTCTGTATATTATTGAAATCTTACATCACATTAAAAGGGGGAGCTGCGAATGGAACAAGTGGATTTAGACATAAATGACAAGTGTGCCATTCCACCAGATATCCGCTCAGCTATCAGATCTCAGCTCATCTTGCTGTGGGGAAAAATGTGGGTTTCTAAAAGTTTAAGGGTTATATTCAGGATCTAGAAGACCAAGTCCACTTATATTCCCATACAGGAGGAGTAAAATGATCAGCTTGGCGGAAATGACAGGTTGATGGTAGGAAAGGACAACTCAACACTCACTTCTTAGGATGTTTGTTTCTGCACCATCACAGGACCTGTGAACCCAGCCATGGTTTAGCATGCTTTTATTCTGCAGGGCATCAAGCAACAAGGGCCAGCTGAATGTGTACCATAGTGCAGCATATTCTAAGGCAGCTCTATTATTCTTTGGAGGCGCAGGGCTAGGCCCACTCAGTTATACAAAAGCCTTGTTGCTTTTGCACTGGGTAGAAAATTCTCAGCATTTGCTGTGTTTTTTTTTTTAATTCTCTAATCCAGTGTCTTATAAATCATCTTTGAGCCTTGGATATTGTTATGGGTAGAATTGTGTCCCCCAGAAAGATAGGTTGAAATTCTGACCCCTTTACTTGTGCATGAGCCTTTATTTAAAAACTAGAGACCCAGCACATGATTAAATCATGTGCATGTAGGGTCCCCTAGGACTAACCTGCTACCATGGCCATGTCTGCCACCCGGCAAAGCCTTGCACGCTCTGCGGATGCTGCCAGCACCCTGCAACACTCCAGAAGTCCCACCCTCCGCAGGACCCATCGATACACCTCCTGGTGAATCCAGTAGTTGGTCATGACACCATCACAGGCCTTTTATGATATAGATAGGGTCTTTGCAGATGTAATCAAATGAAGAGGAAATCATACCAGATGAGAGTGGGCCCTTTGTCCATTATCAGTTGTGGTCTTATAAGAAGAGGGGAATTTTGAATCATACAGCGACACACAAGGGGAGGATGTCACATGATAGCAGAGGCAGAGACTGATACACCACCGCTACAAGGCAAAGGACACTTGAGTCTTACAGGAACTAGAAGAAACAAGTCCTTCTTTATTTATTTATTTATTTTTTAAAATATATTTTATTCATTTTTCACAGAGAGGAAGGGAGAGGGATAGAAAGTCAGAAACATCCATGAGAGAGAGACATCGATCAGCTGCCTCTTGCACACCCCCTACCAGGGATGCACCCGCAGCCAAGGTACATGCCCTTGCTGGAATCGAACCCGGGACCTTTCAGTCCGCAGTCCGACGCTCTATCTGCTGAGCCAAACCGGTCTCGGCACAAGTCCTTCTTTAGAGCCTTCAGAAGGACCAGGCCCTGTTGACACCTGGATTTCAGACTTCCATCCTCCAAAACTATAACAGAGCACGTTACTGTTGGTGTAAGCCATCCAGCTTATTGTACTTTGTTACAGCAGTTCTAGAAAACAGAAATATTGTCTTTTTTCTAACAACACACATTCAAAACCCTTATACCTCTAACAGGTAAATACAAAGTTGCTCTGCTCAAAGCTGAGAGGAAAAGTCACAAATCACCACCTGAAAGGCTGCAGGTCTGTTATACCCTGGGAGAAATCTGAAGTTCCTCTGGAACGTTTAGCTCTCAAAGGTATGGCTTAACACTTACTGAGCTTTTTACTATAACTAAAAAAAATATTCTTTATTTTCATTTTTTTTCATCACCATTTATTCCCCTACTAGAGGCCTGGTCCCTCAGCCCAGCTGGAAACCCTCTCCAATCTGGGACCCTTTGAGGGATGTTCAACTGCCCTTTTACAGGGATTGGGCCATAAGGATGTGGCCAGCCTGGGTGAGGGGCTGAGGGCTGTTTTCAGGCTGGCCACAGACTCTTCACAGTGGAATGAGGGTCCCACTGGGGTTCCTGGCCAGCCACACCTCCTGGCGACCCAAGCTCCCAGCCCCTCCTTTTTTTTTTCAGTGGCCCCTTGAGCAGAGGCCAGGGCCAACTGGAAGCAGATATCTGGGATTTATTTATGTTCTATAATTGAAACTTTGTAGCCTTGAGCAGAGGCCAGGACCAGCTAGGGTAGGAGGGAAGTTTGCCTTCCTCCATCATCATGGGCAACCCAAGCCTCCTGCTGGCTTCAGCTCCATGGCCACCACTATCTTTGTTGGGTTAATTTGCATACTTGCTCCTGATTGGCTGATGGGTGTAGCAGAGTAATGGTCAATTTGCATATTTCTCTTTTGTTAGTGTAGATATATACTCTTCTCCACTCCCACCCCCACCCTCCCCACCACAATCACCACCTATTGTCTGTGTCCATAAGTTCTTTCTATTTTTAATTTATTTTTTAACTCAAGCCCTCCACCACTCACCACATGCCCTCCACCCCAGTTCCAGAGCTGCCAGCCTGCTCTTACTAATTTATCACATATCATGAATGCTTATCAGAATTAATTGCCATAAATTGAAGATAACTATGTAATGAGCATTGTGAACAAGTATCATGGCATAATTAGCTATCTAGAAGCCCCTTAATTCTGCCCATACCCTAATTGCTATCTCTTATTTTGGCTATTAGTTGTCATGTCCTTTTGACTATTGAAATAATGGGAGTCTCTTAAAGCAATTTTGGAGGGAAGGAGGTTTTTTATAAAAAATAGCCAAGCTGGTGCAGCTCAGTGTTTTGAGTGTTGGCCTGTGAACCAGGAGGTCGTGGTTTCATTCCTGGTCAGGGCACATGCCTGGGTTGCAGGCTCAATTAGCAGCATGGGTGGAGCATGCAAGAGCAGCCAATCAATGATTCTCTCTCCTCATTGATGACTCTCTCTCTCTCTCTTTCCATTCCTTTTTTGAAATCAATAAAAAATTTTTTAAAAATATTGAACTGGATGCTTCTCTCTTGGAAGCACACCTGAGTCTTCCTCCCACTTCTTCTCCCAGATGCATTTATCCTTGCTTTTTTTCTCTCCTAAATTTCAAGGTTCTTCTTTTACTTCTGTAACTGGTTTGCTGAGCCCATAGAGCCCAGCTAGTTCACTGATTACACAGCTCACTTCTCCTAATTCTGTGACCTTCTAAATAAACTGTTTGCTAGTTAAAAAAAAAATCCACTGATTTTTGTCAACTTTTTTAAGTGCCCACAATAATTTTTGTGTTTCTTAGATATGGTGCCATCAGCCAGCCCATAGCAATATAACATTTTAATTTTAAAATATAAAAATATTACCTAAGAAACTTTCATTAATTATCTAATGTAATTATATCATTTTCTCCTCTTCTTTTTATTTATTTATTTATTTTTAAAGTATATTTTATTGATTTTTTTACAGAGAGGGAGGGAAAGGAATAGAAAGTCAGAAACATCGATGAGAGAGAAACATCGATCAGCTGCCTTTTGCACATTCCCTATTGGAGATGTGCCCGCAGCCAAGGTACATCGCCTTGACCGGAATTGAACCTGGGACCTTTCAATCCACAGGCCGATGCTCTATCCACTGAGCCAAACCGGTTTCGGCTCTCCTCTTCTTTTTAAATTTGTCAATCCTTCAATAGGTTGTGTTTGTATATATAATAGAAGTTGCTTTTTAGCTTTCCTTGGGAGTCAGGACATCTTCCAAAACTACTTTCTTGCTCCTTCCAATTTAATATTTTTAAAATACTCTTCATTTGAGGAAGTTATGTGTAAGTTATACTTTTTATCAAATTAACTATACATATTCTGTCTAGATGAAAGCTTAATATGTGTAAACAAACTGGTATGATTACTACTGTCTCTACATCATTTCCCAAAACTTGTGAAGTGATTTCTAAAGCTATCTAGCACTTGAATAATATTCATTTTATGTAAAGTATTGCCCTAAGTGCTTTTACATATTCAAACTACTTAATCTCATAACAATCCCATGAGATAGTATGATTATACTCCCATTTTGCTACTCAGGAGGAAATAGGTCACATAGTATTTGAGTAAATTCTCCAAGGTCAGGGAAAAGCAGAGCTCAGATTAATTCCCAGGCTTTCTAATAACTGGAGTCCATAATCATCTTGTTATACAAGCTTTAACAGAACAGCATTGAGTAAGTTGATAATATTATAGAAATAAAAATAAAGACAAGGAAAATAAACTTTAAAAAATCCAATGACAAAGTGACACATATTTCTGAAGTTCTCAAAAATGTCTCTATTTGAGCCTCTTCACAGTAAACATGCAAATGAAACATACCATTCAACTCCATAGATCTTACACAGACAACTTATAAAATGCAAAGAACTGCAGCTTTTCATAAAGCTTTTCCCAATGTTGAATTTGGAACTTAGTTCTTCAAATTACAAATGTATTTCTGCTTTGAGCCAGTGATACTACTGTAGGAGATCTGTCTAGCAGGTGGACTGCACTATGCAGAAATGATCCATTTGCAAGACTAATCATGGAGGCATTGAGTTTAGTAACATAGGGCTGAATAACACTCCAAGCTCTTGTTAGGAATGAACTAAATAAAGACTTTGCATTCTATATGCAGACATGATAATGACTCCAACATATTCTTAAATGAAATGAATAAAATAATGTCCACATCAGAGTATATAGCATTATATACTTTGTAAAATAAATTGAAGAATTCTATCTCTTTGCACATGGATGGAGATATACTGGAAGGGTAGAGTTTTTAAGTCCCAAAATCTTCTTTCTCTTGCATGACATATTTATAAATATCATTGGTTCTGCTTTCAGAATATGCCACAAATTAGACTATTTCTAACAGCCTGTCACTACCACTGCTCTGGCTCAAACCACTGTAAACTCACATCTGTATAATTATCACAGCCTCTATCCTTGAAATTTCAAACCATTTCAACATGACTTCCACAGTAATCCTCTTAAAATGATTTGTCACTCACCTGCTGGAAACCCTCCCTCCTTATAGTAAAAATCAACACATAATATGACTTACACAGCTTTATAGAATTTGGCTCCAAATGTTTGCTTTTATCTTACTCCCTACTAATCTTCCTCTAGTTCTTTTAGCTGGTCCCATGCTGTGACAAGAATTAGAAATACTCATTAATTTATAAATCAATGCAAGTAATGCAAAATTTCTTGTATGATTAAAATAGTAAACTATTCATTACTAGATGCTTATATTTAAATATGCATTGACATGCGTAAATGGCCAAGTACCAACATAGACAAACACACATGCATACATATACAATACACATACAGAGATATCATCATGCAAACACAGAGTAGTGTTATCTTTTGATTTTTGAGCTGCATACAAGATTCTTTACTAGAAAAGAGATTGAAAACCTGAAAACAATCTTAGAATAAGGCTCAATGGCTACGTAGGGAGGAATTCAGGAAATAATTTACAATAACACAAGAGATCTGTTCAAATTCAGAGGAATATTGCTAAATGTTTTAATTATCTCTCTTTTTCTCTCCCACATTAAAAGAGCTATTGTCAAATGATGTTAACAATTATTTGTCCAAACTTGTTTTTTTTTTCAACTGATTTAATAAGTCCCCCAATTATCCAAGTCCCCGAGCTACTTCAATTGTGTGGTGATAGTGAGGGATAATTTACTACCTTATATCTTCTTACATGTAGAAATAATACTGAAAGAAAATTTTCCTCTGTGAAAAACCATTTTAAGTTCTGAATTTTTCTTTTGAGAAATAACATATTTCTGGGAAAAAAACTCCTGAAAATAATAACTCCTTGACTTAATTTAAGTTACTCACATTTTTCTTTCACTTGTCAATGCTGAAAATAAGCACATGAATAACAGCAATAAATAAATAATAGAATATTCTTGCTAAAGATGTGAACTTTTGACTAAAATTATAAACCATCCCAGATAATATAATTTATTCTGAGATATGTTTAAGTTTAGGGTTGTTTGGTAAAGGTAACTTAAGAATTATTGTAAAAAAGCACTAGACTTAAATTACGTTGGGACTGAAGTGTGGTTCTGGAGCAAGCCAGCTCTAAGATCTTCCCAGAACAATTGATAAATCTTCACTCTAACAGTCCACCACTGCAATGATTCAGAGACCCCAGTGCTATTTCTTTCTGATCTCTATGCCTCCAAGTTCTACTCTTAAAAATAACATTCTGCCTCAGATCATCTTTTTAAGTTGAATCTCTCAGGTTGTGGGTTGTTGCCCATTACTCATTCCTCTAACCAACTACTGCCAGGCAAGCAAGATGATAGGAACCATTGTCTAAACTGTGGAATGAGCAAATTTTCTGAAAAGGGATCATAAAAGAGAAAAATACCCAAAAACTTATTTAACAACACATTACAACCCAATATGTCTCATATAGGTGTCCTACTGACTACAAGAGTGCCAAGAAACTAAGTGATCAAAAAAATTTGTAGAATAAAAAAAATAGATCCATGTATGCCCAAGCTGGTGTGTCTCAGTGGATAGAGCATTGGCCTGTGGACTGAAGGGTCCCAGGTTTGATTCCGATCAAGGGCATGTACCTTGGTTGTGGACACAACCCCAGTAAGGGGTGTGCTGGAAGCAGCTGATAGATGTTTCTCTCCCACTGATGTTTTTAACTCCCCCTCTCCCTTCCACTCTGTAAAAAATCAATAAAATATATTTTTAAAAATAGATCCATGTATGCTAGGCATATATGTCCATATTCTTATAATATCTGTCCAAAGTTGTTAATGCCCAACATAATTCAATGCTTGCAGGCACAACTCCAATGTGATTGCTTCTTCCACAATGCAATGTAATAGTCACTTCTAGTTTCTGAACCCATAGACAGTGCCTTTAGTACTATTTCATAATGTTGTTCCTAAAGTCATTGTCAATCACTAAGATTTTTCTTTTATTTGTTATCCTCTAGTTCCAGGGTTAGCAAACTCCATCCAGTGGGCCAAATACTTCCCACTGCTTATTTTTAAAAACAAATTGTTATTGGAACACAGCTATATTTATTTGTTCACATATTTTATGGGTGCTTTCAAAATAGTATTGTTGACAGAAAGATTATGATCCACAAGCATAATATGTTTATTTTTGATTCTTTACAGAAAAAAAATATTCCGACCACTTCTCTTGTTCATTTGTTCAATGTATTTAACAAATATTTAGAGGGCACCTAGTACAAGTTCAACATTGGGGATTGTTGAACCTGAGCATGTGCCCGACTGAGATCAGCCAAGGGCCAGAGATGTAAAAGTAAAAAAAAGTCCCTGGTGATTTACAAGTTATGATGAGAAAACAATAAAAAAATATATATTTTGAGAAAGATTTGGGTGTTATGATTGAAAAGTGACACATGATAAAGCAGCTGGTAGGCTTGGTGGCTGGGGTTCTGGTTGTTGCTCTTTTAGCTGTGTAAGACTATTCATTAAAAACTCATCCAATAGAGTTGTATTTGAGTAAATTTAAAAGAAATAAAGAAGAGATCAATCTGAATATCTGCAAAAAAGTATGTTTTAGGGGAGGTAAAAATAAATTTTATCTTTAACAACAGAACTACAAAATACATGAAGCAAACTGAAGAGAATTAAAGGAAGAAATGGGCAACTCAAGATAATAATTGGAGATCAAACTATTAGGTAGGACTGTGTGGAAGATGAAACAGAAGACTTGAACAGGTCATTAAACATAATGGATATCTTTAGGCCTCTCCACCCAACTGCAGAAAAATACACATTGTTTCCAAGCAACATTGGGAACGCATGGAACATTCTCAAGTATAGATTCCTGCTAGTCCATAAAACAAGTCTCAGTGAATTTAAAAGTGATGAACTGATACAAAGTATATTCTCTGGGTGGTGGTGAAGAGAGGAAAAAATAAAAATAAAATAAAACATATGGAATTAAACTAGAAATTAATAACTGAAGAATTTTTATAAAATTCATGAATATGTGGAAATGGAACTACACATTACTAAATAACCAGTGGGTCAAAGATCAAATAAAAAAAAAGAAATTAAAAATTACTTTAAGATGAATAAAGACAAAATTACAACAGTCAAACTCTACAAGAAGCAGCTAAAGCAGTTTTTAGATGGAAATTTACAGCTTTAAGCACCTAAATTTAGAAAAAAAAGATCTCAAATCAATAACCTCACTACTGAAAAAAAGGGGAGAGGAGTGAAAAATCAAATTAAACCCAAAGCAATCAGAAAGAACAAAGTGACAAAAACTAGAAGGGAACTAAATAAAAAAGTGATTGAAAAATAATGACTGCATAAATCAATGATCTGAGGGTTGGTTCTTTGAAAATATCAACAAAATTGACAAATCTTTAGCTAGTGTGACCAATAAAAAAAGAAAGAAGACTCAACTTACTAAAATAAAAATAAATAAAAATAAAAGACAACATTGCTAACCTTGTAGATATATAATATTTAAAATTTATATATATATATATGAATTAATTTCAGAGAGGGAAGGAGAAGGAGAGAGAGAAATAGAAATATCAATGATTAGAGGGAATCATTAATTTGCTGTCTCCTGCATACCCTATACTGGGGATTGAGCCTGCAATCCAGGCATGTGCCCTGACCTCCTGGTTCACAGATCAGCCCTCAATCCCTAAACCACAGTGGTGGGGCAAAATAAAATTTTTTTTAAAGGAGTACTATCAGCATCTGTGTTCCAATGAATTAGATAATTTTTAAAAAATGAGTAGGTTTCTAGAAAGTTACAATTAACCAAAATGTACTGAAGAAAAAGTAGAAAAATCTGAATAAATCTGTAATAAATGGAGATAAAGTTGGCAATTGAAAACACTCCACATAGAATAACCCAGTACAGATGGCTTCAGTAATGAATTCCATCAAAGAATAATTAATCAAAATATTTCACAAGAAGAAAAAGGAACAAGTTTCCAAGTTTTCTTTTTATGAGGCTAATGTTATCCTGATGTACAAGACAGGCAAAATATATTTTAAAAAATCACACTATAGACTAATATTTTTTCCTTCTTTTCCCCCCGACAAAGTCCTCAGCAAAAACTATCAAACAAAATCTAGTAATATATAGAAAGATTTATACAGCATGTCCAAGTGATCAGTACCTCAAGAATACAGATTGGTCTATCAACCAAGGTCAAGAATGAATTACTAACGTCTGTCCCAACTATAAAAGAAACTTGCCTCTGAGAGTCTGAAAACAATGGGATCAAAATCTTTGAAAAATAAAATAAGTAATTGCATTTCAAATTCATGGTGATAAAGTAATATTCTGTAAAAATCTAATTATGTCAGAAACATCATCTGCAATTGGAGTTACTATCTGGTTGGCTTATAGTAATCAAAATTATCTTGAGAATCCAATAATATTTTGCTCCAGAAAGACTGGTTAACATGTCTATTAACATGTGGTGGTTAATGCCTTCAGTTCTCTTAGGATTATCTTTATTTAATTGGGGTAGGGTAAGTAGGCTTTCAAGTTGTATATTTGACCCTTTGTCCATGAAAACTAATATCAGGATTTCTAATACTTGGAAACTGGAAAATAATCTATGTCAGATTAATTTGAGCCAGAAGCCCATTTATAACCAAAACTTTATTTATAATCTGAATCTGATCTTACTCAGATTATTGTAGTTGTACCTGAACATGAGAATTAGCAGTTGGTCTATTTATCTCCTTCCAAAGAATCATACCAGAGAGTTAACAAGAAAATTTCATGTGGTGCCCTTGTAATATTGTAGGCCATTGATTTCACATCTGCCTCCCAAGACTATAGTCAAGTGTTCTGGGGTGATAAATAAACTCATGTCTAATAGCTATCAGATCCAAAGACTAACAAGTTGGTTTGATTCTGAGGAACTATTTCCAAAGCTTGCTTTAAAATTAGACCTGCAAAGCTTTACTGATGGCAAATAATTATAGACCATACCTCACAAGTGAACACATGAAATCATAAATATGTCAAATGAGTCATTTTCACAGTGAGTGTTATTGCCCACACCCAAGGGCTTGCTGAGCCAGACCTCTAGAAGCAGATTCATCACCCTTGGGGTCTGAAGGTCAAATGTGCAAAGGGTACAGCTCTGGAATGGGGTTCCTTGACTTGTGATCCATATAATGAGTTTCAGCTTTATCATTTATGTGATGGGATAAATAATAGTACCTACCATAAAAAGCTACTGAGAGAATCAAATAGGTGGGTATGGTAAGGATTCAGAAGTGTGTAGCTTACTAAACTGAAGTTGTCACTATTATTTTGTCATTATTTTAGACATAATAAACCCAGGGTCCTGTAAATATACCCTCTAATCTCAGTAATTTATGACATTTTCTAAAAATTTGAAAAACATACCCTATTTTCTGAAAAAAAAACCTCATTATTGACTCATCTAAATATTTTCAAGATATTATGAATGCACATTTAAAACCATGATTAATGATTTCCGTATGGATTTTCTAAAACCCATGGAAGTGTTCCATAAGTAAGAAACATTTTTTCATTATACAGCATCATTAGTAAATAATTTGGTACCCAGGAGAATATGTTCTGGCAACCATTTCTGTTGCTTTCTTAAAGCAAAGTTTGTTGAACAACAATCCCTGATCTCTTTTTGGTTGTGAATTAATTGCCAGAATCTATGTTTATCAGAGAAAGCTTTGAAACATTATTTGCCTTTCTGCCTACATTAGGATAGTCTAGGATAGGCTGTAGTAATAAACAAACCTAAAACCTCATTGGCTTGTCACAACAAAGGTTTATTTCTTGCTTGGGCTACAGTTTGGGCATCTCTGTTCCAGCTTCAGCTACTATTTCTGTAACAGATGGCCTCTAAATTTTTTGGAGGGAAGTCTGGAGGGACATTCAAGAAGCTTCAAAAAGCAAGATGGGCCTAAAATCAGTCTGTATCATTTGGCCACATTGCACTTACCCCAATTCAGGGAGATGGGCCCAGCCTCACTCTATGGAAAGCTGCTGAATTAACCTGGCTGTTTGCTTTGGAAAGAAAGACTGAGCAGAGAACTCAGAACCATGTCTCTATAGACCCACATCCACAAACAAATTGTAATTCTGCATTTTGGTGAGTCTCAAAACAGCAAAACAAAATTGTTTTAGGATGATGATAGCAGGGTCTGGCACACAGAAGGAGCTCCAAGAATGCTGGTGGATTAATTGATGTAAAACCACAGGTTTTTAAAAACTAAACAATGTTGATTATTCTAATACTGAGTGATTACATTAAGTTCCTCTCAATCAGGTTTTGGTTTCAGTTACAATTTTTTTATTATTTTCTAAATAAAATATTTTTTTTTAAAAAATTGATTTGAGAAAGGAGAGAGAGAGAGAGAGAGAGAGAGAGAGAGAGATATTTATTAGTCCATTTACCCATGTATTCATTGGTGACTCTTATAGGTTCCCTGACCGGAGATCAAACCTGCAACGTCAATATGTCTGATGACTCTCCAACCAACTGAGATACCAGGTCAGGATATTTTTGTTTGTTTTGAAAAGTAATAATTACACTTAGTTTTATTTGCATTTTATTATTAAACTAGAGGCCCGGTACCTGAAAATTCATGCACTGGTGGTGGTGGGGCTCCTTCAGCCCAGCCTGCCCCTCTCATAGTCCAGGAGCCCTCAGAGGTGGGAGGTGACCTGGTGATCAGGGAAATGTGACCTCTGCTGCTGCCACTGTTGGCAGAGCAAGCCTAAGCCAGCCCTTTTTACCTAAGCCTCGGTTAGCCCTGGGCAGCTGGGCAGCTGATATCTGAGGCTTGCCTGCACCTTGGGCCAGCCCTGGGCAGCTGAGCAGCAGCTATCTGAGGCTTGCCTCTGGCCGGCCCTGGATGGCTGGGGGACTGAAGAGACTGGGGGACTCTAGAGGCGGGTGAGGGACTGCCTGGGGGTGGGCCCAGCCTTGCCCCATGCCTGCTTCCCTGGCAGGACTGAGGGGACTGGGCACTGCCATCTTGTGGCTGCCGATGCTGCCATCTTTGAAGATGGGGCAGTCTATTACTATATTCTCTTCTTATTGGCTGTGGGTGCCGCCATCTTTGAGGACAGAGCAGTCAATTAGCATAGTTCCTCTTTATTAGATAGGCTATATCACATTATTATTATTACAACCCTATCTAATAAAAGCCTAATATGCGAATTATCTCCTTGGGCAGTGGTTTGACCAGGATTTTGACCACTCGCTATGATGTGCACTGACCACCAAGGCATGGTGCAGAACATGGAGGGCATCGGTGACATGCTACTGGCAGCAGGGGGTAATGGAGTTGCTGCTGGCACCAATGGGCTCCTATGAGAGTGGGATCACAATGGGATGGTGGATCAGGTGAACTGGCAGTGCCAGGCCAAGGCGGGTATGAGTGGATGCTAGATCACCTTGCAGATCTCTCTGAAGATGCTGACCAGTGGTGGCAGCAGGAGGCTGGGCCACCACCTGGCTCCCAGGTGCTGAGGGAGAAAAGGAAAATAGGAATATTAAAATATTTTGTTGAATTATTTCCCTTTCAATGTGCATGAATCCATGCACTGGGCCACTAGTGAAATTAGACTTACTCTTACCTCTGATTTCTGGGAAGCAATACCCATTTTACACTTGGCTGGTGTTAACTATGTTTCCTTTAAAATAAATGCATTAAAAATAAGATAATGTATGTAGATTATAACATACTAGAAGCCGAATGCATAAATTTTGTGCATGGGTAAGGTCCCTCGGCCTGGCCAGCAATCAGGGCTGATCGAGGTCTTCTGGCTGCAGGGCCTTCCTTCATTCCGAGCCACCCCGTTGTGGTCAGTGCATGTCATACCGAGTGGCCAAACTCCTGGTTGGTCGAACTCCCAGTTGGTAGAACTCCTGAGGGGACAATTTGCATATTAGCCTTTTATTATATAAGATATTATATTGCACTTGGCTCTGCAAATTATGTAGTTGGTCTTGACTATTTATTTTCCTCTCCCTATCTCCAGCTCTACTGAAGTATAGCTAATCACATGAGAGGTACAAACACATAGCAATGATTGTGATTACATTCCTCAAATAACCAAAGATTAGAAATCTCATGTCTAGAATAAATAAATTCAAGTACCATATATTAGTCATAAATTTAAGATAGGGCTGATGCTTGTATGTAACCATTAGAAGCAAGAGTAGCTCCTTTGAAGTAAAGCTAATGCTAAAAACAACAAGTGAATTCACAACTCATTTCACAGGTTAAATCCTTGGTATTATGTAAGTCACTTGTCTGAATTTGCATACCTTTTTCAGAGTTAGTTGTCATTGAGCTTACAGACAGTTCAAAGTCAAGTGAACACAAACAATACATGAGTTGTCTAGTATTTTTTCCTTGCCCTCATAAGGCCAAGTATTTATCATGCCTACTGTTTGTATTTTTATGTGTGTTTGGGTGTGTCTGTCTAGGAAATGCTTCCTAAATTAGAATGGAAAAATAGCACTCTCAAGAAAATGCATTCCATATTAAATATGCAAAATTTTTTACTGAGAGCCACATATTATGGGAAAATTATTCAATGGAATACTGAAATATTATAAATAATATGCATTATTGTAACTAAAGATAAATGTTGTTTTTCAGTAAATATGTATTATCTGACCAGCGTGTGCCAGATTCTGGGATTTCAATAAAACAGGCTTTTCCCTTCAGAATTAAAGGCTGGCATGAACTTGCAAATTAGTGTGTTAAATGCCAGAGGGGGGATACCCACTATATTTTGAAGCAACATGAGGGAATATCTAAATCTGTTTGGTAGAATAGAGTTGGAAGATGTAGATTTACCAGAGAGATACTTATGATTACCCTGTTAAGAATGAATAAGACTTTTCCTGATATTTAAGTGGAGCAAACCTATTACGGGTTTAAAAGAAATACCACCAATGTGCAATGGGAATATATTTCAGAAACTCAAAATACTTCAGTGTAACTGGAGGTATGGAGAGGGGAAGAAAAAGTCAGGGCCAATATAATTTGGAAAACCCAGTGAAAAATCAAAATGTGCAGCCTTTTCTGGGAGCATGTTTTTGGAGTGGGGAGGTGTGAATCTCCCCTCCTCACAGGGCTTTCTGTCCCATTCCCTAAAGGATAGCATCTTTCCACTGGAATGAGCTGTGTACTCTGTGTCCCTGGATCAGGGGTGGGGGCAAGATTCCTACCATGTCATTTGCCCAACCATTGGGTGCACAGCCCGTGGTGCTGCTTGCCCAGATGAGGCAAGCCACAGTGGTGGCCTGCCCTGAGTATCAGGCAAGTATATTACACTCATACCCTTCTCTACTCTCCCCATATACCCAGCCAGGGGAGTGCTGGGGCCACAGGCAAAAACAATGAAATGCAAGACTGATTCCACTATAGAATCCCAGTCATCATCCCCTCTGAGAGGGGCAGAGGTCACTATGTGTTGTAGGGTCTGGGAAGCTGAGAATCTATTTAGGGTTGGCAGTGGACCATGTGTTAGCCATTGTCCAAGCCTCCGGTACATTATCCCATTTGACTTTACCTACAAAACACAAATTCAAAGTTGAGATGAGTAAGCATTTGAAGGCAAAAACTGCAAAGCATTAAACTTTAAATTGTTCTGAGCAGATTCTTAGAAAGCTGTAACCTGGGCAGCCAAAATATTGATCAGAAGTAAAGCCTGCCTGTGTTTTTATGCTAATGTGTTTGGGTTTTGCATTAGAGGTAAATGGTTAGCATGAAATGATTTTTTTTATTATTGCAAGAGAAGTAATGGTCACATTGATCATTGAAATGTGAAAATCAAGAGTTAAGAACATTGTAAAGGTCTCCAACTAAAAGTGATATAAAATTTTATTCAAACTTTATTTTTTTATGACTGAGTGAAGCCCATAATTGCTATATTAGGCCATGGTTTTTTTGGGTCATGTCAGTAGAAGCATCTGATGATATTTTTATTTTAAATTCTTTATTATTGAAAGTATTACATTTTCCCCCCAATGACCTCTTCCCAGACACTCCCACCCCCCAGCACTTGTCCTCCCCCCTTCACCGCTGTCTGGACCCATTGGTTATGCTTATATGCGTGCATACAAGTCCTTTAGTTGATCTCTTACCCCCCCCCCCAACCTCCTCTGCTTTCCCTCTAAGGTTCGATGGTCTGTTCAATGTTTCCATGTCTCTGGATCTATTTTTGTTCATCAGTTTACATTGTTCATCATATTCCACAAGTGAATGAGATCATGTGATATTTATATTTCTCTAACTGTCTTATTTTGCTTAGCATAATGCTCTCCAGGTCCATTCATGCTGTTGCAAATTGTAACAATTCTTTCCTTTTTTCAGCAGCACAGTATTCCATTGTGTAGATGTACCATTGTTTTTTTAATCCACTCATCTGCTGATGGGCACTTAGGCTGCTTTCAAATCTTAGCTATTGTAAATTGTGCTGCTATGAACATAAGGGTGCGCATATCCTTTCTGATTGGTGTTTCTGAGTTCTTGGGATATATTCCTAGAAGTGGGATCACTGGGTCAAATGGAAGTTCCATTTTTAATTTTTTGAGGAAACTCCATACTATTCTCCACAGTGGCTGCTGCACCAGTCTGCATTCCTACCAACAGTGCACAAAGGTTTCTTATTCTCCACAAACTAGCCAGCACTTGTCATTTGTTGATGATTACCATTCTGACAGATGTGTGATGGTACCTCATTGTTGTTTTGATTTGCATCTTTTTTGATCAGTAGAGAATTGGGGCATGTCTTTATATGTCTTTTGGCCTTCTGTATGTCAACTTTCAAAAAGTGTCTATTTAGGTCCTTTGCCCAATATTTGATTGGATTTTTATTTTCCTTTTGTTAAAATGTTTGAATTCCCTATGAATTTTGGAGATTAGACCCTTATTGAATATAATATTGGCAAATATGTTCTCACATGCAGTGGGCTTTCTTGTTGTTTTGTTCATGATTTCTTTTGATGTGCAGAAGCTTTTTATTTTGATGTAGTCCCATTTGTTTATTTTCTCCTTAGTTTCCTTTGTTCTAGGAGATGTGTCAGTAAACATTTTGCTATCAGATATGACTGATATTTTGCTGTCTTTGAATTCTTCTAAGATTTTTATGGTTTTCCATCTTATGTTTAAGTCCTTTATTCATTATGTGTTTATTTTTGTGTATGTGTAAGTTGTACAGATACATGCATCTGAAGATCTGATTTCAAAATTGGAAACTAGATCCCTAATGATTGGATTTCTTTCACATATTTAATATGTGAGACCAGGAGAATGAATATTCCTGTTGTACTATGAATATTACTAAAATAGAAAAATCTCAATACATCCTTCTTTTCTTATAAATTGATGTTTACAATAGAGATTATATTAAAGCTTTTCTGTAACAAAATGTGTACACAACTTTGTTGGAAACCAATACATTGACTGCATTAAAATCACAGGATACTATGCCATCTGAGTCATAGAAATTATCTCCTGGAAAATAAAAACTTATCCATAATTTTATAAAATCCAGGTCACAATATTGCCAAACAGCTTATTTGATCACAATCACATTAATACCTTGATTATTCCAAATTTATAGGCCAAAACACGAATGTTCAATTTAAAGTCATTATCTTCACTGAGCCAGTCACCCAAACTTTCTAGCATTTCAATATCATTTTCTGCAAACTCGGCTGCAGTGATTTTGCTATAGACTTATTGTCATAATATTTACAAAATGCTTCTGAGCCAGATTCATCTCGTAAAATTTCATGCTTAATTTAACTCGTCCTACAAACAGAGAAAATGAAATAATATATCCAACAGAGAGACACAGAAGTGAGTCTAACTCATGTTTCAAGACCATGAGTTTTATATAACTAATTTTTTTCTGAGTTCTGTGGCAGCTTTAATTATGAGATAATGGGCTGATCTATATCACCACATCCCTCTTTCTCATCTCATCCTCTCACTTGCTCCTCCCAACTGCCAGACTAACCTTTTACGAAGTCAATGGAAGCTTTTCTGGCTCCTGACTGTCACTGCCCATTCCTTGTTGCCATATTTAATGTTCTCCAACCACTTTGGCTATACTTTAAATCCTCTTACTCTGATAATAAAAAATTGTGAGGACCTCTATTTTGAAGGATAATATTAACTATAAAAATTTAATGTCTGCCCTAGCTGGTTTGGCTCAATGGGTAGAGCGTCATCTGCAGACGAAGGGTCTCAGGTTCAATTCTGGCCAAGGGCACATGCCTGAGTTGTAGGCTCGATCCCCAGGAAGGTGCATACAGGAGACAGTCAACCAATGATTCTCTCTCATCATTGATGTTTCTCTCTCTCCTCTCCCTTCCTCTCTAAAATCAATAATATATATATATATATTTAATTTAATTTCTGGAAAATATTGTTTTGCCTTGTTTTCTTAGGTCAAACTTTTAAAATATTGTTAAATTATGATCTGGTTGATGAAAGCAGATCAATTTTCTTCAAGGTACTTTAAAAGAAAGCTTTATAGACACTTTATTATACTATTTTTATCTTCCTGAATTCTAATAAGTAAATATGGATTCTCAAAATTAGGGTTAGAAAACGAATGTTTTGGAGCACAGAGACTGGAAGAGTCCTCATAGAAAACAAGAAGGCATGATGGAGATATTGGAAAACTGGAGAGGACTTATCCCTGTCTAAATTAATTCAAATTGCATTTGAAAATTATCTAATTCTACTCATTGTTGGCAGGTTATTTTCAAAGATGGTCATGACAATAGCTTACATACCACATGCCTTTCACAAGGAGAATTTACCACTGTCATAATCAGATATGTCATCATCCTCACTTCCTCCATTTTAACTTGGCTTGTTTCTGACTACCCTTGACCACTAGAATTCAGCCAAAGGGAGGCTGTGAGTCTTCCAAATCTCCTCTTTCTAACCTCTTGTAGCTTCTGCTCTTGGAATACTTCATCTCAGCCGACTGCCTGGAGACCTCTGTGCTGTGAGAAAGGCCAGGCCAGTCGCTTGGAGAGACCATAAGGAGAGAACCGAGGTGTCCTTAATGACAGCTTCTACTTCTGTCTTCTCTTCTCCCCTGCAAAATGCAACCACACTGGAAGCTCCAGTTGATTCCACCAGATAAGCCATCGCGCCATTGGATAGGATCATAAGAAAAAAATAAATCACCGTTGCTTAAAAGACTATGTTTAGGTTGTTTGTTAGTTAGCCATTGATAACACATACATTACCAAACTTTACCTCCTCCAGTTTGTGCCCCTAGACCTAAACAGATATGAAACTCAACTAAAAATCTAAGACCTAGTGGAATAAAATAGCATTCATTTTTATTTATTTTATTTGTTTAATGCTTAAGCAGCTTTCTTTTAGTCATAATATAAATTCTATAATATATAATATGGCAGATATAAACTCATTCTATATAAGTTTTTGCTGTATACTAATTCAAATTTCTGAGCATGGTTTGCACATGGTAGGTAACAATTAAAATATTTAAAATGTGTTTTTACTGACAAAGCCTGGGCTAACAAAGTAATTTGACCTTCAGTTATAAATTTGTATATATTTCACACTGTTTTTTGAATTATATTCCTGATAGGGGTGGAAAAAACAATTTGAATTCCACGTAGACTTTTTAATAACAGTTTTAGTAAAAGCCCACATACAAGTCTCATTGCTTTAAACCAAAACCTAATTACTAAAAATAATATACAAAAAATGCCTTGTCAGTCTACTAACATTACACATTCATTCCTTCTGTCCTTCCTTCCATCCATCCCCATCCATCTTTCTGATAATCCTGCTTTAGCTAGTGACATATTTCATGCTGGTCTATCTGGTCTAACTATACTTACCTGTCAAGGTGCAACCTAGATGTCAACTCTGTCATGAAAGCTTTACTCATCCTCCCTGGCAAAATAAATTATGATCTTTTCTGTGTGTCACTTTTTCCTGTACCTGTGTCTATAATAGTCCTTATAATACTTATTTCAATATATTTGTTAATGCATGTATCCCTCCCTATAAAGCAGTGGTCACCAACTTTTTGGCAGACCTCATATACTACCAAGTGGTCTGTGGACCACTGGTTGGTGACAGCTGCTATAAACTGTCAGTTTCCTAAATTGAATGGCCACTGTCTTACTCATCTAGAATCTCTAGAATCTACAATAATAAAAGCAGAATATGCAAGTCAACCGAATGGCCGAACAGAGAAACAACCTTCCAGACGGCCTTCCAAACAAAGCCAGGGCTGCAAGAGCCCAGGTAGCTGGGGCTGGGAAGGCCTAGTCTTGCATGAATTTCGTGCATAGGCCCTCTAGTACAATATAATGCCTGGTCATTAGAAACTTGATAAGTACATTTTAAGGAGTAAACAAATGAATCCCCTGTTCACTTTTGTGACTATATTATCTTTATTGACATTAACCTTATCTTAATGTGCCTCAGGTACCACTCTTTTTGTGTTTCAATCTGTATAATATTACATGCAATGTTGTTTTTCCCAGGAGCTTATGAATTTCATCCCATCACACACTGGGACAAGGTCTCCTAACATCCCTCACCCTCAGGTGGAACTGATCAAAACACAGATAGCACCGAGGTTCACCTCTAATGAGTGTTTGCAATATTTGGATTCATTTTACCATGGGAAGGATCGCTTATTGCCATGACTACTGAGAGTCAGCAAAAATATTCAGTTAAGTTTGACTTGGGCCCTCTGTTCCATTTTCCCCCCAAACAACTGGGTCTTTGCTTCCCTTCATGTCTGTAATCAAAAAATGTCTTCATATAAGATCTATTTAAAAATTTTTCTCCCTAAGGTCTTGGTAACCTTTACTCATTGCTTTGTTTTCAGTGACTTCTACATTTTTTATACTAACCAATACTGATGATTTTCTTTCCTCCAAAACAATAGATTATCTTCCAATCAATAATGAACAACCAATAGTTTTTAGCAGAGAGATGAATGAAATAGCAAAAATATATCCTTGTGGTTGAAAATGTTGTTACTCTCTTTGTTTCAAGAAAACAAGAATAATGTTGTTGCCACATGAAAATAATCTTCCAGTTCTCTTGGTTCTGTTTATAAAGACCAAGTATACATACATAAACCCCATCATCTGGGATTTAACATTGCATTCCTTATAAAAAGTACTAATTCTATATGTTTCAGTGAGAGTTCGGGATTTATCTTATCTACTGGTTGCTTTTTAAACGTATATTTGACTAATTTGTCAGAGAAAGATAAGTATCACGTGATCTCACTCATGTGTGGAATCTAATGAACAAAATAAACTAATGAACAAAATAGATTCAGACACATAGAAGCACTGAACAGACATGAATTTCAGAGGGAGGGGATGGGTGGGTGGCCAGTGATTAACTGGGAAACTTATATGCATATATTAGTATGCATAGCTCTTGAACACAGACAGTAGTGTGGTAAAGGCCTGGGAGCAGATGAGTACAGGGTGGATGGAGTCAATGGGAAAAGAAAGGGGGGGGGAGGACATTTATAATACTTTCAACAATAAAGATAAATTTAAGAAACTAAATTTGCAATCCACTTAGAATTCCGTTTTTATCTTTAATGCTTATATTTTTCAGTATAGTAATTATAATTTTCAAATGCTAACTAGAAAACAAGTAATATATGAGAACCCATTGATTTCTCACTTGGCACAAATTACTTCCATCAAAGTAAAACATATAGAAGCATTTAAAATTTATTTGTAAATAATTTAAGAATTACATTTTCCATTGTTTTTACTCACAGCCATTTGTAACTGAAACAGGAGACAACCTGTGGTTTGCCTAAGGGAATTTTTCTATCATTGAAGCAGCTAAAGAAATCTATAACAATAGCAGCATAATATTCAAATTGACCTAACGGCCGAACTGCAGAATGACTATCTGGATGACCTTCCAGACAAAGCTAGGGCTGTGAGGGCAGCCAGGGCTTACACTTGCACAAATTTTATGCATTGGGCCTCTAGTTGCTGTATCTTATTTATTTTTTCTGAATTTTCTCACAAGTTCTATTCTCTGTTATTATCTAGTCCTGCCAGAGACTTCTCCTTACCACAGAATATAGAATGCCTATTGTTTATTTGGATATAGTACAGAGCATGCTAAATTAAATAACTTCATTTCCCTAAGTTCCAGAAATCTTATTTTGGGGACAATTTCAAAACACATTCTGACAAAGTTTTAGCAATGATTATGGGGGTTGTTACCAGTGGGATTTTATTTCTTTTTCTTTATCTTAGCCAAGTGTTCCTGACCCAAATTAGAGGCATTGTTCAACCAGCTATTGATTAGTATTTTGGACAATTTAGCAATCAACTATCCAAAAGAGCACCTAGTCAGAATAGTGAGAAATAAATGGCATCTTTAGACCATATTTTATGGCTTACTAAAGACCTAGTTTGTCTTTAGAGTTCTCATACCTGAAATGAGGTGACTATTAGCCACAAATTTACATAATCAATTATTTAATCCTTTACCTTTAGAGTCAGATACATTTTCTTTAAAGAAAACTGATAAATCAGAAAAGAATTTATATATATATATATATATATATATATATATATATATATATATATATATTGGAGATTTATTGTGAGCAACTGGTTCACTTGATTATGAAGGCTGAGAAGTCCCATGGACTGCTGTCTACAAACTGAAGGCCCAGAAGTCAATCTATACTTCATTCTGAGTCCAAAGGCCTGAAAACCACAAGCCCCAATGGTGTAACTTTCAGTATAAGGACCAGAGATGTGATGAGATGTCCCAGCTTTAAGCAGGAGAAAAAGTGGATAATTCATTCCTAATGCTTATTCTATTTAGGTGCTCAACAGACTAAATTATGCTTATCCACATTAGGGAGTCCATAAATTCCAATGCTGGTCTTATCCAGAAATCCTTACAGACACACCCAGAAATAGTTTTAATCTGGGCATTCAAGTTGACAGATAAAATTAACCATCACAGTGTTAGACTCATATCAGAGCTCAGTAGATTAAAATTAATCGAAGCCAATGATTTTTGTGCACATAATAATGGATGCTTCCTTGAAATCATTACAAAAAACTCTACTATTTAAACCTATAATATTTGGCTTCTAGAATGTAAGGGCACAGTTGTGAAGTTGTCTGGTATCAAAGGTGTTTTTAGAGTTTACACCTTCCCTCTCACCTGGATGAGATGCAACTTCTTCAATATTCTAAATAAGTTTTGGATCAACTGGAGTACATTTTGTCCCATGGCCTAGGTTATACGATCCACCTAACAAAAGAGTAACATGCTAATTGACCATACTTTCATGACACTCACCAGCCAATTAAGAGTGAGTTTGCAAATCAACACAACAAAGATGGCAGGTTAATTTGCATATGCAGGCACCAAGCGGCTGGGGGTGGGGTGAGACAATGCAAGCTTCTGCACCACCCCAGACACTGGGCCTCTGGGCAGCATGCAAAGGCAGAAAAGCGGCTCTGGCTAGAGTAGAAAGGCTGCTTTGGCCAGAGCGAAGGTGGTGCTGGCAGCCAGGGAGAGAAAGGCCCATTCTTGCATGATTCTTCATGCATCGGGCCACGAGTTTATTATAATTTCAGAATGGAAGCTGATGAGATCATTGTGGTCTTTCTATTTTCTAATTATAAAGACACATTTATCTTTTTTTTTTTCTGAATCAGTATTTGTTTAAATGTCTTTGGGGACTTTCCTAGGTTTTGTCTTCCTTTTTTCTTTTCTCTAATGGACGATTGTGATTATCTTGTCCACTTGGCTGGATTTTAGAGACACAAAGAAAATAAGACATAAACATTTTGAAAAATCTCCACTTGTAAATTTGCACTGTATCCCTGATTTCAAGCCACTCAAGAGGTTGAATTGACCTAATCCTTGCAAATTATTCTTTAAAAGGAAAAGTGCAGTTACAATTTTACTCAGTTTTCTGAATAATAATGTTATTTTGTCTACCTTGGCAACATCATGGCTGAAGTTCCTCCCAAACACACTTTTATTTTGCTGTTACTATCTATTTAAATTCTCCTTGCATAACTTCGGAGAATTGCAAGTTAACATAATCATCAAGCAAGGGTATTATGCCAGGGAGGAACAGTCTGACATGGTATGTGTATCCTAATGGTGGTATACAAACTGTGACTTTATTAGTTCCTTACAGTCTTGATATTTTTTCCTGCACTGCAGCAGAGCACCAAGATGTGTTTCACAGGATATGTAACTCATTCACAAACTGTCAAATTTCTCAACAATGATAATGGGACATTGGGGCATTGTATTCCGAGGTTGGAAGAAAAGATAGCATTATACTGTATACAGTGGACTCTTCGATCTTTCAGGCTAAATGTATCCTTCACAATGTTGGAGTCTTAACACCCAAATGATGATATTAATTCACGGGGCTTTGGGGAGATGCTTAGGTCGTAAGAATGGAGTCCTCCTGGATGGGATCAGTGTGTTTATACAAGAGACCCCTTAGAGCTCTTTATCTCCCCCCCACTATGTGAAAATGCAAAGAGAAGTTTGGGACCAAGAAGAGAGTTCTTGCTCCACGATGCTGGCACCCTCATCTGAGGCTTCTAGCATCCAGAACTATAAGAAACACATTTCTGTCATTTATAGGCTGGCCAATCCATGGTATTTGGTTATCCCAACCTGAAAGAGCTAATACAGTGAGGCTTCTGTACCAAATGGCTTTCTGTCTGGGTGAGTGTATCCAGAGAGTCAGTATGGCACCAGATTTCTGAACAAGGGAGTGTTGGTATAACTAACTGTTCGAGGTAAGTTTTCCTTGCTGAGGCCGCCCAAAACAGCATGTGCTTTTCCTACTCTGATATCACTGCTAGGTAACGATTTACCTTTTTTAATGCTTTCTATAATTTCTGTTTCTAAAAGTACCATGGATGTCATGCTTTGTCTCCTCTGTGTAAAGACAATCATGCCTGACACATGGTAGGTACACATAAATGTATGTCGAGTAAATAAGTATAACTGTGAAAAATCAAATAAGCATAATTCAAATTTGACATCCGGAAGATGTCTTCTCTAATTAGCATACTACCCTTTGGTTATTATAGATTGATTTAGCAAATTTTACTGAATGCCTATGAATATCTTGCCCAGTAGGCTGGATGCTAGAGACACAAAGAAAATAAAACACATCTGATTTCAAAAAGCTTAGAATCTATTTTAATTGAGTTAATCCTAAAATATTTACTTTAAGGTGATTTGGAAAGCAAAGATAAGTAATAATCACTCATAAATTGGTTTATATGTGATATTATTCAAGGTTTTAAAGATAACACACAATGTTATAACCCTTTGTAATTCTCTAGAGCACCTGAGTATTATCATTATCACCTAAAAGCTGCAGGGTTTTGTAAGATACAGCTCTACCTAGTTTTGTCAAATATCACTATAGGTAAAAATATTGATATTTAAAGCAAAATACCTAGTGGTATAAATGCTCACAGTGTTCTTTCCCTATTAACTATCAACACAGCAAAATTTAAAAGTTTATTTTTCAAGTGACAACAATTACTATAAGTTAGCTTACATTTGTTTCACAAGCAAGTAATAATATTAATTAAAATTATCTAATTTTATATATGTTTATAGTGGTATGGATACAAAAAATTACTTCTCTTCACAAGCAAGTAATAATATTAATTAAAATTATATATATATATCACAAATATATATGTTTATAGTGGTATGGATACAAAAAATTACTTCTTTACATAAGACTATCATAATCAGAGTAATGCCTCTGGACTTTATTTATTGTCCATCCACTTCTGAGATGATATACAGAAATTGTCCTAGTTAATGTAAGCTCTTCAATGGCAAATATTGGACTGTATATTGTTTTGTACATTAAATATCAGTATGACTTTGATTTAGAAAATCAGGACCAACTAAAGTCTGAAAGCCTGACTGCAGAGGAAAGAGTCTCAAAGTATAGAACTAGCAGACAAATGCAATTTTATAATGGTTGCTCACATCATTTTCTAAGCAATACAGCCATCATTCTTTGAAGTGTTATCGCCAAGGCTGTAATGTACAGCATAGGGATTATAAAGAATCCTATATAATAAAAGGCTAATATGCAAATGGTCATGACACCCTCACGCCATAATGACCAATCAGTGGGAGGCTGCATGTGCAGCAGGCAGGGTGGGCGGGGCTGTGTGCATGGTGAAGCAAGGGGACATGAGGCTGTGTCCCTTGCCTGGCACCAGCCAGGGGTGTGACCCTGTTATTGTTTATTTATTAATAAATTTATATATTATTTTCATATACATTTTACTAATTTTTTCATCTCTGACACTTCTATTATAAAGGGAAAATAGCAATATTAAAATATTTTCTCTAATTAATTTCCCTTTAATGTGCATGAATTTCATGTACCAGGCCACTAATAATATAATAAACTTGAAAATGACAGATGCCTATTAGGAAATATTATGATGATCACTCATTAAGTATATAAATGTTAAACAGTGGTGTTGTACACATCAGATTGATATAATATTGTATATTACCTATACTTTAATAAAAATAGCAATAAAGTAAAAAAATTAAATAAAGAATAAAATGTTAAAAATAAAGAGACACCGTCACTTGTCAGCTTCACAACATAAGTTCTAAACAAAGGCAAAATGAAAATCTTAATCTTTTAGTTTCTAGCTCAAGGCTTTCCCCAAATATTAAAAGCTGCTAAAAGTACTTATTGTTTTAAATAAAAATATCTCCTTCTATGCCTAAAACTGATTGCAGAATAAGCTCCTGCCTGACACATTCTGAGAAGTTGAGTTTTTAACTCAGAAAGGACTACATTCATAGAGCCCCATCTTTGAGGAACAATATTGTGAAAAGGAGATAATTACGCAAAAGCAAATAAATATTCATGCTATTATACAGTGGATTAAAATTCGAGAGCCAATGGTAAAGAAAAAGAAATTTCAAAATAGCTGACTTAAAACAAAACACTGTTCTTTAAATCCCCTAAGCATTCCATTAAGTGTTCCTTAAAGTGTCATTTGTGGAATTAATTAAATATGCCACTTCAGTTTCTGCAGTCCTCACTTCTTTCTCCCTTCCCTCTCCATACTCTATTCTGTACAATCATCAATTTCTATTGGCTTCAATTATCACCAATTTTATTACAACTTTTCACATGGATATTTCCATCTACTAAATTTCTCTTTTGCATTCCAGACTCAACTGCATTGGATTTCCTACCTAGAATACCTATAAGTGCCTCAAGTTGCACATGTTAAACATGAAGCACATTATGATCTTATTTCAAAGTTTTCTCTTCCTTACACGTCCTCTGTATGCCCTTTGAGAGAACTGTCACTTCCACTTCTGCTACTGCCTCTGGCTTCACATCTACTCACATCTTTTAATTCTAGCCCTGAATAGTTCTCAGATTTGTTCCCTGCTTTTCACTTCCAACACCTCTACATGATTTAGAAACTCATCCCTTTTATGTGATGTCCGCTTTTCCTTCCCATTTCTCACACAACTCCTTTTCTTTATTGTTTGGAGCCGGGAAAGTCACATTATGCCCACTATTTGAAGGATATTCTAGACCTCTTTGGTTGGCAAAAGGCCCTTCACAATTGGTCCCTGACTTCTGACTTGGCTCACCTCACACTCATTACCCTTGACTTTACTCCAGTTACCTGTATCTCGGCCACTCGAAAATTTCAACAGTTCCCAAATGTACTCAGCCCTTTCAGGCTGCTGAGCATACTTGCTGTGATATAGCCCCCCTTCTCATGTGATGAAATATTATCTGTTCTATAGAACTTGGTTCCCTTGCCTTCTCCATGAAGCCTTCATTTGAAGCCATGAGACTAGCAGAACAAGACCGTCTCTCCTTTATGTTCCCACAGCAATGTGTCTGTTATTTCACAACATGGATTCTAACAGCGTTTGTGCTTCTAATTTTCCCAAATGCTGTGAGCTCCCTTAGGTCAAGAACTGCATCACATTCCTCTTTGCAAATAATCAAACTGGAAACAACCATAGTGCTTAGGGACCAGGGAGTATTCAGTCTATGTGTTTGCTCAACAAAGCAATAACGACATCTGAGTACATACAAAGATGAATGAAGGAATGATGGGTGAATCAAATATAGCCCCTTGATTTCCTATCTCAGGGATAGACTGTAGTAGGGAATAAGTAAGAGGCATACCTAAGCCGGCACTATGCCATGTATGGGATATAATGTCAGGAAATCTAAAGGGCTCTTGTCCACAATTATTTCTCTTTGACCTCTTAAGAGTACTTGTAAGCTTTAAAAGTAGGGCAAAGGTTTTCATTATATAATTAGGGAAGAAGTTAAATTTGAAAATACCATAGTCACTAACTACTGCAATATAGAGTTAGGGGTCAATGGCTTTGAAATTAATTTTTGCTCCTTATAGAACACTACTAATCATCTAGGCTGCATGACTTTAAGACCCAACTCACTAATGTACTAGTTTGACCATTATGTGAGTCTCTTTGCCTCAGTTTTCAGGTATGTAAAACAGGGATTGTAATAATAGAACTCTTCTATTATAATGATAAAACTCAGTAAGTTAATACATGTGTGATTCTTAGAGGAGTGCTTTGCATTTATTTTATGTTTAATAAAACTATTATTTTAATGCCATATAATTTATAATTGATGTCAAGACTTCTCTGGAGGGAAATTTGTAATAATAGAGTAAGGCTTAGCAGGAGGTACCATAGGATGCCACAGACTGGAGAAAGAGTCAGAGTAGGTAGAACTGGGTCTTGCAAATGCAATCTTTCCCCCCTCTACCACAATCCTTCATTTGTCACAGCAATCATTGTGCCATTTAATTTTTTGAAGATAGTAAGATCTTTTTTTACAACAAGAAGATTGGATGTTGATAGAAAATGTCCAGTATCAAATTTTAAAGTAGTTTGGCTTTTCTGGAGGAAAAAAAAATATTGTAGAGAAAAGTTAGAAGACATCCATACAAACTTGAAAAGGAAACAGCCACTGTTAAAAGAATAATAGTAAAACCTATAAGGCAAGAGGGAAAATATGAAGAAAAAGACCTAAGAGTAACTCTCTGTTAGGGAGTGGAGGGAATGCCATTGAAAATGTCAAACATGAGTGTAATTATGTAAAAAGTCATTATTATATTGGATTACTGTGGAAGAAGGAAAATAGTACCTTCCCTAAACAGCAAGAATGCTATGCTCAATTTTAAATATAAAACATAAAGATACCCAAACAAAGCAAAAAGAAGAAAATAAAAGTGTATCAATGATATGGAGATTATTCAAGAGAAAAACTCAAAGGCTTTTTTATAGTTGAACTAGAGGCCCAGTGCATGAAATTCATGCATGGATGCAGTACCTAGGCCTTGCCAATGATTGAAGTGTGAGCATCTGGTGTGGAAGGGCAGTCCCAGCTGACCTCTGGGCCCTGGGAAGCACCTGGGCTCCTGGGTCCCTGGACCCCCCATCTGCCTGAGTCATCACCCCTCAGTACCTGGGAGTAGGGTGGTAGCCCTGTCCCCCCACCACCTGCCAATGGTTGCCATCTCTAGGGCGGTCAGTGGGATGATTGGCTACGCTTAGATGTGCCTTTGCCTGGTGCTGCCTACTCACATGCTTTACCATCCCGCCATGGCCCCAATCTCATCAGGGCCCACTGGGGCCAGAAGCACCTTCACTGCTGCCTGCTGCCAGCACCGCATCACCAACACTTAACAGGCTTCACACCGCCCCCTGGTGGAGTGGTTGAACTTCTGGTTGAAATCCTGGTCCAGGGGACAATTTGCATGTTAGGTTTGTATTATATAGGATAGAGGCCCAATGCACAAAATTATGCAAGGAGATCGGCCCTTGAGGCTCTGGCTGCCTCATAGCCCTGTGGCTCTGCCCACTCGTTCTGGAAGGTTGTTCTGCCATCTGGTCTAATTAGCACATTAGCTCTTTTTTATATAGGATTGGGTTGACTTCGGTTACATACATTCTAGAGCTACAAACTAACTTGCCACTTATTTGTTACTTCTCCACTGTCCTCTTTATACAAATTAAGATTAGTAACACGACATAAATTTCCCCCTTTGCATAAAAAAGACCAAAATTGTTTTACTAAGGGCTTGGTCTATGTTCTAAATTTGTGTTCCTCACACATAGGAAAGCCTTTCAAGAGACCACATTGCTTTCATTTTAGATCCCTGCCATTACACAGTTCAGACTGATCTGCTTCTTCTTTATTCCATCAGAGATAAATTAGCAGGATATTGTAGAAAATTTGGTGGAAATATATAATATTGTATATAATTTGGTGGAAATATATAATATCTATTCAATGCATAATACTACATATAATCATATGCAATAAATCTGAAATGTATAGTGGTAATAATGTAGCAAATTAAATCAAAGGAAAAACAGAAAAGAGCTATAAGAGAAAAAATTCAAGACACATAAGCAATCTGAACTGAGTAAGGCAGGGATTGAATTTCTAACATCTCTAGTTCTAAAAGGGCAGTGCTATATTATTTACTAGAATAATCCAATAATGAAGATTCACACTCATAAACTTAACATATCCAGAAAAGCTTAAATTATAAAGAAGGAATGCAAACTAAGAAAGATTTCTGCCCTGGCCAGCTATCTCAGTTGGTTAAAGTGTTGTCCCTTATGCCAAGATTGAGAGTTCAGTTCTTCGTTAGGGCACATACAAGAATCAACCAATGAATCTGTAAGTGGAATAACAAATCAATGTCTATCTACCTATTGTCTGTCTATCTATCTATCTATCTATCATCTATCTATCATCTATCTATCATGTATTTATCATCTATATTACAAATCTATATATTTATAAGCCTTAACAACTGAACAACTGAAAAACCATTTGACTGGTGGGCTACAATCCACCAGGGGGGCAGACGCTTAATGCAAGAGCTGCCCCCTGGTGGTCAATGCGCTCTTACAGCCAACCCTCCATGGCCTGATCAGACCCCACCCATACACGAGTTCATGCACTGGGCCTCTAGTCAATCAATAAAAAAGAAAGATATCTGCTTTTTAATTAAATTTTGTATTTTCTATGTAGAAAATTTATCCATATGGAACATTTCATTTGAAGACAATGATAGGAAAAGGAGATATTAGTGTATTTATCAGTAATATTATAATCATGGAAATATTGTTGATTGCCTTTCTTACACTCTAAGCAGTCAAAAATAGTTCCTACCCTATTTCTATTATGGCCAGTTTTAAAAATATTAGCTTAGCTATTAATTAGAAAGCAAAGAGGGACTAAATGTTATTAATTTAAAATGCCTAAATCTTAAAAGTCTTTATTAAATGTAATTGAGTTAAAACAAATTTAATTAAAATTAAATTATTAAAAAGTTTCCAGTAAAACTTCCCATAATGAAGACCATCAAAGTTTTTTTTAGAGGAAACCTAAGTGACAATGTTGAGGGTGTCAGAGGAAGATAGCCTTTCACCATTTCCCCAACCTCTAAATGTTCCTTAAAGGTATAGGTCCCAAAGAGCACTTTGAACTATTTGAATCACACAGGGAATTTGGGGAGAAAAATGACAGGACAAAAACACTTTTGCAGACCAATACTGTGGGCTGATATGACTCAGGCAAGTGGTCTAATTTTTTCTGCAAAAGAACACGATCAGAATGCTTTTGTAAAACCCAAGGTTGGCCTATGAAGTCCTCCTATGGCTAATCTCCCTTCTCCTTCCTTTAGAAATTCAGACCATGGCAAGGTTCTCCCTGGGGGAAGAGGGCTGAGCTCAAGACAAAACAAGCCTGAGTCTGTGTATGGTCACATGGAGAGAGCTGCTCTGCAGAGGAGTGAGCAACATCCACCCTGTTAAACCACGGATAGTGTATGTGTGATCATGGCCTAACTTACCCCAATTCAAATGGTTAATTAGAGAGTTTTGAGTTAGACTAACCTAGTTTTCCATCCCCATTCCAGATTAACTAAATATGTGGCTTTACCTAAATCTCTTTATTTTTTATAGTCTCCGTTGACTCATTTTTAAGAAAAGAAAAAATAGCCCAGCTGGCATTGCTCAACTGAACACCTGCCCACCTAGGTTCATAGGTTGAGACTCGATCTATGAACCAGAAAGTCATGGTTTGATTCCCAGTCAGGGCACATGCCCAGGTTGCGGGCTAGATCCTCAGTGTGTGAGCGTTCAAGAGATAGCCAATCCATAATTCTCTCTTATCATGAATGTTTCTCTTTCTCTCTTCCTATGTGAGATCAATAAAAATATATTTTTAAAAACAAATAAATAAATAAATGCTCACTTCAGAGTGTCACCATGCATTTTAAATGAGATAATACATGATGAAATGCTTAGCATGATGCCTAACAAAATATTTAATAAGCAGGGGGTATTGCAACTAGCTTGGTGACTAAGTATCATAAATACTATTCAAAGGAGAGAAAATGATGTCTGAATACCTTATGACTATATAACTGCAGACTCTCATCTCAATATAACCCATAAGCACGAGGATTCTTACAGGTTGGAGGTTCAAATCATTTCAAATTTAAACACACCCCATCAAAGCAAGGAAGCAGGACCATCTTGTGGATTAACTAACACATAACCCTAGACTCACGCATACAGACATCCAAACACATACATACAACCTATGTAGTGAAGGTCTTTACCAAAAAGGCAACCATTCTCTACTTAGTGAAGGTTAATGACTCAAAAGAGATAAAAGAAAACAATCACTGTCCTGACCTTATGAAGGTAATGTGTATAAAGTATTTTAGGTTTTTGAGGGTAAAGTTCTAGTTCTTCTTATTTGAGTTCTCTTACTCCACAGATAAGCTTAAAGAAAAATAAAAAGAAATGTACAGCCTACAAAAAAAAAATGTCATCCTGTTTCAAACGCTCACATTGAATGTCAACATTGTAATTATATAGCTTATAGATCTCAAGTACACTGGAGTTAGATTCAATACCGGTCTGTGAAATAAGCAAGACCTTTCTTCTTTTTTTTTTTTTTTGTATACCTTTCAAAAACAAATTGGAACATGCTTTTGTCTCCATCTTTCTTTAGTGTTATTAGTGCTATTTTGGCTAGTGAGAGTTTTATCCCATCCCACCAGCTCCCCCATTCCCACCCCTTCGATTTTTCTTTCTTCACCATTGTTCCTCTAAACTACAAGGCCATCTGTTCACTTGGCAGACGCAAGTGAGTTCTCTAATTGTTGTCATTCTTAGCATAGTGCAAACCCTGCACAATTCTGAGGACGAGAAGTCCCACATTCATGAGTTAGCCAAATGTATATTGTTGTCTAAATTACTTGTCAAAACGTCAAAGGGAACAATATTTGATTTTCAAAGCACAGCATACATCTACCCAGATTACAATATGGGGGCTCTATTATGCTGTTACTTATGCAATGCATCATCCAGATTTTGACTAAAGTAAATGGCATGAGCACTGGCAGGCTTTGATTTCTATTGTGTAAAAGGAATATAGGAGTCAGTTACAAAATCCTTTGTTCAAGCAGAGAATGGAGAGGTTTTTTTTTTAGAAGTATATCAAACACATACTTTTGGAAGACAGAAATCTCTGATATGAATGCACCTTACTTTTAAACAACCCCAAGATGTATTCATTGAGATTTAAATGTAATTGGAAGATTTTCAAGATGAAAGGTAACAAGATATTGTATTAGTTTTCTATTGCTGCTGTAACAAATTACCAAAAATCGAGTGTCTTAAAAGCACACAAATTTAATTACATATTTGTAGCCGAAGAGTCTGACAAGGGTCCCTCTGGACTAAAATTCAGGGGTCAGCAGGGTTGCTTTCCTTTCTGAAGGCTCTGGAAAAGAATTCATGTTCTAGCTGCTAGAGGCCACCCAGAATCCTTGGCTGAGGCCTCCTTCTACCTTTAAAGCTCTTCTATATTTACTCTTGCATCTCTCGGACCATTTGTCCACAGTCACTGTCCCTCTCTGACAATAAATCGCCAGGGAGTGTTCTCTGCCTTTAGGAATCATGTGATCTGTTTCAGCTCATCTGAATAAATCAGAATAATCTGCCCAATGTAAAGTCTCTAACCTTAATCATGCCCACAAAGTTCCTTTTTGTATAAGGCATCGTGTTAATAGCATCTAGGGGTTAAGCTATGGACATCTTTAGGGACTATCCTGCCATCACTATTATCCATCCCCATCAAGTTCCTTCATTATAAATGAAAGACACAAAATAGGTTACAGCAGCTCAAAATCAAACAAATACTGAAAATTTAAAATTAGAACACTAAAGTCCAGTTCCCCACTCTAGTAACTGCAATATACTACTTTTCTTCATAATTTTACATAATGAAAAGAAAGTGAACCCTTTGATCTCTTTAAATAGTATTTGTACTTCTTGGCTTTAATAGCAGCATTAAACTATTATTTGATGATTTAATTCTATTGTATATGCAATTTTTCAGTAATGCTAGACCACCAAAATTAGAGTACATGTTTAATCTATATATAAAAAAGCCTAAGTGACCGTCTAACTGTTCAACCATCTGACCAGTAGCTATGATGCATATAACTACCAGGGGTTACAGGCTCTGACCAGTAGTTGTGACACAAACTGACCACCAGGGGGACAGATGCTCAATATAGGAGCTGCTGAGCTATGGTGATTTGGCAGTTGTGATTCTGGGGTGTCACACCTGAAACCAGAGAAGAAAGAGCCTGATTCTAGGATGTGTAACCCAAGAACTGCCCTCTTGCAATCCTGGACTCCTTGGGGGATTTCGGAGAGCCAGTTTCGGCCCTATCCCTGAAGGCCAGGCCAAGGGACCCCACCAGTGCATGAATCCATGCACTGGGCTTCTAGTTACTATATGTGTGTGTGTGTGTGTGTGTGTGTGTGTGTGTGTGTGTGTGTGTGTGAATGTTTGTACATTTAAATCTTTTACAAATACTTATTATGTGGCTACTCCAGGTGAAATGTTGTGTAAGATGTTGAAGATAAAGGACAAATAGAGCATGGAACTGCCCTGAATTTACTCTGGCACTCAGTGTGTTTGGAAAAACACATATATATGATGCATGTATAACACACGCACATTCTATATAATAAAGAGCTAATATCCTAATTAGACTGAGCAACAGAACAACCATCCAGACAGCCTTTTAGACGACTGTCTGAATGACCTTCTGGATGAAGCTGGGGCTGCAAGGGCTGAGTGCCTTGCTCAAATTTTGTTAATCAGGCCTCTAGTATTTATCCATGTATTTATTCTATATAATTAAAGGTTAATATGTAAATCAACCAAACAACAGAACGACTGGTCACCATTGCACACTAATCACCAGAGGTCAGATGCTCAACACAGGAGCTGCCTCTTGGTGGTCAGTATGCTCCCACAGGGGGAGTGCCACTTAGCCAGAAGCTGGGCTCTTGGCTGGCAAGTGCAGTGGTGGTGGCAGGAACCTCTCCCACTTCTGTGGCAGTGGGACATCCCCTGAGGGCTCCTGAACTGAGAGAGGGCACAAGCCAGATTGAGGGACACCCCTGAGTGCATGAATTTCATGCATCAGGCCTCTAGTATATATATAAAATCAGAAATTGTGTGTGCTCTTAAAAGTGAATGAAAGGAGAATACAGGAGGAAGATGCCAATGCTAGAAAGAAATATCAATGAAGAAGGTGACACTGAGAAATAATTGGGATTTTAAATATTCAGATAAGTAGTAATAGTCTTTCTTTTATTTTCCTGGAAATTATAAAATGGTATCAGGTTAATAAAATTAAAAATGTTAAGAAAAAGAATTAGCCTCTAGGAAGCATACATGCTTCACATCACCCTTTCAACCAGACTTATCTTCTGTAATTAAAAATGTAAGTCTTTGGATGGACAATAGCACAGTCTATAACCAAACCACCGGCTTGCTTTACCTGTGAACAATGGAGCTCTGGAGCTAAGTCTGTGGGTGTTTGCTCATATGTGACTTCCAGAAGATAAGGCACTCACCTACAACTTGCTGCCACATAAAACATAAGTGTTGCCTTGCTGGTGTGGCTCACTTGGTTGAGTACTGTCCCATGCAGGGAGAGGTAGCTAGTTTGATTCCTGGTCAGGGCACAGGCCTGAGTAGTGGGCCTAATCCCCAGTAGATGGCATACAGAAGGCAACTGATCAACGTTTCTTTCATCTATGTTTCTCTCTCTCCCTCTCCCTTCCTTTCTCTTTCTAAAATCAATGAAAACATTATATAATTTATATATATGCATATATAATATCACAGGTATATTGATTAACACTGTCAACTGAGGGTGTGAGTTACATAGTCATTATTTGTAGGGCATTGTTTATAAACTATCTATCTATGCCAAATTAAATTTTACACAATTAGTTCCTTAATTTTAAATATTTGTGCTGAATGATTATTTTTCAGTAAACGTACTTGTCAGTCTATTTATTATAGTCGTGTTATATTTAGTAACATACATATTAGAAAAAATGTGTCTTAAAAGTACTACAACTTATATATGTTGCTAACTAACATTTGGCAATTTATATATGTTGCTAAATAAGATTAAAAAAACTATTTTCTTTGGGAAAAAAAATCAAGATTTGTCAGCTATTATCGTGATGGTCAAAGCCCATAAACTATGGCTAATGTGAACTGATAAAAAGAAAATAACATCTAAACATGTTCACTCCTAAGTTATTAAGAAGGTCTTTAATAAATTCATATGTTTAAAGTCCCCTGTGGATCCTAATTAAATATTTCTAATGTTTAGTTTCTGAGCCATATGTACAATTGCTTCGACAATTTCTTGGTGACATGGATAAAACTCTTTTTAGGAGATTGGGTATCGGTTGCTAAGGTTACAGCCTTTTTTCTGTGCTAATCAGGGACTATATTGGGTCTGTAACATGAGTCTCCTGGGCACTCCAAATCTAATCGCCCCGAGTTTCATTTTCTAGGCTTTCTTTGTATCCAGTGCAGAATTTTCAGATCCCTGCCCTGTGTCAGCTGACACCAGCGCTCTGGCTAAGTGTATACACCCTTGTCCTCAATGAATAAGGGCTTGATTGTGCATTGATTAAAATGGCTTATTTTACTGTTAAAGTAAATTACACAGAAATGGCATTTCCTACCAAACAAAGAAAAATAATACCATAATAACACAAACTTGACACTTCCCTAATGCTTTAATCTGACAACCTCGGCACACTTAACAAACAGCAATTAATTAGCCCTTACAACATTCCTGTCAGAAAGGTCTGATTACACCCATTTTGCAAATGAAATGCTAAGAGGTAACATAACTTGGACAAGGTTACAGAGTTTGCTCATGACAGACCGAGGACCATAACTCAACCACCTTGGCCCTGGGCTCCCAGGCAGTCAACAAGCAGTCAACAAGTACTAATCAGCAGGATGTATTGCTTCTGCTATGCTAAGAAAATCCCCATTTCATGAGAATCCCTGGATGGCTATTCAGACAAAGGCTTCATTATATTCTGTCATAATTCTCTTTCCAATTTATCATCAAGGGAACTAGAAAACCCATAAACTCAAAAATCTATAAGCACATCTTGTCAAAGATACCTCTGCCTTAAATTAAAAAATAAAATAGGTGTGTTAAATATTAGCTAGAAAAATATGACTAAGGAAACAAGGAAGAGGCTTAATGGATCTGGGTGAGCTAAAGCATCAAGTAGTCGATGTAATCAATACCTGCCCATTTCTTGGATAAATTTTTATTCATGTCTTATAATATGAGAACTGGGAAATGTTTTCTCTTATGATTCCCAGGCACAAACAAATTCAATTGGGAATGTAAAGCCATTTGGGAACACTACCAGATACATCTATCCAGTTAGGTAACTCTTCTTTTTCTTATTTTGGGATACATTTATTGACTGTTTGCCAGTCATGTGACCTTCTCCAAAACTGTGCCTGCAGTTAAATTGGATTCCATAGCTTCTGTCACATGGTAGCTACTAAGTGTATAATCACCACACTTCCACTTCCGTTGGCTCCTGATATCATGGGTAGAAAGACCACATAGTTTTCCTTCTCATACTGTTCCAGAGAACAGGCAAGCCCCTCATTAAAAGTTATGTTTCCTCAGAAGTGTTTTTAATGAGAAACTGATTTTAGTAAAATTTACATATTGCTTCTCAGGCCTGAGAGTCTTGCTTCTGTGAATAATCAGCCCCTGACCGGCTCATACTGGTAGGTCATTCTCATAAACACAGTGGAGAAATATACTCAGACTCTGTTGTTCCTCTTCTTAACCATTGTTCCTTCCAAATACATATTTTATTGATTTCAGAGAGGATAGAAACATCAACGATGAGAGAAAATTCTTGATCAGTTCCCTCTTTACATGCTTAAAACTGGGGATCCAACCCACAACCTGGACATATGCCCTGACCAGAAATGGAACAATGACCTCCTGGTTTATATATCTACCATGAATCACTGAGCCATGCTGGCCAGGTTACCATAGCTCTTTTCTAGACATCCCTCTCCTTTGACCTGGAAGAGGTCCCTCTTCTGCCTCTATATGATCCCCTTGGTACTTCCTCGTTCTCCAAGTTCATCAACCCCTTGTTGGGACCACACCTTCAGACCAATGATACTCTACATTCTCTCATTCACCTAAAATTACTATTGTAATTAATAGTAATTACTATTGTCGCTACCACTCTATTTTCTGTGCTTTTCCACATCTTTCCACCCTTTCAATCTGTGACTTTTCATCACACACTTATCTATCATCTTTTACTTGTCAGGTTTTACATTGTGATATGGGGATTTCCTGGGGAATCTGTCATAGACTGTAACCCCAGCCATCTCTCTGCTTAGTGGCATGCCAAATGTGTTCTTTACCCACTTAAATACAAGATCGGAATATGCACCACGCTTTAGGAATGCACAGTTTATTTATGGGAAAGCGGTGGGAGGAGCCAAGTAGAATCCCCCACAACTAATTGACTCCACATGGGCTATTCCAAGTATTTCTCACTTTCTTTAACCCTTCCTCCGTCTGGTTATGAATGCTTCCCATATGTTGGTGAAAAACAAAGTCATCTGATATGAACTTGTCCAACACGTTTCCTTTCTATTCATAGTTTCTCTTTTGTTATCCTCTTCCTCTGGCACCATGAGTACAGAAGCTTGATATTAGTAGCCTTCACGTAAGTATATTGATATCACCTTCCTCTGGAGGCCTTTCTTGAGAACAACATCCTCAACACCTCATACCATCTAAACTACCAAACTTTGCACTTATTTGGGCCCTATGTGTCTATGGCATGTAGTAAAAGTTGAAGAAGTATTTGTTGTATAAATAATTGATCTCATCTCCACTTTGGACTCTGAACCAATCTCGCTTTCCAATTCTAAACTCAACACTTTTCCCAATCAGATAAGGCCATACACTAAATTCTCCTGAACTCAGAGAATGCAGAGAACTTAAAAAAATGAATAAATAATAACTAATACAATTAAGCTATAAGATCAGATAATGGTAATTGCTTTGATGAAAAATGAATCAGGTGAAAGAGACAGAGATGAATGAGATTTGTTATTTTTACCTAGGGTGGTCAGAATAGTATCGAAAAATAGTGAAAACTAGCTGCTTTGGCTCAGTGGATAGAGCATCAGCCTGCATACCAAAGGGTCCAAGGTTCAATTCTGGTCAAGGGCAAGTACTTCAGTTGCAGGTCAGGGCGCATGAAAGAGGCAACCAATAGATTTGTTTCTCTCACATCAATATTTCTGTCTGTCTCTTTCTGTTCCACTCTCTCTAAAATAATGGAAAATATCCTAGGGTGAGGATTTTTTAAAAACAATACTAATAAAAAGAAAAAAGAAGTGACATATTCATGGACTTGACTGGTATAACTCAGTGTCACACTATGTGATGTTCATACAAGTTTCCTGAAGCTCTGGCTGAAATGCAGATTCTGATTCAGCATTTCTGAGTGGGGCTGGAACTCTCCAGCATTCTTTTTTCCCCACCCCAACATTTTATTGATTTTTTACAGAGCGGAAGGGAGAGGGATAGAAAGTCAGAAACATCGATGAGAGAGAGACATCGATCAGCTGCCTCTTGCACACCCCATACTGGGGATGTGCCCGCAGCCAAGGTACATGCCCTTGCCAGAATCGAACCGGGGATCCTTCAGTCCTCAGTCAGATGCTCTATCCACTGAGCAAAACCAGTCTCGGCCTCTCCAGCATTCTTGACAAGCCCCTGGATGATGCCCAAGCTGGGTGCTGTGGAAACAGGGCATGACATAAGTGAATGAAACGTAGATTATGAAAAATGGCAATGATGTTAGCATGGGAGCCGAAATTCTTATGGATACATTAAAAAGAATCTATAACTTACTGTTCACTTTAATGGAAATGGGCTATTCTAATTTTTAATAGCTGTTTGGACTCATAGATATTTGAGCATATTTTTAAAGTAATGGTATTTTATTTCATATTCTTTATTAAAACATTAAAAATACATATAAGAAAACAAGAGAATCTATTTATAAATTGATTTGCTAGCAACCATATTTTGATTTATGTACTCCAGTTTGTTTTGTGTGGTTTTTTTTTTACTTAAAAATATGCTATATGTGTTTTGTTACTATCATTTAACAATTTAATATGGTATGCACAATTAAATGTCAATGAACATTAATCTGTGTAATTTTTTTGCCATAGCAACTAGCACTTTAATTACCCATTAAATGCATGTTTATGATGGAAAATTAAGAAAAAGGGATAACATAAAGAACAAGTCAATCATAATATTTCTATTCAAATACATATACATATGTAATATACTATATATAATTCCATCTTTCTATGTTTTTTATGTACTTCTACCTAAGTTATAATTTTTAATATAATTTACTATATATATCATTAAGTTTGCTTTTGATTTTTGAAATATTATTCTGAATAGCACAATATTTCATTATATATAGACACTATTATAATTCAAATCTTTATTTTTAGCTATTCAGTACGGTTCTAGTTTTGAAAGAAACATCTCTGCATTATGGACCAATTTTTTTTAGAATAAGTTCTTAAACGTAAAATTGTGTCAACACACTCATTTTTAAAGTCTTCTGTATTTTCTTATTTAATTTATTTTATTGAATTTATAGGGGTAACATTAGTTAATCATATTATATAGGTTTCAGATATGTAATTCTATAATACATAATTCCGTATTGTATTGTGTGTTCAGTACCCCAACTCAGGTCTCATTCTATCAACATTTATCCTTCCTTTACCCTCCTCTAGCTTAGTACCTCATCCCTTTTCCCTCTGATAATCACCATACTATTATCTGTGTCTAAAGTTTTCGTTTGTTGTTGTTATTTTCTTAAACCCTTTACCTCTTTTACCCAGAGCCTAAACCTCCTCCCCTTTGACAGCTGTCAGTCTGTGCTCTGTATCTGTGAGTCTGTTTCTATTTTCTTTGTTTCTATTTTTGTTTATTATATTTTACATATAAGTAAAATCAATTTATCCCCAATTGTATTTTTCAAATTATCTGTCTCTTTGCCATTAATCAGAGGTATCAACTTTATTATAGTTATAAATTTACTAATAATTATTAATTGTTTTAAACTTTTTCTCATCCATCAATCTTTATAATTTAGTATATAGAGGAACATATTTGCCAATATTATTTTTATTTTTTTCTGAAATATTTTGGCTATAAATATTATATAGCTACTCTTAACATCCCCATAACTAGTTCTATACCTGTAAATTTGTACTTCTTAATATCTTCATCGTCCCACCCATCCATCCACCCAAACCTCCTACAATCTGGAAACTTAGTTTGTTCTTGTATCTATGAGTTTGTTTCTGATTAATTTGTCTTTAAATTTATTTTTGCCTTCTTGTTAATAGTATACTAATGGCCCAGTTACACAGATTTGTGCACATTGAAAGGAAATTAATTAGAAGAAATATTTTAATATCACTTTTGGTCCTTCCTCTATAATAGAAGTGTCAACAAAATTCACGATTGACAATGACAGATCAAAACACACATGTGTGATTGGCTCCAGCAAGAGCTTTATACTAATATATATTTATGTATATTTATAACCTTGCTTAATTAGACCTGCTTTCTGATTTAGCTAAACTTTTTCCAGCCCAGTGAAGCACCCCAACTTCTCTTTCAGATAATTGTCAGTAACATTTTAGTAAATATCAACATGAAGCAGATTATTATTGTAGATCACGCAGGGAGAACAAAGGGTAAAAATATTTAACTGCAGCATTGTTTGACTATATATAGTCTGTGCAGTGACAAAACCTGAAGTCATTTACAAGGTCCACCATTTCTTACTTCTTTTCAGTCAAGTCAAGTTTCTAAGTTTTCTAAATCTCCATTTTCTGGCTAAATGAAAAGAAAATAGGATTTCACCAAGTCTCCTATTTACCTACTCCAGGACTTCTGAGTATCAAATGAGATGAGACATGGGAAAATGCTTGCAGACATTTGGTTAAAGTGTAAAATATTTCCACCTGGCTATGAAGCAAGTTGTGTTCCTGGGCAGAAGGAACTCCAAGGAGGCTAGCCACTAGTTAGAGGAAGCCAGGAGTTGCTATTGATGTCATTACTCAGAGCCCACAGGCACCGTTTCCAGGCTGGGCTGGGCTGTGAGCCACATTTTGAACCATGGGGTCTTGGCAGCATCGGCTGTGATTTGGTGAGCAATTGCTCTAGGGTGGTGGTGGATGGCTATACTCCCTGTAAAGGCCCTTAGGAAGAATCCTTAATTATTCTTCTTAGATTTTGGTGGCTCCCAGAAATTCTTGACAATCCTCAGTGAACAGTTGAGTCACCCCAAACTCTGCCTCATTTTCACATAGCATTACTTCCCTGTAGTATCTCTATGTGCCCTCTACTCTTCTTACAGGATGCTGTCATTTAATTTTGGGCCTACCCTAAGCCAGTATCATCTTATCTTGACTAATTACATCTGCAAAGGCATTATTTCCAAATAAGATCACATTCTGAGGTTTCAGGTGGACATAAATTTGGAGGGCACACAATTCAACCCACTGCATAACCCATAATATATATGGGTTTGATGCATTTTCTTTTTGCCTATGTGTAGAGAAAAATGTTATTTAAAAGAAAAATAACCAGCATGTTCTCTCTACACCTCCAATGTTTAATGTATTAATATATCAGATAATTAATTAAAAGATAATTCAACAGAAATACCATGACTTTTACATTTATTGTACTGACAAGTATGCGGAATTATTTAAATTGGTTTGTAAACACAGATAGGACCTCAATAAAAATATTATAAGGCTGTGCTTAAATTTGTCATATTATCTGCTCATCATTTAATCAGGATACTAGAAGCCATTCATTGTGTTCTGGGTATAAAGGTTTTGACATGAATTAGTGCTTATATTATCATGGGAAAAAGCTGAGAAAATAGAAGGCTGGGAAGCCGCCATCTAAAGTTATGGGAGAATTGCCGTCAGTGGTCATACATGTTAACTTTAAACATCTCAGCTTGAGCCCTGGCAGGCATTTCTCAGTGGTTAGAGCTTCAGCGCGCACACCAGTGGCTCATGGGTTCCACTCTCAGTTAGGGACACCTGGTTTCAGATTCAATCCGACCTCCAATTGGGGGCACTTGTGGGAGGCAACCAATCCATGTGTCCCTCTTACATTGTGTTTCTCTCTCTTTCCCCCTTCTCTTCCATTCTTTCTAAAAATAAATAGGGGAAAATTATCCTCACTCCTCGAGTGAGGAATAAACAAACAAACAAATAAATAAATAAATCACAGCTTGAAATACCTATGTGGGTGGATCTTAAAAGCTTGCTGGATGCCTTTTTTGATTCTTTGTCTACCTGAAAGTCTGGTTTTGACCTTCTCTAGAAAATATGGCTTTGGGTTCACTTCTACCTTCTAAATTTAGCTGCTCTCATGGACACTATTCAAGCCAGAATCATATGAAAAAGGCAATTCTGGGAAACAGTTTCCATCCTTCAAAGGAGTGGTGGGGGCCAAGTTGACAGTGTGTGATATAGTGTATCTGGAATTCTATAGATTAAGCCTGGTGCAAAGCATGGTCATGGAATTAGCTATTGATCATTCTCTAATTTTCTTAAAAATTGTAAAAAAACAGAGTTGAGACTCTTACCTCTTGATCAATAAAGACTCACAAACACAGATATTTTAAATCTAAAGCTCATTTCTTTGCTGTGTAAAATACTGCTCAGAGTAAAACATTATTTAAAAAAGAAAGAAATGTCCTAGGATTCTTAGCCATGAAATTATTTTCTGTATTCTTACGTTATATTTGTAGAGAAGTAATTAAACAATAAAATCATAATTATTAGTTGTAAGAAGTATTCAATATAATATAAAATTTTAGAGCTATCTCTTGCTTAAGTGAAAATATTAATAATATTGTTACTGCTAATATTGATGTACTAGTTGCCTGGTGCATGAAATTCATGCATAGGGGGGTGGAGGGTAGGAAAGGGTGCCCCTCAGCCAGGCCTGTACCCTCTCCAATCTGGGACCCCCTCAGGGGATAACCAGCAGTCAGACATCCCTCTCACAATCCAGAACTGCTGACTCCTAACTGCTTGCCTGCCAGCCTGATTGTCCCTAACTTATTCTGCCTGCCAGCGTGATTATCCCTAACTGCTCCCCTGCTGGCTTGATTGCCTCAGCCCTACATCCAGGACCCAGGATTCCCTCCTCCAGCTGACCATAGGCACCCAGGATCCAGGCTTCCTTCCTCTGGTCAGTTATAGTTGCCCAAGACTCCTGCAGCAGCAGGGAATGATGGGCAGGTGGCTTCACCTGGGCTGAAGCCACAAGTGCTAGCACCTGGGACTGCAGGGTGGGCGGCTTCTCCATCTCCTGGGCCACAGCCAGCCACAAGTATTGGTGCCCAGGACTGCAGGGTGGGCAGTTTCTCTGTCTGCCAGGCTGTAGCCAGCCGCAGGTGCTGGTGCCTGGACTGCAGGCAGGTGGCTTCTCCATCTTCCTGGAATGCAGTGTGGGCGACTTCTCTGGCTGGCTGAGGCCTGGGATCATGGTGCAGGCAGCTTGTTTGTTTCCCAGGCTGCAGCCAGCTTTAGGCACTGGAGCCCTTGTTTCTACATCTTCCCCAGGATATGGGGCAGGAAGATGTGAGGCTTCTGCAGCTGCCTGTGGCCTGGGATCATGGGGTGGGCAACTTCTTGGTCTTCTGGGCTGTACCCAGCCTCAGGCACTGGTGCCTAAATTCTCTGACCCCCACAGGCCCTGAGCAAAATGGGAGGGGAGGTGGCTATAGCCATGTTTTCAGGTTAATTTGCATACTCACTCTGATTGGCTGGTAGTGTAGTGGATTGATGGTAATTTGCATATTTCTCTTTTATTATTGTAGATTATATACTATGTACTAGCCACCACTCCCTTAAACTCAATTGCTCATTCCATGCTCTTAGTGACTCTATTAACATATTTTAATTATGAGGCCTATAATTATGGAAAAGTAAAATAACTCTTAGAACTCAAATTAAGGGGTATTAATCTTTCTATTGATTGACATATAGGTACTATTAATTAAGTCATATAGCTTATTTTGTAATGGGTTAAAGACTTAGGTTGACAGGCATAATTTGATGAAATTCTTCTTAAAAAATGGCAGATGGTGGATTTGTGGGAAACATTAACATTAGGACTTATGTGTCCAAGAGTCTGCTCATTATATATCAGTCCATTACAAAATGAGAAAATTAATTCTGCTTTCCTAGACAGAGAAGAACTCTTCTACAGTGCATTTTATCACTGGTGAAGAAAGGAGAAACTCAAATCCTAAGAGTAATCCAGTCTCTTATTTTGAGGTCTTGACCTCTTTGGAGGATAAACAGATCTACTTTTAGCAAAGGAAGTAAATAAAGAGCTCTCATAATTTAATGTCAAGTGTGCCATTTTAACTGGAAATGTTTGAATCTTAATAGACTATAAATCAGAAGATCCTATGACATAGTAATTGAGTTAACATTAGCCTTTCACCTTTATGAGTTTGCATATGAACCTTACCTAGGTTAAAGGAAGGAAATTCTATTAATTTTCAGGTGTCCACTGGTCTGTGATCCAAAATTGCATTAGCCCCACTTTGGTTAGCAATTGTTTAGAGTTAGATGATTCTGAACAACTTGGGTCAATTTTTTCAACTGCCTGTAGATGTACTGACAGTGGAAAGTATTAAGATACTGAGGAACACTAACTCAAAAGTTGTCATCCACTTTTTAAGCATATTTTAAAAATAAGGTAAATTTAGAAATATAACCATTCAATAGGATTTTTAAAAAGTGAATTTCCAGCAAATACAAGGTATTTTTGTACTGGATTGCTTTCTAATGCAATCATTAAACATTTCTTAATTCATATAATCTTTAATTCCATATGCTGATGATATCAAATATATGTTCACAGCGAAAAAACACAAACCAAGTAATGGGAAAATAAAATGGACTAAATGTACATGTAACATATTCAAAGTTATGTATAATCATATATATAAAAATTAACCTAAGAGAGTACTATGTTGTGTTTTTTTGTGTGTGTGTGTGTTTTATATTTTATTGATTTTTACAGAGAGGAAGGGCGAGGGATAGAGAGTTAGAAACATCAAGGAGAGAGAAACATCGATCAGCTACCTCCTAATCATGATGTGTCTGCAACCAAGGTACATGTCCCTGACTGGAATCGAACCTGGGACCTTTCAGTCCATAGCCCAACACTCTATCCACTTAGCCAAATTAGCCAGGCCAAGAGAGAGTACTATGTTTTGCCAACAAAATAATATCTGGGGTTATAAAAACACTTCAATAAATGATAGAAACAGATATAAAGAGGTAAAACTTATCACATTATTTTCCTTTTGAAATAGTATCTTAAGGTAATTATTCAAAATATAGATGTATGCATTATATATTGAGTTTGTTTGATTGAACATTCTCATAACGATAAAGGTATATGTTGATCTAGAAAGGTTGGTATTTATCTGAAAAATATTAAAACACTAATTTGAAAATACATATGTACTCCTACGTTCAGTGCAGCATTATTTACAATGGCCAAGATAAGGAAAAAAACCTAAGTGTCTATATACATATATATTTCATGAAATTCTACACAGTCATATAAAGATGCAATATTGTCATTTGTAACAACTTGGGTGGATCTTGAGGATATTATGCTAAGTGAAATAAGTCAGACAAAAATTTAAAAAATAACCATATGATTTTATTTATATGTGAAATATAAATTGAAAAAGTAACAAACATTAAAACAAGCTCATAGATATATACATCATATTGTCGGTTACTTGAGGAGAAAGGAGGTGGGGGAAAGGCAAAATAGGTTAAGAGATTCAAATATATGTTGACAATGGAAACTAGATTTTTGGTGGTGAGTATGCAATAGAGTATACAAATATCTAATTATAATATTGTATATCCAAAGTGTATATAATCTTATTAACTAGGAATACTTCAATTAAAAAATGTAATATATGTATACACACACACACATATATATATATATATATATATATTCAAGAAAAGAATGAGATTAAGATACATTAGAGTACTTTCATATTATAAGCTATGATGCAGAAAATAACAGGAGTTTGAAAATATGAAAAGAAAAATGTGAGCAAGATAATCATCATTGAAAAATGTATAATAAAAATTGCTTTAAAGATATATTCTCAGATTTGTAAAAAATTAGAACTTCTTTTAGAAAAAACTCAAAGTAATCAAAACAAATGTGTAATAGTGACTCTAACTTGTCAAATTGTGGGAGTGTTTAAATTTTCTATTTGTGACATTTTTATTTTGGAAAATAAATACATGAACATATTGTACTTTTATGTTTAGCAAATAAAGACAAGCCTATTAAAATGTTTCATTTTCTAATCTTTTGTTTTAAAATAGCTCATTATCTTAACCAAATGAAAGGCTCAAATATGGGACTTATAAAAATTATATGGGCTCAAATATATTTTTAAATTCTTTTTAAAAAAATAAAATATATGGACAGCAGCATATGAAATTTTATTAATTTGTCAACTCAAGAGCTATCATGTCATAAAGAGTAAACAACAAAATGTCATAAATAACATCAGGTATTAAACATATTATTATAAAAATCTCAGTGACTTTTATAAAGCATGAACTGAATCTATAAAATGAAGCTTCTTTTTTTTTCAATAGAAATTAGCAGATATTTTTATTTTTGTTTACATATCCATTCCATACCCTCCATTCAGCTGCATCTAAACCATAAAATGAAACTTCTATGATTCAGTGATATCTTCAAATGTGCTCATTACACGTGTGAGAGCTTTCTCCCCTCTTACTCACGAGCTACATAACCTAAGCTCACAGTGACTTTCTACTGTGTCCAGGACAAAAAAGCTGATTATATAAAAGAATAAATTAGATCCCATGATTAAGTTAGCCATGTACATTTGGTGAGCCACAGGACAATTTTTCCCATAGAGTGAAATATATATCGATTATGCCATAATCATTATGGTTAAATAGGCACTATTAGCCACAAGTAACTGTGGCATAGGACTATGATTCTCCCCATCAACTCAGAATAAAATGTCAAAGGGTTAGAGGCAAACAATATGTCCAGGTAAAGGGTTCTATAATATTTTGGGGAAAAAAAGATTATATTTACTCCTTTCTTCTCTATGACTCAATCATTGGAGTACAATAAAGCCCATAAGGTAAGCTGCGTGCCTTTTCAATGTTTAATAGTTATTATGATTTTTAACTGCCGACATGAGAGTAGCGATGTATTAATGGACATAGCTGAAGGAAGAAAAAGTTGGCTTAGAGGGTAGATATAAGAAAATGAATGTGAGCAAGAAATACAGAAAACGATTTTCATTAATTCACCTCTTGAAATACAATTGTGAGATTATAATAAAAGGGAGTTAGAAAAGAGGGGTCACAGAAAAGATAGGCTTTTCTGGAGATGGAAGTAATGGATTCCTGACATATGTATATTTTAAAAGCTCCTTTTTATCTTCTCTGTACCTGGGAGAGTTTTCCAAATGTCTCCAGAAACCACCTGTTTGCACTTACCTGGTAACAGGTGGACGGAATTAGGCATTCATCTCAGAATGTCACTGCAGATTATGTTTCCAACATGCTCTTTTAGTCTTAGCCAGTCAGCTGCCATGAGGGTACAAAACAAGCACATTTTAGTCTGCCTCTGATTAAACTAATGATAAACCAATAACTGCAGTGAGAAGGAAAAAAAAGGAAACAGTACTAAAGTTCAGTCTGTCAGGATGATGCTATCTCTAGTTAAAGATTTTCACTCTTGATAAGATTTCTTTGAAGCAAAGATTAAGCCATATGTCCCTTTAGTCATTGATATTTTAATTTGCATACACTGATCTCAAATATAGGAAAACTGTTCTAAATCAGTAGAGTGGGTGGTACTTAGCAATTCAGAGGAAATGCAGATTGGTAGTCAAATGACTTAATCAGAATTGATCTTCCAGAAGCTCAAATGTTGTTGAGATTGATTCTGCCCTTCTGTTACATAAAGGTGCTCTCTTTCTTTAAATCCCCTGCCTAACCACTTCTTACCAAAGCTGGTGAGATGGAAGAATATGCAGCCTTACTAGTAACAGGTGTTCACTTGCTTATTTCTATATCCATCCATCCATCTATTCATCCAACCACCCATCCATTCACCCATCCATCCATTCATCCAACCATCCACCTATCCATCCATCATTCAATATGTATTGAAAGCATATGCTGTTCAAAATATTGACAGAGGAAGTGCTTGGGGATGGCAAATGAATAAAAGGCAGTAGATTAAAGGGCATTTTGGCTTATGTATGCTCCTATTGAAAGCTGAACAATGCAATGTAAGAAGAGCTGTGGCACAAACAAATTAACTCCTCAGCTGAAACCTGCAAGAGAAATAGTGAACTCTGTATCATAGACAAAATACAGTGTCCTATTTGTTCATCTCAATAATACAAGTATATCGTATGATTAAAATCTCTTTTATGTTTTTATAAATGTAGGCTGGTGAAAACATGAAACCTAACAAAGTTTGGATTTTCTGTTTGGGAGAAATCTGCTTTATATTCTACTATCATGAATCATCTCTCATGAGATTTGGACAAGTAACACCATATTCCTCTCAACTCTGTGGGCATAGCCTATCTCAAAATCATTATCAACATTCCTATACCTCCAGGTATAAATCATACAGTTGAAATATATGTATGAATGAATATATTCATGTAGCTATGTATATATGTTATGCATACATATCTAAATGTATTTGCAAAATGTTTCTATACCTAGATAGATATAATAAGGCATTAATAGTTCCTGAATATCTTAAAGCATGATTTTAAAATGCTGAACTTGGAGCAAATACAATTAGTATTTACAACTATCCTTAAATAAGTAAACTGGTGGTTTGTTCTTTCCTCTCCATGTTCAGTTATATAATTAACAAAAATGAGTTCACTCACTCTCTCACCTGTGGGTTGCTTTATTAATAAAATGCACATGCAGTTTTATATAATAACATTGTGTAAACAGTTCTCACGAAAACCTATGTTCTCACAATTTCTTTTATTTACATACATATGTGACAAAACAGGACAAAGGAGGAAAACCTGTTAAAACTATCACAGACCCTAGAAAATGTGATTGTGTTCCCCTATGAAATACGACACAGAAACATTTTTCACATTTGCTGAGTGAGAAGAAAATTAATCTTTCTATTGAGACATCTGTGTTTTTCTGTATTGCTGCATTCTGAATTGTTTTCCTTGATGCTAAGCAAACTTTAATTTAGTATGACCTCTAGCAGGTGTGTTTTAAATCTATAAAAATGGCAGCTATAAAATCACTTACTTGGGCTAAAATTAGCCATCTCTCATTCAGGAAACATGAGGGAAATGAATACCCAAAGATGGCTACTGTATTTTAAGACTGAGTAGCAGTAAAACAGTAAAATATCTTGTCACAAGCTAAATCCAATGATGTATGATAAAGATTTTTATAATTTACATATTTGTCAATGGTTTGTGTAATTAGTCTCATGCTTAAAGTAGTTGGATCTCATTGACTGGCTGTTACTCTCACATTTTATAATCATAAAAATTATCTCTTTCCCAATAGACTTCTTAATGCAATTTGTTAAAAAAAAAACTTGAAAAGAAACACTATCCCCCCAAATTAAGTAATCAGTAAAGCAGTTTTACAAATTCACAGTACAGAAAACTATATGTTAATATCCATTTTTACTTATCTATTAATTTCTACTATTAACCCATGATCTCTAGTCTAATTACAGTTCTCTGCTTCTCACCTTTTACTTTATAACAACATTGAATTCAGTTTGACAAAGTCATTTTAAATCAGTTAATTTCATAAATAGGCATTTGATTTAATTTTTTTTGTAATGGTCATCTTCTCAGTTGCTTATTATTATTACTATTGTTATTATTATTATTATTATTATTATTATTATTATTATTTCTTTTCAAGACTGAGCTCAGAAATAATTTTTTTCTGAATCCACATTTAAGTTTTAGTTAAATATTCCTCCTGTGTTCTCCCATAATGCCAAATGCATCCTTATTATTATATTTTTAAAAGGAATTAAAATTATTAGCTTAAGTGTCTGAGCTCTTTGAAACCATGGTTTGTCATTTATTTTTTTCAACAACAAGGAGGAATTTCTTGAATGAATAAATTTCCCCATTTTAGATTTTATAATATATATTTTCCATTCATCATTAATGAATACATAAAATTGTTAGAAAAAAATCTACCTCACTCAAAGGAAGAGGCTATCTTTCAAAATCTAAAGGAAAGACTGAATTATATTAATTTATATCTAAGAACTACAATATATAGTATTCTTTCTACATGAAGGAAAGGACTGATCTTATGTAGAGCTATTGTTTTTGAGGAGTTGGTAATCTTTCAGAAGCAGAAGTGTGGTAGTGGAGTCAGTTATTGCTAATTAGTTGACTTTTATAAGGGTGGGCTGTCAGTAAGCAGTGGGCTTTGGGAAGCATGATTATGTGAAGTTGTCAATAACTACTTAGGATATAAAAATCAGCAAAATCTTTAACAAATGATTGCCTGCTGCTATGGTTCAAGAGTAACCAGACTTTTCCTCTTTTGAGTATATGACTTTTTTATTCCCACCGCTCTTTCCTCACATCCTTGTCCCTGTTTAAGAAAATTAAAATATGACCTTTTAGTGTCCCAGTAAGAGGACATTCTTATATATCCACTAGAATAAGTTTTCCATGACATTTAGGTGGGCAATACGAATTGGATTTTGCTATGTATGCTTGAAAGCAGCATTCCTAAATTTATAATTCAGGTTACCTTTTCCCATTATGTCATTTTTCACAGTGAGGATTTATTGGATCCTCCATTTTTCTATTGTTGTTATGTCCAACATATATCTTTTTTTCCATGTTTCCCACAGTTTGTATTGGTCATCTACAGTAGGACTTAAATCCCTCAATTGCACTTTTCCATTTCTATACACTCCATAACAGACACACCTTTCCAGTAATTCATGTTACTCACTTCCTTCAAAATTCAACTACAGATGTGACTTTGTTGAGAGGTCTTATTAAACTAAGATAACTCAATCTATTCCTTTACTTACATAGTTCATTAACATTTAACTAACATATTACTATTGAAATAAATGTTCTTTCTTTCTTGTATATGTGCTCACACTTCAAACAGACTGCTAATATTCCAAGACCGTACATCACCCTGTGGAAAAGCACTTGGGAAAATATTTTAAGTTATCATTATGCTTTATTAATCTGCAGATGTACATTTGGGTTACATACAAAAGTGTTCTAGATGTAAACAAGTAAGAATATTATATATTTAATATTGATAACATATATATGTAATATATTTATCCACATATACATGCATATGCTAAGATGTAAGAGTGAAGTATAGTAAAATAGAGAAAAATCAGAATATTTCATAAGAATTAACTAAATTGCTTTCTGAAGAATGTTGGTAGCTAATTGCTACCAAAAAAATCCTATAATTATAATTCTAAACTTTTGGTACAAAGAGAAAAATGAAGTAGAAATAGTGATATTGGAAATCATGTTGCAATTGAAAACTTTTGAGAATTCCAGTATTGCCATTTGTAATTAAAAATTTGAGATATGTTGCGGTTTATGATATTTTTTCATTTAGTTTTCTCAAACCACGATCTCTCATTTATAGTCTAGAAATGAAATGTGAGGTTTAGAACAAATAACTAGAAATAAATATATAATTTTGTGGTTTTCTGTTTTTGTATCATTTAAAAAAAGAACCTACTTTTCAAGTAAAAAGTCTAACATGGACACTTTTCCTTGCCAGTCAAGATTTATTGTAGAAGATTGTTATAGTTTAGATAGCCAAAAAATTTCAAATCACTATCCAAAATATAACACATGCAATTTCACAAAAAGGATTTAATCCACTTCATGAGGCAAGAATTACAAAGCAAAAATGTAGATCCATTAATTCATAAAATCTGTTGTATAATTCATCCAACTACTTTACAGAAATATGTGTGATCTCTCATGATTTCTTTTCTTTCAAAGCAAAACATTTTCTAAATGTGTTAACGTATTTGCCTTAAAAGTCATCTAGAAGATTTAAAAAACTTTCCCACAACTTCAGATCAACATGGTTACAGAAGAAACTCCTGAATTTTCATCTGCCATGGATGCACTGACTTCACAGCTATATACAGAGCAATTCCCTCAGAAAAAAAAATTCATAAAATAGTTGAGGACCGTTTATACTTTAGATAACTGAGAAAATATCCTCATCATAATGGATAAGAAAGGATACTCGAGTAAAGACACTCTTACCATAAACTTTATCCTTGGTAGAGTAACATAATTGAATAAGCATGCCTGGCTCCAATCTTTTCCCTGAGCAGCAAACGGTTGAACTACAAATCCAGTGCCTCAATTTTTAAGTATAACACATGCCAAGGATGAGCCCCAAATTATCTAACTCTGGAAGCCTATCAGACTTGCATTCAAGAGTCCCACAGAACTCTAACAAACTAAGAAGCAGTTGTTAATAGGCATGTTAGCACTCACCGTGGCTCAGCACAGAGGAAACAGAAAAAAAGGCCAACTTCCAGTTTTCCCTTGGATGGACTTTGACTTAATACTTCCCCAGATGCTGCTTGAGGATCTAACTGATAATCAGCCTGCATCTGGATGCTGACTGCAATCTTTTCCTTTGGGACACTGACAAATTTGGGCACTAAGAAAAGGGTGGCAGCTTGGACAATCATACAAGTTTGAGAAGCATCTAGGAGCTTGGACCAGGCTTACTGACAAGGTTTCTGAACACAAGAACAGTTAGTCAACACTGGAAAGGGTGCTAGTTTTATCTAAAGTGCAGAAACCAACACAGAGAGTCAAGAAAAATGAAAGAAGGGGGGAAATGTTCAAAACAAAGAAAACAAAATCTCAAAAAACAATCCTAATGAAATGGTTATAAATGACTTATCTGATCACTAAGGATGCTAATCAAGGACAGGAAAGTAATGCATGAACCAAATGAGAATTTCAACAAAGAGATGGCAAATATATAAAAAGTACCAATAAAAATTATAGAGTGAAAAATATAAGACCTGGACCAAAAAATCAATAGAATAGTTCAATCTTAGTCTAGATTAAGCAGGAGAAAGAATTAGCAAACTTAAAGACAAGCTAGAACAGTGGTCAGCAAACTCATTAGTCAACAGACCGGCAAACTTGCCAGCCAATGGGCTAGCAGAATTAATCCAATCAGAGGAGCCAAAAGAAACAGATAAAAAGAATTAAGATTGCATAAAGAACTTATGGTACACTGTCAATGCCCAATATATACTTTATAGGGGTCTCACAAAAGAAAGAAGAATACAAAGAGAAAAAGAGGGCATAAAACTTATTTAAAATAATAGTAATAATAATAATAATCTACATAATAAAAATGTAATATGCTAATTAGTCCTAATGGTATCACAGTAATGACCAGACTGTGCATGCATAGGAGCTGGTGGGCGGAGACATGGGCGGGGACTTGTGTCACCAGGACATGAGGCTGCCCCAGGAAACATCCCCCTAGTGGAGGCAGATGCAGGCCCGTGGTGCAGTCTGGCCCAGAGGGTGGGGGGGGGCACAAGATAGGCCATGGCAGCCTCCCCAGCAGAAGGGTGTGCAGGCCTGAAAGACCACCCCGCCTGGAGGGGTTCATCTGGATGGAGGCAGGGCCTTGATGGAGAGCTCTCAGCACTCTTGCACCAGGGTCTGAAGACTTGGAGAGGAAGGGAGAGCACATAGGCAGTGAGGGGGTTTAGGCCAGGAAGGGAGAGCAGATAGGGGGATCAGGCCAGCAGGAGAGAGCAGTTAGGCAGTTGGGAAGATCAGGCCAGGAGGAGAGAGCAGTTAGGGCTATCAGGCTGGCAGGGGAGCAGTTAAGGGCTTCAGGCAGGCAGGAGAGCAGTTAGGAGACACTGGTTCTGAATTGTGAGAGGGATCCCAGATTGGAGAGGGTGCAGGCCAGGCTGAGGGACACCCCTCCCTGCCATGCACGAATTTTGTACACTGGGTTACTGGTAATAATAATAATTTCAAAAACGTCCCTAACCCAGAGAAAGAAATAGCCATATGTTTAGAAGCCCATAAGGTGAAGATAAGTCCAAATGGACCCATTCCAGAAAGACACATTATCGTTAAATTGTCAAAAGTTAAAAGCAAAAAGAGAATCTTATCAGTAGCAAGAGGAAGACAATTTGTTGCATACAAGAGAAACCCCAAAATATTGTTTTCAGCAGAAACCTGGTAAGCCAGAAGGGAGTGGAATGATATATTCAGAGTGCTGAAAGAAATAACTTGCAATCGACTATACTCTTAGCTGGCAAAGCTGGCAGTATTGAAGGAGCATTAAAGAGTTTTCCAGAAAAACAAATGCTGAAGGAACTTATTATCACAAGACCAGACTTACAAGAAATGTTTAAAGAAGTTTTTGAAGCTGAAATTAAAGAATGGTAATTAGTAACAAGAAAACATGGAAATATAAGAGGTATTTTATAGTCAAATTCAGAATAAAGATATTGTAATGGCAGTGAGGAAATGATTTATAACTCTAGTATAAAGATTAAAAGACAGAAGTATTAAAATAACTAATTTGTTAATGTGTACCCAATGTAAAAAATGTAAATTGTGACATCAGACCACAAAATATGTAGTAAGGCCCTAGCCAGTTTGGCTCAATGGATAGAGTGTCAGCCTGCAGACTGAAAGCTCCTGGTTCCCATTCTGGTGAAGGGCACAAGTCCGAGTTTAAGGCTAAATCCCCAGGAAGGGGTGTGTAGGAGACAGCTGATCAATGATTCTCTCTTGTCACTGGTGTTTCTATGTCTCTCTCCCTCTACCTTACTTGCTGAAACCAATAAAAAATATTTCAAAAGATATGTAGGAATGAGTGTACAAATGTAGTTGTCTAGTATGTATTCAAAATTTAATTGTTAATCAGCTTAAATAGGTTGTTATACTACAAGATGTCTGATGAAAGTGTCATCATGGCAATTACAAAGCATAAACCTATACTAGGTACACAAAAGATAAAGAGAAAGGAATCAACATACACCACTATAGAAAATCATAAAATTACAAAGGAAGAGAGAAGGGAAGGAAAGGGGAGGGGAGAAGAGGGTAGGGAAGAGGAGGGGAGGGGAGGGGAGGAAAACAACACTTCAAAACATCCAGAAAGTAATTTAACAAATGGCAAAGGTAAATCTATATCTATCAATAATTACCTTAAATATAAATAAACTAGATTATCCAATACAAAACACAGAGCTGTTTAATCTATATATATATAAAAGCCTAAGCAATCAGCCTACGGGCTGACTGTCCAACCAGTAGCTATGATGCACACAGATCACCAGGGGGCAGATACTCAACACAGGAGTTTCCAAGCAACAGCAATTGTGCAGAGTGCTCTCTCACACTCCTGGACCCCTCAGGGGATGTTGGACTGCAGGTCAGGTCGAGGGACCCCACCTGCTGGAGGGACCCTGCTCACTTTACAGACACTCTTTGAGCCCCAATGCTGCTCTAGGTGTGGCCGGCCAGGAAGGACTGAGGGCACTTGTCTCCAGGGTGTGTCCAGTCCATCTTGCCCAGTCCCACCCTGCCAACCACTTTCTAATTAATTTACTTTCAATGTGCACGAATCCATGCACTGGGCCTCTAGTGAATTAATAAAAACAAAAACAAGACCTGTCTATATGCTGTATACAAGAGACTCACTTTAGCTTTAGGGACAATCATAGTATGAAAGTAAAGGCATGAAAATATTTAATGCATTTCTTTTGGAAACCAAAAGAAATCAGGAGTAGCTTTAAGTATTTTATGACAAAAAATACTTTATTCAAATACTGTCACAAGGGACAGAAAGGTCATTATATAATGATAAAAGGGTCAATTTGCCACGAGGATCTAATAATTCTAAATATTTATGTACCCAATTAGGCAAGAAAAATAAAAGTCAGAAAGGAGGAAAGTAAAATTGTCTATTTGAAGATGACATAATGTTATATAGAAAATTCTAAAGACTCCACATTGAAGTTCTTATAACTAATAAACAAATTCAGTAAAGTTATAGAATAAAAAATCTATAATAATAAAAGGGAAATACGCTAATTAGACAGGACATCCTTCTGGATGACCTTATGGACAAAGACTGGGCTGTGAGAGAAGCCCAGGTTCCAGGTGCCAGAGAGAGGCCGCTGCCAGCAGTCAGGGGAAGGAAGCCCTACTCTTGCATGAATTTTGTGCATCAGGCCTCTAGTCTGCATATAAAAATCTGTTGCATTTCTATATACTAACGACATGCTGCTAGAAAGAGAAATTAAGACAAAAAATATCAGTTAGAATTGCAATAAAAATAATAAGATCATAAAAAATAAACCAAAAAGTGAAATATTTGTACACTGCAATTGATAAAATATTGACAAAGTCGCAAATAAATGGAAAGATATTATAAGTTCATGAGTGGGAAGAATAAACAAGGAAAAGTGACATATGGCATTGATACTGATTTTATAAAAAAAACTTGAAAGAATTTTATAAGTTTATCCATGATACCATTTGATGAGTTCAAAAACATAGGCCCCTTCATCTGTCACTGAAATGACTCTGAAATTAGTATGATCACATAATAAGTTCAAATAATGCTTCCACCCTTCCCACAACCCAGTAAGAAAAGCAAATTTGAAACAGCCTTAGTGTTTGGTGTCTTTCAAGAAGATGCTCAAAAAAGTGAATGGATGCCTCAGTTTATCCAAATTATTTTTCACCAAAATTGTGACATAACCATCAATACATGAAAGAGTGTTTTTTTGCCCAGAATTTCCACACATGCTGTGCCCTAAGGAGGAAGATGAAAAGGAAGAGGGTGAGAAGTCCCAGGTCTGTTAGTTCCCTCACTTTGAAAAGCCTCAAATCAAGAAAATGACATGTAGCTTCTTTTACAGTGGGATCAAAAGAAACCAACAGACAGCTGTGTTTTTGTGCACATGTATTTTTTTAAGCAAGTTTATAGTTCAAATTTTAGGTCTCAAAGACCAGATGTTTAGATACCAGAAACTCCCATGTATACTTGAGTGGGAGAATGAAGAAAGAGAAAGAAGGTGCTTTACCAATGTTTATTTTTGTAAAAAAAAAATCACAAACCATAACAGCTGAATATAACACAACAAATAATCATTTATAAATCATTACGGTCCACTAAGCTTTTGGTCCTAGAAAACTATAGCTAGAATCATAGGTAAAATAATAAGAGGGTATTTATTGGTCATAATGTAAGCATGTGATTAGAAATATCAGTGAGCTTGGCTTTGGACTTATGAATAAAATACAATACACAGCTTTATTGGTTAGTTTATATGTTTAGTTTTTTTTGTTTGTTTTTTCTTCTAAGAGGGAAAAGGATGAGTAAGGGTTAGATGAGCTCTTTCTATATTTAGGGAGTGGCATGAGAGAAGTTGGGAAAATCAAGGGGGAAAAAAAGTACATATGTAAGGTTAAGGGGTTGCAAAAGGGAGACGAGAAGGTAAAAAGTAAAATGGAAACAGAGTTGGAAGGTGGGGGAGGGGGAGTGCCAATGCCTAGAAAAGATCAAGGGTGAGAATAGCAATGGCTTTGATCTATAAGCATGAATAGTTTTGAAATAGAAACAAAGGAATATCATTTTTTTCTAAAACCCTAACTGTATTTTTATTCCCTATTTGAAAGATAGTCCGTGTATCTTTACTTGATTTGATGAGTGGTACAAGTCAAAGATGGAGAAAAGGTGTTGTAAAAAGCATTTCTCAAGATAAAGGTGATGCTGATTACATCAAATCCTTAGATCTTCACTTTGCCCTTCAGAGTTTTATTCCTTGTGCACAAAAAACATCTGTGAAAATGCATTCCTTAGTACACTTAGAATTTTCCATTTAAAAGTTTTTCTTAAAAAAAACAGTAATATTTTATTTGAAGGCCTGAACACAGATAATTATTTATCAAAACAACACTATTTCACCAAGGAGCTAAGGGGAAAATATTATTTTACAAGAACTACAAACAACATATTAGTTTCTGCTGCATCATTAGTTTTGCTTCCCAAACTGATTGCCATAACTTTCTGAATTTCAGTGTGGATATTTAGTTTGCTGGAAGAAAGGTTACCTTTTATGCCAAGCAAGATTATTATAAAGCATAAATTTAAAAATTACCTGGGAATATACCTTGGAAACAAAGATCATTGTTTTATTATTAAATAGGGCACTTGTCGTTAATGGAGGAGAAATATCACTGATATTTGACAATACCTTTTATGGTATTCTAACACTAAGAACTATTCTAATTAATGGGTAGATAGGTAGAGAAACAGAAGGACAGCTGGATGGGTAGATAGATGACATATAGATAGGTAGATAGATAGATGATAGTTTGATGCAGGTATTCATAATACAGAGGCAGAGAGAGATACTATATGGTATTTTATTACCATATGTTACTAGTATTTTATTGGGGAAAGAAATTTAAAGAGAGTCAGACACTTGGTCAATGTTACACAGCCATGAAATGACATAAACTGTTTACCCCTGAAGCCTAATATCTTTCCTTATAGTATACTAGAGACCCAGTGCATGAAATTTATGCACAGGACAGGCTGATTCCTAAGCTCAGCCTGCACCCTCTCCCATTGGGGATCCCTTGGGGGATGTTCCACTACTGGGGATTGGGCCTAAACCAGCAGTCAGACATCCGTCCCACAATCTGGGACCATTGGCTCCTAATTGGTCACTTGCTTGCCTGCCTGATTGCCCCCAACTGCCCTCCCCTGCTGGCCAGATCTCTGCCCCCAATGGCCCTCCCCTGCTGGCCTAATCTCACCCTCAACTGCCTCCCCCTGCATCCTTTTCTGGCCCATTTGGTTCTAATTTGGTCAGTTTCTATGCCAGTCAGCATCAGAAGCTCTGCCTCCTAGACATCCATTGGTTCTTCACAGCACCAACATTTGGTTCTGATTGGTTGGTTCCTATGCCACTCAGGGTCTCTGGGCCTATTAATGTGCCTAATCAGAAAGGCAGAGCTGATCAGCAGCCCCAGTAGAGGCCTGGAGAAAAATGGAGGTAAGGCTGCTGGCCAGACTGGGAGAGAAAGAGAGAGGTAAGTGCTGATCAAAAGCTGCCTCAGAGACAATGGATCAGTCCCTGCTTCTTCGATCTTCAGGCCTCTCTCTGGCCCTGATTCGCAGCCTTCTCTGCAGTCAGTGCTGGAGCACCATGCCTGCAGCAGAAGCACTGACTGCAGGACTGACTTCCGGTTGGTGGAACCTGGGTGGTTACTGGTCGTTAAGACCCAGAGTTGTTGTTGTTGTTGTTTTTAATTAATTTTTTTTATTGATTTTTTACAGAGCGGAAAGTAGAGGGATAGAAAGTCAGAAACATCGATGAGAGAGAAACATCATCAGCTGCATCTTGCACGCCCCCTACTGGGGCTGTGCCCGCAGCCAAGGTACATGCCCTTGACCGGAATCAAACCCGGGACCCTTCAGTCCGCAGTCCGATGCTCTATCCACTGAGCCAAACCGGTCTCTGCAAGACCCAGAGTTTTTATATATTAGGATGAGTCAAAGAGTGGCTTCAAATTAAAAAAAAAAAAGTTTACTATTTTTCCTAATTCTTCCATCATCCAGGTAGCTCTTCCTTCTGGGCTGGGTTGGCTCAGCTGGTATGTGGCTGGGGTCCAGCTGGCGAAACAGGGCACACTAGGTTAGCTAGGGAGCCACACACGCCCTGCATGTGGTTTCAGACCAGCCTGAGCTTATTTGAATGATGACAGAAGAGTGCCATAGAGAGGCAACCCCAGTACACAGTGCCACGTAAGCTGATGTCTCAATAACCAAACAAGTCATATATGGTCAAGCCCAGATTCAAGGGCAGAAAAATAGACTCTCTCTCTTGATGGGAGAAGGGACAGTGGATGGACATAGGGGAAAGTAAGATTTTATGTCATTTTTGAAATCTACCTGACAATGATCTACAACACCATAGAAACCACACTTAATATTGGTATATGAATGTGACACATTTATGTTTACATATTATGCATTTCTATGTGTGTTTTTCCTTGGGGGCTTAGGAGGCAACGAAAGGAAACAAGAAATATTTCTAATATATTTATTCATTTAAAGAACAAAAGCCATTAAAGAAGTTCAAACTAACTCTCCTGCATGGGACTTGACATTCCCTGGAAATACTAACAGGTGTATGCACTTGTATTTTGCCATTATTTTCACACCCTCAGAGAACTGACCCATACTCTGTTTTAATTTTGAATTACTGTTAATATTTTAAAAATATGGGGAATACATGTAAAAATCTAAATTTCTGGTTTTATTTGAAATATTAGAAGATCTAATAACACATGACAATGGTCTGTTTGTTTTTTTATAGGGGTGAAAGTATCCCCCTGTGTTTCCCTCCTCACACTGAGGTCGACGTTTTTGGAAAGAGAAGACACAACATGGATGACTGGAGATCATTTTAAAATATAGAATTCCTACCCTCAGTGAACCTTACTTTAATTATCATCAAGACAAAAAGCCCCTTACCACAACCTTAAAAATATACACTTAGTAATTAACAGCACTAAGTTCTTTTGAACTTGGCATTGTCAATTAATTAAAGGTAAGGTTTTCTTTCCTGGGAAATTTAGTAAATTGCATAATGAACTCTTGTGTGTGTCTGCCAGTGGCTTCATAGAGATGGAAGAGATGAGAGCTTCAAATAAGCAATATCTCTCACTGTCAGATCTGAGCAAGTCACTTAGCACCCACCTGCTTCTCTATCAATTAAGTAGGAATAATAAAGGAGGCTTCACACCCTTCCATGGATGCCTACAGTCTTAAAAAATAAATGACAGATGGCAGGCACATATTTCTTAGGGATAGGAGAGGCGGGTGGGGGGCTAGGAATCTTAGAAGTGTTCCTCAGATTCTGCTAGGTTTAGTCATACTATTTGGATGTAATAGAAGAATCAACACTAAGAATCTTAACCATTACCTTGGCTTGTCAGACCTTCACTAAGCAACATACTCAGGCTTCTCTGATTGCACCTAGATTCAGGTGCACAGGTACCAAATTGCCAGACAAGATCAAAGGGATTTTTTAAAATCTTTTTTAGGCATAGTGCCACAGACTTGGCCAGACAATTTCCTACCCCACCCCACTTTTGTTTTTGAACTCTACTGTTTAGTGTCTCAGGATTACAAAAAGATGGCAACATTCTAAGACTAATGTATATGAGCTCATCCTCTAAGCCTACTGCAGTGGGAAAATGCACATATATAAACATTTAAAGGATATTTTTGAACAGTGTATTCCTTTCAGCTTAAACAAGCCCTTTAAAACAAGACAAATGAAATAAATATATATCTATTGTGTTATTGTATTGAGTCTTAAAACTTGACTATATATGATGGTACCACAGGTACTCTGGCTCCTTCAAACATTCAGTGTTTAAATAAAAGTCAAAAATCAAACTTAAGGAAGCAAATATTGAGTTCCTAGAGCGACCTTTTTATCTGTTTTTGGTGTCTCAAGGCAAGGCTCTAAAGGATTAAAAATAATCACAAATTTTTTGCTACTTATTATATATACTAGTGGCCCAGTGCACAAAATCCGTGCACATTAAAAGGGTATTAGTTAGAGGAAATAATTTAATATTGCTATTTGCTCTTTCTCTATAATACAAGTATCAGAGACTAAAGAAATTAGTAAAATGTATATGAAAACCTTCCTCCTGTCAGAGTCTGGGGTGTACCATGGGACCCAGAGTCAAGTCCACACTCACTCACATGTGCCTCAAAATCACGTGAGACCCAGACCCAGCCAAGGGAGTAGATCCAGACCCGGCCAGTCCCACTCAGGACAGGGGGCATCCTCGGGTCCACTGGCCCAGCACCAGAATGGGGGGCGTGGCCTGAGGTCCCCCATCAAGTCCCACCAGGTGGGAGACACAATCTGAGATCCCCTGTCAAGCCCCGCTGGGTAGGGGACATGGCCTGAAGTCCCCCATCAAGCCCCACCAGGCAGAGGAGCACAGCCTCAGGTCTCCTAGACCCGCACAGGGAGGGAGGTACAGCCTCAGGTCCCCTGTCAATCCCAACTGGCATGGGGGCACAGGCTCAGGTCCCCTGTGAAGCCCTGCTGGGTGGGGGGCACAGCTTGAGGTTCTCTGTCAAGCCCAGCCAGGCAGGAAGGGCACAGCCTCAGGTCCCATGGCCTGGTGCTGGGGTAGAGGGTATGGTCTGAGGACTCCAGCCTGGTGCTGGGGTGGAAGTGCGGTTTGAGGTACCTTGTCAAGCCCTGCCAGGTATTGGTGCAGCCTGAGGTCCCCTGTCAAACCCTTCCAGGTGGAGAGAACAGTCTGCTCTAACCCAGCACCAGGATGGGAAGTACACTTTGAGATCCCCCATCAAGCCCCACTGAGTGGAGGACATGGCCTCAGGTCTCCTGGCCTGGTGCCGGGGTAGGGGTTGAGGCCTGAGGTCCACTGTCAAGCCCCTCTGAATTGGGGGAGGGTGTAGGCCTCTAGTCCCCTGTTCCACGGCCACACCCCCCACCAGCCTTCCATCCTGCTGCCACGACCACCTCACACTTTCCATGAGCAGGTATGCATAGGGAAGGCTGGGCCAGTTAATTGTAAGGGGGTGATGAGGGGCCAGCATCCTGGGTGAGTTGGGCCTCACTGCCTCTCCACTTCAGCTCCCATGACCCCGAACCTAAAGAGTAGTGCTTTCACAGGGACCTGGCAGGCACTGGATACAGCAATGCCTTAAAAACAGAAGAAGCCCCCTTTAACTTGGGCTGGAAGAGCATTGGGAACTTATGGTCAGAGGAAGCAGCCCAACATCAGGGCTGAAATAAGACTTTGGGTAGCCTCTGGAGGGGTGACTTCAGTCCTTCGCTGCAGCCACACACACCCCTCCCAGACTTTCCTCCCACTGCTGCCTGGCCCTCCTGCCCTCCTGCTCCTGATTGGCTGGTAGTGTAGTGAAGGTATGGTAATTTGCATGTTTCTCTTTTATTAGATAGGAGATATATATATATATATATATGCTGGAGGCCTGGTGCACAAAATTCGTGCGGGGGGGGGGCGGGGGTAGCCCAGCCTGCACCCTCTCCAATCTGGGACCCCTTGAGTGATGTCTGACTGCCCGTTTAGGCCCGATCCTAGTAGGATCGGGCCTAAACGGGCAGTTGGACATCCTTCTCACAATCCAGGACTGCTAGTTCCAAACTACTCACCTGTCTGCCTCTCTGATTGTCCCTAACCACTTCTGCCTGCCAGCCTGATCACTCCCTAACGACTATCCCGCCAGCCTAATTGATGTCTAACTGCTCCCCTGCCAGCCTGTTTGCCCCCAACTTCCCTCCTCTGCAGGCCTGGTCCCTCCCAACTGCCCTCCCCTGCTGGCCTGATCGTACACAACTGCCCTCCTTTGTAGGCCTGGAACCTCCCAACAGCCCTCCCCTGTTGGCCATCTTATGGTGGCTATCTTGTGTCCACATGGGGGCAGGATCTTTGACCTCATGGAGGCAACTCTCTTGTGTGTTAGAGTGATGGTCAATCTGCAAATTACTCTTTTATTAGATAGGACAGAGGCCTGGTGCATGGGTGGAGGCCAGCTGGTTTGCCCTGAAGAGTATCCCAAATCAGGGTGGGGTTCCCTTGGGGTGTAGGGCACCTGGGGTAGAGGCCTGTGGAGGTTTGCAGGCTGGCCACGCCCCCCAGTGACCCAAGTGGAGGCCCTGGTATCTGGGATTAATCTATGTCTACAATTGAAACTTTTGAAGCCTGGAGCGGAGCCAGGCATTTTGCTTGCTCCAGGGAGGCAGCCGTTTCTGTTTGAAACTTTGTAGCCTAGAGTGGAAGTCTAGGCCGGCCACAGGCAAGTGGAAAGCTTGGCTTCCTCCATTGCCAGGGAAACCCAAGCCTCTAATATCTCCAGCTCAGTGGCTGCCGCCATTTCTGTATCTTTTATAATTGAAACTTTGTAGCATTGAGTGGAGGCCTAGGCAGGCAGAAAGCTTGGTGTCCTCTGTTGCCGGGGAAACCCAACCCTTCCTCCTGCTCTCAGTGGCAGCAGCCATCTTGGTTGGGGTTTATTTGCATAATGTGCTCCTGATTGGTTGGTGGGCGTGGCTGTGGGTGTGGCTATAGGTGTGGGGAAGATACAGTCCAATTTGCATATTACTCTTATTAGATATATATATTATTGTTTAAAGTATTACAAATAATACTTTTTAATTTGTAAAGTATTACAAATTTCCCTCCATTGACCTTCCCATGGCCTCCCCTACCCCCCAGCACATGCCCTCACATGCCCCTCCTCCACCTGTGTCTTGTATCCATTGGCTATTCTTATATGCTACTTATTCTTTTACAGGTGCAGCTTCTTTCTCTTTCTTTTGAATTTGTGCTGATACGATGACTGTCTTTTTTACAAATACATTTCTCAATTACATCTAACACACAATAGTATGTCAGTTTCAGGTGTGTAGCATAGTTACTAAACATTTACATATGAAGTGATCATCCCAGTAAGTCTAGTACCCACCTGGCACCATACATAGTTATTACAATACAGTTGGCTATATTCCCTGTGCTATCCTTTATGTCCCTGTGCCTATTTTTACAACTGGCAATTTGTACAAGGACTGGCCTTGACTACCAGAATGGGCTTTTAACAAATCCGAAGTGAAGGTTTGCATCTTGTGAGTTCTAAGGCATCTGATGTCTCCCCTCCCATCCTCTTAGAAAGGCTGCTTCTTCTTTTTTTATATTTATTTTATTGATTTTTTTACAGAGCAGAAGGGAGAGGGATAGAAAGTCAGAAACATCAATGAAAGAGAGACATCGATCAGCTGCCTCTTGCACACCCCCTACTGGGGATGTGCCCGCAGCCAAGGTACATGCTCTTGCCGGAATCGAACCCGGGACCCTTCAGTCCTCAGTCCGAGGCTCTATCCACTGAGCCAAACAGGTCTCGGCAGAAACGCTGCTTCTTGAAAGCCAGCACCATGTGCGAAGAAGCCTAAGCAGCCAATAGGAAGGGCCATATGAAGGCCAGTGGGAGCTCAGCCTGCACTCCCAGCTGAAGCCAGGGCCACCTGCTAGGTGTGTGAGGCCACAGTCCCCTGTGCCCATCTGACACCATAAGGAGCAGGGTATCTGTAAAAGTGGACTCTGCCCACATTCCCAACCTGCATCACCACGAACAAAATAACATCATTGCCGTTTGAAGCCACCGAATCCAGGTGTCGCTTGGCACAAAGCAATGGAACCCTGCAACACTCCTCAAAGCATTTTCTCAGGACTGGTGAGAAAGGGTGGCCCATCCTCACTTCCCTACATGTGATGGTGACCAAGTTTTATATTGCCTCCTGATGAAGGACCACAAAGTGGATGCGCCTCACATAATCTGTATTAAAAGCAGGAATCTGACAGAGCCGGTCCAAGGAATTCTTCGACTATGAAGAATATTTGCTTTTATTTACTCCGTCTGTGAAAAGGCATTCTTTTGTTCTCATGTGAATGAGTTTGTCTGAAGGAGAGGGTGTGTGAAGAAGGAGGGGTCGGCTCACTCATTTCCAGAGAGTAGCTCATTTTCAATGGTCCCCATGGGATCCACCTGCAGTAACATGTCTGTGACAAGGAGACCACAAAGGAGTAGTCCCATGTTCCTATATATTCTTTCGGCAGCAATTAATGAAACAAAGAGCCTTATTAGCATCTCCTCCTGTCTGAAACGTGTAAGTCCACAAAAAGGAATTCAAAGCCCAACAGAAGGTGTGCAATGGCTCTGTGAACTCACGGATTCTTTGCTTGCAGCCAGTAAATGAATCCCGTAATTATCTTTTTCTTTCGTATGAACATTTCAACTGAGAATAAAACATACAGGAGGGGCAGGCAGAAATTCAGGATGTAACTTCTTTTTTTTTCAAAACACAGTATTTCCAGCCTACATTATGGCATCTGTGTCCCCCAACTCAAAGCCTAAGTTGGCAGGGAACACAAATACTATACATTTCACACTAGCAGACAAAGCCACAAGCACGAACAAGCTAATTTAAAAGCAGGGTTTTGGTTAATGGTTGTATTTGGCATAATGTTCACATCGACATTGTATGGAAACTGTGGCTTTGAAATTACTTAGCTTCCCTGCTGCTATAAACTGTCTTTCTCTGCAAAATCCTCGGAGTGACAATACTTGCAAAGTGGGTTTCAGGTATTACCAATGCCTTGTAAATAATGAAAAGCAGAAGCGCTTTTACAGAACAATAATGGAGGCATTACCAGACACGACAAAATGAGTTAGTGGCCACAGTCAGGGCAAACTCATGACAATCCAGGTGCTTCTAGTCTATCAATGAGATCTCAAAAAATTGCTTTCCAACCAATCATCTCTGACTCAAAGTTATGCAGTGATTGGTTGATGACAACAAATAACTTCTACCAAGAAATAACACATTTTACCCTCTCCACCCTCGGGACTTAAAGCCTCATCAGCAAAATTAGAATTAAAATCGGTGCAATTAGTCTTAAGCAATACTTTAATTATAAAGTAAAATATGACAGCTAACAAGAGAAAGAAAAGCTCAGTTGATTTGTTACTTTCTTGTGTTTTTAATGTGTTAATAATGAATTAAATATAAACATTATTCAAATCCACCTAACATTTAATTGTGCAGCTTAAGAATGCTTTTGCTGAAGAACTTATGACACCACATGACTTTTCTGAGTGTTTTCTATGCACCACTTGTTTTACATGTTTTTTTTTTCCCCTTCCTCATTAATTCTTAATGGGAACCCTCTTACTTAGAAATTATACTTGTCTTTGCTTATAGTTGAAGAAATTTAAGCTTAGCAAGTCCAAGTAGCTTGGCTAAGTTATTGTCAGTAAATGACTGAGTTGGGATTGAACCCAGACCTCATTGATTCCAGGCTTGCTATCCCCAGCCTTATTTTTATTGCCCTCCTATTGCTAGTTCTGAGTCTTCCTACCAACCCAGCTTCTTCAGGTTCAGTCAATCAGTGAAAGCATTTTTCATCCCAAGGATCACTGTTTGCTTAGGAGTGATTCTAGAGAGACATCTTAAATTCATTGAGAGTGGGAGTCTGAGTAATATGTAGACATTAGACCCTGTAAGTACATGCTCGATAACTATTGCAGCAATAGAGTATAGATGTATATGCTTTGTCATTTCATGAGTCCGTATAGAAATGCCCTGTGATGGAAGGGTTGAAGTCTGCTTCTGGAATTCCCACAGACCTGCATTCAGGTCTTAACATACTGCTACAGACATGATCCCAACAAGCCCAATGCAGGTCCATGCTGGTGCTGGCCTCCTTATCCTTAGGGCTAAGAACCACTTCTGTGTTTGATATCATCATTATTTTAGGTTCCGGTATTTTCAGAATGATGGGATTAATCTGAGGAAAATTCAATTGGGCATGTCAGGAATCCTGGCATCTTTAGACACTTGAAAGAAGAAAATAGAGCAGCTTTATCAAATCTGACAAGCTTGGTGATTGTGTGGGTGTGTGGAAAGAGACAGGGGCGGGGGGGGGGAGAGAGAGAGAGAGAGAGAGAGAGAGAGAGAGAGAGAGAGAGAGAGAGAGAGAGAGAGAGAAGAGAGAATTGGAATTCTTGTCCTTATTCGCCCCTTTAATTGCTTCTCATCAGCAACATGAACTGCTGTTCATCAGCCTCTTCTTATTGTCATTGACTAGATGCAGAGTATCCAGCTGGCAATTTCGAGCATTTGCTGTTTATAACTGAAATCATATTGCTCTTTGATGAGAGACAAAGAAAAAAAAAAGGATGCCATGTAGGAAATTAGAAACTGAGTAAAAAGGATGTACATTTTTGTGACTGAAAATAAATCGGTTCTTAATAAGTGCTCAAGGCAAAGCTATCTCAAAACTTAGTTAAAAGTATCCTAATTCTCCTACGCTACACATTCACATGGGTTAATGTGTGCTCAAGATGAACAGGCCTGGACCTACCTCTATATTGTCTGAATGCCACCCGAACACTTAGCTTGTCTCCATTTCCACCTCACCCTCACCCCCGAATGGCACACAAATAAGTGTACATCAGTGGATATCAGCCATTGGTCAAAGGGTTTTATCTTAGGCAATCTTTAGCTATGGGGTTTGCTATGTACATACCACAATATTACATTTGCCTTAGCTTCAAAGCCATAAAAACAAAGTACCAGAAACTGAGTGGCCTAAAATAAGAGAAATGTCTTCTTGCCATGAATCTCACAAGTAGGTACAATCAGTTGTACAATCATTGAGATAGTTGGTTGCTCAGTGCTTGGAGTACTGATTTAAGCATTCAAGATCCAAACGGTCAACTTTCAGACCAACTAGTAGAACTTGGCACAGTGCCAGTTCTCAAAATGGGAATTTCAAAAGTACATGTGGAGAAGGCATGGATTTTTATAAATGAACAAAGAGAAAACTGTCCTCACTCTTCTCTGATTCAGGAAAGGGATGAAGTTCAGAAGGAGTAGGAATGCAGTCCACCTGCAATTCTAGAAAAACAGAGACTCAACTCCACAGAGGTGGACATGGATGAGGAGATAACATGTGACAGGTATTCCTAAGGCCCCTTGGGATTGGACCAGTCCAACTCCTTAATATTCCAGAGAGTGTAGACTATCTCTAATAATTGTACATTTCTTGATAATGGTGTCTGTGAAATGATAAGCAGAACTTTTCTGTTCAAATGAGTTTTACCAACATACTGAGTTAGTAGAGGACTATGGAGCTCTGTGCTTTAATATTTCCTAAGGCTGTCACAATGCCATGGGTTATCAAACATGTGTTCCTAAAGAGTTTTCCTAACATCAATGGACTCAATTTTCTTCAAGCTCATGTAACACAGTGAGATTAGCTGGACAAACATGTATATCCTATAATATGGATGAGGAAACTCGGGGTCAAGAACTTTGGAAATAATTGGTTGTGTTAGGTTTTGGCAACAGGGAACACATGATTTGTACTCTATTGCTGATTAGTAGGATAACAGGTGATAGAGAATACCTGATGGTAAATTAGCCCTTAGAAGTGCCTGAAGATATTTTGTGTACAAGAGATTTTTTCAACTGGATGTTGAGAGCCACAACAAGAAAACAAATGGTGACAAGGGGATCTGAACTTTATGGTATTTATTCCAAAGAGCACATTAGTTGGAAACAAAATTCAAATGTTTGTCTCAAGTGTATCCAATATATTATGGCTCACTTCAGCTCATCAAAAAAAAAACAAAACCTGTCACTGCCATACTAGTTACCTGAAGGCTCAGTTGCTCAGAAAGCCACTGTGAAATACAAAGGACATGCCCATGGGTTGGTCAGACCAAATGTTCTGCGTGCAGACTGAGACTCTATAAAATCTGCCCATGGAATTTAGGTTTTTCATGGAGCATTTTTCAAATTATCTCATTCTTTCCTTTTGTTTGAAAAGGGTAATACAGATATATTTCTACAGGGCTCATTTTTCCTTTAAAACTTACAAAGTTTTACCAACCAGAGGTGTTTGAATGAAAGGTCATCCTGTGAAAGAAATAATTATTCCCTTGAAGTATTTTTTTTTAATTCTTCATTGTCGTGAAAGCTCATTGAGCACTAGTTTCTCTCTAAAGAAATTAAGCTCCTAAAGCTTATGAATTCAAATGCAATACAGCAGATACCCAGACTTTTAAAGATCCATTAGGTTATCAAGCCTGTCCTTCTGTAGCCTACTTTAAATTCTCTCTGCAAGGTGATTAAAAGTAACATTTAAGAAGAGGTCAGTTGACATGTAATTATTTAGCACCTACAGGGTGCAGAGCTCTATACAAAACACTGGGAATTAAAACCTTTAAAGTTACATAACGGGAAGAGAGACAATAATATCTTTTTCTTTGAGCATAGAAACAATATTCAGTCCTATTTTCCCCCATATTTGGGGAAGATAGGCTGTCAATTTTATTTTTGCAAAAAGTAAATAATTCCCACTTTTACAGCATTCTCTCCTTTGTAAAATTTCCTTTTGCATTTTGCTGTAGGATCAAAACACTTCCTATGGAATAGAGAAGGCATTATGCCCCCACATTTCAAATAGGAAACGAGGGTCAAAATGGTAACATAAATACAGCTCACACTTATTCAACCTTCAGCTTGCTGAAGTCCACCAAAAAACATCAGGTCTTTATTCTAAGTTATCTTCACACTGCATTTTTAAAAAGTGTTGATTGCTACAGGTAAATTATGAATTAACATGATTAAATTCAGTATAAGTCACCAGAATACCAGGGCAGGAATAATCTTTTATGTTTTCCTCATTATTGCCTCTCCTTGCCTAGCATAGGGTGGCAAGCATTATTAAGTTTTCAATAAGTATCGTGTGAATGCTAAAATAAAAAATGGTTTTGTATTAACATGACTTTCAATCCAATCGGGATACAAGTTCCACAGTTATACATGGTCTGTTTTTCCTCTCCACACATCTAATGGTGCTCAGCACAGTGAAAATGCTTAATAAACATTTTTTAATGAATGGATTAATGTTGAAAGCATTTCCCACAAATAACATTCAAGTCGCCCTATCAGGAGAGGGCATGTGGCAAACTTGTTTATGCTAAATTCCTGCTAATGTGTATTAGTTTTGTGTTATTATTTATTTATATATTTGTTTATATTGCTTTGAAGTAGAAAATTATCTTTGTTGTGGATCATCTATTTTATATAGTTCAACAACCTAATAATTTCTACCACAAACTTGATATACCTACAATAGTATATTTGACAATGAAGTAGAGAAATATATGTTGCATGTTTGTTAAGTTATAGAAAGTGAAAAACTAGGAACCCAGGACTCTTAAGTTTGCAGGCCGACACTCCATCCACTGAGTCAAACCAGCTGGGGTATTTTAGTTGTAACAACGTATTAATATATTTTGTTATTATATCATCTTTAAAATTGATATGGTCTTAGCACAATTAAACTTAGATCTGAATTTATTGATGAGTAAGACCAGAAAAGAAAGTATAATAGATTCAGCTAATTTTTATGACCAAGTTTAAATGCTTACATTGTACCCAATTAATTATTCTTTATAAAACGTTGTGATATTTAAATATTAAATTCAATAGCCATAGTTTCTTTATTTCTATTGATTCTTCCCTCCCCTGCTCCCAGAAATCAGGACTTTTGTTCTGCTCATAAACAAAATATTGAGTTCAAAGAAATTATCAAGTTGTTAGTACTAGAAAAACTGTTTTATTGAGAAATAGATTTATTTTCAGATGAGTTGATTTAGCATTGTTGTCCATGCATATGACATTGGCCAGGTAACTTTATAATTGTGGCTTGGCTCATGATCTTTATTCGAATATTTTAACCCTGCTAGAAAATGTCCCTTAGTTTCCATGGACCTGTGTCCTAAGCTCCATTTTGACTTGCTTCTCTCAGTCCCAAAAGCTTTCCATCTTCCCACTAACAATTAAACTGATCTGTTCTTCCAAAGAATATTTAAATCCTTAGATCCCAATCTCCTCCCAAGATTCAATTTATCTTTACAATAAGATGTTTAAAAAGGTGGTATGGCTTCTAAGTTTTGTCTTTTCTAAAAGGAAATTCAGTTTTTCTTGGAAAATTGGACATAAAGGAGGCTCAAGAGAGAAAAAAAATCAATGTGAATGTATTGAGTTGAACAGCGTTCTCAAAAAAATCATACCAACTCAAAAATTCTGAATATGACTTTATTTGGAATCTGAGTCTTTGCTGAGGTAATCCAGTTAAGATAGGTTATTCTAGATTAAGATGGGTTTTGGTGACTGGTGTCCTTATAAGAGAAGGGCAATGTGGGCAAGATACATAGAGAGGAAAGGAGGCCATGAGATGACAATGGCAGAGATTAGATTTAGGCTTCTGTAAACCAAGGAACTCCAGGGACTGTTAGTGCCCACCACGAAATGGAGACTTCAGGGGAAGTATGGCCTGGTCAACACCTAGATTTCAGACTTCAGACTTCCAAAAATGGGAAAGAAGACATTTTTTTTTTTAATTTTAGGCCACTCAGTTTGTGGTACTTTGTTTTTATGGCTTTTAAGAAATGAATCCAAGAAACAAGAAGTATAAACTGTGCTTTCTTTTCTTTCCATTACCTAGATTTTCAGACAAGAAACACTGCTCAGGCACAGGTCCTCCACAATCTCCACACAGGAGAAGGATTGCCCAAAATCAGAGGCTGGAAGCCATGACATTTTTAACCTTAAGCTCAAAAACAACAACAACAACAAAAGATGTTAGAAGTTGTTTATCAGATTAATAACAATACCCAACAATTGTGCAGCACTTTCTACTAATTCAACCTTTGAGGCACCCTTACATGTGGATAAAGCAGATGATAAAACTCTCAAGTTTTATCTTTAACTCTCAAATGGCCAATGGAGAAATAAATTCAGAGAGATTAAATGACTTGTTCGAGGTATACAACAAATCAATACAAAAAGCCTAATCTGGAACCTAGGCCTCCTCACTCAGTGTTTTATTTTTTATGGTTCTGCCATGAATCTCACAAGTAGGTATGACTAGCTTATGATTTTCTGACATGATATTTGACCTTCTGTTTAAAACTCACTCCAGTCACCCTGGGGGCTGAGTGGCTTCACCAGGGAGGCATTCATGGGGCTATGTCTGGAGGGTGAGATCCCGAGCCTTCTGTCAACTAACTCATATTGAGTATCTGCTATAAAATATACTTGAAAGCACTATAAAATGTATGTGGGCTGGGAATGAGATCTCTAAGACAGGCAAAGGGCATGAGGAAATGAGAATTTAAAAGAAATAAAAGAATGGAGTCCCAAAGTTGCTGAAAGTGCTCTTGGGAATATGAGTAATGACATGAAACATAAAAGGGCCATAACAAATAACAGAATACAGAACAGTGGCTGGCAACTGTCAGGCCACAGAAAAGTGCCCAGCTATAAGCACAAGGCTCCTCTAAGATACGCACGAAATAGAGCAACACCAGAAGTCATGACCAGAGGATTCTGATTTAACAGACTTGCAGTCTGTTAACAATGCCTAGGCACATTATTGGTTCAGAAGAGGTTTGACATTATTGGTTCAGAAGAGGTCTACGTTTGTATTTTTTCTAATCAGGATTGCTCTCTCATCGAGTTCTTCTTGCCCTCACCAATACCTACCCAAGAATGCCTAATACCCCCATCAACCAGGGCCCAAGGAATGTCAGATCCATAACAGAGAATGATGGGGAAACTGAGACTGAGGAATTAATCGATTCCTCTCCCATCAGGCACAGAGACAAAAAGTCCTGCGTTTTTGCACAATGTCTTGATCAGGCTTTGGCATCCTTCCCACCAGGAGATAGAGGCTATAGGACAGCATTCTTAGTTTTATCTGAAATCAAGTAGTCAGTCCACTGATGAAACTGAAAAGCAGAAAATATTTGCATTTTGTTTTTCCCTTATGCTAATGAGCTGCCTTTAGCTGTCTACGGTCCCTTTCAGTACAGTTCTTCTATCAAAACCCTCCACAGCCTGTTGTGGAACACCCAAGACGCAAGCAAAGCAAATGCAGAGGACAAGAGATAGCAGAATTGATGAAAATTAGCTCAAAATCGGAAACAATATCATTGTCCTTTGGAATGAACTAGATCTATTGAATCGTTTTATTACTTTATTTTGAATTATTTATGGCAGAGGTTCCATAACCTTTTAGTTTTCCTAACCAAGCCTGTTCTTTATGTTGTGTCAGCTGTCAATCACCACATCTTCTGGATCTCATTCTTCTTTTTCGAATACTAGTTGTAAGTTCAAAATATATACATATATCCCAAAATTAAATTGGCCTTGAGTGGGATTTAGTAAACTAATTCAATTAGAACAAATGTCACAGGAACTGCCACCTCCAAGGATGTTTGCTGTATGTATGGTGTTTTCTTCTCTCGGACCCCAAGACTTTGGGCATAAGTGCCCAGAGCTGTTTTGAAGCCCTGTTTCTTGGTTCTCCTCAAATTATATGGGAAGACAGTCTCTCTTAGCTACTCTTGAAGCCATGTCTGTCTGCTATTACAACAAACAGATGCTTCTCTCACTTCACTTTTTTTTCAATTTTGTTTTTCCCTTATGCTAATGAGCTGCCTTTAGCTGTATGTTGGTTTAACAAATGCTTAATTTGCTCCAGTTGAAAGCTATTGGCTATATTCACGGTTAACCCCCTCTAATATCGCCTTTCCAAGGATTTGAAACGATTTGGTTGGAGTTCAAATGATGATCTAGGGATCTGAAAGTTTCCAAGAAAGCCCTAATACTTAGATACTCTTCCGAGCTTGAGGCCAGCAGAGTCTCTCTCTCTTGTCATTTTTGTAGTATCCTCAATCATATTGGAAATCAGAAAAGTATCTTGTAGATTCTCATTGGCTTTGGGTGCTGGCCCCAGTTAGAATAAGAAAACAAATAAAAAGATTTAATTTGGTGTTATGACACTCAAAAAGTGTTTGGCTTGGATTACAGAGACAGTCGGGTTTTACTTTTTCTTTAGTCTCCATTTGATTACATACATGCTTACTGGAGCGCACGTGCACACACATCCCACATCCAGAGCAATTAACTCCTGTTGTATGAACTGAAAATCCCTGTAAATATTAATAAGAGAATGAATCTGGACCTTCAAGTTCTGGAATCTGTCCAAGACAGAGTTAGCAGCAGAGCAATAGGTAATATGCTAATAATGGCTAATTAGCTCCTGCTTTGGAATTTCAGTCCCCATAGGATGTTCCAATTATTATTTTCCACTGCTACTTCCTGCAAAAGCTTGTATAACTTGAAGGGCTGAATGCGATGAAACCAGCTCTTTCCAGATGCTCTGATTTTATTGTTATCAATGTGTGATTTATAAAAAATAAAAATAAAGCAACTTTTCCTAGCCCAGACCTGTGAGCATATATATAACAAGGTGTTTTAAATGTAGGCACATATACTCTCCCTAAGACACACACAATTGGAAATAGTTAACCAATTCCACCAAGAAACAGCCTCTGTAAAGAAGATTGGATAGTGTACCATGTATGAAACACTGGCATAGTTTGTCTAGTATATACAATAGAATTTGCATCTTGAGATTGGGGCAGGCCAAGCTAGTTAACCAGGGACCCTATAATTTACAGTAGTTGTCTTTAATGAGGCCACTGAGAGATTTGGGAATGTATGCAGAAAGCAGGGAGAGTAAAAGTGGTTCTATAATAGAAAACAGAGATTTCTAAATGTAGTTTGGGAAGACAGAGAAGGGCATAGTAAAAATTAGCATAACAGTCTTTACTCCTAAGCTTTCATTAAATCAAATACTAAGTGGCAATTAGGGAAATACAATAGGCACATTCAGATTCTGACAACTCTTAACCTGTCTGGGCTTTATAAACCATTTGTCCTGGGTCACATGACTTCCCCATCATATGAGGCCACTGTTCAACCAAAGGTTTGAATGACAGGTCGAACAATCTAGAGTTCAATGAATGGCTCAATTATTTGAGGTAATTCAAGACATCGCTATGGATGCATCCTGTATTCAATGTGTGTTTAAATGGACCCGTAGGTTCTGAAAAGCATAAACTTAGGCAACATACAGGTTTTCATTTGTTTTGGAGGGAATAGGGCTTACGTCCTAATTCAGAAATGTTAAAATGGGGGCGCGCACCACATAGGATAATGGGCAAAAGGAAACTCAATGCTGTAAATATTTATGATGCAATGGGGTTCAGAGAGACCTGCACCATGGCACTGAAAAACAGGCAAGCAGAATCAACTGGCAACATTAACAATGTATATTTTTCTTTTCTGCTTAATACTGCTATATTGTCCAATGCAATGTCACTTCAAGCAATTGTTAAAATACTTAATGGTCTTATGAGGTTGATCAACAATTACATTTGTATCTACCAATTTGGAAACTGGGGCTCAGATAGGAAACTAACTTGTTGAAGAATTAACTCTAAATTTCTTAGGGGATAAAAAAAAAAAAAAAAAAGTAAGATGGCCAGGCCCGTGTGGCTCAGTGGTTGAGCATCGACCTATGAACCAGGAGGTCACAGTTCAATTCCTGGTCAGAGCACATGCCTGGGTTGTGGACTCGATCCCCAGTGTGGGGCTTACAGAAGGCAGCCGGTTCATGATTCTCTCTCATCACTGATGTTTCTCTCTCTCCCTCTCCCTTCCTCTCTGAGATTAATAAACATATATTTTAGGAAGGTGGAGTATAAGAGTCCTCTCACCAGGTCTCAAACAACCCAAACTTGATCTTCATGCTTTTCTTGTAAAGTGGAGGAGTCAGCCACAAGGGATAGTGTTCACAGAGACATCAGGGAAGCCTAACTCAGAATAGGGTCTTGCCATCGAGTAGCTGTTTAAATGTCTAGACGTAATCTGAGTCATGGCTGGGAGTGAGCTGAGTTGAGTTTGGAGGATTGGAAATAAGAAGTATCACTACTTGTAAAGTAGGGATTGAGGCTTACATACCTGCCTTTATAGTTAATAGCCTGGCAGCATGTTATACACACCCTTTTCCCTTCTACACAAACCTGGCAGACTGTTCTGCTCCAGCTTTTTTCCTCATTAAGACTATCCTACGTGATAATGTCTAACGATGTTTGGCCTCTATAAAATTCTTTGAAACGTGAGCAAAGTTATGGAAAGAGGAAGCATCTAAAAGTTCCTGGGCTCTAGATGGATTTTTTTCCACCTTTTCCTATAATCCCAGATACAAGGTCTGTGTTCTTTTCTTTTACATGAGTCCTCATTGATCTCCAATCCAATGTAATATAACTAAGCCCACGGAGGTTCACTTGAGCATCATTTGGTGGGATTAAGGGAGTGTAGCGAGGGACAATATGAGAGGGTTTAAAAAATAAACCCTTGGGCAAACTACAAGAAGCATGAGAATCAAATGAAAGCAGCATAATTAATTACTGATGTGTGAGTATACATAGGCACCTACGTGTGTATACACACAGAGCACTTTCTTTGCTGATCAGATCAATACATAACAAAACCATTTGGAGGAAACCGTTCTGGACTCTGGATGAGTCCAGAAACTGGAGTTTCACTGCTGAGAGCTTCCTCCCTGCAATTGCAACAAAGGCCGTTCTGCCTTTTCTCCCTGAGCGAGCCACTGATGTTAGCCCTCCACAGCAAACTCTCCAAATTTGTGTTCCTGGTCTCAGGATTCTCATCTTGTTTCTTTTCGTTCTTGCTCAGCATCAGGAATAGTTTAAAGGTTGTTTGATTATATCAGAATCATAATAAGGGTTATATATCCCAGTTGGTGGTAGTTGATGTAGATATATCTTGTCTCTTCTAAAAAAAAATCTCTCTCTCTCTCTCTCTCTCTCTCTCTCTCTCTCTCTCTCTCTCTCTCTCTCTCTCTCTCTTATTCTAAAAAAGCAACATGTTTTTTTTTTATCTTATCTATGTGTCATTTTATACTTATTCTGAAAATCAATATAGTTGCTAGATCAATTTCAGGTTTGAGTTTTTTGGAAGGTGCAAATTATGCCTTGTTTCATGATCTTTTTTGTGATGTTAGCATTAATTAGTGATTATTATCTAAATTCATTATGTCAATAGGAGTTACAACATGATGCTATTCTAATTATAGCATTCCTCCTTCATCTATTAGCTGAACTAGTTATCTTGAAAGAATCTTCTTCATTCAACTAATTTCTTACTCTGCGGCACAATCTATACTAAAAAAAGGGTAATATGCTAATTAGACTGAACATCCTCCAGATATTTTTTGACATCCCTCTGGACAAAGACATGGTGGTGGGGGCCAAGGCAGAAGGGGTTAGGAGCAATCAGGCCAGCAGGGAAGAGCAGCTAGGGGGCAATATGGCTGGCAAGAGAAGGCAGTTAGGGGGTGATCAGGCCAGCAGGGGAGGGAAGTTGGTTGGAGCCAGGCCTGCAAGGGAGGGCAGTTGGGGGCAATTAAGCCTGCAGGGGAGAGCAGTTAGGGGTGACGAGGCTGGCAGAGGAGGGAAGTTGGGGGCAAACAGGCTGGCAGGGGAATAGTTAGACATTAATTAGACTGGCAGAGTAGTGGTTAAGGGGTGATCAAGCTGGCAGGCAGAAGCGGTTAGGAGCATTTAGGGAGGCAGGCAGGCAAGCAATTTGGAGCCAGCAGTCCTGGATTGTGAGAAGGATGTCAAACTTCCCATTTAGGTCTGATCCTATTGGGATTGGGCCTACACTGGCAGTCAGACCTTCCTGTAGGGGTCCCAGATTGGAGAGGATGCAGGCTTGGCTGAGGGACACCCCCACCCCCCATGCACAAATTTTGTGCACCAGGCCTCTAGTGTGTGTGTGTGTGTGTGTGTGTGTGTGTGTGTGTATCTTAGCATTCAAGTATCTGATCAGTAACTATGATGCACACTGACCACCAGGAAGCAGATGCTCAATGTAGGTGCTGCCAAGCTATGGTAACATGGCAGCTATGGTTCTCAGGTGATGTACCAGGAACCATTGAGGAGGGAGCTTAATTCTGGGGTGCTTCACCTGAAAACCACCCTCTCACAATCTGGGACCCCTCAGTTAAGGTCAGAGAGCTGATTTCGACCAATCCCCACAGACCACACTGAGGAATCCAACTGATGCATGAATCCATGCACCAGGCCTCTAGTGTATATGGAAAACCTAAATGCTTGATCAGGAGTCCTTTTCTCTTTCTTGCCAGTTTTCAAAATAATGAATTCGTATTCTAGCATTCTTTTATAGTGACAACTAAGGTGTTGTGTCTTATTATGTATTTATCTTTAAAAAAAAAGAAGAAGAAGAAGAAGAAGAAGAAGAACCAACAATTTCATAGACACAGACAACAGTCTGGTAGGTACTAGAGAAAAGGGGATGGTAATAGTACATGGTAAAGGGGTCCAAATATATGGTGACAAAAGATAATTTGATTTTGGTTGGTGGGTACATAATGCAATATGCAGATCATGTAGCATAAAAATGTACACTTGAAGCCTATTTGATCTTTTTAACCAATGCCACCCCAATAAATTTAATAAAAATATTTTAAAATACTATCTAATAAAAGAGTAATATGCAAATTGACTACATCTCTGCTACACCCCACAAACCATTGCCCACAAACCACGCCCATCAGCCAATCAGGAGCAAATATGCAGATAAACCCCAACCAAGATGGCTGGGGCCACTCAGAGCAGGAGAGAGGCTTGGGTTTCCCTGGCAATGGAGGAAACCAAGCTTTCCACCTGCCCTTGCTGCCCTAGGCCTCCACTCAATGCTACAAACTTTCTATTATAAAAGATACATAATCCCAACAGAAATGTTGGCAGCTGGAAAGAGCAGAGGCTAGGGTTGCCCTGGAGATGGAGGAAGCCAAGTTTCTGAAGCCCGTGGAGGGCCTAGGCCTCCACTTAAGGCTACAAAGTTTCAATTATTGAAGGTAAATATAACCGAACAGAAATGGCTGCCACCACAGAGCGAGCAGAATGCTTGGCTCTGCTCCAGGCTACAAACTTTCAATTGTAAAACATAAATCCCAGATAACAGGGCCTTGGCTTGGGTCTCCAGGGGGCATGGCCAGCCTGCAAACCACCATAGGCCTCTCGCCCAGGCCACCCCACACCCCAAGGGAAACCTCACCCTGATCCAGGACACCTTCAGGGCAAACCAAGTGGCCCATGCATCAGGACTCTATTCCATCTATTAAAAGAGTAATATGCAGATTGACCATCACTCCAACACACAAAACTGCTGCCCCCATGTGATCAAAGACTCTGCCCCCATGTGGACACAAGATGGCCAGTAGGTGAGGGCTGTTAGGGGGTGATCAGGCTGGCAGGCAGAAGGGGTTAGAGTCAATCAGGAAGGCAGGCAGGCAAGTAGTTGGGAGCCAGCAGTCTTGGATTGTGAGATGGATGTCCAACTGCCCATTTAGGCCTGATCCCTCGGGCAGTCAGACATCCCTCGAGGGGTCCCAGATTGGAGAGGATGCAGGCTGGGCTGAGGAACAACCCTCCTCCTCTGTGCTCGCATTTCATGCACTGGGCTTTTAATATAAAATAAAAGCAAGAAACCCACTTAAATTTAGACATTTCTTCCAGTGTCTTTGTTCCTTTTTCTGGGAAATGGTATTGAGAGACTTCAATCTGATGTGAGGGATGCTAATTGCTGCTGAGATTTTGTGCATTTTCAGTAGTCATAGTTAGAAAGTGTATATATATATATATTTAATATATTTTATTGATTTTTTACAGAGAGGAAAGGAGAGGGATAGAAAGTCAGAAACATCGATGAGAGAGAAATATCGATCAGCTGCCTCTTGCACACCCCCTACTGGGGATGTGCCCGCAGCCACGGTACAGGCCCTTGACCGGAATCGAACCTGGAACCTCTCAGTCTGCAGGCCGACGCTCTATCCACTGAGCCAAACCAGTTTCGGCTATATGGATATATATATATATATATATATATATATATATATATATATATATATTTAAAGATAAATACATTATGACTGATACAGAGTTTTACTTAACCACATGAATTATATATCTGTATTTTATGTATTTTTACATTTCTAAACTCCAGTTTTTCAAAGATATAACTATTTGTTCATTTACTCTAGCTGAAAGTGTACATACAACCATCTCAGAATAGTATTACCACCATTAATATGATTACTAAAAACAATCTTATTAGACACATGGAGTGTCTTATTCAGAGCAAGCTGTTATATCAGAATACTAAGACTGGATGGATTAAAAAAAACAAAATTCTACTTTCTCATAGTTCTGGAGGCTGGAAAGTCCAAGATCAAGGTACAGGCCAATTCAGTTCCTTGTCAGGGCCCACTTTCTGGCTTGCAGTCTGTCACCTTGCTGTTTCCTTACAGGCAGGGAGAGAGTATGCTCTGTTGTTTTTTCCTCTTCTTATAAAGGCACCAATACTGCCATGAGCACCTGACCTTCATGACCTGCTCTGAGTCTAACCACCTCCCAAAGACCCAGCTGCAAATACCATCACCCTGGAAGTTAGACAGTGAACATAAGAATTTGGGGCAAGGTAGGGGAGCACAGCTCAGTGTATAGAGTAAGATTAAATTACTATATTTTAAAGCCACCTGGAATAGATTTCTTCTTCTGCCAACAACCCAAAATACATAGGCATATTATTTAATTTTGTTTAAGATATTTAGAAAGTGTTCTTTTTCAACTGTTATGTAATTATGTAGAATAGCTTTAAGAATCCAAACTGAATACCATAAAAATAGATATCATCACGGAAGACTATTTTCTCTTTGTTCCCTCTATGCTATATCTTCCTGCTACATAGAATACCATTAAATTTTGTATTGCTTCTTTTTTGAAAAGGTGCATTGAAGAGACACATTCTTAGGATCTACTTTCAATCTACCAAGTGAGAGAATATTTTAGAGGGAGGCCAGGTGGTTCGGACACACATCTCTGGTTATGAACTCCATACTCTTCAATGAGTTCGTTCTTTCCATGCTGTCAGCTATAACATAAAAGCAAGTGCCTCATAAATATATTTCTAAACTCCAATCTCTTCTGGATAACTAACTAGCAGAAACTCTAACTTCCTATTTTGTTATAGTCAAAGTGATTCTAGGAAGAGTACCTAAGTGCCTATTTTGACAACTTCTCAGAGGTCCTTGATTCTTTCCTTTTTCCTTATATTTTTATCAATTGTAAAATTTCTTCAAATTTGTTCCTCAAGGTAAGCCTTCCCTCTGTCTCCACTGGCATAGCCTTGGGATCAGGGTTTCTCAACCTCAGCACTATTGACATTTTGGACTAGATCATTCTTTGCCTTAAGGGGCTTCCTTGTGCATTGAAGGATATTTAGCAGCATTCATGGCCTCTGCTCTCCTGATGCTGGTGTCAGTTTCCTAGTTGTGAACATGTCTCCTGAGTATGCCAGATGTCCCCTGCTAGGTGTGTCTGTGTCTGTAGGTGTGGGCTAGGTGGAGAATCTCTCCTTGTTGAGAACCACTGGACTTACCATCATCATCAAACAAACTGTTAGACTACTACAAACCCTCATGTCTAATAACCCCAATTCTAATGACTTCAACCTTCCATATTGCTATTCACGCTACCCTTTATGTTACAAAGCCTGTCCTTATTACTCTTATACTTTAAATTTGTGTACTGCAGATACACAAATTCCATAGAGGCTAATAAAGTATTCCTCACTAAGAATCCTTTCCACCACCATGGTCTGTTTCTCAACTCCCAACTCCACCTTACATATGTTTATTCTCTACTCTAGTGATAGATGGCTAATTTTTTTCCACTTCTCCAAATCTTCCATTTATTTCTTTCATTTCTCTGTACACGTACTTTTTCTTCACTGACAGGCCAACTCTTTTCTTAAGATGGAAACCCCTTAATTACTTTTTAGGAGGTTCTCAAAACTTGTTTACTGAGAGTGAAGCTTTTCCTGTCACCCACATCTCAAATGTAACACCAAGCACATTGTGTTGTAATTTGTTTATACTTCCCCGCCGTCATTTTCTCAGCTAGCTCCTGGAACGACAGAGTTTATTCACAGTGCTTAGCATTGTGTACAAAAGGCGCATTGCATTTGTCTACCCCCATAGCCTCCCAGAGTATTTCCAAGTTAGTATAAAGAGGAAAAGGACCTGCGCAGTGAAGTCATTCTTTCGAAGCTTGTAGGCTGCTGGGCTTAAAGGGTGATTGATTGACTGCATGTGATCCAAAAAAAAAGTACCATAAAAACAAAACTAAACAAAACAAAACACTACTTTCATAGTTGTTCTTAACTTTAAAATGCATGCTATCACTGCTAGAATTTGAAATAAAAGTTAGTAGTCCTTAACATAAGTAAATGGCAACCTTGGCATTTCCAAAACGGGATGCAGAATACTCCTGGGGTGCCAGCCAAGGTCTGTTCCTCTTGACGGCACAGCCTCTGATCTGTAACGTTGAACCTCATTACTCACCTGGACCTTTCAGGAGTGGCTGCTGACTAGTGGCCCATGCATGCCCTTTCAGGGATTCAGGAGAGAGAACCAGCCTAAGATTGAGATGTGGGCTCTGCTAGCCCATCTGGAGGGAAAACCACACTCTGTGTAACAGAAATTAGGTGACCAGAAAGACACAGAAAAGTAGGGGAAATAAACTGTATTTGAAACTCTGGTTAAGCTGCCTATGAAAAAAAGAGCACATATGTTTTTAAAACTTAATAACAAATGAAAAAGAAAGAAGAGTTGAACACTGATAAAGAGCTATCTTTCTTTAGGAAAGTTTATACTTAAATTTAGCTTTTACTGTTCTTGGTAGGATAAGATATACAAGCTTCCTACTTTCTACATAAAAAAGGAAGAAAATGAATGAAAATTAACATTAACAGAATGTATTTTATTTGTCATTAATAATGCTGCATAGTAAGTAACATCTCTGCATTACGTTATTTGGAAACCAAGATTTTGTGAAGTCAATAATGTACTTATGGATACAATATGAGTGAGGCTTCATGTATAATTTAACATAATTTTTTGACTCTGAAGTCTTCTCACATTTTTCTTGCCTCTTATTTCCCCCTATATGTGTTACTCTTGAGGCATAAGAGTAGGCCTTTGTTTCTACCATGCTTTGCATTGGTACATAAGCCTATGTTCATGATGTCACATGGGTAAAAATTTTTTTTAAATCCCCTTCAATTGGTTGATCTTTCTTCATAACTGGCTGGGGATGGGGGCAAGCAAGTGAAAGTCAGTTATGAAATAATTAAAATGAAGACACTCCTATTCATATGCAGATAGCCTAGGAAGGTTAAGTCTCAGAGAATTATGTTCATTATAAATAAAGTTTGATTTTGGGTTATATATTTTTGAACCTTTGCTCACTGAGCGAAGGAAAGGGTCATTTATTTTTAGGGCTGGATTCAATCTTTATACATCCTTCTTTAGTTCCGCAGGTAAGGCTAGGCAATGCAGAGCTGACGTTGTATGTAAGAGCAAAAGATCTGAAATCAATTTTGGAGACAAACTTTGTATACTGGGGCTTGAGAATGTGACTTTCATCAATCTATAGGAAGCATTTTCATCCCCCATATCTAACAAAAGCATGGAGTAGGGGAAATATGGCTAAAGGAGAACGTGTAACATGAAGAGGGGGGGGGATGAAGACCAATATTTTTTTATTTTAAATTTTTCCAAAAGCTTAATGAAAACAAACACTAGAGTATCACTAAAATCCATGCAATGCCATGTAATGATATTAGATATGGCCATCGTCCCATCTGCCTCTCTGCAATTAGTCTGCTATGTTGAACTTACATGCAGCTGCCCATCCAACATAGTTTTATAAGCATTGGTTAAACTCCACATATCAGAATTACCTTAAATGCTTGAAAATACTGTCAATTTGCAAACCACCTCCTGCTGAATCAGACACTCTATAAAGAGCCCCAGGAATCTGCTTTTAGTAGGCTTCCCTGCTGATTCTAGTGCACACAGATATTACCGAGCCAATAATTCAGTTGATATGTCCTCTGGGCTATCTCTAGCTCCATTATTTCCTTTTTGAGGGACATTTCTCAGGCATATCTAGATGGTCCATAGTTAGTCTCATCAGCATATGTCCATTAGGAGATGTGAGAGACCTAAAAACTTCCTTTGGCCATGGAAGTTATTTTATACCTATTGAGTTATAAGTAAACTTAGAAATAGTCACCATGTTAATATATAGGCATGCTCAAAAGTAATTAATTCCCTCACAGCCCCAAGGCAAGTAATACCCAGAAAATAGAATAACTCTATTCTAAGGAGGACCAGGCCAACTCTAAGAACCAGGCTATATAGTGGAGACTAGTGTTGGAGATATCCATAGAGAATGAACCCAGGATCAATTCATAATACTCCCCTTAGAGATTTATATGAGCTAATTCACACACACACACACACACACACACACACACACACTATGGAGCTACTAAAACTGGTTTAATTACCACCTTTTTATAAACACAGAAACAGCCTCAGAAACAAACTGACCTTTTCAGAAATATTTTACTACCAAAAATAAGAACCCAAGTCTAGGGCCTTATCCATTTGTACACTATGATTTCACACAATTGAAAAATAGTGTTTCTGTTTGATTTTTATATGTGTCTTCCTTCCTGATGATGCCTGGTATTGTAAGAGCTTTGGAAAAGATTATCCTAGATCAATGCCTTTAAGAAACTGTATCTTATACCCAAGAACATCAGGTCCTTACACTTGGAAAAAAAGGAGGTTAATTCACAAAAAATAATAACAATAATACCACATCTTATGGTCATTGGGCAGTCCTAATCATATCCTAGGGAATAATTCTCCTTTGATTCACTCAGAATTTTATTTTGTTCAAAGTCCCAATGAATCTTAATTAATGCTACAAAAAGGAGACTTAACAAGAGCTCTGGGGCAGCATTTAAAATATACAGTAGCTAATTAACTACAACTATACAATTTCCAAATGCATCTATTAAAAACTTGCAACTCTGTTAGTCGATATGTTCATTTATTTCAGAATACATGTTTGCTTCTAAAATTATATTCAGTCATTTGCTGATATTTAAAAATTTATTAAATAATGGGTTTAAAAGAGAATTTTTCTTCCTTTAAAATGACAAGAAAAAACATTTAAAGTTTAATAAAATGTTACTTTATGACAATTGGAAACTAAATCTGACTGAGGATATAAAACGTTGATAAAAAACAAGCAGTTAAGAAAGTTTTCTCCAGTAACTGTCACTTTCTCCTAAGGTGGAACGGCTCCACACACACACTCTTTGTCTATTCTCTGGGGGAAAATGTTCAAATGATCACTCTGCTGGTTACATGCCAAAAGTCACTATATTGAAAAATGTCTTTCGAGTGTGTGTGTGTGTGTGTGTGTGTGTGTGTGTGTGTGTGTGTGTATTTCAGTTGCTCATTGTCAGGACATTTTCAACACTAAGCAAGAGCAAGATGTCTGGGCACAGCTCCTAACTTGTGCCAACTTACAGTTCATGTTCAATAAATATATGTGGTTTGATTGACTAGCTCTTAATTTGGCAGTTTTAGTACAATTTCTGGTACTATTCAGGGCCACTCAAAATCACATGAAAAGAGAAAGAACTAACGTCGTAGAACGAACTTGTCATTCATAGGCAAGTTATACACATAGAAATAAGCTTCTAGCACCTACCTTAACTTCTCTGTATCAAACTTATTTTTCTGAAGAATAAATATTGATTTACTGAGCTTACAACATGCCTAAAAGTCTTGGCTACAAGGTGCTACATATGTCACTTCATTTAAATCTCAAAAAATGTCTTGTGTGGAAAGCATATTTCCAATTTTATGGGTAAAGACGTTTATATGCAGAGGGGCTAAGCAATTTGTCCAAGGTTAAAATTACTTAATTTAGAGGAAAATGACAGCGAGAGAAATTATGATTACATGGCCAGCCCAGAGTTCTTTGTACAGTCCATCAGTTCCACCTCTTTATGGTAGCATGACATTTTTAGGCTAGAATTCGAAAAGGAGAGGTCAAAGGGAGAGTAGATAATAAAGCATCTTGAGATTTCTAAATTCACTCTGACATCTACTGATTGCTCTCCCAGATTCTATGGTTTGTACATTCTTATGCGCGAGCTTGCTTCCTGATACCACTTCCTCCCAAATACCTGAGCTCGTGTTCCTGTTACTTCAGTGGATGCCTTTCAAACTGGAACCTCCAGTTCATGGCCTCTATCCATTTCCCTGACTCTGGTCCATTTTTGCAACTTGGTTTGATAATTTCCTTGCATTTTTAACATTGGCCTATGCACCAACTGTAATGTATTCAGCCTCTGCAACTAGAAAAAAAAACAAAAAAAAAAAACAAAGCAGACAGTTTGAGAGTTTAATCTCAATATCCAGGGAGTTCTGATCCTTGCTGTTGATTTTGTGCTCACTTCGCATAGTCTTCCTTGACTTTCTGCTCTCCTTGACATTTCACACATAAACCATTGTGCTTTGCTTCCAAGTTCATCTTTTTTTCCCATATGACTTCTTCCTTTTTCTGCTATTTGTAATAGTTTAAATTATTCAATTTTGACAGCAAAGTCCATAATACCAGGGAACTGCTTAATAAAGTAAGTTTATCCCTAAAAATGATTTTCTTGAGTAAAATTGTAGTATTGGTAGTAATAGTGGGGTGTTGGTGATAATCCAATTTTAAAAACACAAACATTTGTTTTGTGATTGACTACATGTGGTGTGATTTATTAAGTACTTGATATTTATTATTTCTCTTAAGTTTCACAGTAACCTCCAGATAGATAGTACCTCTGTGTTTAAAATGTGGACAAATGTAGCTGAAAATGTTAATTGCCCAAGATCACACAGCAGAGTCAGGATTCAAAACTATGTTTATCTAAATCTAAACACAGAGCTATTAACCATTGAAAGCAACCTCCTCCCTTCCAGTATCCCTCTCTCCCCTCGTCCTTTTCCTTACTTCACGGGAGAAAAGTGAGACTGATAAGCTGTTAAGAACATGTCCAAGACCACACAGCTACTGTGTAATAGAGCCACGATATCACGTTGCCTGCCTTAATCTTTTCATGACACTCATTGAAAACAGTCTGGAAGGACTGAGAGATAAAAGGATGATTGTCTTTATAAACTCTGGATATGTTGCAATAAAAAAAAAATTCCCTAAGACTATCTAGCTTTGGTTCAAAGAAACAACTGTGATCACTCCCTAGAGCCAGTTTTCTCCATAGGTAGCCTGAGTCGACTTAGCGAACCCCTGGAAACAGCCATTTCAATGCTTGACACCCTGGATGAGCATCTTTTACTGTCTAGCCAAGTGCCTAAGTCAGAACCCTGCCAGACATGCTAATGGTAAAGCTTCTGTGGGGAAGCCACCAGGAGATGTGTGACAGATTTCAGAGACTCATGTGGCTCTCAATTGTCTGCTGCCATAGTGAATCAGCCATCTCCTAGGGACAGACAACATAAGACCCAAGGAAGAGAATCCTGAGGATAGCCCTACAAATAATGACATTGCCAACAGTGTTTAAAGACCTCTCTTACTCAGAGAATTTCTATTTAGTCTTTTGTCTCTGGGACCTCAAGGAAGCAACTTGGGCTAGGATATGGCAATCTAAAAAAATTAGTAATTGCCTCCAGAGATATCCCTTAATAACAAACAGCCATTGAATAAAAGCCAAGGGAATCTGTAGGAAATTGGCTGCTTTCAGAAAACAATAGGATCAAGAAATAATTCTACACTGAGACCAAAAGGCGGTTGGCCTTGGGATTAAAGTTATTTTTTTATAAAACAAACCAAAAACAAGCTTTACCAAATTTCCTATTGACATCTGGTCATTTTACGTTGATGCCAAAGTAGGGTATTACAAACTTTAAATTCAGTAAAGTGCTGAATTTTTAACTATTAAGATGATTTAGGATCTTGAGAAGGATACTTATTCTCTCTGAATCTTTGTTTCTCTGTTGAAATGAAGAAAAAATTATGTTTGCTGTTGAGTTTTAGAAATTGTCATCTAAGACAGCAGTATTACTTGGGCTGTTCTGTATTACTATAGCCATTCCAGTTGTAAGCATGGGTACTGATGACACCTGTACAGCTTGTGACCAAACACTCGGTTGCTTACTTCTTAGATGCATGACCTTGGACTAGGCACAGAACCTCTCTGTCTGCATTTCCTCATCTGTAAAATGGAACTACTGGTAGTTACCATCACACAGGGTTGTTATTTAATCTCTCTGACTTTCTCCATCTGTAGAAATGGGAAAAGCATTGCCTGATGTATGACTACTTTGAGAATTGAAACGTTTATGAATTGTACAGTAAATGCTCAAATAGCTTTCTGCTGTGTTGACAATAACAATTACGATGTTACTACGTAAATATGATGACTATGCTGTAAAATATTTACAGCAACATTCAGGTCTTAGCTAGTTATCAGTATGTGTTTATTTCTTTCCCATTCTAAAATAATGTACTCTTTATCCTCAAGACAGACATATTTCTAGCCAGAATTACATAATAATCTGAAGAAAACTGACTAAGATTCTGAAGTAAAAATAATAATTGAGAATGAAAGAAAGGATCATTGCTTCAGAGAGAACGCTTCCACAGTGCTGATACTGAAGAAAGAAGTTAGTTATTCATAGTTAATGGCTTCAAATAAATCTTTTCAGGGTGTCATCTTATTGGAGTCAATATCTCTCATTTCTCAATAGGTTTGCATTCTTTTCAAACTGTTAAATTATCTTAAATGACTTTCTTTTTCTTTCTAGGCCCAAGTAAACATAATAACATTGCACAGGGTTGGGAATGCCAATACTGAATACAGAAACCAAGCCCAAGTAACTGTCTTACCCTGAGGTAAGGCTCCCTGCCCAATTCATAGCAGAACTGTCCCTCAATTTTCTCAGAAACAATGAACATATAATTTCATTGTCCTCCAAAGTCCCTTAGGAAATGGCCTTCACTGGTCCAATGTAATTTGGTGCTCATTGCCCGTCTTCCCTAATTGGTGACTATCATAGTGTCTTGTCCAAAGTCAGTGGCAATGAATCCTATTAGGTTTATCATGTTGAAAAGAGAACCACATGCTCTCTTTTCTGATGTAGGAACACAAATAATTAATCAGAACTTAGCTAGAACCAGATTCCATAGTTTAAAACATATTTCATTCTGGCAATTAGCATTTAGAAATTAGAACAACATTCTCTGCATAGGTTCCTACAAAGCTGAACTCCAGACATCGGTGGTCCTTCTAATGGTTGAGATGCTCTTCTAGGTTCATGTGGTTTTTTCCAGTTCCTTTTGGCTATTGATCTGAGGTTCCCACTTTGTCCCCAGCTGTCAGCTGGTGGGTGCGTTCATTTCTTAGAGGTTTCCCACAGTTTCTTTGGGAAGTCTCTCTCATAGTGCCTTTCCCAGGCATGCTCACAGCATGGTAACTTGCTCCTTTAGCCAACAAACAAATCATGTTCTGTATTCTTAAAATTTAATATGTCCTAATATGCAGCACATTTCAACTTTGTATCTATATGTTTTAATAAATTACTTATGTATTCTTATTTTGTTTGTCAATTGTTTTTTCTCTGACATTTGAAACATTGTAAGGTAAATATAAATGATATATGTTAATTTACATATATTTGCCTTTTATTTTTTTGATTGTATGCACTTTTCTTTTTGCATTCTTTTCTTTTAAGATTTCTAACTGATTTTTTACAGAGAGAGAGAGAGAGAGAGAGAGAGAGAGAGAGAGAGAGAGAGAGAGAGAAACATTTATATGAGAATGATACATCAATCGGCTGCCTCCTATACATCCTCACTCACCAGGAATCTAGCCCTGAACAGGGGAATGTGCTCTGACAGGGAAATTAATCAACAAACTCCTGGTTTCTGGAATGATGCCCAACAAACTGATCCACCCCAGCCAGGGCTCTTTTTCTTTTTCTTTTTTATCTGCATTTTGAACTAATTGTGTAGATGATGATGATGATGATGATGATGATGATGATGACGATGACAATCATGGTGATTATTTAATTCCCAACAATATTAGATTAGTAGTTTTATAATACTGTGCTATTATTTTAAGGATTAATATAAAGGTTACTAATACAATGCATGTTCATCTTACCAAAAATGAATATTACTAGCAACTTTTAGCCTATTAAATAGTGAAAGTATTGTAAACCTCTAACTCCGTGTTCTCTTTTGTTTTGTATCTTAATTTTTCTTGTTTTCCAGTTAAATTTTTAAAATTATTTTTGTTGGGGTAATATGGTTTAAAAAACATACAGGTTTAAGATGTACAACTCAACAAAACACTATCTGCATACTACATCATATTCCTGTAACCCAAATAAAGTCTTTTTTCATCCCCATTTGTTTATCCCGCCTTTACCTTCTTTTGCCTCCCTTCACCCCACTTTTCCTCTCACTATCACCATACTGTTGTCTGTGTCTATATGATATATGTGTATATATATATATATATATATATATATATATCCTATCTAATAAACGAGTAATATACAAATTGACCATACATCTGATCAAGCCATGCCCACTAGCCAATCAGGAGCTGGAGCAGAGCCAGCCAGGGAGCGCAGGACCTGGGCCATGGGGGCAGGGCCGAGGAGGCCAGGGCCAGAGGGGCAGGGCCAAGGTGGCCAGGGTAGGGGGCGGGGAGTTGAGGGGTGGGGCTGAGGTGGCCAGAGCTGGGCGGGTGGGGCTGAGGTGGCCAGCGCATGCTGTCCAGGGTGAAGGCCTGGGCCAGTGGGGCAGGCTGGGGTGAGTGGTCAGTAGGACATTCCCTGAGGGCTCCCAGTATGTGTGAGGGTGCAGGTTGGGCTGAGGGACCCACATCCCAAGTGCACGAATTTCATGCACCAGGCGCCTGGTATATGTGTATGTGTGTGAGTGTGTGTGTGTATTGCTTAATCCCTTTATCTTTTTTTTTTCACTCAGTTCCCTAACCTCCACCCCTCTGATAGCTGTCAGACTGTTTTGTGTATCTTTGCTTCTATATTTATTTTGTTTGTTAAATTATTTTGTTCATTAGATTCCATGTATAAGTGAGATCATTGGTATTTGTCTTTCTTTAACTTACTTATTTCACTTAGCGTAATACTCTCCAGATCTATCCATGCTATTGCAAAAGATAGGATTTCCTTCTTTTTTATGGCCAAGTAGTATTCCATCGTATAAACATACCACAGCTTTCTTTGGCCACTCATCTACTGATGGAGACTTGGGGTATTTCCACATGTTATCTATGTAAATATCATAATGTTGCAATGAACATAGGGGTGCATATATTTTTTCAAATTAGTGTTTCAGGTTTCATTGGATATATTCCCAGAATAAAAAGGCAACCCTTGAATGGGAAAACATTCACCAACTATATATCAATACAATTAAAGTGAACAAAGAATCTGACCAAACATTTCTGCAAAGAGGACATACAAAGGGCCAACAGACATAGGAAAATATGCTCAATGCCACTGATCACTAGAGAGATGCAAATTAAAACCACAAAAAGGTATTACCTCAGGCCTGTCAGAATGGCTGCCATCAATAAATCAACAAGCAAGTACTGTTGAGGATGTAGAGAAAAGGGAACCCCCATGCACTGTTGATGCAGATGCAGACTCTATGTTAATTCTTCATAATTTGTAAACCTTACAAGACATTATTGATATTTTCATATATCAATATCTTTTAAGTTTAGATCATATTTACATTTTTCTACTACTACTCTGACCATCATACTCATTCTGCCTACAGAACCTCATCAACACTTCATCTAGTGTGGACTTGCTGATGACTAGTTCTTTTGTTTGTGTGCAGTCTTTATTTTACTGTTATACTCAATTTAATTTTTGATGGCTATAGGAATCTAAGTGATTTATTTTCGAACTGTCAAGATATTTTACTTTGTTCTAGCCTGAGCTACTATTGTTTGAACATCAGCCGACATCAACTGACAACTGTTCCTTTGAACATATTATGTGTTTTTTTTTTCTAGAAGTTTTTAATGATTTTCTCTTTGACTTTGCTTTTAGCAGTTATATTACATGTGCCAAGTGTACTTTACTCTTATTTATGATTCTTGGATTTCAAAGGCCTTCGTAAATGCGGTAGTTAATACCTTTTTATATTTGGAAAATTTCTGTGACTACCTCCACAAATATTGCTTCTATTAACTTTCCTCTTTAAGTTTAAACCAGTTATTCAGGCATTGAACCTTCTCATATATTCTCTGTCTCTTATGCATTCTGCTCTATTTCCTTTCTTTTAAGGTTATCTATGTTTTGCATTTTCTCTCTCTATTCTACTTCATCTTCTTTTTGTGTTCCATCTGATTCAAAACATACATATTTGGGTTAATCCTCACCCAAAGATATTTTTCCATTGAATTTTAGAAAGTGTGGCAAGGAGGGGGAGAGGAAGAGAGAGACAGAGACAGAGGTGGAGGAAGGTTTGAGAGAGACACATAGATTGGTGGCCTCCCACATACACCTACCGGGGCTGGGATCAAACCTTCAACCCAGGTATGTGCTCTTGACTAGGAATCCAACCTTCAGCTTTGGTCTGAGGACAGGCTTTCTGTAGAAGTGCCACGTACTAACCAATTGCTCCACTGGAGCTACAAGAGGGTCGGCTCTTTAACCACTGAGCAACACTGGCCAGGGGTGATTCAAGGCATATCTTATATTAGAGTTGTCAGATTTAGTCGATAAAAATAGAGAATATCCAGTTAAATAAAATGTTAGATAAATATGAATAATTTTAATATAACTATGTTTCAAATACTGTAAGGAAAATAGCTCTGTATTTTAGAATAGGACTGTTCTATATTTGGAGGTGGGATCTTTAAAGTGGTAAATAAGATAAAATGAAGTCATTTGGGTGGGGTCCTAATCCAATATGTTTAGTATCCTTATACAGAAATGAAACTAAGCACAGATACACAGTGTGGGAAGAGGATGTGAAGACAGAGCGGAAAGCTAAAGGAGAAATTAGCTCTATCACACCATCACTTTGAATTCCTTCCCACTCACCCACTTAGGGCTGGGACATCACTCTGTCCCTCAAAGATGGTACCTCCATGCAGCAGAGATGCATCTAAGGCTGACCTGTATTTTCTGTTTTTGTTTTTTTAGCATTGAAAAACACTATGGACGCTATGTTTGAAAAGTTTTAGAGATAATTCATAGCTCTGAATGTTTTATAATTCGCTAAAGATGATTCAGCTTTGCTTCTGACTGTTGGCCAGACTAAGAGACTAACATTCTGAGATCACTTTAGTTTAATTCACTTCTTGAAAATGTTGTGTTAAATCTTTTTTTTATTTAACTCTTACTTCATGATCCCAACTCACAACATAAGGATTTATCAGACTCTCTAACCTCAATGGGTTCTCAACAGCAACTTTGTCTGGTTTGTCCTGTGAGACTTCCCATAGAATTGCTCAACTTTTCTGCCTATCAAACAACTTTTTCAGGATCAGAAAATGACATCAGTGAAACACTGCAACACTGCCTCAAATAATGGGCTTACCTCATTGCCCAGCCTTTTTCTCCTGGATCTTTTTCTCTAGACTCACCACCACCTTCATCTTCTATGATGTCTTAAAGAACTTCCTTTTTAAAAAAATTTGTAAATGTTCTTATTTGAAATTAATTTAGAAGTTTTGTCTGAGTTAGCATAGTTCAGAATTGCTAAAAACAGCTGTATTCACAACTGTTTTCTCCATCTCTGAAAATTTAGGTAGTTAAATCACCCAACTAGTAAGCGGTAAAGCTTAAAGCTTATGCTCTTACCCATCATCCCACACTGCCAAAGAAGGAAGGGGAAGGTGCCAGGAATTGTAAGGAGGTATAATTGAAGTCTAGACAACATTGCAGTACCATAGAGTTTGTAAAGCACTGCACCAAAACCAATGTTGCTACAAAGCAAGCTGTACCTTCAGTATGACACGAGTAAAGAAAATGTTGATGATTATCTTTGCAGAAGCTAGTGTTACATGGCTGTAGTGTATATATGGATGACAGAGAGCAAACTGTTCATCTTGCTGATGATTCCACAGAGATTCAACTTGAACAGCACTCTTTTAGTTGAGCATGAAAATAAAAAAAGAACAACAGAGAAACAATGAGACTGATATTCATGACAAAATAACCAACTTAAACTTTTGTCATCTTCAAAAGTTGGCAAAATGAATGAGAAAAAATATCTAATATCTAATCTATATTATAAAAGGCCCATGGCCGCATTGTCCTAACACCGTAATGACCAAATGACTGGTCATCAGGAGGTGCATGGAGCACCTCTTGGGCCCACCCTCCACCCACCTGGAGTGCCAGCAGCATTGGCGGAATATCATGGGGTGGTGGCAGCATCGGCGGAGCATCATGGGGTACGAGCAGTGTTGGCAGAGCGTTGCGGGGCACACGCAGTGTCTGCCGAGTGTGCAAGGTGTTGCAGGGTGGTGGACATGGCCTTGATGGCAGGCTAGGCCTAGGGGACCCTACACGCACACAATTTTTTTAAATTTCTTTATTGATTAAGGTATTACATATGTGTCCTCATCACCCATTACCCCTCCCAATCCCCTCCTCCCCCCGTCACCACTTATGCCCTCACCCCCCTGGTGTCTGTGTCCATTGATTAGGCTTATATGCGTGCATAAAAGTCCTTTGGTTGATCTCTTCCCCTTACTTCCACCCTCCCCTACCAACCCTCTGAGGTTTGACAGTCAAAGCTTTTCTGTCTCTGGATCTGTTTTTGTTCATCAGTTTATGTTGTTCATTGTATTCCATAAATGGGTGAGTTCATGTGATACTTATCTTTCTTTGACTGGCTTATTTCACTTAGCATAATGTTCTCCAGCTCCATCCATGTTCTAGTTTGAAGCAGACACCTTTTTCTCCTTTTTCTTCTTCTTAAAGAATACCTTTCAGCATTTCATGTAATACTGGTTTGGTGTTGATGAACTCCTTTAGCTTCTTTTTATTTGTGAAGCTCTTTATCTGACCTTCAATTCTGAATGATAGCTTTGCTGGGTAGCGTAATCTTGATTGTAGGTTCTTGCTATTCATCACTTTGAAAATTTCTTGTCACTCCTGTATAATCTGTATAGTTTCTGTTGAGAAGTCAGCTGACAAGTGTATGGGTTCTCCCTTATAGATAATTAAGTGTTTTCTCTTGCTGCTTTTAATATTCTCTCTTTGTCCTTTGCTCTTGGCATTTTAATTATGATGTGTCTTGGTATTGGATTTCTTTTTCTTGGGGTTCTGTGCACTTCCTGGACTTGTAAGTCTATTTCTTTCACCAGGTGGAGGAAGTTTTCAGTCATTATTTCTTCAAATATGTTTTCCGTATCTTGCTCTCTCTCTTCTTCTGGCACCCCCATAATTCTGATGTTAGTACGTTTAAAGTTGTCCCAGAGGCTTCTTACACTATCCTCAAATTATTGGATTCTTTTTTCTTTTCCGGTTGAGTGTTTTTGGCCTCTTGGTATTTCAAATCTTTGACTTGATTCTTGCATTCCTCTAGTCTGCAGTTGAGTTTCTGTAAAATATTCTTTATTTCAGTCAGTGTATGTTTAGTTTCTAGTTGGTCCTTTTTCATATCCACGAGGTTCTTTTTCATATCCAAGACCATCTCCTCGAGGGTCTTGTTCATATCCTTGAGGTTCTCACTGAGCTTATCGGCTTTTTCTAGGATCCTCTTGAAATACCTTATAACTGTGATTTTGAACTCTATATCTAGTCGTTTGTTTTCCTCCATTTATTTTCTTGGTGATCTCTTTCTTTCTCTCCCCATTTTCACTACTTCCCTGAGTTGGTTGGGTAGCTTTGTGTGTTAGGTGTCTCAGCCTCCCCTGTTACCTGAAGTGTACACAGTACACTTTGTGGACTGTGTATACAGTCTTGTTGCAGATAAGTCTTGTTTGTTGTTGGTATCATTGGGAGGAATTGATCTCCAGGCCAACTGACTGTGAGGATCAGCTGTGTCTACTCTAGGAAACAGCCTTATGCACCAGGACTTGTAAACTTGCCAAAGTCTCTGTGCTCAGTTTGGATGGAGCAGAGTTTCTGGGTGGGGCGGAGATTCAGGGTGGAGCTAACAGCCTTGGCTTCCAGTCAGCCTCAGCCCAAGAGGTCCCTGGGTCCTAGCATCTGCAGGCAATCACCGCAGGGACCTCTGTGAGAAAGGTACCCTCGCATTTTGCCTGCCACCAGAACATTCAGTCCCCAATGAATCCGGAATCTCAGATTTTCGCCTGGTACCTGGGTTCAGTGCAATCAGAACTCCTTTTCCCTTCCACCAGATGCCAGCCACACAGTCGACAGAACCCCCTCACCATGAGCACTTGTGCGAGCTCCTGGAGTTCCACCTCTCGCCAGAGCTCCTTTCTCTTAACAGACACAGCCAGCAACCCTTTTGTCCTCTTTGCACGCACTTGTAGGCACACCTCCGAAGATCTGCCTCCGGCTCTTCCCCCGGGATTCCACCCACAATCCAGGTTCTCCCCATAAGGGCCTGGTTCCCCTGGGTTTTGAGTCCAAACTCAACTGGGTTCAGCGCAGCCTGAGTTTTTGTTCCTTTCCAACAGAGCACCCCTGGCAGATTCAGACACCCACCTTACTTGGGCTTTGCAGAGGCTCTGATTATCCATGTGCACTTCTATGTCCCTCTAGTTTCAGATTTTCCTGTCAGCCAGCCTTCTTGTGGTTCTGGACAGTGTCTGTTCTGTCTTTCAGTTCTATTCTCGAAATTGTTGTGCGGGGCAAAAGCCTAGGTGTTTACTTATGCCGCCATTTGGTTTCTGCCTGCTACACACACACAATTTTACTACACACTGGGCCTCTAGTAAAATGTAAGAAAACTAGAGGCCCAGTGCATGAAATTCATGCACAAGGGAGTGGGAGATGTCCCTCAGCCCAGCCTGCGCCCTCTCCAAACTGGGATCCCTGAAAGGATGTCTGACTGCCTGTATAAGGCTGATCCTAGTAGGACTGGGCCTAAACGGGCAGTCGGACATCCTTCTCACAATCCAAGACTGCTGGCTCGAAATTGCTCACCTGTATGCCTCCCTGATTGCTCTAACTGCTTCTGCCTGCCAGCCTGACCACCCGCTAACCACTACCCTGCCAGCCTAATTGATGTCTAACTGCTCCCCTGCCAGACTCTTTGCCCCCAACTTCCCTCCTCTGCCGGCCTGGTCACCCCTAACTGCCCTCCCCTGCAGGCTTGATCGCCCCAACTGCCCTCCCTTGCAGGCCTGGTCCCTCCCAATAGCCCTCCCCTGCTTGCCATCTTGTGGTGGCCATCTTGTGTACACATGGGGGCAGGATCTTTGACCATATGGGGGCAGCCTTCTTGTGTGTTGGAGTGATAATAAATCTGTGCATTACTCTTTTATTAGATAGGATAGAGGCCTGGTGCATGTGTGGGGGCCAGCTGGTTTGCCCTGAAGAGTGTCCTGGATCAGGGTGTGGGTTCCCTTTGGATATGGGGTGGCCTGGGTGAGGGGCCTGTGGTGGTTTGCGGGCTGGGAACGCCCTTCCAGCAACCCAAGCCAACGCCATGGGATCTGAAATTAATTTATGTTCTATAATTGAAACTTCATAGCCTAGAGTGGAGGTCTAGGCTGTTCAGGGCTGCAGAAGCCTGGCCAACCCTCACTTCTGCTCTCTTTAGCTCTGGGGCTGCCACCATTTCTGTTGGTATATATGTAACTTCTATAGCTTTGAGTGGAGCCCTAGGCAGGGCAATGGCAGGCAGAAAGCTTGCCTTCCTCCATTGCTGGGGAAACCCAAGCCTTCCTCCTGCTCTCAGTGGCTACAGCCATCTTGGTTGGGGTTGTTTGCATAATTTGCTCCTGATTGGATGATGTATGTGGCTGTGGGCATGGCTTGATTGGAGATATGGTCAATTTCTATATTACTCTTTTATTAGATAGGATGCAAACTGGCTGATACTTTGAGGGAACCAAATGAATCACAAAGTAACAAAAATCTTCTAGAATGTTAAGGGACCCCATTGCCTTTACATAAGCAAAGAGGAAGTTCATGAGGAGGTAATAGGCATTGCTGTCAGGTATATTATTAAGTTAATGTAAATTGATGTCCCTCTGAGACACGAAAGTAAAAAAAAATAAAAAGAAATAATAAATGAATATTTGCTGAAAGGAAAAGCACCAGATCAAAGAACAATAGTGATATTCCATCTTCTAAAACTTTATCCTAAAAATAAAGACTGATAAAGTAAAACTTTAAAGCCTAAGAAATGACTTGACATTATCTATTATATTATTCTCAAAGCAATGTTATTCTGAGGATTAACCTTACAGCCCCATATGTTTCCAAACACTAATTTTTAAAATTATGAAGCATATTATCTTAAGTTTCTAGTTAAACATAAAATGAATAGATGTACAATTGTACCAAAAAAGATTCCTCTATAAAGAACAGAAACCTTTTTTTCTGTGCTCAAAAAGAATGAGAAAAAAAATCTTAAAAAGATTTTGCAAGTAAAACCATCAGGAAAGTATTTTTATGCATTTGTTGTGGCATTTACTTGGCATTTTAAACATTTTTCTTGGTGTGACACATCCATTTTGCACATATTGGTTATTTTATTATTAACACATAATGGAATAGTTAGGCAGACAATAACATTTCATGAATCAGCATGTGAAAGCTAATCTAGCTTTTCAAATAAATCTATACTTGTTCCATAAATTCTGTTTTTCCTTTCTAATAATCTTGTACCTAATGGTGAGCTCAAATTCCTTTATCCCACATTTTGACATGCCACAAATAAAAGTAAAAATCACTGTATTTATTCCAAAATAGAAAAAATGTATCTATTGAACTATTATTAGGAAAAAGCACATACATTCATTTAAATTATTCTTGAAAATTAGTGGTACCCCAAATGGTCTTATCAAATTCTACTTGCTTAGTCTGGAATGCCTGCATCATTAGTTTTTGAGTAATACCAAAGGTTGCATTTGTCCAACATATTTATATATGTCTTCCTATATTTGCAGTATTACTAGAAAGACTTGTTATTGTTTCATCCTTTACACTAATAGTTTATTGGTAGAGAACAGCATTTGAAAACACCCAGAAACAGAACAAAACCAACTGAGTCAACCAATAAGCTATTGATATTTAGCAGAGTGAAGTTTCTCAGATCGACTGCATGTTTAAAAGAAAATAGAGAATGAGACAGCACCAGTTGTAATTGCCATATGATGAAATTAATGGGCTCTGAGATTTACTTTCTAGTTATGGTTTGGAAAAGTTAACTTGGACCTGTTAGTCTCCTGATTAAAACTTTAAGGCATCATAAAACTTCCCAAGTTCAAGTTTCTTAGCATAAAAACCCTCCAAGATACAGCCTTCTGCTTTCCCCCAACAATTTATATATCACTACTCAGAGACTTGAACTTGACACTTCAGTAGTATTCTGTTTTTTGTTTCGTTCATGGCCATACTCCTCCATTCTTGCACCTTTGTTCCCCTCTCTGTTTGTAGAATTCTAATCTCATTCATTTTTTAGGAAAACTTGCTTGTGTCTTCCATGCTGAATGGTGTTCCTAGCTATATTCCTATAGTTTTCTATAAATATTTCTGTAATGGCCATTACTATATTTTATTACTAGAGACCCAATGCATGGGTGGGGTCCCTAGGCCTGGCCAGAAATCAGGGCCAATTGGGGCCAGGCTGATCAGGAATAGGCCCTAGAGGATGCAATAGTCACCAGGCTGGGCATGGAAGGAACAGACACTGGATGCTGACACTGCCATAATCAGCACCCTGTCACCACACGGTTCCCCACATCTCCCCCTCCTCCTTCCCTCATTGCTGCACCACCATTGCAGCAGGCAGGCCGATCAGGGCCTGCCAGCTAGGGGAAGGGACAGGTCATGGGACGTTGGCTACTGGCCCTGAGGAGGGAGCCCATCCTCAGCCACCCATCTCTGGTTCCCTGTCCCAGCCCAGAGCCTGGCCATATCAGCCAATCTGGGCCTGCTGGTTGGAGGGAGGTTGGCTGTGGGAAGGCACTGACCACCAAGGGGCAGATTCTGCATTGAACAGCTGGCCCCTGGTGGTCAGTTAGCATCAAAGCAACTGATGTTTGCAATTGTTCCAGTTGCTTAGGCTTTTATATATATAGATAATCACTTACTTTTATGGCTTGTTCTCCACATACAAGAACTTCCTGAGAAAAGTGACTTTATTTTTGTTTTATGTCCACTGGACAAGTATTTTAAATTGAAAAGAAATGGTATTCTATGTTGTTAATAGGTGAAAGTCAGAGACAGGAATGAGGAGAAGGTAGCATTTGAATTACAAAATCCAGGAGTATATTAACATGGCTTTGTTCAAAATATACATTGAGTCTTACACTTTGTCTCTATTATTATAATAGAAACAAAGTCCTGTCCTATAAATCTTGAATTATAATGGGGACTCTAATAAACAAGTGAGACCAAACTTGTAAACAGTCAGAGGGGTAAAGTGTTAAGGTGAGTAATGGGGAGTCATTTTGCTGTTTTCAAAGTTACTTTGAAAAAAAAGTGTCATAGTGAAAAAAGTGAGCTAAGGTATTTAATGAAATTACATACAGTAGACTATGTGAAATAATTTTCAGGTGTTGAAATATAAGTTTATTTGGTATATTGAGAATAAAAGAAAAGAGAAAAATCTAAAAATAATAATTTAAAGAAAGATCATCTACTTTATCCAAAACAACTCTGAGGAGCATTGGAAAGGTGATCTTGGGGACAACTTCTAGGTTAAAAAGAGAAATGTTTAAAATATAAACAAAAGTGTAGTCAGAGGAGAAGAAAAATAATGTCTATAGAAAATTACAGCACCCTAATTTTTTCCTGTATCCCTATATCTAGTTGATTATATCCTTTTATTCTGACTCACGGTATGGCCTTATGACTTGTTTTGGTCAATGGACCAATAAAAATATTGACACAAACAGAGATCTAAACAAGCGCATGTGTATTTCCACATCCTTTCTCACTGCCTAGCTGAGCCTGCTCAGCACGCTGCAGAGGTGAATCAAGCCAGCTCAGGTGTTCCAATAAAAATCCAGACTTGTGAGAGAGCCCAGGCAAAATCAACAAATACTTCTAACCCACATGCAAGTCTATGAGGAGAGAAAAAACACAGAGTTAGTTCAGATAACAGAATCAGCCAATCCTTAAATTCATGAGCATAAGAAAAGTTTTTTATTGTACATTAATGAGATTTTTGAAGCTATCTGTTACAAGGTATAATTTTGGCTATCAATCACTCATATAAGGATCATGGATGCCAAAGAAGATACTTTCCGTAAAGGCATATATTATAGGTTGAATTATGTTCACCCCAAAGACACGTTAAAGTTCTAATTCTAGTACCTGTAAATGTGACCTTATTTGGAAATAGGGTCTTTGTAGATGTAATCAGGTTATGTTCAGATTGTTAGGGTGGGTCTTAATAAAAAATTACTAGTGTCTTTATAGAAAGCACAGAAGAGGTGCAAGGAAGAACATCTTATGAAGACTGAGGCAGAAATTGGAGTAACACATCTGTAAACCAAGGGACATACATGAAGGATTGTCAACAACCACCAGAAGGGAGAAGACTGGAAGAGATTTCCTGTTAGCCTCCAGGGGAATCAACCCTACTAACACCTTGATTTCAGACTTCTAGACTCTAGAACACTAAGAGAATAAATTTCTGGTGCATTAAGCCAGCCAATTCATGATAATTTGTTAAGGCAGCCCTAGAAAACTAACGTAACATAAGAGGAAGGATCAGTAGTTTCAAATAAATAAAGTATTATAAGAGAAGCTTAATATATAAACATAGTACCTGGCTAAATTTTAAAACTCTTATATACTTTTCTACAGAAAAATAAAATATTATACCTGACTTTAGTACACAAGACTCTGATCCTATAACTGGGAACATACATGTATTCTTTTTCTGTGTGTGTGAAAATTCAAAGCCTGCTGAAAAATGAGGTACAACCAGACATTTCAACTCACATTTTTCTCTTATTTATCTCTATTATGAATCAGTTTTCTTATCATGCTTCATTCCATTTTATTGAGGTTATATTTCTTTTGCATAGAAATCTTTTCTTATGGTCTGAGCTAGAAGCCATATTTCAGTTTCCACACCATTTTGTGAATTCATTACATTGGTAATTTCATAGGTGACATTTTAATTTATCTATTTTCTACCACCATGTTCTAAACCCTGTGAATTCAGTACTATGACTATATTCAGCTCTTACAGCACCTCAAACAGGTGCTCAATGAAGGTTTAAAATGTATATTACTAGTATATAATTAAATTATTAACCAGAGTTTTCCTTAAGAAGCCTCCAGTTCTAACATGTATTCTTCCCTCATTTATCATTAATTGAATGCTAAATATGACAGGAAGTAACTCCAATCAACAAAAATAACTTTTCTTGTTTCTCAACAAAATTTTGACAGTTATTTTACCAATTTGAAGAGCTCATAAGCATTTTGTCAAAGATAGTCACACATAAATATAGCAATTATTAAAAGAAAAGTTTAGAGTGAGGTATAACTACTTTCAATATTTATCTGGGACATACCTAATTATTTAGGTTGTGTGAATATAACAAATTAAACTCTCTTAGCCTCATTTTCTTCATAACACGTGAACTAATAATGCATGAATTGTAAAATTACCATAAGAAAAAATAAGAATCTGCAAAGCTATTACCTTGAACGCAAAATTAAAAGTTTTGAAAAAAATCATGTATGGATCCCATTATAATAGTTTGCTTTGGCTCTTGTAATAAAGTACAAGTGTAAAAATAAGGTACAGTTGATATCTTGGAAGGCCTCACTCATTGTTTTGTAGGTGTTAATATTTCTGTATCTTCACCTGGCCTATCACCTATACATGTCTATATCCTAATTTCCTCTTCTTATAAGGACACCAGTCATATCGGATTAGGATCCACCCAAATGACCTCAATTTACCTTAATTACCTCCTTAAAAGCCCTGCCCACAAATATAAGCACATGCTGGGTCACATTCAGAGTGTTAAAGACTTCAACATAAAAATTTTGAAGGAACATAATTCAGCTCATAAAACCCTTATTCTATTTTCATGTTGTAAGACCAAAGCAATATTTCTAATATTCTAGATCATACTTAGTTTATTTTCTTAAAGTTTTGATTTCATATTTATTATTTAAGGGTATTTAGCTTTTAATCTGTCATCTATGTTTTAAAAGTGACTGAGAGGCCACATAACCATTTTAAAACTAAAATTTGACAAAAAGTTATAAAACTTGAATCTTCCACTTTAAAAATGAATTTTGACAAAAAGTTACAAAACTGTTTTTACAATATTAACACTATACCTTACAAATCCTATGGAAACAGAGTTTTTCTCTTTCCTTTCTATTTCCATCACATTTTACTTGTGCCCTTTAGTATTGTGTACTGGCACAATACTTATTACAGGTAACTTGGGTCCTTATGGGTTGCCTGCCTACTTAGTTCTGTAGAATTTCTCTTCCTGACTCCCTCAGGACATTGCAAAAAATATTTTTTGGCAGTCAGCACTGGGTGCATTATAAATTATAAATGTCACTAAATTTCCTGCATTTCACCATGTCAAAACCAAAATATACAAATGTACCTACCTAGCTGAAGAACATGTATACGTCTATTGTTGGCTAATTATTATTAACTAGAAGCCCAATGCACGAAGATTCGTGCTAGAATGGGTTTTCCTTTCCATGGCTGCGGGCACTGCCTTTCCACTTCAGCCCAGCCCCTTTCTGCTCAGGGCCTGGAGTCACCTCTTTCCACTCCAGTCCCTCCTCTTCACACTACCAGAAGCCCTGAGAGAATGGGGCTAGGGTGAGATGCTTGTGTCATTGCCATGGCTACAATGCAAGCGTCCCACCCCTGTCACTCAGTGGCTCTCAGAGGCTGAGTATGCAAATTAACTTCCATCTTTGGTTGGTTAATTTGCATATCACTCCTGATTGGCAGGTGGCATAGAGGAAGTACAGTCAGTTTACATGTTTGTCTATTATTAGGTTAGATTAAAGTATGATTATAATAATCATGACCTAGTGTCTGATCCCAGGATATTGGGCCCAATTATTTAGAGGAATAAATAGCAACTTTTTTTGTTGTTGTTAAAAAGAATAATTGAATCTCCAAATTTAGTCAATCAACTAAAATGCCTTGAACACCTACGATGCTCTGGCTTTCAATTGCAAGGTGTGAGTCACAAGGGAAAATTACTCAAAGAAACTACTTTCTCATCACTTAAGAATGAAGCTAAAGTCCATTTTCTATATGTGATAGATCAATAGCATCATCGTAGCATTCTTGTGACAGCTGTTATCCGTATATTAATAACTGTTTCCTAGAAAATCATCTTTGACTAGATAATGGTAAAACTTGTATATGGAACTGTTTTTACTTAAGTAGAAATACAGGTTTTACTTCAATAAATTTCCATCTTAGAGTTTTAATTTGCACATGTAATACAAAAGTCTTGTCAAGTTGAAAATGTAAATTCAAATTTAACAAGGCTAGAGCTTTATGGTTAATGGCTAGTCAGTGTTCACATTGCCTATTTCTTAACTATTTAATTCTACCCTGTAAAAAGACGTTACAATAATTTTGTTGAGAAATAACTGAGGCTCAGGTTATCTAAGAAACTTCCCTCATTTTAACACCTCTAACTTAATTTGTTTAATTGATTTCAGAGAGGAAAGGAGAGAGAGGAAGAGAGAGAAACATCAATGATTAGAGAGAGTCTTTGATTGGCTGCCTTCTGCAAGCCCCATACTGGGTATCAAGCCCACAACCAGGACAAATTGACCTGACTGTGAATCATACTGTGAACTACCGGTTCATAGGTCTACACACAACCACTGAGCCTGGATTGCTGAGCCCTGGGCCAGCCCTATTTTCTAATGAATGAAATAATTGGTGTTGGGAAAACATGTGATCCATCTGGGGGAAAACTCCCTTTCTTATTCAGCAATAAATTTTTTATGAATAAAAATGTTCATGTAAAAATGAAGCCATTAATAGAAAATAATATATCATTTTTCTTTAATAATAATTGATTAGAATAAATCTTTTTATGCAAGAATAAATGCCATACCTAAATGTCTACAAGAATGCAACTGATAAAATCATATACATATTTAGTTATTGATGGTTATAAAAATTTCCCTCAAAACACCAGAAGATAATTGAAAAAATTACTTAACGAGTTAGTTATGATATTTTTAAATCACATTGCATTTGAGGCATAAGAGTATAATTTTCTTAATATAAAAATAATTTTGAAATTCATAAAAATAATAAATCCGAGAAAAATATGCAAAAAGAAATAGAGATAAAATAAAGGAAAAAAAGAAAAGTCAAAGAAATTCCCATTTCCTTAAAATTGTAAAAATTTGCTTAATCTCACAATAAAGAATAAAAGTGAAAATATTTTAAAGAATTTTATGTACCCCTTTATGGTTTGACTCAGTGGATAGAGCTTTGGCCTGTAGACTGAAGGGTCTGGATTCCATTCTGGTCAAGGGCACATGCCAGGGTTGCAGGCTTTATCCCCAGTAGGGGGCATGCAGGAGGCAGCTGACCAATGATTTTCTCATCATTGATGTTTCTATCTCTCTCCCTCTCCCTTCCTCTCTGAAATTAATAAAAATATATTTAAAAAACAATTTTATGCATTTGACAAAGTCATTTTAAAAAATATACAGGCAAGCATTCAAATTGTTACATTACAAGAGTCTGTTCAAGATAACAATACCCCCAAAATTTTAAATTGTGCATTCCCACTGGCTTAGCATTTTCACTTTTCTAAATAATTTAATCTGTAGATAAACATGTAGGTAGGATATTCACTGAAAAACATGGAACTGGTTTATCATAATTAAATAGAGTACATTTTTTTCAATGACACAAGGGAATAAAAATTAGATAAAATGTTGTTGACATAAAATTTTGTTTTCCAAAATTTGACATTAGCAAATAATAGAAAGGTAGGGATGCTATTATTTTTGTAATCATTTATGTTAGGTTAAAAAATAGTAGTATCTCTTACAGAAGAAAAGAGACCTTAACTTCAGAAAATAATATTTTTCTTTTTTTCTAGGCATGTCTAAAAGTAGAGAGCTGCTCTACAAATGGGTCATCACTGCATCACACAATCTGAAGAAAATCCATTCATGGCAGAATGAAATATATTTGCTTTGATCTTGTTACACTGAGAAAGGGCCTGGACGGACAGAAAGTCCCATTCATCATGATTTTACGAAGAAGGCATTAATCAAGATAACACCATGCCTTGTGTAGCGAAAGCTATGGATCAAGAAACATACGGAAACAGTTTCAGAGGAGTACATATTTTCCTGAGATCCTCTGCATTCAAAATCAAAACAACTCCTGTCCAATGCACCTCGTATATTTCCAACCCAACATCTCCATTTGTGTTTCCCAGAACTGCAGTTAAAATGAAATATTAGCTCATGTTGGGTGATGTTTAAGAGCACCCCATGAAATATTCTGGCAGCCATGAGCCTTCTAGGATAGTGTGGAAAATCGTAACATCTTCCCCATGGGGATGAAGTCAACTCCAGCCACCACAGACTGCATGTTCTCTTGGCAACTGAAAAAAATGATGGTTTTACTCACCAAATGGCACTCATTTGAGGTTCAGGCATGGCAGTTAGGGTTGGGATCACTGTTCATATGAACTACTAGGGTTTGTAGTGTAAATAATATTCAAAGCCAAACAGGAAAACATACATCTACTTATCAATTACCTCTAATCTAGAAAATATGTTCCTCACAAAATCAAAATGTTACAGGTCATACACTTTTATTACTTCCTCATCATCATTAGCTTCTTAGCTGAATTGTTGGTATATTATTTTTAATGACTCAGAAAACTATAGCTGGTTGTCTGTTTTCCCATGCCCTCTGTCCACTTTTTATCTTCTGCTCATGCATATACATAGAAACCACAAGTCTAGGACAATAATTTTGAAAATCAGACTTTTAAACTCCATAAGCATGATATCTCTGTGCTATCATAACTGATGATCTGCTTAGGAAAATTGCTTGACTGAGATGCTTATTAAAACACTAGTAGCCCTGTGAACAAATTCATGTACCAGAAGCTTACCAGTAGCTCACCAGCAGCTTACTGCCACCCTCCAGTAGCTCTCTACCTGCTGCCCTTACCTCCTGTAGTTCCCCGCACCCCCATCTCCACTGACCTCCCTCATAGCTTGTTGCCTTGCCTCCTCCTGTAGCTCTCTGCCACCCACTTGTAGCTCACTGCCCCACACTTCTGATCCATGATCTGGTTGTTACACAGTCGGTCATTATGCTTCACAATCTAATGACCATTTGCATATTACATCTTTATGATTATATATATATATATATATATATATATATGTATATATATTTATATATATAAAAAGTCTGGTGCACGAATTCATGCACCAGTGGGGTCCTTTAGCCTGGCCTTTGGGATCAGGCCTAAACCAGCTCTCCAACATCCCCTGAGGGGTCCTGGATTGTGGGAGGGCACAGAGCAGGCTGAGGGACCCCACTGGTGCACGATCAGGGCTGGGGAGGGATGTAGAGGTAGGCCAGCTAGGTAGGGACCACAGGGGGGCTCCAGGGCACATCCAGCCCATCTTGCTTAGTCCCGATCTGCTAGACCCCAACAGCGAGCTAACCTACTGGTTGGAGTGTCTGCCCCCAGTCATAGCAACTGGTTGACCAGCTGACTCTCTGTCCATTGGTGGTCAACACACATCATAGCAAATGAATGAGTGGCCTTAGCATATCATTAGAATATTATACTTTGGTTGATTGAATGGATGACCAGACACTTAGCATAGTAGGCTTTTATTATATAGAACTAGAGACCTGGTACATGAATCTCATGCATGGGGGATTGGGGTGGAGGAAACCTGGCCTGTGCCCTCTCACAATCTGGGACCTCTTGGGGAATGTCTGACTGTCAGTTTAGGCCTGATACCTGTAGTTGGATATCTGGCAGTTGGACATCTCTCTTGCAATCGGGGATCATTCACATCTAACTGCTCTCCTGCCTGCCTGCCCCTAACCACTTGCTTGCCTCTCTGCTCAGTGTGTGTCATAGTGACCAGTTGTTCCAGATGTTCCAGTCGTTCTGCTGTAATGTATCTATTTCATTTGTTTTAAAAGGCCTTAATGTGGCCCTGGGCAGATAGCTTAGTTGGTTAGAGCATCCTTCCAATATGCTGTGTACGGGTCTCATTCCATCAGCGCACATACAAGAATCAACAAGTGAATGCATAATGCATAAATAAATAAAACAAGAAATTGATGTTTCTCTCCTCTTTCTAAAAAAATCATTAATTAAAAAAAAATATAAAAGCTTACCCAGTCTATGTGGCTCAGTGGTCAAGTGTCAACCTATGGACCAGAAAGTCACAGTGTGATTCCCTGTCAGGGCATAGACCTGGGTTTAGGTTTCAATCCCTAGGGTGTGTGCAGGAGGCAAATGATCAGTGATTCTCATCATTGATATTTCTCTTTCCCTCTCCTTTCCTATCTGAAATGAATAAAAATATATTTTTAAATGCCTTGATGTGAACATGGTTATGGATTTTGAGAGCTTTGTTTTGTCCTCATTAGAAGATAGGAAAAATGTCCAAGGACCCTTAAAAGGTATTCATCTTGCTAACACTGACTGCTGAATATTTTTGTTAAATGGTGATGGTGATTTGAGTAGTCATAGAATGGGCTTTTGCATTGACTGACCTGGGTTTGACTCCTGCCTCTATGACTGACCAGCCATATAATTTTGGATAATATGTTTAACCTCTTTGACTTAAAGAGAAAGAATTTTTCTAATTGAAAGTTACGGATTTTAACTTCAATTAGCTTAAAAAGGAAATGAAAATGTTGGGCGACATGACAAGAACATACTAAGGCAGAGTGAAGCTGCATTTGGAAATGACTTAATCCAAATGGTTCACACTGTCCATTTCTCTCTTTTCCTTCTTTGAATGGAACTCACTCTCTTTTAATACAGAAAGGCATTTTCTATGCAGAAGAAATATTCAATGAATCACTTCAGATGTACAAACAGAAATCCCAACTGGAAATATAGTGGGGGTGGGACTACTCAAGCCAGAAAAATCTATGTGAATGACTAATCCAGCTGGAGACAAAAGATTCCAAGGGAGATGGAATATACCTAAACCCATCTAAATCTCCAAATGCTTCTGTGACCAGTGATGCCAATGTTCCTGGGGCTAGTGATTCATCTATCATCTTTTACTAGAAGAAAGGTAGGAAAGATATGCTGGATGGAGACAACTTTCACTTTCATTTTTCCTCAGTATTCTCAGCTGCAAATTGGGAATAATGGAACATTTCATAGAGTTGCTGTGAGATGTCAATGGCATATTGTATGTAATCATGATCACAATTTTGGGTGAATGGATTAGAGTCTAGAAGTAGTATTATATTTGTGTTAAAGGAGACACATGAAATAATTATTGGTGGCAAGATCAATCTTTCTATTACATGCATCATTTGAATTCCATCATAAAACAATATTTCTCAACTTTAACTCTTTATTTTCTAAACATCTCCATGTGCTTTCATATCACTGCTGAAGTTTATTCATTTTTTATAATCATGAAATACGTGATTGTGTTTCTGACATGTTAATTTTCAAGTCACTGGCTTATTTGATAATATGTGTTGGCCAATTAAAATCTCTGAAACATTGGGCAAATGTTTTTTTTAAATGCTATTAGCATACCAAAAATAAATATAATATTTTAATATCAACTATGAAATAAAAAGCTGATGCTTTGATGGTTTTAATCAAGATACAACATAATTTGATAAATCATTCAAAGAAAATAAATTAACAATCATTTACTAATTGTTAATAAATAACATTTTTCTCATGCACTCATAATTTTTGGCAAATGTGTAACCAATTTTTACTATATACAGAAAATAACAATAATAATACAATTATAAGAATAAAGTCACTCTTTCGTGAGTGTGACCTGTATTTCAGAGGCTTGTGAAGTGTTTTACATATATTTTCCCATTTTATGTTTTCTCAAGTCCTGTGAATTTAGGTTATTATTGTATCTTCACTTTAATATTGAGCAAACAGAGGCATGGAAAAGCTGAGTAACTTTTCAAAGTTCTACAACCTAGTTAATAGCAGAGCTCATATTTGAATCCAGCTCTATCTGAGTCTAAAGCCTGTGCTACTGACTTATAAAACACTAAGCAAGGGCTTACAGATCAAAACACCAGGGCTTGCACATCTGTGCATTTTTTCTAGCATCCTTCCTATAAGCCACTCATTCAAACCACTCTGGCTCCTGAGAAGGTAATTAAAAGTTATGACTTCAAGGGACTTCCTGCTAGGTCACCAGCTGGATTTCCACGTGTTAACAAAGATAATATGAAATAGAAATACACAACATAATTAGGCAAAAATGGATATTTAAATTAGGAGCAAAGGACCCAATTTTCTGAAAATATCCGCAACGACAAGCAATTACCAATGTGGAGTGTGCTGACACTGTCATTTCCCACCATATCAGACACATGCCATTGCTTATAAAATCTTCTGTTCTTTAGTGCTTAGAGTTTTTTAAACTGGCATTGCTGTTCAAATCAAAGGATGATTAACACTGAGATAATGCTTACCACCTTAGGATGGTCCTCCTGCTTGTAAAATCCTCCTGCTTGTATTTCACCACCTGTAAGTCCCCTTGATTCTAAATTGTCTTTATTTTCTACAATTAGCACTTTACCCCAGCAATGTGATGGCAAGTGTGGGATCAGCATTTCCCAGCATGCTTTGCAAAACAAAAGTTCTATAGGACATAATTGTCATTGTATGAGCATATTTAGCAGGTTTTACAAAGACTGGGAGGAGACGCTTGAAAAGATTTTGCAAAACTTTTTAAGGATATTGATATGCAAATAGGCATATTCACAAAGGAGATATAAAAGGCGATGATTCCTAAATGTATTTGATCCTAAAACAGTGCTTCTTGGAGCATCTCTCTAAACTAGTGGTCTATTACACACTGTACAAAACAATGGTTGGAAACACTTCAGTATTCTGCTCTTGCCTCTCTGCCTCCTTTTCATTCCCTATTTTCTCACTGGGTCAACAGATTTACCTGTCTGTAATGAATATGCATCCGTATCCATAGTTGCTAACATTTATTACACACTTACCTATGAAATGGAGTCTGACTAAAAACTTTTACTTGGATTAACCCAAAACAATCGCTTGCAGTGTTATGATTAAACCCACTTTATAGGTAAGAAAATTGACATCTGAGGGGTTACAGGAAGTACCCAAGGTCACTAGGTTATTAAATGGTAGAGCAGAGATAGGCACTCGGACTATCAGATTCTAATGTGAGAGTTCAAACTCCTTAGCAAAAAAGGTAAAGCTGTTCATGTCCTAAAATTCACTTTTCAGTTCTTGTACTGTGCCACCCACCTTTCCGACCATATTCTCTCTATCAACCACTTGGTAATAGGACAATGTGTAGTAGGCATTTCTTACCATATTATTAATTTATAGTTCTGCTGTAATATAAGTGAATGTATCAATGGTTTAGTAAGTCATTAGCAAAGTTGTAAAAAGTTGTCTAGATGATTAGTATTACTATTAGTACAGTAATTCAATATTTTGAATTATCCTATCTAATAAAAGAGTAATATGTAAATTTGACCATATCTTGGCTACACCCATAAGCCACACCCACGGCCACACCCACCAGATAATCAGGAGCAGATTATGCAAAAATACCCCAACCAAGATGGCTGCCACCACTGAGAGCAGGAGGAAGGCTTGGGTTTCCCTGGCAACAGAGGAAACCAAGCTTTCCACCCGCCATTGCTGGCATAGGCCTCCACTCAATGCTACAAAGTTTCAATTATAAAAGATACAGAAATGGCGGCAGTCACTGAGCTGGAGATAGTAGAGGCTTGGGTTTCCCTGGCAATGGAAGAAGCCAAGTTTTCAATCTGTTGTTGCCGGCTTAGGCTTCCACTCTAGGCTACAAAGTTTCAAACAGAAATGGCTGTTGCCACAGAGCCAGCAGAAGGTTTGGCTCCACTCCAGGCTACAAAGTTTCAATTGTAGACATAAATTAATCCCAGATCCCAGGGCCTCCACTTGGGTTGCTGGGGGTGTGTGGCTGGCCTGAAAAACTTCACAGGCCCCTTGCCCAGTCTGCCCCTTGCCCCAAGAGAACCCCCACCCTGATCTGGGACACTCTTCAGAGCAAACCAGCTGGCCCCCACCCATGTACCAGGCCTCTATCCTATCTAATAAAAGAGCAATTTGCAGATTGACCATCACTCCAACACACAAGAGGGCTGACCCTATGTGGACACAAGATGACCACCACAAGATGGCCAGCAGGGGAGGGCTGTTGGGAGGTTCCAGGCCCTGCAACGGAGGGCAGCTGTGGGTGATCAGGCCAGCAGGGGAGGGCAGTTAGGGGTGACCAGGCCAGCAGAGGAGGGAAGTTGGGGGCAAACAGGCTGGCAGCGGAATAGACATCAATTAAGCTGGCAGGGTAGTGGTTAGGGTGATAAGGCTGGCAGGCAGAAGCAGTTAGGGGCAATCAGGGAGGCAGGCAGGTGAGCAGTTTGGAGCCAGCTGTAGTGGTTTGTGAGAAGGATGTCCAACTGCCCATTTAGGCCCGATCCTACTAGGATCGGGCCTAAATAGGTATTCGGACATCCCTGGAGGTTCCCAGATCGGAGAGGGTGCAGGCTGGGCTAAGGGACATCCCCCACACCCATGCACTAATTTCGTGCACCAGGCCTCTAGTATTTTATAATGGACTTAGTCCAATACTCTACAATCTATATATGTATTCAAGGGTATATGAATTTGTCTAAGTGTGAAAATAAAAAGAACAAAAACTGTGTGAACAAAAAACATGAAGAATTTTTTCTTGGTCTTTCCAGTTTTGACCACATTAGAAACAAATACAATTACTCTTTAAGCCAAGTTTTCAATAAAGTAGTAATGAAATTTCTAGCCATATATTTTCCATGAGGGCTTATGTAATTCTTTTTTTTCTTAATATGCTTAATAGTAAGTACCAGGTAAAGCCCAAGGAATTGCAGTCCTAAGAAATTTTTTTATATGAACTGACAAACAATATTTTCTCTGGAATCTGCTAAATGTATATGGCAAAACAAACAAGCAAAGGGTATTTATTTAAGTATAATTCAAAGAAACAATGAAAAAAATGTATTATATGTCTGGATCATGGGTGTTTTTTTTTTTCAGAACAGTAAATGTATACATTTAATTGTAAGATGTGTCTTCTTTTTAAAACTGTTTATTTCATTTTATTATTTGTATTGAATCTATTGGGATTCATTGTTTAATAAAATTATATAGGTTTTAGGTATACAATTCTGTACTGCATCATCTGTATGTTGTGCTGTGTGTTCACCACTCCAAGTCAAGTCTCCCTCCATCACCATTTACCACCACCCCCCCTTTATCCTCTCCTACCTCTCCTTACCCTCTTTCCTTCTGGTAATCACCATACTGTTGTCTATGACTATTGTTTTTTTTGTGTTTTTTTTTTTGCTTAATCCCTTCACTTTCTTTACTCATGCCTCCTTCCACCAAAAACAGACAAACAAACCAAAAACAACTTTATGGATAATGAGTGAGGTTGTTGAACTAAAATTGTCATAAACAACCAAGAAAAAAATTTGTTTGAGAAAAGCTTTTCAAATCCAGACAAAACAATAAATACTAAATAAAATCTCCTTCAGGGCAGAAACTGTTCTGTTTTCTTTATTTGATTAATTGATAAATCTCAAGCACCTAGAATGGGGTTATATTGTAGTCTCTCAAGAAACGTTTGCTGAAATGGACACTCAAGATCAATATAAAAGGTTAAGATAACATACAGAAATTGTGAGAAAAGAAAAAGATAAAAAGATAGTTATAAAATTAGTTACAAAAAATAAATGGTATGAGTTCTGAGAAAAGAAGGCTTTTGTGGCACAATGATTCTTAAAGTTGATCCTCAGACAGCCAGCATCAGAATTACCTGAAAATGCAAACTTTGGGGGCTCCACCTCAGACTTACTGAATCAGAAACTCTGGTGGTATGGAAAATCAATTGGCATTTAACAAACCAGGTGATTCTTATGTATAAATGTTAGATAGCCATTGCCTACATAGACCATAAAGAATCAGGTCCCCAAGTAGCTCATGCCCCTTATAAGATATCAGATCCTGCCTGACCAGCATATCTCGGTGATTGAGTATCATCCTATGAACCAGGAGGGCATGATTCCATTTCTACTCAGGACAAATGCCCAGGGAGTCGGGCTAGATCCCCAATAGTGGGGCACGCTGGAGGCAGCTGAGCAAAGATTCTTTCCCATCATTGAAGTATTGAAGTATATATGTATACATATATATATACACGCACACATATATATATACACACACACACACACATATATATACACACATATATATACATATATATATATATATATATCCCTCTCCTTCCTCTATGAAATAAATAACAATATTTTTTTCCTGTTACTTTTTTTTAATCTTTATTGTTCAGTTTATTAATTACATTGTTCCCCCCCCCCTTTTTTTTAAATATATTTTATTGATTTTTTACAGAGCAGAAGGGAGAGGGATAGAAAGACAGAAACATCGATGAGAGAGAGACATCGATCAGCTGCCTCTTGCACGCCCCCTACTGGGGATGTGCCCGCAGCCAAGGTACATGCCCTTGCCGGAATCGAACCTGGGACCCTTCAGTCCTCAGTCCGACGCTCTATCCACTGAGCCAAACCGGTCTCGGCTTCACCCTATAGTTCCCCTCCACCTGGTACCCATCCCACCCTCTTCCCTCACCCCCCTCCACTGTCCTCTCCCATAGTTGCATGATTTTTGTCCAGTCTCTTGCTGCACTTCCCACACCCTCTTTCTCCCCAAGAGTTGTCAGTCCATTCCCTCTCTATGTCCGGGATTCTGTAACATTCACCAATTTATCCTGTTCATCAGCTTATTAATTCACTTGATTTTTAGATTCATTTGTTGATAGATGTGTATTTGTTGTTCCTAATTTACACTTTTATCTTTTTCTTCTTCCTCTTCTTAAAGAATATCTTTCAGCATTTCATATAATATTGGTTTGGTGGTGATGAACTCCTTTAGCTTTTTCTTGTCTGCGAAGCACTTTATCTGACCTTCAATTCTGCATGATAGCTTTGCTGGATAGAGTAATCTTGGTTGTAGATTCTTGCTGTACATCACTTTGAATATTTCTTGCCATTCCCGTCTGGCCTGCATCGTTTCAGTTGAGAAATCTGCTGACAATCGTATGGGTGCTCCCTTATAGGTAACCATCTGTTTTTCTCTTGCTGCTTTTAATATTCTCTCTTTGTCTTTTGCTCTTGGCATTTTAATTATGATGTGCCTTGGTGTGGACCTCTTAGGGTTCCTATATATTGGGGTTCTGTGCGCTTCTTGGACTCCTAAGTCAATTTCTTTCACCAGGTGTGGGAAGTTTTCAGTCACTATTTCTTCGAATAGGTTTTCATTGTCTTGCTCTCTCTCTTTTTCTGGCACCCCTATAATTTGGATGTTGGTATGCTTGAGGTTGCCCCATAGGCCCCTTACACTATCTTCAATTTTTTGGATTTTTTTGGTTTCTTGCTTTTTCAGCTGAGTGGATTTTACTTCTTTGTATTTCAAATCTTGAACTTGATTCTTGGGGTGCTCCAGAGCACTTTTAGGTCTTTGTATAATATTTTTTATTTCAGTCAGTGTGTGCTTAATTTCTGGTTGGTCCTTTTTCATATCCCTGAGAGTCTCCTTTATATCCTTGAGGGTCTCCTTCATTTCCACGTTGGTCTTGATCATTTTCTTACAGGTCTCGTTCATATCCTTGAGGGTCTCATTCATTTCCTTGTAGGACTCATTCATTTCCTTTGCGGTCTTGCTTAATTCCTTATAGGCCTCGACATTTTGTGGAGCCTCTTGAAAAACCCTATAACCGTGGTTTTGAATTCCATGTTCAGTCGTTTTTTTTCCTCCATTTCTTTCACATCTGATTTCTTTCCATGTCTCTGCATGGTGGCTGCTTCCCTCAGTTGGTCAATTAGCTTTATGTGGTAGACTTCCTACTAGGGACAATGGCTCAGCCTCCCCAGTTACCTGAGGTGGATATGGGTTGCACAGTCTTGCTGAAGTTAAGCTCAGGATAATCGTTGTTAGCACTTGGAGGGGTTGACCTCTAGGCCAATTGTCTGTGAAGTTCAGCTGTGCTCAGGTTGGATGGGCAGAGTCTCTGGGCCAAGCAGACAGTGTTAGCTCTGCCCTATGCAGCCCCAGGGACTCTGTGCCAGGGGCAATGGCCGCCAGCACCTCTGAGAGAGAGCCGCTGCCGAGCTCCACCGGCTGCTGGGGAATTCAGACTCTCCCCAAATGACTCTGCACACCCAATGTCTCACCCAGGGTCGTAAAACAAAGCAGACTGATGGCTTTCCGAATGAGAGAGCAAGTCGCAGAGCGCTCTCTGCGCGGTCACGCACCTGAGCTGTTCACGCAAGCTGCCTTCTCCACAAGCTGGGAGATGCGGTAGCATCCAAGCTTCGGCATGCCCTACCACTGTCCAGTTTTCACCCCGTATGATAGTGGGTTGGTTCCCTGGACTTCGCCCAGAGCTGGAGAGTCAGTCCAGTGGGATGTCTTTGTCTCCCTGTTCGAGAAAACTGGCCGGTTTTCAGCCGCCCGTCCTCTCCACTGGCGCGTGCTCCAAACCTCTCTCCGTGCAAATCTTTCAACACTGTCCGCCGCTGCTGCTCAGAGTCACAGTGTCTTATCTTCACTTTTGTTTGTGGAATTTTCACTCGGCGAGCTTTCTGGTGATTCTGGAAGATGTTTGTTCTTTCGTTAAGTTGTAGTATTAAAATTGTTGAGCATGACGGCAAGATAGGTCTTTTACCTATGCCGCCATCTTGGTTGCTCTCCTGTTACTTTTTGAATCAATAACAATATATTTTAAATAAATAAATAAAATATCAGTTCCTAGTTTTTAGCTCTGATATCTGTAATACATTTATTTCTTATTGACTTATTTTAAAAGTTATTATATATCACTTGGGTTGCAGACTAGATCCCCAGTAGGAGGTATGCAGAAGACAATCAATCAATGATTCTCTCTCATCACTTGTGTTTCTGTCTCTCTCCCTTTTCCTTTCTCTCTCTGAACTAAAAAAAACAAACATATTTTTAAGAATTTATTAATTAACATAAGTATAATATTCAATTTTTAAATTATTTTGAGTTTTCCTCATAAACAATGACATAGTTTATAAACAATGAAAGTCTCATTCTTTTCTTTCATTCCTTATGCCTTCTATCATTTATCTTGTTTTTTTGTAACTACTATAGCTCATAAGATATCTTCTTTCACCACATCCTGATTATTATAATTACTATCTGTATTACTATTGCTCTTGTTTTTATTATATGATATAGTCTATTCATTTTTACATGCACACACTTTTAGCCATATCAACACTTGTTATACCTTACTACATTTCTATTTTTCTATCTTGGATTATATTTTTCTGCTTAAAAAATTCTTTTTCGAGTGTCTGCTTTATTGTGTGTGTCAACTGGTGACAAATTCATTCACTTTATATATGACTAAACATGTTTTTATTTTGTTAGCACATTATTTTATCAACTTAAAAATTAATAACAAAAATTCCACTCTTCCACATTTTATACTGTTCTTTTCTGAAGCAATGAATCTCCACCAGCTGTTCATATTATTTTCTCTTTGACATTGGAGGTTAGCCTTATTACTTTAATGAATTTAGATATTATTTCTTACATATTTAATATATTTGAGTTCTGAAGTGCTATTTGTATTTTATAAGTTAACTAGTGGCCCAGTGCATGAATTCATGAATGGGTGGGGTCCAGTTGACCTGCCCCAATTGAAGCCAGGCTAGTGGGGGAGGAAGGGCTGTGGGTAAGTTGGCCATTTGGCCCCATTTTGCCAACCGCAGTGTACATCATAATAACTGGTCAATACAGTCAATCTGGTCATTCAGATTGCTTGACATATATATATCTTTATATCTTCAGTTTTGAGAAATACTTGTTCACCTGTTTTTAAAATAATGCTTCTGCTCCATGCTTTATCCTCTACACTTCTGGGACTACAAATACACATTTTCACCAATCCCACCAATCTCTTATATCCTTTTACATATTTCTCACCGTTTCGACTCAAAGCTTTAGACTATAAATTTTCAGCGAGCTCATCTTCCAATAATTGTCTATTTATCTCTGCAGATTATAGTTAGACTCACCTATTGAATTTTGTATCAATAACTACATTTTCTAAAATTCCATTAGATTATTTTTCACTGACTTAAATGATCTGAAAAAAAAAGTACTCAACATTCCCCCATTTTCTTGAACATTTTAATAACAGTTTTCACATCTCTGCATAATTACTCTAATAACTCGATCATCTGTCTATTTTTTTCTTGAAGTTATTTCTTTGTATGCCTAGAATTTTTTTTTTGCATGCCAGAAATTGCATTTGATATATTATAGAACTTCAGAAATGCATCATTTTTCTCCAGGGAGAGTTCATCTTTTTTATTTTAGATCAGTTGGAATGGGAGCAGATAACTAAATCTAGTCAAAGCCAGTGCTGTCTCTAAGCAGTTTTTCAGGTTTTGTAAGACTTATCTACCTCTGATTCTTTACTGCTCTGAGTATAGCTCTTCTTGGTTCCCAGGAGAGCCTGGAATATTAGTAATCTGGATCCTAAACTATTTCTGATGTAACATTTCCAAACACCTATCCTGACTTGATACTTTCAGGATTGATAACAAACTTTCTAGGCTTTTATACATTAGTAACAATGGTAGTTTAAACACTTTGAAATGAGGAATTACTGGTTAAAGTTAGTTCCATATTATACTATCAATGTAATGTTAGCAATAATAGTCATTTTATGAAGTACAATGAGCAAAAATGACTATGATATATTGATATCAATGTGTAGTATTTACTTATATAATGCAAAATAATAAAAAATAATGACCAAACTTTCAGTCATTATTATAAAAGTACAACTATGCAAATTTTTATATTCAGGCAAATTTTTTATAAAACTCTTAAGTCAAAATCTGAGCTTATAACAATTTGAAACTGTCCTTGTCCATAACATTTTGCAGTTTTAACTTCTATTTCTTCCCTGAATGAAAGTCACAGAGTGCTTGTTTTTTTCAAAACTAATAAATGAAAATAAAATCTAAATTTCCCCCCTGTTTCTTAAAGTTTCAAATGTATATCAGAACTAGAGTATAAAGATGCAGAAAAAGACTCATCATATTGTGAAAGCTAATTCACCCAAAGGTCTATCTAATTTCAGAGGGAAGGTGGGTCGGGTGGTTGCGTAGGTATAAAGAGATTAACCAAAGAACTTGCATGTATATATGCATAACCTATGGACACAGACAATAGTGAGGTGAAGTCTCGGGGTAGGGGGAAGGTGTAGACTAGAAGAAGTCAATGAGACAGCTGTAATACTTTCAACAATAAAGATTTTAAAAAGTATTTTATAAATATGTAATTGATGCCCTTTCTAGATTTGCCATGGATAAATATTATAAGGTGACTAATTATTTGAATAATTTTAAAATGAGATGTGGAGAAGTCATAGATCATCTTTGCAGAATGAAGTTGCCTGGCCCAAGGCCCTTAATTAGCTCTTGAATATATGAAATGTTAGATTTAGTTGTTATCTCCTGTATCTCTTGTATGATTAATAATTGCTTTTTCACACAACAAGAAGCCTTTTATACTGTGGATAATGAGCATTGGCTTTCATCAACACAAAGGGCCAAAGATGAAAAAAAGTGGATTTAGTTCACCTGAACTAACATGTACATTTTCTACAAAATAATAAGAAATGTTTTCTGAAAAGATCAACTTAATGGTAGCTACAGAGTTCTTTAAAATATGAAAGAATGAACTCTATCCCTGATGAACGAGCCTATCCTACCAGTTTAAAGCATTTTTAGAATGTCTGGAGGCTTAGGAAAGGACTGGTGAGAAGGGAAGGCACACATTTGGGGATGGAATTTTGTTCCACCATTTACAAGCTATGTGACCTTACACAAGTCATTTACAGGCTCAAAGTCACAGTTTTCAATGTTATGAAATGGTGGTAAAATAACTTTCTTACATGTTTATTCTTTGTTTTACTGAATTAATTTGCATGACTTGATATATGATCGTTATTAATACATAAAGAGCCTGCATTTAATCTTCACAACTATACTATTATGAAGATATTATTAATATTTTTCTAATCCTTTATGGGGTGAAATTTCTAATCCTAAATGTTACCTTACATGCCTAAAGTCACCTAGCTAATAAGTAGTGGAAACAGGACTCGAACTCAGACAATCTGGCCCCAGAGTTCATGTTTTACATCAACTTTCTGAATAAGCAATCATTAACAGTAGATGCTATATTATCATGATACTTGTTAATGTATTACCTATGTGCCAAAGAAGACACATGGACTAATTGATGGTGACAGACCATTTGCTTGTTGCTACGAGAGGATCGTCTGATATCTATGAGAAGAGGTGCCCCAATAATAGCATTATTTCTTAGATAGGGGTGAGGAAACTTTTTTTAGTCAAGGGCCACTTGGGCTTTTATAACCTCATTCTCAGGCTGTACAAAATTATCAACTTAAAAATTAGCCTGCTATACTTCATCAAACATTTAGTTAACTCACCCCTAATGCTTTGGCAGAGTCAAACCAACTGTGGGCCTTACACAGTCCGAGGGCCAGATGTTCCCCACCCCTGCCTTAGAAGAATGAGGCATTACCTTCAGTCATTCTCTCTAAACTTGTTCAACCCTTTACCAATAAGGATAATCATGTGTCTCTCCTGTCCTCTTACTCTATTTGCTGTCATACTCCATCCCTCATTTCAGGAAATTAAAGCTAAAATTATGAATTTGCTTCAAGAAATAGGGCAACATTCTCCATGTATTCCTAAAGTTTACCCCTCTCTTTTATCCTTCTTGATATGCCCTTTTACTCTAAAACATATCTTTTGAGAACTTAATTGTTTAAAAGCTTCTCATTCCAGAGCATCTATTAGGTATATGATATAAGCATGCTGAGACAGCCTGTGAATATTATGCAAACTTTTTGTTTCTAAGAAAAAAAATATTGAAATATACTATGTGCATAGAAGTGCATAATTCATGAGAGTTCAGCCTGATGAAGTTTCTTAAACTGAACATTCTTAGAAGTAGTCCTGAGATAAAAAGAGAAAACATGACCAGCACTTCCATTCCCAAGATGTACCAGACCCTTTCCCAGCCTAAAGTTTTCTTTGGACAGAGAGAGAGAGAGAGAGAGAGAGAGAGAGAGAGAGAGAGAGAGAGAGAGAGAAGAAGATATCTTCCCATGTGGCTTTGAGTTTCACTCAGGAAATTTTCAGTTATGAATGATAGAAACTACAACAAACCTGGATTCAGTTACAAAAGGAATTTACTTATTTAATCTATAGAGTATATTTTAAAATAAGCCATTCAATGCTTTATCCAGTAGCTGGAATATATATATTGCCTGTTGTTCTTAACATCAATCTCTTCTGGCTTCAGGATGTCTGCAAGCAGAGGCCAGGCCAAAATGCTTTCTCATTTTCTCATTTCTACATTGCTAATGACAATGAACTTGTTGCCTGATGGTATGGCTCCTTGGTCAGTGTTGACCCATGAACCAAGAAGTCACTGGTTTGATTTCCACTCAGAGCGCATGACCAGGTTTTGTGCTTAATCTGCAGTAGGGGACATGCAGGAGGCAGCCAATTAATGATGTTTCTCATCAAAGTTTTTATATCTCTATCCCTCTCCCTTATTCTCTCCAAAATCAACAAAAACATCCTAATAAAAGAGTAATATGCAAATTGACCATCAATCCAACACACAAGATGGCCATACCCATATGTTCAAACATGGCCGCCCCATGTGGACACAATACGGCTGTCACAAGATGGCCAGCAAGGGAGAGCAGTTGTGGGCAATCAGGCCAGCAGGGGAGGGCAATTGGGAGGGACCCATGCCTGCAGAAGAGGGCAGTTATGGGTGACCAGGCCAGCAGAGGAAGGCAGTTGGAGGCAACCAGGCCTGAAGGGAAGAGGAGTTGGGGGTGACCAGGCCAGCAGGGGGGGGACAGTTGTGGGGGACCAAGCCTTCAGGGGAGGGCAGTTAGGGGGGACAAGGCCTGCAGGGGAGGGCAGTTGGGGGGGCCAGGCCTACAGGTGAGGGCAGTTTGGGGGAAACAGGCCTGCAGGGAATGGCAGTTGGGTAGGGCCAGGCCTGCAGGGGAGGGCAGTGGGGGGGGGGTGACCAGGCTGTCAGGGGAGGACAGGTAAGAGAAATTGGGTCAGCATGGGAGCAGTTAGGCGTGGATCAGGCTGGCAGGACAGCGGTTTGGGGGAAATCAGAGAGGCAGGTAGGCAAGCAGTTGGGAGCCAGCAGTCCTGGATTGTGAGAGGGATGTCTGCCTGCCTGTTTAGGCCTGATCCCCTGGGCAGTCAGACATCCCTAGAGGGGTCCCAGATTGGCAAGGTTGCAGGCTGGGCTGAGGGACACATACCCCTTCCACTTCCCCGTGCACAAATTTTGTGGACCAGGCCTTTAGTATTAAAAAGAAAGCAAACAACTTGTTTCTCCCTACAATTCTAGGACAAAAACAATTGGCTTAACTGTGTTCTCTGTGTCTATCTTGAACCAATCACTTTGGAATGGAGCATCTGTTTCCAAAGATTACTTTAGATCAGTGAAGGATTGAAGGTAATTTCACTCAAATTATCAGCAGGTATATAATGGGAGATGCAGAGAATGGATACCAGAGAGGCCAATATATTTATTACTGTGATAAAAATCACTGTGACTAGGAAGCCTGGAGGCTCAGTTCTGCTGGCAACTAGTTGCGAAACTCTGGGTATATCACTCAAATTCAGCTGAATGACCACATTTGTGAGACAAGGGTAATAATTCCTGAACTATTACTTCTTTGTACACACACACACACACACACACACACACACACACACACCACTTTGCCACCAGACTATTTTATATATTATAAATCAAACGATACAGTAAAGGTAAAACTATATTGGAAAATAATGAAGCATTACATGCATTTTACCTCCTATCTAGTATTAAAATATATTCCCAATTTGTCAGATCTATATTTAAGTGAGGCTAACAGCCCATAAATTATCTTGTAATCATCAGTCATCTTCAAATATTACAGCACCAAATTGTTTTTTTTTAATCTCCTTTCACTGTCCTTCTGAAATATCCTGCAATTATCAGATTTTTCTGCTCAGGCAGTAAAATCTGTTTCTCTAACGCTAAGGAAACAATTATTTAGAGCTCACCACAGGCACAGTGAGACAATATGCTTATGTATGAAATGGGTAGAAAACAGTATTAATCAATATTCTAACTCCAGGCACACAGAAGAAAATAAATACTAGGTGATTTGATTACTCTTTTCTCCCCAGTATCAAATGCTCTTTAAAATTTCTTACTGACATCACTTTTTATCTCTCCCACCAGATAAGTTATCAGTGTTAGCCAAGAAAGTAATGGTTTTGTTTGTGTAGTCCAATACATAGAGTTTAAAAGTTTATTATCAAAATATTGCAGGCTAAAATAAAAGTGATCTATTCTCCTGGGTACTAATCGGCACACAGGAAAAAAAATGCTGAAAGGCCAGACTAGGTATTTGTCAACACCCTGGAAAACCAGCTCTTCACAGCAGGTAGCATCAGCTTGCTGCAATCCATTTTTCCTCATTCTCAAATACAAAATCAGTTCTAATTGAAAATGCTTTAGAGAATGTCATGTAAATAGAATGGCTTTAGCATTTACTGAGTGAATCAAATCGGGGCTCTGAGGAGGAGCCTGGGTCCGAAACCGCATCCTGAAACCTAAAGACTAATCCCATTCGTTTCCTTAGAGTTCATGTCTCTGCAGGCCCAGGGCATCCTTTTCTTCCCGCTCAGAGGTTGCACTCCCATGGCTGAGGAGAGCATTCTCATGCATGGGTAATGCCTTGTTTTAAACTCTATTGTTTGGTTTGCAGTATATATATATACACACACACATATGTATATATATGGACTGAAACAGCAATAATGGTATTGAGAACTTTTACGTTAAAATGCAGATAGAAGTTTTTGTGAAAAAGGCAAAGATCTAGCCCTCATGGATTATATTCTTCACGAAGTCACAATAGACGCTGTCCTCACATGATACCAAGCAGGTAGGTCTCTCCTTGGTCTCCTTATGCAACACTGAGCAGCAGTGGAGGTTTGCCCATGTGTCAACATTGTTACCTTTTTTTTTTAAAATAGGAGAAATAGTATTACTTTGTGTCCATGTTACACAAAGGAAAAGGAGAACATACAAAAGGAAAGGATTTTTTTTTTCTTTCTAAAAATGAAACATATTTATACTAGTTCGATAAGCGACTTTTTTCAAGTGAGTGCATTTAGGAAAGTTTCTCCCAGCTTGCTTTGCTCATTTGCATACCACTCTTGTCCCACAAGGTATCTGAGTTTGCAAAGACTGTCTACTTAAACCAGAAATCCACAGAAAGCCATCTTCTTCTCATATCCTGCGTTTCTGTTTCCCCTCTTTTATTCACACAGTTCTCAGTTCTTGACACAACCTCTTCACTTCTTTCATCCTCTTAGAATTGCAAGTCCCTTCACTGAAAGGTCATGACCCAATTCCTCTTTGAAACCTGGATGAGGCCGTGATTGACTGGAAAACAGTAGTAAGCATGGTGACTTACATATAGGTAACTTACATGTTACTTAACCTCTTGTTTGATCACACCACCAGGATTATACACTCCAGAGAACTGCTTCTTCCCGGTCTGTGCATTTCCAGTCATTTTTGACTGATTTTCTGACTGATTTCTGTTTAAGAAATAAACAGGAGATTTGTGATGAAATCTCCAAGTGAAGACACTCAGCATAAATTCTTTCCTTTATTTTGTGCTTTTCCTCTCCTCCGCCTTTACAGACTGAAATATTATCCAGACACTAGTGCAGTCTGTATTCCCATCCTCAACCCATCTGGTAAGTCATGTGAACCCAAACCTGGATGCATGGTGTGAATTTTCTCTTATAATAGACAATACAAAGAGTAGTTAGAGATGTGTAAACATACAAAGCAACTAGAGAAAAGTGACCCCCTGAGGATATAAACTGTTCCGGTGTGTTTTGAAAACATTCAACAGGAAGACAATGCCAAAGGGATTTCAGTAGAAACTTTTATTTTATTTCCATGGCTTCTTGAGTAGCTAAGATTTAAATATTTGTGTTTTGGGGACTTTATGCCTTGCTATGTGGTCTGTTATGTTTAGTATCTATCTTTTTTTTTTATAAGATAATGCCAAAAGGAAATTGTCAAGTTTATCCTTTGACAAATCATATCCAGTAATTCTCATATTTTGCTGAAGTTTCTTGTTTATTAAAAGAACCTGCAAATATTATAATATGAAGAACTTTCCAGGGTTTGTAGGTCTAGTTAGACTCTTTGATAGTGAAAACAATGCCATCTTTCTTACTGTATTCAGGTTTGTGGGAGGATTTCATTCCTGGTTTTTGAATAGGAATAATTGACATGTACCAAAACAAACGAACAAACAAAAAAAGCAACAAGACATTAAGGACCTCCCAAAAACTTTGGAGTTTATTTTCATTCTTGTTTTATTCAAGCCAGTTTGAATATTTTTATTCTTGTTTTATTCAAACCAGTTTGCCTATTCTGTCAGCTCATGCACCATATGCAACCAAAAACTGTTAAAAACTTTTTAAACAGAAATCCCAAAAAGGAAGAAATGAAACTTAACGAAAGAAAATGAAATTAGCAGTTCTTGGCATTGTGTTTTTAGAGAGGCAGTCTGATAAGAGAGAATTAATGTTCCTGAATTCTTGGCGGATGCAACAGTACATTTACAAGGGTGGGGTTGAAGAGATACATTTAAAATCCTTCTTTTAAAAACACGTCTCCCTCCTTGGGAGCCAAGAATAAACATAGAGATCCGTGGTCTTGTTTTTCTGATAGTTGGGTTAGAGGTTGCATAACCTGGTAGGATGCAAAAACACAGGGCTGAAATCAGCTGACATTTTTTATTTTTTCTTTAACATATTGAAGATGTGCAACCCATAAATATTGATTCAAAAATCCAGAAGAAGCCAGATTTTAGCCAGCTGCCCAATAAATCAGGATTTGGGGTTTTTATCTTGTGGTCCTGAAGGTAAGCCATGCAGCTCACTAGTGTTAGTTTCAGTTTATTCAAAGAGGGGAGATAAATTAATACCTAAGGAATTTATGAAGGTAAGTAGCAGCACTGATTAGGCACTCACTAACTAGGTTTTGAAATAAATTTTAGACAGGTAAGCTAATATTTTATAAATGCTTGTTATTGGAGGAAGTCCTCTGCGGTCATCATGGTGCGGTATAATCAATAGGTTTAGCTTCAAGGAGGAGACTAAATATAATAACTCAATGCCACAAAGAAAACTGAGGCAGAGGGCAACATAGAAATTTCCCAAAGTCATGCACATAAGGACAGAACCACGACCAGAAAAGAAATATTGTCACTTTCAAACTATATCTAGTGCAATCCACTAGTCCAAGTATTTTTAAACACTAAGTAGGGAACATCAAACAAATAAACAAAAACAAAGTACTCATATAAGATATTATGTTTGCAACTCGCTGAGTTGTAGTCTTTGACCCCCAAACATGTGGACAACAAAGTAAATTGCTGAGTACCTATAGGGACCAAACACAATATTTCACTTTGTAAGAGGCTGGGTATCCCAGGAATTAGCAAGGCAGACTCAGAGGACAGGCTGGCAAGATATTAAAATCCATCCATACATAGGAGAGGCCACGTGAGCACATGGTGTGAAGAAGGTCATCTGTGAGCCAGGCAGAGAGCTCTCACTAGAGCTGAACTGGGCCGGCACTGTGGTCTTGGAATTACAGCTTCCAAAATTATGAAAAAGCAAATGTTATTGATTAAGCCACCTATAGCATTTTGTCATAGCACCCTGAGCAGATTGAGATAAATGTAGTACATACATTTTCTCATTTCATTTTTAGAAAACCACTAGAGATAAATAATACAGGTTTTATTTTGTGGAGCCTCAGGGGGACTAATGAAGTTAACCACGTTCCACAACTAACAGGAGCCAGGAATTGAACTCAAGTCTTCTTAATCTATGTACCTTCCATCATATCACAAAACCAATACCTTTCTAGGCTGAAATCTATGGCTTATTGTGGCCCAGTGCTGATATATAGCAATAGATAGCACAGACAGATCATTAAAATATTACCCTTTGCTCAAGAAAAGGAGTTTGAAGCAGAAGATTTTGAATTCTTGAATCACAAATACATGCCTTGGTTGGAATTTTTTTATAGACTGGATTCCACTACAGAGCCTGTAACATATTAATACGTTTTTAATATATTTCCATATGAAAGAGGTTCAGTGTGATTGCCCTTGCAAATTAGGAGAAAGGAGTGGGAAATAATTTGTTCACCAAGAAAATGAGTCTTCAATTTTCATAATCATATTATATTGCAAAATGTACTATAATGGTTTTGGGAAAAAATTCAACTCAGGCCTCACGGGAAGGGACATACTTGCATAATTAAAATAGCAAATCTATTCAACACGAAGAAAGGAACAGTAGTCTGGACATTTTTTTAGAGAAAAATGAAAACAAAAATGGAACAAAATAATGACTTTTAACAATGAATTTGCAAACATTCAGTATTATACTACATTTCCCATTGTAAAAATGTCTTTCACTATCCAAAAGACAGCTGAAACGCAGTTGCCTTTTGCAACTGTGCATTGCTAACCAAGAGCTGGCCAAGATATACACTGAATGGCAAGATTATTATGATCTCTGAACACATAATAATGAGGCTTGGTGCATGAATTTGTGCATGGGTGGGGTTCAGCCATCCTGGCCAGAGGGAGGAGACATGGGCGGTTGGCTGGCCTGCCTGCTGGTTGAACTCCTGGTCAAGGGGACAATTTGCATTTTAATATTTATTATATAAGGTATACACTGAGTGGCCAGATTATTATGCATTCAGAGATATAATAATCTGGCCACTCAGCGTATATTTTACTATTGTGTTTAACTTCTCCCATCCTTTCTTTTCCCTGTAGGCATCCTTGATGCATACTTTCACCTAAAATAATCAATGTGAAAATTATATGGGGACAGGTGGGGTGGAAGAACTCATTATTACTTATTCTAAGTCTTGGATTTACTCTTAAAATTTACACTCACTCCTCCTACTAACTGCCTTGTGTTTCTTGTGATTGTTTTCAACATTCCATTATCTTCAAATTTATAATGTATAGTGTATTATTTTCACATACTTGTTTGATCTATTTGGATGACTCAAAATGTAAATTATTTTAAAGATATAGAAATGAAAAACTTACAGTAAATATCTTTTTGGTTCCCAAGAGAATTAAGCTAGGTCTTGCTCTACAGGCCAATGCTGTCTGGAGGAAATTTCCAAGAAGAGGGAAATCTCTACAATATCTGTACTATTCAACAGGAAAACCAACAACCTAATGGGCCAGTCTGAATAGTCCCTTCTATTGGCCAGCATGTAGGAAAGCACAGAAATGTACTTGTAATATGATTAGATTATTATCAATCCTATCAGTTAGGAAAAGGTTTAGTTCTGAGTAATAGTTGATTTAAAAAGGCAAGAGTTGGCCTTCTTTCCAGGTCAAATATTTCAGAGGAAATCTGTCTGAAATGGGGAGAGGGGCAAGATAGTATTTTGAATGTTAGTGACTCATGCTCCATGTAACTATTGGCTCCACCCTATGTGATTCCTACTTCCAGAATGATAGGACAACCCAAGATGGATGACATTCCTCATTCCAGCCAAAAATTAGGTAGAGTTGATGAAGAAAATAGGTTGGCAGCTACATTTCAAGTATGGTTCCCAGAACCTGACCCAGCACTTCTGCTCAAATCCCATTCTTCACCACAGCAAGAGAAAATTGTAAACAGTTTTTGCTCTGAATAGGCATTTGTTCAGGTAATAAATAAATAAATAAATAAATAAATAAGGCCTTGGCCTGTGTTGCTCAGTTGATTGGGTGTCATCCCACGCACCAAAAGGGTACATGCTCAGGTTACAGACTTGATCCTGGTGGGTGGCATGCAGGAGGTTACCAATAGACGTTTTACTCTTACATAGATATTTGTCTCTCCCTCTTCCTTCTTCTCTTTCTACAAAAGCAATAAACTCTTTTTTTATTAAAAAAATAAAAAGTCAGAAGTTCTATTGTTTTAAAGGGAGGAAGAAATGGAGACTAAAACGACTATTAGTTTTTCATCATTCACTAAGAAATATAAACTTGAAGTAAAAAAAAAAAAGAAGATAGAATTTATACAAGGAAAAGCTGCTGCTGAGAAATGCAAAAGAGAAAAAAAATCTCTAAAAATGAAGTAATATCACTCAGTGAAAACCCTCAAGATGGATTCCATTTTATATTTGTAAATTTTACAAAGGTGAATTTGGAAGCAGTGAGATGTAATTGTCAATGTTTCAGAGTATATGTTTCTTTGGATGTTACTGTTGAAAATTTCATAAAGATGTCATTTTTCTCTCAGATTATGGACCATTGTTGGATATAGTTCTGAGCATGAGTGCCCGCACATGCATGCATAACCATACACACACATACACACAAACATGTGCTTCGTTTTTCAGCTCTCAATTCTGTCAGCAGCTACTGCTCTAGTGACTAAAGGACAATTTCCTTGTAGATAATTCCAAAAGCAATTTGGGTTAATGTAGAGAAACAATGGTCATATTGACAATGTAGAGTGTTGTGTGTAGCTTTCTTTTTTAAATTGTATTATAAGCCCTGGGATTGTCTGACTGTTTCAAGAATTCTCTAAGCCTGTGACACTCGAAGTGTGGGCCTCTGACTGGAGCCTTTCTGAAAAATGTGAAGATATAAGTATGGGAGGTGGAAATATTTAGAAACCTGTGTAGCATCTTGAAATAAAAATATGTCTGTTGAATCTAAAACAAATGAATTGAGGAATTATATTTTGTGTGTGTTTTTTATTTCATTTTTTAATAACTTTTATTGGATCCTTACAGAAGTCATGGTCTTCAATATATTGGAAATTTAAACAGAAACAAAGCTCAAAAACTAGTTTAGCATGGTTTGAGAAAGACTGACCTTCGTGTCTCTTCTCATATTGCATTTTGGTTATGGATTAGACTTTTCCAGCAAAGCTTCATTTGTAAAAGCAACCCAAATCAAAAGGTAGTAGTGTTATTATTTTTCAAATGTGAAAAAAGGGAAAACTGCAAATAACCAAATATCCAAACAAAATACCCTTGTGTTTTGCACAAATAAAGCATAGTAACCTGGTCCAGCCTCTGTCCCTGTGGAGTGTGCCCACATTGTTGAACTTGGGACTTAATCTGAAAATTAAAAGAGAAATGGAAAAGTCTAGATTTGCAAGGCTGTGATTGCTGCACAGGTTTGCTCTGACATTTTTACACATTCAAATAGCGCCGTGGAAAGAAAATTCCCAGAGCTGGCTTCTTGCTAAAGGCAGGCACCAGGCCCATGTGTCCTAGTTTGAGATCACAAGATCACATCACAGCCTCTGGTCCACCCTGTTGACTCATCCATCACCAATTAGACAAATGTAAGCCACAGAGACCCAACGTCCCCTCAGGGTGCTTCTGCATAGGCCAAATTTCTCATTATCACTCATAGTTTAGAATTCTCTCTCTCAAACCTTAAAAAAGTTAAAGAGGGTCGAAGATGGCAAGTCTAGAAACACTTCTAAAGATCAGAAAAGCGAAAACACATTTTTAGATGCTCCATGCCCACTGCAATAAAAATGTCTAAATCAGTGTGCATAATGAATGCACTGTAATGCATTTATCTGTTTCGCAATCTTTATAAAATTCTTCTCCTGTATCCAGTTGCAGATTGTCTTGGTTTGTTCAGGCTGCTATGATAAAAATGTAAATAGATGACTTATAAACAACACACATTCGGTTCTCATAGTTCTGGAGGCTGGGAAGTCCAAGATCACAGTAGGTCCAGTGACTGGTGCAGGCCCACTTCCTGGAAGGTGATATTTTGCTTGTAACTTCAACTGGTGGCTGAAGGGCCTCTTTTATAAAGACATTAATCTCATTCATGGGAACTCCACCCTCATGACCTAAAGTCCCACCTCAAACTACCATCATATTGGGGATTATGTTTTCAACAGATGAATTTGGGGGAGACATACACATTTGATCTATAACATAGACCAAATATATACAGATGAAATATAAGAAAAGTAAATAAGTGAATCATTTAATATAGGTTTTTGACCTTGTTACTTATCTGGTTATAAAAGAAAGTGAGAAGATAATTAATTTCTCAGTCTTACAATTAAAGCACTATAGAAATTGGCTCCAATCTATTTTTCTAATCTCTCATCTTCTCATATCTATGTTACATTTTATCATAGCTATTTAATACCATGTAAGGTAGGTTTAAATATTTAGATTCTGCCTACATAGTTATTTAGTCTTATTGAGTTTCTTAAGGACAAGAACTGTTCTTTTTTATCCTTGTGTATCTAGCTAATTGGATAGGGTCTGGCTCATGGAAGACACTCAATGAATATTTTTCAGTTGAACATTTTTTCTTTCTTTTTTTCTATTCAAGTAATTAGACAATTCCTTTTGGACTAACTAAAACTGCAGAGAGCCTTTTCCAATACTTCTTTCTCTCCAAATTATTAAAGTAATTAAGAATGCGTGTGTGTGCGCGCGCGCACACACACACACATACACACACAAACATACACACACCCATCTATTAGATGTAAAGAAAGCAAAACAAGTTAAAATAGCACCAATTTTCCTTCCCTCCCTTAGTTTCAGAGAATAATATCTTCATGATCTAGGCATAGTTTTCTAAGACAAAGTTATGGCTGGCAACAAAGATAGTGTTAATGAACTTATTTGCATGAAGAATCTAATGGGTGGATATTCATTTTTAGTTGTTTAGTTTATTTCTAAAGGGAAATGGCGAAGTTAAGGAATGCATTGCAAAGTATCCTTAGGCCTGCAAGTTGTTTACTGAGTTAATGTTACTTCCCAACTTTTTTTGCACTTTCACTCCTATCTCTTCACTCTTGTCCCTCCCAGCCAGGTGGCTTCACAGTGGTGCATCTCCCAAAAAGCAATTAAATCAGACAAAGAAACCTTATCTCTCCTGTGGTTTATTTCATTCTAAGATGTGGAGAAAGGACAAGATATTCTGCTAATTTTGGCTCAAATACTTTCACTTAAATACAGAGACACATTTATTAAGTCACACTATTCTTCTCCATGAGTCATTTGCAAAAACATAGTTTTGATTCTTGATATATTGTGGAGTCAAACACGTTAATTATTTGAACACTGCCCATTGATTTGATCTTGGATTTTTTTCAATCAGTATTTTATGAAGGTAGGTGGGTCGAGAAAGGAACATCATTTCTACAGAAAAATAAAATCTATTTCAAGCCAGCATGCAAAAGTAGAATATTCAATCCAATCTTTAATTCATATTTTTAATTCAGTTTTTTATATCTAGTTTAAATTCTAAATCATGAATATAACTTTAATGATTTTATGTAATTTGCATCACTTCTATGACTTTTTTTGTTGCTGTTTAGCTTTTGGTGAGATCCTGCAGGGTGAATGAATGTCCTTTGGTTTTCAGTCAGGGAGTGGCGCTGGGAGGCGTGATGGTCTTCTAAGCATTGTGGCCACCTTGAAAGACAAGGCTTAGAAAGCTCTGCCTTCTTAGTGCCTAGTGAATAATAGGCACAAAATAAATATATGATAAGATTGACAGAAGAAATGTGAGCAAAAGTAGGTTTATAGTTGTGAGTATTCAAAATACAGTTTATTTTTGGATTATTATTTTTTAACTATTATATTAAAGGAAATGAAATAACAACCTTGAAGAGATACATCTTCACCTCAGGTTTATTCAAAATAATCAAGATAAGACTATTCAACCAGGTAGAAAGAAGAAAATCTTGTCATTTGCAATAAAATGGGTGAAACTGGAAGGCATTTATATGAAGAGAATTAACCAATCACAGATAGACAAATATTTCATGGTATTACTTACATGTGGAATATTTTTTTTAAAGTCCAATTCATCAAAACAGAGTAGAATGGTGCATATCAGAGGCTGATGATTGGGGGAAATTCAGAGAGATTGTTGAAAGGGTACAAACTTTCAGTTATAAAATTAATAAGGTCTGAGGATCTAATGTATAATATAGTGGCTATAGTTAATAATACTCCTTGTACAATTGAAAATTGCTAAGAAAAAAATACTTAAACGCTTTCCTCAACTCAAATAAAAAATATTAAATAATGGATAGATTACCTCAATTCTAGGAATTCTGACACAGTGTGTACATAGACCAAGTGAGCATGTTGTACACGTTGAATATATTAAATTTCCATTTGTTCAATTATGGCGGGGTATCTCTTTTCTGCATCCAGCACAGAAAGAGAGATGAGCCAGTTCTGAGTGGAGGCAGCTGAGAATTAAGAAATAAAAGAAAGAGACAAGACACAAAATGGAAGGAAAAAGCTGGGATTGGTTGGGCCACCATCCTCTTCTGATGGAGGGACAGGAACACAAAGCCCATGTAACATGTTTATTTTTATACCCCAAATACCAGGAAGTTTCACCGAAAGTTAAGACAAAGGCGATTATTTGCATTCTTGAGTAAATGCAAGCATTCCTAGTGCTTGACTGGGTTACATATCAAAATCTCACTACCCGGCACCTAGGCAAAGGTAAGAATCAGTGCTGATAACACATCTGCCTTTTTGGTAAGATGTGTATCCAAGACTCAGCTCTGCCTGTCACCTTGGATGCAGCTGACAATAATTAAAGAAATGCCCATATGCCTTCCCAGGTGCTGTCTACAGTCAATTGTGCCTTAAAAAGATTGTAAAAGAAAAAGAGACAGCCTTTTATTGAAGTAGACTGTTTGCAAACACACTAGTAGTTAAGATGACATCATGCTTGGTTAAGGCAGGTCCTAATCCAATGAGGAGTGTCCTTATGCGAAAGCTGAAACACAAGGACACATACAGAGGGAAGATGGGTCTGTGAAAACAGAGGCAGCCATCAGATGCAGCTTCCATCCTAGGAATGCCAAAGTTGCCAGCAAACCGCAGTAGCCATATTCTCTTTGAAGAATATGGCCCTGATGACACTGATGTCAGACTTCTGGCCTCCAGAACTTGGAGAGAATAAATTTCTATTATTTTAAGCCATCCAGTTTGTGGTAATTTGTTAAAACAGCCCTAAGAAACTAATACATCAGTATATAGATAATCATTTTCCAAGTTATACACAGTATACATTAATTGCTTAAATTTTAGACAAATTATGTCAAATATGCTTTGCTGATTTGGGGACTGTAACCATTCTACTTACCCAGTCTAGAAGCTAATGATAGCTAGTTATTTCTTTTTTATTTTTAATTCTTACCCGAGGATATTTATCCATTGATATTTTAGGGAGAGTGGGAGAGAGGGAAAGACAGAAAAAAACATCGATATGAGAGAAACACATTGATTGGTTGCTTCCTGCAGGAACCTCAACCAGGGCCAGGGCTGGGGAGGAGCTTGTACTCACGGTATGTGCCCTTGACCTAAATCAAATCCAGGACCTTTTGGTCCACAGTCCAATAGTCTATCCACTGAGACAAACCGGCTAGGGCTAGTTATTTAATAAATAAATACTGAATACTTACAAAGTACTTACTAAGTGTTGATGATACAAGAATGACTATGTTAGAGATAATTCTTACTGCAGGGTGTTTAATATAATGTCGTGAAGGGGAAAGATCTTGAATATTGCACTCTTTTGGGAAAATGTGATCTATTTTGTGCAAAACAATCTATTTTGTACTCTTCTATGAACACCTTAAAACCAAGACTGTAATTTTCTGTTGGTCTTGAACAGAAAAAAATATATAGTTATATTAGGCTGCCTCTCCATGGATTAGTGAGTCCCAGCTCTCAAATAGTGCAGGGTTCTGGCTGTTTTTCCATCTAAAAGTCCCATGCACATACTTCAGAGGTTATTGGTTTGTTTTTTCTTTCTTTCTCTGATGCTCAGTGTTCATTTTCCCTTTAAGGATATGGAGTCTGTTTTGTCCACTGCACTTTCTATGGTAAACAAAATGAGGATAAATCCTACAGTAGTTAGTGCTCCATTTTTAAGGGACTCATTAAAAATAAACAGTAAAGGAGAGGCAATTACTGTTAACAAACATAGGCATTAAAACCACAAATAAAGGGCCATTAACACAGAAAAATAATTACTCAATCTTTCATCCAGATGCCTTTGTCAGTTTCATTTGCTGACACTGACTAACAGTTTTATGAGCGGCGGCCGCTGGCTGCATGTTGTCCATTCAGTATTTTCCCCTGTGAGTCTCAGCAGGAGAGAAAAATGGTCAGCAATGCCAGTGACTTCTACTAAAACCCGTTTAAAATGTAGCAATGACTCCTTTCTTTGCCTTTCCTTGTTTCAACTTTAGACTTTTTGTTATTTGTGAATACAAAGAGATGGTATAAAAGAAATTAATCATAATAGTTGTTTTATTCCTGAATACCAAAAAAAAGGTAAAATAAACTTTCATCCTTGTTAGGGATACAGTATAGGATTTTCTAAAAAAGAGGTTTGAATGTGCAGAATATATTTCATCACCCCAGAAAATGCTTGTAGAATGGCTTAATCTGACACATTTTATAATTAAGCCTCACAAGCTACAGGTGAATCTGTGTAGGTCTCTGTCTGTCTTTGGGGTAAAAAAAAAAAAAAAGAAAGAAGTCATATATTAAGGTTAACACATTTCTAATTATCTGGAAAGAGCAAACAATATGAAGTTATTTTTTGGTTCATCTGGTCAGTTCGGCAAATTGAACCCATTCAGACCTCACAGGATGCAGTGTTACTGAAATTGACACCAACCATCTCAAGCTTCAACCTGCCAACAATCCCTGTGTTAAATCACCTTCATTGTTGCTACATCACAAAGAGGAATATACTGGAAAAATCCAACTCCTGCACAAGTTTCTGAGTAATGTTATCTCAAGATTTCCCAAGAATTATGCACTAAAATACCCTCAGCAAAAATGTACATGATTCATTTATTTTAAATATGCCAAGAATTGTAATAAAAATAAATAAAACACATCCTCAGATCAAGCTGTTCATTGTCCAAATGGTTGCAATATCTGTCTTTCTTAACTCAGATGAGTCTTACCCATCATGATAAGCAGGTGGCAAAATGAAGCAATTCTCATAAAAATAGTAAGTGTTGTGTGTGTTTTTTCAGCACACATTTCAATGGAGAATGAAAAGAGCATTTCACTAGGAATTATTAAGTGACCTATACTTTCCTACTAACTTAGGGTTGGTCTTGAACATAGAGCATTATCTGTATATAGTCTTGAATGTTTTCTTCAAAATAAGGGAAGTAGATAACATCATTTTCAATATCTTTCCAAGTCTAGTGAAGCATCCATCTTGTATGGAAACTGCTGTTTGAAATTTTAACCCTGCTATTTGGCTACTGTGAATGCTTGCTGGCTTAAATGATGGGGAAAATGAGGCTACTCTCACTTCAGAGAGGCCATTAAACCTTATCATCAGTGTTGGCACTAGGCCAGGCCTTTGGTTGAGGTCTCAAGGCCCTAGTACACAGGGGCTCTCTAAGAACTTGCAAAAGGGACGGGAAACACCCCTTACTTGCGAGACAAAGAAGATAAAAATATATAAATAGGGAAATCTCCTCCATTATTGGGGTCCAGAATTTGAAAGACATTTTCCTCTGGACCCACTTATAATAAATGTAACTCCATCTCTCTAAGCATTGCTTGGTTCTCCTCCAGTTTTCTATAACACTAGCATTGTTTGTTATTAACAATATAACTTAAGTACAGTTAAGCCTTCAGCACAGTCCTACACCCAGCTTTTGGGCTCATGCTAACAGCTAAGGAGGAACTTACCAAGAGGGCTGGAGCCTCCTGATCTCTGCCCTGGGGCTGCCACTGCTTTGAAGAGCAGCTGAATGTGTAAACCTATACATTAAATTCAATCCTAAATGTTTATATAGAAAAATGCAAGTCACTCTATATGCCAGTTTGACTTAAACCCACAATATATGGTAATTGAAGCTTTTTAAAAGAAAAATATACTTTGCACACAGTTCTATGAAAGAGGTCTATGTACAGTCAAATAAACAACCCTGTTTCAACTGTGCACTTTGGCCATCTTATCATTGCATTGAGTTTGTTAGGTATTCTCCACCATCATACGGGGGGAGAGGGGAGGGAGGAGGCAGAAATTGAGTTTTAATCTTGGCCTGACACTTTACTGCCTCTATGACCTTGAGGAAATTACTTATTCATTCATATCTTCATCCATAAACCAGGAATTGCAGTGCATACCATGAGAAAAGAGATACTATTTAGAGATCATCAGATGACTCAGAAATAGCAGACCCTCAATAAATGATAGCTATTATTGTTACTATAAGTCTCTGATGTGGCTAGAAAAACGTTACATGCAGCCCACGTATTTCAGTCACGACCATGCCATAGGGTTATTCTTTGGACTCACAAAGGCATTATTGGAAAGTACTCGGTTATTCAGGCTATTCTTTTCAGCACCATTAAGTGATCATCTGCAAGACAAGAAATGAGTGAGTCTTTTACATCTGAACACTAGGATATAAAATCTTTCAGAAAATTCCTCTAAACAGCTTATGTACTGCATTCAAAACTATATTCTCTTGATGTGCAAGTGATGAGAGAGTTTAGAATCTGATGAAAATGAAAGGAAAATCTTTCAACCTGAAAATAATGCACATCAAGTTGGTGAATTAGTTGAGAGAACAGTGGCTATAACAATTCCACCAAATGTCTGAAAGGTTATCACCATCCAATCACATACCAGAAATTGTATAAGAGGAAAAGCAGATATTCTTTGGTAAGTGATATTCAGTATTTTAGCAGGTGTGATTTCCCCCCCACAAATGCTTCCTTTGAACTAGCTTTGATGGATTATAAAAAGGGGGGAATAACCTGTCATGTCGGTAAGCAAAAGAAAGAAAAAGAGAGGGGAAGAAAGAAAAAGAGAGAAACAGAAATCTAGCATAATATAAAATCCATACTACTATGGAATTTAATGGTAATATTTATACTCAAAACCTATAACAGAGGGAAGTTATTGTGGGGACCTAAACATTTGTTCAGCAGAGTTTTGGGGAAAAAGACATTTTTATTGAGTCTAAAACCTTCTGTTGGAACCAAGAAACATTAGGCTGTCATTTCCACTTAGCATTTTCAGTTATGTAGACATATCATCTGTAGCAATTAACTAAATATAGTTTTAAAATTTCTTTTTAGTACTTTCCTTAACATTGATATAGAGAAATCAATGTCTTTTTTGTCAATTGTTAGGCAAAAAATAACTAGTATCATATATATTTTTAAAAATTACATATGATTCTTTTCTTTAAGAATAATTTCAAGTTAATCTGAAATTCAGAGCAAAGACCAGAGAGAGAGAGAGAGATTGTCATCATGTCTTGTCATTCCTCTGGCCATGGCTATAGTTCTAAGACATTAGATATATCATTAGTAAGTCCCCATCACCTTACACTAAAATTTTATATCATATTTTTTTGCAACAAGATGATACCTTGATCAGTACAAGAGCCAATATTTTCATCTCAGTGTTCTCTGGAATATAAATATTCAGTCACCGGCTCACATGGCTCTGTGCCATTTACAACCAAGAAATAAAAGTGTGAAAGAAAATTGTGCAGATCAGACCAAGAGAGGCAGAGAGAAAGAGAGCTATAAGAGTTATTGCCTGAGAGAACTTCAAGGACCAGTTCTGGCCGTGTCAAACATCAGTTCCACCACATTCTAGTGCTGCTAGCACTGTCTCTGACCATACTTAGTTGCTAGAAGACTGTAACAGATCTACAGAGCTTCTATCCTTCTCTTTCAGTATGGTGTTCTGTCATTGCTTTCATCAGAAATAATCACTGTGCCAAAGATCCAAAACCAAGCAAACCCAACCATTTATTTTATTTCCTGAGAGCTCAAAATCCAATTGTTAAAATTTCACAGACTTTTGGATTTCAGGAACAAGAAAAAATTTATAATATTTGTTATTTCAAAAATTACTCCCATCTAGGCTCACAAACATTGCATTAAAATGGAAGGGATATTTTAGCAATTAAAATATAGGAAGAATCTTATAAGCATCAGTCCTTGAAATTGAGCAAAGTTAACTTCATGGAAAAGCCACTGTGTTCATTTTAGCTTGTTGTGAAGCAATATCACTTTATCATATTCCTGCAACTTTTGGACCAACATTGCAGAGCCTTTTCTGTGACAATTACCCCAACAACCCATTGAACTTTCTGGTAGCTCAGTTAAGGTTTTCTACATAGTTAAGTGAAGAGGTTTTTATTTTTGTTTTGTTTTGTTTTGTTTTCAATCTTAACAAATCAAATGCTTTGGCCAACTAAGAATTTACTAGTAGCATAATAATCTTCTGAAATTGTCTCTTTCCTTCTCTTACCTCAGGCAATCAGTTATGGAGTTCCTATAAATTTTAACTTTTTGCTATACATTTTTCTGAATCATATCCAGTCATAGCATTTTGTGGTCAGAAAATGTGACCTGGAAAGATTCATTTTTCAGATATTCATTAAAGTTGACTTTGTTACAAAGTTAATAATTATTTTCTGTGAGTACTCCATGAATGCTTAAAAATGGTGCTTGTATACACTAATGCTAAAAAATATTCATTCCTATCTCTTAACCCACATTCCCACTGGAATTTACTTCTCTACTGCATTGACGTTGAAGTCAATCAGGTGACTGGCTTTGATTCAAACTATTTAGGGTATGCATACCTTTCCTCTTGAATATGGGCTTAGCCTTGTCTGATGTGGTCAATGGAATGCAGGTAGAAATCAGAGTGAGCCACTTCCAGCATTAAGCATTAACAAGTGTTGTGTTTTTTAATGCCACTGGTCTACTACCATTGGCATGAGAAAACATACTGGCTACTCGGTGTATTCAAAATGCCAGATAGACCTGACTCAATATTCTAAGCTCAATCAAGTTCATCCTAAATTTGCTGATACCCAACCAACCTAAAGATGTTGGTTCATATATTTCAGTGTCTTTACTTGGACTCTTGAAATATTTCCTGGCTCCTTGATTTGTAACAAGTCTAACTTACAGATGAGATTAGCACCATGGTCCACATCATCTGAAGATACATAACCAATAACTTTATTTTTATGTGGCACTGAGATTTTTTACTGATTGTTAGTCATCAGTAGCTGACTGGAACAGCGCCGCAATGCTCTATTCCTTGGAAAGAAAATTCTATACATGTGTTAAATATACTATACAATTAAATATACTATGATATACAAACTCTCTAATTATACTCACCCATTTTATCTCTAAGGAAGTTATATCAAGGTCTTAAATAAAGTTAATATTCTTTTAATATATCTAACAGTTTTGCTTTATGCATTTCTATGCCTAAGCATTATCTTTTCAAGGTTTTTCAAAGATGTTGGCCTTTCCTAATTCTGCATGTTGTAGACATCAACCTAAAGAGATATAGTAATATTATTATCACAAATCTCCTTTAGCGTTAATTGCATTTGAACTGTAATTTTGGAACCATGAAGACTGTAAGTAAAGGATACACCTGAAATAATGCATTTTCACAGCCTCTGGAAGGCAGATGGAGGATTTATTTTGAAGAAAGTGTCTTTCAATATCAGATCTCAAGTTATATTAAATATGTGACCGTTTAGCTTATCTCTTGGGATAGTCCCGATAATAAAATCTGGAGACATATGTGAAATGGGATAGCTTTGGATGGAGAAATTCATTTACCGGATAGAACTGAAATTGAATTCTGTGAAGTACATATTGAAAATAAGGGCATTAAGAGAGTGTTGGATGTTTTGTTTTTCACATAGGTGTCTACCTAGCTTGCTTTGTGTATATTTCATTGTGGCATTATAAATTAGGAAGGGAATTGTCCTTGGAATAAGAGCTAAGTTTCAATGCTATCTATTTGTTTTCTTAGGTGGAATTTGCTCTTTCAATCTGAGGCTTATGATTTAATGCTAGTTGCCAAACATTTAAACTAAATATATATTAATTTTTTTCTAACTGTTGGTTCATATATTTCAGTGTCTTTACTTGGACTCTTGAAATATTTCCTGGCTCCTTGATTTGTAACAAGTCTAACTTTCAGAGGTACTAAGACATTCTATGTAAATAATATTTATTAAAACGTTATACAATTATCACAGTTTTCACCTAATAACAGTTTGGTTGGGACTTATTGCAGTTTCAAATTATGTACACATCCATATTTGTTTATAGTGAAAAAAGATTATTAAAGCACTCACTCATGTAATTATATTCAAATACTGCTCCCCCTGTGAGAGTGCACTGACCACCAGGAGGTATTTTTAAAATATCAAATACAGATATTAGATTACTATGGCCCAAAATGGGAACACAAATTTGAATATGGGTCTTATAAATAAAATATTTCTCTTGAATTAGATACAGGCAAATGTCAAAAGCTAACATTTATTGGTATGTAAAAGTCTAGTTAACAGTGCCTCCTACTTGAGAAAATGCAGTTTGTTTTTCTTATTAGAAAACAGCTTTTTAAAAAGTTTTAATGTATTAAAATTGAATAAATATTATCTCTAGGATTACAGTATGTGCTTTATTGAGGGATTCCTTATGTGGTATGTAGCTACAGAACATAGTGGCAATAAGTTTGAATACTTGCATGGGCATTCAGAGTTTCTGAGGTACACATTGTGCCAGTCAAACTAGATATATTTCCAGGAAAAAACAGGCTACTGTCCAACCATAAGTAATACTCTTTTATTACAATACTTCTTTAAAGAGCAGAAGATACAAAATGATACTCGATTCAAACCTCTCCATGATCTATGTTTAAAACAGATGTGTGGGAGACTATTGTTCACTATTGGAATCTGCAACTTCTTTGGCACAGTAGGATTGCAGTGTCCTAACTTTCTTGCAGTTAAATACTGACAAACAATGGTATTCTCTTTAATAGGATACAGTTCCCATTTAATGGGTTAGTGAAAACTCCACTGTTAAAAATCAATTGTCTTAATCCTAAATTAAGCACAGATTGTTAGAAATCATTTTGTGTCAGATATTTGCTCTTCCCATTTTGACAAATCTTGGCACACTTTTGGAATTGGGGATTTGAGTGTTAAAATTGTTACCCATCCATGCATCATTATTATCTTAAACTAGAGGCCCAGAGCACAAAATCCATGCACTCAGGGTCCCTTAGCCCAGCCTGTCCCCTCTCACAGTCCAGGAGCTCTCAGAGGATGTGCAATGGATGGTTGAGGCCTGCAGTCAGACATCCCTAGCGCTGCTGAGGAGGTAGGAGAGGCTGCCGCCATTGCCACTGGGCTTGCCAGCCATGACCCTGGCTTCTGGTTGAGCAGTGCTCCCCGTGTGGGAGTGCACTGACCACCAGGAGGCAGTTTTAAAATATCAAATACATTGGAAGCATGCTTATCTTTTCACATTAAATATGATTCTTATCAATAAAACAAACATTTTAATGCCCCAAATGTATATTTTAACTTTAATAAAATGTAAAGGTCCATTTAATCTATGGCATGATGCCATCAATATTTTCTAATTCCTTGTGTAACATTTAACCCTCATATTCCAGCATTATTGTAACTTGATAAAATGGATATAGATCATCTCACCTAAGAAAATGGAGACCCATCTGTTATATTTGAAATACATCTGTTCATCTGCCAAGTCCATTTGTCAAATTTATTTACATTAACAGAGATTTCCTCTAAGTACATAAAATAATATGTGAGGAAAAGAATTAAGACAGAGTTCTGCTTTACTAGATATCAGGGGATAAAAGTTTACCCAAAGCCAACTATTTTTCCAAATGGTTTAAATGTTTCCTATATATTGTGCCTGAATTGTAAAAGGCATATTTAATTTGTTTCGTGTGTTTCTTTAAACTGCCTTTAAATATGTTATTTGCAATGGATACTTTTAAATAATGGAAATATTTCTTAACTTTTATGTTTAAACAGATATATTTCTTTTACTTCAAGAGAAAATTAAAATAAATATTGTATTTATCTCTATTGGAGTTAGATGATGGCCAGGAAAGTTTAGTCAGCCTTCTGAAGGTTATCTGGACGTTCATTAGTTTGAATCAGAGGGAACTTATGGAACAATATGTATTTGTTTTGAATAGCATATTTTCCACTTAAATATTGAATTTCAGACAGAATGAGTATTCCGTCAAAGTCCACAGATGTTTGTAGAATATTAAGAAGGTGGGCCCAGCCCCACCACGGTGGATCAGTGATTGAGTGTCATGGTTCCATCCCTGGTCAGGGTACATGCCTAGGTAGTAGGTTGTGTGGAGCATGTAGGAGGCAGCCAACAGTGATTCGCTCTCATAATTGATGTGTACATCTATATGCTCCTCTCCCTTCCTCTCTGAAAAAATAAAAGTATATTTTTAAGGGGTGGGTCTAGAACAGTGGTCGGCAAACTCATTAGTCAACAGAGCCAAATATTAACAGTGCAACGACTGAATATTTTTGAGAGCCAAATTATTTAAACTTAAACTTTTTCTAACCTCACTTCTTCAAAATAGACTCGGCCAGGCCCAGGCCTAAAAGATACCAGAAGTAGGAAAATTGATTAGCTGTTCATATAATCTCCTGTACATTAACCAAACGATCTTCCCTTCTACATTGATTTCACCTGAGAACTTCTTTCAAGTTCTTACCCAGCTTTATCTAATTTAACTCTGGTTTCTTTTTCAAATTCAACTAACAGATATCAAACACTAGAAGTTATTCAAAACCTGATTTCTGAAGAAAGTAGATAAAAAATGCTATAATTAGGGCATTTTCTTCTTATTTTAGGTCTTTCCAAGACCAAGAATATTCTCCTGCACACTTTAAGATGTATTCTCTTGCCAAGTGTATCAAACATGACATGATTACTAAAGCAAGAAGTGAAAGGCTTCTTTTTGTTGTGCTCATAATATGTTATTTATAGCCTTTATTGGCATTGCTGTAATTTAACCATCTCTTCTTCCCCATGTTTCATGTCTTTTAAAATTTTATAGTCCTAAAGATAGGGATCCCAATTTCAAATGTCAAATGGGCCAGACACCCACAAAAATAAAATGGAACAGGGTGATGTTAATAACAGTTACCATTTGTTTAACTTTTCCTCACATCAATCCTCTGTGCTAGAGAATATTTTTATCCCATGTAAAAATATACTGAAATACAGTGAATTTAAGTAACTTGCTAAGGAGGAGGAGGCAAGAGTTTAGTCCAAATAGGCTTGCTCCAGAATCTGCACTCCTCAGGAGTAAATAATGCTATGAAGTAGACTAGGAAGAAGGGGCTATGGGCTACTAAAGAATAAAAATACACCCTGGAAATTGACTTGTTGAATGTGATAGTTATAATAATGTTCAAGCAACATCCACAGTGGTGAGGTGGCTCTCCAAAGTAACTTTTAAACCTATATCAATTTGACTAAAAATCAGAATATAACATCATTTTATAAGAAAGAAAACCCTATAGTAACTTCAGTTTTGTAGGGTAATTGTTAAAGCACCACATGTGCCTATCCTATGTAATAAAGAAGGAATATGCTAATTGACCCTCACACCATTGCAAAGATGGAGGTGTCCACAGCCAATAAGGAGGGAATATGCAATTGACTGCCCTGCCTTCAAAGATGGTGGTGCCCACAGCCATAGGATGGTGGGCTCGGCCGCTCTGTGTGCCTGCCTCCAGAGTCCACCAGTCCCCTCACCCCCCCAGATACCCAGAGCCAGCTCAAGGCTCAGGCAAGCCTTGTATGGTGGCTGCCCAGATGCCCAGGGCCACCCGAGGCTCAGGTAACCAGGGACAGCCAAGGCTTGTGCTGCCAGCAGTGGCAGCAGTAGAGGTGTAATGAGGCATCACCTTCCTCTGATCTACAGATCACCTCCCAACCCTGAGGGCTCCCAGACTCTGAGAGGGAGCAGGCTGAACTGAAGGAACCTCTCTCCAGTGCATGAATTTTCATGTACCAGGCTTTTAGTCCATCTATAAAATTCTCCCATTTGTTGTATAAAATATTCCAGCTTGAGTTCAAAATTCATTTGTTCTCATGAGTGAAAATTCCCCATTGATTCTTTCATTTTTTAATTGTTTCTGATCCACAGCAAGTGTCAAAAACTTTTTAAATGACTAAACAGATAAGTAAATAGGCAAAACAAATGAATATATAGGGAATATCACATACTTCTAGATACGGAGAAGAATAATCTACAAAAGACTTGAAAAGAAATATATAAAGAACCTTAAAAAGCTTCATAGTTGTCTTTGTTTTCACTAAAATCTTAATTTGGGATGGGGATGGTGGTTGGTAGTGGTCATGTTTCCCAAACTTACAATGGGGTGTTTTATACAAAGTAAAAAGGAAATTTAGGATAGGTACCTATTGTAAACACTAAGACTTTCAAAATTAGTTCCTTAAGAGACACACATGAAAATTGAAAATTAATTAATTTAGATAAATATTTTGATTACAGAAAATTTTCAATAATTATTCAGTACAATTCTGATGGAAACAAGTCATCCAATAATTATATTTTGGGTTCAAAATCCACTTCAACATTTGCCAATTTTTTATGAAGGCAGATTAATAACATTATTCAATCTAGTTTTTATAAAGCATCATCTTCTTTTTATCTTATTTGAACATTTCTATTTTTTTTCTTCCAAAGCACTAGAAAGTGTTCTATTTCTGATAAAATTTCCAGCTCAGTATTCTGAGAAATAATATTCCATAATAAATTGCATTACACACACACACACACACACATACACACACACACAGATATTCTAGAGAAAACATATTTTTTATTAAACGCAATTTTAGAGTTTTAATTTCACAGCAAGTAAACATACTTTTTAAAATTATATATGAAATCTCAATAAAATTTTTAAATGCTCAGTCTCTCTCTCTCTCTCTCTATATATATATATATATATATCTATATATATATATATAGATATATATATAGAGAGAGAGAGAGAGAGAGAGAGACAGAGAGAGAGTTTTGGATTTTTCTGATGGCATTTATCAATTTCAGTAACTGAATCTTTGGTTTCAAGGTTCATGTAGAGGATAGAATATAGAAGCCTTTGGTCAAAACATAGAATATAGAATTGGATCTACAGTCTCTAGTTCTCCACCAAACACACACAAAAAGCCAGGGTCCAAAAAAAAAGTGAGACAATGAATAAAAATAATATTTGTACCTTAACCCGTGATCTGAGTGGTGTAAAAAAACATCTTTCTGAATGTTCATAATATCAAGATGACAAATAAACTAAAAGGTACCCTGAAAGAAGCAAAGTCTGCCTAAATAAAAAACTGAAATCTATGCCTAACATGATCCCCACATTACATGCCACCAAAAATGAATCCATAATGAAAAATTACAAAACTGATAGAAAAACTAGTTTTACTGAGTTAGATTGACAAATCTAAAAAGAAAATTAATTAACTGTAAAATCCAGCTGGGGAAAAATGATTTTCTATGCTTCAGAAAGTATCAAAGACAAAAAAAAAATATGAGAGTGCAAGAGACATTAAAAATCTGTAATATATATCTAATTAGATCTCTAATTGAGAAGGCAGAGGGAATGTAAAAAATGCAAAAGTTAGGTAATGGCCGATAATTTTTCAAAATTGGTAAAACCCATGATTTCTTAGATTTAGAAAACACAATAAATCCAAAGCTATATAAAAATGTAATCTATATTTATTTGCATAATAATGAAATTGAAGAAAGGGTATAAATTTGAATAGACATAAAAGTGCATAATATACAGAAATACCTAGAGAGAGAGATAATTGATCAGGAGAGAGAAATAACATGTTGAGTATTGGAAGAGAAGTCTATAAACAGGTATCTGACTGTATAACTATTTTTCCACACATCTATTTTGTGACTTTAAAGAATTTAAGTACATCTGAGCCTATCCCAACATACTCTTCTTTCATATTACATGTCTTCCATGAAAGCCCATTATTTATTTCTTGAGCCTAATCCTCCTTGACTAACAAAAACTTGAAATCCTAGAATTGCACAAATCTTCTGATAAATAGCACAGCATTATCTAACTTTACTCCATCCTGTTTTAGCACCTAAATCAAACCAGTTATTGGCTCTGTCATTCAAGGTGCTTTTAAAGTTATTATTTTTAGATTTGAAAGGAAATAAAATGCTTTTTGTTACAGATTTAGATATGCATGCACATTTGGACAGATTTAGATATGCATGCACATTTGGACACTCTCTGAACTGCCATGCTATTAAATGTTCCCTAAATACACTACCTTACATTTTCACACCTGACTTCCAAGCTATTTTACCTCTCCATCTGCACAATGCCCATCATCACACACATTGGGTTTGTCTTAGCAGGTAAGTTCCAAAGCCTTTCCTGGGAATGGAGGGTAGGATAAACGAGGTATCCTCCAAGGAACGGTTCAACATTTAAGTTGCTGTGTGGAGACACACAACAATAGCATCCATCCATCTCTGAGAATGTTATGCCTCTTGGCTGTGCTTCTTAGAGTGATGTGGTTTTTTGCTATTAAATGGCTCCACAGCCCCAACAAGCATGACAGGTATTAGCAGCCTTAACAGCTGTCTAAAAGAAACTACAGGCAACCTAAAAGTTCAAGGCTTGTAATCAGCTATTTCATAGGTCCTGCCAGAGCTCACAAAGTTGAGTCTGATCAACACAGAGATGAACCCCTCCTTGCTGAATGTCTACAGGCTCCTTAAGGGCAGGGCTCTTTTTGGGCAGAGAGCTAGGGTTTCAGATTATTGTGAGACTGAATCCACTGGGACCTGAGTGATGACATCAGGGCTGTTAAACACTCAGTTCAAATTCTTGTCCTTACTCCAGGTATCTCTATGTGTCTGGCAGGGGGGCATCTCTTTGCATTCCCTTGGGATAGCAATCATGCCTATTACGCAGCTTCGAGTCCAAGGAGTTCCATCTCTTCATCCCATTAGCCCCTTCACTATAGGACAGACACAGATTCAAGTCTCCCCCACCCCATCCCTAACCTGCAATCTTTCCTTGACCTTGTCTTCAGCAAGTCCAACTCTGGATTTTCCCTCCAAACTTATAGAAAAAGGAACAACAATGAATGTCCCTGCATAGATTGAAAGTTTGTGTTCCCCCTTCAATTGATAGGTTGAAATCCTAACCCTCAAGATTATATTAAAAGATGAGGCCTTTGGAGAATGATTAGGTCACAAGGGTGCAGCCCTCATGAATTGCATTCATGCCCTAATAAAAGAGGTTCAAGAAAGCTCCCACCTTGTCCATCATGTGAGACCTCAGTGGCTGAGAAAATGCCATCCATGCGGCCGAAAGTTGGGCTATCACCAGCATTTGATCATGCTGGCACCTTGTTCTTCAACTTCTGAAACCTCAGAACTGTAATAAATATATATCCACTGTTTTTAGAGAACCCAGTTTATGACATTTTTATAGCCACCCAAGTGGTATAAGACTCTGCCCACACCTTTACACTTGATCATTCAAGCTGAAAAAGTGCATTTTGCCTCAGTCATGCTATGAAACTGCTTTTCCTGCAAGAGGTGTCTAACTTGTCCAGGCAAATGCCTCATTCACCTGGCTCATTCAGTGCCAACTCCAACCCTGAAATCTCTGTCTGCTTCCTGAGACATTCTCTCTGTAGGTGCTGCCAGTGGAGTCAGGGACACCTAAGGACTGTTCCTTGTCAGAACAGTCACACTATTCATTGGTGTGACTTAACCTCTCTAAGCTTGAAATTTCCCTCAGTTTAAAAACATTTATGATATCCTCTTTGGAGGGTCACTGTGAGTGTACTGAGGATGCTTTAAAATGCCTAACAGCACAGTGAGTCACATATGGTATATAGATTTATGTATATTTTATCCTTTTATTCTCTCTCTCTCTCTCTCTCTCTCTCTCTCTCTCTCTCTCTCTCTCTCTTCTCCTTCATTATCTACTCCTGATCCTCTTGAAAAAGAAATGTGTCATAGAGGATAAATTTCTGTGCTTCAAAGGTGGAGAGATCACGTTGCAATCAAGCATTGGTTTTTAAAAATTGTATCCATACATTTTTATTTTAAAATAATTTAAGATTCCTGAAGAGAGGCAAAAGTAGTACAAATAGGTCCCATGTACCCTTTAACTAGCTTTCCGTAATGCTAGAATGTATATAAATATAAAAAGCCAGCCACCAGAACACTGTATCGACCAGAACGACCAGTGGCTATGATACCCACTGTGGCCAGCAAAACAACCAGATCAAGAGGAGGGGCCAGTGACCAACTTCTTGCAGCCCCTTTTCCTGGCCTGTACCACCCCTGATCGTCTTCCATCACCTCATTGGTTCATGGCCCCTCCCCCCAGCCAGCTTTGCCCGTGATCAGCGCCCCCCACTCTGATTGAGGCAGGGCCAGCTGGTCAACAACCCATGGCCTCTCCACTAGGCCACTAGTCCCCAATATGCCTTCCAACCCATTTGGGGATGGGACTGGCTGGTTCACCACCCACAGCCCCTCCCCACAACTGCCCCCACCCCCAATCAGTCCCCACACCTCCATTGGCCTGTGACCCATCCCACCAACCAGCTCTATCCCTGATCACTCCACACACACCATTTGGGGTCAGGGCTCACTGGCCAATTACCTGCAGCCCCTCCCCCCAGATGGCCCAGCCCTAATCAGGCCCTGATTGGGGTGGGCCAGCAGCCAATCCCCCGCTGTCTCCTCCTCCTGACAGGCCCTACCCTGATCTGCTCTGATTGGTGCTGGGCTGGCTGGACCCCACCCATGCATGAATTTGTGCACTGGGCCTCTAGTTTTGCATAATCATAATACTCAAAACCAGGAAATTGACATTGGTACAATCATATTACTAACACAATGGCATGACTCATTTGGATTCTAATAGTTTTCAGTACACTGGAAACACTGCTGTATATTGTACCTATAAAATTTTTGCTTAACCTGTCTGACCTTTATTCTGAAAAATAAGAATAATTTATTAGCATCTTCTTCAACTATCTCTGAGTTCTATCTTACGTTCCTATTGTTAATTATAGCTTAAAGCCATGACTCACAGGTAGTATTCTGTAGTCACTAAGAGCACAGTCTCTAAAGCCAGAGAGCCTGGCTTTGTAGACCTGACCTCCACTTCCTACATAATTTCTCAGACCCTCAGTTTCTTCATCAGATAAATGGAAACAATAATAGTACTTGCCATATATATATATATATATATATATATATATATATATACTTGAAAAGCACTTCCAGTCATGCCTAACATATAGTACTTGCCCAATATGTATATATATTTGAAAAGCACTTCAAGTCATGCCTAACATATAGTAAATATTGAATGTGTTGGCTCTTATTATCTTTATAGTATCTAGTAAATAATAGGAAGAAAATAAATGTCAGTTTGTATTTTATTATCCTCACGTCCTTAAATGTTAGTTTACTTGGTTCTGCCCTCAGTCTTCTTTCTTAATGAGTACAAAAAATTCCTATGAATTCTCATCTAATCCTAGGATTTTAGATAGCTAGGTCTATACTTCTGTCTCATATCGTTCCTTTTACTTCTAGATATGTACTACTAGCTGGAAACTGACATTTCTAAATGAAACTTTTTTTCTCTGTCAAATACTGTGGCCTTGGTAAGTATTCACTATGAGCTAACCTGCAGGAACGGAGTGTAATTTCCCTGCATACAGCAGACAGGAGGCAGTGTGAATTGCTCCAATCCCCCACCTTTCCTTATTGGCTCCCTTCTCCTATCCTCACCCCCCACTTTTAACCACCCACCACCATAGTCAGAGAGGAGTAGGTCAAGTTGGACAAAAGAAAAGACAAAGGAGAACTAACCAACTCAGGGTTGATAAGTTGCAAGATCAGGGGCTTCTGGACAGGATATGAGAACTCAGTTTCTGTTCTGTGGGTGTTGATGATGTTGCATTAACAAGGTGCTCTTCAGTCCACCCTTAAAGGAGGGTATATCAGTTCCTAGGACTGCAATCATAACCACAACCTGGTGACTTACACAACAGACATTTATTGTCTCATCCTTCCGGAGGTTAGATGTCTGAGATCAAGGTGTTGGCATTGTTGGTTCTTTCTGTGGGCTATTAGGCAGATCTGTGCCATGCTTCTCCCCTCCCTTCTGCTGGTTTGCTGACAGACACTGTCATTCCTTAGCTTCTGAAACATCACCCAAATCTCTGCCTTTATCTCCTTGTGTGTGTATTTGTCACCAATGTCTCCCTTTTTATAAAGACGTCAGTTATTTTGGATAAAGGCCCACCATAATAATCTCCTTTTAACTTAATTACTTCTGTAAGGATTCTATCTCAAAAGAAGATCACATTCAAAGGTTCTGTTGGGTAAGATTTCAACATACGAATTTGGGTGGGAAAGATAATGAGCCACCACGTGGGAATGACTGCATTTCTTTTACTTTTGTCTCCTCCTTTGCAAATAGGAAGAATATCAATTGGCATTACCCTTCAGAAGCAAAATATCATTCAGAGTCAATGTAAGAATTTATGAATAAGTGTTAGAATTGCTTTCTTAAATCTCTTTATGAACTTCAAGCAGGAAACAAGTTTGAGGAAATAAAACATTAAACTTTTTAAAAACAAAGTTGTAAAGGGGGAATTAATAGATATCGAGTTGATGAAGTAAATTGGGGTTCAGATGTCTAAGCCTCAGAGTAGGACAGTCATCAACTATTACCCTGAATGTGCCACAGAACACGGAACAAGAAAAGGGACTTATTTTGTGGTACATCATTTATGTGACCAAGACATATGATGAATAAATCAATCATCTCAAGCAAGTGGTAGAGATAGCTCCACAGGGAAGGCGGGACATTATGGGAAGGAAACATCACTCTGCCTAAGAATAGTGTATTTTCATATATATGTATACATACAAAAACATATGTTCCTATACATACATATATACATACATACACATTTACCCCTACTCTGTGTACCTTTTTTGAATCTCTCCAGTGTTTTCAGCCTAAATGCCCTGGGGAGTGGGCTACGTACTCCCTCATCTTTAGCTTAGAGCTTTTCTAGGTTACCCAAAGAGACAACAGCATGTGACATTAGCATTAGATTATCTATTCGTGACAAACACTGGATTTGATCAGAGTCAAAGGAAGGAACAAAAAATTAGAGTTGAACATTTACCAGAAGGATTTCTGGGATTCAAGTGACCATATCAGATATTTCCCAGTTATAAAAGTTCAGAATTTGGTTCCACTTAGAATAATGTTTAATACAACATTGGGAGCAGGGGAGAGGCAAACAAACAAGTACAGCACATGGGAGACTTGAGACACCTACACTCACTAACCTAGAGTATTCTCCTAATGATCTAAATACTAGCTTCTCCAAATTGTGTAATGAGTACCCTAAATCTCTAAAACCATTTCTGAACTTGATCTCCACAGCACTTCAGTTCTGTGGGATTTTAGCACAGATGAAAATAGGATTTGATGTTTAAGAAAACGTATTGCTGGGTTAAGCATTTCTCTTTAGTACAGAGTATCTCATAACTTAGATTTTGTGTGTTAATTTCATATACCATAATTAAAATGTACACAAATAGAACTTACTTAATTTTGAGCACTTGTTATTGTAGCACTGAATTACTTCAAGGTGCTAATTTATGTTTGTAATCCTGACTACTATAATAGATGCACTCCCAAATCTAAGTGGCCTAGTAAACAGAAGTTAATTCATCACACAAATTCCAAAACAGGTGCTTAGGATCAAAACATGGTTCTCATTTAGTGGTGATTCAAAATTCTATCACTTTCTATACATAGTTTGTAAGAAAATAACTCAGAAATTGAGTATGGCACGTTTTACGAACTAGGTTTAGAAATGGTGTTTTAGTCAACTCAGGCTGCCATGGCAAAATATAATAGATCGGGGGCTTAAGCAACATACTTAATTTATCACAGTTCTGGAGACTAGATGTCCAAGATCAGGGTACAACCATGGTCAGGTTCTGGTAAGAAATCTCCTCCTGGCTTGCAGATGGCTACATTCTGACTGTTTCCTTAGCAAGAAAGAGATACTGAGGGACATCTTTGTTTTGTTGTTGTTGTTGTTGTTGTCGTTGTTTTTTATTGTTTTTTTTTTCATTTTTTTCTTATAATCCACAATCCTATCACATTATAGTCCTATATCATGAGTTCATTTAACCTTAGTTACTGTCTAAAGGCTCTATATCTATGATAATCTTTTTGGGTGCTAGGCCTTCAACACAGGAATTTGGGAAGGGTATAATTTGGTTCATAGCAAGTGGTGAACATCAAGATACCTTACGTTAGAGAAATTTTTCTCTTTTAGGATGTCATGGATTTTATAGCTAATTCCAGTAGACTCTTGTATTATTTTATCAGGAATATCTATTTTATCACAGGTAAGGTCAAATAAGAGTATATCCTACTACCACTAAAACAGAACAGTGGCATAGTATTGAGGACAGAAAGACCTTCCTATTGGCTTTGGCTTTTTGATCTCATGCATAAAATTTAAAATCTAAGAGCTTCAGTTAATTCACTTGAAAAAGAAAATTATTTAAATCAGTGCTAGGTGAACACCTACAGTGTTCAATCTTTTCCATTCTGTACTTCTGTTTTAGGTTAATATGGTGTATAATAGTGATTAACACTTCATTGTTAATTGATATATTTTTCAACATACTTATCTTAGTTTCAATTCCCCCCAAAATAGATATTAAGGCAAGAATTTTGTACCAAGGATTTGGGTGAAAAATTAAGATTAGCATATAAAACATCCCCTTTTTAAATAAAAAGAAAGTTATAGTACAAGCAAATGGAGTTTTAATTACTTACAGCACCAAGGAGAACACTACAAAGACAATTTTGAACAGTGTATCATTAGGGAAGTGAGTGTATAATAGTTACTGCCCATGGGTTGGATTCAAAAGTTCTTAGGGTGAAACATCAGGAAGAGATCAGTCTTTGTATTAGTTGATTTCATAAGACAGAAGTCTGGTGCAAGCCAGGCAAAGACCCGAGCCACAAGACTTTCTGTGGTTTAATTGCATAAGGTGATTTTAATTGATAAGGGTGATTTTAAAATCCTCACTCTTACATCATTAGTAGGCATGTTTGTTCTGGTTGTCACAGGGAAGGAAGGAAACCAATAAAAAGTAGAGTAATGCATAGGTTACCATGGAAGGACTTCAAAACTGGGGTATTTATTCTTTTATCTTTCATTGATTAAGGATTGTTTCTGGATTATAAGTTTCCAAGAAGTTCAGACTGCCCCTTGCAGGCAGGAGATGGGTATAAAGTGTTCTCATCATTCTCATTCAGAGAGACACAGGCAGCCACGGGCAAGTTTAGAAACTCTTTAGGTCATGCTTATGGTTAGAATGAGGGACATGAGAAAAGAGAGGGAACCCATGTTTTCTATATCATTTAAAGACAATTCTAAAAAAGTGAAATTATTCTGATTGTATTTTTAATTATAGACTTATATTTTATATTTTTTTAGATTGCACAATTGAAATATAAAATACCTTGACTCAGGGTGGCTTAGAAATTATTTTGTAGTAAACACACAAAAATGTGGAATTCCATTGCTATCTAAACTCAACCTCTGGTCCCTATTAAACAGTTAACCACACATAACATAGAACAGAACTATCCTTCAATAATATTAGTCAAGGGATAATAACATGTAAGTATTACCTAAAAATATCTATTATGATAAGGATTATAAAGTATAAAACACTTGCAATTTGCCTCAAATTGAGAAGTCTTAAATTTATTAAGATTAAGTTTGACATTGAAACTGGAACCCAGAACTGTTGGACATTGAAATTGGGACTCAAACATTTTTTGTTATTATATGTTTATTTCTAGTCTGCAGAGGCAATATTTTTTTAAAGAAAAGAAATGGGGAAAAAAGTAGATATTAAGGCAAAGAAATATTGAACAGACTGTCAAACTACAGCAGGAAGGCAAGGAAGATTTGGGGGGCGGGTGCTGTTAGAGATCAACAGAAGGTCTTGTACACATGCACATAAGCATAACCAATGGTTACAAGACCATGGGGAGGAATGTATTGGGGTAGGGGAGGCTAGTGGAAGGTCAATGGGGGAAAAAGAGACATATGTACTACTATTTTTAAGACTTTAAACAATAAAAAATTAATTATGAAAATAAATAAATAATAAATAAATAAATAAATAAATAAACACAAATATTAAGTTAATTAAACATTAATTTACCATGCTTGCTAATATGTCTGGGTTAGTCCACATTAGAAAAATTTTGATTCATAAGATTGTTTATCCAGTAGTTTTCCATGATTTGCATTTTCCTATTTGCTTACTATTGTAGTATAGCCAAGACCACTGAAAAGGCCTAGAAATAATGATTAACTTGGTAGTAATGAATGACTATACCAGCATTCAGATTATAATCTTGGAAATATGTTGGACATGAAAACCAGAGAGTCTTAGAAAAATTAGTAACTTTAGATCTGGATAATAAAATGTACATCTTCAAAGACCAAATTGCAAGAAACTATCAAATATGACTAGAATCATGTCATATGACTCCGGAGGCAACTTAAACTCCCAATACTGGCTTATTTGGTTGGTAGTTAGAGTGTAGGCCTTGGGACCAAAAGGTTACAGGTTCAATTCCCAGTCAAGGACATACACCTTGGTTGTAGGTTTGATACCTGGCCATGGTTAGTGCTCATGAAGGAGGCAACCAGTTGATGTGTCTCTCTCACATCAATGTTTCTCTCTTTCCCCCTGCCTACCTTCCACTCTCTCTAAAAATCAATAGAAAAAATATCTTCAGGTGAGAGTTAAAAAAAAAAAAAGAAGAAACTTCCAATGGTCAAAAATAGAATTATATAAGCATCAGTACAGATAATAATTTCAATAGATTTGAACCTATCAGCTATGTTTAAATTTCATGATTATATAATGACTTGAGGCCTGGTGCACAAAATGTATGCATGGGTAGAGTCCCTAGGCCTAGCTGGCTATCAGGGTCGATCTGTGGGGCAACCAGCAGGATAATTTGGGGCCCCACTGGCACCTCCTTGATTGGCCTGGCACTGCCCACTTGATGGCCCTGCTCCCCACCAGTTGCCTCTCTCTGCAGGGTGACTGGGAGGGTCATCAGGGCACCCCCAGTGGCACCAACCTTGGCTGGCCTGAGGCCTGAGGCCTGGGAACAGCTCCTGCATTAGGTGTATGCGCCTTGGTGGTCAGTGCATGTCATAATGACTGGCTTTTCTACCAGTCCTTCCATAGTTTGGTCAATTTGCATATTAGACTTTTATTATATAGGATAGGACACCCAACCCGGACAAACAATGTATTGGATCCCTTTGGGAGATGCTATGAAATCAACTATTTTAACACAGATAAAAGGAAAGAATCAAGAATTTATCATATATTGTCTAACTAAATTGCACAGTTGACTACCAATTAGTAAATTTGAAAAAGTTTCTAATTTTAAAGTATTTCTCAAATAGGAAAAAGCACTGGCCCATTGGTAATCCCTTGCTGTGAACATCCATGGCTCTAACATTCTAAAACTAAGATATCGGGGCATTACATGCCATTTGATGGAAAACATTACCACCTATGAGATAGCTTTGCCAAAAAAATAAACCTCAATATGATTTAGCTTCTAGATCCAACAAATAATTCACAGAAAATACTAAGGGAACAATGATATCCTGATGCAAATGATGTCTCTCTCTCTATATCTCTCTCTCTTTTTTTTTTTTTTTTTACTAAGAATCATCATTTTCTTTGACTTTTTTTCTTTACTTTTTCTTCACTGTCTTTAACAAGCACTAGCAATTACATTTATTTTAGAGTTATTTCCACAAAAAAAGTAATACTTTTTTTTCTTACTTTATACAAGCTACCACATAAACTACAATCACCAAGGAATGGCAATACCTCCTTGAAGTAGTTGCAATGTAATCAGTCAGCTCCTTCATTAGCTACATTACTCACCATCCTTTCAAAATGTGTGATTCAAATTTATGCCACAGCTCAATTATAAACTCCTGCAAGTGTGGACCTCTAGAGTCATACTTTATTAGTAGAAACTGTGAATGTTAAGTCAACAAATATAATTGGTCTGATTTAATATCTGCTGCAAAAGAAGCATGGTATCATGTGTGAGTGTGAATGGGCCTTTTCCTCCATCCTATAGACAAAATCTGAATTAATTCATTACTCAATGTATATAATTATTAACCAATCTCATAGACACAGATGAGAAAAATATAGTTTAAAATAGCCTATGGAGATACATATTTTTTAGTAATTTAAAATTTGGAATTAACCAGGTTTTCCCTAAACACTTGTTGCTTACTCATACTCATGTGAACTTTATGAACATGTCTTTTAAGAGAACAAAAAAAAAAAGAATATTTTAGGTCTTCTTTCCAATATATTAAAAGTAGAAGTATTATTTTATAAGGAAAGACTTGTGATTTGCAAGATCCAGTATATGACACTTAAAATTATAAGTTTTAAAGGAATCAAGGCATAAAAGTTTAAACCATAAGTAACAGAGTGGAAATATTTTAAAACTTACTCAATTTCTGCCTTATCTTATCTTATCATCAACTTTAAAAAAATGATGGATGAACTTCTTCTGAATAAAGTTAATAGACTGCATACAATTCTATCCACAGAAATTGAACATATATTTTAGTCTACCACTACAGTGAGTTATTATTGCACCTGTCAAAGACAAATCTACATCACTTGCTTTATTACCATGTTTCTACAAATCCACAGGTAAAACAAACCCTTTTTATTAAAGATATAAATTATGTGATGCTATTTATCAATATATTAAAGCTAATACTTTTAATATTAAACTATTAAAGTAAATTAAAAATGTATAACACATTACAAATTTTAAATATTATTATATTTAAATATTAAGTTTAGCCCCAAAGAACTTAATTAAGGCAGATCAAAAGGAAGGTCTGGAGAAATGTTTGTTAATAATGGTCAAAGACAATATTTTTTTTCTTGCAAGATATGCAGAACTAATAGAGGCAAACACAGTCATTCATGTATAGACATATTCAGCCATACAACACACATATACAATTGGGTGTCTCAAGGACAATGTTTACTCCTAGGTTTCAGGAAAGATAAAAATCAGTGAAACTCTTGGTGTATCCTCAGCAAAAAATTGTGGACATTTCCTCTAGGATCTTGCCCCACCTTGCAATTTCTTTTGTATTGTATACAAATTCTCATGATAAGAGACAATCTGAATGACTGCTAATTAACCAATTATTTTTCTTCCTTAATCAAGGTTTTGTCTACCTGGCTATGGTAAAGGAAAAGAGTCTCATATTGAAGATAAAGGTAGTTTGCAGAGAAAAGAGCCATGATTTAGTTGGCTGATAATCCCAATATCCTCTCTGAGCGTCAGCTCATCCTGTAAGTATTCATTGCAATTTGCCATCCAAAATCAAGAGTATAATTTCAAAATTCTAGAAAAATTATGTGACAAGAAATTATAGGACTCATTGAAATAATCAAAAGATTATTTTATGGGAAAATAGAAAAAATTGGGCAAGTTTGCCATAAAAATAGAGAGTTTGGTGTGTGTGTGTGTGTGTGACTAGTTTAAGTGATACAATATAAAACAAATTAGAATAGCTTATTTATTTGGCATCAATGGTCATTAAAGAATGAATCTTATAAGAAAGGCAGGAATGATAGCTTTTCTGGTTGGTTAATATCCTATCTAATAAAAGAGTAATATGCAAATCTGACCATACCTTTGCTATGCTACCAGCCAATCAGGAGTGAGGGGTGGGACCGAGTGGTGGGAGGCAGTGGGTGGGGCCGAGGTGGCTCTCGAGAGGCAGAGAGTGTGGTGTGCCTCTGGGGCTGGGCGATTGCCTTGGCACTAAGGCCGGAGCCCCTGGGGGGGGGGGGGGGGACAGGGCTGAGGCAGCCGGGGCAGAGCCAAGGCAGCTGGGGCAGAGCCAGCCATTGGCCACATTGAGGGGGAAGGATGGGCTGAGGGATCACCTACCCCCAGTATACGCATTTTGTGCAACGGGCCCCTAGTCTGTATATAAAATGAATTAATAGCTTAATTTCTAGAGTCCTAGCCACAGAAAAGTGGAAAAAAGTAGTCATCAACTAGGGAAAACAAAACAGTCATAAACAGATGATCAGAGATATAAATTATGCTTCAAATGTGGCAGTTTATTTTTCTGCCCTAGGACTATAGAAGACAAATTTATGCATTCTAATATTTTCCCTCTTTTTTGTATAAAATACCTTGAGTTAGTTTGTTACGTGCAACCAAATGCCTTTGAGAAATATTTCTAAAATTCCAACATTTTCTTTACTAAAGAGGCTAAATTAATTTAAATGTTATAAAATCCCACTATTTATTTTTTAAATATATTTTTATTGGTTTCAGAGAGGAAGGGGGAGCAATAGAAACATTAATGATAAGAGAGAATCATTGTTTGCCTCTTGCATGCCCTCTCACTGGGGACTGAGCCCACAACCTGGGCATGTGCCCTTGACTGGAATCAAACCAAGGATTCTTCAGTCCACAGGCTGACACTCTATTCCATAAGCCAAATCAGCTAGGGCCCACCATTTATTTTTGACATGAAAGTTTGTATCTTAACTCAGAAAGGTGTCATATATATAATTCTATCTTTTCCAGAGATGCTATATATATTTATTAATAACAAATAATGCTCAGTATATTGTGGTGTTCAAAGGCCATGTAAATAAAATAGGTAATGATGCTCAAGGAAAAAACATTGATTCTTCATTAAAGTAGGAAACATTTGACAGCAATGAAGCAACGGTCTAGTCTACTTAGTTCACACATATCTAGTTTTAGATAAACATGAAGTAAAATAAGATGACATGTATTTTCTTCCTTAATAAAATTTATATATTTTTTTCATGGTTTAATGCAGGTCACAATGAGACACTCATTTTTATAAAAATTTTAATAAAATCCATTCACTAGGAACATGTAGTAATCTACTACATACAGAGAAGTAAAGGACATGTTGTTGCTATAAGAAAGACAAAGGGAAAAAAAATCATGGACATAGAAAACAGTAAAGTGTTACTAGAGGGAAAGTGTGGTGGGGAGAGAAGTAAAGGTTAAATGGATCAAATATATAGTGACAAAAGGGGATCTGAGCTTGCGTATTAAACACAAAGCAATATACAGATAGTATATTATAGAATTGTACACTTGAAACTCAGCTATTAATTAATGTAACCCCCCCCAAAATTAATACATTTTATAAAGAAATTTAGCTAAAAAGAAAAAATACATTTTAAAATATTTTCTTTTTTTTATTAAAGACAAATAAAAAATGTAAAAAATCTGACTTTATTTCTATTGATTATATCTGTTACCATGGCCAAATAGCCTAAAGAAGACTTAGAATAAATTTTATCAAATAAAATACCAGCTATTGTCATCTCATATGGTTGAGTTAAAAGTTATATGAGGTAATACAGCACATGCGCAGTCATTTGCACAAATGAAAATATTTTTGACTGATTATGTGTGTGCTATGATGGCAGGCCCTGAATACAAGGAAGGAATAATATAGTTGGGTTTATACTGCCTTAAATATTTTTTGTAATTTGTTCTTACAGAGAATTTTAATATTAATATCTCTACAATAAGAATTTTATAAATTTTGACTATTTTCTCAAAGGGGAAAATCTATGATATCATAATGAACTACAATTGTAAGTAATCCCTTACAATATTCTTAGAAAACTGCCTATAATTACATGAAAGAGCATAAGGCATCTTGGGGCCTTTTACCAGCTTTTTCCTGTCATCATGTCAGTCCTTGGAATTAAAAAATTTTAGATTCAAATGGATTTGATCAGACAAGGATACAGTGAAACAAATGGAAACTTTGATAGATTTCTCCAGTGGCGACATGATAAATTTCATTCTTGCTAGAAGATCTCATCTAATTATATTCCAGACAAACTGTGACAGGTGGACTCCACTAACTGCACTACAACCCAATGACATATTTGAAAGCAAAATATCTTCCCAAAATTGATTTGAATATAAGTATAAATTAGAAAAAATATTCTTTTTAAAAAGTATTGAAAAATACGTGTGTTACACTGCCAACATTGCAATATGAGGCAGAATACTCTCTAAATAATCTAAATTCCTCCATGTTTTCAAAACAAGAAAGTAGCTTGGTGGGACTGTGTAAGATTAAAGTATTGGCCAACACATACAACTGCAAAAACCACTGATCACTATTTCCCACCAACCACACGCATGTGAATTTACACACCCTTTCAAATGATGGAGGTTATGAAAATGAATACAATGATCAGGTGACATTTCATCCTTGGAATTACTCAAGTCAATCTTCTAACATCATGTCTTGGGCTAAGATTTTAACAAAGAAAATACCTAATACTATAGATCCTCTCATACTAGTTCTGATGTTAAATATGGGCATTGCAAAACATTAGACTTGAACTCAATGTTTTTATTTAACTTTTAATAAGTGATTCTATTTTCTTAGTTTTTTTAGCTGCTTTCTAACAATATGCATTCTTAGTTTGATAGCAAAAGAGAATCAGATAAGGATTAAGATTGAAAATAAAGAACAGAGATTGTCAACTTAATGCACAACTTTGTATAGTACGATGAGCCCTTTCTTTTCCTATACTAGTAATTATGCATGTGACAATAATAATTACCAAGAAAAATTAGGAACCAACTTTGATATGCTACATAAACTACCCTAATGTTAGTCTATTATAGTTGCATTTGAAAATCAAGACAGTACTTAAAGTTTATCCCCATATAATAAATAAAAAATACTTCATAATACCATAATCATTTCCTTAGTAGTATCTTCAAACATGGGAAAATCTAGAATTAAGTATAAAACTTAAGTTGATCAAAGAGTTTTAAAAATTTGCATATTTGATCATTTATATATCTATGATATTCAAGAGAATGTAACCTGTGAGTTCCAAGGCAGACTTGTGATTAAAAATTGAAATATATGTAATTGAAAAATTAATTTAAGCTTGAGTCACATGCTTATTTTATATATAATACTGAAACATTTAAAAGAACCTTAGGCTTACCATATTTACAAATTAATCAGTTTTAGATTCTTTCAAGGTGATTGTTAATATCTATTGAGTTTAGAAATAAAACACCAAAATACAAAAAGAAAAACTTAATATAAAAAGTTTTAAAATATAAAAAGTTAAAAGGGCATAACTTTTGGCAGAACTAAGTTTTTAAAAGAAATATAGTTTTATTAATTCACATATTAATTTAAAAATATGCCTTGTGCTCTTTCATGTAATTATAGGTATCCAATAAAGAACAAATAGAATGTATTACATGCTGATGCGGTTATATATGTTGGTTTGGAAAGTTAGCAGTTATCATAAACTTGGCTTATGGATAAAATGAGCCTCTATCCCTGATTGCTAGGGCCAACCTGAACAACTAGAAAGTCAAATATTTTTAAATGTTAAACAGAATGGGACCCCAGCTCCTAATTTATGCCTATTGTTCTGGCATAGTTACCAAAAGCTCTGATTTTTCACTACAAATTTCAATGATAAATTATGTGAATCTATGTTTTAGTGATGGCTTAAGCCCTCAACCTAGAAAATTACACATATACTTTATAATCTAGGGTAACTCTGTCCACTAGAGATAATGTAAACCACAAATGCAATTTTAAATTTTTCAGTAGCCACTTATTTAAAAAGAGTAAAAAGAGAAAGGTAAAGCAAAAGACATGTTTATCTAACCCAATATTTCAAAGAATTATCATTTGAACATTAGCACTAACCACAAGTCGGTAATCACCAGACAATGCTACTAGTGGCTGCCATATTGGACACACAGATAAGCTCTACTAGATAAAGGTATCTGTGCTCATGGGTAGAAACATAAATCTTCCCTTATCACTTGCCTGCTGTCAACGTATAGAAAACTTATTGTTCAAGACTTTCTGTGGCTAAAAGAGCTCAATCTGTTTCCATTTGAAGTTCTTCATCCTACTGCATAAGGCAGCTCCTCGTGAAGTGCTGCCACTCTTTGTGAGAAAGAATTGCATACAGTAGGCGATATAAATTGCTTGGCATTCAAGTAGATGAGTTTGTGCAGGGCTGCTGAGCTAATGGAGACTCACAAACCAAGAGAGAAGGTTGGTTATGACCTTTTGGACTGGGTTGACTTCCTCACTGAGCAATGTTCATTCTAGAACAGTGTTTGGAAATTGTTACAATCCATCATTGTAGTTACAAGAACATTTAAGTATAAGTTGAATATCATTATGTATAAGTTATACAAATGGCCTTTTATTAATGTCCATATGGCTTTCTAGTCCCTGGAAATGTTGTTAAGCAAAAAGTTTCAGAAGCAAGCAACATAACAGAAACCTCAGGCTCCAGAGAAGATTCAGGAGAAAGAAATCAGGAAAATCAACTTTCAGTATCTCTCCAATGCCCAGACCTGAATGTGTGAGGTCCTGGGGAGTGGGGGGAACATCCCAGAATCTTTTTTTTTTTTTGCCTTTGTCAAAACAAATGATGAAGGACTACCTAATATGTGTAGTGTAAACTGTTTGTGTATGTATGCAAAACTTAGGTCCCATGATCTAAGTATCTTGGATTTAACCCTCAGAGTATGGTACATTTCCATTTTTTAATTTAACTAGAGACCATGAGTTATATCAAGGCTCCTCAAATTATACCATGGAAGAAAGTACAATTCAAAGGCATAACTCTATGTATATAAAATAGGAAACCAATTCATGCCAAATGCATTCAAAGTCTCCTGTTATATCCTAAAAATGTTAATTTCAATCTCATTATATATTAGTATTCTATATCATAAAAAGGTAATATGCTAATTGACTGAACAGCAGAACAACCAGTCATTATAATGTGCACTGACTACCAAGGGGTAGATGCTCAATGCAGGAGCTGACTCCTAGTATTCAGTCTGCTCCCACAAGGGGACCACTGCTCAGCCAGAAGCTGAGCTCATGGCTGGCGAGTGCAGTGGCGGTGGCAGGATTCTCTCTTTGTGGCGGCGTTCAGGATGTCTATCAGTCGGACATCCCCCAAGGGTTCCTGGACTGCTAAAGAGGGCTGAGGGACCTCCATCCCCAGTGCCAGAATGTCATGCACTGGGCCTCTAGTGTATAGATTATATAGATAGGTATAGGTATAGGTATAGGTATAGGTATAGGTATAGGTATGGGTATGGGTATGGGTATGGGTATGGGTATGGGTATGGGTATGGGTATAGGTATAGGTATAGGTATAGGTATAGGTATAGGTATAGGTATAGGTATAGGTATAAGTATAGATGATAGATATATAGATATAGGTATAGATATAGATATAGATATAGATATAGATATAGATATAGATATAGATATAGATATAGATATAGATATAGATTGGTTTAAATAAAAATGCTTGAGTAACAACCATGTTAAGGTAAGATGGGCTGTGTCTCCCTGTTCAGACACACTTGGGTTCTTGTCCCAGTATGAGAATAAGTCACATAAGCTTAATAAATTTTAATTCCTGCATGAAAAAAGTAGGAATAATTTCAAATTTATGGAGTTTCTGGGGGGGGGGGTCAAGTAAAATTACACAAGATTTCCTTTGTAAAAGAGAACAGCCAGGTTTTTTGTGTGTTTGCTATTGCTCCTCTATTTCCTACCTGCTCTAAGCATGCATTCCACTGTTTAACAAACGGTGATAGAGCTCTTTCACATGCCAGGTTCTGTGCCATTTTTGGTAAAACAGTGCTATTACAAACATATCTGCACACACATTTATTCATAGAACTCCTGACTCAATATTTTCTACCAAAAAGATATATTATAGATGCCTGCTGAATTGATGAGAAAAAAAATGATGAAAAATATAAATTAATATGTAGAAGGAATGTAAAGTTCTGCCATTCTAACCACTCTCCCTGGAATGTCTTCCTTATGTTGGGATAGAGAGGAAAGCATTAAGCAATTCCTCTACCTTTTGAAGTGGTTACTTTAATCAGTGACATCAGTGGTGATGCAGTGGTTCCCACAGAAGAACATCCAAGGTAAATCCAGGCCCTCCCATCAAAGATAATCTAAGAGTTGACCGAGAAAGGAGCAGCTTTCCACACCTCAGGATTCAAGGAGTAACTCTTATGTTGGTTGCAAATAAATATCAACACTCAATAGCAAAAGCAAAGAGTTATCTTTTCACATGGCTTTTGCCAGCCCTTGGGGAGCTTGGTGGGCAAGCAATCTAACACCAAAAGTGAAGATGAAAGACTAAAGGAAATATGTAAGAAGATACATAAAAAAAAAAAAAACACAACCTCTGAAACCAGCTAAGGTTGGACATCTGTAGCTAAAATGAGAGAGGCTGCAGCATGTGGAAGGTTTTCACAATGGATTTCACAGAGGTTCTGTAGCTGGGCCATAGTCCTATATCAAACATCAATATACTCTTTACATATTGGAGCATTGAATAAGATTTCATTTGCAGAAAAAAAAAACAATATTTCTACAGCTTTAAAAAATCAAAATCTGCAAGCCAAGGTGTTCCTTAGTTTTCATCACATTCTAAAAGGAAAAGTCTGCATTTCTAATAAGGAAAAAAAAAAAACCAGACTCTTCTGACCAATAATCTTTCATTGAATTCATGATTATATTAAAAATGCCCTTTGCCCTTAATTTGTAATTAATGAGAAGAAATTATAGTCCCTTATTAATCTAATTTAAGTCATTTTGTGGACTATTTTAAGTGAATAAAAATACCTATTAGCCCAGTCTTAAGTGTTGGAAGCACTTAGCTTTGTAAAGATAGGTATTCATTAAGCAAACATTTAGCCTGTCTATGCTGGACTCCCTCCAGGATAAGGTGTGACTCTCCCCTTAAGTCAAACTTAATTATCTAATGGAGGCAATTAAAAGTAGTGGATGTTTTAGATTACGATTTATGAGGTATAAAGTTACATTACTGTACAGCTATGCATCCTGCAAGGCTTCTTTGTGTCCATAAAGGGTGATGAAATTTTCTTCTAATTTGTCTAGCCAGAACTTTGGAAAAAACTATTATTCTGCCTTCAGAAAATGGGAGTCATTTCATCTGAATATAGTTAAATTTTCTTCTTTCTAGTCTGTCATTTCTATCTTTAGGCAGCAATAGTCTTATATTTTTTTAAAAAATATTCATTAAGCTATGAAAAATAAATTAGTTATAGCTTTCTGAGATGACAATTGAATGACAAACTGACTTTGAAATTGAACTAAACCCCAAACACTGATAACATTCAAAACATACTGTTATGACAATATACTCTTCTCTGTTATATGATTTATAAGACACATGATAAAATATCAATTGATTTCTCATTATAAATATTGGAACATATTCCTTTACACAAAAGGGGGAACAAGCAAACATCTTAAACAGCAGGCAAAAGAAAGAGGAATTGATTGACACTCTTCTTTAGAAATGTTCATTTGACCCAACTTAACCTTTAGCTTGTTTTCTGAACTCTAAGCTATGCTTCTTTACAGAAACAATGGTGACCACTGTAGGTTAGGGACTTGGCTAAGTCCTTTGACACATATGTGGTTTTTATATTTCACTTCACTAGATTGAGGAACAACAATAAAAATGTTGATTTTTCTAATAATAAAATTAACATGATTTTGATTCCCATTTCAGTGTATTTCTTTTCCAAAAGAAATACTTTTAGAATGTATTGAACACAAATAGGGCTTTCATCAGCACTCACCCCTTTGTATGAATTAAATCAATCCTCATAGAGCTACAAGATAGATCATATTATTACACCATTTCACAAATGGTAAATTATGCTTAAAGTAACTGACGCATGCTCTCACAGATAGTACATGGAGATGACAAAGATCCAGAATTTTAACAACTACTCATCTCTTATGATCACTATATGTTTTCACTATGACAAATTGCCTGTAAATTGTAGCCCAGAGGATAGTAATCTATGTCTATTCCATAATACTGTGCTAACTGTAAAATAAAAAGATACATAACTGATTTCCCATAATTTCTAAATGATAGTATTGAAACATATTTTAAGTGAAAAACAGAAAGTTGGTAATTTCTGGAGATAGTATTTTATTGTCATAAATATATTCATAAATACCTGACATAAAAAATCTGATAATTTAATAATTTATAAATACTTAAATACATGCTAGATGATAGTTAAAAAGAATTACTAGAGTATAAAAACAAAATTTTAAGATTATATATATATATATATATATGTGTGTGTGTGTGTGTGTATTAGAGGCCCAGTGCACAAAATTTGTGCACAGAGAGTCAGGAGGAGGTGTCCCTCAGCCCAGCCTGCACCCTCTTCAATCTGGAATCACTCTCACAATCCAGGACTGCTGGCTCCCAACTACTTGCCAGTCTGCCTTCCTGATTGCCGCTAACCACTTCTGCCTGCCAGCCTGATTACCTCCTAACCACTACCCTGCCAGCCTGTTGGCCTCTAACTTCCCTCCTCTGCTGGCATGGTCCCTCCCAACTGCCCTCAACCTGCTGGCGAGATTGCCCACAACTGCTCTCCCTTGAAGGTCTGGTAACTCCCAATGGCCCTCCCCTACTGGCCATCGTGTGGTGGCCATCTCTTTCCACATTAGGGCAAAATATTTAACCATACAGGGGCAGCCCTCTTGTGTGTTGGAGTGATGGTCTATCTGCATATTACTCTTTTATTAGATAGGATAGAGGCCTGATGCATGGGTGGAGGCCAGCTGATTTACCCTGAAGTGTGTCCTGGATCAGGGTGGGGGTTCCACTGGGGTGTTGGGCGGCCTGGGTGAGGGCCCTGTAGTGGTTTTCAGGCTGGGCATGACCCCCAGTGACCCAAGAAGATGCCCTGGTATCTGGGAGTTATTTATGTTCTACAATTGAAACTTTGTAGCCTGGAGAAGAGCCAAGCCTTCTGCTTGCTCCATGGTGGCAGCCATTTCTGTTGGGGTTTATTTACCTTCTATAATTGAAACTTTGTAGCATTGAGTGGAAGTCTAGGTTGGCCAGGGCTGCAGAAGCTTGTCTTCCTCCATCACTGGGGCAACCCTAGCCTCTGCTCTCTCCAGCTCCATGGCTGCTACCATTTTTGTGGGGATTTACATATCCTCTATAATTGAAACTTTGTAGCATTGAGTGGAGGCCTAAGTTAGCAATGGCAGGTGGAAAGGTTGGCTTCCTCTGTTGCTGGGGAAACCCAAGCCTCCCTCCTGCTTTCAATGGCTGCAGCCATCTTATTTGGGGTTTATTTGCATATTTTCTCCTGATTGGCTGGGGGCATGGCTGGTGGGCATGGCTTATTGGTGTAGCAGAGGTATGGTCAATTTGCATATTACCCCTTTATTAGATAGGATTAGAGGCCCGGTACAAAAAATTTATCCATGGGGGTGGGGAGGTATTCCCTCTGCCTGGCATGCACCTTCTCCAATCTGTACCCCTGAAGGGATGTTGACTGCCAATTTAGGCCCCATCCCTCAGGGCAGCAGTAGTTGGACTTCCGTCTCACAATCTGGGACCACTGGGTCCTAACTGCTTGCCTGTCTACCAGCCTGATCACCTCTAACTGCTTCCCTACTGGCCTGATGGCACCTAACCACTGCCATGCTCTGTTGGCCTGAGGGTCCCCTACTGCCTTGTGCTATCGGCATGATGGCCCCCAATTGCCCTTCTCTGCCTGCCTGATGGCCCCCAACTGCCCTCCCTACCCACCTGATCACCCCTAACCACCTTTTGACCCCCACTACTGTGGCTTTGACTGGAAGGAAGTCAGACTTCCAGATGTCTGGTCACTCAGTCTAATTACCATATTATCCTTTTATTAGTATATATAGTGATGCCTTTTAATTAGTGTACATATATATATATATATATATATGTATATATATATATATCCTATCTAATAAAAGAGTAATATGCAAATTGACCATACCTCCTATCATGCCATGCCCACAGTCACACCCACCAGCCAATCATGAGCAAATTATGCAAATAAACCCCAACCAAAATGACTGTCACTACTGAGAGCAGAAGGGCGGCTTGGGTTTCCCCAGCAACAGAGGAAGCCAACCTTTCCACCTGACATTGCCAACTTAGGCCTCCACTCAATGCTACAAAGTTTCAATTATAGAAGATACATAATCCCAACAAAAATGGTGGCAGCCACAGGTCTGGAGAGAGAACAGAGTCTAGGGTTGCCTGGGTAATGGAGGAAGCCAAAATTCTGCAATCATAGTATAATCCCCCACTCTAGGATACAAAGTTTCAAACAGAAATGGCTGCCGCCACAGAGCAAGCAGAAGGCTTGGCTCCTCTCCAGGCTACAAAGTTTCAATTGTAGACATAAATTAATCCCAGATCCCAGAGCCTCCACTTGGGTCACTGGGGGGCATGGCTGGCCTCCAAACCACCATAGGCCTCTTGCTTAGGCCACCTCACATCCCAAGGGAACCCCCACCCTGATCCAGGACACCCTTCAGCGCAAACCAGCCTGTCCCCACCCATGCAACAGGCCCCTATCATATCTAACAAAAGAGTAATATGCAGATTGACTATCACTCCAACACACAAGAGGGCTGCCCTCATGTGGTCAAAGTTCCTGCCCCCATGTGGACAAAAGAGGGCCATCATAAGATGGCCATCAGGGAATGACAGTGGGTGGTTCCAGGCCTGCAAGGGAGGGCAGTTGTGGGCCATCAGGCCAGCTGGGAGGGTACTTGGGAGGTACCAAGCCTTCAAGGGAGGGCAGTTGGGGATGATCAAACCTGCAGAAAAGGGAAGTTGGGGGCAAACAGGCTGGCAGGGGAGCAGTTGGACATCATGGACTACATTGGTATATGGGAGAGAGAAATTCCTTTTTCTCTTTGTGGTACTGCTAAAACTAGAAGATAGAAAAAGGGGGCTGTTAAAAGCCTTTTTTTTCTGCCATGGAGAAGTTTACCTGAAAAAATAGCAGCACAGTCATAAACAGGCTGTGAAAAAGACATAGAAGCAACGCCCTAATGGGACCATAAGAATCCCTGGATCCCACTTTACCTAAACCATCCCATTCATCCCCCAAATTCCTACATATTTCTATTTTTCCATCATTTGAGTTGAATTACTGACACTTCAGCCAAAAATATCCTAACTACCAGATGATTGTTTCTCTATAGACAGGTATAGTTTCTTTGGCCTGCTTGCCAGCATACTATATTTGAAAAGTATGTTCTTTGGACTCAAGAAAACTAGGCTTACATTTTGCTACCTTCACTTAGTAGTTGCTTTTCTAAGTGATCTTCAGTTTTATCATCTATAAAAATGGATTAAGTTCTCTCAGGAACTGGAATCAAAAGATGTTTCACTAATGTCACTTGATTCTCTTTGATCAATTTCTGCATTAAAAAATCAACCTACAGCCGAGACTGGTTTGGCTCAGTGGATAGAGCGTCGGACTGCAGACTGAAGGGTCCCGGGTTCGATTCCGGTCAAGGGCATGTACCTTGGCTGCGGGCACATCCCCAGTAGGGAGTGTGCAAGAGGCAGCTGATCGATGTTTCTCTCTCATCGATGTTTCTGACTTTCTATCCCTCTCCCTTCTGCTCTGTAAAAAATCAATAAAATATATTTTTTAAAAAATCAACCTACACAGTTGCCATATTAAACCATACTTCTTCAAGTTTAGAAAGTAAAAAATAAATAAATAAAAATACACTTGTGGAACATTCACTTAACACAATGATAGAGTAAAAAAATCTTTCTGTGTTTACCATACTCAGCATACTTTTTTTTTTTTAATGCAGTTCTTTCACTCTAGCTGACACACTTTCACACAATGATGAAAGCTCTGGCAATAAATACTCCCCCTTCTCCAGGGTCTCAAAAATTTGAAGAATGCTCTGCCTACTTCATTTTTTTTTTATTCTGCAAAATAATGTTTTGAGCTATTGAAGGTTAGGAATTGGAAACTATGGTAGTACATCTTATATTTGCATATACTCTTTATTCTGAGAGTCTATTGACTCTTCAAAGGTCAAACAATCCTGGAGAAGCCTTCTGACCTTTAGCCCATTCCTGTCCACTGCGGTCTGCATGGTTTCCTCTCATAATACAGCAAATGTTTTCTTTTTCCCCCAACCTCCCAAACTCCACCATTGCAGGCTTTAATGTTATTACCACATGGCTTTAAAATATGGCCAAGTCTTCTCTCCGCACTAACTCAGACAGTTCTTAGAATTTGGGCCAACTCATTTTATTTGGTTTTGTTTTTTTCTTCTAATTTCCTTTAGCGAAGTTGGACATTGGGGGGCATTTTATGCCTGTTATGTAATCAGCCAGTCTAATTATAAACTACAAAGTTGGCTTTTTCCCTCTTTTTTAAGAAACCCCTCAAAGGAAGGGTTTGATTTTAAGTGTTTTGAATAGCTTCCCTTTACAATTTCCTAGCTTGTGTTTAAGACTGAAATACTTTGACAAGTGCTTGATAGTGTTTGCATTTGCAACTATGTAGTGGTACCAATAAGGTTCTGGCTTTAAAAGGAAGTGAAAGTTCTTGCTGGATGCTTGAGTAGTGATAAGAAAAGAAAAACAATAGTCTTAAGCAACTCAGACATTTTTCCTGTTTAGTTTCTAGGAGAATCCTACATGGTTTACAAGAACTAGACAAGGTCGGCAGGTATAGTGAGAGTTGTTAAAGAAAAAAAAATGATTTGAAACGACATAATGAAAATAATTTCAAAATAATTAAGACCTATATAAAAACAAAATAACCCTACCAAGCTTTAGCCTAATTATTATACCACTTGAAGTTGTGATCATATATTTACTTATACCTGTTTCCCTGAATTCCATTTTCCTGTATTGAGTTTATAATTAAGTCATATACATGTGGTCTTTCTCTTTCTTGTTTGAAAGTCTATTTTCATGAATTTTATTGAACTAAAAAGGTTTTCTTAGCTGTTTGCCAAGTAAAGTTCTTATCTACTGCTTATGGTGGCATTAATGATTTCATAAAGAAGTTGGTAGCGCTGAATTTCCAGCAGCCTTTATTTCAGGTGCTTATCACTTGTGCTTTTAGATTTCTAATTTAATTTTAATTTCTAAGTTATGGTTACTATACTGTACTTATGTGGTAGACTTTTTCTTTTTAACCTAGTTATCAGATCTTCCCAGATATTATTCCTAATGCAAAACCCAAAGTGCCCTTTTTGGGATGTCAATGAAACTGATAACATAACATTTTTAAAATATATAACTAGTAAATTTAGTATATAAATAATGATATCAAATTTTATTGAGTCCTAAGAAATTTATTAATGATCAAAAACAACATAAAATTTATCCTACACAATGCACTCAAAATGTCTATGTGATCCCCACCCACCATTATTTCCCAGGCCAACTGTTTTCTACTAAAACACCATTAAGTTAATCCCCTGGTAAGATAATTTTGAATAGCAACACTACTATTGTTACAGAAAACCAGAGAAGAACCAAGCAATACTTAGAGAGATGGAGTTACATTTATTACGAGTGGGTCCAGAGGAAAATGTCTCTTAAATTCTGGGCCCCAACATGGAGGAATTTTTCCTAATTATGTGTTTTTACCTTCTTTGTCTCCCAAATATGGGATGTTTCTGGCCCCTTTTGCAAGTTCTTAAAGAGCCCTTATGTGCTGGGGCCTTGAGCTCTCAACCAAAGGCTTGGTCTGGTGCCAGCACTGATAATTTCGTCTGGGAAAGGTTTAATGGCCTCTGAAGTGGGGGTAGTCTTATTTTCCTTATTATTTAAGCAAACAAGCATTTACAGAAGCCAAATAGCAGGGTTAAAATTTCAAACAACAGTTTTTATATAAGATGGATGCTTCATTATTAGAGGCAATTCAACAATCTCTCTTTTTATTTTTTTATTTTTTTGTTTGAAGAGGAACATGCAGGCATTAAGGAATATGTAAGTTTCACTCAAAACACACCTTTGTTTTTAATAACCTTACAGTCTAGCAAGGACTAATAAATGCATATGATTAATTATAATGCAAGAAATTATACTTAAATGCTATGCATAAAATGAAAAAGGAGTTTACTAGCTAGGAAGTATTATGAAATCCTAATTGAAAGAGGCAATGTGGACAAGATACAAGAAGGTAAGGCATTCCAGGCAGAGGAGGTCACATAATTTGAATCAGGTAGGTGGTAGGCAATGGTCATATGCTTCTGGGAAAGATTAGATCACCTACTAGTTTGAAACTTCTAGAAGAGCAGACTGTTTATTAGTGCATCTTTGGTTTCTAGCCATATGGCATGTTATCAATCACGTATTTAATGAAAGAAGGCAGGGTAAATGAGTAATAAGATTGGAAAGACAGATTGGGACAGATTGTAAATCCTGAATGCTAGCCTAGAGAATATGGATTTTTATGTATGGGAAGTGGAGCTGTCCCTGAAACTTTTATTAGCAGAGGTTTTTAACAGTAAGCACTTTAAGTTAGAAAGATTCAGCTGAAAATAATGAGTACATGTGAAGATGTAAGAAGACAAAAGTGGAGCCATCAACATACACATTTTAATATGATGGAGGAGAAAGTTACTTTAAAAGTTCTGCGAAAATGAGATGATCAATAGGTTGTTTTTAACTTACAAAAGCGATCAGAATCGGGTCCGGGCATGCTTTGTTGCCTTTGGAAGGATAGTCCTGATACCAGAACTGAAAGATAGACAGGGAGTAAGGTAAAGGTAAAAGTCATTGTGATCTGACCATGTGTTTCAATTACATTAACTCAGTGAATCTTTACAATGATTCTATGAGTTAGATATTATTTTAGTAATAATATTAGTTAGATATCATTATGGTAAAAGTCATCGTGATCTGACCATGTGTTTCAGTTACATTAACTCAGTGAATCTTTACAATGATTCTATGAGTTAGATATTATTACAGTATTCACACTGAAGGGAGGGACACATACTTTCTGAAAATTGCCAAAGTCTCCCAGCCAGTAACTTGGATAAGCCCTGGTGTAGAAACTCTGTTGTAGTAGTGATTGCTATATAAGTACCTGCATAATCCCCATCCCCCAGCTACTGTATTCATATCCTCAACCTTTTAAAATTTACATAAAACCTCTGGTTTTCTTTTTCTCATCTGAAAATGATGCAATTAAATTATATCACCTCTTACCTCTTCTTCAGTTTGAATATTCTATTATTCATTAAGTAGTTCTAAGATATAGGTGATAAATTGGGACTGTTAAAAATACCTTCCTGTGACTTTTCATGCAGTCTAGTTTATGCAGATCTAGCAATCCCATTTTAACATTAATCACTCTAGAACTCTAAATTTCCTTATTTCTGGGATATGTGCAGAGTAGGGAGAAAATTAAAGAAAGCAAACAAAAAATAGGTAAAGGAAAGAAAAGAACTGAAGAAAGAAAGAAGAGAGGAAAGGAGGAGAGGAGAGGAGAGGAGGAAGAAGGAGGAAGAAGGAGGAAGAAGGTGAGAAGGAGGAAGAAGGAGGAAGAAGGAAGAAGAAGGAGGAAGAAGGGAGAAGAAAGAGAGGAGTGCCACAGAGGAATTTGACATCTGAATAAGCTCAGAATCTTTGGCATAATCCTACCCCATCAAAGGTGAAGAGCTTCAGAATTGGGCCAAAATTAAATCATTCACATAATATATGATTATGATTAACTCACAGTGCTAATGGTAATCAATTATTAGCACTATAATTGTGGCACTATTATTATTATCTTTAGCATCTTTATTATTATTGTTGTTCCTTTTACCTTTTGAGATTTCCTGATTAAATTTTCCACTTATTATCCCCTTCTTTGTCTCACTGTCTTATATTTATTATTTTCTTTTCTTTTAAATCTATCAGAGTTTTGCTGTAATGATACCAACTGGGTGGATAAATTTTGGGGTTAGTAACCTGATTTAAGGCTGGTTTTACCTCATTTTAAGGATTTCAGCACTATAATCTGTGACTGGGTCTTATTTTACCCATGAATCTTAATTCTATCAAAAATTTTTTCTACTTTTGCATGAAGAGATTATTTCTTAAATGTGAAAATACATCTTAATACACCTTAAAGATTGCCCTTACATCTTACTTTCCTTCACCTCAATTTCTAAGCTTAAGCTTTTCTACATTAAAAACCTGATATCTTAGGAAACTTCACTCTTTTTGGAAAAGAGAACCAAATGCCAACAAATCACCCTTTAGGATAGAGTTGCGTCTTCTCCAAACTGCTGACAGCACACGGGTTGAACCCTTCCTCCTCCCCTGGGAATTCTCTCAACCCAAAGGAGCTGTTCTCCTTGGGCCATCCTGCTTCTAATGACTGGTTATTTGTTTAGTGGGGATGCAGACACCAGGTCTCCTTGTTTCAATTCCAGATTATCTTTGAAGGATGATGTCAGAGCTCCTTCAGTTCAATCCCACTTGCCTGTCTTATGTCCACAGGTGCTATTCCTAAAATCGGTCTCCAGTAAAACGCGCACACATAAATTTTTGCCTTGGAGTGTATTTCTTGGCCAACCTGACCAGCAAACTTTGAGGATTTGGCACAACCTCTGACGTTTCTGGTTTTCATTTGGTACTGAGAGTGAAACCACAGAGATTCAAATGCCACTGGAAAAAAGTGGTGGTCTGGCTGAGAAGTACCACTAGCCTTTGAAAAGAAATGCCTCCTGAGGTTATGCAATTTTATAGGAAAGTGCATTTTCTTGTTCCAAATGAGGTCTTGAAACTTGCCAGATCATTTGAAGCAAGTTTGAACTACAAACGTGTTTAATGCCTGCTCATCATTAATCTGATATTCCGTAAAACCAGTATTAAATATGTTAGCTATAAGAGCAGAATCCATTTATGAGTAAGGTGGGAACAAACACTCCCAGACTGGACCGATTTATATTGTTTGCTGAACTCAAATAATATAACCTTAAGTTACACCCAAACATACCTTGGACTTTGATGATTTTCCCCAGGAGGTTTTAATTAATTTTGAAAAGTGTTGTTTCCTTGAAAGTACAAAATGGGCTGGCCAGTGCTGCTCATGGTTGAGTATGCACCAGGAGATCCCCTGGTTCTATTCCTGGTCAGGTCAGCTCCACCTCAATGGGAGGCTTGTAGGAGGCAGCCAATCTATTATGTTTCTCTCATTGATATTTCTATTTCTCTCTCACACTCCTTCTCTCTAAAAGTGCAAGAATAAAGCAATGCAATAAAAAAGAAATAAATTTAAAAATATAAATGCATCCACTGCAAAGAAGTTTGCCACCATGGGACCACTGTGAATGACAGACATAGTCCGTCTGTTTCAAGTTGGATTTTAAGAATGACTTCAAAGTACTAATGCTAGCATTTTCTTTGCAAATTAGGCCAATAGAAATTTGGTTCCTTTGACTTTGGTGGAATTATGTAGACATATGACTTTTGCACAAGTAATAGACTTTTATATTCAAAAGTAAAAAACAAAAGTATCTTTCATCTTTCATCAGCGTTGCCTATTGCCATAAGATCTTGTTTTCTGGGACACTATCTACTATTTCCAGACTTTCTAACTGGATTGTCTAACTCTAAGGGGGCTTTCTATGATTGTCCCTCAAGGTAAAGCTGGATCTAAGAATATTTAGAAGCGCCTAGAAAGGATAATCAATTAAAAATTTAAAATATCCTAAGCTGTAAATGAAATACATTTCTTTAAAAAGTAAAATGTAAATGCACTGATCACATAAAATAATAAATATACTTACTAGTATACATTCTTTGAAAGGCAACAGACTCAAGAGACTCTAAAACCATGCCTTTGCAACATTCAGGAATGGAGAAAACACATTCAAAAGTGATGTTCCACCTCAATCATTTTAAGTATCTAGATATATATCTCAGTATGTGCACGTACATAAAATAACAAAGGACTTTTTATGTATCCTCATGTAGAGATAGCATGAATCATGTGTACAGTGATCTTGTCTCTTAGCTCATTTTACAACTTTAAAAAGTAAAATATTAGCATCAAGTTAATTTTTACCCTACAAAATAACCCTGACATTCCTGACCCTCCTTTCCCCTCATCCTAGACTAATTATTTTAAGATCTGGCCTTTGCTAAAGAAAACAAGCAAATGTGGGTGAGGCTATGTGGAAAGGGATTTTATATAAAACAGACATCCTATTTTTAGGGAAAGGAGCCACAGCATCTTTGGAGCTGCCCTGCAGAAGTAATATTCTTTAAACAATGAAACAAGGAAGTTTATAGAGAGAATAAAGAGGAAAAGAGGCAAGGTCGATGCCATTTGCCAAAACATGAGGAGCCTGAGCTAGGCAACAGCAATCACTAACGGAAAGAAGCCTCCAAACTACACAGGTCGGTCAGCCTTGTGACCCGGGGCCTGCTTAAGAGAGTTCTCTTATCAGCTTGGGGGTCCCTTTGCTCTGCTCCACACAAAGATTACAACTGATAAACTATGACAAGCACCTAGTGCAAGCCAGTCAGCCAAGAAGGGCATCACCCCTTTTGGTGTATGCTTCCACATTACTTTGGCACTTCTTATTATCATTTAAATGTAATCTCACCCTGGAAGGAAAAAAAAACAAAAAACCCTATTTGCTGCCAACTTAAGCTTGACAAGGTAATTGAAATAACTTATTAAGGCTTCTAAATGAGAGGCTCCAGATAGAAGAGCTGGCAGCATTGCAGAACGGAAACATCACATGCCTCCCTTGGTGACATAACCTCATTAAACCATGGTCAACCGCGCACCACACACACACACACACACACACACACACACACACACACATACACACCATGGAGGGATGAGAAAAGGACAACAAACCCAATTCAGAGAGGAAGGAGCAAGTTCATGTCTAGGTTTGCAACATTGCTCAACATCTAGAACAGTCACAACAAACACCATAACTCAAACCATATTTCTCTTTTTTACCAAGAATAATCTGGCAAGTCAGGCAGGAACAGCGGGGAAATTTTTCTGATCACCGATAAAACTTTCGAAATAAGCCAGTCAGTGAAAGATAAATACTACGTGATCTTACTCATTTGTGGAATATAAACAACATTACAGACTGATGAACAAAAATAGATACAGAGGCAAAAACAAAACAAAACATCGAACAGGCTGTCAAACTACAGAGAGAAGATGGAAGGAAGGGGTGGGGAGGCAGGTAAGAAATCAACCAAAGGACTTGTATGCATGCATATAAGCATAATCAATGGACACAAGACACTGGGGGAGGGGGAGGGGGGAGGTGAGGGCATGTGCCAGGGCATAGAAAAGGCCAGGGGAAGGTCAATAAGTAAAAAAAGGAGACATATGTACTATTTGTAATATTTTAAACAAAAAAATAAGAATAATGTCCCATTTCCTTTATCCTACAGAGTAAGGTGATAACAGAAACTAGAGGCAATATATATATATATATATATATATATATATATATATATATATATATATATCAAGGTGTAGACCAATTAACCAGGCCAACTCAGTATGTGTCTGCTATACAGTATGACCCTAAAACCTGAGTTCTCACAAACCAGGGATCTCTGTACACCAACTCTCTAGACTGAAACAAGAGGATGAATATTCTTTTTAATGCAGAAAAATGATCCAAAGATACTTGAGTAATTCCTCTTATCTTGCAGGAGAAGTGCAGAGGTAATTTTTAAACATCCTTATCATGCTCATCCATTATTAGGATGACATTTCCTTATCTTTTTAGTGTTCAAATACTTGTTAGAAAGTTTAAATGGTTTTCCAATCAGAGGGTAACAGCTCTTCAAATGTGGCTTCCTTTCTTTTGTAAGTTTACCAAAGTTGGATTTTCTTGTCTTTCCCTTCTTGTTTGAAGGTTCTATTTAAGGAGTCCTATGGAAAATGAAACAAGTGTCAGAGATCAAATGGCAAATATGTATAGAGTATCTATTATGTGTAAGGTAGCATGTCTAGAAACCAGTGAAAGTCTTAGTGTGGTCACAGAATAAAGGAGCTAAAGCTCAGTTTATTAGTCTATTCAGCCTGTCATAATAAAATATCAGAATCTGGGTGACTTCAATAATAAAAATCTATTTTCTTGTAGTTCTGGAGACTAGAAGGTCAATATTAAAGTTTTGGTGGGACTTCCTGCATATAGTCAGCTTCTTCCAGTGTCCTCACTTGACCTTTTCTCTGTACATACACAGACAGAGACAGAGAAAGTGAGAGAGAGAAAGAGAGAGAGAGAGAGAGAGAGAGAGAGAGAGAGAGAGAGAGAGAGAGAGAGAGAGAGAGAGAATATGAGCCTAATGTTCTCTAATGCCTATTTGTCCTTTTTTTTTTACTCTTAGAAGGAAACCAGTGCTGTGGGATTGGAGCTCCATCCTAATGACCACATTTAACCTTAATTATCTCCCCAAAGGCCCTTTCTCCAACTACATTTCCCCCTTACTCTTAGATTCCCAAATTCCCTTACCTTGCCCTATGACCACTCTACCACTATATGTAAGATCAGGAGGATAGGGATTTTGTCTCTTTTATAATTTGACAAATATGAGAACTTAGAATAGTGTCTAAAACATGTTTGGCACTCAATAAATAAACAACCATAGCTACCATTCATATTCACTCCTTGTGCACAGACTTGCTCAATGACAGTCTCTTGCTATAACACATACTTTGAAATTTTTAAATAAAATTTGCCTCTTACATTTGCATGTCAAGTTAGTTTTATCCTTTATCTACAAAATAAATACACTTACTTGAATATCTAAGTTGTAGAGTGGTAAACAGCTTGCTCTTTGAGATGAAAGGCTGAGTTTGAATGATCTCAATGACATTTGGTGGCCCAGTCAGACAGTGTCATATTTACCATGCCCATTCTTTGTGCCTTTCCTGCTCACATACAAATGTTATCTATTTCATAAACAGGCACCCTGCTAGAATATGTCACAGTCCTGTAAAAATATTTGCATTCCATCCCCCACTGCTAGATCTGTCCCAATGAGACATTTTGTGTACTTCTGATATAATTGGATTCAGGCTTGGCCATATAAGCTTGGCCATTGTAATGTGAGCACAGTTTTAAGGGTTTTGCCTAGCGCCACCATCTCTCTTTTTTTTTTTTCTGCCACAGGAATGTCACTACTCAAGATAAGTTCTACTTATTTCGGGTGCCAACATGAGGAAGATAAGGAGCAGAACTTAAGTTAGGCCTTGAGCACCATGAAATGGGAGTGAGAAGTGAATGTTGTTTGTGGTCAGCAAAGATGACTAATAGACCACATGCCATTTACCATCCATAAACCCATTTCTTGAATGCTTGCCTTATGTGTCAGGAGCTTGGCAAACAGTGTTTTCTTGATTTTCACAACAACTCGATGAAGCAGGTATGATAATTATTTTCCCCTCAGGATATTGAATTACAGGGAGTTTAAGTTATCTAAAACTCTATAGCCAGAAAGTTGCAGAGACAAAATTTAAAGAAAAGACGACCTGATTTTTAAACACAAACTCTTAATCTTTTCCATTCACATTTGATGTTGATTAAAATAACAGTAATAGTAAGCATCCTAAAGTGAAAGCTAGGTACTGGAAGAAGTTGAACAGATTGTGTTTAAAGCCCAGATATCTGCATACAGGATCTTTGCAGTCAAGTCCCCTGCTCAGATTTTCCAAAGAAATACATAGAGTCCCTGCAAGAGAGTTTTGACTAATCAGACAGCCCAGGCAGCACCTCCCAGCATGGGTGGCCAGTGGCTTGGTTTTGTTTGTTTTCCAATACGTTAGAACATTGCCAGCTAACATTTTTAAACTTTTTTTCCCCTTTTAGTTAAACCAATTCCAAATGTTTGAAATGTTAAATTGTGGGAAGAACTAAGAGTAACCGCAGTGCTTTTCTTTTTCTTTTATGAAAAATAAACAGTATGAAGAAAAGCAAGATTCATCTCCTCACCTCAGTGGGGAAGAGAGGAAGGTAAGTCATCACATATCACCCCACCTGTGTGTTTTCTGTACCGTTATGTTTCTTTTTACTTTTCAAGATGTTTTTAGACATTGTATAAATAAAACTATAAATGATGCATAATTTATAAGGGAAAGTAAACTGAATCTATATTAATTAGGAACCTGTTTAGTTGCAATAACAGGGAACCAACACAATTCTTCATTCCTTTTTGTGTCCATGCCCCTTGCCATGTAACACTGAATCATTCCCTCACTGTGAATTGGCTGAACTTTCTTCATTGGCCCATGGGCTTACTTGGGCCAAAAGAATGAGGAAATGCATGTCAACTCCTGAAAATCATAAGGCAGTTTCATTTTTTAAAAATTTTTTGATCCAATTAGGGAAGTTCCATTTTTAATTATTTGACTTCCAAGTTTCTTGGCCCCCTTCCTGGAATTGCTGGTTCGTCTGGGCATTTTCTTCTCATGGAAAGAACAGAAGTACTAAACTGCAATGGAACAAACAAGACTCCCTGATGATTAGGCTGTGAGCTGGCGTGCACTACTTCATTCAATTGGCCAAAGTAAATGCATGGGCCGATGAAAATAGTATGTCCCCGTCACAGTAAAAGGACATCACAGTGCTACATAGTCCCTAATTAATATAGACTCAGTTATGCTAAGTGAAATAAGTCAGTCAAAGAAAAACAAGTACCATGTGATTTTACTTATATGTAGAACCTAATGCACAAAATAAATTAACAAACAAAATAGAAACAGATCATAGATACAGAGAACAGACTGACAGATGTCAGAGGGCAGAGGTATTGGGAAACTGGGTAGAAAAAAAAAGTGAAGGGATTAAGCAAAAAACAAAAAATCAATGACACAAAAAATAATATGGTGATTACTAGAAGAAAAAGGGGTAGGGAAAGCAGTATAGGGTAAAGAGATAATGAAAAGGACTGAAGAAGACTTGGCTTGGGGTAATGAACATACAACGCAATACTCAGGTGATGTATTATAGAATTGTACACCTGAAATCTATATAATTGCATTAACCCCAATAAATATCACCCCAATAAATTTTTAAAAAGAAAGAAAAAAAAACACAAGGAAACTCTGGATAATCCTAGCCAAGCCCACCATGGCTAACCTGTATACTTGAGGTAAAAAACAAAAAACAAAAAACAAAAAACACAAAAAAACAACAACAAAAAAACAACCAAAAACCTGCTAATGGTTAGTTGTTGCTGAGATGTGTTAGTTGTTTATTATCTTAACAATATCTGATTGATACGCTAAGTCAAGATAGCTTCAGTTAAAAAAGATAAACATTGGGATGGCAGGAAGGTAGCTTAGAATCTGAGGAAGAGTGATAAAATTGGGCCTAGGGAAGTGTCAACGCCATATTGTGAGCCAGATCAATAAAGTTAATGGACTTTCTCTATAGGGTCACACCACATGCCCCAGCTCCCACTTCCCTGTCTCTCTGTCATTATCAAATTCTCAGAAGAGTTTATGTGATTGGCCCAACTTGGTTTACTTGACTTCCCCTTAGCTAACATCATGGCTTATTGGCTGATGCAGTGCCACTCTTCCGTCGGCATGCAGTTCTAAGACACTACTGACTAGAATGGTAAGGTAATAAAGGTCCAAACTAATTGACTTAAAGAGAAGAAAAACATGTAATTTTATCCAAAGTTATAGCTGAGCCCAATTCTTTATTGTTTTTACGTGGTACTGTGTGTAACGAAGTGTCCTGTGTAAAGGAAAGGGTTATGAGAGACTCTCAAGATGCTTCCATGTAAGGACGCCCATAAAGAGACTGTACTATAGCTCCTACCTCAGATTTTGCTTTTAATTTTTTTTAATTACCCACTCTTCTCCATTTCTCAATAACCACAAACAAACGGGATATTACAGCTCAAACCACATTTTATCTCTATCTGTGTGGAATTCTATTCCAGCATCTTACCTCAGATGGGCATGAATTTTTCAACGTAACACCATGTCCACACCCATTTCATAACCAATCAACTAAATTTACCTTGAATGTTACACCCTTAAGGTTGTCATAACAAATTCCCACACACTGGTGGTTTAAAACATCAGAAATTATTTTCTCACAGTTCTAAGCTAGAAATCTAATGCTTCCTCTAAAGGGTCTAAGGAGAATCCATTCCATTCCCTCTCCTAGTATCTGGTGTTGCTGGCAGTCTCTGGTGTTCCTTGGCTTATAGATGAGTAACTCTCATATTTCCCTCTACTCTCACATGGTTCTTTCTCTCATGTGTCTGTCTTTATGTGTAGTCTCATCTTTTTAGAAGAACACCAATGCATTAAGGGCTCAACTTATTTGAGTATGACTTCATCTTAAATAATTAGATTTGCAAAGATACAATTTTTCAAATAAGGTCGCATTGTTAGGTTCAGGGGAGGCTAAAAATTTTGGGGGGTAAGAGTTTGGGGGCACTATTTTAACCCAGTATACACAGAATAACAGAGCCTTTGGTCAAAAAAGTTCACCAATGATCTAGTCATATTGCTATATTATATCAATTTCTTTATTGAATTTTGAATATTATTCATTAGTGGAGTGCTTAATTCCTTAGAAAGCTGTAAACTCTAACATGTGAAAAGCTACTCTTTAGGAATACATTCAAATAACCATCCACAGCATGTTACACAAACAATGCATGCTATGTTCATAAAATAGGATACTATGAAATCATTGAAATGATGAAGATCTATATTGACATATAAAAATTTCACAATGAGTTGTTGAATCAAATGCAGACTATGAAATAAATCAATTTAAATTATTTAGGGATGCATATGAATGTATATTTTAAAGGATAAGCATTTTTAAGAGCTTAAAAATATATTTGTTTGCTGAAATTAGAGTGATTGTTCTTTCCTAATTTTTAAAAATATATTTGATCGAGTTTTTACAGAATGGAAAGAACAGGGATAGAGAGTTATAAACAGGGATGAGAGAGAAACATTGATCAGCTGCTTCCTGCACACCCCTTACTGGGAATATGCCCACAACCAAGGTACATACTCTTGATCAGAATCAAATCTGGGACCCTTCAGTCCACAAGCCAACGCTCTATCCATTGAGCCAAACCGGTCAGAGCTGCTCTTTTTTGTTTGTTTGTTTGTTTTTAATTTTATAACATGCCTGACTTTTATTTATTTTTTAAGTGATAATAAAGATTATTTTTAATGAGAACATTATTAGCAAAATAAGAGAAAAAAGCTATGTTAGAAATGTTCTTTCTAGTAACTTTCTTTCCCTGTTCAGTCTATATGGCTTCAGTGAATTATAAAGTAACATCTTTGTGATAATTTAAAAAATCTCTAATAAGACTTTATTTTCAAAAACTAATATAACTTATATATTCTATGTTGCCTCATTCCTATCTTTATTGGGTACTATAGCAAGTACAGTATATTTAGCCTGGCAAAAGAGGAAAGTAAATGGACAAGATTGTCAAAGGCATTTTTATAATCCTTGCTTTTGTTATTCCTTTTCATTCTTACCAATTTAATAAGTTGTATATCTCACAATATTTTAGCTTAAATTTTTGTCAACAGTGACATTAAATAATTTTATTATGTTGATTATTAATTTTAAATCCCTCCAGTGAATTATCCATAGTTTATTTTGGCCTTTTAAAACTGATATAGAGAAACTATTTATAAATTCTGTGTAATAACTTTGCCATATATGTGATATATACATATGTGATTTCCTAAATGTCATTTTGTTTTTGCCTTTCTGACTCTCATCATTTGATATTTTCGTTTTCAGGTTCATGAACCTGTGATATTTTCTTTGATATTTCTGTTTTCAGTTCTGCTTGGAAAGAACTTCTCTTTCCCAATATTATAGGCAGTATTCTCTAATACAGTCCTATTGTACATCTTTATTTTAAAGGCACAGTGAGTAACATAAGAAAGTTATTGCTATCTATGCCAAGTCCCTCAGTCCTGCTAGTTTCCTTTCCATTTCTTCAAAATATACCACTTTAATATATCAAGGTGGTGAGGGGCCAGCAGCCAGCAGAGATTCAAAGGCAAGTAAGTCTAAATACTTGCCAGTCACAAGCAACTCACAAAAAACATTTGAGATCCTAGTCTGTAAAATATTTTTTATCACTTTTACAATTTCCTGGCTGTCCATTCTGGCCAGAATTTACCTTCAATGAGATAGAATATTGAGAATGTTAGGTTCGATGGAGCCATTGAGTTGATACCATTTTCCCCGGAACTGCCTTTTCAGGTCATTTCACTATGGACATTCCCTTTGCAGAAGACCACATTTCACTTTTGGTGACCACATTCCATTCTCTGCCCTCTGAGTAGGGACATAAAGAAGTCTCCGCCCAGGAAAAAGCCCACCAAAAGTCCTTTAAAAGCCACTGACTCCCCTCACTGAGGTTGGAGCCATCCAGGATCAGCCACCTGGTACGTGGATGATCGAATAAATTCGTAATGCCTCATCACTATTGCCTCCTGCATTCCTTCCTCGGCGACCTAACAGAGAACAAGTTAGATAAACCATTTCATTAGGGAGATTGTGTTTGTTATTAGCAAATCCATACACACCAGCTCCATATGAAAGCATTTATATAAAATATTATCACCCTCAGTAGATCTAGAGCAAGTGTTCTTAGCATTACCATCATGTGTAACAATAGATAACTTTTTCTAAGTGATGTTTATGATCCCGACAGAATTAGTTCAATTAATCCTCAGAGCAGTCTATAAGGAAGAAATAATCATCATCTCCATTTTATACACCCACAAAAAACAAACAAACAAACAAACAAACAAACAAAACACACACACACACACACACACACACACACACACAGCACAGAGAGTTCAATTTGTCCACAGTTCCCAATAGCTGGTGCATAACAGAATCAATCAAATACATATCAAATACATATTCATTGAAAGAGAAAACAAGTTTTACTTATTTCAGATTTATTCACTTTAATGACCAGAATATACTGTCAATAAAGGAGAAATAGTGTTTCTATAGTCGTTTATGAAAAAGTTGACCCATTAGTGAATATATAAGGTTCATGCTTCCCTACTGAGAGTCAAATGGTTAGGAGGTTACAGGAAATTACATTCTACAGGATAAACTAGGGAATACATTAACATTTCAAAGCTTATGTGTGTCTGCAAAGGAAATCTCTAGGACAGATCTACACCATGCTGCACAAGTTGCTGATTGACGTTCAATGAAATAAATAAGCACATTGGTCCCCGAAGGTTACTCACAAATAATCAGACCAGTGAAGTCATCCTCTCCATTCCCTATCTACAACCCTGACTCCCCGTTCTTTCAACTTGGGAAGCTCCCCACATCCATGAAGACTTTAACACATCTTCGTTGGATCTCTACGGACCATTTGTTTCACAATCTATAGGCACTGTTTTCACATTTTGATATATTACATCTAATATTTGTATGACTCTTATTTTATAAAGCACTTACCTCTACATTTAAGTTTTCCAGATAATCCATCAAAGTACAGATAGAAAAGTGACACTTTCATTTTATAAGTGAGGAATTATTACATAAAAAGCACTTTTACAATGTGATGGCAACACACTTCAGCCTCTAATCCTAATATAAGAATTTTGTCAGCAGTAGTTCAGGACAACTTACCCAGGAACTCTATTTGCCTTTGATTCTGCTGCTCCTAAAACATCCCACTCACCCAAAGCTTCTAATTCTAGATCCTAGAGCATTTTGGGGTTAAAAGACAAAAATCTATTGAAAACTCACACATACACTCTATTAAAATGTAAGTTTTTACCTGTGTGATTGGGCAGAAGCTATTTGTTTGTATCCAAAATGTCCATGGAGATATTTGGTTCACATTTAAATATTCTTGAAATATGGTCCTGCCCCAATTGTCCACACTTAAGAAATAGTCCCTGGGTTAAAATAACCCATAATCATTACTTTTACAGTGGGCTTACAGGATGAATTCATAAAAAAATACTATCATGTTTTCCTAGTCCAATTATTTTGTTTAATGACAGCCTTCTTGCCTCAGTAGCCTAGTTAAATATGGGGGTCAATGTTCAAATATTACAGGAGAGCAGGATTTATATGAACTTGAACCAATTACATTTTGGAGGGGACTAAATATCAAGAAATGCTGGCATGTACCAAATGTCTCTGTGGACCAGATTTCCTGCAAACGTGTGATTGTTTAAATATCTTCAATATCTGCTAACTCTAGTAAATACACCTTATCTCTATTCTTTTTATTTTAACACTAGTGTTGCAGTGCATGGATTTGTGCACATTGAAAAGAAATTAATTGGAAGAAATATTTTAATATCACTATTTGCACCTTGCTAATGAAAGAAATTAGGATTCTACTTAGTCTCCTATCTACCTACTCTCGGCTTCTGTGAAGATCAAATGAGATGAGGCATGGGAAAACATTTTACCGACATTTCGTGAAACTGTAAAATGTTTGCACCTGGCTATAATGTAAGTTGGGTTACTGGGCTGAAGAAACTCCAAAGATTCTAGTCAATAGGGAGAGGAAGCTGGGTGTTGTTACCTGATGTCATTACCTTGTGCCTACAGCCACTGTATTTCTGGGATGGGCTGGGCTGTGGACAATATTTTGCACCATGGGGTCTTGGCAACATTGGCTGCAATTTGTTGGGGTGTCACTCCTGGGTGGTGGGAGGAGGGGCTGTATCTCACTTGGGGGAAGCTGAGTGTTGGTTTGTCAGCACCAGGTCTGCAGTGCCATTTATTTTTAAATGGCCAGTGGGCATCATGACAGCTCCTGTGTTGAGTGTCTGCCCTGTGGTGGTCAGTGCACATCATAACTAGCAGCCGGCTGGATGGACATTTAGCCTTTTATATATATATATATATATATATATATATATATATATATATATACACACACACACACTAGAGGCCCAGTGCACAAAATTCATGCATGGGAGTGGGGGATGGGAGATGTACCTCAGCCCAGCCTGCATCCTTTCCAATCTGGGCAACTTAGAGGGATGCCCAATTGCCCAGTTAGGCCCGATCCCAATAGGGCCTAAACAGGCAGTGGGACATCCTTCTCACAATCCAGTACTTCCAGCTCCAAACTGCTCACCTGCCTGCCTCCCTGATTGCCCCTACCTTTTCTGCCTGCCAGCCTCATCACTCCCTAAAAACTACCCTGCCAGCCTAATTGATGTCTAACTGCTCCCCTGCCAGCCTGTTTGCCCACAACTTCCCTCCTCTAGGTCACCCCTAACTGCCCTCCCCTGCAGGCTTGATCACCCCCAACTGCCCTCCCTTGCAGGCCTGATCACTCCCAACTGCCCTCCCCTGATGGCCTGATCATCCACAACTGCCCTTCCTCATAGGCCTGGAACCTCCCAACAGCTGTCCCCTGCTGGCCATCTTGTGGTGGCTATCTTGTGTCCACATGGGGGCACATGATCTTTGACCACAGGGGGGCAGCCATCTTGTGTGTTAGAGTGATAGTCAATCTGCATATTACTCTTTTATTAGATAGGCTAGAGAACTAGTGCATGGGTGAGGGTCAGCTGGTTTGCCCTGAAGAGTGTCCCAGATCAGGGTGGTGGTTCCCTTGGGACATGCGGCAGCCTGGGCAAAGGGCTTGTGGTGGTTTGCAGGGATAGGCTGGCAAGGGCAGGCAGAAAACTTGGCGTCCTCCATCACCAGGATAACCCAAGCCTCCATCCTGCTTTCAGTGGCCTCAGCCATCTTGGTTAGGATTTATTTGCTCCTAATTGGCTGGTGAGCATGGCTTGTATGTGTGTCGGAGGTATGGTCAATTTTCATATTACTCTTTTATTAGATAAGATTAGTGACCTGGTGTAGGAAATTCATGCATATTGAAAAGAAATTAATTATGGGAAATATTTTAATATTTCTATTTGCCTTTTCTCTATAATAGAGTGTAAGAGTTGAAAGAAAATTAGTAAAATGTATATGAAAATCTTCCTCCTGTCAGAGTCTGGGGTATGCCACAGGAACCAGTCAAGTCCCTGCCCACCCACATGCTCCGCGAAATTGCACAAGACCCAGACCTGGCTGGCTTCACCCCCATTGGGGTAGATCTAGACCTGATGGGTCCCACCTCCATCAAGCCCTGCTGGCTGTGAAGCATAACCTCAGGTTGCCTGGCCCGGGCTGGGGTGGGTGCACCTTGAGGTTCCCTGGCCTGGGCCAAGTGCATGGCCTGAGGTCCCCTATCAAGTCCCACCTGGCAGGGGGTGCAACCTCAGGTCCCTTAGCCCAGGGTAAGGACAGGGTGTGCAGCCTCAGGTTCCCAGGCCCAGTGTCAGGTCCTCTGGCCCAGATTGGGGAAGGGAACATGCCTTGAGGTCCCCTAATAAGCCCTGCATGGCAGGGGGCATGACCTCAGATCTTCTGGCCCAGCGCTGTGGCAGGGGGCGTGGCCTGAGGTCCCCCATCAAGCCCCACTGGGCAGGGGAAATTGCCTGAGGTCCCCTATCAAGCTCTATCAGATGGGGATGGGTACAGCCTCAAGTCCCATGGCCTGGCACCAGGGTGTGAAGTGTGGCCTCAGGTCCCCTGGCTCTCAGGTCACTGCTCACTGCTCATTAAGGCTCTTTATGGGAACTTGTCCTCCACTGTGGGCACAGCCATTTTGTGTTACAGAATCCCTGCCTCTACTGTGGGGGCAGCCATCTTGTTATGGTATGATGGTAAATTTGCATACTTTCTTTTTATCAGCTAGAATATAGACAATTTTAGTATTGAGTATGATAGACACCAGTGTCTATAATATGAGAAGTTGCAAAGATACCTTGTTTACTACAGTAAATTAAAATGTTGCAAGCCAACTACTTGGAAGCAGAGCTCTCATTTAAACACATACATTCTGGTTATTTTGCTGTTAAAAAAAGTTAGCATTTTATGGTATCACTTCAAAAGGCACTTCATTTCATTGATTAGCAGAAATATCAATGTCAGCAGGTCTATAAAGAAAAATGGAGAGACATGCCTTTGGGAACTTCAATTCTATGCCCTCTGATCCTTGAACTCCAACTGCTATTCCAAAGGATAAATACCCACATCTGAGGCACAGGAGGCTTTATAAAGAAAAGCACATCTGCATAAACAGTTCATGTTCTCCTTCAATGTTCCTGCCCACAGGTTTCATCAGTGTTCCTGGTTTTCTTTGATGCGATGCTTCCTTTGCTCCTGTTGCTTTCTAACCACATTCCTTGCTTTGTGCTCACTTCCCCTCACAAGGCCATGCCATTTAGCAGGCTCAGAGATGTCTTTGCAGTCAGAATCACCAAAAAAAAGCATAAAAATAGTTGTATGCTTTGTTTGTTTAAAGTTACTAAAATCTTTCCTTATTCAGAAAAGACCTAGATTTATTTTTTTCAATTACAGTTTATATTCAATATTGTTCTCTATTAGTTTCAAGTCTATAGCATGGTGATTAGGTAATCATTTTATTTTACCAAGTATTCCCCTTGATATTCTCAGTATCCACCTGGGACCATACACAGTTATTACAATATTATTGGCTATATTAACTGTGCTATATGATATATCCCCAAGACCATTTCGTATCTGCCAATATGTACTTGTCAATCCCTTCACCTTTTTTCACCCAGTTCCTCAAGCTCCCTCCCCTCTGGCAACCATCAGTCTGTTCTCTGTGGAAAGATCTAGATTTCTAATGCAGAGGATGCCTAATCATAATTTTTAAAAATATAATTTCAGTCTTTGAAAAAACATTGCATTTAGCTTGTTTTTTTTTTTTCATCATGGTGACTGAACTTGCAAAGACAAAACGCAGTAGCTGTAGCATATGCTCTGCTGCTGCGAACACCATGCCTAATGCACACTCCATGAAACCAGGAGTAAGTAATGATTCTGATTTTCTTCACTTCCTGAGACAGTACAAAGAATAAGCTATCTGGAGGTCAGGGAGAAATGAAGAGAGGAACACCCTCCTGCAAATTCCTTTTCTAGGCCTGAGCAACTTAAAAGTAACACATTTTGTTAAAGCAGAACCTCTATGCTTACGAGTCAGCCCTCTACAGACTGAATCTTTATAGATACCATGTTTGGGTCTTAACCACAGTATGAAAGATCTATACTTTCATTTTCTTATTCTTTTTCTTTTTTTATCTGTAAGAGTGATTCAACCTATATTTTTTAAGCTATGGCTAAAAACATTTATTGTGCTCAATATAACATATTGTCATTCATCACCAAGGTTTCCAAAGATTGATATTTAATTTGTGGTTAAAATATATACAGTACATTATTTGCACAGACAATGTGGAAAATTTTGATATTCAGTGAAACCAGTGAATAAAAAAAAGATTTTTACAGACCAATTTATGTAGCTTTATCTTTATGCATACATCTATATTCATATCTATATTTATACCTGCACCTGTCATGAAATAAAGTAAGTAGCAATCAATCATGTGGTAGTAGAATACTTTATGAATGTGAAAGTGAGTTATAGCAAGTATAATCTGCATAGGTAGACATATATTTTTCTAGCAGTTACTCCATTCAAAGAACTTCACAATTCACTTGAAGAAATTACATATTTCTTGAAGACTTTTTTCTCTTGAGACCCTTTTGTATTTTTCTGTAGTAATTTCCTGGGCTTTGAGAACAAATATCTGTCTTCAATGTCCATTTCTTAGTATTTGCTTGAATGTATTTGTCTACATGATTCTAAAAAAATTACATTATCTTTCTTTGAATCATCAGATTGGGGGGGGGGAAGAATTGCATGTTATTTGTCCTTGATTTTTCTTTCAGAAGGCAATGCTTTCTGTCAGCTTTCAGTATTGTTTTTAATGAAATTTATGGCTTAAATAGCATGAGGTCACCTAGTGGTTGTTTTCTATACACGTAACTTCCTGTGAGTTCTCACAGCCAGTTACTTTCAATGTACCTGTAAATCATAAATCTCAAAGGTCACATAAATGTCCCCAACGTATGCTCCAGTGTATAAAATCCAAGATGGATAGCCTTCACCTGAGATTCTAAAAGTTGATTTTATCTCCCTTCTTTTATTTTTCATTACATATGATTTCTTAGTGTCTGAGAACAGTCTTTAAAGAAGAGCAACAAATCTTAATGTTTTTAATTTTCTGCAGTATATAAACATTGTGGGAGTGAGTTTCAGTCAAGCTTTGTTTCTTAAATATCATTAGGACTTCAGTTACAATAAAGGACAAAGTGATTCATAGAATAAGGGAATAAAGAAGGAGCAATAAAAACATTAAACATATCTCATCAACTCTCCAGTGTTACACAAATAACGAAGGTTTACCAACAATTATTGTATTTCTTTATTTGGAAATATGTTTTAATTTAAATTTTTCAGTTTGCCTCAGTGGATAGAGTATAGGCCTGCAGACCAAAGGGTCCTGGGTTCGATTCTGGTCAAGGGCAAATATCTCAGTTGGATTGCAGGTTTCTTCTTGGCCTGGGCCCTGATCAGGGTATGTATATCAGGCAACCAAATGATATGTTCTCTCTCATTGATATTTCTCTCTGTCTTTCCCTCTCTCTTCCACTACCTCTAAAAATCACTGGAAAATATCCTCAGGTGATGATTAAAAAACAATTTTTTTCAGAAATTAGAATACATCTTATATCACAGTATGCTTTCCATGTCATAGTGTTTCATTTTCCCCCCGAAAGAATTACTGAAAGGAAGATATCTAGAAAGCAATGTCTTAATATAGTGGAAACCATGTATTCAAGTTCAACTTTTTCCCTAGACCTGGCCATCAACTGAAATAGACACAGTAGTAAGGCTTGTTTTGTGAGCCTAGAAAGCCAAGTTCAATATTTATAATGGTTCATGACATAGAACTAGGAACCATATAATTTGGGAAGGAAATATTTACAAGGTAGTAAATGTGATAAACTTTACCCTGGGAGGTAGAGGTGAGGGAAGGAATTTCTGGTTGAAACCAACACCAGAAAAAGTATGATTCTGCTAAGAAAACTTCTCCCTGAACAGCAGGCTGGATGTCAATTATTTTATTTTTGAAATTTCTTTGTTTCCTTGCCTCAGGGTTATAATGGAAAGAGATAGTTCTAATTGTTACTCCAATTTGATGTTAGTTTTTTTGTAAGAAGCTATTGATGTCAGATCATCAAAGTAACACACACTATGTTGAACAAGTATTAGATGGAATAGCAAAAAATGTGATTGCATAGTAAACCAAAGGCTTTGGGGATTTCTCTTTTAAGAGCGAAATACTAATTTCAAAAATCCAAGAGTCTGAGAGAATGTAAAATAATAATAATAAAGGCAGCACAACTTGATGAATATTTACACTTGGTGGGACATAAGCTAAAGATCCATTGAATTGTGTAGATAAGAGAATATGATCACAAGTTTTGCATATTAAGTTATATTATTAACTGTTTCAAAAGATGTACTTCACAATATGAACATGCTTTAGTGTCAGGGTAAGTCACAAGCATGAAGTAAACCAAAAATTGAAAGTACTTCTCTGTCTTTATTTACTCCATTTCCACTTAACTAGTTATGGTGTGGCAATTAATTTCCAGTTTTCCAATGAGGATTGTTTAAGGATTTGCTTACCCACCCCCCTCATTTACAAAAAGATAACTTTGTGGTACTTATTGTGAAATGTGGTAATATAACATAGCAATAGTGGGGTACATTGATCATCATTTTTAATATGCAGCATTAAAAATAATTCCCTTCTAAGCAAAGGGTATAGAAAATATTATGAGGAATTGTACACATGCCAATAAAAATAAAGAAAATAAAATACTACAAAGGTATTGTGCCTCTTTATTTAACCAAGTGTTGCTTGGTTTTGATTTTTTTTTTTGGTTATGAATGGTAAGGGACACTCAGGTAACAGTTTAAAAACCTAAATTCTGAGTATGATGACTGGGACCATTTTATCAGTCTTTTACATTTTCTATAACTAAGTACAAGAACCAGTTGTTAATTCTCTGTAGACTTCAGGTAGATGACTCATGATAATAATACTTATAAAAAGGAAAGGAAATAAGAAAAGAAAACAAGTAGGAAAATCCACACAGCACTGACATTTGGCCCTACAGAGCTATTCTACTCTGTGTGGCTGCCAGTTGCGATTCAATCTGGAATCCCACTGGTTAAAGTATGAACTGCCAGCACCAAGGATGCTCTATTCACTGTGCACATAAATGGGTTACCTCTGAGTTAAAAGCACTCCTTAGAGCAAAAGTGAGCTAGAGGAACACTGGACCAATTGAAGAGGGTGTTACTTATGTTCACACATTTCATCACAAAGCTGCATATAAATTATCATCTTATGTATCCGATACAGTCACAATAGCCAAGCAACACAAAGAATAAATAAAGTTTTGCCACTGTGAGGTGCATACTGTCTTAGTTCACATTTTAGAATGTTATTGTGGGCTAAACATATGGTAATTTCTAAATGTGAAATAAATGAATATGCAAAAAGTCAGTGGAGGACTGGTTTCTCAAATCTAGCAAACTAAAAGCACAAAGAGTTGTTTCTCAAAGCAGCTTTCTGTTAGACAATAAACTCATGTAAAAAAAAATCTAAGTAAGTCCCTGACTTTTTTAAAATATTTATTTTATTGATTTTTTACAGAGAGGAAGGGAGAGGGATAGAGAGTTAGAAACATTGATGAGAGAGAAACATCGATCAGCTGCCTCCTGCACATCCCCCACTGGGGATGTGCCTGCAACCAAGGTACATGCCCTTGACCAGAATCGAACCTGGAACCCCCCAGTCTCCAGGCTGACACTCTATCCAGTGAGCCAAACTGGCTAGGGAAGTCCCTGACTTTTAAGTTTATCTTGGAATCAGTGGCAGATGTGAATATGAATTGCACCAATTACCCTTCTAAGATGGCTGATCTTATCCAATTCTTAGACTTACAAAATGAAGATGGAATGAAATCTGTATCTTCAAAAATTCTGATTCTTCTCATATAGTCTCAAAACAAAATAAAGTCATTATTGAGCGTCTGCTCTAAATATGCATTATTCTAAGATCCCAGGGGATAGAGCATCAGCCTGTGGACTGAAGGGTCTCAGGTTCAATTCTGGTCAAGAGCTTGTACCATGGTTGCAGGTACATCTTCAGCAGGGGATGTGCAAGAGGCAGCTGGTCAATGTTTCTCTCCCATCCCTCTGTCCCTCACCCTTTCTCTCTATAAAAAAATCAATAAAATATATTTTATAAAAAAAGAAATAGTAACAAAAAAGCACCATTTCTGTAAAGCTTACATTTAAGTAGAAAAACATAGAAAAGAAGTAAAACAATTCCTCTATGGTATGTTAGAAGCTATTGAAAACAGGAAAAAAGAGATTGATGAGAAGCTTGAACTAGCTACATCAGAGTAACCTTAGCCTTGAAGCTGGATACGACCACTGAGATGGCATAGAAGCTATAGAAAGAAGATAGAAAAGAGATCTGGGGCTGTTAAAATGTAAGATGTAATAGTGATAAAGAGGTTTCCACAAAAGAGACTGTTAAATAGTGAGATAGGATGGAAACCAGAGAGTGTGGTTTTCTGGAAGCCAATAATAAAAGTGTTTGGAGGGGGAGGTATTGATCATCCAGGTCAAAAGTCATGAAGAGGTCAAATACAATGAGTGCAGAGGTAAAAGACAGAAGAACCTGCTCCAACTATATTTCCTTCCACTATGGCCACTCCATGATGCCAGAAAAGAGGTGAAAACATGAAAGTGAATATGAAACCATAGCAACTTTGCTCAGATTTTCAGGGGACTGCACATTCTTACAGTAAACTATCTGGCATTTCCCTGGTCAAGTAAATTGATTTGTCTTGTCTTTTACCTCTCCCTAGAATGCTATTTGCCTCTAGGGTAACTTCTTACAGTGACTGTATCCTGTCTTTCCTTTCTACCTACTTGCTTAATTGTCTGCCTTCCTGTCCAGGCCATAAGGCCATTGAGCTCAGAACTATGTAACACTCACCTTTGTTTACCCAAAATCTTTCAATCTTTCATGATGCCTGGAGAAAGCAAGGACTCATAGTACTTATTATTGAAAAGGGAAGAAAGGAAGAGAGATGATGGTGATGGTGAGAAGAAAAGAGAGAAAACAGAGGAAGGGAGGGAGGAAAGAAGAAAAAAAGTAGGTTTGAGACCACTAAAATGGGCATTAAGCCAGTAACTACAGTATTTAGACATCTGGAGAATTCTTCAGGGAAAAGGGAATGACACTGAGAGCAACACATCCAGAAAGACTGTCCTCATTATCAGTGAATGACCATTTATTATCTGTTTTATAAGAGTTCCCCTGTTAGCACTATAATTAGTCAAGGGTCAGTCTATGGGGTCCTTCCAAAATCCCTTCAGCACTTGGTAGAGGGAGTGTTTAATGTCAGATAAGTGGCAAAAAATGTTGTTTTTACATTAATATTTTTATCGCTTTTATTCTCAAAACACAATTCAAGGTCTTCTGAGTGGAATTATAAAGCTGGTGGCTTTAATGAAGTTGTGTAAGGACAAGAAAATTTATTAACAAAGCTCAAGGAGGAATAAAAATAAAATTCTTCCAAAAAGATCTTCCAAGGAGTTTCCTGAAAAGATTTAATAAAGACTTATTTCTTTCTCTGTATCTTATCTCCCGAAACTACTCTCCATTTTCCTACTAAATATCTGAATGAAATGTTTCTTCATAAAACCCAATAAACTACTCAGCCATTGTTTTTCTAGTAGATATTTAATAGGTGTCTGATAGGTGTCTAGCCAAAGTGAGGTGCTATAGTAATTACTTGAATCTTAAAACATATAGAAATATTTCCTTCAAAAATTAGATAATGGGCCAAGACCAGTTTGGCTTAGTGGATAGAGCATCAAAATGCAGACAGAAGGGTCCCGGGTTTGATTCGGGTGAAGGGTATGTATCTTGGCTGTGGGCACATCCCCAGTAGGAGGCATGCAAGAGGCAGCTGATCGATGTTTCTCATGGATGTTTCTGACTTTCTATCCTTCTCCCTTCTGCTCTGTAAAAAAATCAATAAAATATATTTTTAAGAAAAAAAATTAGATAATGATATTCATGGGACATCTCCTTAAAATGAGTTTGTGGACACATTCCCAAGCTATGGGAATGATTGTCTAGTGAGAATAAAATACAAATAATATTCTTAACTTTCTTATGCCAGTGCTCATTTAACAAATATCTATTGCCTGTATACTTACTTAGCTTAACCTGGTTATATGCAAAAATCAAAATTAGTCAAAACTTTGTGCAAAATACTATGAATATAAATATTAATGTATAGTTAATAAGTCCATCATCATCAATTTCATAATTAAGATCATCATCATAAGTACCATTTATTGATCACAATGTGTTAGGCAGCACATTACATATATTAATTCATTTTAGTCTTCCCAACATTTCCGATTTGTGAAATAAGAAAATTGGAGCTTTGAGAATTAGAGTCACATAGGTGTCAAGAGTGGAGCTGAAATTCAAACCAGACAGTGCTATAGAGCCAGCATTCTCATTAACAGCATGGCATTGAGTTCCAAGGCAAGAGGTTGGATTTTTAAGTAAAACAGATTTAGTTTTAAATCCTGCCTTGACCATTTATTAATTATTGAATTTTGGACAGAAAATTTAGTCACTGACCTTAATTTTTAATTGAATTTATTTGGGTGACATTAGTTAATAAAATTACACAGTTTTCAGGTATGCAGCTTTACAATATATCATCTGTACATTCTGTTGTGTGTTTACCACCCAAAGTTAAGTCTTCTTCCATCATCATTTATCCTCCCTATCCTTTTTATGCCTTCCTCCAGCCCCTTTCCTCTGACAATTACCATACTATTGTCTGTGTATGTCTTTCTCTTTTTTTTCCTTAATCTGTTCACTCAGTCTCCAAATCCCTTCTCTCTGATCGCTGTCAGTCCGTTCTCCATATCCATGAGTCTTGTCTTTACTTTGTTAGTTTATATTGCTCATAGATTCCACATATAAGTGAAATCACACGGTACTTTCATTTGTAAAATGAAATTAAAAAAATAAACCTCTTGGTTTGTTTCAAGGGATAAGCAAAAATTGGTTGGCAAAAGGCATTGCACAGTGTCTGAAATACAGGCGGTATTCAGTAAATTGTGACTATTGTCATCATCACCAATGGTCTGATATCTTCCGATTGCCAAAGTGAGCTTTTAAAGGGTCCCTGGTTTTTTGTTAGAAAACATGAATGAGCCCTTCCATAATGTCAGGCCTGAATTTGAAGTCATCAGATTTAATTCCCACATCCCCTAGCAATCCATTTTCATCTACTTCTTCAAAGCCTGGCACATAATGTATTTATTTCATGAAGCCCTTCCTTCAGCACCAACCTGACTAATTCCAACTACTTTACATCGAAACTGGTTGACACTTTGATGTATAGTGGTTCCTGTACAATTTCTCTGACTGAAATTGTTCTCAGCAAATAAATGTTCACTCATTTTACTTAGAAAAATCCCATCTGGATTTTCTTAAATTAGCAAAAAGGGAAGATTTTCCAGGTGACTGGCAGCTATAGTATATTATCCATGTATTGAAGTAGAAATTATAGGGAAAGGGACATGAGAGTAACATGTTATTTGTTTTCAAAAGGGCTTAAGATCTTCTAGTATAATGAGGGGCTAAGTCAGAATAATCAGTGTGATACTGAAAGGCAGGTGTCACAGGAGACCTGAAAGGAGAACTTTGTCATCAAAATGCACCACTATGCAATGGAAAGTACCTGCTTTGAAGTCTTGTGGGTTTGGAATGAAACTCTGACATAGGTATTTTTTTATGATACAATCTGATCCAGGGCAGGTAACTTAACCTCTTTGAACCTGTAACATTACATCTGAAAGATGAAAACAGTGAAACTTTCCTCTGAGATAGGTGTCCATAAAATAAGTTCAAATGAGATTTAAGTTGGAAACACTTTACCATGTCATGGCACACATATCCAGCACTCCTAAAAAAGTATGTTTCTTCCTTTTCCCTCTAATTAAAAACAAAACAGAATGAAATAAAACATAAGTTGACCTTATAAGTACTCAAATGGACAGATTGCTGGATGTTTTGAGAACTTATTTCTTTAAATTTTCATACCTAAAAGGAATTCTCTTTCATACTTAAAAAGAATGCACAGATATTGTTTAGTTGAAAATTCAATTGGCTTTTTTAGCCTTAACACTCCTTGAACATATATGTATGTGTGTGTATGTATATATATATGTGTGTGTGTGTGTGTGTGTGTGTGTGTGTGTGTGTAATTTCCTTGAGGCTCAGTGGATGAAATTCATGCACAGGTGGACAGGTGGGGGAGGTTCCTCAGCCTGGCCTGTGCCCTCTTGCAGTCTGGGACCTCTCAGGGGATGTCTGCCTGCCAGCTTAGGCCCACTTTATTTACATATTTTATTTTCTGCCATGGGTTATGTTGTTGCTGGAGCACTATCAGCCCCGAATCTGGTTTACTGCACACTTGCATTTGTGTTCCAATCCTGTATGACAGCAACTTTCCAGAGTTCCCTCTTGCACTCCAAGACTTCTCAGTCCAGGGGTCCCTCTCACAGTCCAGGAGCCCTTGCTCCTTACTGTCCACCTACTTGCTGCTCCGTTCTGCTCGTCTCACTGCTCCTCAGTGCTATCATGGAAGCTCTTGACACCACCACTGCACTCAACCATGAGCTTGGCTTCTGGCTGACCACAAGGGGGCAGCTCCTGCATTGAGTGTCTGCCCCCTGGTGGTCAGTTAATAGCAACCAGTCATTCCACCATTTGGTCAATTTGCCTATTAGAGTTTTATTATACAGAAAAAAAATACATACATATATATGTGTGTGTATGAGTGTGTGTGTATATATATATGTATGTGTATATGTGTGTGTATATATATGTGTGTGTGTGTGTGTGTATATACATATATATATATATATATATATATATATATATATATATAATCTTCCACAAAATCACTATTGAAGATATTTTCTATTATGTCTCTCAAAGTGATTTAAATTAATATCCATCTATAATTTGTGTATATAATTCAGTGCCAAGAAATTTTCTACTCTGAAAAACTACAATGCTTCTCTTTACCCAACAGGAGACATATTGAAATGGTAATAGTGCCACTAAGGGTGGTCACATATTGATTATACCCTTCAGGTATTGATTATACCACAAGGATCTATACCAACCCTTGTAAAGTCAGCCCTCCCAAAACAATTCTGATGATGGTACTTGATACGGAAGATGTTTGTTTTATCAATGTCTTGTTCAGCCTGTTAATTTGTTACAAGTAATTGAGGTAAAACTACTTTCTAGGCAAATACAACTTGAAGACACTTCTAGCTTGCCTGTCTTCTAAGCATTTATTCCACAAGGAGGGCATTCTGGAGTCAAAAATGGTTATAGGATCACCCTGCTTCCCTCCTCTAGGAAGTTTACAAGAATTTTTTTTTTCAACCGTAGAAAAAATGCTCCTCCTGATTTAAGTCAGAATCAAGTTTCACAGGATCCCACGAATTTCTGAGCTCTTTCTCAAAACAGCAATCAAGTTGGTCTCTGTTGGGAAAAGTTTAGAAGGGGCTGAATTTCTTTTTCTTCTTCCTGCCCCAGTGTAGAATGTTAAGACTTTCAGGCATCACTCTCATAAATAAATGTAAGAATAATTTAATGCTCAAGTTAAGTAACCATCTTGTTCAGCTTCCTGTTACAACTACCCATTTATTTTTAAGTCTCCTAGATTAAATAAATGAGCCCTTCTGATAAACCACTTCAAATCTTTTGTTGTATTATTTTGTCAAGGGGAATTAAACTAAAATATATGAAAGAAAGACACTGTAGAAGACTATTATAAGTTTAGAGCTGAAAAAAATGTTAAAAGTCAGCTAATATAATCTTCAACTTGATTTATGGATCCTTTCTAAAAACTTTTAAGTTTGTTAGGGTAAAGGTCCCCGCCATCTATTTTATTTTGTGTGCCCCCACAGAGCACGAAGTTCACCAATCTACACACAATGGGTTCTCAATAAATATTTCTGACAATTGTTGAAATATATAATATATGTAATATATAACCTTGTAGGACTCAATGTGTTATTGCCTACTGGTTAATATAAATTATTTTCTGTGCTGAGTGTCCACCTTCATTAACCATAAATACTGCATGTTGATGCTTAAACCAAAAGTAGAATCTCCTTCTCAGAATTTACTAGATCATGGTGGGTGTAACTCAGGAGCAGTAACATTACTTTAATGTAACAGTATGGGCGTTAATATGATATATTCCTGCTATTAAAGTTTAACAGGCTTTAGGAGAAAAGATTTTAGCACTGGGTAGAAGACATTTTACAACATCTGGTTTGGCATTTCAAGAAATATTCCCCAGAAAGTCCTGTAGTCCACTCATGAAAAAGGAGAGAAAAATGTCTGGCTTTTTTTTTTTTTTGTCTGACCTCTATTAAATGAGAAGTTTCCTATAAGGCTAAATTTGCCTGTCTCCGGATCAACTTTCTAACAGTGAAATGCATTGAAGAATATAAAAGAAAATGAGGAAAATGAAATGGGGTTTAAAGAAATAAAAATGAAATAGAATGGATTTAATAGAGGAACGCTTTGCACTACAAAAAATAAAATAATGGAATAATGCATTTAGTGTAGTCCACATACTGCTGTTCAAAACAGCACAGCCCATAAAAAACACAAAAATATCTAGGGCACTAAGATGTAGATATCATCCTCCTCATTTGCATGTGTGGTAAAGTGGGATACACTGTGGAAATCCTTTTCATGTCCCGCGTGTCCAGGGTTCCCGTGTCAGTGTCAGTGTCAGCGTCTGGAGAAGGCCGCACACAAATGAAGAGAGACTTGAAAAGCATCCATTTTTGGGAATCATGGGGGCCAGGCGCGAGTCCACCTTTAGTGGAAGGACTGCCTGTGCTCTGGCCTGGCCATCCCTTTTATTAAGGCTATGGGATCCGCCCATAGCCCCCAGGTAGGAAATTCCAACAACAGACATACACAAAGAACAAACAGAGGTGTTTCAGTTAACAATGTTTTTAGCTCTGACCTTTCAGAGCAATTCAAGTTGTTTACCAGCCTCCTTGGCTCCTATGCACATCTTTCTATTAGTGAGACAGGATTGGTTTCCAACAATACATATATTCTCACAAAGAGAGCATAGATCGGTCAGTGACCACACTTGTTAGAACTTCAACATCATGTCTAAGGCAAAGTTCCTTATACATGAGACAGGATTGGTTTCCAACAATACATATATTCTCACAAAGAGAGCATAGATTGGTCAGTGACCACACTTGTTAGAACTTCAACATCATGTCTAAGGCAAAGTTCCTTATACATGAGGACAGAACTCTCATTACAGCAGTATTTCCATTATTAAGATGCTTAGCACAAAGAAAAACTGCATAAACTTTGTGACTGAATTGATAACATATTCATTTGTTGTTCTTATTGAGATTTTTTGGTTTGTTTATTTTTTTTCTGCAATAAAAATAGAAAACTAATATTTTAGAAGCTCAAGTCTAAGATTTCCTTTAGAATATAGATGAAAGACTATGCTATGGAATTAAATTAATCAATAATTTGCAGTGCTTCACTATTGAACAACAGCATAGAATAATAATTCCATGAGTTCAGAATTTGACAGGCACTTCTTTATCAACTGAATGACCTTGGACATGTATGATCTTTCTGACCTTTAATTTCTCTCTCGTATGGTTCTTGTAAGGATTAAAGATACTGCATATGAGTATTTATCATATTTACTAAGTTATTTTAAGTGCATAAAAATATTACCCAGTTGAATTGTTATTGTTAGAGTTAAATGAAGTACTCCTTTGAAGTGTATACTCTAAATGTGGTATGTTTATAGATATGTTTACCATTGTTTGTGCTATCATAAAATAATTTTGGAAGAAACTAATTGACTTTGATCATATATGGAACTTTAAACATTATAATTTCTGAATATTTGTTGTCAGCCCTCAATTTTAAGACAGATGGCAGTTAACCTGCTTAAATCGGCATGTCCCAGTGATTACACTGGTATAATGTTAGATATTCAATGAAGGGGTTTAAATATCTGAGGTGTGGTTCCATCTGTGCCACATCCACAGTCTTTTGTAATCTGTTTCCTCATTTGCTAAATGAGCACAGCAGCATATACTTAGAAAGCATAGGGGGTCATTTTGAAGACTGAATCAGTTCACACATGTGAAGTCACTCTGGACGTATAAAATGTCTTCTTCAGATTCATATTGGTTTCCATAATTAGTCAAAATAAGCTGGTCAATAGCTATAATTTTCTTGATTTATTACACATAAACATTTCTCTTTAAATTAGATGTTTCACAAAAAATGGCTCCTTGTCCCTCTTCTATCACCAGCATCTTTTATTGATCAGTTAGTATACAAAATACTGTGTAAGTTATGTGTACTATGAGGTAGTAAATGAAGATAAAAGATATAAAGAAAAAATTAGAAATTATATACTATGTAATTATGACAATAGATGAAATAAACTATTACCAAAAATGTACAAATATATATATATACCCTAGATGGTAAAATATACAGATTGCAATCACTTTTATATATGCACACATACACATAAAAGACTGTGGAAGAATATAGACCAAATTTCAATAGTAATTATTTTTAGTATAGGGGTAATGGAGGATCTTCTTGCACATGACAAGCAAAATTAGAGCCAGATTCATTTTATAATTAGCCTGTATTATAATTAGAAAATAAAACTATATGAAATATATGCTCTATGAATATATTTCCTAGAATAATTTAAGCTATAAAACCTTTTGTTCAAATATAAGAAAAGTCCACTAAAAATTTAGCAGGACTGCTCTTTAAAATATATATATTTCACAAAGGAATTGAGAGGGAAAGAGAGATAGAAACATCAATGATGAGAGAGAATCTTTTATCAGCTGCCCCCTGCACACCCTACACTGAGGATCAATCCTGCAACTGCCGGTATCTGCCCTGATCAGGAATGGAACTATGATCTCCTGGGTCATAGGTCAAAGCTCAATCCCTGAGCCAGGCAGGCTGGGCAGGACTGCTCTTCTTTTCAACAGAGCTGAGAAGTATAGAGCTTATATCTCTGAGGTAATTTCTGCTTCTGCATTTCAGAGGAAATCTAGGCTCTGGATTCCAAGGGATGCCCTCAGAAACCTCAGAATTAAATTACTTCTAAACAACATAAAGGATTCCTTCAAAATATTTCTCTAAAAGAAAACTGAAGCTCACACTGTGTTCAGCATTATATATTATTTTGAATAATATATATCTAGTATTAAAAAAGCTTGAGAATCCTGGTTAAAAATAGCATTTGTCTAAGGCTGGATTGCCTACAGCAATCACCCTAGTGGGACACTTGATAAACATTCAGATGCATGGAACTACTTTGATCTCACCTAATGAGAATCTCTAAATATGAAGCCAGGAATCACCATTAACCAATAGCCCAAGTGATGCTCAAACACAGTAACATTTGAGAACCACTTTCCTATCTAATAAAGAGGGAATATGCAAATTGACCATCACACCATCACACCATCACACTATCAGATGGTGGCATTCAAAGCCACAAGATAGTGGCACTCAGTCCCCTCAGCCCCTCCAGAGTCCCCGAGTCCTTTCAGCCACATTAGGGGGAGTGGGAGTGGCAGGTGCACAATGTGGTCAGACCATCCTCAGGTGGGTCCAACTGCTCCTTATTCCTGCCGCCAGAGGCCCACAGTCCTTTCAGCCCAGCTTAGGGGGCAGCAGGCACATGATGCAGCCAACCAGCCCTCAGCTCCCAGCTACATAGGGCTGGCCCGAGGCACAGGCAAGCCTCAGATGGCAACTGCCCAGCTGATACCTGAGGTGCAGGCAAGCCTCAGGTGGTGGCTGCCTAGCTAATGCCTGAGGCATAGGCAAGCCTCAAATATCAGCTGCCCAGCCACCCAGAACGGCCCAAGGCTCAGGTAACCAGGGCTGGCCTAGGCTTGCACTGCTGGCAGTGGCAGCAGCAGAGGTATCATGGAGGCATCGCCTTCCCCTGATTGCCAGGTCACCTCTGGACCCTGAGGGCTCCTAGACTGTAAGAGGAGGCAGGCCAGGCTGAGGAACCACCCCTTCAGTGCATGAATTTTCATGCACCACGCCTCTAGTATATATATAACAATGTAAGGTTATATTCAAAATTTAGGTAAATAAAAATCACATCTCACATTTTTATTATTCTTTGGGAAAAATTATTTTATGTGTTGTCACATTTAACTTCATGAGAACTCTGTGAAGTTGATCTTTCTTATGGCTGAAGAGAAAGTTAATTTTTTTCATGGTCATTAGGTTGTAAAACCTGAACACAAATAAAAATCCTTTATTTTTAAAGTGCCAATGATTCCCAATAAGGCATCCGGTCACCCTGCTGAAAGGAATTTTAAAATGTATGGGACTTTTTATGCTGCCATAAAGATTGAGGGGGTTGCTGGCATTTAGGTTTAGAGGCCAAGGATGGTAGGCCTGACATAGACCAAAGATTCCTTTGTATGAATGTTTTTCCAACAAAATATCAGAAACAACTATCCTATTGCTGTTGTAAAATAACTTTCCAATATTTCTATATGCTGTTGATTTTCTCAAAATATTATAGCACCACATGTGTTTATGAGATTTGTAGAGGAGTTTGATTTATGTAGAACCAAAAATCTCACAGCAAGAGCCTCCCAATTCATCTGCTTCTGATATTACTCTACTGGCCACAGACTGGGAAAGAAAGAAGAATAGAAGGGAAGAGAAAGAGAGAATAGTGAGGAGAGAAGGAAGCAGGCGAAGGAGAGAGAGAAAAGAAAGAAAGCAGGTGATGAGAGATAGAATGGAGGAAGGGGGAAAAACAAGTTGAACTTAAACATAATAGAGAAGAGGAAAACTGACTCAGATTCCTTTCATCTGACAGAATGTCCCTGTCCATCCTCTAACACCTCTTTCACACTATTAGTGATGTATTGTGTCACTAATACATTTATTGGAGATAGTCTTTTGATAATGGAAAAGTTGCTGGCCTGAAAGTCAGTGCATTGTAGCCCCAACCTCACTATTAAATATCCAGAGCTTTTCATATGGATGTGTGCTTGTGTAAAATGGGTTGCATCCTATATACCTCACATTATAGTCTGTATATATTGCCAATTCTCTATAGAGTCTCTTTCTTCCATTTTTCTAGTTAATCTAATATATAAAAGCCTAAGCAACCTTTTGACCATTAGACCATCTGACCATTCGACCAGTAACTATGACACTCACTGACCACCAGGGGCAGATACTCAACACACAGTCATGGAAATATGGAACAGTCTGATGAATCTCAGAGAGAAGTGGGAGGAGGAGGGCAAGAAGAGATTAACCAAAAGATCCTATGTGCACACTAGAGGCCCGATGCACAAATTCATGCACCAGTGGGGTCTCTTGGCTTAGCCTGCCAGGATCTGGCTGAAACCAGCAGTCCAACATCCCCACAAGGAGTCATGAATTACAAGAGGGTGTAGGCCAGGCTAAGGGACCCCACTGGTGCATGAACCCATGCACTGGGCCTCTAGTATAGTATATAACTTTCTATTTCTAATTGAGCAATAAAAGAGATGTTGTTGACAGATTAGAAAGACAAGGAAGTAGACTTGTAGACCATCTAATTTAATGTTTGCAATATTAAGTGACTTAATGTTACTAAGATTCCCTACAATGAGAAATGAGATAAAGAACTGACTACAAAATGTCTAATATCCTTTTTGTCTCTAATACTCACTTAAATGTCGACACCTCATAGGTAATATCATCTCTGTTGCCATTATCTCACTTTTTTTCTACATGTTTTCAAACTTATTTTACTTAAATATGAAGATGAGCTCAGCAACACAAATCTCTGTAATCAACATTGAAAGAAAGGTAAGATTTACTCCATGCTTTAATTTATTTTAGATTTGCATATTTTTAGTGGAGTATATAAAAACCCCATTTATAGCATTAGCATACTGCCTTCCACTTAGTAGTCATACAGTAACATTTTTCTGATCAAAGTGAACTTAGACTGAAAGATTCCAAAGAGAAGGCAAAACTAAAAAAAAAATCTATTTTTATATTATCTAATGAGTGTTGAAAATTTGTTTACCATTCTATAAAAAATCGGTAGCTGTTTTTATATTGGAAAATTAAATAGATACTTTAAAACCACTTATGCATGGTAATTAATACACTAAATCAAATTTGTTGTCAGAATGACGTAGTATAAAATGTCCTTGATTATATTTTATTAAAAAAACAAAGATATTTCTTTCTGTTGCCTCCTTGCTAAAATATCTCTTTCTGTTGCCTCCTTGCTAAAATAATATTCAAAGATATGCATTTGTTTTATGGTTTATTGCCAATCCAATCACTGATATCATTTCATCTCACTTTACTGGACTTACCTTACTTCAACCTGCTAATTATTTCCTGCAATCTGTTTTATGTATCATGTACGATTGGCAAACAAGATAACTAATTAAGTTATGCATTAATTACTTTTCCACCTCTGCTCCCTCTTAGAGAATCAAGAACAGCAATGCCAGGTAATTAGAACTAACTATAGCCCATTGCCTCTTCCCTGATTGGCTTTCTTTCTAATCCACATGTTCTTTGTTGACAGATGTGTGTGGAAGAACCACACCTTAAGAATACTTTCATTAAATATTGGTCAAGTAAATATTCACTCAGATTCTCATATCCAGCTTATTTCAAGAAGGCAGTTTTGCCCTAGCCTGTTTGGCTCAGTGGATAGCGTGTCAGCCTATGAACTAAAGAGTCTCTGGTTTGGTTCTGGTCAAGGACACATACCTTGATTTCAAGCTCCTCCCAGGCCCAGACCCTGTTTAGGGCTCCTGCAAGAGGCAACCAATGGATGTGTTTCTCTCACATTGAAGTTTCTGTCTTTCCCTCTCTCTTCCGTTCTCTCTAAAAAATCTTCAGGTAAGGGTTAACAAAGACAAACAAAAAAGAAGGCAATTTTTACATATACATATAGGTATAGGTATAGTATAGACAAATACTTATCACCCAATAAGAATATTTTATATAATATATGACCAATATATATTAAGCAGTAAAATTATACATATATAATTATATATTATATATATACATAGTCATAATAATTACTTTAATAGTTTTCTTTTGAGAATAAAATACATATTAAAATTAAATTACATATTTGAATTTGGAAAACAATTGAAGGAAAACTGCCTGTATCTAGAGTTCCTATGATCTAAACTCAAGATGTTTGTTTTTTTCTCATAGGGGTGTGTGTATGTGTGGGTCTGGGTGTGAATAATGAATGTATTTAGAAGGACATAGAACTGGTTCAAATGAATTATATTTTATTAATTAATTACCTTTTGAAAAAAAAGAAACTAAAGAACAGCAATACACATTCATTATCTATCCTATATAATAAAGAAGTAACGTGCAAATTGACCCTCATACACTCTTACAAGATGGCTGCCTCCATGTGGTCAAAGATGGCCACCACAAGATGGCCAGCAGGGGAGGTAGTTATGGGTGATCAGGCCAGCAGGGGAGGGCAGTTTGGGGCAACCAGGAATGCAGAGGAGGCCAGTTGGGGACAATCAGGCAGGCAGGAGAGCAGTTTGACATTGATCAGGCTGGCAGGGGAGTGGTTAGGGGGTGATCAGACTGGCAGGCAGGTGATCAGTTGGGGAACCAGCAGTCCCGGATTGTGAGAGGGATGTATGATTACTGGTTTAGGCATGATCACATAAAGATTGGGCCTAAACTGACAGTTGAACATCCCCTGAGCGGTCCCAGATTGGAGAGGGTGTAAACTGGGATGAGGGACAACCTCCCCCCTCCCAGTGCACAAATTTTGTGCTTCAGTCCTCTAGTCCTAGCTAATAAAAGAGTAATATGCAGATTGAACATCAATCCAACACACAAGATGCCTGTCCCCATGTAGTCAAAGATCCTGTCACCATGTGGACACAAGATGGCCACCACAAGACGGCCAGTAGGGGAGGGCAGTTGGGGACAATCAAGCCTGCAGGAAAGGACAGTTGGGGTGACCAGGCCAGCAGAGGAGGGAAGTTAGGAGCAAACAGGCTGGCAGGGGAGCAGTTAGGGGTGATCAGGCTGGCAGGCAGAAGCAGTTAGGGGCAGTCAGGAAGGCTGGCAGGTGAGCAGTTGGGAGCCAGCAGTTCTGGATTGTGAGAGGGATCCCAGATTGGAGAGGGTGCAGGCTGGGCTGAGGGACATCCCACCCTCATGCATGAATTTCATGCTCCAGATCTCTAGTAATACATATATATATAATATGCAAATAGACAGAACGGTGGAACAACTGAACAACCAGTCTCTATGATGTGTGCTAACTACCAGGGGGCATGTACGGGACATGGTGGGTATCAGCAGCAGGTTGCAGAGTGTGGAACATGGTGGGCATCAGCTGAGGTGGAATGGTGGAACAGGTGAGCGAGGGCATCAGACCAATGCAGGGTACAAGTTGCTGTTATAGGGCCAAACTTTTGTTGGTTACTAAAAATTCTTTGATCCCATGTGCCCTGGCTGTGCTAAGTGTTCACACCTGCTGCTGGTGCCAGCCCCACCCACACATGCTGTCGCCACTCACACCCACTTCCAACACCTGGTGCTGGCCCCAATTGCTCAGCACCTCAGCGAGTGTGAGCCTAATCACCCCTGAGGGCTTCTTCACTTCTCCCTTCTTTCTTCTCCTGAGGGGTGATCAAGAAAGCAACCACCACTTGCACCCCCCTGGCACTGGCCCCAATTGCTCCCTGCTGTCAGTGGGTTGAAAGTGGGACCAGCACCATCAGCATGTGGGAGTAGCAGCAGCAGGAATAGGGCTTCTGGCAGACAGGGGATCAGGGACTGAGGCAGGAGGGACCAGGTGGGGGTGTGGAGGATTGGTTGAGACCCGCCCTTCTCCCCACCATAGCCTCACACTCCACAGTTCCTTTCAAGGTGAATGAATTTTGTGCACTGGACCCCTAGTAACCATTATAATAAGAAAATTTTTAATTAACCATAAAAGTTCTCTCCAACCTTCCTCTCTTCACATATCTCACAGTAACCATGAATAAAATGTAATATGCAAATTCCAGAATTTTTCTTGTTTTACTTAGGAAGATGATAAACAAGTAGTCAGATCAATACATGCATAAATATCTTTATGTACATGTATGTTTGTGTTGATGTTAAAATCTTATTAATTTACCAGAGGCCTCTGGGAATTAATGTGTATTCTGACAAAATCAAATTTCTTGACTGACTGAGACAAGACCAGAGATTCAGATGAACCATGAGATGCTACTTGCCAAGCAAGAACAGGGAAACCCAGTGCTTGGTTTGGGTTCTGAGGAGGAACTAAAGGAAGCTTGGGTGGGTTCTAGAGTGCTTGTTACTTCCAAGGTATGGTTAGGAGAAGTGAGACTTAGTAGTGTGGAAAATTGTTAAGTATAGCAGGTTACCTTTTGGGTATCCCAGTACTAGATGGCCATAGTAAAGCAAAACTGGGGGCATCACTGGAAAGAAGCAGCAGTAACTCAGAGATCTCTGTGGCAGTTTCCAGCTACCGCTTGACCTTGGGAGAATGGATGATTCCAGGTCATTTGCAGCTGCCTGTATCTACATCTGTGCATACAACCTGAAGGAAAAGGACTGCTTTTCTCTGTACCATCCAGGCAGATGTTCATCACTCCATCCCAGACTTTACTTTTGTGAGATACATACTTTATACATATGTAGATATAAAGTATTAGGAAATTAGGTCATATATGTTTTGTGCAATTTACTTTTTATATTTAGCAATCTGAATTCACTCTTCTGAGTGAGTATATAAATGTCTATGTTATTTTAAATGGCGATATAATATTAGGTGGTAATTTAACTAGTCCTTCACCTTATACTTCCTGCAATGATTCAACATCACCCTGATATTTCAAGATATATATATAGTGGATATTCAGTGCTAGCTGCCAACATAAGAAAGGTCCAAACCTGTAGAAAAATTTTATAGAAGTTTATTTAAGCCAAACTGATGATGACATGTGCCGGGAAGCAGGATCTTAAACTCTCTGAAGAATAACATGTTTGTCTGTGTGTTTTGTTGCTGTTTTGTTTTGTTTGTTTTTTAATGTATTTGAAATTAAGGAAGTGGATTAAGGAAATTTAGGAAAAACAAGGTGGGGAATGGATTATAAAATAGTTAACAAGATTATGTGCTCTTTTGTGGATTAATACTCTCTCTGAGGGGTATTACTTCTAGTTTTTTAAAGGTATGTAACCTAGATGCACAAGAACAGTGGACAGGCCTGGCCAGTTGGGTTCAGTAGATTGGAGAATCATCTTTCACACCAAAAGGTGGTGGGTTCAATTTCCAAGCTTTGGGTTCCTTCCCTGGTCCTCATGCATGTGGGAGGCAACTGATCGGTGATTCTCACAACTCTCTCTCTCTCTCTCTCTTTCTCTCTCTCTCTCTCTCTCTCTCTCTCTCTCTCTTTTACTTTCTCTCTCTCTCTCTTTTACTTTCTCTCTCTCTTTTACTTTCTCTCTCTCTCTTTCTCTCTCTCTCTCTCTCTCTCTCTCTCTCTCTCTCTCTCTCTCTTCCTCTCTCTCTCTTTTACTTTCTCTCTCTCTTTCTCTCTCCCCCCTCTCTCTCTCTTTTACTTTCTCTCTCTCTCTCTCTCTCTCTCTCTCTCTCTCTCTCTCTCTCTCTCCCCCCTCTTCCTCTCTCTCTTCCTTCCTCTCTCTAAAAAAAAAATTCAAGTGAGAACATAAATAAAAATGAGCAATGGTCAGGACTGGTTTAAAAAAACCTTACACTAAAGAAGTTATAGGCCTATGGTGTGACAATGCACTATGATCTGCCCAGTTAGGAATTTGTGATCACATCCCCTGTAATGTGCCTTTCCAAAGAACCCCTTTCCCACATATTCAACCCAGCATGTGCTTCTGTGGTATGCAGATTGTTTTGAGCTAGGGGCAACTTTACCTGTTGCCTGTGGAGAAATATCCACCCCTTCCTTAGCTACCTAAAAGAATTTGAGAAATAATCAGAGATAACATTTTTGATCTTTCTATAGGGCAGAATAACTTTTATTTACTAAACATCTGCTCTTATCATTCTGCAATGGGGCCTTTGAAACTCTTAAGGCATTTTACCTAATCTCTATCTGATTCAGCTATGTTCCCGCGTTGTCTCTGAACCTGTCCTGCATATGGGGTCTCTGACTATTTTCTGTATGTGGGGTCCCCATACTTACATATGTATTAAATTTGGTTATTTTCTCATGCTAATCTGTCTCATGTCTACTTTTATTAGTAGACCAGCCAGAAGAACCTTGAGGCTAGAGGAGAGTTTGTTCCTCCCCCATAATCCATATAAACATATATACTAATAAAAAGGAATATGTGAATTGGTCACGACACCCTCATAGTAATAACCAATCAGCAGGCTGCATGGGGTGACCAGGCTGGCAGGGGAGTTAGTGAAGGATGACCAAATGACTGACCAGCAGGCTGTGTGGGGACCCAGCTGGCAGAGGGGGGCAGTGAGAAGTGATCAGGCCAGCAAAGGAGTGACCAAGCCAGAAGGAATAGCAGTTGAGGGCAACCAGGCCAGCGGAGGGCGGGGGCAGTTGGGGTTGACCAGGCCAGCGAGGGGAGGGTGGCAGTGAGGGGCAACCAGGCTGACAGAAGGGCAGTGGGGGCAACCAGGCCAGTAGGGGGGTACTAAGGGGAAACCAGGCCTGCAGGAGGGGCAGTTAGGGGTAAACAGGCCAGCAGAGGGGGCAGTTGGAGGTGACCAGTCCAGCAGGGGGGGCAGTTAAGGGTGACCAGGCTGGCAGGCAGAGGCAGTTAGGGGTGATTAGGCTGACAGGGGGAGGAGTAGGCAAGCAGGTGAGCAGTTAGGAACCAGTAGTCTCGGATTGTGAGAGGAATGTCTGATCCCTGAGATTGGGCCAAAACCAGCAGTAGGACATCCCCCAAAGGGTCCCAGATTGGAAAGGGTCCAGGTTGGGCTGAGGGGACCCCTCCCCGCCATGCACGAATTTTGTGCACCAATCCTCTAGTTTACATATAATTATTATATTCTAGAGGCCCAAGCACAAAATTCAATGCAAGAGTAGGCCTTCTTTCGCCCAGTTGCCAGCACTGGCTTCCCTCTGGCACCCAGGATCTGGGCTTTCCTTACAGGCCCAACTTTGTCTGGAAGGACTGAAGGATGCCTGAAAGAAGATCTGGTCTAATTAGCATATTAGGCTTTTATTATTATAGATAGTATACACACAACAAAAACACATATACCTATATTCTTAATACTTCAGCAATTATTCTCTAGAAATAAATTACTAAATGAAAGGATATATGTTTTTAAAATTTTGATTAAAATTTTAAAGTGTTGTAGTTATTATATTTCTACCATATGGGAGTCACTCTTTCCCCATATGCATACCAATATTAGATTTCATAAATCCTTTAACTTTTGAAATATGATAGGTGGAATTGGCCATTAATATAATTTGAATTTTTGAACACTAAGAAGTTTAGCACATTTTCATGTTTATTATTTAATTATTTGCATGTTTTCTTCATCCACTTGCCTTTTATATCCCACCAAAGAAACTTGAATTTCACAGGGATAGTTCGGGTAGCCTCCTCACTTCCTGAGCCGTAGAGAAATGTAAATGTTCAAAGAAGAGAATCTCAGATCAAATACTAAAATCCTGCCTCTGTGGCTTGTCTTTCACTGACCATAACCAGCAGCAAAGTTCATTGTAGGATGGATGCCAAGAACAGGGTGTTCTAGATTTGATTTCACCACTGACTTAGGGTGCAAATTGAGTTTCTCCATTTCAGAGCGGACCTGATACAAATTGTTTTACATAATAGAAAACCATATGATAAAATAAGATTAGAAATGTGACTTGATTCAGTGATGATATGTTTTAATTATTTCAATTACAATTTCTGTTCTAAATTATGTATAATTGTATTGGGTACCATGCTGTAGACCTAATAGGAAGCTCTAAAGTTCTCAAAGCAAAGTCATTTTCTATAAATTGAGTTTGTTCCCTGGTTTATCACACAGTAAGTTTATGTGTTTGTCTATTTATGACCATTTTATTTATGAAATCCATATTTTATTTGTTCTAATACTGAAAAAGATTATTACAAATATACCTATAACTGACTGTATATATAACAATTATATAATTGTGTATAACAATTATCATAAATAGTAAATTGAATGCAAACCTGTTGTTATACATAAAAGTGTTTCTTTTCAACTAAACTATTTTTTTCTAAATGAATAAAAATTCAGAATGTTAAGTTAAAAAAAATCACACTATGATTTTTACTAGATTTGCATAAAATCTAAAAAGGGAAGAGTGGCTTATCATATTTAATTTTCCCATCTGTGGATTTGGTAGTTCTTTCAACTTTAAAATGTTCTTTAAACTATTCAGCAAAAGCATTCAGATTAATTCAGTTTAGAAGAGTTTTTGTTATTGTGACTTCCAAGCATTTGCTGTTGTTATTGTTGCTCCTGTTATGAATGGAAACTTTTCCCACATTATGTTGACTAACAGATTTTTGTTTACATAATACATCAAATTTTGTACCTTTGTGATACATGTAGATAAAACCAAATTTACATTTAGTTCTAACAGTTTGAAATTTTTTAGGGAGAAATTTTTGTCATGTACAAATAAGGGTAATTTTATACTTTCCTTAATGTATACTTTCCTTAATCATATGTGTTATTTCAGTTTTGTGCTTTATTTCATTGCTAGATAACCCATAACAATATTGAATAACAGGGGGCATCCTTTGCCTCATTTTAATGGGATTACTGCTGTACTTTCAAAATTATAAATTATCTTCTATGTTAACTGCAATGATTATACTAAAATCCTTTCTATTTTTTTCTTTCTCCTGGAAAAAGGGTAAAGCATGGTAATCAAATGTAATGCTGAAGTTTGAAAGCACACATTTCGAAAACTATCAGCCTAGTGCTGTCACAGGGCTTGGAGTTCCTGGGTGATGTTTTAACAGCCTAGATGCCTTTATTCAGGCTTTTTCTTCTACCTAACGTGGTGTTCCTGTTTAGTTTCAGTACTTGCTTCAAAAGGAACCTCTGCACTATCTCCTCCAAAAAGCCTTCATGGATAGGTTGTTTTCCTTACCCAGTCTGAGATTAGAGCGGAATAATCCCTGCATGGGCTGAATCCTTTTACAAATACATAGATCTAACCAGGCAATTAGCGCACGACTTTAGTTTTCACATCTGTTCCTGTGTTCCATGGCCTCTTTGAGGAAAAAGACTTCATATTATTCAATGACATATACCCAGCGACAACTACAGCACCCGATAAAAATGATTTTTAAATTGTTTCTAGAGCAACAAGTTATCCTGACAATGATATGTTAGAGTTCAGAAGGTGATTCAAATATATTATGTACCATTTGTTATGCGTTTCCACTTGAGTAAGTACAATTCATCTCTCTTTAGATGGGCTGTATCCCAACTTCTCACATTAATGAAAGAGGTTTTCATGAGTTTAGTACTTCCAACATGCTCAGTGCTTTGGAAAAATAATCAAACCCTCATACAAATCAATAACGAAAGCATTATTATTATTATTATTATCATCATTATTATTATTATTAGATTTCACATATAAGTGATAAGTGAGATAAACAAAATTTCTTTCACTTAGCATAATGCTACTGAGGGTTCATCCATGTTGTCAGATGGCAGGATTTCCTTCTCTTTTATGGCTGAATAATACTCCATTATATAGTAATATTTCCATTATATGTATATGTATGCAGATAACATTTTCTTTACTCATTCATCCCTTGGACATTTAGGTTGCTTCTATGTCTTAGCTACTATAAATAAGGCTTAAATGAACATAGGGTGCTAGTGTGTTTTCACTCAAAATAGTGTTTTTATTTCCTTTGGATAAATACCTGTAAGTGGAATTGCTGGATCATATGACAGTTCTATTTTTAATTTTTTGAGGAACCTTCATACTGTTTTTCAGAATGGCTGCACCAATTTCCATTCCCAGCAGTGCATGAGGGTTCCCTTTTTCTCCACATTGTCACCAATACTTGTTATTTCCTGTCTTTTTTTATAATAGCCATTCTAAAAGGTATGAGATATTATCTCATTGTGGTTTTGACTTGTATTTCTCTGTTGATGCCGAATACCCTTTTCATGTACCTATTAGCTATCATATATCTTTGGAAAAAATGTCTATTCAGATCTGCTCAATTGTTAACTAAATTATTTGGTTTTTGTTGTTGATAAGCATGATTTTGAACTTACAAATATGGAAACAGGGACTCAGAAGGTCTTTGTGAGTTAGAGAACTTGGATTTGAACACAAGTTTTTTTCTGACTTCAAAACTGAGTGTTGGAATCCCTCTGTTGTACACTCTTACTATAACTAAGGCAAATTTTACAGCAAAGCAAAGGACTGCTCAGAGTTCACAGAATAAACTAGTGCAGATGGAGGTCTAGAGAAAATCTCTTAAGTCCTTGGGATGTGAGAGTACACAAACCAAAAGCAAACAACATTCACAATAAGTATATTCTTTGAGGTTGTATAGAAATTATTATTTACTGGGCTTCAAGCAAAAAAGCTGAGATAATATTAAATCAAGTGCAACACACAAAAGACTTTCATTTGTGAGGCTAAACTACTACCCCAGAAAGTTTTTTAAACAATTTCTATTTTAGTCCTAGCTGGTTTGGCTCAGTGGATAGAGTGTTGGTCTGCTGACTGAAGGATTCCAGGTTTGATTCCAGTCAAGGTCACATGCCCGAGGTGTGCACTGGCTTCCCAGTGGGGGGCACGCAGGAGGCAGCTGGTCAATGATTCTCTCATCACTGATGTTTCTATCTCTCTCTCCCTCTCCCTTCCTCTCTGAAATCAATTAAAATATATTTTTTAAAAATTCTATTTTAAAAGTTTATATTTTAACTTCAATAAGTCCATGACTTAAAGAAAAATTAGTTTTATTGTCTTTCTAAAACCTACACAGGATATGCTTATTAGATCCTTTAAAACCATATTCCAACTGTGAGAGATAGAATTGCCCCGGTACTATTCAGAATCGACCTAATATTTGGGTTTGAGACTGAGTCAGGCAAAGGAAACTTATCTTCTCAACAATTCAGTTTTGTTTTTGGTTTAAATTACCAGTAGGAATGAAATTGTCTTATTTCATCAGACCTTCATATTTTTATTTTCTCAACTTAATCCCATTTCTTTTCTGTAAGATAACTGCTTTTTAGAACAAGTTGGATTTTCTTTCTGCCAGTCAGTAAATTAACTGAAACATCCTGAAATACCACTATTTTTCAAGTTCATGTTCTTTCCATTTTTACTTTGCTATGGAATATTTTTCCCCACTAACTCCTTTTAGCACTTCCTAGGAACAGACGGGACTTTGTTGAAATCTTTGCTCGGTTATTTTATTCCACCTACTCTTTATAGAAAATGAGAATAGTACTGCTCTTGATGCTATTTTACATTATTTTATCTCCAGTGTATGATATTCTTCTTTTGTTTTACACATACTAACTTTCTTAGACTTTATTTTCACACTCAAACTGCATCTAAGATACTATTATCTACTTAGATTTTATCCTTGACCTGTCCACAAATCCTTAGAGGAACAAAAGATTGACCTGTTGTTCAGGTTCAGATTCAGTCCTAGCTTTGTCTCTTTTAATGGAGCTAAGTGACAGTGTTAGCTTGGGGAAAACAAGGCTAAGGGGATGATGGATATTTTTAAATATGTAAAGGTTGCCATACAATAGAATAGAATCATTTCATGATTCTGTAAAGTTGGTCAGGTTGCAACTTACCAGGAGGCATGTTTGATACACACACACACACACACACACACACACACACACACACACAGTGGCCAGATTATTATCAGGTAATTATTATGACCACCCCATCAGTACTTCGTTGGGCCACTTTTTGCCCTCAATACTGCAGCAATTCTTCTTGGCATTGACTCCACGAGAGTTGAAAGGTGATGCGAGGAATCTGGCACCTGATGAACAGCACTGTCCAGTTCTGTGAGATTTGATGGCTGTGGAACCAGCTGCCTGATGGCTCTTTTCACTTTATCCTACACATGCTCAATTGGACTGAGATCTGGTGATTGTGGGGGCCACCTAAGCAAGGTTAAGTCTCCCTCATGAAATCACTCTTGCACAATACAAGCACCCTGGCATGGCACATTGTCTTGTTGGAAGAAGCCATCTCCATTGGGATATGCCATCAACATTATAGGATGAACTTGATTGGAAATGATATTTAGGTATGTTGTGCTATGCAGATGTTGTTCCATATGAATTAAAGGGCCCTAATCATGCCAGGAAAACATGCCCCAAACCATAACATTTTCCCCACCAGCTTGAAGAGTTGTACTCAGGCATGTGGGGTGCATGCTTTCATGCTGTTACCATGAAATTCTCACTCAGCCATCTTCATGATGCAACTGGAAACATGATTCATCAGACCACATGACTTTTTTTCTCAACGCTCAACTGTCCAGTCCTTGTGTTCCTGTGTGAATTGGAGACATTTTATCTTGGTAACAGCAGACAGCAAAGGTGTTTGAACAGTCCTTTGGCTTCCATATCCCATACAATGTGGTGTATGGCTAATTAGCTTACAAACGTCAGGTGGTCATAATAATCTGGCCACCTAGTGTGTGTGTGTGTGTGTGTGTGTGTGTGTGTGTGTGTGTGTGTGTGTGTATTCCAGAGAAGAGGGAAGGTGGAAATAGAGAGAAATAGAAACATCACTGATGAGAGAGAATCATTGATTAGCTGCCTTCTGCACATCCCACACTGGGGATCCAGCCCAAAACAAAACCTAGGCATATGCCCTGACTGGAAACCAAATCTCCTAGACCTATAATCTCCTGCTTCATAAGTGGATGCTCAACCACTGAATCACAAAGACAGGCAGGGGGAGGCAATTTTTATTGGACACTATAGCAATAGGAGCTATAAAAGTGTGATGTGCTGCCTCTGTAAACACACATTGTCAGCATTGACATGTTCAGACCTCTTGCTTGGATAGACTGCTTTTCACAGATTCTTGCATCTAAGGAACAGATGAGTCTGGACAGGGCTTCTGCCCAGTTTTGTCTCTCCTTGCCTGTGTCTCTCTCTCATTTTCTCTAACTGCAGACCAGAGCTCTTCATATTGGAGAGATTGTGGATGCAGCCAGCCCACAGCATAACCAGTCAGTGAAAAGAGTGTATATTTCCCCCCAATGTCCATATTTCTTTCCAGGTAAAGACCCTGCTATAAGCGTGAAATGCTAGGCCTCTCTGACTTTAAGCCTGCTTTATTCAATAGCTGAATCTTCATCTTGTATGTGGATATATTGATCATTAGAGGCATTCTGCTAGCGATTTGAGTTTTACAAAAATCATATTTTTACCAATAAGTGTCTCTCAGAGGAGATAAGGAAAGTATGTATTGTTTATAGAGATTTTCAGTAACCTTATGCCTGGATTAATTCAACTAGGGCCAACAGACTAAAACCAATCTTCCTGGGACCCCTGGTGGCACCCAGGTATGTTCAGTTGTCAATCATCACTTGACCCTCCCATTTTCCCTTTCCTTGACATAAAAGAAGCCTGAACTCGTTACTTTCTTTACATGGATGTGAGACACCACTAAGTCTCCCATCTTCTTGGCTGGGGCCTTCTTGATCAATAAACCTTTCCTTACTTCAAACTCTGACATTTTGAGTTTTGGCTATTAGGAGCATTGGGTACATAGACTCAGTAACACTGCTTGAGTCCGAGCTGACTCTTTAAACCAGTTATTATTATCAGTGGACTGGATGGTCAAGTTGGCTGAGACTTGTCCATATGTAGCTGAGAAGAAGACGTAAGGCTATGATTAAAAGACTTCCAGGAGCATGCTTGGGTAAGAAGGATGCCAAGGAAATTAAAGCAACATAGACCAGAATAAAGAGAGCAGAGTGATATTTCCACACACAGCTAAAATAGTAATATAAAAATATTTTTTAATTAGAACTGGAAAATACTCATTTGTTCTTTGGGACAGTCACAATAATTCAGAAGCACTATTAGCATCTGTTTCCAAATGATTATAATCTGTGTAAAACACTTCAGGTGTGAAAATCAATTCTCATCTTTGTTTTACTTAAACTCCTTTAAAAATGTTTCTAAGTTTTTACTTCCCTGTGTGCCACATACATGCTGGATGTAGGCCCGAAACTAAGAGCCATTTTCTGAAACTATAAGCTTCTGCTTGGTCAACATGGGAAAAACAGTATGCAATCCATCTGAATATTTTGGTTTTCCTCACTAAGAAATATAGCACTTTGTTTTCCAGTTAACAAATGGGATTATTAAGACATGACACTGTTTGTGAGAGTTTAGGTCTTTGATTGACATTCAGTAGATTGAGAATTGGATATGAGCAGAGTGAGAAAGTTGGATTTTGAGGTCCCAGGATTCCTAATAAGCAGTTGGGTGGAAAGAAGGACAAAGTGATTGACATAGGTGGAGGGGGAAGGGGGTCGACAAACAAACAAGCAAACAAAAACCTATAAGGAATGTTTAGTGTAACAGTTCTTGACTGACAAGCTTTTTTTTCCCCACCTGCAAAGGGAGACGTTTTTTTTTTTTAAAGTTCCAATTAGCCTTTGCTGAAAAGCGCCCAAATTTGTATTTAAGGACTATACAAGAACTATCAAATCTGTTAATAGTTTCAATGATATTAGGGAAATATTAAGGAATGGGGGTAGATTACTTACTTTACTTTTATGGTTGATAGTGCTGTCTGCAAAACACAGGAAGTTCTGCAACTATAAAAAGCTAGTTACACAAGAAAGATAATTTGTTTACTGTTTTTGGATTCATTTCTGATATGAGAAACGGTTTATCCATTAAAATACTATCTTTTACTTGACAATAGTTAAATATATAAACCCCCTTAGATTATTTTTTCCTGCTATTCACTAATATTACCAGGTTTGTTGGGAGTGGGACTGAATGGAAGTGGGATGGGGTATGATGTCCATAGATGTAAGTGCCATTATTTATTTGTCTGTGTAACGAAAATCTAATAATTGACCATTTAACCTGAAAAAAAAAAGCAGAAATTGCAAGGCAGAATCATAATTTTAGTAGAAATGTTTTGGATTGTCATTTTAGAAGTCACATAAAATCATCTAGAACTCTGTCTATATAGGCAACAGTTATTTGCACAATTCTATTTTTCAAAGTAATAGACTAAAAATCATTCAGGTACTATAAGATTCCCATAGGGCTTCAGCGTTCCATTTTTTTTTCCCCACAGAGGTAAGCTTCTACAAATGACTCTACAACACTTTCAAGAAAAGGCCTGAAACAAAACCTTATAGATTGTTTGTCTCTTGGTATTTTGTATGGATCTGACCTGAGTTACCTAGGCCTTCACCCTTCTATTTCAGGTTAACTGGGATGTCTCTGGAGATGTGGCTTGTGTTGGGTTCAGAACATACTCTGTATCAAAGATGCCAAATAGAGTTTCAGTGATTCTCAGGTTTCATTTAGTTGGCATGAAGAAAAGCTTGATTCATAGCCTCTGTAATATGAAGGGAAACCTTTTGGTCTGTAGCTGACCTTAGTCTAGGCAAAAAGATAATGCATAACCCATATATATATATATAAAGCCTAAGCAACTGTTATGACCAAATGACCGGACAACCGGACAACCAGTTGGTAGCTATGACATGCACTGACCACCCAGGGGCAGATGCTCAATGCAGGAACTGCCCTCTCGTGGTCAGTGCACTCCCACAGTCAACCTCCCAGGGACCCTCCCCTTGATTAGCCCTGACCTCAGGCCAGGCTGAGGGACCCCAACCTGTGCACAAATTTGTGCTCTAGGACTCTAGTCCTATATAGTAAAAGGCTAATATGCAAATCAACTGAACGGCAGAACAACTGGTCATGATGATGCATACAGACCACCAGGGAGCAGATGTTTAATGCAGGAGTTACCCCCTGGTGGTCAGTGCACTCCCACAGGGGGAGTGCTACTCAGCTGGAAGACAGTTTCATGGTTGGTGAGTGCAGCAGTGGTGGTGGGAACCTCTCCTGCCTCAGCAGCAGCACTAAGGATGTCTGACTGCTGGCTTAGGATGTGGGAGCAGGCCTAACCTGTCAGTTGGACATCCTCTGAGCTTCTCCTGGACTGTGAGGGGGTGTAGGCCAGGCTGAAAGACCCCCACCCCCAAGTGCACAAATTGTTTGCTCTGGGCCTCTAATAATATTTGTGGTTGGACAATGCTGAGGGGTTGTTCTATATTCTCTTTTATTCTGATATAGTAAAAGTTTTGACATCTTCTAACACTGATAAAGAGTCACCAAGATGCCTTTAATTGGAAATTTCTGAAAAAGCTAAAAAAATTTTTTCTAATATTTAATCACATCCTAGATGTACCTGAATATTTTGTCATCATTGACTGGATAGATACTGCATTCAGTAGATACTGCATTCAGATTATGAAAAAAAATATTTTCAGCATCCTGGAAGCCCTCCTAGTTTACTAGGATAACTATACGTACACACACACACACACACACACACACACACACACACATTCTATAATTTCTACTTTTTCCTCTCTAGTCTTCTTCACTCAACAGTTTATTTGTGAGTTATTCATGTTATAGCATGGAGTAGTAAGTAGTCTGTTCATTCTTTGTGTTGTATACTATTTCTTTTTTTTCAAATATTCCAAAATATAATTATCTGATTCAGCTATTGATGAGGATTTGGAGAGTTTGTAGTTGCTGATATTGTATATTCTTGGGGAGCATCTGTACACTTTTCTGTAGGACATGGACTTAGGGTTGGATTTCTGGGTTGTAGGATGGCCATACATTCAAAACAAGGAGATCTACAAACAGACCATCCAGACCAGGCCAACACTCCTATTAATCGGTATAGCAGAATTCCCAGGGTGTCTAAGTCATTGCTGTTTATTTTTTTAAAATATATTTTATTGATTTTTTTTTTTTACAGAGAGGAGGGAGAGGGATAGAGAGTCAGAAACATCGATGAGAGAGACACATTGATCAGCTGCCTCCAGCACACTCCCTACTGGGGACGTGCCCGCAACCAAGGTACATGCCCTTGACCGGAATCGAACCTGGGACATTTCAGTCCGCAGGTCGACACTCTATCCACTGAACCAAACCGGTTTCGGCTAAGTCATTGCTGTTTAATATCCTCACCAAGGTAATGCAAAATGTAATAATCCCATATTACAAGTGGGAAAAGAGTTCATCTCTCTATCCACTTGTGTGTTATGAAGACCTGATACACAGAAGTCATTGTATTAATGCACTTATTCTGAGGTTATTATACACTGATCACATCTGTTTCCACAGAAACACTGTTAACTTGAGGCCTTTTACCCTTCTTAACTAATTTAATTTAGTTTTTTTTCCTAACTGATGTAGGGATTAAAAATTTCTATAAGTATAATTTATTGTAGAAAATTAGAAAATTTTGATAAATTAAAAAAATTAACTCTTTTGAATTTTCTAATTTTCAAGTTTAATGATCTACCATGAAATTCTTAAAGGGACAAGGGATCTCATTTGCTCTAAAATATACTCCTTATTCCTTTGCACAGTCCTGCATGATCAGATCCCTGCCTCAATGCTTTTCATCTCTGCTCTCATTCTCTGAGAACCACTTATTTTTCTAGGAATATACCAGGCTCCTTTCATTTTGTTTCTTGAACATCACTCTTTCTGTTCCTTCTTCTGAGGGAGTATTATGCATCCTGCTATATAAGACAGTAAAGCATAAGAAAGGATGTGTGACACTCAAATGCCACACAGGAAAGCCAAACTCAAGCCCACATCTCTGTCTTCCCATGCGGAGTTATTTAAGCATTCTACTCTCTTACCTTTCTTTTCCCTGATAAAAATTTTCCAGACCTTCCAAAATTGGGTAAAAGGGCTTCTCATTTGTGTTCTCCTACCAGATCATGTAATACTCATGTATTCCACTGCCTTATATAGTGTTACCTGTATTAGATTTTAAGATAGTTGAGGGAAGAGATTGTCTTTTTCTTTATTACATCTAGAACAGCTGCAGCCAAGTCATGCATTGCCTCATCATCTGCTTTTTACTTTCTCTGTTACTTACTCCCTGACGTTATGTCAGTTATATGTTTGGTTACTTTTAAATTATTGGTCCTACCCTGTGAGAACTGGGGTTTTACTGGGTTGTACACCACTACTTCCTTAGCATTCACAACTATGCTAGGTACATAGAAAATCCTCAGTGCATCATTTAAATGAATCAATAATGGCCATTAATATATTAAATGAGTTAATGTACTATGTAAATCCATATTTGTATTCCTTATTAAGGCCCTAGATTTCATCCTCACGAAATTTGGGTAAATCCTTGCAGGAATGGGATTTGCAGGGTTGTTTACTTTTTCTAAAAGGAAATGGGTAGTGGTCTTCTAGTTCTTCAGAGGTCCTATTAAATGTGTATTTTCTGAGTCTGACATATGAGAGTCTTGTTTAACATTAAAATATTAATTGTTAAATGATATTTAAGTAATTCTCACTGGGAAAACATACTAATGAAATCCATCAGGCATTCTGTGATGAGTTCCCCCTTCTTGGAAGAGACACAGGCATTTCATGTGAATATTTTGTACTAAGAGGCATTTAAGGTGCTGTTGGATGTGTCATTAACTCTTTCGATATTAAAATGCCTTCAAGTACTACTTCATGTCTGCCTATTGCCTCATATCATTGGGAAATAAGGTAGGCAAAATTTTTAAAGCATTACTGGGCCTTGGGCATTGGTTCATTTCCCCCATGTTTTCAAGGGAAGTGATGAAATAGTCATTTCCTGAAGGTTTGATATAACTTCAGCAGATCAGTGAAGCTATAAAAGCTTGACAAACAACAATAAAGAGAAGGGAATGGGACTGTTAGTTTTAGGAAGAATGTTGCAAACACCTCTCTATGGAAAGAATGATGCAACTAGTAAGGGCTTCTTTGGAAAGTAGAGGATTGAAAACAATAACACTTATATTTTAGCAATACAACATTATTTCATTATAATCAATTCTGCTTTATAACAACGTTATTTCTCATCAACTTAGCTTTATAACCTATAAAGTAAACCCCAAACAATTTTAGTTGACTGGGCTATTTTATTAAAAATAAAGAACATTGAGCCGAGACCGGTTTGGCTCAGTGGATAGAGCGTTGGACTGCGGACTGAAGGGTCCCAGGTTCGATTCTGGCAAGGGCATGTACCTTGGCTGCAGGCACATCCCCAGTAGGGGGCGTGCAGGAGGCAGCTGATCGATGTCTCTCTCTCATCGATGTTTCTGACTTTCTATCCCTCTCCCTTCCACTCTGTAAAAATCAATAAAATATATTAAAAAAAAGAACATTGAAACAAGATAAATAATTCACCAAATCAACATTTGGTTGCCAAACTACATAGCACATATCAGAAACAAAATAACGTTTTTTTCTGAATCTTTGTTACCTATGGTTGGTTGAAACCATGATGTGGAACCTGTAGTTATGAAGGACTGACTGTAGGTAGACCTACAATGTTTGCATCTGTACTGAACACCGGGTGACTTTATTTTTGTCATTATTTTCTAAATAATACATGAATAACAGCTATTTTCATAGCATTACACTTTATTGGGTATTATAAGTAATCTAGAGAAGACAATGTATACAAGAAGATGTGCATGGGTTATAGGTAAACTGAAGACCCGGTGCACAAAAATCATGCAGTGGAGGTGTCCCTTTGCCAGGCTTGTGCCCTCTCCCAGTCTGTGACCCCTTGAGGGATGTCCACCTGCCAAGTTAGGCCCACTTCCCAGGGGGATCGAGGTTAAACTGGCAGTCAGACATCCCTCTCACAGTCCGGAGCTCTCACAGTCTGGGATCCCTCTCTCCTTACTGCTCACTGGTTTCTGGTTGAGCTGCACTCCCCATGTGGGAGCACACTGACTACCAGGGGCAGCTCCTATATTGAGTGTTTGCCCCCTGGTGGTCAGTGCACATCATAGGGACCAGTCCTTCCACCATTCGGTCAATTTACATATTAGGATTTTATTATATAGGATACGATGCTGTTTTAAATAAGAGATTTGCACATCCATAGATTTTGTTATCCACCAGGGGTCCTCCACCAAAATCCCCATGAATACCAAGAGATTACTGCAAAATTCAGTACTGCACACTTATAGAAAACAAAAGGACTAAAAAAGTGTGTACTAAAATATTAGCTGTGGTCATCTATGAGGAGTAGAATTATGAATGATACTATCTATTTTAGACTTGATGTTTATTTTCTTAACATGTTAATAAATGGAGCAAATTTTAAGCTCTCACAGATATCTTTAATACTGTTGCAGGGTAGACATTGGATTGATACAAACCTGGCTGGTGTTTCTCAGTGGTTGAGCATCAACCTATGAACCAGAAAGTCCCGGTTAGGTCCTGGTTTGATTCCTTGTCAGGGTGCATGTCTGGATTGCAGGTTCCATCCCCAATAGGGGTCATGCAGGAGGCAACCAATCAATGATTCTCTCTCATCATTGATGTCTGTATATCTCTCGCCCTCTCCCTTCCCTTCTGAAATCAATAAAATACATATTTTTTAAAAATTGCCCCAAAGAAGTGACTAGATACTTGCATGCTTATCTGCCACGTTATGGACACTGAGGCCTGAGAAAGTGTGGAATTCCTTTTCAGTTTAATCGATCCATCATCCAAGGAGCAGGATGAAATCCTAAAGAAAGACCTTTGGAGAGACAATAACTGAATACATGCTAACCATGAGTATCTTATGCTAATGTCCAGAGGAAATGGAAACACTTCAGGAAGGAGCCAAAGCCACACGAATAGAAACCAGGATGCTTGAAGGAAAAGAGACAAAGGCATGGGAGAGAGAGGAAAGGGCAAGCAAAGAAGTCCTGAGGGAGATTTAAGGTTCTTGTGGCTCTTCAAATTATATATAGCTTTATTTTCACACAGGGTTAAATTTAGCCGCCAGAAATGAATCTATTCCTTCCCCCTCCCCCGTTCTTAATGAAATAGTATTAAATTTATTTCAGCAGGCTGTCTGACCTATTCAGTGTTGTTATGAGCTGATGAAAATGCATCATTAGCCAATGATATCCCTGCCTTATCCTCGCTCCCATTTAAAGCTTGAGTACACACAGCTGCAGCAATCATGTCCAAAGTCAGGCATGCCAATGGCAAGTCTCCCTCTACCAAGATGAAAACTTGGCCTCTGTTTCCACAGCCCAGAGTCACCCATCAGAGTCACCTTCCCAGGTGAAAAGACATTCCTTCCATCAGAGAGGTGTGTTAATGTCCCTGGAACCAGACACACTCTGGCTCTGACCTCGTCTGTCCTCACAGCCTAATCAGAACTAGGCAGGATCTGAATGTAAGGGCCATACGGAAGAGTGATTGGTGCTCATGACTCATTACCTGAATCATGCTTTTCCTTGTAGGCAACTGAGACTTCAGCAGAAATTTCTCCCCCCCCCCCAAAAAAAAAAAAACCAACACAAAAACTCCACATCCTTCATTTCCCCACCATTGTCACCATATGGCATTTCAGCAGTCTGCTCTGCTGAAATTTAGCCGAAAATGCAATGTTTGGCACTTGAATCAGAAGACCTGGGCTGAGTTAAAAATGCTGATAACTGAGCTCCAGCCTATGCCTGCTAAATCTGAGTCTGTGGAGCCAGTACCAGACAACTTGGAGCTTAGCGAGACTCCTCAGCTGGTTTTGATGCAATGGCATGCGAAATGCCACTGACAAATTGGTTAAGAATCTGGTGTCTAAGGAACACAGGTCAAAGACCTGCTTGGTGTGTGAATTTTTGAAAATTACTGTCTCAGAGCATGTTTTTATCCATAAAACCAGGATATGATTACCTGAAATCCTACTACAATTGTGGATTCAACTATTTATAAATCACTCAATCACATAGCAGGTCAATAAGGGTTAGTTACTCTTATTCATAGAGATGATAATTACATTCTTTATGTATATGGCAGCTTGGTGAAAATCAAAAGGATGGATTTTGAAATAAAACTGAATTCAAATTCCAAATGTGGTATTTGGGGCTGTTTAGAGAACAGGACAAGGTCCTTTAAGAAAAATGTATTGGATGAGTGCATAATATGTTATAAAAACTCAATCTTCAGCATATACTGAAGAATGGGATTTATCATCAGTTGCTTACTCTCATGGTGTATCCCTTTTAGTAAGGAAATAAGTAAACACATACACACACACACACACAATAGATATTGAACAACTAAGAAAAGAAAACAAATACACAATAGATATTGAACAACTAAGAAAAGAAAACAAATACTGTATTTGACTAGAACATATTAGAGGTAAATAAGAGATAACTTTGGATAAGGTAGCCCAGATCATTTTCTAAAGAAATCACATTTGAGCAAGTCATAAATGATAAAGAGGCAGCTGTGTGGAAGAAGGCTTGTGGTATAAGCACTCAATATGGCTAATCACTAATCACTGGTGATGTTATACCTGAGCTGCTTGATTCAAGTAGTGTTTTCCATACGCTGTGGAAGTGAGCGAGTAGGTCCAGTTCACTTTGAACAATATTATACGAAAATATCATTCAAAAGACAAACAAGCAAGAATTCAATAATAAAAAAAAAGTGTTGGGTATAAACCCATAGAACAAATTTCCCATCTCGAATTACATTTTGGATGACCTTGAATTTACACAAAATAAGTCTCTTTATTATCGTCATAAGACCCCACACAAGCTATTTCCTGATCTTATTGGGGCTTGTTGAAGTGGAAATCCATGTCATTCTTAAGGCTCTTTCTTGCTTTTTGTCACTTCAAGTGAAATGATATGTTCCTCCTGCTCAGCACTTATTCAGGACACAGTTGAACAAACCACAAATATGGTCTTTTACCACAGAGGCCTCACTTCAGGCTAGATGTCCAGATGTCACCTGCATGCATAGCAGAAGCCAGGTGAAACAGGCTGACAGTCAAGAAAACCTGACAAACTTCACAAATGCCAAAATCCCACCATGACTGTACTTCTTATGTGTCCCTTTATAGACTCAACCAGCCCTATAATTTTGAAAAATTTAAGTAGCTTTCCCCCTCAACTGTTGAATTATATCTTAAAAGTCCTCAATCAATAGTTCTCAACATTGAGAGGGTATTGGAAACCCTTGAAAGTCTAGTTAAAGCATAAATTGCTGAGCCCCATTTTAGCACGTCTGATTCCATAATTCTAGCATGGAGCCCAAGAAATTGCATTTTTAGCAAGATCCCAGATGGTGTTGATACTGCTGGTATGAATATTACTACTGCTCTACATAAATCATTTGATGCTAAATTTTTTTTTAATTGGGGAGAAAAACTACACACACACACAAAATACTAAAATGGCCCTTCTGGTGTGGTTCATCAGTTGGTCGAGTGTTATCCAAGAAGTCACCAGTTCGATTTCTGGTCAGGGCACATGCCCAGCTTGTAGGCTCTATCCCCAGGAGGGGGCATGCAGGAAGCAGGCCAGTGATGTTTTTCTCTCATCATCAATCTTTCCACCTCTTCTCCATCTCCCTTCATCTCCATAAAAAATAAATAAAAACACCTTTTAAGAAAGTGAAAAGTGTGATTTTCATATTTTACTGAATTTAAGTTTTCAGAGATTATAACTTTCAAAAGATATGTGTGACAGATGACATTGGGGAATGGAGATGGTAAAAAGGCAAAAGCCCAGTCTCAGTTGGGATAATTTGTGGGGCCAAACCAGTATCTAAGTCAATGTGGGTTTGGCAAAGGCCTCGGTTGAAATGGGGACCGGGTCATGCTTCCCCAAAATATGGCATCTTGACATACTGAATATATTTAGTAAAATTTTGTGAAAAACGCCAGAGGCAGGAAGGTTGCCAACCTCCTCCCCACTTCTCCATTCTTCCCTGAAACAGTTCATAACACCCTCTTGTGAGAGATGCCCTCACCATACCCAGGAGAAAGGAGCATCCTGGTCTCAGAAGACAAAAGGATGCTCAGAAGAATCTAATAAACAGGTCTTGGTAAGTTTCTTCAATTTTACTACAAATACCTAGTATTCTTTACCCCATCATAGTCCTCCATGACCGCGCACTCTCAATCAAACCTAACAAAATGCGTAGGTCTGTTTCATTGAGTCTTCATTTCCTAATGAAAGCTGCTGTATCACACAAAACTCATATTAAGTAAATTTATATGCTTTCCTCCTGTTAATCTTTGCCAGTTTAGTTTTCAAATCCAGCTGGGACCTAAAAGAGTTGAGAAAACTTGTTCCTTCTCTACCATGACAACTGCCTTACAGTCCAATTTTTCCTTCTGCCCCATCCTGTGTCTTCTTCACTTTCCCAAATGTGCTGATCTCAGACTACTCCCCAAAATGCTTTCGGCATGGAAATGTCTACCTCAGCCTAGGGATGAGACCTGGTCAATACTTGAATGGGTGGTGACGGTTTTATGTGTTTGTGTTGGTTGCTGTTTAAGGCTGCACAGACACTGACTTCTTGCCACACTGACAAGAAGCAATTGGTTCAAATCAAATACTACCTGACTATGTGTTCACAGATCATCCTAGTCTGACTCAAAACAGGCTAAGTAGAATTCTTAGATGATGGCATTATTCTCACTCATCTTATACATTCTGTCAAAACAAAATAAATTTCACATAAACAACTTCCCTGTTGATTTTACTCTGTATAAAGATTCAGCCAGTTTAATTGTTCTCTTTAATTAAAAGAAGAACATTTATGGAAAACTTTTAAGTAGTATATTAGGCATATCAATTGATTTTTTTAAAATATAAAAAATATATTAATGTTCTAAACAACTCTTGGTGTGCAAATGCCTCTTCCTAAGACATGTATAAATTTGGTTAGAGAATTTAGTTTGTGCTTTTGAATTGCACTTATATTTATAATTTGCCTTTCAAAGATACTTTAGCCTATTAAAAATGTTGTTTTATATTCCAGGCAATGTGACCTGTACATGACCACCAATCCCCCAAGAGAAGAAGCTGACCTCTGCTATTCTTTCCTCTTTCTCATTTTTCCCCTGAAAGCAGGTGTCACATCTGTCACTACTTGGCCACAGTAGACTGTGCTAATTAACTTATAAATTATGTCCATGTGGCCTTGCCTCTCTCCTGTGAGGCAGCCCTATTTGTTTGTTATGCTACATTGGAACAGGGTTAAAGAGGGCCACCAGTTTTGCATAAACACTGACCTAAATGTTTGGACACTGGAGAACATGTACACTGTTTCTTTGTATTCCCCACTGTGTTTTTCCATATCTAGGGGCAATTGTACTCGTTGAATGAAGTGAATAGTCAAGGGAAGTTTCTTTGTATATATTGGATATGGCAGTTGAGGGAGCAAAAGAGGTTAGCTATAAGACCCCAGGAAACATGTAATTACTGATGATTTGAAGAACACAAATTTGACCATTATTTTTTCACTGTTGTCACCAGTATTTTACTACCCTGTGGCCAACCCTTCAGCACTTTGCTTTGAGTTGAATAATAGTAATCTGACTGAGGCATGTATACTATTGTTTTTGAGAATAATTGTTGCATTTCCTCTCCAAATGAACAGATTTTAAGTATAGAAATTCTTTTCTTTAGGAAGAGGTAAGGGAGTAAGCTTTTTAATTGTCTTTCTCAATCTGTTCTGACCAATAAACCAGCATGTGCATTTACTGGTATGGATTTCAACCAAGTATTCATAACAAAGTCCTAAATTTTATCTAATAGCATGTGTCAATAAGGGACTATGAATGACCAATTGAATCTAATTGGTAAAGGTGAACTTTGGGGTAAAAGTAGGTAAACCTCATAACAGTACAAATAAGTATGATAAACCTGTTCTAAAATAAAGGACACTCAGCTTTTTTTTTTAATTGCTTCCCATGGAACACTTGCTTAGAAAAAAAACAAAAAACAAAATGTGAGGGAAAGGTGAATATTGAACCTTTAAAAATGTCTTATTTTAATAAAGTCTTGTAAGATATTGCTAAATTTTGATATGCTATGGTCTAAGGTACACACAGAAGGAAAAAAATAAACAAAACAAAACATAAGTACCACAAACTTTGCTATACCCAAAAGAGAAAAAAAAATAACATAATGATTTTGATGTACCACTTGCATTAACCAAATCCAGGCAATTCTAAGCAGTAATATGCCAACATATGAAGGTTCAAAGAGTCTGCTTAATTCCATTTGGATTTGATTATAAATGTTTTTCCTGCCTAGATATTTTTCAATGCTTGTTGAATTAATCTTTTAAGAAAGAATTAACAGATGTAGATAGAAGTAATCATCAAGGTTAATTTTGAAACCCTAACTGTCATATTTGACAAGATTTCTATCAGTTGAAGTTGATATCAAAAATAACCTCCACATCTAGTGCTAAAAGTTATAAAAACCACCAGCATTATCCACCTGATTTAGAAAATTGTTATTTATGATGCAGCACATAAAAAAACAAAAAGTACATGCCATGTAATAGAGTGTGGTATGAGCTGGGCCAGAAACCAGCTACATAAACAAAGATGAATCACTCAAGCTCTCTACGCCTCCATAACTTTATTTTAAAATTGGGAAGAATAATAGCTACTTAAAGTTTCTTAATTTATTTAAAAATTAATATAGAGAGCGTTTGAAATGTTGTGCAAGATCTGTGAAACCATACTAACATATGTCTCCAAATTTACTAAAATTACAACTTTCTCTAACACTATAAAATCAGAGTTTTATCATCTACTAAAATATGCAGTTTTGTAAATTTTTACTTAAAGGCATTTTTTTTCTTTTTTAAAAAAAATATATTTTATTGATTTTTTACAGAACGGAAGGAAGAGGGATAGAAAGTCAGAAACATCGATGAAAGAGAAACATTGATCAGCTGCCTCTTGCACGCCCCCTACTGGGGATGTGCCTGCAGCCAAGGTAAATGCCCTTGACCGGAATCGAACCCGGGACCTTTCAGTCTGCAGTCCGACTCTCTATCCACTGAGCCAAACCGGTTTCGGCACTTTAAGGCATTTCTTACATCCATGAATTTCCTTATAATTATACTTTGTACTATAAATATTTTCCATCCTTAACCATCAAACTTACCCATGGCTCTGTGAGTTAGTGATGAGACAATAAGACTTGATCTTCAATGATAACTGAGTAAATTTATTGTCCTTACTGCAGAAACTACATATCATATTAATGCTTTCAATATTTTTAACACCTTGATGGCTTTAGAAATATAATATTAAATTTATTTACCCCACCAAATAAAATCATCAATACATTGATATTCCAATGACCACTTTCACATTAAAATTCACATATCTATAGGAATTTATGAACTTTTTTTGCAACTTCCTGTGAGTCTATAGAAAGTTTAAAAATAATAAAGCAAGACACAAAAGTTAAGATGTAAGTGCCTTGAAGTAAAGATCAGAATAAGAAAAAATATTAAAGTATTAAGTATTTTAATGAGGTACAATTATGTTGTTTTTGATGTATTCAGTAACTTGAAATGTTTTTAAGTAAAAGATTTGGGAGATTTTTTTTTTTTTTTAATGATGCTGAAGTTATCAGATTACGAAGTAAAGCTTTCAGGCCTGGGGCATCAAATGGAGCCAATTTGTCCTATGGAATAGAAATAAACTTTTAAAAAGCATTGTTCATAGTTAGCTTATTTAGTTCCAACAAGTCCTGTCTAAGACTTAGAGGCAAAGGAAAGAGAAGTAATCTTGTTCCTTTGTTTTTATTTTTATTTTTTTTGTAAAATGCCTGTTTTCCAAGTTGCTTCCTCTTCACACTAGTAGTGATGAGGGAGGATGGTGCTTATTATGATCTTCATGATTAACTATGGTACTTGAAAATGGAATAAAAGCTTCATAGCTTGTCTTGGCACAATTTCTAGTGTAAAAGGAAGCTAACTGCAACTTTTTCTACTGTCTCAGAGTCTAGTCTGAAAAAGAAAAAGAAAAATAGCCAATATTCACCCATTCAAAGTGATGTGTTAACTCACATAAGCATAGGATTGAGTGGCTATTATTACTAGTAGTATTAGTATTAGTATTAGTATTACTAGAGCCCTGTTGCATGATATTCATGCAAGAAAAGGCCTTTCTTCCCCTGGCTTTGCTCCTGGCCACCTGGGAGTCAGCAAGGTCTTGCTCCTGGCCGGACCACCACTCCTGTAGCTCCCTCCACCCGCTTCCCTTCATAGCAGGCACCCCGATATTCCTGGCCACCACTCCATCTTTGTTGGGTTAATTTGCATACTCACTCCTGATTGGTTGTGGGTATAGCAGAAATACAGTCAATTTACGTGTTTGTCCATTATTAGATAAGATGATTGTTACTATTATTATTAAACTTAGACAAAACCAAGGTATACGGTCACCTATTAAAACCTAGCTTTGCAGCCTTTTGCTCATCTTCCACATTGAAGATAATATCAAGGATGGTTAGAGCTGGAAAATCCACAGAAAGACCTATACCAGAGCAAGTTGCAATCCATATATACCAAGGCTAAGGGACTTGTTCCCCATGAACCAAATATAACTCAGGTATAGGCAGATGAAACCCAACCCTAACAGAAGATAGGCTTAAAATGGGCTGGCCAGGAAATGCCTGCTCATGTCAAAATATTTTGAATCTATTTGCAAGATTAAGTCTAGGAAAGATATGATGTTATTTACCACCATTAAAGTTGTCCCCAGTGAAACCCTCAAGAGATTGGGAGACTGGACAACAGACAACAAAGTAAGTTCACAGACTGTTTTCTCGTGACATCCTAGGGAAGAATAATTGGGCAAGGGGGCTAGATTAAGACTGCTGTGGGATTCTCAAGAATATAAAGTATATACTTCACTTTAGCTCATAGATAATCCACAGATAAGTTCTTGATTTAAATTTACTTTGTAAAAAAATAAATCTATACTAATAAAAGGATAATATGCTACTTAGACTGAATATACTAGATGTCTTCTAAACATCCTTCCAGACAAAGCCACGGTGGTGGGGGCCAAGGCAGAGGTGGTTAGGGGAAATCAGGCCAACAGGGGAGAGCATTAGGGGTAATCAGGCCCGCAGGGGATAGTGGTTAGGGGTATTAGGAAGGCAGGCAGAGGCTGTTAGGGGTGATCAGGCAGGCAGGCAGAATGGTTAGGGGCAATTAGGCAGTCAGGCAGATGAGTGGTTAGAAGCCAGTTGTCCCAGATGACTGCTGGTTTCATCCCAATCCCTGTAGCCTAAACCAGCAGTCCCAAGGGTTCCTGGTTTGGAGACTGCTCAGGCTGGGCTAAGGGAGCCTCCCCCCACCACACACACACATGAATTTAGTGCCCCTGAGCCTCTAGTATTATTATAAAGATAAATAAATGTTTTACAAACATAAAGATAGGTAAGTAGCTAAAGTTGGAAACAGAAAACCAGTAGGAGCCCAGAAAAACCGACCATGTCCTGACCTTCTCTTTGTCCATCTGTTTCATTGTTCTCTTTCTTCTCTGTTTAGTCAATTTTTTTTCTCTGGGCAGGTAAGACCACTGTCCCAGACCCTTGAGTTTCCATCATTTCTGTTAAAGCAATAGGCTTCCACTAAGTCCCAATCCCAGTTTCCAAGGTGAAAGAAGACCAGAAGAGACCCAATATAAGTTTTATGTCCACACTTATCTAGTGTATTAGAAAGACTGATCACATTTTTGTATATGAGTACACACACAGACACACACACACAGACCTTCCCACACACACACCCACACACACACAGACACAGACCCACATACACACACACACACACAGCTGCTATCAGACTCAAATCTGTGGGCAGGAGGAGGAGTCCTCAGAGGGAAAGAGCTCCTGTGAGTCCGGCATAGTATTTAGTGTCCACAATATTACATATGCATTTCTCTTGTGCCATGACAAACACTTATCATTCAGGGTTGTCATGTTATACTGTAGGTGTAAAGCCTTTCGTTCTTCTTCCATCTCACCCAATTTCTATACTGCAATTATTTATTTAATATTATTTAAGACATGAAAAAACACTTTCTTGTTTTATTTTAACTTTACATACCTTTATAAGTAATCCATATGTAGAAATGAGCCACCCGTTCGTTGTATTTCCTGAGTTAGAAGGCTCATTTTTAATTTTAGTCTACTTCAATCTCTATCCAAAAATGTTATACTACTCTGCTTGTAAAAAATTTCTTTTCTAAAACCATGTAAACGTGTGTTTCATCCCAGAGTCAGTCATCTCACCCTGAAATGGCTTTGTAAATTCACGCATAGCTACTGCTTTTGGAACCCAAGTGGTGGTCCCAGTGGGTTAGCTCTGGTTTTTCATTTGGGACAGCACCATTGCATATATCACTTGGGTTTTCATGTGGTTACATGTGTCCCATTGTTTAAATGCATTACCTGTCTTTGTTCTGCCCATTGGGTTATAAAGTATCCAAGCAAAGATTGGATAAGATGACAATTCATGGATAGAGCAATATTTTGAAATGGGGGGGTGTAGTTTGCAAATATTAAAGGTATTTTCAGCCATGATAGATGTATTTAAAAAGCCACTCTTTTTTTACATTCTAAGAGTGACTTTTAGTATATTAATTCAGCAACTCAGTAACTTGAGACCCTTTAGCAGCTGTAAGAAGATGGAGAATTCTAGAAAGAGAACAGAGTTTGAATGCAGCACCATTTCGTGGTATCTTTATTTTTTAACATATTTTTATTGATTTCAGAGAGGAAGAGAGAGGGAGGGATGGAAACATCAGTGATGAGAGAGAATTATTGATCAGCTGCCTCCTGCAAGCCCCACACTGGGGATGGAGCCCACAACTCGGGCATCTTCCCTGACTGGGAATAGAACCATGACCTCCTCATTCATAGGTCAATGCTCAACCACTGAGCCATACTGGCTGGGCCATCGTATACTTATTGACCATCAACGATCACATTCTTCTATGCTTAATAACTCTTTAGTCCTTTTATTTTTTCTGTTCTGATTTTAGATTATTTAGTTAGTTTATGTCTAAGGGACAGGAAGGCTGAAATCTGAAACTCCACCCGGTTCACTGTCCTTTTCCTTTCTGTGACTGTGAGGGGAAGCAGAAATTTCAGTAACACCATGTTTCAATTATTTTCATTTTAGACCACATGGGCAGAGACTGTTCACCACTGTTTGACAGGATGTTGCTATGTCTTCTTAGTAGGGGTCCACTAGCCTTCAAAGAGAGAGAATTGGATTCCTTTGACTAAAAAAAAATATGTTAGCCACACACACGCAGACAACACCTCACAGGGATACATGTCTAAGAGAGAACTTTTTGAAAGAGTCAAGCTTTCTAGCTATTTTTTTTTACTGAAGAGGAGAATATATTACTTTTTGTGAGTTCTAGGAGCTTAAGTTCCTAATATTATGAAAGCTATAGATCCATGGTACCTTACACAAAACACCTAAGGTAAGAGGTAATTTAGAATTCAGAATTTCTCAGATTGCACATAGAGCATGTTATGAAATACCCCAGATAGATCTAGGCAGAACTATAATAAAGCACATTAAAAATTATGCAGCAAAGTATGTTACTATCTGTACCAAAGAGGTTAGATAAGGATTGAAAATAGTTGTATCAATTCTGAATGAGTTTTCCACAAAACTAGTTCAGGCCAGGTTAGATTTTGACCCCACATAGGTTATAAAAGTTTTTGGTGTTCAGAGCTTTGTGGATTTAGGAATTTCAAGAAAGACATTGTGTGTCTATATTGATAAGTTCCAGGCATATTGTCAGTGCGCACTAAATACTTATGGAAATGATTGGCTGAATGAATGGTCAAATAAATGAGTGAGTGAGCAAATGAATGGTCTTTATCTTTTAAGGTAGAAAATAAAGAGGATGCAGTATTTTGTGATTCAGTAGGATGCCTAAATGTGAAAGCAGACTTTAATGGTTCAGAGGTAATAGGACCTGGGTACTCGGTCAGGTTTCATGTTAGATTTCATCTGCACTTCACTTGCTATCTCTGGTTACATTCTTAACCTTTCCTTAAAGCTCGGTGTAGACCATTAACTATAGGTTATATTTTCCCCCAGAAAAACATGCTATGCAGGAAAATAGATGGCTTTGAGAACAGGTTATTCTTCCTCAGAGCCAATGTTGCTGATATTGAAGAGATTTTGCCAGTATTTAGTCATATAAAGATATTTTGGCTTGCAAAGTGATTCTTCAATTGAAAAGTGTTCTGAGCATGTAGAGGTTGTTATGCTTTAAAGATTCATTTCATTGTATGTTTAATACTATTCAGAGAAAGGATATGACTAGAACTCAAAAGCACACTGAAACAAATTATATATGCTATCTTCACCTTAAAGAATTGTCTTATGCCTTTAAAGTGCCTCTCAGCTTACTGCTCACAAAAAGAGACTGCCTCCATGCCTAGTCAATGGTGAGTTACTGCCAGGCTGACATATCTCCAGGTTTTTCAAGGACTATCTTAGGTTATACTTCTTGTCTCAACATATTCATTCATAGTGCTCCATCCAATTTTCCAAAGAATCCTTGTTTGGATGAAAATATATAAAATCACATTAGTTAATAAAAATTCTCATATTTTTATTTAAAAATTTATGTTTTTCAGCAAATTCACTCATTTTCTCAACCTTACTATTGGACCCCATGGCAGATATTCCTGGTTTTAGTGACTACATTAAACTCACATTTCTAAATTATCTGCGCTCTGGGAAAAGGATTAGCAAGGCATTTTAATCCATTTTAAAGTAGGTTGGTTCTTTACCACACCCCCCCCCCGTTGATCAAGAAAAAAAAAAAAAAGAAATCTCACACATAGGATCTCTTAAAAACGTTCTTACCACTTAGAAGTGTTTCATTAATGCACCAATTTCCATATAGAAACAAAGCCATTGCAACTGCAATAATATTGAGTCTAAGTTCAATGTGGCAGAAGAAATGAACACTCCTAAAACATTTGCATAGCAGGCCACATGAAAAGGCATCTTCTTTCCTATTAGCCAACATGTTTCAGCATCTTCACAGTCTGCCAAGATTAATAGAGGTGTGACAGCCATGTGTTCAGCACTGAGTCTACTTATTAAGGAAGAAGGTGTCGAGAAATAAGTGCTGGGAAAGAGTTGTTTAGGGGCAAGGTTGTTCTATTGCTGAGTAAACAGAGAAAAATATATGTGTATATTTTTTTCACTAGGAAGAAAGCAAGGATTATCTAAACAGATTGATGTCTCCATTTTTATCTACCAGCTATCCAGATATGCTTACCAGCTTGATAATCAAATAAAATATTCTATAGTGGAAGAGGGTAAGCAGAGTAACAGGAGCACAGGTATTTCTCTCTATAAGGAAAAATTATTTTGGCTTCCCAAATGCCACTAGAGATTTCACTCATTGTATCCATATTTCATTATTAAAACTGGAAAATGACACCATTGGCTCAACTTCTTGGCTCCCCAAAACACATCCATTTACTACAAAACAGATTAATCCCCTTACCTGGAGTAGGAGACAGCTAGATTAACCGTATGGATTTTATCATTAAAACCAACAGAATGAGGCTTTGTCTAAAAGAAAGGAGTTTCCTCAACATGGACTCTACATGGAATAATTCCAGACCTCAATGCTCCATGTTTGGATCTAGCAGGATTTGCAGACAAGTATTGGCTGGTAATAACTACTATCCCATTAGCTTTAGTGGTACTAGAACAATGCTTTCCCAATTCCTCCGGACATATTCTAAAACATTTTCATAAATACCAGAGCCACCTTGCACTGAAAGGGACTGATCAAGAAATAAAACACTAACAACAATAACAAAAAGCAAAGAGGAGAATGCTTTCTATTTATTTTAAATGAGACTAAAATAATCTCCCTAGCATTCTGGCATCCCAAGAATCATATGTCTTTAGACTTGGCTGGGAAGATAGATTAGTGATATACTGACCATGCGTTACTGACTTAAAATTAGGATATATGGTTTGTTAAATATAAGTTCACAATCAGAATATGAAAACATAGGCTATGCCAGAAAACTCCAGACATGCAGACTAAGATCTTTTAGTCCAAACACATCATTTCTTTTTGTAAAGGAGGAAACTACCAAAGTGAGTCAAGCAGCTACTGATTGACTATCCTGAAACCAGGCATTTCATTCTCTGCTCTACTGAGGCTCTATCAGGGTTTTCTCTCTTTTATTTTTTTTATTCAAAAAAGAAAATTAAAAGCTCCAAGTACCAATGTCAAGAATATATCAAGTAATCAGAGCAGCAAGGAGAAGAAGCAATGTTCACAGCCAGGGAATATGCAAAGGTAGCCCTTGAAGGTAAATACTAGAGAGAAAAACTAGAAGAGAATGATTTTCTCCTCTGACACAGCGGGGGAAATTATCTAAGAGGAAGTCAAAAGTATGCAAATGTGATTAGGTGCTGAATGCAAAGAACTTTGAAAGAGATTCTGAGAGGAGTTGGTATCTGGGTTCTTAAAGAACTCTTTGGTGGATTTCAGTGAGCTAAGGGAAAAGATATTCTTCTCAGGGATTTGCTACAGTTGATGATTAGCAGAGAAAGTCAGTAGATATAAAGGTGCTTGTCATTTTATGCTCATGTTTTCAATTCTTCTGCAGAAACTAAAAGCACCTTAAAAAGTAAGGCATTTCTTTTCTTTTCCAGATTCTTGTGGGAAATAACTATTTTAAATCAGTCCTTTTCAGCCACAAATATGTTGAGCCTTGGATATATTGGTAACTTACTTAGCATATTCCCAAGAGGACAGAGGGCTCTGAATGAGTGCTTTCAGGCTGGGCCCAGAGATTTATAATTACAGACACTTTGACATAGAAGGGGGCTTAGAGATTGTTAGTGGTTCTCAAGTAGGTGTAATGATTTTGTTCCCTAGGGAACATTTGACAAGGTCTGGAGACATTTTTGAGTGAAGTCACAATTGAGTAGGAGCAATAGTAGCATCTAGTAGGTAAAGAGGCAAGAGATGTCCCTAAACATCTTATAATGCACAGGCCAGACTCTACAGCAAGCATGTCAAAGTCGAGGCCCACAGATCCGCACATGGCTCACAAGGAATATTTTTACAGCCCAGCCCCTATAACTGTATGCAAGAAACGTTTTAATAAAAATTCCGTAACTTAATTTTTATAATATCCTATTATACATCATTATTAATAATGAACTACAAAGTTCGCTAATGACTGATTACTAGAACCGTGTTGCATTCATTTCCCTTATGCGCCTTAAGTGCAGGCACCATTTCTCTCCACTAATACCAGCAGCGGATATTTAAGCAGCCGATGGCCATCTCATTAGTCTTGGGCTGACTTGGTTGCTGTGCGCAACAGGAAATATTTTCCTTTAGGAGAACAAGAAAAATAGGTTTATTTGTGTTACACTTATTAATTTGTGCAGTTAGTCAGTGTCTGGTAAATTAATGTTCAAGAAAAATATTAATTTTTATTACAATGTTCTATTATTGTATGTTAATGTTTACTCATTTATTTCAGCCCTTTGTATTCAGCATGTCTCTATCAAAATAAACCTACATATCTATGAAAATTGAAGCTGTTGGTTTTTTGCAGCCCACATAAACTGAAACCTTGTTTGTTTGGCCCGTGTTAGCCTTTCAGTTTGACATGCATGCCCTAAAGTAAAGAATCCCCAATTGACAATAATGTCTAGGTTGATAAATCTTTCTGCTTTATAAATGAATGGAGGTTAAATGAGGCGAAGTCATGTTCCCGGATGTTAAGCCCAATTCTACAGACCTGGTCTCTTGACTCCTTCGCTAGTACTCTTTACTATAATTAAAACTACTATTGGCTTTGTTAATTGAGACTAGTCAGATTTTCTATTGAAATTTCTCAGTATTTTTTTAAAAAAATAACTCTGTTGTGTTTGCTCAATTTGTTAAGCATCTCTAAAAAAAAAAAAAAATGATTCATTTGCCTTTTTTAAAAACCACATTTTTTTAAAAGCCCTGGCCTGTGTGGCGTAGTTGGTTGTGATACTGTTAATAGCCTGGTTATTATTCACAGGAAAGGAGTAAAGGGAAGACTAGGTGATATAGGCATGCCATTTATACAGCTTTATGAAAAAGCTACAGTTAACATTATACAAGTCTGTTCCCCACAGGTCGCTGGGGGAGAGGACTGGGCAATAGACACATGCCCAGTAAGGTCTTGCTGACATGGAAAGGTGCTTGCCTGTCAGTCACACCTGTGTACAGGGCATTGGCCAAAGTATGTGTGTAGGTGTGGCCACTGCAAGCACAGGAAGATATAATATGTCAACTCCTGAACCAGGGAAGTTCCCTCTCTTGGCTCTTGCCCTCTTGGCCCTCTTTCTCTCTTGGGACTCCTGTTGCAGGAGGGTGAGCTCCCCTTCATTTGCCCATGTGGCTCTCAGCCATGTGGGATCCATGCAATGGACTAATAAACTTTAATTAGTCTGATGGTACATCGGCCCCAATTCCACCAGAAAACGGAAACTCTGGACACTGGCCCTGTTTTTAGCTCTATTGAACTCACAGCTGTATATTTTCCAGGAATGGGTTAAGGAAGATGGGGTTTTACAAACAGTGATATAATTCCATCCAAACAAAACCCACTCATTCTCCTGTGGAGGTCACCAGAAATTCTTATTCCAGCAATACCCTAAGGGCCCCACCCCCACTAGCAATAGAGGAATTCCTCCCACCCAGTCCTCCAGCAACAACTGGGCACCATCTGGTGCCCTAAAGGTTCCAGCTTTGATTCGCAGTCAAGGCACAGACTCGGTTGCATGCTCCATCCCTGGCAGGGAGTCACGCAGGAGGCAATCGATGTTTTATTCTCACATCAATATTTTTTTCTCTCTCCTTTCCCCTTTCTCTCTCTCTAAAAATCAACTTAATTTTTAAAGTAAAAGTAAATTGAGTTACACATCATGTCCTTGAGGGTCTTTAATAAAAGTGAATATAGAGGGATCATGTGCTAAGGTACAGGCCTGTAGCCATTGATATTACACACAACGTATAGAATGAACGTTTCTCAAATTTAAAATAAAATACAATGAGAGAGAAACAAAACGATAAACTCAACTTTGCAAAACTATAGGAGTATGGAATGTTGACTCAGAGTCAATTCTCTGGAAGTTCTCTCCTAATGATGTCACTCTTTCTTTATCTCTTCTTTTTTGGCTCTCTTTGGGGCAGAGGGGGCGGAGGAAGGGGAAGATCAATGGACGAGCAATCCTCACCAGGAGAACATGCATACCTACTCTTCCTTGACCTGCACATAGACCCCAACTTGTATGAATTTGTTTTTCAAAGAAGACAGCTCTTCAAGAAAATTATCGTATTAGATGTTTCAGTGTCTGATCTGAATCTCCTGGATTTGGTGACCTTGTACTTTTCATTGTGTTAAAATTACAGGGCATTCCAGGCCCGTGTGACTCAGTAGTTGAGCATCCACCCATGAATCAGAAGGTCACGTTTCTATTCTCAAGTTGTGTACTTGATCTCCCCCTGTAGGGGGCAAAAGGAGGCCGCTGATCAATGATTCTCTCTCATCATTGATGATTCTATCTCTCTCTCCCTCTCCCTTCCTATCTGAAATCGATAAAAATGTATTTTTTTAATTATAGTACAAAAGCCTATTCTTCTGAAGAAGCTGGGACATGGAGTTCACACATCTGAGCACATTTGCTCATTTACAGAGTTTGCCACTGCAAAATAGGCTGGTTATATTTAAAAACAAAGACTCAGGAAAAAAATTTTTTTGCTCTTACTCGTAACTATTTAAAAGATTTTTAGAAAGATAATCTTCTCCAGGAAGGTAGCTATTATCATAGATAACTACAGTCTAATGTGAATTAGTGTGCAAATACACAGAGAGGAACCTAGCAAAGTTCCTTTTTTTTGATCCAACTCCTCTCTGTGTCCCATTGTTGAAGATGCCCTAGCAAACATTTGTTTACGGAGCATTTGCTTTTTACTTTATCTCTATGTAAGTTGTCTTCCTGCCCTTTGAAATTCCAAACCACAACTCCCCTTATCCTTGTCTCCAGATAGAAGATAAACCTCAACTGCTCAGTGTGTTCAGTGGCTTGTTCTTAGGGAGACCTTCTGCTAATCTGTCTCATCTCAATTTGATGATGTGTCCAGCCAGAACTTAGGAAAGAACCAGGTCCTTCCAGGAGAAGGGGGGCAAAGTTTGTCACTCCAAAATATACCTCTTTGGCATAAGAACTATTTTAGATGGATTATTTTTAGAAAAGAGCAGTCACAGAAGAAGCTCTGAAAACCTAGTAGAAGCTACACTTTTATCATAGAACTAGAGGCCTAGTGCAGGAAATTCATGCATAGGGGAAAGGGGTTGTCTCTCATCCCAACCTGGACCCTTTCTAATCTGGGACCCCTCCAGGGATGTCCAACTGCCTGGTAGGATCAGTCCTAAATGGGCAGTCGGACATCCCTCTCACAATCCAGGATTGCTGGCTACCAACTACTTGTCTGCCTGCCTTCCTGATTCCCCCTGACTGCTTCTACCTGCCAGCCTGATCACCTCCTAACCACTACCCTGCCAGCCTGATTGATGTTTAATTGCTCCCCTGACAGCCTGTTTGCCCCCAGCCTGTTTGCTTCCCTCCTCTGCTGACCTGGTCACACCTAATTGCCCTGAACTTCAGGCTTGATGGCCTCCAACTGACCTCACCTGATGGCCATTTTGTGGTGGCCATCTTGTGTCCACATGGGGGCAAGATCTTTGACCACATGGGGGCAGCCGTCTTGTGTGTTGGAGTGATGGTCAATCTGCATATTACTCTTTTATTAGGTAAGATAGAGGCTTGGTACATGGGTGGGGGCAATCTGGTTTGCCTTGAAGGGTGTCCCAAATCAGGGTGGAAGTTCTTTTGGGGCCTGGGGCAGCCTGAGTGAGGCGCCTGTGGTGATTTGCTGGCCAGCCAAGCCCCCTGGTGACACAAGTGGAGGCCATGGAATCTGGGATTTATTTATGTTCACAATTGAAACTTTGTAGCCTGGAGCAGAGCCAAGCCTTCTGCTTGCTCTGTGGCAGCAGCCATCTTTGTTCAGGTTTATTTACCTTCAATAATTGAAACTTTGTAGCATTAAATGGAGGACTAGACCTGCCAGGGCTGCAGAAGCTTGGCTTCCTCCATCACTGGGGCAACCCTAGCCTCTGCTCTCTCTAGTTGTGTGGCTGCTGCCATTTCTGTTGGGATTATGTATCTTCTATAGTTGAAACTTTGTAGCATTGAGTGGAGGCCTGGGCCAGTAAGGGCAGGCAGAAAGCATGGCTTCCTCTATTGCCGAGGAAACCCAAGCCTCCCTCCTGTTCTCAGTTGCCTCAGCCATCTTGTTTGGGGTTTATTTGCATATTTGCTCCTGATTGGCTGATGGACATGGCTTTTGGGCAAGGCTTGTGGGTGTGGCAGATGTGCAATCAATTTGCATATTACTCTTTTATTAGATAGGATGTACACTTATTGGAGAAACCCTGGTTTGTAAAGATACCTCCCTTTCTGCACCAGGAAGAGGAGGATGATAAAATCTCTAGAAACACTTATTAATGTGCAAAGCAGTCATATCCCTTCTTACTGTGCTTTTCCTGGTAATTACTCACAACTAGCCTCCACCCCCCTCACCCAATATCTTTCTTTTGTCTTTAGCTGGTGGCTTTGTATTTAAGGTTGTGACTTGGGTCAGTTCTAGGAGTTAGTTTTATTATAGGGGAGTCTCAGCCAAGGACCTAGAAAGGTAGAGGAAAAATTATTTTCCTCCCCTCCGCAGGCTTCAACTTGTCAAATGAAGAAAAGACAGCAGAATGAATTTTGACTTCTGAGAATGGCTTCTGAATAAACTTATCATCTTACTTAAAATAATATTAGTGACCTACACGTCAATTCAGGCTTTATTCATCCTACAGATAAATCGCTAATGAAAGGAAGAGTTTTATTTGAAGAAATTGCCACAGCCACCCCGACTTTCAGCGACCACAACCCTGATGGCTCAGCAGCTATCCATATTCAGGCATGACCTTCCATCAATAAAAGGATTATGACTTGCTGAAGACTCAGATGATAGTTAGAATTTTACATTTAATTAAGACATGCACAATTTTTTCACATAATGATCTTGAATACTTAATAGCCTGCAGTATAGTGTAGACATTACCTTTATATGCACTGGGAAACCAAACAATTTGTCTGAGTCATTTTGTTTGCCCTGAAGGGTGTCCTGGATCAGGGTGGAGGTTCCTTCAGGGCAAGGGGCAGCCTGGGCGAGGGGTCTGTTGTGATTTGCAATGATCTGAAACCAAACCCACATCATTCAGAAGTATATTAATTTGTTTAATATTTATAACAACTTCATAATGATAGATACTATAATGATCTGCATTTAACTTATGAAGCAAAAGAGGCACAGATAGGTTTAGTAATTGGCCTAAGAAACACAGCTAGGACTTGATCCCAAATAACTTTTTAAAAAATATACTTTTATTGATTTCAAAGAGGAAGGGAAGGTGAGAAATAGAAACATCAATGACGAGAGAAAATCAGTGATCAGCTGCCTCTTGGGAATTGAGCCCAAAACCCAGGCATGTGCACTGACTGGGAATCAAACCATGACCTCCTTCCTGGTTCATAGGTCAATGCTCAACCACTGAGCAACACAGTCCAGGCAAGCCCAGATAGTTTTGACTCCAGAAAAAGTTCTCTTGATTATGACACTAGTGTCCCGGTACATGGATTTATGCCCATTGAAAGGAAATCAATTAGAAGAAATATTTTAATATCACTATTTTGCCCTTTCTCTGTAATACAAGGGTCAACCAAATTCACAATCAACAGACAGATTGAAACACATGCATGCAATTGGCACTGGCAAGAGCTTTATATATATCATGCATGAATTAGTCAACTATATATATATATATATATATATATATATATATGAGAGAGAGAGAGAGGTAGAGGGAGAAAGAGAAACTTTCTTAATTAGACCTGCTTTCTGATTTAGCTAAACATCTTTCTGCCCACTGAAGCACCCCAACTTCTCTTTCAGGTAATTGTCAGCAACATAGCAGTAAATATCACCACAAAGCAGATTATTACTTTGCATCACACAGGGAGAAAAAAAAAGAGTAAAATATTTAGAGTAAAATATTTAGAGTAAAATATTTAACTGTAGCAGTATTTGATTATATTCTGCACAGTGAGAAAACCTGAAATCATTTTCAAGGTCCACAATTTCTTACTCTTTTTCAGTCAGGTCAAGTTTCTAAACATTCTAAATCTTTGTTGTCTTGCTAATGAAAAGATAATAGGCTTCTAATGAGACTCTACCTACCTACTTCAGGATTTCTGTGAGGATCAAATGAGATGAAGCACAGGAAAATGCTTCATAAACATTTGGTTGAACTGTGAAATGTTTGCACCTGGCTATAAGTCATGTTCATGGGCTGAAGAAAGTGCAAGGAGACTTGTCACCAGGGGGAGGAAGTCAGGCATTGCTATGTGACATCATTACCCGGCTCCCAGAGTGACCATTTCTGGGCTGGGCTGGGCTGTGGGTTTGCATTTGCGACATGGGTTCTTGGCAGTGTTGACTATGATTCAGTTGACTGTTGCTCCTGGTAGGTGGCGGGGCCTGTGTCCCACTTGGGGGAAGCCCACTATTTGTTTGTTGGCACAAAGTCTGTGGTGCCATTTATTTTTGAATGGCCAGTGCTAGTCAAGGCAGCTCTTGCATTGAGCATCTACCCCTGGTGGTCAGTATGCATAATAACTACTGGTTAGTGGGAAGGGCAGACAATTATCATTTTATCTATATATAAACTAGAGGCCTGATGTACAAAATTTGTGCAATAATAGGCCTTTCTTTTCCTGGCTGCCAGCCTTGGCTTCCCTCTGGCACCTGGGACCCACACTTCCACCTGGCCTCTGGCATGCACCCGGGACCCAGGCTTCCCTTGGGCCTCCAGCAGGCACCTGGAATCTGGGCTTCCCTCACAGCCCTGGCTTTGCCTGGAAGGTCATCCGGAAGGATGTCCAGAAGGACATCTGGTTTGGTTAGCATATTATGCTTTTATTATTATAGATTTGGCCTCAGAGTTTAGTAAAAAACAAAAACCCAATAGTAACATTATCATAAAATATAATTCTAAAATTATGTACTTCATCATTCTACATCAAAGATTCTACTTAGTTTGCCTTTTCTAAAAAATATGTATCCTATATAATAAAAGTGTAGTATGCAAACTGTTCTCTCAACTGGGAGTTCATCTAGAAGTTCTACCAGGGGGTGGGGCAAGCTGGGAGAAGGGAGCGAGACCCTGGTGGCAACAGGGGCAGAGGGAAGGGAGGGAATACTTAGACGGCAGTTGGCAGCCAATAGGGACCCTACCAGTGCATGGATTTTGTGCACTGTGCCTCTAGTATCTTTATAATTTGGAACATGGCATCTATCTGAAAGTTTAAATGTTACCAAATCTTACATCAATATTTATTTATTGGTACATGTTATAGTTTCTTTCCCCCAACTTTGCACTTCATTGATTTCTATAAGATTTGTGACACAGTTTAAAATATCAAATATAAAAAATAAATAAAACATCAAGTATACCTTGCTCTGATTGACTATTCAGTGTTTGACTTTTTTTTTTTAAAGGGAAACTTGGATAGAACTTGGAAATTGATTTTACATTAAATTATTAGATTAGAGTAGCAAATGTGAAGGTCCAAATGCCTTTTCTGAAAGGATATTAGTCAAGAAAAGTATCCGCTGGTTATATAGCCATATGATAAAATGGTATGTGTATGTCTATGTATATTTGCTGGAGAAAAGGGAAAAGATGGCCAACTAAATTTATATACATACAAATAACATGCAAAGAGTAGAATATTTAAGTTAAGAGGAATGGAACCTTTCAAAGCAGCAAATATCCTCCTCTAGAATGGTGTTGGGGCTGGGCACAAGGAGGGGGAGTGTGTGGGGAAGTGAAGCTTCCCAGTTGATGTATTAAATTGTGTTAAAATACTTTGTAGCTTTGCATTTTGACCCTGAGAACAGCTTATGCTGGGTAAATAAATTAATATACATCAATGGTTACATCAACTTTTCATGTATTACACCTAAACCTAATACCTTTACTATTAATTAAACATGGTTTTTTTTTCTTTATTAAAGTATTACATATGTGTCCTTATTCCCCCATTGTCCCTCACCTCCCATTCATGCCCCTTCCCCCCTGTTGTCTGTGTCCATTGATTAGGCTTATATGTATGGATATAAGTCCTTTGGTTGATCTCTCCCCTTACCCCCACTGTTCCTTACCTTCCCTGAAGTTTGATGTTCTGATTTGATGTTTCTCTGTCTCTGGATCTATTTTTAAACATGTTATTTAATAGCCTGGGACTATCTACTTTTAAGCAAGGGAATAATCACTAAATAACAGTGGCCTAAAATAGACAGATTTTATTACTGAATAACTTGCCTATTTTCTTTTTCAAGTGAATAATTGTAGGCTTTTATTGGGTTCGTTTTCATCTGTTAAGAATGCTTTCCTCTCCTTCCTTTTGCTCGGTTTGTTTGTTTTAAAGATCAGCACCCCTGGGGGAGTAGTTAAGCACAAATAGCCTGAAAAGTCTTTTGTGTCTGTTCATTTTGGCTAAGGAATTAATCCCAGAACTGACTGTTTGTATGACAATGTTGATATCTGATTCTGTCACTCAAAAGAAAATAGGAAACTTTCTTTTGGCATCAATATTTCTGAGTTTTCTTAGACTGGTAAAATACAGACTCTGCTGCTCCAAATTTCATTTTTTCCCTAAGAACAGTTAACATTGACAATTTAAAATCCACATATATTATGATTATACCTTTGATTATGTATTTTAAAAAGCTCCAAAATCAGGTGGAATTAACCCAAAAATTTCTGAATCTGTCCTACTAATTAACATGTTAAGTTTCAAGCTATTCTGCCTGTTATTCACATGTTGTGCTCCTATCTTCATTTATTTTTGCCTTCCTATTGTTTCTAATCTTCTTTGTCATCTGTGCTATTTTAAATCCTTTCATACTAAAAGGTCACTATTAACATAATAGTATTGTGAGCACTGTTAAAGAAAAGAAATATGCAAATAAACAACCCTATCTTGTCCAACAATAACTTTGTTCGACTAGTTCATTAACTGCTATTGAAGTTACAGAAATTAGGTTCAGAACTGCCTGATTTCACCCTCACAACTACATGAACACTGCATGTAAACTGGGAGCTGCTCTGAAAACTAGCTCCCTGAAGGTGGAGTATAAAAAATGCTAGTAGAAAAAAGGTTCAACTTGGACTATGAAAGCCAGCTTAACTTGTCTCTTTTTTTTTTTTTCCAGAAAACTCATTTATTTTATCTTATCTAAACCCAGGCTGCAGAGAATTTTGTGAGAAGTAATCTAAAAAGACTTTTAAGGTTGGAAACTGTTATGCAAAGCAAAGAAAAAATAAAATAAATAAAATAAAAATAAATTAATTAATTAATTTCACCATCAGTGCAGGCCATATAAAAATCTGTCTGTCTATTTAGCCTGTCAAGAGGTTGAGAATTCATTAATTAAATTTGATTTAAGAATTGTATTTTCTTCCTGTCTGCATTACAGAATTTTACCAGCTTCTTTTAATTGCAAACTTCTTTTCAGATTGTAAGATCAGATATCAAGTTTTATTTAGTAATAGATTGTAACAAGTAATTAACAATATCTGTGAAATAAAGGTAAAACTTTATCTTGTTAAGCAACACATCTATATTTTCTTCATGTTCTCTCAAGAAAGTACCTATTTACCTCTCTCTTTAGAAAAATGAACAGGGGTTGGAGAGTGTTCCAATTTCTCCTTTAGGGAAGTAAGCACAGGTGACCAAGGGTGCCTCAGCCAGTCTCTACACAGACACTGACACTTATGACCCAAGGTACTTACTTAATATTGAGCGAGCATAAATTACACAAGGGACAGACATGCAATGTACAAATCACACACGGTTTGTTTACCAGAGTCCTGGTGGTTTCCAGATCTCTGCAGGCCATCCAGGGATCCGCACAGACAAATACACATGCACACTGGACATCGGACATTGCAGCTGCAGCTGCAGCATGGCGTCTTGTTTGAGACCTCGGTTTCACAGCTCACGGTTGGACTCAGGTTCACAGCAGAGCTGTGGCAGGTGCAGGTGGGGGAGTAGAGAGCAGCGACCGTCTGTGGAGGAGCAGGGCAGTGTCTCTGATCTCCTCTGGTTCCTTGATCTTTTTATGTGCTCAGATGGGGGTCTTCAAGTGTGTCTTATCAGCGAGTCCCAGGAGCCTTGCTATCTGGTCTTACATATGGGGTCCAGATCACTTTATCTATTTTCTACATAGAAGCCACTCAAAGGTTCTTATCAATTTGTTTACATTCCATTCCATACTAAATTTGTTTATGTTACATTCCATACTTTCAGATATCACTCTTTAATACATATTCTATATTGTATTTTATCCTTATTACTATTACTATAACAGAAAGAATAACCCAAAATTGAAATAATAGCTTAGTATTTGGTGCATGGTAGGTAGGTACTCAATAGGAATTTTTGAAAAGAATACTCAATAATAATTGTTAGTAGATTTGTGTGCTTTTTAAAGGCTATTGACAATTGGTCTTCAAACTTCTTTCTCCAGTCACTTGTGCAACCTTACCTTTCATTGAGGCAGGGGACACAGTGTGCAGAACAACTCCTGAAACCTGCTCTTGGGAAGAATGTAGGGAGAACCTCCCTCCAAGACGTACAACTTTGGTTCAGTATAAGCATTTCCTTCTTCTCCTGGTACTCTGAACGTCCAGATTGTTTCTCTTGTTTTCTGGCCTTTCTTTTTTTTTCTTCAATCATGGTCAGCTAGCTTTAAATCCTCTATTGTTCAAGCTTTTTTGCATTTTTTTCACAAGATATATTTTTTAAATTTGAAACAATATGATAGGAAACAATTTTTTTTATTGTCTAAAGCTTTGCATTGACACCCCCTCCCTCCAGTTCATTCAAGCTTCTTGGCTGTGCTCCTGAGTCCTGAACAAGTGACAGGGACTTCTAGCTGACATCTACCTACCCTTCCACACTCCGTAGTTTGCTATTCAGACTTCACTGTGCTCAAATAACATGCATGCATTCTAGCATGCACGATTCTGACTTTTAGGCCACTGTGACAGGTTGCCTCTGACCTTAGGCCACTAGTCAAGTTCCTCTCTCTTCCCCATGCCATTCTTCCTTCCAAAGACTCCTAGGCCTTGGGTTAGTCTATTTTGCATTCATGGCAGAAATGACTCCTGGAACTCATGTGGAAGTAACCTTGATCCTGGCCTGCCTTGTATCACATCTTGAGCAAACAACTTCAGAGAACCACAAAGATGGTTTACAGATTAAAGAATGAGAGTAATAAGGAAGGTTAAAGAACAGATATTCAGCCTGGAATGTAAGTTTGAGGGACAACTTAATAATGGTCTCCAATTATGCCAAGGATTCTGTTAGCATCTTGGTGCTGCAAATTGCAACCGGCTGTTTTTAATCTCTACTGAGGACAGAAATCATGGCTATGAGTGTCAAGTATGGCACAAGAGATCAGGACTGGGCATCAAGAATTTTCTGGTGGAATTTGTTTACAGCAGTCTCCATATAAACAGAAAATGTGGAATAAAATTAATTCAGTATCATATCTTTGATTTTCTTTGGGTGAATTGGGATACTGAACTTTTGAGTGGCTCAGGTTTTCAATGGACTCACAGCAACAAATATTCAAGGTCATCTGCTTTCCAGGTGAGAAGAATAAAGATTAATGCTGACATGGACACTGAGCTTTCACATGGGCTTCTCCCATTTCTCCATTATCTCACCACATCTCTTCCATCATATCTTCTGCTTCAAGTGCCATTTTGTGATGAGGATGTGAGAACTGAATAAGACAGGGTATGTGTTCTTGATGCCAGTTTACATAGGGTTTATTTTCAAGTGAATCATATGCAAAATAATCATACAAATGGAAAGTTCTATGCTAATATGAACCTGTCATTCATTTGTTTAAAAGATACTCTTCATCTTTCACTTATTATTTTAAACAAGGGGCTCAGTGCCTGAATTTGTGCAACTTGAAAGGAACTGTGGGCCATGAGGCTTTGGTGGGCACAGGGGTGGGGCTTGTTCCATCCTTCGTGTCCCCACCTGGCCCCTCCTGCAGTGGCCCCCAGTCCTCTGTCTGTAAGCAGCCCCACTCCTGCCATCACTGCTCCCACATGCTGATGGCACCAGCCCTACTCACACCCACTGACTGCATGGAGCGATTGGGGCTGGCGCCAGCAGCAGGTGCGAGCAGGGCCAGTGCCAGCAGCAGGTGAGAGAGGCGGCTGCCCGATCTGATCACCCCTCAGGAGCAAAGGGAAATGGAAAAGCCATGAGGGGTAGTGCCAAGCCATCCAGACCAGCACTGCAAGCTGTCAGCAGGTGAAAATGGGTCTAGCGCTGGCAGCAGGTGTAAGTGCCCAGCAGGACCATGATGTACAAGAGCAAAGAATTTTCAGTAACTACCAGAGACTTGCCCCAACCAGTATCTTGCCTTGGTCTGATGCCCCCACTCACCTGCTCCATCCCACCACAGCTGATGCCCTCCATGTTCCACACACACTCCCTGGTGGTCAGTGCATGTCATAGTGACTGGTTGTTAGGTTGTTTGATTGTTCCACCATTCCATCTATTTGCATATGAGGGTTTTATACATATAGGAGATATTTGCCAAGCAAGGCACATGGTACTAGGCACAGTGCTACAAATGCTAATTACATTTTATTAAGTTGTGGTATTATTCATTCTTTAAGTATTTTAATGAAAAATGTTTTTAATCATTTATTTTTTTTTACCTTATATAAATTTGCAAGCATTTATCAAGGGCTTGGCTCTTAATTTAGTAAATGCCCAACCTCTATAGGAGAACATTCTCTGACTCTGCAAACCCCTTATTTTTCTACTGGCATTTGAGATTTTTCTTCACTTCATATAAATTCAGAACATCTTTTTTGAGGGTTTAGAATGATCTAATATTTGTCACCTATGGCATCTGACAAGTAGCCTGTATATATGTCCATTTTACTCTTCAAAATTACCTGTAAAGATTGCAGCAAGCCAGTTTTCAGAAATCAGTAAAACGTATTTCCCTAAGTGACCTGCAGGAGTGCCTCCCATGAGGTAGATTGTGCTGTAATGCCGATCGTTTTTCCAGCACCCCTGAGGCAGATAATGGTCCCTCTCATGGAGGCAAGTCAAGGTAGTGAGTAGTTCATTACCATATAGAGAGGCTTTCGCTGCCATTGCTCACTTCTATCAGAAGGCTTGCTTTGTTCTTTACAGAATTCTGATTAAATCTATGATTATCAAAAAATATTCCCTCTGTTTCTTCTAGTCCTACCTAATACAGGCCTGTGGTTTAAAGGGTGGGTCTTTCTTTTCAAATAGTCAACAGCATGGCCGGCCAGGGATTTTCTAACGTGTGTACCCCTGACTGGATTACAAATTCAATTCACTTGGGGCTAAGTGTGTGCCCTCTTGTTTATTGACCTTAAACCACTGCCTCCTCTCATTGTCTGGTTCAGGGTCAGTCTTCTTTCTCCCCATTGGCTTCCGTACCTACGACATGCCTCTCTTTTGAATCTTAACCCCATTCCCTCCTAAGGACCTAGACCAAGTCTGTGGAATGGTTTCAAACTTTAAAAATGTGTAGTCTTAAGGTAGCACGCATTGTATCTAAGTCTTTCCCTATGCTAGTAAAATCCATACAAACAAACCAACAACTGTAGTTGAGCTTCTGGAAATTTGGAGCACTCCAAATCCTTACCAATATCCTAGCAAGTACCAATATCACCACAGTTTAAGAAACTGAAGCATTTCATTTGGGTCTATTGTCAGACTTCTTCCAGATGAAAGATATGTAGAGTGTGCAAATATTATTATAAAATGTGTTCATTGCAGTTACACCAACAATAAAAGGAAATGTATGTTGGATATTTGGTGCCCAGTAAATAAAAAAAAAATTAAGTACAATAATTATTGTATGTCCGTAGTGTGTGAGGCCTGGATGATCAAGAAGTGTAGGCTTTATTGTGGGATGCAATAAATCAGTAAATAAAAAGGTCAATAGTATTTTTATAAAAAAAAAAAAGCTGATAATAATTCCATGCAACAAAAGAAGATGGGAACCAGAAGTATAGTAGGCATTTTATAAAGGTTTAATAAGTGAAAATAAGTAAGTGCATAAATAATGAATAACTAAGGATAAATGAACCATAATGGTATAAATGATGCTGTATAATTTTAGGCTAAGAAACTATTATTTTAGACTGGCATGATTCCAGAAAACTCTGGAAAAAAGCAAAAAGGAAAAGGAAAAATTTCAAAAAATGTGGGGACAACAAATTAAAATATTACATAATTATTCAAACAAATAACAAGGTTAGTTAATGTTTAGTAGTGTTTGCTTATTGAATTAGTAGTAAATAATTATTGAACACTTGAATGTAAGAAAACCTGACCATAGAGTTAAAAATTGGCCAAGACAAGTTTTTTTAACCCACATTTTCTTGTCTTAATTTTGTTTTTGGGCTAACACACTGTGGCAGAGTAAACATTTTAAAAACATCATTTGTCAAAGTTCACAGCAAAACCCTTCATACATAAACCAATTGAGGGAGACAACAAGACAGTAATAGGTCTATTGTTTCACTAAAAGTCATATTACCCTTGAAGAGAAAGTCACTTCAAATTGCTTAATGACCTTTGGCAAAATAACATCTTGAGTCACTTTCGCTTAAGTGTGTGCTCTGACTGCAAGAACAAGACTGAAATATAATGGTTCCAGAAATGCCAATTTTTACCTGCTGAACACACTCACTACGCCCATAAATACAGTAAAGGAAAGGGGAAAGGAAAGGAAAAAAGAAACCACAGCACTCATGCAGCTGGTGCTGCTTTCTGGCTAATAGGCCTTATTTTGAGAAAAAAGCAGCAATTACACATTAAACTCTGCCTGTATGTGTGCAGGGCAGATTCAAAAGTGTCAGAGCTCAGGAAAACACCATTATCCTCTCACAGATCTGTTTAGTACAAAAAGCCTCCCCTCCCCATTACCCCCCCCCCCCCCCGCCCCCTGCAGGGAAGACCTGTCTCTGGGGTTGGGGACAAGGGGAAGAAATGAAACTCCTCAGCTGGGTATTTATGCTTTCCTGCCGGGCACTGAGGAACTTTAATGATTTACTACACACTACACATTTTCATCACACAAAACATCACTTACGGCACTTATGTGATTACCTAATTAAGTCATTACACACAAAGGTGCTTATCACGAGATAATTACATCCCGGGAGATGAAGGAAGAAACAGAACCCAGCTTGAAAGAGGAGTCCTCCCTTTGACAAGGGTTCCTTCACTGTGGAAGCAACATCCAGGCAGGCGGAGGGGGAGAGGAGAGCTGGGCTGCTCCACTGAGAGAGTGGAGGTTGTAGGTCAGAGTAAAATACCCTTGACATCCAGATTAGACTCAATTATGTTGACCTCATTGATTACTGCCAGGGCACCCAGGGCCTGTGTGCATGCCCTTCAGAGTGCAGAGGGCTGCAGAGAGGCTCCGGAAGGCGGTACAGCGCCAACCGCAGAGCTGAGTCCACTTGTCGCAACTCCCCTGGAGATCTCATTGTGACAGCATTGAACATACAAAGTGGTAGGTCTGTGTGGTAAATGTGAAAGTCAAAGATTTCTCTTTATATTTTATTAATTTTTTACAGAGAGGAAGGGAGAGGGATAGAGAGTTAGAAACATCGCTGAGAGAGAAACATGGATCAGCTCCCTCCTGCACACCTCCTACTGGGTATGTGTCCATAGCCAAGGCACATGCCCTTGACCAGAACTGAACCCAGGACCCTTCAGTTCACAGGCTGACACTCCATCCACTGAGCCAAACCGGTCGGGTCAAAGATTTGTTTTTTAAAATATATTTTTATTGACTTGTGAGTTCCTGGTTCATAGGTCGGCACTCAATCACTGATTCACACCACTGGCGGGGCAAAGATTTTTAATGTGGTTTTGAAACTTTCAGATTATTTGATGATAGTTAAAGGGACAGAAATTCCCCCTTAAGTGTTTATCTTGACTATTATCATATACACATCCACAAATTCATATGCTTGTAGGTGTATAGATGCTTAGACAAATACGGATCCTTGTATACTGGCATAAATCAACATGAAGATACAGATGGGCCAACATTTACAGGTACCTAAGCCTGTAAAATTATAACCAATGTACTGAAGAGTAACATTACCTATCTCCACTGACATTATTAAAATACTAGAGGCCCGGTGCATGGATGTGTGCACTTGTGAAGTCCCTCAACCTGGCCTGTGCCCTCTTGCAATTCAGGACCCCTCGCCAGGGGATGTCGAATGTCAATTTCAGCCTGATCCCTGCAGGGTAGGACAGGGATTAGGCCGAAACCGGCAGTGTGACATCCCTCAAGGGATGTAGTGGTATACAAAGTGGCAGGCAGTGGGAGGAGCCCAAGTTTGGGTCAGGTGCCATGCCCACTCATCCAGCCTCCCTGCACCTATTGCTCGGTAGCACTGCCGAGACTGGAGACTGGAGACTGGAGAGGATCATGTCAACATAGTTGCCTTACCAGCTGTGATACAGGCATTTGGTGCTAGTCTGTCAACTGAGTGGCTCTCCCTTTTTGGAGCACACTGACCAATAGGGGGCAGCTCCTGCATTGAGCATATCCCCCATTGTGGTCAGTGTGTGTCATAGCTACTGGCCATTCATCTGGTCACTTAGGCTTTTATATATATATTAGAGGCCTGGTGCATGAAATTCATGCATGGGGGGCAGAGGGGTGTCCCTCAGCCCAACCTGCAGCCTCTCCAATCTGGCACCCCTCAAGGGATGTCTCACTGTCAATTTTGGCCTGATCCCAGTAGGATCAGACCTAAATGGGCAGTCAGACATCCTTCTCACAATCCAGGATTGCTAGCTCCAAACTGCTCACCTGCCTGCCTCCCTGATTCTCCCAAACCGCTTCTGCCTGCCAGCCTGATCACCCCCTCACCACTACCCTGCCAACCTAATTGATGTCTAACTGCTCCCCTGCCAGCCTGTTTGCCCCCAACTTCCCTTCTCTGCTGGCCTGGTCAACCCTAACTGCCCTCCCCTGCAGGCTTGGTCTCCCCCATCTTCCCTCCCTTGCAGGCCTGGTACCTCTCCACTGCCCTTCCCACCTGGCCTGATGGCCCGATGGCCCACAACTGCCTTCCCTTGCAGGACTAGAACCTCCCACTGTCCTCCTTTGCTGGCCATCTTGTGTCGGCTATCCTGTGTCCACATGGGAGCAGGATCTTGACCACATGGGGGCAGCCCTCTTGTGTGTTGGAGTGATGATCAATCTGCATATTACTCTTTTATTAGATAGGATAGAGGCCTGGTGCATGGGTGGGGACCGGCTGGTTTGCCCTGAAGGGTGTCCTGGATCAGGGTGGTGGTTCCCTTGGAGTGTGGAATGGCCTGGGTGAGGGGCCTATGGTGGTTTGCAGGCTGGTCATGCCCCAAAGTGACCCAAGCTGAGGGCTTGGGATCTGGGATTAATTTATGTTTTACAATTGAAACTTTGTACCCTTGAGCAGAGCCAAGCCTTCTGCTCGCCATTTCTGTTTGAAACTTTGTAGCCTAGAGTGGAGACCTAGGCTAGGGCTGCAGAAGTTTGGTTTTCTCCATTGTCCTGGCAACCCTAGCCTCTTCTCTCTCCAGCTCCATGGCTGTCCCCATTTCTCTTGGGATTATGTATCTTCTATAATTGAAATTTTGTAGCATTGAGTAGAGGCCTAGGCTGGCAATGGCAGGCAAAAAACTTGGCTTCCTCCATTGCCGGGAAACCCAAGCCTCCCTCCTGATCTCAGTGGCAGCAGCCATCTTGGTTAGGTCTATTTGCATAATTTGCTCCTGACTGGCTGGTCGGCATGGCTGTGGGCATGGCTTGATCAGAGGTACTGTCAATTTGCATATTATTAGATAGGATAGATCTTTAATTATGTAACCTACAATATAAAATAATACCCATATAAATACAAATATCCACCCACAAAGAAACATTAAGTTCTACTAAGAAGCTACAGGGGATCTCTTTTTAAGTAGATTTTCTGACCCTCTTATGTTTTATTTACACATTGATAAGTTATAGGAACCCCTATTGTAAATGCAATGCACTGCCTCAAAAAAAAATTAGTGTAATGACAACTCAAAGTCATATTATTTAGGTTTTTAATAGAAATCTTATTTCCAAGAGAAGATGACTTAAAAAAGAAAACATACAAAGAAAATATAAAGATAGATATGTAAATAGAGAAGTTATTTGTTGTAGGAAAAATAATGAAAAATTGAAACGTGAAGTCCTCTGTGTTTCTTCCTGAAATGTTTATAATTCAAGTTTGAGACTAAATTATACATTTTATAAATATTTTCTGATTGAAGAAAATATATGAAGAAATATAATTGAAGAAAATATGTAAATTTTAAAGGTGTAGTCTGGTGGTGTGAAACTAGAAAGCCAACCCATCTAAGTTCTATACCAACCTTTCCCCTACCAGCTTTCTGTTTGAAACAACACTGTGAAATAGGTCATTCAGATCTGTCCCTTCCCCTACCCACACAACCCCACATCTCTTCAACATAACACACACACACACTCACACACACACACACACACACACTCCTACACCATCAAAAGTCACAACTTTCCTTTCTAAAATCATTCAGAAAGCTACCCGACTGGGGAAAAAAGTAATAGTCTACAAAATGTTCAAAATGTTTTGTGTTTTTTTTTCAGATACATTCTACTTTTTGTCAGAACAAGCAATTATCTAGGTAGGACAAAGCCAGTGGGATTATGATTTTGTGCTATTTTCTCTTTATTTCCCAAGGACCTATGCAATGCCATTTACATATTTTGTGGATGACAGACTGGAAATAAGTGGCTTGGTTTTTACTCTCAAGATCTTGCAACCCGGGCAAGTATGTTACTGAATGTCAAATTGGGTATTGTGTAACAGGCGATGGAGGTTTCAGAAATGACTGGACGACGTTTCCATTACAGCAGTTTGAATACAGGCCCAGGAGCAGGTACACGTACAGCTCGATAACAACTCAGCCTCCAAGGCAGCACATAGGAAGCTGTGAAAGTCTGTCCTACCAAACACAGTATCACCTTCTGCATTTGGTTCATACGGGTTTCATGTCTAGTTTACAACAGGATGCGTACATGTCTCATTTTAAAATCTGCTTTTTATTGTACACGAAAGATCTACGGAAAACTATTTGAAAATGCAGATAAAATTGGGGAGCCCTCCGCACTGCTGAGGTCTTGGGGAAATGAGGCTCTTTCAGAGTGCCGGTGGAAAATAATCAGGCTGTATTTCTGGAAAGCACTTTAAGAAAATGTGTCAATATCCTAAAAAGTGTTCCTATTCATTCACTCAATTTGTTTTACATTTGGACTATGTTCCTGGAGGGGAAAAAAATTACATACAAAATTGTTAAGTACAGAGATGTTTATTATAGCAATTCTTAAAAGAAAAGAATTATAGTAATTTAAAGTGTCCAATAATGAGTATTGGTTATGTAAGTTATAATAGAGTCACACGCTGAATGGTATAGTCATTGAAATATTCTGTAAGTCATACAGGGCATGTCCTTATCAATGACAAATAGATTAATTTACACATGTATATACATGGACACACATACAGAAAAGTCCTAAAATCAGGTAAATTTGAAATGCTTTCATCTCTCAACTTGGAGAGGCTAAATAAAGTTTCTTTCATTTTCAGTTTTATATTGTAATCCTTATTCCATAATAAACCCATAGCATTTGGGACCTAAAATTTTCTAAAAGTTATAAGACCAATCGAGGTATTTATAACACATTTTATAACATAAGGGAAGTAGGATTCAATTTTAGGCAATATATATATATGCAACTGTATTTCATTTGACATTTTATTGGTATTATTTCTCAATCTGTGCTCTTGAAATGGTCTCCTATTCACTTTCCACCTCTGCTCAGTCCTTTTGTTCCCAGACTGGTCCTGTTCCATCTGCCAGTCCTTTAGATCGGGATATATTTTCAAGTTCTGCTTTTATCCATATCCCTTATAGCTCCCTACTTTTACCTCCAGAGTTCATCCACTACTGAGGTTAAAACTACTACCTACATATTTTTTAAAATATATTTTATTGATTTTTCACAGAGAGAAAGAGAGAGGGATAGAGAGCTAGAAACATCGATGAAAGAGAAACATCGTTCAGCTGCCTCCTGCACAGCCCCTACTGGGGATGTGCCCGCAACCAAGGTACATGCCCTTGACCAGAATCAAACCCAGGACTCTTCAGTCTACAGGCTAATGCTCTAACCACTGAGCCAAATTGGTTTTGGCCCACCTACATATTAATGGCAGTCTAAATGTTAACTTCAGCTGGGCCTGCAAGTTATTGCTCATAGTAGGTAGTCCACAGTAAAAAATATTTGACTTACTAATTCTGAAGTAACCTAAATTCTCCTTGACTCCATATTTTTGGTCATGACCCCAAATCCATAAAATGAGCTAGAACCCTGGAAGTCATCAGTGATTATCCTCTCCCTTAACCCACTGATTAAACACCAACTCTGTTGATTTCACCTCCTAAGTATTTCTGGAATCTCTCACTTCTTCTTAAGTACAACTGTCCTGAATCAGCTCATGTCATCACTTTCCTGAACCCACTGCTACAGTCGCCTATCTGGTTTATGTGGCTCTAGCCTTGTTCCTTCTCAAATTCATTCTATAAGGATAAGCCAGAACATCATTCGTCAGCCATAAATCTGAACAATTCACTCCCCTGATTTAAATCCTTCAGCTGCATCCCCATAGCCTGTAAGATAAATTACAAGCTCCTTAATGCAATTTGTAGGATCTTTGCTATCAAGGTCCTTGCTCTCTGAGAATTTCAAGTTCAAACACAGAACATTTTATATTTCAATTCACTCTTTATGCTCCTCTCACTACTATATGACCCTTCTGCCTTAATGTGTTTATCTTCCTTTTCATCTGAAAATTTGTTTGGCAACTGATTCCTACTTACCTGTTAAGTCTCACTTGAGGTTTCACCTTCTCCAGGAAGTGTTACTGACTCTAAGACAACTAGTGGTATCTGGTTGCTGCTCTTATGAGTTTATGAGTAATGACTATTCAATTTTTTAGGAACTAAGCCAGTTGTTGAACACGACAATTAATAAACATTAATTTCAATAAATGAATGATTAAGTTTGTGTTCTCCCCTCCTCTCATTAGCCTCACTAGACACAGATTTTATTTATGTTTTCAAAAACCCACCTTTTGGTTGTATTGAGTTTCTCTACTGATTTCTTATTTTCAATGTCATCGATTTCCACTGTAATTCTTATTTCTTTTCTTCTCCCTTTTCTTGGTTTTACTTTGCTCTTATTTTTTGAGTTTTATAAGACAGAAACTTAAATTACTGATTTTACAACTTTCTTTTACAATGGATGCATGCAATGCTATGAATCTCCCTCTAAGCAGAACTTTCACTGTGACCTACAAATTTTGATAAGTTGTGTTTTCATTCAGTTCAAAACATTTTTAAAATTTTCTTAAGCTTTAGTTTTTGAGCCATCTGTTATTTAGAAGTATATTGTTTAATCCACATATTTTGGAGTTTTCCAGTTTGCTCTTCTCTGTCTTTTTACATCTCATCTTGAGGCCATGTGTTCTCTTGCTGTGTGATCTACTTTGGTGTCCACCTGCTCTCATAGAATGTGACTCATTGAGGTTAGGGAATGTCTCATTCGTCTTTTTCTCCAATGTCCAGCATATGTTCTAACACAAAGTTGGTGCTTAGAAGCACTGGGTGAATAAATGAATGCACTATGTAAAAACAAATTTACAAATTAGGAGAAAATTTAGAAGAAAATACACCAAAAAAGTAAGTAAGAAACATTTCTGGATTGTAAAATTATGGTATTTAAAAATATTTTATTATATTAAAACTAGAGGCCTGGTGCACAAATTTGTGCACCAGTGGGATCCCTCAGCCTGGCCTGAGGGATAGAGCCAAAGCCAGCTTTCCAATATCTTCTGGGGGGTCCTGGATTGCAAGAGGGCGCAGGCCAAGCCTAGGGACCCCACTGGTGCACAATCAGGGCCTGGGAGGGATGTGGGGGGTTGGCTAGCTGGGGAGGGACTGCAGGAGAGCTCCAGGGTATATCCAACCTCAGTTCCAAATAGCTGGACCCCAGCACCAAGCTAACCTACTCACCGACTGCCCCCTGGGGGTCATTGCACATCATAGCAAGCGGTTGAGTAGCCTTAGCATATCATTAGCATATTAAACTTTGATTGGTTGGATGGATGACCAGACATGTAGCATATTAGGCTTTTATTATATAGGATAATAAGCATGTTTATATTAAAGCAATTCCTCCACTTCAACTCATTCCATCCCTGCTGCTCAGAACCATCTACTTTCAATGTTTACAACTGTTTCGTCTAGTATTTACATACATATTCCTGGAAACTATGCTCATATTGCTATATTGATGCCGTTTCTTATATATATATATATATATATATATATATATATATATATATATAGAGAGAGAGAGAGAGAGAGAGAGAGAGAGATCTTCAAATAACTGATATATATATATATTCTTTTTGTTAGAAAAATAGCACCTAAACACACACACACACACACACACACACACACACACACATACACACACACACACACACATTCTCTCTCTCTCTCTCTCTCTCTCTCTCTCCAATATTTAAATGTCTCTCTCTCTCTCTCTCTCTCTCTCTCTCTCCAATATTTAAATCACATGTCTTGATTTAATCAATATTAGGTGTCTATATTATTAAACTATATTAATACTGCTCACTACTGAGGCAAGTAATACATTTCAGCTTTGTTCCTTTTTTATACAAATTTCTGTTTTCCATGGAGATATTTTCTGTTTTACTTTTTTTCTGCTTGGACCAGGAAGCATAGATAAAAGCACATACCAAAGAAGATGAAATTGTAGAATGTGGATGCTTAATGATCGTAGGCTGCCTATTCTCATAGTTCATTTAGGTGACAAAATAAACACTTTTACTCTTAAACCACCATTATTTTGGATTATCTACTATATGCTTTTGTATTTCATCCTAAAACCCTTATCTGTACATTTGTACATTTTACTCTTTTTCACTCATATTCCCTTCTTTAAAATTATCACTTTCTGAAGTCAAAGAAAACTGTACATAATTGGACAACTAGTATATTTCTCTAAGCCACTATTTCTTCATTAATAAAAGTGGGATGCTAACACCTACTACCTCAGAGTCATATTGGAGGTTTAAGAGATAAGATGCATTGAAAGGGCTTAGCACAGTATCTGAAGCACAGTAAATAAACTCATAGTAGGTGGAAGGTAGAAAGGGGCTGGTAGTTGTGGGTAGCTGCAGTAGCTAGAGTAGTACTAGTAAAGATCAGGAGAGCAGCCATGACAAGAGGGAGCCTTCTCTCTCTCAGACCATGACGGTTTGAATCCACCCTCCTCATTTTATTATCTAGTTATACCCATAATGAATATCTGTCATATGCATATTTTTATCTCATTAAATTTTCTCTATTTTATGATTTTTCCTTTATCCTTTTTTTTTTCAATTTTGGAAGTCTTCAATCCCTATATGTGCAAACTCATAAATAATTCTTTCTTGAATCCTTTTTCTTAATTTCTTTGATATCTTTGGGCTCCCCATAAACATTCCCAATCAGAATAGTCTCATGTGAAAAAATAAATTAGAGACTTGAAAATGTGACCTTTCTCAGCTTGACTCTGATCATGCATATCAGAAACAAAGTGAATATTTTTCTTATTATTTGACATTAAGGTTTATTTTCAGACTACAACCTTGTTTCTGTAAGTAATGAGTTCAAATGCTTTTAAGCAACCTGATTATAATCTATCAAAGCAACTGTGTGAGAGTTGGCAAAGAAGAATGATATAAACATTCAAGCATATGAAAGTATATAGCTTTCTGTATATTAATACTAAAATGAATGATATGTTTTTGGGCAAGTAGAGAGCTGGGTCATTCTATTTATCATGGATATTTAAATTTTAAATTCCTCTCTACATTATAATGTCAACTATAATACATAGGACTTAAAGAAATGGTAACATGTTTGTTTTGTTGCTTTTTTTTTCTGAACTCTTCCAGAGAATTTATTTTCGAATCCCAATCCCCATTTTAAAATGGGTTCATTTCTGGCTTCCTATTTTATAACTCATTATCTTTGTAGTTCTCAGGAGTAGTATAATATCTTTTTCAGTCAAACCTAATCTTAAATACAGAGGGTACACGGAGTTAAAATAAAATAGAAAATAAAACACTTGTTCTCCCATGTAAGGAAAAGTGTGTGGGTTAGGGAAAGTAGAGTTTAAAGCAATAGTAAATAAAAGTAGGCCAAGAAATGAGACTCTAATGTTTATTAAGCATCTTCTATATATTAGTCATTGAACTAACTGATTGACAAATAATATCATCCTTATTTTCTGATCAACCCTATACAAAAAAAAAAAAAAATCAAGATATAAAAACATTGTTCACACTTTGTAGGTGTGAAAAATGAGTCCCAGAATGTTCAAATAGCCCTAACTCATCAAAAGTATACCAAAATTTTAATTTAAATCCAAATTTGTTTAGCAATCATTTTTGTATGTCTGAGCTATTCTACCTTATATAATAAAAGCCTAATATGCAAATTGACTGAACAGCAGAATGACCAGTGTAATGACTGGTTGCTATGACACACACTGACCACCAGGGGACAGACATTCAATGTGGGAGCTTCCGTCAGCCTGCAGGCCCCAGGCCAGCCAAGGTGGGTGCCAGAAGGGGCCCCGATTGCCCTGCCAGTCACCCCACAGAGGGAGATAACCAGTGGTGGCAGGGGGTGGGGCCAGACAGCAAGTGGGCCAGTGCTGGACCCTGATCACCCTGTCAGTCACCCCACAGTTTGGCCCTGATCGCCAACCAGGCCTAGGAGCCCTACCCATGCACAACTTTCATGCATCGGGCCTTTAGTAAATAAATAAAATGCTACTTAGAAAAAAATACTGCTGCCTCTCCACTTCAACAGCAATAAGAAAAAATGGAAATGTTGAAAAAAAAAAAAAAGAATACGATCACAAGGCAACCATATAGCACTTTTCAAATAAAGAAAATATGCACCAAAGAAGAAGAAAATCACATTCAGGACTTGTTTTGAAAATAATTTAAAAGTCTTCTAACACCTAGTAATTTGTCCATAAATTTAAATGTTTCTCCAGGAGTACTATTTCTAATTACATATCATAACATCATTCATGTTATTTTATAGAAGCTAAAAAAAGAATCAGAAACAAAGCAATTGTTAATTCATACATACAAAAATGCAGACCAAATATATTTAGGATTTACCTGAATGTTCTTCAAACTGGAGCTCTGTCAAGGTTTGCCTTTATCTTTAGTTCTAATTTTTGCTGTTTCGCATTTCTGTTCTTCAGAACAATCCAAAATTGATAACTGTTGTTTTTTTTTAATTTCTGGTAAAATTTAACAGTGAAAACGCATGTTGTTTGTAAAAGCAATTGAGCTGCTGATAAAGAGGTTACACTAATTCAAGCCAGAGTTCACAAATTTTCTTCAACAATAAAACAGTGGGGAAAGCATGGAGCTAAAGGGCATACATTTTTATTTTTGCAATATCGATCCACTGTAAATGAAAATGGAAATCCCATTTTTCTCTTGCTTAACTAAAATGGTTCCCACAGACTGAGCCCATATTAACATCTTCTGCCTTATGCAAATTAGAAGTTAATGAACATAAAAACCATTAGTCTTCACTTATGGTTTATAATTGAATCAATGCCATTGATTTTAAGTTCAGAAGCACTCCATGTTTCAATAAGGCATATAGAGGCTTTTAGGACTCTGACTTAGTTCTGATTTAGCTCCATAAACAAACCCATCAAATTGATAAGAATTCCCAGAAGAAACAAAACACCGCACTTAGTGTGCTCAGTGCTCAGAATTTCACATTCATGACATGACATCCCACTTTTTTTCAACCCTCAAGGCTGATCTATTGAGGAAAGTTATGCAAAACAGAATATAATGAGATATGCATGTTCAAGAGGCATTAAGTCTCTGTTCTTTCATAATGTCTCCTGCTCCCCCTCCCCTCTCTCTCACACACACACACACAAAGAACTGTGGTAGGATCTAGAACATATTAAATAACTTGTACAAAACAAGTTGAATTTTCACTGGAGTCTGAGGACAAAAGTTATGGAATTGTGGTCAATGGGGACCTAGTCACTCTTTCTGAATGATGGTACTTCCTGCTCCCCCACTGTGATTTCGCGGCACTGCACTTACCTCACAGTGGTGTGAGCCATGTGGTCACATTCTATAAAGTCATCACTTTCTAAGGTCAATAGATATATGGAGAAAAGGCCAAGAAGCCTTCTTACTGAAGTCTCTAACGAGAAAGTCAACAGCAGCACACCATCAATTTAGTTAGAAAAAAAAATGACTTGGTGTCTAATTTCTGAACAGTGGTTTCCACTGAATTAAGTCTTACTTTAATGAAAAAGGAGTGCTACCTAATTGGATTTGTAGTTCTCTCTTTAAATAGATGCCATTGATTTTTCCAAATAGGTACTATTTTCCTGAAGTTTATTTATCAAGCAATAAGAGTTCACATTTTAGCCACTGCCATTACCATTAGATTGGTTTTCTAGATTACCTTTTTTTTTTTTCCTTTTTCCCCACCATGTGGTTCAAAGGGGACAGTGAGTTAAATATATGGAATTTGACCACCTTGGCATCTCAAAAACAACTGTAAGTTCAAGAGGTACAATATTTACAACAAAAACTGAAGAAGAGGAGAGTATAAAAATCAAAATATTTTTCTAAAGCAAAAACCCATACTTGCCCATAAATAAGAATCATATACACACATACACACAAATACACACACACAAACTCACATACACACACATACATATATATTTACATTATACTGAGTGTCCAGATTATTATGATCTCTGAACACATAATAATCTGCCCACTCAATCTATCTATCTATCTATCTATCTATCTATCTATCTATCATCTATCTATACAGCCTGACCAGGGGGAGGGGACATGGGCAGTTGGCTGGCCTGCCTGCTGGTCAAACTCCTGGTCAAGGGGACAATTTGCATATTAACATTTTATTATATAGGATATACACTGAGTGGCCAGATTATTATGCATTCAGAGATCATAATAATATGACCACTCATTGTATGTATACACACATACATATACATATATATGTATATTAAAATGTATTTTATTTAAGTGCTTTTATTCAATGTGAAATTTCACAAATAATATTATTTTTGTTCTGGTTTTGTACTAACTCTATGCTTGAAGTCACTAGCACCGAGGACTCCTGCAAATTTCCAACAGGCCATATTCCTAGAAGTATGGGAGAGAAAAAGGTATGCACAGTTATATCAAATATATACATCCATCAAAGAAAAAAGCATTTTTACTATCTCCCTGTTCATAAATTCCTGACAATGACCGGGGCATTCACATACATTCTGAACTCAAGTGTCTACAGCCTTGAGACTTGCTCAGCCCTCCCAACTGTTCAATCCCTCGTATTTGTTACAATGAGGTAAGGCTGTACCACTCGGATGTAAACCACACGTTGCTTTTCCCTTTCATTTCTGGCCAGCCGCCCAAAGCCACGCAGCAGGTGCTGTCTCGGGAATGTCACCATCTCATAAAAGTCTGTAACAGAACACAGAGACAATGCAGTTCTCTTCGGAGGCACTTTGCTTCCCTTGACAGATCGCATTCCTAATGAGACAGTGTCTCAAAGTTTAAAGCAGAACAGTATATATGTTTTATCATTAAAAAAAACACATTTAAAAATCAGTGGACAATGAACCCCAGTGCTGAGTGACTGGAATTAAGAAAGCAAGTGCCAGCTGCCTCACTGGCTGGTATTAAAGGGGGAAGAAGGTTCAGGCACAAGTCTCCAAAAGACAGATATTTGCCCTCATTTGGTGCTATGTAGGGTGACACCTCAATTGCTTTCCTAAGTGGGTTTGGGGGGAATGATATTTTTTAAAAATTCAAGGGAGTGAATTTCAATTCCAGTGGTTGAAAGGAGTAAGGGCGCAGAAAGGTTCAAGTATGTTAATGAGGAGAGCCTGAACCCGAACAGTCAGAACTAAGAGATTATATCCCTGTACTTTGGCATCTAAAGGCTGTGGGTGTAAGGACTGGATCCTGGATGTGTCAATGTCCAGCTTCTCTGAAAAATCATGTGTTTTTTATGATACTCTTTGGGGGACTGTGATGTGAAAGTGAATGTACCCCCACCCCCCCAAAAAAAGTCTCACTATTTGTCTTAGGAACAGATACCATATTGTAGCAAACTATAGCATAGTAGATACATACCAGATACAGAGAATACAGCCCTAAAATTCAATGGGAGCCATTTTATTTTCAGTTAAAAATTGGCCTCCGTTGTTTCATTTGTCTTTGGGAGATGATCCATTTTGGGGACTGGGTCTCAGGGTATAATGGCTGATCCAGTAATGATCATGTTAAAGCTGTCTCCTTATGTGGATTCAGAGGCAGCTCCGCTCAGATCATGACCCTCTCCAAGCATTACTATTTTATGCGATAAAAAGATTTCAGAGTATTCCCTATGGCCGTGATGGCAAACCTGTGACACATGTGTCAGCACTGACACGCATAGCCATTTTCAATGACACTCGGCCGCATGCGGTCGCATACAGAGAAGTATGGGGCCGAATGCCGAGAAGGACGTTTCATCCTCGGCTACTGCATGGCCAGGTGCAGTAGCCGAGGATGAAACATTTGCTGTAGTGTAGTGTAGACACTCTGGGCTGGAGGTCTGTAGGTCAACGAAATTTAGCAACAAAAAAGTCACTAATAGGCAGGTTAGTTAAAGAATTCCCTCTCCCCCTCACTTATCACAGTTCACGGCATCCCACACAAGTTAAATAATATCAAAGACCAACAAAAGAAACCAACGGACAGATGAACAAATCAGTCACTAAGCAGGTAAGCTAAATAATTAGTTTTTGGTTTATTAAATACAGCTATATATTACAATTATACATTTTTGTTATTTAAACTATAAATATCGCAAAATTATGGTTTTTCTCTCGAAGTGACACACCACCCGAATTATGCTCGGTTTTTTGGCGAATTTTGACACATCAAGCTCAAAAGGTTACCCATCGCTGCACTATGGGAACTGAATATTCCTAATGGAGAATGTCATCATTGCCTACTGAGCTATGCGAGCTGCATCCCTAGAATTAATCTTTCCTCTTTCAATAGTTGTCATGGGTGGGGGGGGGACTTAAGTAAAAGTTGCTGTGCAGTTTTTTTTAACATGCAGCCTCTTACGCATCTGCCTTGCAGCTGTCTGTCAATTTATGATCCACATGTAGAGCTAAAGTTGGTGAGGAGTAGACTGAGCACCTGCCGTGGTCTGGGACTTTACATTCAATAGCTCATTGATCCTTTCAACCCGGTAAAATAGTTAGTTTTATGTTTTAGATGAGGACATTTAATATCAGGCAGTCAGTAACTATTCCTAAGTCACAAGTGACAGGTGTAGAACCAGCATGTGGATCTATATGTATCTGACACAAAAGCTTATGTTCTATGCATTCTAAGACACTTCCTTTAGGGGAAAATGCACACGCTAAGTTTGTTTCCTTAACCTATTAATTGTCGTACAATAGTGCGTGTGTTATGTGCCAATGAGTAGGTTCCCATACTTGGTGACCTTATGAATGAATAATGTCTACAATGTACTCATCACATAAACTCCTTTGCTACATAGAGGCTGTGGTTTTGTTCAATTGAACTAAATTAAGCTGAATAAAACTCAGTGTCAAATAAGACTCAGAAGGTTTGGGGATTGAATAGAAGTGGAAATCTTGCCAAATTTAATAGCCCACTCTAAACCTTCTGGGCAGTAAGTTTAGAGCACAGATCGAGTCTTTAAAGATTCAAGATTCCTTGTGTTTGACAAGCTGTGGTGTCCTGTACAGAGGCAAAACGCATGTTAAAGAAAGTTTTAGACATCAATTGTCTCATACACAGAACCAGATAACATGTATCCTATAAGGGTTTTTTTTTAATCCTTACCTGAGGTTGTGTTTATTGATATTTTTAGAGAGAAGAAGGGTTTGGGTGGGAAGAGAGAGAGAGAGAGAGAGAGAGAGAGATCACTTGGTTGCCTCTCTCATACAAACCCCAAGTGGGAATTGAACCTGCAACCTAGGTATGTGTCCTGATCAGGAATCAAAACCTCAGTCTTTTGGTATATGGGACAATGTTCCAACTAAGTAAGCCACCTGGCCAGGGCCCCATGAAGGCTTTTAAACTTGACATCCATTCAATGGGTATTCATAATGTGTGTTTTTTTCCTAACCAGTTCTCACTGGAAATTCCTTTATTTTATTTATTGATAAAGATTTTCCTTAAAAAACAATGTATAAGGATAATAGAGATAAATTAAGGAGTAGAAAGAAAAATGTAATTTATAAAGAAATGGGGTAACATTTATGAGCAGTTGGTAATGTGTATTTTTAATTGTCATGCAAGATATCTGGTAAAGCCCAAACCCAGAACACTCCCTTTGTTCAGCATTTAAATGTGGGTGGTAATTTTATTTCAGCTACTTTTCTTCTTAAACTCTTTGGTTTGACAAACTGGGCTTTGTGTCCTATGACAGCAGCTTTTCTCAAGAGAATTCTGGTACTTTCTGATTCTGGTTGGACTGGAAATACCACAAAAACAACTTTCCTTATGGTATTTTGGCACTTGGACCATCAGGACCAGATGGTACGCAGAGGAAACACTGACTATGAATAATGATACGTTTTTTAAAATCATCTAATCTTCTCTAACTTTATTGCATTTCAGAGGAAGGTGCATGCCAATTCACACTCTGATCAGAACATGTTCGCCCCTTCCAATGGAGGGAACCTGGATGGCAGAGCTACAGGATGATTTGGAGTGAGAACAACTCCTATTCTTCACCTTGCCCCAGGAGACTTAGTTCTCCACAACTTTTGTTATTTTTTTAGATGAGGGGGCAGAACCCTAAAATGAGGTCTTCAGAAGAAAGTGGAGGAAAGACTACCGATGCAGCCGTAAATGTGACAATCAAGAGAGACAAAAGGACAAACATCATCTTCACCCACCAAGGACAGCAATGATGTGACTATTGGTCCCAAATATGTGCAACAAATGCTCCCTCTATTTAGTGCAAGTGTGTGCCAAGTTCTCAAAAGAGAAATATCACTCAAATATTAAATGTGGTGTTCTACTTTTACACAAAAGAGGTAGAAATGTTACATTGGATGCTGCTGTTTGTGCAGATTTCTTATCATTTCTGTCTGTCTCAGGGTATGGTTTCTGGGATTGTAAGAAAAATTTACCAGTGACCTATTCTCACTGAATAATTTATAAAAATATAATGAAGAAAAATCTAAATGTTACCTCCTGTCCTGTTCACACCTCTCACAGAAGTGCTAAAAGAAAATTAAGTAGTAAGTAGTTAGGAAATAAGACTTAGGATGTAATTAAATCAAAATGAGTATCAAATAGAAGAGTGTGACTAGATATTCTAAAAATTTTTTTTCTAGACTTTGTTACTTGGAACATTAGCTTCACAATATGTTAATAGCTTTGAGACATGCTGGGATAAATAAAATCAGAAGGTTTTTATTGTGTGTTGTTTTATTATGTGTATTGAGACTGTCTAAGGGAGTGATAAACTGGGTTGATTTTCCAAATATTACATGTCCATGTAATCTTGGAAACTTTGTTTTCAGGGAACACTTTGCAAAACTAATGACCCAAGTTTTTGTAATTAAAAGCATAACCAACTTTAAGATACCACCTTCTTTGACAGAGCTGCATATTAAAGGGTCAGCCACATTTTTAAAATTTGAGCAAACAAGTATTAAGAAAAGTTCTTCATTTATTAGATGTTCAATGTTGCTTCAGTGAGACATTTTTTAGAGATCCAAATTCAGGATTAAATCTGAGTGCTGCAGTTACCTCATGTCCTCTGTCAGAGATCTAAGAGAGAATAGTAGGCATCAAAACCTCATAAACCCCATGTATCAATAATAAAGGGGAGATGGTAAACCAAAATGCCATTACTATATGGTTTTAGACAATTTGATCTTTGATAATTACCTTTGTATAATTGTTGATCCTTCTTAGTGTTTCAGTTATTTAACATCACTTCATATCTACCAAAAATAAATAAATAAACAAACAAACAAATAAATAAATAATCTCTCTGTATAAAAGTCTAATATGCAAAGTGTCCCCTCGGGAGTTTGACTGGAAGACTGGGAGTTCTATCACTTGCTATGACGTGGACTTAGTACCAGGGAGTGGTGTGGAACCAGCGGTGTTGGTGGCAGGGCACTGAGGGAGTGAGGGAAGGGGAAGGTAGAGAGGCAGGGAATCTGATTAGCCCTGATTGCTGGCCAGGCCTAAGTCCCTACCCATGCACAAATTTTATGCACTGGGCCTCTAGTAAATAAATAAAGCAAAACAAGAATATATTCTTGCCTATTTTTTTTTAACTTTTTAGGATAATGATGAAAAGGAAAAGTAATCTGAATATCTTCCAGTAGAAATAGGGAAAAATAGGTTTCCTTGTAGTAATCTTTGTTGTGAAAAATGAGAGCTTTCATTAACAGAGAATATCAAAAGTGAGTGAATGCCTGAAAAGAAAGAAACTTTCACTTTGAAAATTTCCTTTTAATTTTGTGCTACAATGAACTAACAAAGTAAGTATTCCTAAATACACCATAAAATATGTCTGACTAAAAATATGATCCAAAATATACCATAAAATATATTTGATTTTAAAAGTTAATTATTTAGAGATTCTACAGCTCATATAATGAGAATCTGGTCCTTTCTCCAATGATGTTTTGATACAAAAGATACTTTAATATGGTTTCCAGAAATATAATGTTTAATTGCCTCAGATTAGCTCCGATGAAATGATTTGACCACACTTTAACTCAAAACAAAGATTTATAAGTGGATAATTCTTTATTAAAAATAAAACTTTTATTTCAAGTATGATTTAATTTAATAAAGCAACTATTTTGCATTGGCACATTTCCAAAAAAACTCAACACTAAAATTTATAATAGGATTTTGTAAGATTCTCTTTAAGGAAGAATTCATTATATAGGAAGATCATGTGTTTGATGATCTTAAGAACAACTTTTTGACTACTCCAAAATGCACAAGATTAGATATGATGAAATTGTGAAGTATATTTCTCCTGACAATGAAGAATATGCTTAAAATATCTAAAATAGGTTTCTCAACTCTAGAACTATTGACATTTAGGCTGAAAATTATTTGTTATATGGAGCTATTATACGTTTAACGGTATCATTGACCTTTACCCACTAGATGTCAATAACATACTCTCCCAGCAGTTATAACAACAAAAATGTCTCCAGACACTACCAAGTGTCCCCTGGAGGAAAATATTTCCCCCAGTTGAGACCAAATGGGTCTAATATATTATCCTCTCTGGACATGAATTAAAAAAAAATAATTTATGAAGTTCTGGAAACAGTTGCTATGTTCTTCCTGCCCTCTTGGGGTTTACAAAAAAAGAAGCCCCTTGGAATACTTCTGTAAGGTTATTCACTTGTACTCACACTGAACTTTACTATTGTGTGTTTTTCAAGACTTGGTTTTCCTTGTTTTATAAATTTATTACTATACAATAGGATTTTTTCATAACAATGTTTCTATATTCCAAAGCAATCCCCCCAAAAAACAGAAATTATTTCATTTCTGACTACCAATGCACTTTAATGGACAATTTCTATGCCCTTTAACTCTTTGGACAATTTATGTGTCTTTAAATGTAATACTTGTACATATTTTAAATTTATAAAAAGATTAAAGCCAACCCTTAGTAGGCAGCTTTAATTATATCCAGGTCAAAGCCCTTGTTTTTCATGAGACCTTTAAGGCCCTTTGTGGTCAAGACCTAGCTAACCTATAGTTCCATCTCTTTCAACGCCTTGTCTTACAAATTACACACTGAAAAGGTTGGGGTGGGGTACATGCCCTCCTCTTGTCTCATTCATTGGTGCCTTTTGTTTTTCCTATTCCCTCTTTTAGGACTAGCAAGATTTTTATCCTCTTTCCATTTCCTGGCTAAATTTTAAGCAACTTTTTAAATAAATAAAGTTAATATTTTCCTACAAACTTGATTAGGTACATGGCCTAACATATGTGTCGTGAATAGAGCAGTAGCACTTGGTCAAAAAGGAATATATATATATATGGCCCGATGCACGAAATTCATGCAAGAGTAGGTCTTCGCAGCCATGCCTGCCTCAATCTCATGGCTGCAACCCCAGCTTCATCCCAGAAGGATGTTTGGTCTAATTAGCATGTTATGCTACTATATATAGGACAGCAAACAAACCGCACACTATATTTTGAGTCAAAATACAAATGCAAGTGGTAAATGTGCAGATCAAAAATATATCTTAGAATTACACAGAATTCAAGTAAAATACTTTTAAAACCAATTTTTTCAGCTTTTCAGTTTTTCTTTGATGGTTTCCAATATTAAAGTACATACGGTTTACTTAGAAACCTAAAGTTCTTAGGAAAAAAAATATTAACAAGTGATCTCATAATCGCATTTAAAAAACAACCATCAAATGAACAATCCTATTAAACCACTGGCATCATCTGGCAGCACCAAGACATTTTACAGATGTTTAGAACTGATAGATGAGGGATAATTCCTAATTTTTCTGTGTTTACTTAACCTAACTCTGGAATATAATGGTAAAATACATATATATAGCAGCTGTGATCATTTAAGCCACTGGCTGTTTTTGTTTTCTTTGTCTAATTCACATATTTAGATGTTTTTATAAACAAAATGATTTCCCTGTAGCAGTTGGGGGAACAACCCACTGAAGGTTGTTTTTTAAAACAGAGCGGGTGGTGTGTGGAGGTTTATGAGCTGCTTCTAAGAGGTGAACAGAGGTCTGTGACTGTTTTTCCATCTGTTCTTTTGTGATTTACACAGATTCCACGCAGATAAAGAGGAGCTGCTACATCTGACAGAACTCCCCAAGCTGCACTATAAACAGCAGGGGAGGCCACCTGCTACTCTCCAACTTATGTTACATCAAAGCGGCTTGGATGACTCATCCTGATTGGCTGACAGGGGGTCAATGGCAAATGCCTGCCCTATTCCACAAAAAAGAATTTAGCTGGCCTCAACTCACTGAAATATCACATAAAGCACTGTAAAATGGGGGAGGGAAAGGCGATTATCTACTTTTTGTTCATTTATGTTTTAGAGTTCCATAAATTTTCTCAGCTACTTCTGGTAACTTATTTTAATTTACTTTTAGAAGCTGCACCCCCATGCTCTCTCTGAGAAGTTGCATACCCCACCCTTCTTTTTAATATAGAGATCGTGGAGTAAAACAGGATACTTTTGAGAATGAGGGGAAAGAAGATGAAAATGTTTTAATACAATTGTCTTTTTCTGTTTTTTTATTTATTTTATTTTTCTTGAGAACACAGGCAAGGGAATTGGATGTTTTCTATTGTTTTGTTTCAGCATCGTTTTGTTGTATTGAGGATTGCTGATCTTATTTGTGAATAAGAATGAAAAACATAAACATTAAAGTGATAAATGCCTTCGGAACCCAGTGGTCCTCAAAGAAGGAAGCCCCAAAGCTGCAGTCTGCACAGTTCCACCAGTTTGCCTCCCCCTCAGTTCACTGGATGGCCCTGTCATCGGCTTTAAAAGTATCTTCCTGTGGACGTAAATATTCAAACCTGGAGATAATTTTTATAAGAGTATATCTGAGCCAGACTGATGACATATGCCAGGGGGCAAGATCTCAAATGCCCTAGAGAATGATAGTTGTACAGTTTCTTTTATGCATTTAGAAAGGGACATAAGGAAGGATACATGGAGGTGGGCGAAAGCAAGGTTGGGATGGATTAAAATTATGTGTGCTTTTGAGGGTGCTTTGAAAGGGTGGTCAGGTATTAGAAGGAGAGGTCTGAGAGGGGATATTTCAAAGTTATGTCAACCTATGTGCAAAGACCAGGGTTTGCTTAAGGTAAATATAAGCCTTTGACAAAAAAGGCTGAAATATAATAGCAAAATACATTATATTATGTTATATGACTGGGATATGACTACCCACCATGACCTGCCCAGTTAGAAATGTATGATCAGATCATTCTAGGAGATTACATTTTTTTTTTACAAAAGTCCTTTTTGGTTCACATGCCTTTCAACAATTTTGAGTTGTTGATCAATTTTGACAAGTTGATCAATAATGGCAAAAACTAGAGATTGACCACTATGATGCAAAATCAACCGGGAATAATTTTAAGACATGCAAGTTATGTTAAGGCATGCGAGACTTATGTTTTCCCAATTATAAGTTTAAAAATCCTTTTTACATAAAAGCGGACTATGCCAAATATAATTTAATATTTACAATTACCCTTATTGTGCCTGTTTTCAGAGTTCACACTCAAATTACCTGCCAATGCACTTCAAGCACCAGATTTAATTTTCAGTTCCAGGTGAAGTCCATACATGTTGAAGGGAAGCATCCCCTGATGTCTTGAGTGCTTGACACATCACTTGGAGGGTATAAGGAATTTGTATTGAATAGCTAAATGAATGGATAAATAAATGTATCTAAATGGTAAACCTCTATAAGGGCATGTTTTACGGTCACAAGTGCCCATCTACAGCATTCCATTTAAATCCAAACAATTATAGTTCTGTCTACTGAGGGTTTAAATACTAACAGAGACATGTCAGTGTGCAGATGTTTCTGTCAAGTTCAAATCATCCACACCCCGTAAATGGAAATGCACAGCTTTGTCTATGTCACAGATGTTCCTCTGAATTTCTAAGCTTCCTCAGAACTGGCCATGTCTGCCTGGGGCTGTATATCTGCCCAGGGACACTTTAGCAGAGCTGTGGTGGCAGCTGGAGAGCAAGAGTGTTGGAGGTGCACGGGCAGCGAGGTATGGGAGACGCTTGCATATTGCCTGTCCTGCTGTCCAGCTCACATGTGATCCTTGCATAGATGTACTCCTGAGTGTCTGGACAACAAATGAGACTGCATTTAAAGGAGAGGAAACAACGGCAGCCAAAGAGACGCAATAAAGGCAATTAAGCAACCTTCACTTGAATAAAAGAGCAATTTAACACACTAAGTGGATAGATCATTATTGAATTTGGAAGTGGACCTCCTGGCAACCTTTAGGATTGTTATGGAATGGGAACCTGGGTGTTGCATAGCTAGTCATAGAGAAAGAAGAATTTCATATTTTTTAAATTATTAATACAATTTATTGTTATAATAATTTAATGCTTTATTTTTAAATTTTTATTGTTTAAGGTATTACAAATAGTAGTTCATATGTCTCTTTTTTTCCCACTGACCTCCCCACACCACCTCCCCTACCTCCCAGCAATTGTCCTCTTCTCTTTCCTCCCTCCTCTCCCCACAGAGTTTTAAGTCTGTTGGCTGTGTTTATATGCATGGATTCTTGAATGAAGTGTTCACTTTGCATTTTTGTAGAGTTTACAAAGGTAGCCTGGGGGAGAAAAGAAGGCATGGAGCATTCCTGGAAATGATTTCCCCTGCAGTCCTTGGCCAAGAAAGAGAAAAAGAAATGGTCAGTGAAAGAAGCCTAGGTCTTTCAATAATATTTGGTCATTGGAGGTATAAGAATATAAGATAGATATGGAGACAGACAGACAGAGAGGAGAGAAAAGAAATGAGGCTTTCAAGGGTACTGTTTTGTCCCATACATAAATCCCAAGTCAGAAAACTGTACTATTTCTGAGTTAAAACTCCTTGGATAGATTTATTTGTTCTTAGTAATCCTTTTGGAACATACCTAAAAGTCAAGAAATAAATGGAAACTTAATAATTGACTTGTGTATTTGTTTTAATTGAGGGATGTCCAGGGAAAACAAATTTTCCCTGTCTGCTTTAACACAAATCTCAACACAAATCAGATACATACATTTGTATTTGAGTGCTAAGCTGTGGATATAAGGTTCTGTGTTCCTCCAATGAGAAGGTGTCCAGTCCTTGGACTGTCTGGTCCTTGGTAGTAGCTCCCTGTAACCATAGGAGATGCTGTGGTATTTGAGATGTCTATGTCTATGATGGCCTCTTGCACCTGGAACCGCTCAGCAGAGCTCCCCAAGGAACAATGAACAGGGGATGGACAGGAATTGAGCTGGGTCCAGAAGCCATCATCTCCAATAACAATGTTTTTCTGCAAACATCCTGTACGTCATTGCCTCCTGAAAATGTCCCTTTGTCCTCTTCAAAGAGAAAATGCTGTCACAACCTATTTGGCCAAGAAACACTAGGAGGTAGTGTTTTAATACATCAACTAGTGATTCATGGGGAAAAATGGAAATACCCTTTGATCCTCTGATATTACTTCTCAGGGTAGATATCATCAGGTCTAAGCTTCAAGTAACCACCCCAACAGACTATTTGGTGGTTTTGCCTAAATATAGAACTCCCTATCCAGGTTTATTTCTCATGCCTCCTACTCTAGGACCCTCAAGAACCACTCCTTTCCCTGTTTTGATTCTGGCTGGCACTTGTCAGCCAGAAGTTACAATGTCTTGAGCATGTAATTCCCTTCTGGAGCAGGAAATGTACCATATGTCCCTGCCTGTGCTGTGTTAAGACCTAACACTAACTATCAGACTTGTGTCAAAGAGGGACAGACAGCAAGGGCAGATCTTCATGTGCACAAGCTTAATCCTACAAGTCACCTGCTTCAAGTGAGGTCTCAAAGCAAAAGGAGGCTGCTCTCTTCCTTGTCAAGTGGAAGGCACTGATTATGCCACTCAGAGGATTTAGAAAAATCTGAGTTTCAAGATTTTTCAGTGTCAACCATTCATATAACCCTGTATGATTCCAGGCTTGGACATAGAAGATCCATCAAGTATTGGCATTTTGTCTTTTTTGCAACTGTGCCATCCCTATAACTGCATCCTGATCTTGAGATTTAGCAAAGTATGCCCAGTGGTTGCAGAAAATTAAAAAAAGTCTTTAAAAGTTCAGGTAGAAGAATATTGACTTTATTTTTTAAAATCTTTATTGTTGAAAGCATTACATTTGCATCCCCCTTTTTCTCCATTGAGCCCTTCTAACCTGCACACCCTTCCCTTTAGGCCTTCACCACACCATGGCCTATTGATATTCATAGCACAGAGTGAGTTGACAACTGACTGCTCTGAGCCTATCATTATGACTAAGACTCTCAGTACAGTTAAGAAGAAGAGATCACCTCACAGTCCTTATATTTATTATTGTCCCCATGCATTCCAAGTACCCTTGCTGCAGCATATCCCAAATGCCTCACCTTCTTCCTGCATCTTACCCCAACTAACTACAGATGGATGCTGAGTAACTGGGATGTTATAGTTGTCCTAGTCATACAAGCTGTGAGGGGCTTATCGCCATGAGGAAACTCACCCCACAATTTTGCCCTGAGGGTTTATTTTCTAGATTTACTTCTGTGTGCCTGATTTTATAGCCTGTGTTCACTAAAAGAGAAACCTGAAGCAAAGAGCTTCTGTGCTGTTACTTTATTCTGGAGTGAAAACCCAGGGAAAAGAGCTTAAAGTGGAGAAAGAGGTGGGGCAATTTAGGTGCTGCCTCAAAATACAACTAGTTGCTCAACCCTATGGAGCCATCATCCTCTGAGAAGCCACATAAACCACATGTCAGGACAGTCAGCCCCAGAGAGGAAAGGAGGAAGAATTTATCCATCAGCTCCCAACTTCCACTAGACAAAAGTTCACCCCATAGAATATTAAGCGCCCACACTTGCATGGACATTGAACCTAGATTCCATGGTGTCTCAAGCATCAGGGTCCAGTTAGGTGACGAACTGATCTGGTGTGCCCAGGACAGAGGTATTTCACAGAATGAAAGACTCTCAATGCAAAAAAAACAGGAAGGTTCTGAATGAACCAGGACAAGTTGGTCACCCTATCAGAGGACGCCCAGGCTGGAAGAGAGCTATTGGAATAGGGACACTAATAGGTTGTGCTTGTGTGAAATTAATCAGAGACCTGATCATCTCCATGGCATTTAGAACAAAGAGTGGTGAGCTAAGAAGACATAAAGTGACACCTAAAAGACATCTAAAATGGTATTTTAATTTCTCCCAGAAAATTGATTCAGCCTTGGAATAAAGAAATCTTATTTTAATATATCTGTCTTGTTTTATTAACATCTACGTTTCTAGTTTGATTTCTTCTAGGGCAGTCAGATTCTTAATCCATAGTTTATTAATAATTTCTTTATGCTTTTTCTCAATCAGCATGAACTTATTTTTGTGTGTTTTTGCCTAATTTATGGGAAATCAAGTTATGATAGAAACATTTAAAGCTTATTTTCCATGGCAATCAGTGAATAATATTTTAGTCACTTGTGTCATCCTTATTAAACATTATTAATGATTTTTTTCCTAGTAAAAAGAGAAAATACTAAAAAATCTTGGCAAATGCTATGCCCGTTCAGCCTCACATAGCAGAGTGAATGGTGCCCTGACCCCTTCCTTACAAGGCTGCAGTTCAAATTACAGTATGTTTTATGTGCTTGTAAATGAAATCATTCGAAGTACTCATGGCCCAGATCATGTATGATTTGCAGCATTTGGAACAACTTTTACTGTGTTTGAGAAATATTCACTTGTGAGTTAGGATCTCTGGAGTGAGTTTTGTCTGTCCAGGACAGGAAGTTAGTCATCCCAGAACTTACTGAGCTGAACTTACTGAACTTACTGAAACATGGCGGAAGTGGCAACCAAGACTCCTTTCCTTTGGGGGCTGAGAGTGGGCTGGGGAAATGTGGAAGTGAGCACCACTAATTTTAATTAGAATTATGGATTTTTCTTCTTCTTTTTAGTTTGCAGATTTTAGTTGTTTAAGAAACTGGACAGAATTGGGATTAGGCATATAATTAAGGAAAATGCAGGATAGTAGAAATAAATATGCTGTCATTCTATTTATCTACTTTGCAAAAATTTTACATACACTATTCAAAATCATAATCGGCTTCATATATGTTTTTTAGAAGTGAGATAGTAGGTGGCTTTTAATATCCAGGTTATTTCTTTTAACTCCAAGAGTTATTTCCAAATATCAATATCAGAAAACATTACAATGAAAGCAGATATGTCTTCAAAGATGGAAGCAGCTTGGTGTTGTCTAAAGAGTACCACACTAAGTACATGCTGTGAATTGAACTGTGTGAAGTTCTAACCCCTGGTACCAATGAATGTGACTTTATTGGAAATAGTTTTGGAAAATGTAATAAAGTTGAGGTAATACTAAATTAGGGTAGATCTCAAATCCAATGACATATGTGTTTAAAAGAATGTCATGTGAAGACACGGGGACACAGAGACACACATGGAGAATGCCATAGAATAACAGAGACAGAGATGAGAAAGATGTAGCTATAAGCCAAGGATAAATGGCTCCCAACAGGAGCTAGTTGAAAGGCATTGAGCAGATTCTCTTCCAGAACTTCTGGAAGTAACCAACCTGACAACTGATCTTAGACATCTAGCCACCAGAACTAAGGGGAGAATAGATTTCTCCTGTTTTAAGCCACCACTTTGCTGTGGATTTTTTGTTGTTGTTGTTTGTTGGTTTGTTTTTGTGGAGTTTGTTTTGATTAATTGGTTGGTTTTGGCAGCCCTAGGAAACACAGTATTGAACCCTGGTTGCTATTAGAATATTTGCTACTGAGTCACATAAGGACCCTGGGTTAGTCCTGTCACTTTCTGGAGTCTCCTTGTACTCATGTAAAGAGACCTGTGTGCTTAAAACAAATCATCTATAGCATCCCTTTCAGTTCTAAGTCTCCTGGAATCTGTCACTTCAACAAGAAGAAAATAATATCTCTTCCTAGATTAACTTTTCTGTTTGAAAAACTGAAATATTGGAACACTAATATTGGAACCTGGATGTAAACACTTTTTGAACAGATGTATTAGGATGTAAATTCTACCAGCATATGCCATTTGGTTACTTGATTCATTGTTTCCCTGGTGCCTATAACATTGTCTGTTATATAGGAGATGCCAGTGCATTTATTTTTTTAATAAATAAGTATATCAATCAATCAATAAATCTGTGTGCAAAGAGTCCTTTTTGTTGAGACTGTTAATTCAATGACGCTTTCTTAAGTTTGACTGTCCTAGTTATTGGTTCTTAAGCACAAGGTTAAAGAGAAGGGTTATAAAGATAATAATAAAGAGTATGTCCTAGAAATTAATTCACTTATTTCATATAATCTTTCCTTGATAATAATATGTTTTGTCAAGTTTTAGAGGCAAACATATCCATAATCTATTCTGAACTAGCAGGCTAAGTGTTTCAGAAGCATTTCTGGTAAACACTGATGATGAAGGAACACAATTAGTCTAAAACATTCACCCCTTCTTGTGTGAAAACCATTAATTTCCAAGCAGATAACTGCAATCCCATAATAATTATTCATTCAATGCTTGAAACTTACCTAAGCCAAATGCATGAAGATCACTGAGAGTCTAAGCACAGATCAAGTTGAAAGCTGTGTTCTTGTTTCAAAATAAAAGCTCACCAAGTAGTGCCTGCCAGTCGGTCTGCAGCCCACCAACTTTAGGAGAGAACTCTGCCAGGCCACAGGCTTCTTTTGTTTATGGAGACAGGCGGGAAGCCCCGGCATTGGGTGCTAATTTACAAAAGATGGGAAAGCCACAGTTTGTCTGTTACACACAAAAGAAATGAGTGCAGGAAGTTATCTCTAAGGTTCCTCAGCAAAGTTTTTGTATGAGACTCCAGTCTAAATCCTGAATTCCAGAGAATGACTTAGACTCCAATGCAGTTTTTACAGAAATGTAATAGTACTCTCCCTCTGCTTTATTACATTCACAGAAATGGCTCTATCCTCAGGTCCCTTTTATAATTGGATGATTTAGCCCAGCTTGCTTTGCTCAATGGTTGACCATGGACCTATGAACCAGGAGGTCACAGTTCGATTCCTGATCAGGGCACATGCCAGGATTGTAGGCTCGAGCCCCAGTGTGGGGTGGTGTGTAGGAGGCAGCCAAGTAATGATTCTTTCTTATCACTGATGTTTCTATCTCTCTCTCTCCCTCTCCCTGCCTCTCTGAAATAAATAAAAGTAGATTAAAATAAAATAATAATAAGTGGATGCTTCATACCTTGCCCTCTGGAGATATACTCAGAGCAGATCCTCCCCTGTCATCCTGTCCATTCCCTACACTATGTTCTTTTCTATTAAGAATAGCACTACCAATGCAGACTAATCAGCTGGCATAACGTTTTCAGGGTAAAAACACTGATGCACAGCACTGATTTTCCAAGTCTGACATTATAAGAAAGTCGTTTCTGCTTTTGAGCTTTCAAAGAATTGAGTGATCTTCATACTAAAGAGGCACTTCTGCCTAGCTAAAATATTCCATAATTGCATGCAGTTTCACCATTCTAACTGTGAGATATGGAGCTATTATACCAGGACTCCTGTTAACAACAAAGCCGGGTGCCATCCTTCACTTTGCGGGTGACACCTGCGACTTCCTGTCCCTCCCTCGCCAGCCATCCGCAGGGAAACCCCGCACACCAGCAACCTGTGAAAAGTGGCGCAAGGCAGGATCTCATTCTGCATTCCAACTGCCCATCGGAGGTTTCACTTTAAAAATGGTACCAGACATATCCGAGGGAAAAGCCAATAACATCTCCCAGAGAAAGGTAATATTACAGACCCGCCTCGCCAGAAAATCTATCATGTGCCTCTGCAAGTTAACTTTCACATTTAAATAGTTCAACTTCTAGAAAACAAACATCGCTGTATTTAACCAAGGGTTTTGAAATGCCCTGGAAAACAGAGGCCTCTGTAAAAACTGGGGAGCAAGGGGTAGGGGACCCCTGTGCATTTATTCCTACCTTGTTCAATGTTAAATGACCTTCAAGATATTGCTAGAAGAGAAATAAGAGGAAGGACTAGAGGAACCCAACATGTAGGACGCCTTTCAGGTGCCCAAGTTATGTGGATCTGTGTGTATGCATGTGTATCTATATGTCTATATGTATAAGTAGAATTAGAAAAAGGGCCCAGGAATCTTTCATTTATATGACTAAATGCACATTTCATATATTTTTAACTATCAGAAAAACCCTGAGAACTCGGTGTAGTAGCCCCACTTTATAGATGAATAAATTGAGGATCAGAAAAACAGTTCAAAGGAAAGAATCAAGATTGAATCCCCTAGTGATGGGAGTGCATTTATCCCTCTGCCCTCTAGTTCTCTAGAGCACTCCAATGCTTAACGTTGTTAATTATTTGAAAAGAAAATGTTTGGGCAATACTCACTCAATTCAGGCTGTGTCTTTTTTTCCTCAAAAATAACACTCTAATAAGATAGAAAATAGAATTATTATGTAACTAGAGGCAGGTGGATGAAATTAGTGCACAGGGGCGGGGGAAAGGACTCCCTCCACCTGGCATGCACCCTCTCGCAATCCAGGACCCCTTAGGGGATGTCTGACTGCTGGTTTAGGCCTAGTTTTAGTCTTAGACAGTCTAACACAATACATATAGTAAATATTTTATACAAAAGAGTAGCATGTGCTTTCTAGATCACTCTTGGCATTACAGAATTTAGTGACTATTGACAAGCAATTTGTAATGTAATCAAAAGTAGAACACTTGGGGAAATTTTATGAAATACAAGTCATTATTGTGCTTCCGATATGGTGAAGCACTATTTCAGATTTTTGTGGATACAATAGGGAATAAGACAAAGACTCAGACCTAAATTCTAAAGAGGGAGGTTCAAAGGACAGGAACAATCATTTCAAAATAATTTCAAAGATACATGAGAAAATATGAAACCAGACCACCGACTTACACCATACACAAAAAATAAACTCAAAATGGATTAAGGACTTAAACATAAGACAGGAAACCATAAAAATACTAGAGGAATCCACAAGCAGCAAAATCTCAGACATACGTCGAAGCAATTTCTTCACAGATACAGCTCCTACTGCAATGGAAACTAAAGAGGAAATAAACAAATGAGACTACATAAAAATAAAAAGCTTTTGCACAGCAAAAGAAACATCAGCAAAAGAACAAGAAAGACAAGAAAGCCCATTGCATAGGAGAACATGTTTGACAATGTTATTACTGATAAGGGTTTAATCTTCAACATTTACAGAGAACTCAGACAACTTAACAAAAGGAAGATAAACAACCCAATCAAACAACGGGCAACTGAGCTAAATAGATAGTTTTCAAAAGAAGACATAAGGAAGGCCAAGAGACATATGAAAACATGCTCAAAGTCACTAATCATCTGAAAGATGCAAATCAAAACGACGATGCAGTACCATCTCATACCTGTCAGAATGGCTATCATCAACAAACCCACAAGTGACAAGTGCTAGAGAGGATGTGAAGAAAAAGAAACCCTTGTGCACTGCTGGTGGGAATGCAGACTGGTGCAGCCACTGTGGAGAACAATATGGAGTTTCCTCAAAAACCTAAAAGTGGAACTCCCATTTGACCCAGTGATCCCACTTCTAGGAATATATCCCAAGAAACTAGAAACACCAATCAGAAAGGATATATGCACCCTTATGTCCAGAGCAGGACAATTTGCCATAGCTAAGATTTAGAAACAGCCTAAGTGCCCATCAGCAGATGAGTGGATTAAAAACTGTGATCTGCATAAAGAAATACCACCATTTGCAACAGCATGGATGGAACTGGAGAGCATTATGCTAAGCTAAATAAACCAGTCAGAGAAAGATAAATATCACATGATCTCATTTGTGGAATATAATGAACAACATAAACTGATGAACAAAAAGAGATCCAGAGTCAGAGAAGCATCAATCAGAACATCAATCCTCAGAGGGAAGGTAGGGGAGGATGGGGGGTAGTGGAAGAGATCAACAAAAGGACTTGTATGCATGCATATAAGCCTAAACAATGGACACAGAGAACAAGGGGGTGAGAGCAGGAGTGTGTGGGGGGTAATGGGGCAATAAGGACACATATGTAATACCTTAATCAATAAAGAAAAAAATAAATTAAAAAATGTCAAGTAGAGATAATTGATTTAGGGTAAATTAATCTATAAGAGAGCAGTACAGACACAAAGAGAAGGCATCTTTGGGTGATATTTGAACAGAACATTTCCACAAAAAGAGAGTAGCCAGTGCAGCAGTGGTTGAAGGTGGACAATGGTGTCCTTATTACTAAAATCCCAAGTTAAGGGGAAACTAAAAGATAGGCAGCTTATCAGTGGCTTTCTTAGCAGGCTCATGGATGCAGGGAGACCAGTTAGGTGTTTGGCAGTGGAGGTGGGGAGATGTGGCTATGTTCAGATGTTTTGAAGGCACAGGTATAAATTTAGGTGGCACATTTATTATAAGATTGGGGGGAAAAAAACTTAGAGGAGGTAACTCCCAGTCATTAGAATGAGCAAGTAGGTGAATACTTGAGCTGTTTAATCTGTATGAGTGCCTGAGTAAGAACAGGTTTTGGAAGGGTATTTGGTAATTTAATTTGGAAGGGGTTCAGGAATCCTCTTCTGGAGTTGCTGAGGCTGAGATGCTTATTGGATTTGCAAATGGAGCCCTCAAATAAGCTATTTGTAGAGAAACTTGGAGTTCAGGATTGAGTTCAGTTATTCTTGAGAGCACCCTGTGAACAGGATTTAAAAAAAAATCCTCATGCTTTAAGAACCAAGGTTCTAGCATATTCCAAATGTGATGGCTCCCAGCATGTGGTCCAAAAAACATTCATTTTTTCTCCCTCATAAATTTGCCTGATGGAAATCTATATTTTTATAAATTTACCTGAAGGTGATGTATTTTTTAACCTTAATTCTATGCTTTGATTATATCTCCCTGAACATCAGCTTGCTGTTCCATTTGCTTTTATTTATTTATTTGCTGTTTCTGGCAGGACCCCTGATTAGTTTCAACTGCCTGGGCTCAGGATGCTTTGGTTTATTTGTGCAATATCATTCTCCTGTCAATATTAATAAAATAAATCCAAGGCCTATTTGTTGAGTGTGTCTGAGAAGCACAGACAGAGTGGGCTTTTCAAAGACAGAAGTTAAAAGCATATGCTGCTGGTTTCACGGAGCCTTCTGAAATAATGTCCTAGCTTAGACATCTAAAAAATGTCAGGCTTATGGATCTGGTCTTGCAAATAGTTTTCCAAATTCGTTTGGCCAATAAATATGTCATATGTCCCGGGGAATCTGCCTTGGCTCTGTTTGTGTTTACCCATGCCACTCTATGTCACTGGTGTCTTTCCATAGACTGCAAGCAAAACTTTAACTATAATCAAGCACCAAATCATTTTCCCAAGGAGAATGCAAATTAACGTGGTAATGACACAAACATCTTTTTATGTCATTTGGTGAATTAATCCATCACTCCTGATGGGTCGTCTTCAGGTTTAGGGCCATTGTGATATTTCCCCCCTCTTCCACATCCAACTATTATATCTATATTTCAGGGTTACAGTTAAAACTGGAATTTAAAATGTTTATTTATTGAGAATACAAATAACTGCTCCTACTAAGCAATTTTAGGACAGTGGATAAGAAAGAGGAAATGAGATTCTATTCATTCCAGTGCTAGATAGAATGTCATGAGTGATTGTAATATATGGGAACCCAAGGAAAAGAAAACTGAGGTGGGATGGCAATAGGGTAAGCAGAGGAGAAGGTGCTTTAAACTTCCCTTCTCTGTGTCTTCTTTTGCAGGGCACTCTTCATTCCTGTCACTAAGAGCTAAAAATTGAGGGAGCTCTAGCTCTCATCTGAATCAGTTAGAAACCACTATGCGACAGCAACTATATCTTTGGAAGCAATTCATGTTCAATAGTAACTTAAGGAGCAAGGCCTGACTTTATCACAACAAAATGATTTCATCAGTCTGATTACCTACACAACTGCATGCCTAAGATTCTTGGGTTCACAGTGGAACAAGTGACATATCAACTTTCTTCAACATAGAAATTCTTTAGTATGATGATACTATAATCATAATAAAATATCTCAAGGGTATTTCAAGTGGAAAATTTGAGGGCAAATTAGAGATTATGGAAAATAAAAAGAACAGTAAAAAAGATTTTGAAGTCCTATTCTTAAGGTTAGTGGAACTCTGAAAGAAAAATTGCTAGTAATTTGATAATAGGAAAGTATTAACAAACATGGAAGCCACAGGTCATTTTTCTGTTGTAGTCAGCCAATCAAGGGCAAAGTTCAACAGTATAGTATCAGTCTACATATACTTAATTAGATTCTAAGTTTTATTCAGCCCCCAGTTTATTCGTGTCACTTTCATTTTTTTTAACCATTCTGTATCCTGGGAGCAATGAGATTTTTCTACATTCTATTTCCTTTTACTTCAAAACACATCCCCGATAAATATTTACATGAAACAAAATAAATGAAAATGGAGTATTATATTCAGACTTGGATTTATCCAAAAACACCCATTGAGAAGATTTTATTAGAAGAAAACACCAGCTGAGGAACCAAAGAGATCTTAAATTTAATCATTTTTTTCTTATCAAATTTATTTCCATCCTCAGGAAAGAAAAATATTTATGCAGATTTAATGTATATTGATTATGTTATCTTCTTATCACCCTGTTCTTGAGTTTCAGTCTTGACCTATAAATTTCTTTACATTTTAATGGTCCCAATAGGCACAGCTTCAATTGATCTCTTGATGTTATGATCATGCCTTTCACCACAGGTCCAATTTGCGTCACAGTAGAGGGAAGGGTTGAAGAGGAATAGCTACTTGAACTTCCTCCATGAAAACAACAACAGAAAAACAGAAAACATTTTTACTTTATCTTTCTAGGACTCACCATTCTCCAGTCTTCTAAGGAGTGTGTCCTTATCACACTTAAAATTACAAATTCATCCTCAAGGGTGAATACCAATCAAAATGATTTCTGCTTTCTCAATTTCTTACTAAGAGTGTCTAGTGTTAGCTGGCTAGCATGGCATGCTCAGAAATAGAATGAGTTAGAGAAAAATAGACTCTGGGATGACATCAGCATCAGATTTGCAGACCCTGATGTGTTACTATGTCACTGGATATATTTGAGCAAACCATCTCCCTCTTTTGTAAAAAAAAAAAAAAAAGAAAGAGAGAGAGACGCTATTTATATACTTTATTTCTCACATGTGGGAATACGACTGAAATGTGAAGTACTTCTTTCTTGATTTTCTTTTGGCTAACATTTCTTTTGAGACTGCTAAATTTGCTGCATTAGGTTAAGTGTGGAGAACAGAAGACAGATCACACATAGACATAGTCCCTTCTGAGTTTAGAGTCTAATAGAAAAAATAGAGCATATACATATATAATAAAAAAACAAGATAGAGTGTGGGAATTGTTTCAGGGCAAGAACTGGGGAGGCCGTAGGATGAAGTGCGATGGGAGTGCCACGTGAAGAAAGTCACTATTTCTGGGGCTTTCAGAGATTCTTTAGAAACGGCGTCATTTAAGCTGGATTTATTTGATCAATAGATATTACTAAGTTTTGTGGGAATAGAAATGAAATAACAGGAGGAAATTCAGAGGTTGGAAAATATAATGTATAAATCAGAAAAAAACGATTAAAAATCGTAGTACCATTTATTAAATCACGAATATCTACTAGGAATTAATCTAAGCCCTTTGTGAATATTACCTATTGAGCCTCACAATGACACTATGAATAGATGCCATTGATACTATTCCTATTTTAGAGACTAAGGATGTGATGCACAGAAAATTCAAGTAGCTCACCCATGTCACTCAGCTAGTAAGTTGTTAAATAAGATTTTGGATTTAGGCAATGTGATGCCAAAACTCACACTGTTAGCTACATCTCTATAGGATCATATTAGACTCACATATGGTAATAATTAAAGGAAATATGTGAAGGAGAATGGAGGGAGTAAGTTCATAATAATGATATTTAACTCTTGATGAGAACAGCCCAGTGAAAATGATGCTTAAGTTATGTAGTATAAACAAATGTTTGGTGTCATTTGGGGTGCAAATGGCAAAAACTGACTCTAGTATAAGGGAGGAAATGAAGATTTGAAAAACTAAGCCTATGAAAAAGCAGAAACTAGACAGGCTTGGTCATCTCCACTGAAGTCCTTCCTTGGTGCAACTTTACATCCAAGAGGCAGTCAATAAAATGACAGCTGCCAGGGGCTCGTGCTTGTGATATCTTTGTCCAATTTTAAGTTCCTGGGACAGGCTGGCTAAAGAGTCTGTCCTTGAACCACTAACCTTCTCTATGTTCAATGTCCAAAGATACACAGTATGAACATGTCAGTATTAGGGTCAGTTTTCAACCTAAGGAAGATGATGAAGAGCTGGGAAGCTGCTCTAGCCAGTTTGGGTCAGTGGATAGAGTGTCGGCCTGCAGATTGAAGGGTTCTGGATTTGATTCTGGTCAAGACCACATACCTCCATTGCAGGCTCCTCCCTGGCCTGGACCCTGGTCAGAGCATGTGCAGAAGGCAACTGATCAATGTTTCTCTCACATTGACGTTTCTATCTGTCTTTCCCTCTCTTTCCCACTCTCTCTGAAATCAATGGGACAATATAGTCAGGTAAGGATTAAAAAAAAAAGAAAAGAAAGAGCTGGAAAGTTACACCAACTCTATTACTTAAGGATTTTTAAAGCATCAGTGTGGAGAATGAATTATAAACAGAACATACTGGATGTGGGGAGAACAGGCATTTGGTAATGATGATGATCTCACAGTTAAGTAATAAGTATATTAGGAAGTGCGTGATAATGTGACTTGGGCAGGGATTAAGAAAAAGTAAGAAGTCAATAATCATGTTGAAGTCTTAAGCACAAATAACATGGAATATGTTATTACTCACTTTATATAGTTTAATCTTAGAAGGTCAAACTGAGCCAGAACTCAAAGACACCACTCTGGGTTAATGGCACCCTTGTGGGATTTAGTTGCAAACTACGTTTCTAATATTTTATTTAAAGTTAACATAAATGTTAAGGTATTCATGCTATATTTTATATAAGAGTCTCCTGTCACAATCTTTTTAAATTCTCTAACTATGGGTCTTGCGTGCATCAGCTGCCAACAAAATATCAATAGAGACATTTATTTTTAAGTCCCCACTATACATGGGGCATTGTGAGAGGTATTGGAAATCAAAATATATGAGACAATATCTGTCCTCAAGTGATTTGTAGTCTAGCAGGAATCAGGACATAAGAGCTAAATCATGGGCCCCATGACAACAATGGATAATATATGGTGCAGCAATTTGCAGGATGCTGAGACAGACAGGAAATAGTTTGTAGGAAAGAGGGTATTGGAACTGAGTCTTATATGAGGGATTTCAACACGATTATCCTATGGGTGTAAACCACTAGACTACTAGAACCCTGCCAGTATAATGGGTTGACATAGGAAAGTCCTGGATAATAATGCTAGAGATGGAGACTGACAAGGGTCCATTCTGTGTGCCAAGCACAGTGAAAGATGCTTCAGTAAGTCTTGCCACTTGATTGTCTCCCAAAGCAAGTGAGTGTCAGAACCCAAAGCAACAAGCCATATTCTTTGGGCTTTGCCTCCTGGCTTCCCATATAATAGGTTAACAAATATGAGCCCTGTTTTCCTTTGATCAGGTTTTCCTTTTGCTTCTCTGACAACTTTTCAGATATTCTTCTTCCCCTTTCCACCCTAGGCCATCAAATATTCAACTGCAACCTCTGTGTACCTCAGATAGTTTATGTTTAATTAAGGTTTTGACTTACAAGTCAATTTCTTCAGCTGCAGGATATCTCCCTAGTTTCAAACCTACAGTTTCAGTTATTCATTAAGCATTTTCATCTCTCCATTCAATGGGCTATTTTGCTTTTAGAAATTCCTTCTAAATTAGTTATTTCTGTTAAAAAGTATACCAAGCTCTCAGTAATCCAGTTCCCCCAAATTGCTCAAGTTGGCATCTTCTTTTTCTCTTGCCCTCTTAGATTTAATAAGTCAACAGATCAGCTGCAGAATCTATCTTTACAACACCTTTCACATTCACTGTATCCTTGTAAATTCTATTGGTACCCATGATTACCTCCTAATTCAGACATTCTTCTAGTTTCATTTGCTTAAAAGGCCATGGAACTAGCCATCCCTGTAGCCCTGAGTGACTCTCCCCTGTTATTTACTACCACAACATGCTGTTTCTTTCCTAGCACAAGCTGAAATCATTGTACTTTACTTGTTTTATAATTTATTATCTGCCATACCCTAAAATATAACCATTGTTAAAGCAGAGATCTCTTCTTCATTCTACCATTTGTGTCCTTCTCAATGTCTGGCATGGGAAGTGTGCCCAGTAAAATACCAAGTAAATGGTATTTTCAAAGCCCTACTTCCCAGCCCTCTTCCTCTAATCCCTCCTAGATTCAGCTGTCAAAGGAATGTTAAAAAAAAAAGCTAACTTCTATGAAGTCACTTTTCAATTCAAAACATCTGGTGAGTATATATTGTCTATTAAATTAGGCACTGATGACTATTAATTCTAGCATCCAAGATCATAAGGTCTTCTATAAGAAGGTGAAAACTGCATTTCCATGCACATATTCTCTTACTCACTTTGTCCCTAAAAGCAAATGTATTATTTTGGTAGCCACTCACAACTGCTCCTTCATGTTCTGCCTCTGTGTCTTGTGTGTTTGGTGCCATCTCCCAGAATGCCCTGTTCCAGTATCAGTCAGCTTAAACTACACTTTTAGTTCTAGCAACAAATAGCTCCCAAACCTTAGTGTTTTTAAAACAACAAACGCATAGTTCCCATTCACATGCATGCTCCTCATGTTTTGCCTATGGCTTTGCTTTGTGCCCCCTTCATGCTCAGTGTAGGGTTTATGGGGTAAATCCTGTATAGAGTACAACAGTATTGGCAGAGAGACAATGGACCATGGAATGGCTCTTAAAGCTTCTTCTTGGAAATTATTATTATTATTAACCAGAGCAAGTCAATTGATGACATATGACTTCAGTGGGTTGGAAGTATAATTAGTCCCTGGGGACTGGCCCAGCAGGAAAAAACCAATGTTATTAAGATGTTTTTCCACATTTTTCCAGTTCCAAACCCTTTGAAAACATGAAGTCTTTTGTTTACATCTATATTTTAATTTTGTTAATCCTCACCCCAGGATATGTTTATACTGATTTGATTTGATTTTTAGAGAGAGAGACAGAGAGAAAGAGAGGAAGAGAGAGAGAGACATCCGCTGAATGCCTTCCAAATGCACTCTTACCCTGGATCAAACCCACAACCCAGATATATGCACTAACCGGGAATCAACTTCATGACCCTTTGTTATACAGACAATGCTCCAACCTACTGTGCCACCCAGCCAGGGCAAATCTATATTTTAATCTTTTCTTTTTTTCTACTTTTCTTATGCCAATCTTCCTGGAAGTCCTGCGTACAGATTACAGGTTTTGCTATTATCCAGTAACTATGGCTAAGGCACGTAACCCTTTGCTCAATGCCTTGCACATAGTAGATGTTAACAAATATTTATTGAATTTACTTGATTATATCTTTTAAGAAATAAGTGGACAGTGAATATTTTCATACTAAGAAGAATATGAGCAAAATTTATTTCAAGCTGATTAATATGACACCTGGAACAATATTTGCATCTTCAAACATTTGGCTTATTTTGTTCTTTCTTTGACAAATGTGTTCCCATAATACACAGGTTACATAGAACAAATTATCTTCCTTAGTTTGGTGCCCAAGAGATCAGAAAACCTAAAATTATTTTAATATAAGTCTTTTCAAAGTATTCTCTTGGACCCATATTTACTCAGTAGGAGTAAAAGTAAAATTTGCATGACATTGATAATTCTTTTGGTAATAAAGTAAAAAAAAAAAACAACATTATGTATTATTTCCAAATATTTGTGTTCCAGGTTTTACATCACTTTCAGTACATACTTAACCTCTACTGTGAAGCTGTTAAAATAGTGCCTCAAAATTGGTCAATGACTGGTTAAATGAATAAATAAATGAGAAATAAGTTAATGTTAAAAATAATTAACTTCCAATGAATAAGTGTACATACAGGTATAGCAGCCATTGCAAACATAGTATTGTATCAAATATTAGAACTAGTTATGCTCTCTGTGAGTGAAGTTAAAAAATTATTCTGTACTAAAAAAATATGGAAACTTTAGATGCAGCTGTCTCTTATTTGACACTAAGATCAAGAGAATAGTTCTTTTTTTACAAGAATACCCATATATACACATAAACATATTCATATATTTTGGGGTTTATGATGTATTTTTTAAATTATTTATTTTATGGAAGAAGAACAAAACAATATAAAACAGAACAGACAGCAAACGTCAAGCTGTCTTTATGGGGTCTTCTTTACCCACCTGAACCTGAGTAATATATATTTTATACAGTTTCCATCTCACTGTCTAAGTCTGCAACTTAGTAAAAGTTAATCGTGTGTTTAATTTATGTCGCCATACACAGCACCACCAGCAGCACTACGAATGACCTAAGCTAGTAAAATAAAACATTTCAGAGCCTGTCATATTGGTATAGAACAATTTGTGTAAAGCAGATGAATTCCAGGTTTCCAATCAGAAACAGAACAATAGTCAGGAAAAATGCCAAGTCCCAAACTCATAAACACTAGGTCAAAACAATAATAAAAATATTGTCTTGCTCTATTCATAAAAAAAAAAAGCCATCTGTAGAAAATTCTTTGCTTGAAATCTTTGTGACTATCAAGGGTTTCATTTTCCATTAAATAGTCAGTTTCTTATTTAAAATTCGGCTTGAAGTCAATATATTTGGACAGAGAGAGTAAGACTAGATAATTCTTATTTTTTTATTTCAATATTTTCTTCTTTGAATCACTCAAGCCACAAAAACTATAAATAGATTACTGGGAAAATATTTCTGTTTTACTGCATGTAGCTGGTAAATTGTAAAAGCCAAAATGACATCACTTTTATTATTGAAAAACATAATCTCAGGATATGGCTTACATACAAGCCATTGTCAAGACATTAAATAAATCCAAATCCAATGGGCATGTTTGCCAAATTAGTCCCATTGAGATATTAACATTTTTGATAAACAAAATGTTTCAATATATTTACATTTGTGATTAGAGTCCTATAGAACAAATCCTAACGTATAACAACAGCAACAATAATAATAATTAAGATTTATTGAGTGCTTAGTATATCCTTTTAAAAGAGAAATTAAGCCTTGGCTGGTGTGGCTTAGTTGGTTGTACATTGTCCCAAGTACCATGTACTGAAAGATTGCTGGTTCGATTCCAGTCAGGGCACATGCCCCCAATTGTGAGATCACTTCACAATAGGTGGCATGCAGGAGACAATAGATTAATGGTTCACTTTCTCGTCAATGTTTCTCTCTCTCCTTCTCCTTTCCTCTCTAAAAATCTATTTAAAAATAGGAATTAAATGGATGAGATAACTAAGACAGCCCTGTCTATACCCTCTCCAATCCAGGACCCTCAAGGCATATCCCACTTCCTGTTTAGGCCCAAGCCAGGGTATTAGACCTAAACTGGCAGTTGGACATCCCTATCATAATTCTGGACCGCTGGCTCCTAATCACTCACCTGCCTGCCTGCCTAGTCGCTCCTAACTGCCCCCACTGCCATCCTAATTGTCTCCAACTGTCCTCTCCACCCCGGTGCTGGCCTGGTCATCCCCAACTGCACCCCCCTCCCCCTGCTGGCCGGGTTGCCCCTAACTGCTCCCCTGCCAGCCAAGTTGCCTCTTACTGCCCCTGCTCCACTGGCCTAATCACCCCCAACTGGCCCCGCTGCTGGCCTGGTCACCCTATGCAGCCTGCTGTTCAGTTGTTTTGTAGTTCCTCACTAACTCCCTGCCAACCTGGTCATAGGCAGCCATCTTATGAGGGTGTGATGGTCAATTTGTATATTATCTTTTTATCATATAAGATTCTTAACTTAATTACCGAAGCAAATTTCATTTTGCCATTTAAGTTAATGTATATTTATAGGTCCTAGGGATTCGAACATGGAGATCTCTGAGGGAGCATTAGTATGTCAGTCATCGACATGGTCCAAACCCAAAGGGCAATAAATAAGCCAGATATTACCTTAATGGTATGGGAGGAGCTATTGAACGATGTCACACAGGAAGGGACACAATTTAATTTTAAAAAGAACATTTTGGCAGCCCTGAAGAGGAAAGCTATCAGTGTGATCCTTTTGAAGACATATAAGGCTTAAAATGACAGTGAAAGTAAAAATAGAGAGAAGGCAGTTTAGAAAGTAGGATCAACTAGAGCACAGTGAAAAGGTCCACAAGTAATCATTTTCCTTTTGGATCTGCATTTCTACATCTGCAAGAAATAAATGCTGCCTTGTGTAAAAGGATTTTAAGCTTTTAATAAAATGCATCTTTATCACGTTTTTAATTTAGAATAATATAGAAGATGCTATGTAGCAGAATCTCAATAACATTCATTTTCTATAGAATAACATCCATTCATCTACTCTTAATTGAAACAAAAGGCAATTATTCTACCTTATCCATACACATATCTGTTGTAACTATTCTGAATCATTTGATGATATTAGATTTAAAAATCTAACTATAGGATGTGAATTGGTTTGTGGCCCTAGAGAAAGTTCTCTTTTTATCTAAAGTGATTATTCCAAGATGATATATTACTAGATCTGCATGAATTAATTCCATTTAATATAATAACACCTGCTAGATTAAGACTTCTCTGACTGCAAATATTAACAACTCTTATCAATCCTCAGTAATATTGCCTTCTAATATCACATGCTGTTCTTGTTGCTATGTTTTAAGCCAGTTCATCACATGTGCAGTATATTATGTTCAAAATGTTGCCCCATTCAATAGACACCATTCAAAAACACGTCCATCCATTCATAGAAATTCATTCCAAAGAGTCATTGCCAAGGTTTGTGCCAATGAAAGGAAATTTTGAATTAGAAGAGAAGAACTTGCGAGAATTTGTCAGATGGCTGGTAGCTGGAATTTGTTTTAAGCATTTTTGGACCAGATCTCATCTAGAGGAAATATAAACCAAACACTTTTATCCTTCCATCATATTTGTGTTATTTATTTTGGAGAGAAAAAAAATGTAATCGATATGCCCATGTAAACCCATGTGACTCATGTACACTTAAATTCTTTGAAAGCTTATTTTAGAAAGAGAGGGTTGGTATTAAAAATAAAAGCTCAGCTTAGAAAAAATGTACAGCCTTCTTGAGAGGATGGCAGAAGGGAGGAAGAGAAAGCTTCCAAAATCCGGTTGCAAGCTTAGACACAGGAAGATCCTGAGTATGGCAGGAAAGTCTAAGTATCCATATTCCAGTAGCTATGAACATTTTAAAGTCCACATTATTGGTTGTTGGGTAGTCACAGGTAAGAGTCTGGTTCTGCTACAACACTCCTTTAGGGTCCCTTTATGCTCCCAATTTATTCCAGCCTGCAAACTCTGGCCATGCCCAGTGTCCAGAACACTGACCTTCAACCAGGGCCTTTCTAGCTTTCAGAGTATCTGTGTTCTCTTCTTGTCCACTGGACATGTTCCTCTGTGATGAAACAAGAGATGAGGAGACCTATAATCTTGTTTACAAGCTTTCACAACATTTAGTAGAAAAGGCCTTCTGAGTTTTCATTTTAGCCTCTATATTCAGCAGCTACAAAAGCATGCTGGAATTCCTGCTACTTTAAGATGCTAAATTTGCCTTACCTTTCTTTCACTATATTTTGGGTCCAAAACATTGGGGTATAGCATTAGGAGGCTCCTTTATCTAAAATTGTAACTTTGCTCCAGAACATTTATGGGCTTTAGATGTAAAAAAAATCCATCTGGATGTTTTATTTATATTCAATGTTCCTACAATGCCCAGGGAAGACTGAAAATACTAAGAGTACTTGTTAGACTAGGTGGTTAGTTATTTTCAAGTTGTCAATGAAATATAATTCTACTTCTAAAATGGCTTAGGTGAGGCAAGCAACTATAGTTATTTTTTATTGCAATGATTTCCTTTTAAATTTTTTAAAGAAGGCTAGCAAAGTCTTTAAAACATCCATACCCCCAAATGAAGTAATATAAACCAGCTATGTTTTTTATTATTTCTGCCCCAAATAAAAAGGATTTATTTTCTTAATTTATCAGCTTAGAAACCATTTTTTTAAAATTCAGTGGGGAAAAATTGGAACAAAGTTGCAACATTTACTGGAAATTGCAGGCTGCCCGGTGGAAGCTCTGAGCCTTTATAAGTCACTAAGCTTTCAGGTTTTCTACCTCCCTGGATAGAGACCTGGATTAGAGGACCTGCTTATGTAATAGGTGCATCTGTCAAGAACATTTGACTTTTGGTATTGTATTGCACCCAACACAAGTTATTAGGCATACATAATCTAAGGGCCAGACACTATGCTAGATATCGGGGATACAAAGATGAGTTCCCTTCAGCTCCTGCCATCTGGAAGTTTACTTTTCAAATACACACACACACTCACTCACTCACACACATGCTGGGATCATTAATGACAAAAAGCTAATGGGTCAAAATCAAGCATTTTAAAGCATACACTTTGCAAAATCAATTACAGTGTTTATTAATTATCTTGTGTCTAATTATTAAAAAATAAATTTACTGAAACATGCTTCTTAGGATTCAAGGTCTTTGTTTTCTTATGGATACACATGGGAAAATATGGGAGAGATAGCTAAATGATCCCTCAGTGAGATCTAACTGATAATTTGTCTCATTATTCTAGTCTTATTAGATAATTTCAAAGTCTATCAGTTCCTAAGTGATATAATTAAAAATACATGCTCCTGTCTTTCCATGGGGAATGGTTAGCTAACTGTAATACAACCGTACCGTGGAAGACTACTCAGCAATAGAAAGGGACAAGCCATTTGTATGTACAGCAACATGGGTAAATTATACTGGGAGGGTAGAGAGAAAAAAATCTAAAAAAGGTACAAATTGCATGATTCCATTTCTAAAACATTCATGAAATAATATAATTCTAGAAATGGAGAGCAGATTAGTGGTTGCTAGGGGTTTTATGGGAGTGTTGGCTGTGACTAAGAAGTTACAATGTAAGGCAGCCTTGCCATGATGTATAGTTAAGTGTACCAATTGTGGAGTGGTTGACAAAGCTATATGTATTATACAATTGCATGAGCACATGATTACATATGATATGATAACTTGTGAAATTTGAGTAAACTCTATGGATTAAAACAAGTTGGGGTAGCACCCTGGATCTGTGATGCTCCTGCATTAATCTTTATCACAGCTTCTCAAATGACCACTGCCATGAATTGTTTGTATTCCCTCAAAATCCATATATTAAATCCTAACCCTTGATGTGAAGATATTTGGAAGTGGAGCCTTTGGAGGGGATTAGGTCATGAGAACAGAGGCCTTCCTTATAAAAGAGACCCCAGAATCATCTCTTGCCCCTTTTGAATGTGTGGTTATAACGGGTACAGTCATGTGTGAGCCAGGAAGTGGGTCTGCAGCCGACACAAATCTACTACCTCCTTGACCTTGGCCTGCAAAGCCTCCAGAACTGTGAGAGACACTTATGTGTGTTGTTTATAAGCATCTAGTCTATGGTATTTTTCTATAGCAGCCTGGAAGGCTATGAAAACCTCATTACACTAAAATAGAACATTTAGTTTTTATTCTTAAGATTGTTATCTGATCACCCACCTTCTTTATGGAGGAGAATTCTCACTGTGGCCAGTGCTCTCTACAAATAGTTTTATATTTAGGAAAACATTTAATCAGCAATTTGTGGTAAGGAGACACTTAATCTAACTGGGCCCTAATGTCTTCATCTGCAAAACCAAGTTTCTATCTCACAGGATCATTCTGAAAATTACAAAATTAATGTCTGCAAAAACATGTCAATTCATGTCATTAGTAAGTATGCACGAAAATTAACTTTCCTTCCTATCGCTCTTTTTTTCCTCACCTACAATATAACAAAGCCCAAATGCAGAGCTAAGCAAGAAATTTACCAAAGCACCTGACCACCACAAAATGCCAAGCACCAAAATTCCTATAAATTATTCAAGAAGAATCCCCAAAGACCCCTACTCCCAATAGATTTGCATATTCATATAATTCAACAAATAGTAATTAAATACCCATTCTTTGTTTGGTAGTAAGAAATATAATTATAAATAAGATAATATCATCTAGCCCTAACTGGTTTGGCTGAGTGGATAGAGCATTGGCCCGCAGACTAAAGGGTCCCAGGTTCGATTCCAGACAAGGTCATGTACCTCAGTTTTGGCACATCCCCAGTAAGACGTGTGCAGGAAGCAGCTGATTGCTGTTTCTCTCTCATCAATGCTTATAACTCTCCACCCCTCTCCCTTCCTATCTGTTAAAAAATTAATAAAATACATATTTTAAAAAGATAATATCAACTTATATTTTTGACACTTCTATTTTACATTAGCTATTGAGTGGCATTATGTACTAAGCATGTACAAGGGGTTGAGATGGGTCTTTGAAAAGCCTTGGTCCTTCTCATCAGGTAAGTTTCAATCTTGTCATAGAAATAGTGGTAGAGAAATTTAAAGACCATGAGTTCCCAGTAGTAGGACTGAAAGAAACACACAAGAGGACAGATCGGGTGGCAGAAGCTAAAGGTTTTAGGAAAGATGTGGCATTAAGATGGTGATCTGAAGGATATAAAAGATTGAGGAGGGAGAAAGTCAGGGAAGAGAAGAGGGAACTTGTAAGTTTAGAAGAGGGCATGGAGGTGGAGCAATGGAGAATTTCAGCAGAGGAAGATCATGTTCAAAGATCACTCACTGGCAAAGGAGCAAAGCACACAAGTGGACCAGAGAAAGTCAGTAAAATGGCAGCACAGAGTGTAAGAAATGTTCAAACCTGAGTCTGGAAAAAGAAGCTGGCCCACTTAAAGGGCCTTGTCAGCTGCCTTAGGGATTTTGAATATATAATGAGGACAGCTGAAAACCACTGAGTGATGTTCTATAGGAGAGTAACATGAGCAGATTTGTGCTTTTTATTGCACATCCAAACCTGCACACCACCTTTGTCTACTTTTCAACTTCTAAGCATAGAGCTTGATCTTAAAATTCAGATACACACACACACACACACACACAAACACACACACAAAAAAAAAAAAAAAAAACCACAGCACTGTGGGCAGGAGAGGAAGCAACAGAAATACATGTATAATCAACAAGCTGTTTCAAAGGCAAAGAAGCCTGTAGCTTTTGTTTCTTTTAAATACTAGTATACCTGTCATTACTAAATAAATATGATTACTAAGTATATAGGATTAATATCGTATCCCCTTCTAGATTTTGTGAGCATGAAGATTGAAACCATGTCATCTGGTTCACAGTAATGAGGGCAGTGAATGGAACTAACTCCTGGTGTTTAACCAAGCACAGGGATGAAAACAGCATACAAAACTTTATGTACTGTAGGGCCCATCACAGCATAGTAAGTTTTAATAAACATAAATTGTCTATAGAGTGCTAAATTATGGACAGAGCATTTCATTTGAGAAAGAAGAATCGTAAATAATGTATTTTAGAAAAAAGTCCCAAAATGTATAAAATGTTTTTCTTTGTTTAAAGTAGAAAAACTCTAATCTCACCAGAGATTTGGCTCCTCTGCTATATACCTAAGGAGTCCACTAAGCTGAGGTTTGGTAATATTTTTAATTATTATAATCATTTTAGAATGATACATAAAAGATATAGTCTCCTTTTTTTTTCTTTATTCCATTAGGCTTTGGAACTTATGAACAAGCTCTATTCTGAATTCTGAGGAATCATTCAGTGTGGAAAATACTTTTCATGATTTTCATTTTAAATCAAGCTCGATAATTGTGTTTGACACTAAAAAGTCTAAGAATGCCTATGATTATGGGTATTGATTTGCATGCAGTGAAAGCAACTATCTCTAAGTAGACATGTTATGGCTATTCAGAGTATTAGAGTACAATGAAGCAGGAAGTGAAAGATTCTATGTTGGTTTTCTTTAAATGCAAGAGAATTACATGAAAATAGCTAAAGTATGTCCCATTGGGAATTTAGCCAAAGCTACAAACCCCTTCAGAGGAATTAGTCTACATCGGTCCCGTTTAAACACACTAGGATTTAGCTCTTAACAGAGAATGTGGAAACAACAATTACAACGTGAATATAACTTATTGCAAAAGGCATCAAAATTAAGCATCTGGTCTATTTATTCATCAAAATAGTCCTTTCATCTTCTACTTAATCAATATTTTATTTTTTAAAAATCTGTATAAATTTTTTTCTCCTTAAGAAGTGATTCTGGGTATTTAGGAAAGAGTGTGAGATTGCTTGCATTTGAGTGTTTTGAATTCTAAGAAGCAGGTTTCTTTGTTGACTTAATCAACAAGCTAAGCACAACGCTTTCATCCTTCCCAGGAGAAAGCAAAAACCACAGTCATCGCCTGTTGATGCAACATAAATGGCTCTCCCTTTAAGATCAGAGCTGGCCGTCTGTGAAGGATTTTGTCCTCTGCCTTGCTAATCATTTCAAGGTTAAAGTGTCATGCTATCTTCTTTGGCACATCTTGAGTGTTGCTTACCAACATGCATACTCCATTAATATTAATATTGCATGCATCATTGTTATCAGCAAAATGCTTATTTATTAATTTTACAGTACTATGTATGGTATTTTTTAATGCAATTGAACTCATACAACAGTTTTGAATACAAAATAATGTGGGAATAGCAACTCATTTTTGAGTTGCTATTCCCACATTATTTGAGCTGACATAATGCATTTTAATAGATACTAGAGGCCTGGTGCACAAAATTCATGCACAGGGAGATGTGTTCCTCAGCCCAGCCTGTGCCTTCTCTAGCCTGGGACCCCTTGAGGGATGTCCAACTGCCCATTTAGGCCGAATTGAGGACTGCTGGCTCCCAACTGCTCGCCAGCTTGCCTTCCTGATTGCCCCTAACCGCTTCTGTCTGCCAGCCCAATCACCCTCTAACCAGTCCCCTGCCAGCCTGTTTGCTCCTAACTGCCCTCTCCTACAGGCCTGGTCCTTCCCAACTGCCTTCCCCTGCTGGCTATCTTGTGATGGTCATCTTGTATCCACATGGGGACAGCCATCTTTGAGTTATTTGCATATTACTCTTTTATTAGATAGGATAAAGGCCTGGTGCGTGGGTGGGGGTCAGCTGGTTTCCCCTAAAGAGTGTCCTAGATCAGGGTGGGGGATTCCTTGGGGCATGGGGTGGCCTGGGTGAGGGGCCTATGGTGGTCTGCAGGCCAGCCATGTGCCCTAGTGACCCAAGCTGAGATCCTGGTATCTGTGATTTATTTATATTCTATAATTGAAACTTTAGCCTTAAGTAGAGGCCAAGGCAGGCTAGAGATGTGGAAACTTGGCTTCCTCCATTACCGAGGCCAACTCAAGCCTCCTACTATCTCCAGCTCGGTGGCTGCTCCCATTTTTGTTGGGATTTATGTATCTTCTATAATTGAAACTTTGTAGTCTTGAATGGAGGCCTAGACCAGCCAGGATGTGTGGAAAGATTGGCTTCCTCAATTGCCAGGGAAACCCAAGCCTCCTGCTAGCTCTGTGGCTGCAGCCATCTTGGTTGGGCTGATTTGCATACTCACTCCTGATTGGCTGGTAGGTGTGGCTTGTGGGTATAACAGAGTGATGGTTAATTTGCATATTACTCTTTTATTAGATAGAATGCCTTAACTCATGATTAGGAGAAAGGTAGAATTCATGAATTCTACAAACAAAACAAATCAACATAGAAAAACAAAATGGTGCTAAAGTAAAAAGCAATTTTATGTAGTAAAACTAGATAAATAAAAGCCAGTTGGATACTTTCCCATGGTGTTCTCTAATTAAGATATTTTTTTTGCTTTTATTTGTCTTCAAGCAGTTCATTATTTTTTTTAAAGTTAATTGCTTTGAAAATAAAAATTTGGCCCAGCTGGCATGGCTCAGTGGTTGAGCATCAACCTATGAACCAAGAGGCCACAACTCAATTCCACATCAGGGCACATGCCCAGTTTGAGGGCCTGATCTCCAGTGTGGGCATGCAGAAGGCAGCCCATCAATGATTCTTTCTCATCATTGATATCTGTATCTCTCTCTTCCTATCCCATTCTTCTCTGAAATTAATATATATATACATATACATATATATGTATGTATACATATGTGTGTGTGCGCATATATATAAAAGTAAAGAAATATTTGAATTAATATTTAAATTCAATGTTTTTCATTTTTCACAAAATGAGTATACATTTTTTAGATATTGCTTTATTAAATAAACTAGAAGCTCAATGCACAAAATTCATGCAAGAGTAGACCTTTCTTCCTCTAGCTGCTGGCACAGGTTTTCCTCTGACACCCAAGACCTGGGCTTCTCTCACAGAGGGAGGCCTCACCGACCCGCAGGGCCTGGGCCTCTCTCTGCAGGGTGATCATGGGGTGATGGCTGAGCCCCTGACCAATTGCATCACACCCGGCTTGGCTGGCCTGGCACTAGTGGGTGGCATAGGATAGTTGTCCAGAAGGTTGTTTGGTTTAAATAGCATATTATGCTTTTATTATTATAGATGTTTATTCTTTTGACTGAATGACCTTAAGACAATCAGAAGTTCTATCATTCTAATGAAGTAATCAATTCGAGAAAATGCAATGTTTTTTAGAAAGGAATTTTCAGTGAAAACTAAGGAGAGTCTACCTTTCTTTACCATGCAAGATCTTAGAACCTACAACCCATAAAAACATCACTGTTAGTCTGGATCATGGCTACCATCTAATTGGCTTAATCATTTTGATTAATTTGTGATTACCATATTTTTCCATCTATAAGACAACCCCATATATGAGACACCCCCCTCGTTTCCAACCCAAAATTAATAAATCAATATTTTAAAGATAAAACAAAACACATTTTTATTTAATAATCGCAAGTAATGTTTACATACTAGTACTATGATATTATGCAGCATATCACTTTATTCAGTCTTTGTTGCATCACTGCTCTCTTATTCATCACTATTAGTTCCAGACATATCAATTTCTTCAACCTCTATTCTATCACTGCTAACTTCTGAGTCACTGTCTATATATGTGAGATCATCCTCATAAACTGGTGGCATTTTCTGAGCTAACTCTGTTTGCGTTCTCAAGGCCAACCCTTCTCTCCTCATGAAATTGAAGCACCATTTTGCTTTTCCTATAAAGTCTACAATGTTCATTTCTCTTGCAAATATTCTATCTGACATTAAATAAGCTTGGTTAACACACAGAAGCCACTCTGGTAGTGCTCCATAACCCAAGTCTTAAGCTTCTACTCCAAGTTTGCCCATTTTGCTGATTTTCCTCTTAAGATTTTCTTCTTTTTTGGCATCTTGAGGCGTTGTTCTTCCCCAATGTCTAATCATACACTCAGTGAGAGGAGGTCCAAATTGTCTCTCTGTAGCTCTATTCATGCTCTTTTGCATAGCTGATTACATTCAGTTTGAATTTTGCAGAGTAAGACAATTGTTTACCAGTATTTATCTTTTTATTTTTTGAGATCTTTATGGCTCAGAATGCTCATTCCCTGTTGCATCTGCACACTCTCCACATCTACCTCTAATTACAGCATCAGCTGACATCAGTAACAATAAGGCTTGTGATTGGAGGAAGCCTGTTTGACAAGGTATAGGCAGCTATGCACCCACAATGGCTCCTTCCTCTACTGACTTTCATGTATAACCCAAACAAAGTTAGCTCAGAAAATGCCACCAGTTTATGAGGATGATCTCGATTTTAGAAAAAAATAGCATCTCATACATGGGAAAATACGGTAACTAGCATGTGAAATCTATTGTTGGATGTTTAAACAATGGTTCTACTTATATTTCTATACAGGCATAAGCAAAATTACAAGATACTTGTTTTTATATCAGTTAAATACCTAAATTTCTATACCATTATGCTTCTAACTTCTAGAGATTTGATTTCTTCTGTGTTATAAAATATTTTCAAGGTTATACCCAATGTCCAAGAAGAACTAAGACTCAGGAGACCTCAATTCTAGTTCTGGTTCTGTACTTAACTGTGATTCTAGAAAATTACTTTGCTTTATAAAATCTAGGCAATAATATATACATTACAAAGCTGTTGTGAGTATCACATGTTCGTTTTGGGAACATGGCTTTTCAGAAAAAAATTAAAATCCTAATACTTTGCAAAAATAAATCACTTTGGATACAGAGAAATAACTTCTTCATTATAAAATAATGATGACAACTATGAGTTATCATATGCCCAAGGTGATGAAAAAAAGCTTTATATCCTTTATATAATTTAACCAAAATGTTAACTGAGGTCACCCTGACATTGAGGCAATTAATCTCAAAATGCATCCTCCTTCCAATGGATCACAGAGCATCTTGGATAATAACTATGGAATTCATACAGAAGCTTTCTTTCCTCAAATTCATGGTTAGCTAAAAAATACTTTTCTGATATACAATTTCAGTATTTACACACATAAGTGCATATTGAAAATCCTTCTCACCCCTTTACATCACAAATACAATGTCTCAAATGGAGAAATCTGTATATTAGGTACCCAAGATCGGGACAACTGTACCATAAACAGTTTAAAATCTGGTATTTTACATCATTTTTAAATAAATCCTTTAACTGTGGCACAGGAGTAGCTCAGAGACTGCCTTTTTTTATTTGTGTGTTGTTGTTAGTGTTGTTGTTTATTCAGGCTTAGCCTCTGCTGTGGTCCTTATCCTCTCTTATTTAACTTCTGCTGCTCTTTCTTAACTCTAACCTTCATCCCCAATGTCTGTTCAAGTCATTTGCAAAGTCACATAGCTCACTCTTGTTTGTCCATCTCTGATTATAGATCATTCCCTGGGAGCTTCAGCAGTGGACATGAAAGCAGCCTATGGAGGACTTTTTCTGCAACCAGTTCAGTTTCTTCATAAGAGAAACATTAATGTACTTTCCCCTCAAGCACACGGCAACAATTCTATGAGACGAGCATACCTGTTATCACTGATATTGCGCAGATGAGGTCATCAAGGTTCCAATAAGTCAGCAGTCCCCAGGGTCATGTGACTAACCAGTGGGAGAGAGAGCCTTGCCTTTTCAATACTGTCAGCTGTGTCCTCGGATCATGCTGGCTCTCGAGTTAGTTTCTTCTTGGACTTGATCCTTCCCGCTTTGCCCTCCATCTGTCGCTGACTCTGCACTTTTTCTAGAAAATCTTCGCCAGCTTTTTTCTTTCTTAGTTTCTGAATTCAACTTCACATCCTATTTTCAACATCTCTGTTAAAAAAAAGTTTCGTACCCACTAAAAATATGAGACATGTCAACATCAATCCAATGAGTTCATTCACATAAAAATGCTTTATAATCGATAAAACTCTCAGAAATAGAAGGCATTACTGATGTTGAAATATGCTAGATATACTTCATTTGATCAATAAAAGCATGTGAGTTATTTTAGAGTCTGCACACTGAATGGCAGCTTATAATATATATTCTTAGTGGAAATTTTTATGTGACAAAACATCAATACTTATAACAATTTATTATCACAGACATCTAACACAATCCTACCAATTATTTTAAATAAATATGTGGGATGTGTTTAAACGAAGCTAGGAGAATGATCAGAAGAACTAATCCCACATTTTACACAGGGCATTTATTTATAACATGACTACTTTTATTCTATATAAGGGTTAGAATTTCTCAGGAAGTCTAAAATCTTAGAAGTAAGCATATACATACTTTTTTTAAAGCCAAGCAGAGAAATTAGATACCAGGTTTCTTGAGTTGCAAGCAGAGATCCTGATAAATTAAATCAAATCAAAACAAAACAAAATGCTAAATACAAAGGCCTTTTATTTTAGGTGGAACCAGTAAAAATATATGAAAATCTCTTATAGTTATGGACTTCTGAGATGAATGAATTCTTTACTTGCTCAGGATGTAAAATGATTTATATAAGATTTGAAACGTATCTGTGGGCTGAGCTTCTCTCTGATCTAGCAATCAATGCCATGGATGATGGTGGTCAGTTAACATGAATATTCTGTGGTATACTAGTATATCCTGTTCAAGACTATGTAACCCTTCCATCTCCTAAACCCGATGAGACAGCTTGTAATGACAGAAACATCTAGCCCACAGTCTGGTTACCAAAATGAAGTAAATCAAGTGTCTGGTAACAGAAAAATGAAAGACTACTTTTCCATAAACTCCTATAATATAATATGTCAGCCTACAAAGTAAGGTTATATTAAAACTACACTATCATTATGCTTTAGCATTTTTATTTTTGATGTAGGGATGCTATGATGAGAGTAAGCTCTTAATTATAACAAAGTAATCTGAGTGTGGGGCAAAATCATTGTTAGATCTTTTGGGGCTACAGAGAGAAACTGTGTTTAGTTTTATCTCCCCATAATTCTTATTATTCCTACAGTATAAGGAATCATCTTTTGCAATTTTCCAATGAGCCAGATTTGGAAAGAATCCAATAAATTACAATTGGTTAGTTGAACCTATAAACGAATGGAGTTATCTGCTTTGAGCCAGAGAAAGATTTGACCATGAGAGCATATGCAGAGATTGATGGCTAATGCTTTACATTTGGATGTAATGAGCATTGGAATATAGCAAGCCAGAGAGCAACCCAGAGCAATTGATTCCACTGCATGGTCTGCTACTATCATGGGCTATTTATTTGATAAGCTTACAGTAAACACTAGTAAATCAAAGAACAATCCCAATACAATATTTAAATGACTTGCATATAAAAATAATCATTTATTAGATTTTTATTGCTTTCAGTACAACTGGCTTAATCTAACTGAAACACAAGATGGTCTTCCATCTGAAGTACTATAATAACTCACTAGTATCGAAATCATATTTTCCAGCACATGTCTGCAGGAGTTACAAGTGAAAACTAACATCAACTGACCTTTCTAGCTGTTGTATGGGTCATAAAGGACAACACATTTTGATTAGTGTTTTGCCTCATTTAAAAATTATTCAAAGTGGTGAGATGCAATTCACTGAGGAAAATGATTGGTCACAGTAATATATAAAAGGAAAATGAATGAGTAACATGCTCTCTATGTCCATCTGCTTTTGCAATAACTTAGTGTGTAATTTGAACCACACTGTATACACATTTGAACATTTAGTTATTGGAAAATTATAGGCAAATATGTTTTGGATGTATAAGACTATATACATCATTATGTTCTCAGGGGTTAACCAAAACCACAGCAAATTAAATCAATAATGATAAGGCTCAAACTAGTAATTTCTAATTTAAAAAATAGGAACACCTGAAAAATAAATAGCTTGAAACAAACTGTGCATATTTTTTAAGCACATTGTGATTTTTTTATAATTTGACTATAAAAAGTTCACATCTTAAACATGTAAATTTATAATCCATTAAGAAGTTATTTCTGGTCCCACAAAATCATGAGCAATACGTTGAGAATCAACGGATACAGATTTAGATTTTGGCAGAAATATTAATGCATTTGCCTAAAGCAACATTGATATGTTGTGTATCAGACATTATCTATAATTATAAAAGTGTACATGCTCATTTGACTAGATGTGCTTCTGGACTTTCTTCCAGATGACTTTCCGACAAAGCCGGTGCTGGGAGAAAGCCTGGGTCCTGAGAGCCTGCTGGTGGCCAGAGGGAAGCTGGTGTCTGAAATATTTGAATATTTGATTGTCAGATAATATTTGATAAAATTTATGCAATTAGTGGAGCATGTAAAATAGCTACATAAGAAACTAATTAAAACAAGAAAGAAAGGAAAGGAAAAGTAGGAAATGTTAACTCCTGAAAACCTAAGAAGACTAGGTGAAAATACAGTAAGCTGTAGTCAGACCGTCTGATCTATAAAAGTTCCTCCTCATGGCCAGGCAATGATCACTCAACTTTGGCTATCCTTCCACCCCTCAGGCAAAGGAATCTGGGTCCACTTATTCTTCTCCTAGTCATAAATATAGCCTTTGTCATGCTTTTTGCTCATTCATTCAACTAAGTCCAAGTTGAAATCTCATCAGATCAAATCAAATCTTGATCACTCTGTAGTTTTCCTAGAATTATCAATAACAAAGCAAGTATAATCATACTTTACTACTTGAGTCAGCAATAGAAGTATGCATACAGGCATGATAATGCCAACCAGATATAACATTTTTAGGAGAATGGAAGTGGGGAAGGGGCATTCTTGAGGCTGGAATACTGAGTATAAGAAAACTAACTGTTTATACAAATTAATAGGAAATGAAAAATTTCCAAAATTGATTAACACACAAAAAAGTGATGTTAAATATGTTATTTAGAAAAGCAGAGGTAAATATGAAAAGAAACATCAAAAATAGTTAAAAGTTATTTCCAGAGAACATGACCAAATAATGTTCAGTTAAAAATTATGTGCTATAATGTCCTTCCATCTTAAACATAAATTTTACAGGCTTCTTTTTCTTTAAATTAATTTTAGAAAGAGAGGAAAGGAGAGGGGGAAACATCCATATGAAAGAGAAACATTAATAGGTTGTCTCCCATATGACCAGGGAGAGAACATATAACCTGGGTCTACGCCCTAACCAGGAATCAATCCCACGACTCTTTCATGTATGGTATGGTGCTCCAACCAACTGAGCAACACCAGCCAGAGTTGCAAGTTTGTTTTTATTTGTCACTTTACACTTCAAAATACTTATTTGCCTATAATATAAATTCAAATATTTGTTTTAGAAATGCTGCATAACTAAAAGAAAACATTCCCATTAGTTTGGTGGCATGCGAAATGTCTTTGCTAAAGCATTGAGGTCTAGAGCAAAGCAGAAAGTGATTGAAACAAAATTAAAGCAAGAATTTGTCCCTGGAAGATTAAAGAACCATTCTTTTAAAGTTCATTCAGACTCCTTGCTTAATATCTTACTTTATGGACATCTAATTCCCCTGCTTCTTCCCATGTTGACTACCCACAGTTAGCAAACTTAGCCAAATGCTTTACTTACCCTGTTTTTCTTCCAAAAGTATTTGAAGTGGCATGCTTTAACTGGGTTAATAAAATATAAATGTAAAGTCAAGACCACAGAAAAGAACATATGTTAATGAAGGCCTTTATCTATATATTATTAAACTAATTTCTTTATACTTAAACTTAATTCTTTATATTTTTCTGTCTTAAGAAAAGGGAAAAAGTAAATAAAAAAAGAGGCAGAATAAGGATAGAAAAAAAGCAGTTAAAGCAGGATTTAAATTATTGCTCAAAATGAATGTGTAATTTCTTGGACACTTTGTTTAAAATAGACCCTAAATTCACAAATCTCTGAGTTTCAAGCCACTGATTCAGAAAGGATTTTATGGTGGACTAACTGAATGCAAAGTGTTATTCTGAGCTGCCACGCAATCAGGGCAAAAATAAAAACATGTTATTATTTTTTAGAATTTAAGTACCACATTAATCATTGTATGGGGATAGTAGAGGATGCCACCTTTGGGATCTGTACTATGGTTTTTCATGTACTTACGTTAACATAGAGTAGATTTCCCAGAAGAGGATATAGGATACTTGATTAAATTTGAATTTTTGATAAACAATAAATATTTTAAATGTAATTTTCCAAATATTTGTACTAAAAAAATATTTGTTGTTTATCTGATATTTAAATTTAAATGAGAGTCTTGACTTTCCTCCTGAAACTGGATATTCTAATCTAGAGTCCTAATTAAACTGTTTATTCTTTATTTCATAAAACCTATGAAATATAAATTATCAGTATAAAATACTGAGTTATTCAATAATTCCCTTAAAATGCTATCCAACTATATTTTTCAATAAACTTTAATTCTTTTCTATGTATTTGATTATTTTCTATAAACCACCTGGAAAAATTAGATCCTATCCAAGAATATATACAACTAAGAATAAATGCCATATATATATATATATATATATATATATATATAAAATTTTTCCCCCTGTGCTGGGAAAGCAAAAATGGAGGAAAGATCAAGATCAATTCTTTAAATCAATGATTTTATATTTGAAATGATTTATTCTTCCTGGGAGGAAGACCAAAATGGAATTATTCAGAGAAGATGCTTAATAAACCAGCTATCTTTTCCTAGTGGTGAGAAAAATGATAGTTCCTACTACCTGAGCTTGGAGGAAAAGCTGATGTCAGTCCAATGGTATAAATGAAGCTTTGTGCTTCCACTCAGTTGTAGAAGGGAAATCTACATGCAGGTGAACAAGTGACTACAAATAGGGAGAGGAGCGCTTTGTTCAGTCATCCAAAAACACTGGAACTTCAAACCTTCAGCACTGGAGCAGGATACGTAAATATTTTTTAAGGGAATCTGTGCTCTTCACTTGTAGGCATATATTCTTTTAAAAGGAACATAATCCATACTATTGGATTTTTTTTAACTTGCTCATTTTATTCCTCACTTGAGAGGGATTTCTTTAATAATGTGAAATGAAAGGCATATGAGATACTTAAATCCAAATTCAAAGAAACAAAAAGAGAATAATTGTTGAAGGATACCTGCTACCCAAATTCTAATTGCACTCTACTACAATGGATTCTCTCCAGAATTAACAATAATAAAAGCAGTGTTTCATTTTGTTTCCTGAGATTCTAAGGATCCAATTTTGATAAAATTTCAAGTGTTTGATAATAATCCTTATGAGTAACATTCAAACCTTAAGCCTTCCTCCACTAATAAATTTGAGAATGAGAAATATGTGAGAGATGAGAAAGTTGTAAAAACAGTTCCTAAGGCAGTAGTATCTTGTATTATTATGTTGATTTTTTAAACCAAATTAAATTTTTATAGAAAGCCGATCTTAAACTTTCATTTTCAACAAGCCAGCTGGGTTCTTTAGTATAAATGCACTCCTAACATTTATCTGATTATTTAACAGGGACACAAAAATAAAGAACAGTAAGAAAACATAGAAAGGTAAATAATATTTTAGAGAATTAGGTCATATTTACCCCAATGTCTAAGCTACTCTGTGGTAACTTAGCTATATCATTAATTTATGTGTACTTCCAATTCTCTATTGATTCCAGGGGGAAAAGTCTTATATTGACATTCAACTCCAAAAAACTCTCCAAAAACATTCAATTTATTGGCCTAAAACACTGGACACAATAAATGTGTGATTGAGAACAATAAGAGCCATGAAATATTAAATTGTGTTTTATTTAACTCAACACACGTATATTAAATATATACTCTTCCAAGCAGTGCTTTGGCTTCTAGGCTAGAAATATTTCAAAATAAAAACTGGAGAAAGTGCAACTATAAATGAATAAATTATCACAATAAAAAACAATACACTGGGAGAAACCAAGATGGTGGCATAAGTAAGCACCTATCTTGTTGCCCCACACAACAATTTCAAAACTACAACTTAACGACAGAATGAACATCATCCAGAATCACCAGAAAGCTGGCTGAGTGAAAATTCCACAAATAAAAGTAAAGATAGGACACTGTGACTCAGAGGAGCGGCAGAGGGCAGAATTGCGGATATGCACAGAGTTAGACATTTATAGCCCTGTGTGTGCGAGAGCGGATAAGGCAAGCGGCTGCCAACCCTGATGGTTTTCTCCAATGGGGAGGGAGACAATGGCATCCCACTGCACTGATTCCCCTGTTCTGGGCAAGGTCTGGGGAATCCACATTCATACGGGGTGAAACTGGACAGTAAGTAGAAAGCATGCTGAAACTCACTCAGGCGCTGCAGAGGTCATCGAGCTTGTGGAAATGACATGTAAACTTGGGAACTGCAGAAGTGTGTGAGCGTGCAGAGAGGACTCGTGACTTGTTCTCTCGTTTGGGAAACCACCAAACTGCATTGTTTTACAAACCTGGGTAAGAATTTGGGTGTGCAGCAGGTAGAATTTGACAGCAGGTTTCTCTCAGAGGTGCGTGCAGCCATTACCAACAGGCACAGAGTCCCAGGGGCCACATAGGGCAGAGCTGACAGGAAATCAAGGCTGCCTGCTCAGTCTGAAGACTCCACCCATCCAACCTGAACACAGCTGATCCTCACAGCCAATTGGCCTGGAGGTCAAAACTTCCTAGTGCTAACAACAATAATCTAGGCTTAACTTCAACAAGACTGTGCAACCCATAAAGGGCTGCACCAAGAGTATCCACCTCAGGTAATTGGGGAGGCTGAGCCACTGTCCCTTTGAAGACATCTACCACACAAAACTAATTGACCAACTCAGGGAAGCAGCCACAATGCAGAGACATGGAAAGAAATCAGATGTGAAAGAAATGGAGGGAAAAAAACAACTGGACGTAGAGTTCAAAACCACAGTTATAAGGTTTATCAAGAGGCTCCTATAAAAGGCCAATGAACTTAATGAGGCTTTCGAGGAAATGAACAAGACCTTCCAAGATATGAATGAGACCCTTGAGGATATGAAAAAGGACAAACTAGAATTTAAGCATACACTGACTGAAATAAAAAATATTATACAAAGACCTAAAAGCAGTCTAGAGGACCGCAAGAATCAAGTCAAAGATTTGAAATACAAAGAAGCATAATCCCCTCAGCCAGAAAAGCAAGAAACAAAAAGAATCCAAAAAATTGAAGATAGGGTAAGGAGCCTCTGGGACAATCTCAAGCATACCAACATCCGAATTATAGGGGTGCCAGAAAAGAGAGAGAGCAAGATAATGAAAGCCTATTTGAAGAAATAGTGACCAAAAACTTCCACACCTGGTGAAAGAAATTGACTTACAAGTCCAGGAAGCACACAGAACCCCAAACTATAGGAATCCAAAGAGAACCACACCAAGACACACCATAATTAAAATGCCAAGAGCAAAAAACAAAGAGAAAATATTAAAAGTAGCAAGAGAAAAACAGTTAGTTGCCTATAAGGGAGCACCCATATGATTGTCAGCAGATTTTTCAACAGAAACAATGTAGGCCAGACAGGAGTGGCAAGAAATATTCAAAGTGATGAATAGCAAGAATCTACAATCAAGATTACTCTACCCAGCAAAGCTCTCATTCAGAATTGAAGGTCACATAAAGACCTTCACAGATAAGAAAAAGCTAAAGGAGTTTATCACCACCAAACCAATATTATATGAAATGCTGAAAGGTATTCTTTAAGGAGAGGAAGAAGAAAAAGGTAAAAATATAAATTAGGAAGAACAAATACACATCTATCAACAAATGAATCTAAAAATCAACTGAATTAAAAATCTGATGAATAGGATAAACTGGTGAATGTAACAGAATCATGGGCATAGAGAGGGAATGGACTGACAATTCTTGAAGAGAAAAGGGGTGTGAAAGGTGCAGCAAGAGACTGGACAAAAATTATACACTATGGAAGAGGACAGTGCGGGGAGAGGTAAGGGAAGAGGGTGGGATAGGTACTGGATGGAGGGGAGCTATAGGGAAATAAAGGGGGAACAATGCAATTAATAAACTGTGAGGGTCAAAACTGAACAATAAAGACTAAAAATAAAATAAAATAATAAAAAACAATACACCTGTGTAAGTTGAGCAAATATATAAACTTGATGATGTACTTTATATATACACACAATGTTTACATATAAAATAAATATATAAAATATGTGTAAATATTCACATATTTACTTCTATATTGAAACACATTACACAATTAAAAAGATGAGATAGCAATCAACATAAAGTGCTATTTTATTTCACACCCAAATCAATTATCTTCCTCACCTGCTGAGTGCCTGCCTCGCTTTGGACACCAGTGATGTAAAGAACCAGGATAACAAGGAGAAGGTGTCTGCCAAGGGAAGGCTTCCTACAGAAAGTGATTCATGATCCAAGATTTAAATGTTGCCATTACTTTTTTAAATAATTCTTTATTGTTGAAAGCATTATATATATCTCACCCCCCCCCCACATTAACCTGCTACAGCCTGCCCCTTTACCCTCCCTATCTACCCTTTGTCTGTGTTCATGGGTTATGGGTATATGCATTCAAGGTCTTTGGTATTCTTGCTTATGAGGAGTCTATTCACCCTATTTCTGTTATACAATTCAATCCATTTATTTGCCTAGTTTCCTAGTATATGGAAGATTAGAAATAAGACTTTCAGGCAAGATAGATTCTATTCCTATGGGCGGCCAAATTTTGAAAGCAAAGCAAAGTGATAGCTAATAGAAAGGAAAGAAAGAGAAAACATATTAAAATCAAGTATTAGAATTGCAAAATGAAAGCAGCCGGTTGGTTTTGTCAAAGAAAAGTTACTGCTAACATACTTCTTTCTTCCTTATGCATCAAACAACACAATTGCCATATGTTACAAACAACATAATAACTGCTGTTTAAAGCGATAGGTTAAGTCAGCAAAAACAAGTTAAATTGTTTTCTCTCTCTCTTAATAAAATTAAAGTGTAAGATGCATTGTTGAATGGTACCATTGAAATAATATTTCTTGCAAAGACTTGGTGTTAAATGATTGCATAAATGTGGGATGCTTAACTTTCCTGAGACAGATTCCTCAACTATAATGTCCCCATGATAGCATCTAACTAGCGGGGGTTGTGCAAGGTTGTAAGTAAGATTCAACAGTATATAATAAAAGGGTAACATGCAAATCGACTGAATGGAAGAACAACCATTTGCTATGATGCACACTGACCACCAGGGGCAGTCGCTCAATGCAGGAGCTGCCTCCTAATGGTCAGTGCACTCCCACAGTGGAAGCACCACTCAGCCAGAAGCCCAGAAGCCAGGCTCATGGCTAGCAAGTGCAGTGGTGGTGGCAGGAGCCTTGGTAGTGATAAGGCTGTCCAGCTGATGGCTTAGGCCCGCTCCTCCGCGGGTTCCCAGACTGTGAGAGGGCATAGGCTGGGCTGCAGACTCCCCACCCCTGAGTGCACGAATCTCGTTCACTGGGCCTCTAATAATAATTATAAACATGCCTAGTACCTGTCTTGGCACATAAAATACTAATTAGTTAATTTCTGCTTTGAAAGGATTTGCCTTCATTATTTGAAAAATCCGTTACTCCTGAATTTACCATGGTGAAAGTTAAATTAGTACTTATTTCATTTTTGTTGCACAGCCAAATAGTTAAGTGTGAAGAGATTACCATATGTTTTAGCCTGTTAAATTGTAAGTTGTTACCCTGGTCCAGGGGTTCTTTGAACATTCACAGTTCCTTTAAGAGTTGAGGAACCCCACGTGGTGCTAACATGGCAGAGCACCATTTGTTTTTCATGAATACAAGGTGTGGGCTGCATTTATCACACAACTGTGGGAACTCAGATTCTCTCCTTGTTGATTCATTAGGCCTGAGTGGTGGGAGTCTTAGCCTGCAAAAAAGTCACGTGCAAGCAAGTGAGCATGTTGGAAAGGAAACAGATTTGTCTCATTTTGCATGATATACTCTGGGAAGGAACATTTATTAGCAAATACTAGGTTACTCTAGAGTGGTTACATATGATTTTCTGAGGAAGCATGTATTTTTTTTAAGACTTGGAGACCTCTTACAGAGAAACTTCATTTACACGGAAAGCACCTTTTTCGTTTTGAAAAGTAAAAAATCATTTCCCCTTTGATAGACCCTTTCGATTGCATCCTGAAGTACATGGCCCTGTCAGCATCATGTGTCTGCAATCTCTTTCACTCCAAAGGAACGCAGAGGGTTTTCACTGAACTTGTCAATGGCTCAATTCCCCCTTTCCATTCTGGGGAAGATGAGGCAAGAGAACCTGTTATTGGTAGCTAAAGAGAGTTCAAGCTTCACAGCTCGCTGCAAATGTTTAATCTTCCAGCTCAGTTAACCCAGGAGCTTAGTTTTTGATCTTGAGTTCCAGCCCTCAGACTTAGCAGAGGACTAATTCAGAGATCCTTTGCTGAACATCTCCTTTTTGTACTGCCCGCACCACACCATCTCCACCTACACACACACACACACACACACACACACAATTCTTTTTGCTGAGCATCACTCACAGATTTGAAATGTGCCTTTCACTTAGATCTACTTAACAAATTTTATTTGACTTTTGGTTCGTTATTTTTATATGCCATCACAAGATACAATTAAGCAACTTCTTTCAGTTTGGGCATAAGAATATCTTAGGCAAATTAGTCAAATGGGATAAAGCCAGACATACTTGGGGATCAAGGATGATCTTCTTTAGACAGGACCTGGAATTGTCAGAAACAAAGAGACATAGAGGGTCAAAAATGATTTCTACTTCAGAGCATACCAATGACCAGATTACAAAGTCAACATTTTCTTTATCAATAAGGAGCAAGTATAAATCCCAGAAAAGAAACAAATTAAGCAAGAGGTTAGAAATGAAGGTGAGGAATGAAATAATTCATAGGAATGAAATAATTATATGTAAGACCTTTGACATTGCCAGAGCTCAGAATCTTGCCAGGTGCTGCTTGTAGGGAATGTGGTAGAATCTGCCTGGATTTGAGATTAGAAGAGTTCCAGGGTTCCCTCTAGACACAATGCATAAACACAAAACATGCTATGAACATATGGTCAATATTGACACAGTAAATAAAACTCCCTCACTTATAGTATTCTCATGAATTGCATATGCTGCTAAAATGGTAATAATAGCAATATCTATGTGTGTTTTTTTTCCTTTTTCTCTTTCTTTCTCATTCATCTGACGCTTCAGTCAGAATGTGAGTTCTAGGAGGAAAATATTTTACCCCTCTGTCTGTAATATTTAGTTGAAAACACAGCAGGTTTGATGAAGTGGCTTTTAGTGTGGCAAACTGATCATTGGAAAGGGATTTACACATAATGGGTCAATAATAAAGCTAAGTGAACTGGATAGCATAAGATCAAATCAGGGAAATGAAGTCACAGGAGGGTGAAGGAGCATAAATGTACCATTTTATACAACCCACTTGCATTTATTCAACAAATATGTACTGTATATTAAGAAATGTTTCTGTTGTGTAAATGGGAAATTGTCATTGACTGTGTTGTCTTGTTGATGAAGTTTTGTTGTCTTGTTGAAGTCCAGTAGTTAATGAAGTTTCTTCTTATAATGTAAGTTCCTAAAGTTAGGGGTCAAATTTAACCTAGCCCTCTTAGGCCTCATTTATAGTGAATTTCCCATCTTCTTCATTAGGATTTTTAGGACAATGATTTGACCAAAATTAAGGTACACACACAATACTTGAAGTGAATTAACATTATTTTCATCAAATCTTTGGGAATGCATTGAAAAAATAGATTATAAAAGAATTTAAAATATGTGGCATGGGTCTATTTGAAATATGGTAGAGTATGTGCTTAAAATTATTAATTTAGTCTATAGTTAATGGTAGAGTAAAACTTAATACCCTCTATTTAATTTAGACAGCTCTTATTAACCCATGTTAAAAAATTGGGAGGTCTAGTGTATAACTATAGGTTTGAAAGCCTGGACCAGGCCAAATTAGACTGTCCTTTGCCATGCATTGTTCTCCAGCTACATCTATTTCATAGCAACTCTTCAAAGGAAAGCTCGTCAAGAGCTGTGCTTTCTTTCTATCTCTTTACTTGCTGCACAGAAGCCTTGTGCTACATGGAAGACCAGGTGACTTGAGCTCACCTGCTTCCCACTATCTCCTTTATCCTGTCAAACAGGCTTCTGTCTTAAACTACAGAAAAAAAAAACTTCTTTCAAAGTCAACAACTATTTATTTACATTTTGCAAAATACCTGTGACATTCAAAGCAGGTAACAATGATCTCAAACCAGGTCTTAGACTTCACTTTGAAAATTCCAAGATGTACTAAAAGGGGTTTCTGGGAAAGGAGCTTCCTACTCCCTGTTGGACGCCATTCCCTAAACCTAGCCAGTGGAGGCAGTGGCATTAAATTTTATGGACCAAATTCTACAGCAAAACTTTGACTCTTTCAGACTAAGCAGAGCCTCGGGATTAAGTTGGGTGAGCAAATATGCTGTGGTTTTTCAGATTAAATGTAAAAAAAATATCTGTTAATTAAAAGTATAAAAAATAAAAACATAAGTAAAGAAGAAATTAGACATAGATAATCTAGAGACAGTGTTAATATTTATGTAAAGAAGTCTTAGAAAGTAAAAACAAAATCTCAGTAAGAGGCTGAACAAAGTGTGCAAATGAAAAATTCACAGAAAAAAAGGGAATACAAATGGTCCTTTTTCAGAGCTCCATTAATAAAAAGGCAAAATGAATTAATAATAGGATGCCAAGGTTTATGTTTTACATTGGCAGTAATTTTAAACTTTTAAAACTTCATGTGAAGAAGAGAATGTGGAAAGAGCTCTTTTTCACTGTAAGTGGGAATGGAAAGTAGTAGAAACCTTATGCTTGGGAATTTGTAATATATACCCCAAACTCTAAAATTATCCATTTCCTTTAACATTTCATTTTTGGAAATTTATCCTAAGTTATTATAAATGTGCACAAGTAGAGAACTGGAAGAACGTTTGTGGTAATCCATTTTCACACAGCTGTGGGCCACCCAGGTCCCTTGGAGTATTGACAGGACACCAACCACCAACTAATTCAAGGCAGAGCCTGACCTAGGCCACACAGGATCATTCAGTCACTGGCACTGAAGTCTCACCCTACATGGAAGTGTAGGTGAGCCCAGCTGGTCTGTTCTTGCTGCTCACCAACACTATTACCACCATACAAGCACAGCTGCCATCCTCTTATCAACCAACTGAGAGGAAAAGCAATGCCCAAGTCCCACGATACACCATCTGAGTTCCTTCTTACAGCTAAATTCTGTGAGACTAACCAATGATTCTATAGACTACTGAGACCAAATTATTCCTCACAACTTTGGCTGAAGCTATAAGCCCATCTCATCCTCTGCACTCACCATACTTTTAGTGCAATGATACACTGAGCATTCATTATTTTGACTCACACTTCCACACCTCCTTTTTCTTCTGCATCCTCTTATGGTGACTTGGGAACACCCACCACATAACCAAAAGATTCTCCCCCATCTCTCCAACCTCCATAGGTCAACTGAAATGGGCTTTTCTTGAATCTATACTGCTTACCCTACTTTTTACTCAATGAGTCTTATGTATTCTGGATTGGAAGGTGATAGGTGGGGCAGTATCCTCTTTTTCTAGTCTAGGCACTGAACCTTTCCCCTAATAAATTCCCAGTCCTTTGTACATGCCAATTCTATTCCTTCTTTCCTCACTACTCTCATCTTATGGTTCTTGTAAACTACGTTTCCTGCATTATCATCTTTCTCTGTCTGATTGTCTTTCTCTCTAATTCAGATCTGGTTTTAGCACCAATATGAGCATCATGTCAGCACTCTTGTCTCTCAAACACTTACCTCCTACCTGATAACCTTTTCCTTCCAAGTTGCCCACTGGAACTCACCATGTCTTGAAGGGCTCTGACTCCACAGCACAACCTTCTGGCTAGTGCCCTACTTCTGCTGATCATGTTCTTTGGATTCCTCAGCTGCTGACTGCTCCACATTCTCCTTCCCCCGAGTCCCTTCTGGGCTACTTCCTTCCATACCCAGCCTCATTACAATTCTTGTCTTACCTGGTCCTTAAATCTGGGCACATGACTACAACATCTCCCACTCTGGATGAATTAAACTTTGGCTTCTTCTAGTCAATCCCAGGCTGTGTAATTGAGGAAGAGAAAACTTAACAAAGTAGCATTATGATACTTCTATAAAGTCAAGGCCCAACCTCAAACAGGCCTGCAAACTGTTTACAATCTTTACATGTTTCCCATCAGCTTGCTCTCCCTCTCTCAACAATGATGGCCTTAAACTTTTCCACACTCTTTAAACACCTCATCTACCTCCCAACTTTCAGCAAATGACATTGTAATTTACTTTGCAAAAATATATAGAATTTTTTAAGACAACTATTTTGACTTCTGTACTAAATGTTTCAAACTGCCTACATTTGCTATCATCTTACCTTTTCTGCTCTTCAGTGGAGGATTCCTTCCAAAACTACAAGATCAGCCCTTCCTGTGGGTGCTTTGCATCCCATTTACCACCTCTTCTCAGGAAATTTACCCAAAGTACCATTTATCTCTGTCCTAAACTCACTATTGCAACTTCCTTGTGTTTAGTAACTCCTTCTCATTAGCTCTGAGACAAATTAAAACCTGATTTCTGAGATTTCCCATCTTCTTCTCATCATCTCTTACTGGATATAGAAATCTTTCTTAAAATATGGTGCTAGTGCTGGTCATCATCAGGACTATCCCATATGGTTCCCATTATAAAGACAGTCAGCCTTGGCTCCTCTATGGGAAGAAGGAGGCAGCAAGAATATGAGAATAGAAGCTGCCAAGTTTTATATGACACAGCTCAGAAGTATGTCCTATCTGCCACATTCTGTTGGTCAGAGCAAGTCGAAGTCCAGACCAAATTCAAGGGGGATAAAAAAACCCATCTCTTGATTGGAGAAGCAACAAAAACACAGTACAGAGGTGTACACCAACAAGGATGGGAGGAATTGAAACCATCTTGGCAAAAAAAATCTACGTCAACATTACTTCTTGGAGTGATGTTTTTAAAAGTATAAAATGAATCGCAAAGGAAACCAGTTGTAAACTAATCCAGTTATCAAACTATTCAAAAGAATTACATTTTAATGCAGCAATATAAGTTCTTTATTTTAATAATTAAGAATATGTATCTAATAGTGAATCTAATAACTACCATATTTCAAATTAGTATTGTGAGATAACTGCTATAACCATAATGTAGTTTTTTTCTTTAAATATACTTTTTAATTAGTGATCAATTTATATTCTTGTGGCTTTTTCCTACAAATATAATCAGTTCAAGGAAATGCAAAATTTCAGTCAGAGGTTAGAGAAAATAATGATATAAGTTTTTTTCCCCATCTAAGTCCATGACCCTCCTGATGTCCAGGATCCAGGTGCAATAACGTGTTTTAGATATATGGATTGTTTATTATATGTGAGTGTCACCCTGTGTCCCTAAACTAGCAAATGTAATTCAAGTATAGTTTACTCTTGCATATGTGGGGGCCGTAATCAAAGCATTCAGATCTGCATCCTCCCAGTATCCCGATGTTCATGATGGTCAGGCTCTACATGTCTTAGATCGAAAGCTCCAGGAACAGTGTAATGAACTAAACAGGCAACGTCCTGCTTTTTCAGAGCACTCGTTCTAGCAAGTGTTATCATGAATCAATGAATTGCTTCTGCTGTTACAACTACCACTAAAGGATCAGTTACAGCAGAGTAATTTTTTAGTACTGTAAACAGAGGCTTCACATGTTACCTAGTACAAAGTCCTGCTGTACTTGGCAGATGTTAGAGAAGTAGTCTTGAATGAGTGAAGAGATGTTCTTTACACCCTAGTAGTAATACTACCAAAATGTCGGAAAACATTGTTGTAGCTCTTTTGCCTTCTCTAAGTAAAATAATCCATATGTATTTTTTGTAGGATACCTTGATCAGCAATAGAAGCAAACAAGATCGAGTGTATTGAGTGGTGAAAGCTTATGTGGGCAGAAATGTTTCTGTGACTACCTGTGATTGAACATAATGGCACCATGCACTTTAATGATGTTTATGTGTTAGTGAGTATCCAAGTTTGTTATTTAACGGTGCTGTACCTGTTAAAAACGTAATTTTCTGTAAGGCAGTTACTATGTTTACCATTAAATAGCACCAGCCTGATCTTTGATAGAAGATGAAATTGGGTTTTCAACTAAAGAGGCAATAAACAGTAGAGTGCTCATTCCCAGCAGGCCCCTGCAGTTGACCTCATTCCTGGACAGTAATAACAGAAATATTTTTTAGCCTCACTTCTTTCACATAAGAGAACAAAGTATATTTTTGTATAAATCTTGCCTAAAATTTTGTACTATCATTAAAAGCTTGACAACTTGCAAGTAAGTAGAGAGAGCATGTATGAGATTAATCAGCCTCAGTTACTTATCAATTAGACAGTCAACCTAATCAATAAGTTCAGATTTGATTGTCCTCCTGATTGACCTCATTCCTTTCATTACAATCCAGTTACCTTCTTCCCTTGAGTTCATAATCCCCTTTAATATTTTTTCTCTCTCTTCTAGATCTCAAGGTTCACATGCTATTAATCAGAACTACCATAATATCTTTGCCCTAGACCCCTTTCAAATATATCAATATCTATTCTCCTCTTTACCTACTCCCATTCGATATCCAAAGATGAGGATTGCATAGCTCCTGTTTCATGCTAACGTCTTCATATTTGTTCTACATATACATGATCTTGTGTTTTCTCTGGGACCTTCATCCATTGCTGATTTAGTGATTTTTTTTTCTACATCATCAATCTTTTTTCATCACAAAAAGATTTCCCTTATTCCACAAGCAAAATAATTTCCTCCTTTGTTGGCAAACAAACAAGCAAAAGTAAATGACATAATAAAGAAAACCAGTTATTCAATTCTGTGTATTTCTAGTGCCAGTCCTTGTTTCATCCTTCTCTTCACCTCCAAGCTTTTAAAGGGTATAATCTATCCCCTGTGTTTCTGCTTGCTTGCCCCTTCATTCAGTCCTTAGCCTCTTGTAAACTGACTCCTGTCCTATGTCCCCCCACTCCTGTTTTATGTTCCCTACTATTTCATTCAAATTACTCTTATGAATGTAATCAACAAATGCATGATTCTTAACTCTGGTCCATACCACTTTTCCCTACTCTTCTTCCTTAACCTGTCAGCCATATGACATACTACTAGCCTGTTTAACCTGAGATTTTTTCTCGAATTGTATTTTCTGACATGTTCTTATCAGCCACTGGCTTCAACACCTATCATTCTGGCCTTTCCATCTCATTCTTTTACATGACTTCCTCTTTCTCTATCTACATATTAAATGCAATTTTACCCCATTTGCTTTTATTTTTCTTTTCTCTTGAGTTCATAATCCCCTTTAATCTCATGAGTTCAAATCTCATCTGATATTGTCAGATTCCAAATAATTTATTCCACTTATATCTCTCTCTTGGGATTCACACTGTTTACCTCAATGCAGGTATTGCATAGATATCTCAATATCATCCTATCTAAATGGAACATATTGGTTTCTAACATATATATCAAGCACAAAATTGTTTCTCTACCTATGTTCCTATATTTCCAACAAACTATTACACCACATCAGAAATCTCGATCTCTCCTTCAACTGACTCTTCTTATTTCTGGAATCTATCTCATGTTCTCATCTACCCTTGCCACTTTAGCTCAAACACCATCATCTCCTGATTAGATCTGACAGACATCAGTGCCCCAGTTCTAATAGGTATAATTTCTGATCTCATTCATCTATATTCCCTCACACAGTATCTGACACGTCAGCCCTTTCAAGGACTAGTATTTCTCCCAAAAAAGATCATGTTTTTACCTTTCCCCCTATACCTTAACACACTGTTCTTTCTGCCTATAATCACTTCCCATTCTCTCCCAGTCTTGATCTTCTGGGAATTACTTACTTATCCTCCTAGGCTCATTTAAAACATCACCTTCCTCCTGAAGACTTCCTTTGTTTCACTGGGCAGAATTAGGAACTTATAGTGAAAAAAATAACTTTTGTGTACTACCTTTTATTAATTTCATACTCTCACCTCCAATAATCTGCTTTCCAAATTGGAGAAGAAGTTATGTCTTATTAAATTTCTTTTCCCTGAGGCCTACACACAGTGCCTAAGTCATATCAAACATTCTTAAACAAATGAAGGAAGCAAGGAAAGAATTTGAAAATAATACCATGGCAAATATGAAAATATCTGTGCATTCCAAAAAGAAGGATAACAGCAACAAATATGGTCTTTAATACACACCCACACACACACACACACACACACACACACACAAGTAAAGAGATTTTATAGCAGATTTTCTATAACATGTACTTTCATGTTATCAGAAAAACTCAAGTCTGAGAGGATGAACATCAAATATGAGCAACAAGATTATTACTAGTAAAAAAGCCCAATGTGTGATTTTCAAATTATTTCCTCAAGTTATTGAACATTGATGCAACCACTCTTCTTATTCTGAGGATCTTGGATTTTGTTAAATTAGATAAAGTCTGGGGGATGCATGTCATTTTCAAGGATGGAGAAAATAAAGAATGAAGCAATTAAGTAGAGGTAAGGTTATGAGCTCCTGGTTGTTATACCTCCTTTTTCTGCACACTCAAAAAAGCATTTTAAAAAATGCAAGTAAGAATAAGGTTACTATTAGAATAACCTGACATTTAGTCCAGTTTATAAATGCATTAACCATGCAAAAATTTCAATACTTTATGGGACTATATCCCTCCATTGTTTCAAAAGTACCTGGGTGTCTTGACAGTAAAGTTGGAAACCATTTCATTAAACAATTATTTGGCTTGTCAAGCCTCTGTCCTTTACTGAAACCTCCAGAAATGTAAAAAAAAAATCAAAAATGATCTCTGTGACTTAGTGTTGAGCTACACTTATATTATTGCTACTAGGAAAGATATATTTATCAAAAATATATATTTCTAAAAAAATTGGTTTTTTAATGCAATGGTATCTTGAATTGGAGTCTGAAACAGAAAAGAATATGAGTAAAAAAACTGGAAACCTGAACAAAGTCTGTAAGTTAGAGAGTACTGTTATACATACTAATGTTAATTTCTTAGTTTTGAGCAATGTACCATGGTTATACAAGATGTTAACAATAGTGGGAACTGGGTGAGAGATGTATGGGAGCTTTATTATCTTTTAACTCTTCTGGAAGTCTAACATTATTTCAAAATAAATTTAAATGCTATATTATCCTTACAGAGGTGCTTTCTTGAAATTATTATTGACCATGAAAATGCAACTTAATTAGTTACCATGCTCATTATATATTCATCCTCTGAAAATATACATTAGGTATAACAAAGAGTTGTTATGACTGTGGATTCCCAGCAAAGATCAGCATCACAAACTTTTATAAGTAAAGATGAGCTTACAGCTGTTCCAGCATTGCTGTCTGGCCATCGCAAGGAAAGGGAATGAAGTGCCAGGAGATAAAATTGATTTTTACTCCTTCTGCTAGATAATAATGCCTAACATCTACCTTACTTTCAAGATCAAGGCCAAGAACAAAGACACAGCCTGGAGGGAAAAAAATCAAAATCAATATTATGCATTATTTCCTAGCCACATATGATTCATGCTAAAGTTAATGCTATGGATACAGGACAGAGCTGGTAATATCAATTCAGAATTATTCTTCAAGACTGGAGTTTATGATCACTGTCATGTGCCAAGGTTATGTTTCTCCTTTCCTGGGAGAATTCTGTAAATTGAAAGTTTGTGTGTGTGTGTGTGTGTGTGTGTGTGTGTGTGTGTGTGTGTGTGTGTGTGTGTGTGTATGTAAAGATGGAGGTAATGTGCTAGAGAATAGGCCAGAACTTAAAACAGAACAAAAGGCCCATGGAGAATGATTTTGTTTCATTGCCACCTTCATGTAACAAACTGGGCACAAACAGTTATAGTAAAAAATCTGAAGGACACATGAGCTGCATTAGCTATTTCACATTATTTATTGAGCATGCATTAAACACCTTTGTGTGCTTAGAAAAGGGCATTAAAAGGAAAGAAATCTAATATTTCAGGGCACAAACACTTTACAGAGCAGTAGACAGAAATAATGATCTATTTTTTCTTTATATAAATACATAATTTTCACTGACATCAGGAAGATTTAAGAAGGAATGGGGGATGAAAAATTGTACTTTATTTCCATTTATGCCCTATCCTTAGCAGAATCTGCCCAGTTTAAATGCAGTTACATGATTCACAGTTTTAATGCGGGTACACTGGCATCAGGAAATATTAGGAGCGCTTGTGTCAGAGCCTGCACCTTAAACTGATGGGATTCTTTTCAGTACGCTTGCACTTTAGATGGAAAATAATACAATGACAACACTCAGAGTGAGGGCTTGAATTTTTGAACACTAAATGTACTTTTTATAACCAAAGACAGAAATGAGACCCATTCTCAGCATCAACGTTTGTAAACTTGCATAAAATGTGATTGTTAGCTCCTCCTTGGAAGTTTTTATTTGAGTTATAATGTGCACCTAAAATTCATAATGCCGACTGCTAAAACTCATTGAGTTCTACTACATGGGCAGCATGCTAAGGCTCACAGCAGTTTCACAGCATAGTTTCTCGCTCATAAAAACTATTCTGTGAGATCATTAGCATCCCCATTATTAACATGAAGATACCAAGTCTTAGTGAGCTAACATAACTTACTCAAAATAAAACAGCTAGTAAGTGGTGCTCCATGGTTCAAATTCAGGCTGTCTGAGTCCAGAGTCCATACTCATAATCACTCCTCTGAACAATGCTCCTTTCTCAGTTCAGTAATTTAATTATGGCTACAGACTGTCTTTGGCTCTAAAATAATAAACAAAATTGTTCTCAGTGTTTGAGTAGAAATTTTTCCCCTGAAAGACATGTTATGACATTGCCTTTTTCCTAATTCTTTGACCTCCTTTTTTATTTTCCAGCATTTTTTTTAAGTAAATGTTTTAGTCATGAAAGGGACAAAGTGCAGAAGAAGTTAAGCAGTACATTCAGAAGAAGAGGAAACTTCAGGGCTACACAGTAGGAGAGAGAGTAAGCAAAGGTATGGGGATAACACTTGCCAGTCTGCATCGTTCAGGCCTGATCATGCAATGACAGTGTTGCCAATATTACATCATGAGGGAGCAGGACAAATGGTCCTTGGGGCTACATGGAACAGTAAGTATCCCATGAGGCATTGGCATCAGAGCTGCAAAAAGGGGCAAAGGAAAACCCTACTTTATGCAGAAAAAGGAAGTATGAGCAGAAAGCTTACCACCAACATCAATAATGGCCCTGGCATTCACATAATCATATCTAAGGAAACAAACAGAAGTTCGATGTTCTGAGGCTGGGTCTGGGTACCTTCTCTTGATGCCCAAAATGCTACACTGGCAAACGAAGCATGATGGAGAGGGTTGACAGTGCCTTTGAGGAGGAGCTAGTGTGGCCTGCAGGGTGTTCAGTCAATTGCCCTTGGCAGTGACAAGTCCTACCATGAGGCGCCCTTGACATGAGGAGGGCCAAGCTGCCTCCCAAGGAGAAAAGTTTTTAAACAGAAAACAATCAAATACATTTAAGAGAAATGTAATGAAAAGGAGGGGGGGCTATTTTCTGGAGAAGTGATTCCAATAATGCAAGCAACTATGAGCATTGCAACCATAGCTGGCCACCTGGACCAGCTAATAACTCCATGTTATGGAGCACAAGGAACTAGAGTTCCACCTGAGGAAGATCAAGGCTGGGAAAGCAAGATCCCTTCTTTTTCTCACCTTAGCTCATGTAATAAAGGTGCTCATTATTTGATAATTGTTAAGTATAATTATTAGACCATTCAGGATCACTGAGAAATGATTGCTGAAAGTAGAAGGCTTTGCCATTTAATCCCCCAAACCTTCCTTTTCCTTCCACAAATTAACTGTAAGGTCAGCTGGCACCTGGAACTAAGTCCACATCTCCCGAATGGCCATCTCTACCATTTTGAAAGCAAACACTCCTCAGCAAACACTCCTTAAAAAATAAGGAAACAAAGATCCTTTCCCTTTAAGGAAGGAGTGATTCTTCACAATGTGGCATTTTACATGACAAGTACCCAAAAAAGAGGGCTGCGGAGAGGAAAATGTACCCTGCAAAGGCAAGCAATCAGTTGAGTGTGATTCCAGTGCAGCGTGATCTCACTCTATCTCAATGCTGTTACTTACAGCAGCATCTCTGTCTGTGAAACTGGAGGTGAGAAGTGTGTCAAGGAGAGGCCTCCCAGGCACCTCCGTGTTGGCGGGAAGAACTGCACAAACAGCTCCTATTGGTGTCAAAGCTCCCATCTGGGTACATAGGGTGGATGCAGCAACTGCTTCTCCACCCAGGCCGGATGTGAATGTGCGGAATCTGGTACACATGTGTCAGCTTTTCCTCTGGGAAAGGAAGGAGAGCTTGTGGGGAGTGGTGACGTGTGTGTGAGTGCGTGTGTATTCTATGAAACAAGATTCTCATCAATGTTTTGGACTTTTCTTATCTGTACCCAAATGGTCTTTTTTTTTTTCCCTTATTGCATTATCTTGATGGTGTAGACCTGTCACCTCTTTCAATATGGTACTTTGCTGTTGTTTCTGTGATTTCCATTCATTGTTGTATGGAGCACATGTTGCTCATAGATTTCTCTTCCATGGCATCTCAACCCAGGATGTTGGAAAGACAATGAGCTTCAGAATCACACGCACAGGGTTCAAATCCCAAGCCAGCCTCATTATCAACCATTCAGTGACACTGAACACTAAGTACCAGGCACTAAAATACACTCATGACATTTATTCTGTAATGGAGATAGCAGAAATGCCTAAGTAAATGCAACCAATGTTGAAATGGAGGCTAGAGCTATACAGAATAGGAAATTAGGGAAAGGGTGGCTGAAGAAGATTGGATGATAAGATGACACTTGAGCACACCCTTGAGAGGAGGAGTGAGCTATACAGATCTCTGAAGGCAGAGTGTACTCTACTGAATAAATGGCAAGTGCCGAGGTCAGCAATGGGGGTGACCTGTTGATGAGTAAAAAGGCCAATGCTGATGAGAGGACTGAGCAAAGAGAAGTACACACAAGATTAAGTCATCTTGGGAGATGACTTCCTTTGAGCATTAGCATTCACTAAATATGGGAATAATAAAACACATCTTTTCAGGGTCATTGTAGAACAAAAACTTCTGAGGGGCTTGCTACATAGCCGATCCAAGTTAATTATCTTCCATTTTCATCCCGTCCTTCTCCACCCTTCTGTGCCTGGCTCTATAACTGGGAAGCACAACCACGCTGGACCACACATAGCAGGCTCCCTGGGGAACCTTATCAAAGTCCAGGAAGAGAAAAGTTGAGATATTCTCTTTCCTCTTACTTCCTGTTTTGGTGCTACATTTCTGTCAGTAGGTACATATCCCCTCTAAAATTTAGCTTTGTGATACTGTGATTTATAATAATAAATATTTTCTTTTCATCTCTCTTCCTGGAACAGAGCTTCCAAAACCTTTGGGATTTTATAAATGGTAAGAGCAATAGAGCTTTCTTTTCTTATTCACAACAAACCCCTTTCAACCACACCTGACTTTATGTTACTGGGATGGCTTTTGGAAAGTCCCTTGACAACCTAAGGATGGAGGCTAATTGGCAAGAGAACCAACCATGTGATTAGAGGTTTGACGATTTCAGATCCTCCCACTGGCCTCATGGGAGAGGGAAGGATGGATGGGGGAGGAGGTTGAAAAGCTAGAGATTCCCAGTTGCCAGTGATTTAATCAATGAAGCCTATATAAAAAAGCCTTCATAAAAAGCTAAAAGGACAGAGTTAGGACTATTTTCAGGTTGGGGAACTCCTGGAGATTGAAGATAAGGGTGTGATCTAAGAGAACATGGAAGCTCCACACCCTTTCCCACATACCTTGCCCTATTTATCTCTTCTCTCTGGCTGTTGCTGAGTTATATCCTTTCACAATAACCTGTAATCTATCTGGTAAGTAAAATGTTTTCCTGAGCACTGTGAGCTACTCTAGCTAATTAATAGAACTCTAAGAGGGAGTCATGGAAACCTCTCATTCACAGCCTGTGGATCAGAAACAATGGTGACAACCTAGCCTTGCAACTGACATCTAAAATAAAAGGAAGCAAGGGTGGTCTTGTGGGACTGAGCCCTTTACTTTCGAGATCTGACATTATCACCAGATAGATAGTAACAGACTAGAATGCTCAGTCTCTCTGACTCCCTCTTGTCTACCCTGTTTTATTTCCACTGCCTTCAGGCTAAGAGCTACTGCTTAGCCTTGCATATAGGAATTCTGCTTGTGGTTTTTTGCAACAAACAACCCCTCCCATTCCCTTTTCTCTAGACATAAAGAAGCCTGAACTCGCTATTTTGGTAAGATGGATTTCAAGGACCACTAGGGCTCCCGTCGTCTTGGTTGATGCCTTTTCTCAATCAATAAACCTTTCCTTTCTCCAAACTCTGACATTTTGAGTTTTGATCTTTTGAAGTGTCAGACACACAGACTTTGGATCAATAACACGTAATGTCAGAATTGAATTATATTATAGAATGTTCAGCTGGTGTCACTGAATTACTGATGTATGGAAAACCACATATCTGGTATCAGAGATGAAACAGGTTATAGAGAAGTATTCAGAGTAAAGGAGCCCACTGAATGTGTTTTTGTCTCACATTAGCCCCTTAAAGGCAGTTCTTCCTCCATGGTTCCTGTTCTCCTGGGCCCTTTTCACACTTTTAAAAAATAAATATATTTTTATTGATTTTTTACAGAGAGGAAGGAAAAGGGATAGAAAGTCAGAAACATCGATGAGAAATATCGATCAGCTGCCTCCCACACACCTCTTACCGGGGATGTGCCCACAACCAAGGTACATGTCCTTGACCGGAATAGAACCTGGGACCTTTCAGTCTGCAAGCTGATGCTCTATCCACTGAGCCAAACCGGTCTCGGCCCCTTTTCACACTTTCCTCTCCATGTCCTTTCAACCTTATAGATAGCAATTGATAACCACAGATGGTTCTCTTTGGGTAAAGCACCATCCCTCGGTTGTTTGCTTCATTTACTCTCTAGCTCTGCCCATGCCTCTGTAGGAAGAACAGTGATTAAAGTTTCTTAATGTGAACGATTTGACATAAATTCAGTTCCCTGCTAGGAGCAGACTCTTATAGTAGGTATTCAATAAATATTATTATTGTTGTTGTTATCACTTATATTCCTCTCACCAACTTAATCCATATGCAAACTATAATCATATCATATTGTAGCTGTTATAAAAAGGCATAAATCTCTTGGAACACAGCATAGGGGAGAAAAAAAATTTTCCTTTATTCTTCTAGATTTAATTGAGACATCCCTATAATGAAAGAGAGATGAACAGGACAAAAAACAAAAATGAAAAACAAAAACAATAACAACGACCAAAAAAAACATGCATGCCTCCTGTAAACACGAGAGATAATCAGGAAAATGGAATAACTTCCAGAAATGGGAAGTTGGCCCAAGCCACTCCCTTAAATATCATCTAATAGCTTTATAGCTACATGGAGGCTAAGGAGAAGGACACTCCCCTGTTCATTCTTCTACTGTTAGTCTCCTGTGATTGTTAGAACACATTACTACAAACTGGGAGGCTTAAAGCCATATAAATTTATTTTCTCATCGTTCTGAAGGCCAGAGTCTGAAATGACAATGGAGGCAGGGCCATCGTTTCACCAGAGGCTTTGGAGGAGAATTTCTCTTGCCTCTATCAGCTCTGGTGGCACTAAGCATTCACTGGCTTGTGGCCACATCCACAACGTTCAATGTCTGTTTCTGTGGTCACATTGCCATTTTCTCTTTGTCTTTTCTTTTGTGTGTGTTAGATAGGTAATTAAGATTCCATTTAAGGGTATCCAGATAATACAGGTTGCATAAAGCCTTTCTCTCAAGATCCTTAATTAAATCACACCCTTTTCCGTATAAGGTAACACTCACAAGTTTGGGGATTTATTTCAATATACATTTCACCCTTTGTTTTCCTATTTTTAACTGCTTTAATATCGTACAACCCTTCTCTCATTGTCTATCCTTTTTCTTTGTGTCTTTTTTTACATTTTAGGTTTTCTTCCCCACCCAAATCAAGGTAATGTCTTTGTCCATTTCTTCTTCAACTTCTTGAAAACTAAGTTTCCCTATCCATTTAATGCAAGGAAGAACTCTTTGTATTTATTTTGTCCAAAATAGTTTTGCTTAACAACATAAATAATTCTTAAACATTTCCTAGAATTTTCCTGATGGAAAAAAAAATTGTCTACAGTGAAACTTGTTTCTTTTATCATCTGGAGAGTTAAATACATGGAAAGCTCAGGGACTCTATAACATTAATTTACATTACCACCTCAGAAAAACGACATGTTCAGGTTATCTTTGACAATATTGAACTCTGATATTTGGCATGAGCCATATTTATGCAAAATTCCAGAGATTTATTGTTTAGAACATAAATGTTTAATAATACATTTTTATCATAATAAAGAAAGAAATATTTTTCTAAATGTCTGTAATTCTTTTCTGAGGTACTTACTCGATGGTGCTTGTTTATTTTCAACCACATATTGAAAAATGTAAGTACATTCTTTCTGCCACTATGACAGCAGAGAAATCAGTTCAGCCTTGAACCTTTCTGGCCCTTAGTCTCCTGTTCAATTAATTAAACAAAGGAGAGGGTACAAGTTGCCCATCTTTCCCTGAAGTATAAAGCCTTTTATTCTGGTTTGACCTCAATTTGAATGCTGTTTCTCAACCTGACAAATGATCGTTTCCTTGATGAAAATGCTTTTGTAAAAGTTCAAAATATTCACTTGTACCAATATTGACATTTTAAAAGCAACCTAAAAAACAGCAGCATCTTCAAGCCAACATTTGTAAATGACCATGGCCAGTCTTAAGAATTCAAAAGAGACCAAAATTGTTTGTTTCTTCTCCTCATTTATATTCATTTTGATCCCCTACTGTGCATGCATGTAGGAGAGAAGAGACACTTTAGAAAAAAGAAGGGACGATAAACCAGATGATCAATCAGATGACTGAAAGTTGTTTTTTGTTGTTGTTTTTGTTTTGTTTTTTTCTTTAATACAGAAATCCAGGTGCTAATTATTTACCCAGCCTTCCTACAGGTTGTACAGGGATAATAGGTGAGCAAAGCTTCACAACGCAAATTCTAAAATATATAACCATGCAATTGCAGTTTCAGTTGCAAATATTTTTATTTATGTTTTTAATAGTTGTTTGCTTTTTAGAAAGGCAGAGAGATGGAAAGAGAGAAACATAGATCTAGGAGCCCAACATTAATCTGTTGTCTCCTGCACACCCTCTATCAGGGATCGCCTGCAACCTGGTTATGTGCCCTGTCCAGCAACATTTTGGTGCACAGGTCAATCTCCAACCAACTGAGCCATCAGGCCAGGGTTTAAATGTTTTTACACAACATTATTCTTTACAACTCTTTGGGATTATGTCCTCAACTTTCTCATTCAGTTTTGTCTGTCCATCTATTTCCAGTGCCACCTGTTTCAAGAATTATCTGTTACTTCACCAGAAACCCAAAACTATGTCCTTTGTGTAAGTTTATAGTAACAGCTCTACAAATGTAAAACCTTTAGTCAGACTGCTGGTAGTCTTCTGGTTTAAGGCACGTTTCTTAATGCTCAGACTCTGACTCCATCATGTTCCAGCCTGCCTTGTTTCTCTAAAAACAGCCCCTCCCATTATCCCCTTCCCCTGACCTAAAAGAAGACTGAACTCTACACTTACTTAAGAATTATTTGAAAAGGCACTAGGACTCCCATCTTCTCATCTGGTACCTTCTCTCAATCAATAAAAATTTCCTTCCACCAAATTCCAACATTTGAGTTTTGGACTTTCAATGTATTGGCCACACATTTTGAATTTCCCAGCAGAAAACAGAAATTTTGAGTTCTCCTTTTGATTTGGCTTGTGCTATAGACAGGGCAGCTCTAGGAAAGTTGTTTCACTCTTATATCTCTAGTTTAAAACTGCAATTATTATATTACCTTTCCAGACATAAAATTATTAATGAATCAATTCAATAATGGATCAGTTCACACCAAGGAACTCTAGAGGAGTTAACATCTTATTTTATTTTTTAAAATATAATTTTATTGATTTCAGAGAGGAAGGGAGAGGGAGAGAGAGATAGAAACATCAATGAGAGGGAACCATTGCCTGGCTGCCTCCTGCACACCCTGAACAGGGGAATGAATCTGCAACCCAGGCAAATGCCTGACCAGGAATTGAACTGTGACCTTCTGGTTCATAGGTCCTTCCTCAACTACTGAGCTATGCCAGCCAGGCTAACATCTTAATTTAAATTGCTCTTACTTGACCTCTTGGGAGCAGCAGTCTTCCTCCCTCCTTGTGTCACCACAGGAAGACAGGCACAGACAGCTGAGCTCTAAACCTTAGTTCAAACACCCCCAAAGGCCCTGCTCCCTGACTCAAGAAAGATAGTCTTAACTCTTGATCCCTAGTGTGCTTGTTGAAGCTGATCACTATTCATTCAGAAATGGCTGATAAAAATATTTCCAGAGTAGGAAAAATATTTGCATTCCCGAAATGAGATTGTCAAAAATATAATGGTGAGTACAAAGCATGATTTTTGTGTTGCACTTCAAATATCTCAAGTTTTCCAGTGAATTGCTGTCTTTATGTGACCTATTCTTTATCTGACATATCTCCAATACCATGAAAAGCATCTGAAACATAATACACCACCCAAAAAAATTATTTCATTCTTCATCAATTATTGAACATCTACTTTGTGACAAATATTCTCCTAGACCCTGGGATATAGTAATAAAACAAAACAAACAGAAGGCCAAAATGTCTGCCCTGGAGGAGCTTATATTTTCTTAAGTAAGAATGTGAGGGGAGAACACAGGTGGCATGGCTCAGTGGTTGATCAGAGTTTGATTCCCAATCAGAGCACATGCCTCGATTGCTGGACTAGATCCCCAGCATGGGCTGTGCAGGAAGCAACCAATTAATGATTCTCTCTCATCATTGATGTTTCTGTCTGTCTCTCCCTCTTTCTTCCTCTCTGAAATAAATAAAAATGTATTTAAAAAAAAAGAATGTGAGGGGAGATATAAAAAACTCCTTTTGTTTACCTGACATCATGACTTGATTCTTTCAGTTCTTTCTGTATGACCTTCCACAAGGTATTTAACCATCTGTGTCTTCAAGTGACTGAGATATAAGAAGCCTTAATGAGCCAATTAATTAGGAGTTTTTTATTGCTCATGGCCCAGAGGGAGGTGTCTCTTCCAAATTTCTGAGCAATACATATAGGAAGTTTCCCCTATTTATACTTTTCAACCCTCTTTGTTTGCAGATACTTCAAAGAACTCTGTATGAGTTATTGTTACAAACAGTTGTAACCTTGAAAACATAATGAGTTAATATTTGGCATAAGAATATGGGAATTATTATTAGTATAAATCTACATTAGTCTATTACATTGGATGACTAGCTTGTAAGGTCAGACAGTTAAGTTTATCTTTTTCTACTATTTGAACTAAAAACAGTCTTAAAGTGACAGTGTTTGCAATGCCAGAATTCACAGGACTAGGGATTATCCAACAATAACAGAGAATTTCAAATAGCAGTTTTTTTCCCCACAAGATGGAAGTTGCTATGCTTCACCAGCATTATCTATAAAATAAGGATAATAATAATAAACCTTACCTCATTGGTTGTGGTGAAGATGAAATAAGTTAACCTACTACTTAGAATATGTCCTAACATATTACATGTGCTCAATGCTTCCTATTACTATTGTTCATTTTATTTTAAAATAATATACATCTGCTTTCCTTGTGTTGCTGCTGAGGTATTTTGTCTGCCTTCCCACTATAGTAAGCAGTTAGATAAGCATGAGCAGAGCAGGAAGGATGGGCCATGTGAAGAGGTCACTAGGTGGAGCGCCCCAGATGCCTAGGGATGGGCAAAACTGCAAGCTCTTGCACAACCACTCTCTTAAGCATCAACCCCTAAAGATGACATCTAGGCCTCATCTGTTTTTTCAGCCTTAGGCCCAGAAAAGCAGCAGAATCAGGTAGAGTGATGCCATGGCTAACTTCAGAATCAGTTGTGAGGGCTAATGACTAGCATCTGTCAATCAATGGAGACAATGACCCTGAGGAGACACCCTGGGAAGGCTGGTGATTATTCTATATTGATCCTCCTCTGAGACCTCTGATAAAAGCCTGCAGGATAGAAGATGCAGCATAGGTCTCTCCAGAGAGCATGTCCATGCCCCACATACATAATGTCCCTGGTCTCATAAAATGTATCATCTAAAGGAGAAAAACAGACAAAAACAAATAGATATATGTCAAAGAACAGTGCTATGAAGAAAAATAAATTTGGTTAAGGGATGGAGAAGATCTTACTATAGATTGAATGGTCAATAAGTCCTTTCCCACAAAATGGCATTTGAGCAGAGACCTGAAAAAAATGAGGAAGCTAAGTCACAATTGCATTTGATTGCTGGTCAGGGGATAATACATTCAATAAACTCATAGGCACACGCACACAAAAATAAAACCTGAGATTGTTAGACAATAGTATAAAGCCTACTTTTTCAAAAAGAAAGATTTTTCTCAAGAAAGAAAGCCTATTTTCCTTATTTAGGGAAATTTTAGCAAGAAACTAATTCAAAAATTATGTGCATTTTAAGATTAGTTTATGCTATACTCATGACTATATTATGCATGCATTTTAGTTATTGCTAAAGTATTATTTAAAAAGAGCACAACAGGCCCCAAATGGAATTATGCTAAGTCCCATGTCCCCAAACCAAGACTTAATTGAATTATGGTTTCAGTTTTCCCAGCTTAGGCAGCTCATCTGTCTGATAGACCCCTGACATCATAGAAAGGCAAGTATTCTTGCAATAAACAATCCACCTTTGCCTAGATATTTCATTTTCTCCTTTCTGTCTATAAAAGCCTTTCATTTCGTATAGCTCCTTAGAGCTCCTTTCTATCTGCTAGATTAGATGCTGCCCAGTATGAATCAATTTTTATTCAAGGAATCCCAATTTGCATTGGTTTATTTTTGAATGCTATAATTGTCCAAGAGGTAAAATCATGACTCCCATACAAGTGTGAAATTAACCATGAAGCCTTGTCAACAATTTCATTGAATTATTTAGTTCATGAGGGAACCAGAAATATATTAAGATTAGTTTAAAGAAAAAGTGTGGGTCTAGGTATTTATAGTCACCTTGATAAAGGAAAGTTAGGATAAGATTCCTGGATTAGATACAACAGTAGTTATTTTCTTACAAACAATGAGCCAACCAGTAATCTAATAACTTTTAGATTACTATTTACCAGAGAAAAACGTTTTGCCTCTCTACTGGATAAAAACCTGCATGCTAATATGGAACCTCACTAAATTGGGATCTTTCATCCATAGTGCTAGTAAACAAGGCTTGGGCTGTGTTCCTTGCTAAGCTTCCTTCCCTGTCTACATCATTTAGTTCATATTAAACTACAGAGATCTATGATAATAGGTCTCTTCCTGGAACAGATCTTCTATTTAAATTATTTTAGGCAATTAATGGGGAAGTCAAAGGTTTTCCCTGAGTCTTTTGTTTTTTTTTTTAAATAGCCAGCTTAAAATAGTCAATATTATTAAAAGCATATTTTGGGTGGCAAACTCTTCCCCTCAATCTTTACACATTACAGTTTAGACAAGTCAACTTCCCTCCCCCTCCCAATAATCCCTCTGTTCCAACAATCTCTTTTGTTTGGTTTAAACAATTTTGAGTTGGAATTTGTTTCTTTTGCTTCATGCACAGTCCTCAGAGTTCAGCTATCCGAGGTCATTGCATGCCAGTATTTAACCCAGTTTAATGGACTGTTCTTATTAGAAACAATTTACTTCTTATTTCAGAAACATTACTTTGACCAGCAGTTTTTAACGCATTGCGCTAATTAAGTCCACACAGACACAATCATGCCTTGGAGACTCAGATTCTCTCTAGAGAATGTGTATAGGAATTCTGTGCTTCTAATTAACAATTGCCAAAGTCCCATTTCCTCCTGTGCAGAGGGAGGTGAAGAGAAAGGAGGTGAGTTAAACTTTTGTTTGTCTTCCTTTTTGAATTGCAAGAGCATTTTTTCCTTTCTTTATTGTAACATTCTCATTTCTGCTGCTTTCTGGAATTTAATGCAAGCACAGAAATAAAAAGCATTTCCTAGCTTTTACTTCTAAGGGGTTGGAGGGGGACAGTGGGGAGTCACGAGAATTCAGTATCTTTTATCATCTTACTCATTTTATTGAAAACACTTCCTTTCTCCCTTCCTTCTTCAGATGCCTGCCTCAGCCCCTGGTCCAGATATCAATGAGATGAGGATCATAAGGAAACAATTACCTTTGCATGACAAGGGGGGGATAAGCTTCTCACTATTAAAAATGAGGGTAATCATTAACAGTTGCTCAAAATGAATTGCGAGGCAAGTTTATTAATCTCTGCTCTCCACAAAGACTTGCAAGCTTCTGCAAACTACCTAAATGAAGAGGAATAATTAGTTTACACAGCACCGTAAATTTCAGCTCCAGAGTCATTCCAGCGCCTCTCTGCAGACACAGCTACTCTGCTGAGTCCCGCCTGGATGTGTGTGCCCTGCAGCAAAAGCATGGCTCCGGGGGCAACATTATAAGCTGGGCCTTATTCCTTTGACCAGCCTGCTCTGTGAAGTCATTTGCAATCCATTTTCTTTTAATTGGAAACAAATTAGTACTGTCTGGAGAGAACAATGTGAACATTGAACCACAATCTTTTTTGGTGGAGCCCACCACAAACGAGTATGAGCAAATTTTTCGAACACTCCTTTTCACCTACAACGTTTGAGCCTCCAATTATTTTATGTGGCCTCTAGGGTTCCACTATAAGCAAGCCATTATTGCTAATGTGGAAATCTTGCAATGTTTGGAATAAATTAAGCCCATGCTGTACCCTAATTATTTTACAGGTATTACAGGGCTGCTGGCTAGGCTGTGAGCAGGAAGCTAACTGGAAACTTTTTAAATCATCTGGTAGACATTAAGCTGAAAAGGTCTCTGTCTGCTCCCTTTGCTTCAACTCTGTTTGGTAAACAGACTGCACACAGCTCACTGCTCTGACTTCTCTTTGAAATGAGTATATAAATAAAAGGCCACCACTGTTGTGTATATTTCCATCTATGAAGCTTATAACCACAGGGTTGTGCTATCATTAAGTGTGTGTGTGCCGTGGAAGTGACTGCGTGGAGGATAAATGCCAATTAGTGCCCATGGGACAGGAGATGAGTCAACTACCCACTGTCTTCAAGAACAGGATAATCACTTTACAGGGTCTAACTCAAAGGCCATTTTTTAAAAGGAAGTTGGGTTACAGAAGAGATCAAAGCTTTCATTTACATAAAGCTGAACTCCTTAGGGAATGGCCCTGAAACCCCTGGAATCAGAGTTACCCAAAGTCCTTGCTTCATACTGAGATTCCTAAACCTCACCTTACCCTTGAACTTCGAAACCATAAGTGTTGGGTGTCAGATCCTAGATTCAGTGTTCTTAAGCACCTTGGGTGATTCATATTAACACTGAATTTTAAGGACCATTGGGAGATGACTTTTTTCTCACCATTCTCCCTACACAGATTATTCTCATCTCCCTGCCTTCAACCTGCGACAAGGAGGTGACTAGAGAGTCATGTTGGAGGCACATGTTTACCTTTAATAAGTCAATTACATCTATTAAAACAGAAAGATCAATGCCAGGTTGGCAAGTCATTTAGAAAGGATTAAAAGATGAATCTTGAGAACCAAGGTGATGGCATGAGTCAATGCCTATACTTGCTGCCTCCCACAACCACATCAAAATTACAACTAAAATAGATAATAACTGTCGTTTAGAACCATAGCAAAGCTGGCTGAGTGGAAGTACTACAACTAGAGAGGTGAAGAAGAAATTGCATTGAAATTGGCAGGAGGTGCGGTGGTGCAGAATGGACTGGTTTGGCACCTGGGTGTGCGGCTTTTTTAATCCGGAGGGAGATTGCTTCTGCAGAGGCTGCCTGGAGGAGCAAGGAGTTCCAGCCCCACACCAGACCCCCAGATCAGGGTCCCAGAGCTGGGGGAAGAAGTCCCTCTGGGCAGTAAGAACTATGGACTGTAAAATCAAGTTTGGATTGGAGCTGAGTGGCATGCAGGCTGCTAGAGACCCTTAAAAAGCTGGCATTGGGAACTGAATTTACAAGCTTCTGCTTGCTCGGAGCTCCAGTGCTGAGCAAGGCTCTGGAGGACCCAGACAAATACAAGGAGAAAGTGTATCTGGCATCTGGGAAGGAACTTGGGGTGTCTTTCTTCCAGAGGTAGGTGCTCACAGCAGTCATTGTTCCTCTGCTGGAACCTCCTAGGTCCAGGGCTGACTGGTAGACATTTCTGTTCACTCTGCCCTGGAGATTCCTTGAGACCCCACCCCACCCAATTTACAACCTCACCCAAGCTCTGTGCAATGGCTTTTGCATATGAATGGTGGCTCCTTTCTCAGCCTAAAACCTGTCAAACAAGCTGAAGCTGGGTCAGGGAATCCCAAAGCTATCAATAAAAGGCCCAAGGCTGGTATCAAAACCAGCCTATCTTGCTTTATAGCTGGTCCTCCTCTGGGCACTTCCAAACCCAATATAAAGAGGAAAAATCTGCAGATCTCTCTGTAACTCCTGTATGTAGAAGGCCCCGTGAAAAGACACATGGGCATTCTTCCTTAATAATTATCAGCTGAACCTAGTGCAACAGGCAGAGCTGATTCTTGGATACACAACTTACCAAAAAGGTGGATGAGTTCTCAGCATTGACTCTTACTTTTGCCCAGGTGTCGGGGAGTGGGTTTTGATTTGTAAATCCAGTCTAGCACTGGGAATGAATATGACTCAGGCCCACCCAAGCTTCTTATCTTGAGTTTTGGAGAAATCTAGGATTTTGGGTATAAAAATCAACATGCTGCTTCAGTACTGAGTCCCTATCTTTCCCTCAGAAGAGGATGGCGGTCCCACCTGGTCCCAGCTTGTTCCTTCATTTTTTGTGTCTTGTTTCTTTCTTTTATTTCTCAATCCCCAACCCCTCTACTTGAATAACCGGATCATTCTTTTTCCATGTTGGATCCGGAAAAGAGAGACCCCATTGTACCTGCAGGGTGGCAGTAGCTGACTTTGCACCTCCTTGGAGATCCAAGAGTCAATGTACTCAGTGTTCAGTGTGAGACCATACCAGACTACAACTTTTCACATTCATAAGTGACACATTTAAGGGGCAGACTCAGCGAGTACTAAATTCTCACTAAAGCAAGTCCTGCCCCATAAGGTTCTCTCAAGCATAGCATTTCTCCCATTACAATTGCAACTGGTCCCCATAGCCAATTTGCCTAGAGGTCAATTCCTTCCAGTAATACTAATAGCAATCAAGGCTCAACTACAACAAGACTGTGCATAAAGCCCACAGAGGTAGGAACCAAGTGTCCACCTCAGGTGATTGGGGAGATTGAGCCACTGGACCCTATAGGACACCTACTGCACACACGGCACTCATCAACTAAAAAAGTCTCAGCAGCTACCCAATACATAGGAACAAACACAGGGAAGCAGCTAATATTCAGAGACAAAGAAACATGTCACATATGAAAGAAATGGAAGAAAACAAACATTAGAGTTCAAAACCGCAGTTATAAGGTTACTCAATAATCTTCTAGAATCTCAAGGAACTTAGTGAGATCTTCAAGGATCTTAGTGAGAATGCCCCCCCCCAAAAAAAATAAATAAATAAAAAGGAACATAAATTAAGCATACACTGACTGAAATAAAGAATAATATACGGAGATTCAATGGTAGACTAGAGGATCCCAAGAATCAAGTCAATGAGTTGAAATACAAGGAAACAAAAACCACCCAATCGGAAGAGCAAAAAGAAAAAAAAAATAATACAAAAATATGAAGATAGTGTAAGGAACTCCTGGGACAACTTCAAGCGTACCAAGATCTGAATTATGGGGGTGTCAGAAGAAGAGAAAAGAAGATATTGAAAACCTATTTGAAGTAATAATGACAGAAAACTTCCCCTCCCTGGTGAAAGAAACAGACTTACAAGTCCAGGAAGCTCAGAGAACCCCAAACAAGAGAAACCCAAAGAAGACACTTCATAATTAAAATCCCAAGTGCAAAAGACAAATATAGAATCTTAAAGCAGCAAGAAAAAAACAGTTACCTACAAGGGGTACCCATATGACTGTCAGCTGATTTCTCACCAGAAACTATGCAGGCCAGAAGGGAGTAGAAAGAAATATTCAAAGTGATGAACAGCAAGAACCTATAACTAAGAATACTCTACCCAGCAAAGCTATCATATAGAATTGAAGGTTACATAAAGACCTTCACAGATAAGAAAAAGCTAAAGGAGCTCATCACCACCAAACCAATATTGATGAAATATTGAAGGGTATTCTTTAAGAAGAAGAAGAAAAAGGTAAAAATAAAAAAAAATTATGAACAACAAAGTGACAACAAATTCATATCTATCAAGAAGTGAATCTAAAAACCAAATGAATAAAAATCTGATGAACAGAATAAACTGGTGAATGGAATAGAATCAGGGGCATGAAAATGAAGCAGACTGACAATTCTCAGAGGGAAAAGGGTGTGGGGGTGCAGGAAGAGATTAGACAAAAATCGTATATGCATTATGCAGTACCTACGGACACAGACAATAGGGTGTCAAGGGCTTGGGGTGTGGGGGAACTGGGTGGAGGAGGTTATGGTGGAGGGGAAATATGGACATCTGTAATAATCTCAACAATAAAGATTTTTAAAATGATGGATAATAGATGGACAATGAGATGGATAGATAGGTATGTGATACAGCAAGTGTCATAAACTATTAATGGCAAAAATCTAGATGGTGATATAATATATGGATATAGACTGTAAAATTCTTTCAATTTTGTTATATATTTGAAATTTTGTTGAGGGGAAAAAGATGAATCTCACTATAGAATAGTTGAATTGTCCTACACAGTTGTTTGAGTGAATTTACCTATTTCAGGGACATGCAATACAATAATGGTAATACTTGCAATTCTTATGAGTGCTAATTTCCAGCTTACGTAGACAGGTACAACAAAATTCTAAAGGTGGTATTTGAGTATCTCGGTTTATGGCTAAGACTTTGGGAAGGGGAATGCACTATTTAAGTTGCCCAGAGCATGGTCCTAGGGTAACATGCAATACACTGGATACTGGTTTCTGTCTCAAAAGCTGCACACTAGGAGTTAACTATCCCTACCTGTAAGATCTGAATATTCTAGAAAACATTATTCCTTTTTTTTACTCCCTTATAAATGTGTGTCACATTATTATTAAAGGCATAACATTTGCTCAGTAAAACTTACTTTGTTAAATTTACCAAAAGGTCCAGGTTTTAAGAGATGTCATTTAACATTGATGTTTTTGTTTGATTTTAAAGTCAAGCATGTAAGAAAAAGTTTTTTAATCACTGCAGGAAAATGGAATTACTTCATCATCATCACCTAGGATACATTTCTTAAGGATTACACATAGTTTACATTATCCTGCTTTGTGTTTGTGCATGAAAAAAGCAATTCCATGGAAAGTACCCTCACAAGGTGATGTAATCATAAATTCTTAACTGGGCAGGTCATGGTAAATAGTCACACCCAAAGCATGTTAACTTTTTAGTTTAAGATTTACCTTTGTCTTAAGCATGCCCTGTCCATTGTCTTTGTGCATCTTGATTAACACAGCTCTGAAATAAGTTATAATCACCCTCAAAACAGTTCATAATCTTGTTAATTGTCCTATAAGTTGATCCCCACCTTGCTTCCTCCTACATTCTTTTTCAAATATATATATATATATATATATATATATATATATATATATATATATATAATTAAATTGATTTCAGAAGAGAAAGGAGAAGGAGAAAGAGAAAAAATATTAGCAATGACAGAGAGTCATTGCCCCTCCGCTGGAGGTCGAGCCCACAACCCAGGCAGGTGCCATGACCTCCTCACTCACAGGTCTACACTCAAGCCATTAAAACACACCAGCTGGGCCCTCCCACGTCCTTAAGATTCTTTCTTAATTTCAAATGCATAAAAGAAACTGCAAAACTGTCATTCTCTGGAGAATTTGAGATTTTTGCTCCTCAATATGTGTCATCAGTTTGGTGCATATAAACTAATAAACATTCCTTACAGGTTTGGATGTTTTCTTATGTTGACCTAATTATTACCCAAGCAGGACATATAAGAAGATTTGTGATTTTAACTGACACTCTTTTTTCATTATTTGATATATTTTCAGATACCTAATTGATTTTTTATTTTTATTTTGGGATATCAAATTGAAACTGTGTAGTGTAGTGATATTGGCTCAAATTTACATTTTCAATACTTAGAAATTTAATGTGACACTGTAAATTTAAGAATATGCACAAATTGTCAAAAATCTATGACTTAGAAGGTTAACAAAGGAATTATTTTAATCAGCAAAAGTTCTAGTAAAGCAAAACAAAACAAATGAAAAAAGGCAACAAAAAAAAATAAAGACATAGCTTGTTATTTGTTTTTTTTTTTTTTTGAGGGAGGAGAAGGACAAGCTGTTTTGCTTAATGTATTGTTAGTTGCTCTATAGCAGTTATTCAAAGAAAACTTTTTATGAATGCTAAGAATGGTTTTATTTCTTTTTCCTACAAACAGGAGGGTGTGGACTCTTCTTTGCTGAACTTGACTTTGCAACTCCTCTTTGAAGATAATTGGAAAGTCTCTACACTTCACCAATATGTTTCCTATAAACCATGACAATGATTTCAAAATAAACAATGCGAGTTATTGCAGAGATCATAGAGCTGTACTCCAAATTCTCTTATTCTAACCTGAACCTACTTCCTGAATTCATGGACTCCATGTGGGTAAATGAGAGTGCTATTGTGCTCTTGTTATAAATTGAGTCCATGAAGAGATACTAATCAAGATTCAAAAAAGCTTCATCTTATTTTTGAGAACCCAAAATTAAGGTATTTTACATGAGATCATCCTAAAAAGTAATTATTTTATTTATTTTTTATATAAATCTATATTAAATAAAACATTCTATTTGGGAAACTGATGCTCATTATTAACCAGTTTTGAAAACAAGCAGAAGGACCAGATTTAAAAAAAAAAAAATGAGAGTGGTAGGGAATGCCATTTATCCTTATTGCCGCCAAACTGGCTTTGCCATGCAAAATATTGGCCTTAAAAATGACCCTTTAAAAGAAATGTTATACTGAACTTTTATGAATCAGCACAGTATTACAATTACAGAAGTGGGCAGACTATCTCTTTCATTAAGAGTTTTCCCATGGTGCATTGTTTTCAATTCAAAAAGAGAAAGTTCAACCAACATCAGGAAATGGAGCACCTACAGTATTGCCCTGATATTTATTTCTGTTCTTCCGGTGCCATAATCTCTTTCTACTTGAGGGAGCTGGGGGCTCCATGTTTCCCGACCTCTGTCTCATCAGCACTCAGCGTCAGGGGAGGAGCTGGCTCCTTAAGGTTGGGTGGGTTGGGTTTTCAAACACTGTTTTCTTTCCCACCAGTTTAGTAAGTGCTGTATTGTTGAGTCATGTGATTTCCAGAAGGCAATTAAGACTCACAAAAGGGTCTCCATTTTTTTTTTAGAGGTGATACACCCTACTTTCCCCTCCCCCCACTAAGCCAGCCTAGTTCAGACAGAAGCTTGTAGACACAGGCTTGCATAGCCACACACACCCTTATTCACCAATGTCTTTTCTTCTGATCCTCGCTTTCTTGACTCTCAGTTTATTGTTGCTGTCAAAAGGAGATAAGCATGTTTGTCAAGATTACTTCCTGAAAAGGATCCCATTTCAGATTCATTAAATAAATCATGACTTAGAACAAATATAAGACAGCGACTATTTTGGTTTCTCCCTTCCTCCAGAAAGTGGTTTGCAACAGTGGAACAGTTAATAAAACTACTTTGGTCAAGGTGGTATATGAATATATATATATGAATATATATATATGAATATATATATATATATCGCCTATGTGATTTATAGGAGAAAACCATTTCAATGTTATACTTGCTCCTGGTGTCCAGACTTCTCATTATCATTGCATCACGGCACAACCTCCTAATAAGGCTGAAATTTAATTAGAAACATGACTGCTTCCTTATGAGATCTGAGGTCCAGCTCTTTTCTTTTATATGAGAGTAGCCACTGTTAGACTTTAGCCGAGTGTAATTATTCTTGAAACATTTCAATTGTTGGTGCATAGGTCTGAATTCATTAACAACGACAAAAAGAATTAAGAATATGCTATGTACTCAGAAATCTACTAGCTGATGAGAGGAGAAAAGGGATATAAAAGATTTATTAATTGACCTTAAGAATATTAAAGTTAAATAAGCTATTGAAATATTTAAGGGATGAACTAGGAGTTTTTCCCCCTAAATGTTGTAGAATTCTGGAGATTTTATAAATCTACTTGGGATTCAAAAAGTCTGTGGGCTTAAACTAAATTTTGAGATTTTAGGACTTAAATGCATACCATCACAAGGGACAGAAAATAGGATAGGAACCAAGATCTGAATAAATGAGGCATATTGCAGAGGGGCATCACCAGGGTATGTTGGAGTCTGCCTGCTTGCAGTCAGTGTGGGAAAGATTAAGGAATCAACTTCCAGTGATTCTCAACCTTTCTAATGCCACTGCCCTTTAATACAGTTTCTCATGTTGTGGTGACCCCAACCATTAAATTATTTTTGTTGCTACTTCATAACTGTAATTTTGCTACTGTTAATGAATCATAATGTAAATATCTGTGTTTTCTGATGGTCTTAGGCAAAACTGCTGCTGTAGAGCCTAAGACCATCAGAAAACACAGATATTTACATTATGATTCATTAACAGTAACAAAATTACAGTTATGAAGTAGCAACAAAAATAATTTTATGGTTGGGGTCACCACAACATGAGAAACTGTATTAAAGGGCAGTGGCATTAGAAAGGTTGAGAACCACTAGAGGGTGATGACTTTAAATGCCAGGCAAGTACCCTAGATCATGGCCCTCTGACAGGAAGCAGAACCCATGGTAGAAAAGTATAGGAAAGGTACTGAGGGCAATACCTCTGTAAGATAAAGGGCAGAGAGATGAGGAGTTGGCAAGAAGACCTTTAGACTATTGCAGATTTGACACGTCTGAAAGAAGAGGGGTAAAGAAGGAACATTGATTAGCAAGGTTCTCTGACTGCAGAGTGCCTTTGAGAATGTTCCAGACAGCCCAATGGGTTTCTGGCACAAGGATCACCTGAGAAAGGGCAGAAGTGGCCAAGCTCAGTGCTGTGACCATGAACAAATTTATTTGAAATGTTTTTGGGGTTGTGTCCTCCAATGTTTTCAAACTAGATGTTACAAGCTTCAGGGCTTTCTGACATAACTCTTGCACAACTCTCTTATGATTACCCATGTGATTTTAAAGCATATATTTGATCTGAAATCGTCATAGGTAAGGTGATTTTCAGGAAGGTCTGGTCTATAAATGGTTAGGCTTAGGCTTACTTCAATACCTTTGTCTGAAGGTTTAAATATTATTCATTTTAATAAACTCACCAATTAAAATTAACATAGTAAAAGGAAAGCCAGTATGATAATATGCTTGAAATAAAACTCAGGATTGAAACCCAGAACCATTGGGGTGAAGGTGGGTGGCTGAGAAAATGAACTAAGTAAACAAGGTAAATAAAATGTCATGATTAATTTCTGTGGAGTTTCATTTTGTTATGGTAGCAACTAAAATGACTTTCTTCCTATCCGTTAGTAAAACTGTGACTCCCATGATAGTTAATAGAAATTCAATGATCACAATTGAGTTTCAATTTGTAGATGTTTCCCTGCTAATAAACCGAGATGTTCATTTGTGAACTTCAGTATTTTTAGGCTATGTGTGAGATGATACAAAATTGTCTGTATTTGGACATCTGAGAAGGGATATAATTTAGAGGAAATCTAATCACAGGCCCATTGAAAAGATTGGCTCCGCTTACTCTGCTGGGAGCTGAGATTATGCTGCTAAGGCAGATGCCATGCTGTATTTCCATCACACCCCTTTGCTTAGGGCCCTGGCCCACCTACCTTGTTCTACTGGGAAGAGGCAGTAGTTATCCATCATTTCCTTAATTAGTTGATAATTAGGGGAGTCATAGGACAAATGCTTTCATTCCAGGAGCAGATTGCAGAGACTTCAGATAAAAATGGTAACTAAGAAGTGAGCAACTCTCCTTCTTCCTCATCAGGATCTGTCTTATGGAATTCCCATTCACTTACCTCTTTTGTATTTGGATGTAATATCCTGGCAGTGCTAGTGAGTAAGTGAACTTTAGAGCTCAGCCTTTCCTGAGCCAAACCTCTCCCTAATAAATGTAGTTGATGTGCTCTTCAAGTCATCCTTATCTAAACTACCATCATCACCATCATTGTCATCAATTTGATTCACAGAGTACTTACTGTGTACCCGGAACTGTTCTTAAGCTTAGCTAAAGTCTGAATGATTTATACGGACCAGAAGTAGATATTGAACTGTAAAGAGGACCATCTGGCAGCATGCTCCCTAGGTTCAATCCTAATTTTACTTCTTATAACTGGTTACATTAGGAAATTATTTAACTTTTTAGTGACTTGGGTTTTCAACTATACAATGGAGGAAATAATAGCACCTACACCATAAGTTTAATGTGAGATTAAAAGAAGAATTAAAAAACCCAGAGTTTGTAGCACACATCAAGAGCTTAATAAGGGCTAGATAACTTTCTGATTGTTATGGGCAGGGACAAAGTCTTCTTCATTTTTGTATCACTAGAACCTAACAAACAATTTACATTGTGAGAGATACTCAATACTTTTAAGTGGAAGGAAATAATGACTTGTAAATGTTCAATAGATATCAGTTGATTAGTGTGATGGGCTGAGTAATGGCTGTCCAAAGATGCCCATACCCTAATCCATGGAATCTGTGAATGGCAAAAGGTACTTTGTAGATATGATTAAGGGACATGTGATGAGGTCATATTAGATTTTCCAGGTGGACTCAAAATATTCATGATGGTTCTTATAGAAGGAATGCAGGAGAATCACAGAAAGCTATGTGATGACCGAATCAGAGGGGAAAATGAGCTTTGGAGATGAGCAAAGAACTAAGGAATATGTGCAATCTCTAGAAGCTAGAAAGGGCAAGTAAATGGGTTTCGTTCTGGAACCTGAGAAAAAAAAATGAAGTCCTGCCCAAATCCTGATTTTAGCAGTTCTGACCTCCAGCCTTGTAAGATAAGCCATGAAGTTTATTGTAATTTGTTACAGAGGCAATAGAAAACTAACACAATTAAATTTTAGGTATCGTGTGAAGCTAAAAAGTTAAAAACTACTCACCTCAACTCTCTATGGGTACTATTACTCTCTTCTCTTATTATTCATCACTAAAATTAGATCCGCTCATGAAAATTTTCTAATGTAATCACTGTTTGGGGGCTTGGGAAATAATATGTGTTGTCTTGCTTTTTCTATAGCTGTTTATATTCACATGGACTTATTTCTTTAATGACTTATAATGATATTTGAATTTGAGTCTTTATAGTCTTCTAAGAGAGTGTTTTGAGAATAGAGGTGCTAGAATAAGTGTGGATATTGATGCTTGGGCTATTCTCAAGAGACAGGTTGATAGAAGAAGCCTCAGGGAAGGAGATGTTCTGTGAGTGACAAAAACAAGTTCATGGGAGAACATCATGCAACTGGTGACAGGGTCTACTGAAGAGCAAGCTATAATTTGCAGATGTTTGATATCTGGGCTTCACCCTTCAACCAAGGTGTATTGGGAACTGGTGTGTGCCTGATTGGCTGGATACCTATGTAAGTTGAGAGATAACCTCAAAAGTATCCTTTAAGAAAGTTATATCAAGTGTATTTCTGGTGTGTCTTCAGAATAGTTCCTGATGAGCCTTAACTGATCTGTTTCAGCATGATCCCACTCTCATCAGACCTCCGTTTACCTCTGGGTATCTTTCATTCTGATGGAAATGGTCCCTAAGACCAAACACTCTCTGAAGGAGAGCTAAATAGGCCACCTCAAAATATGCCACTTTGGCATAAAAATTATTTTAGGATGATTATTTTTAAGCAACAAGTAGAAGTTCTTCTTTTGTAAGACATAGTTTTATCAGAGAAATTTTCATTTTTAAATACCAGGAAGAGAAGAATGACTAAATCTAGAAAGTCTTATCCACTGAGCCAAACTGGTTTCGGCAGCATATTGCTCTTTTATTAGATAAAATTACCATGTCTGTTTAAAGACAAAGAAACAAAGGCTTAAAGGAGTTAATTGTTTGAAAACTGGGAGCTTATGAGTGTTAAGACTCAAACTCTGCTCTGATTCCTGAATGTAGCTAATAGCCTAGTCTCAATTCCATTCATTGCAGCACTTAATAGAAAAGGAGCTGGACCTAGGTGACCATGCAATGACAAGAGAATGAGTGCTTGAGGCGATCCCACAGAGCTCTCTAGACACCAGAACAGCACTGCCTTCAACTGAACAATATTTGTCTTTTGATTACAATGGACACACTCTTTTACATTGAATGCATCATGTTTGTTTGTTTGTAAAGTGACAAGAAATTCGTACTTTTATTTTTGGCATTTATGAAGGGTAAAAATCAAACTCCATGGTCCACAATGGGAGAAGGACTCCGTCATTTACTTGGGTTAGGATCCACTTGCCTACAGTCCAGTGAAATTAAGAATATAAAAACTGATCTTTGAAGAGGAAACCTATCACATATGCCCAGACCAAGGCTGAATCAGTAACCTGGTCTATTTAATAAAGTAATAAAACAGCTTGAAATCTCAGAAGTACAGGTTGAGTCAAGCACTGCTTGTTTTTTGGCAAATGGAGAACGTGGCGTGTAATAGATCAAAAGATGATCTTCAGGCTTTGAGCTAGATTTAAATGCCAATTTTTTCTTTTGTTTTGTTTTTGGCTATAAAATGAGTTATTTAACTTACCTGTACCTCAGTTTTCTCATCTACAAGATGGGGATTACAGTGCATGCTTGGGTTTCTTCCAAGGAATAAAAAGAAAGCATGGGCATAAAGCACTTTAGCCAGTGCCTAGAGCACCATCTGCAAACATGTCTACAGGGTTCAGAAGGGGCTGCTCTGGGCTCTGCTTCAGGGGCTAGTCCTTTGGTTCTCACTATCCTGCCTTCATCTCCTTTTAGTGCTTAGAACTCCACATGAAAACTCCAGCCCCGTTTCCTTTACTACTCTGTCACAAGAGCCTGAAGGACCCTAGAGAGTGTTAATTTTACACCTTTTTGAAACTTGATTCCCTTAAAAACCACCCAAAATCAGAAGTCCCATAAATGTGTAATTGCAAAGTCCTAGTCCATCTGTCTACACTGTAATGACGGGACAGGTCGATACAACCTTAATTGTGTTGCTGAGGTCCCTGGGCTCCAAGAACAGAGTTCGCAGATGAAAGCTGAAAATGTTACATCTGGTCCTTCCCTCCCCTCACCTCCCAATAGCTCACCTTACTCTTTAAAAAGATTGCATCTAATTTTAAGACATAAATAAATGTACATGCATTTTACAGTGCGGTAGGGAAAATATAATGAACTTAGCTTGGTCCCAATACACCGAAGGCTTAGAGCATGTATTATGTCAAACTCATAAAGTATCATATTTATGGCATAACTATAACAGTCAGCTCCCAGCATCTGTGTGAGGGGGACCAGCAAGTACTTTATAGGGACACAATTTAATGTGAAGGCAAACACATAAAAAATTCAATGGCATTTACTTTATAAATCACATTTGAGATATGTTTATTTAAAACCAGAGGTTTTACCTTTTTAGTAGACAATTACTTCCAGTAATATTATCATGAATCATAGATTACTATTGACTCCCTATTTATATGTCCAGAAAAAGGTGTTCTTTTCTTTCTGGTATAGAAAGTCTCATAAATAAGATTTTACAAATTTCAATTGATAAGCACTATCAACATTTATTATATTTTTTACTTTATGAACTCAGGAATATTAAGGCAACTTATTTCACTTTTTGCATGTTTATTGCTTATTGACTCAGCATATGTGCTATTTCTGGGACTTAAATAAAATAAATGTAATAAGAACAAACAATTAAACAGAACTGAGAAATAGTAGATCATATGAATAAGAAACAACTTAGTATAGCCATACATTTCTTTATATGAGCATTTGATTTAGTTTAAAATGCCTTTCAGAAAATCTTTGTATAATTTGGGAAACAATCCTACTCTGTCCAAAATCTGTATTTCTAAAATTCAACATTGATACTACTTCATTCTCTCTTTTGATTTAAATAAATAATTGATCAAAACTAAAATTTAAATAAAATAATAAATTCTAAGCTGTATTAAGAAATAAATAATATGATAATTCAGATGATAATCAAATATTAGACCACCTTTGACTAGCTAAATAGTATCTAGATACAGTAACTAGATGTAAATTAGAATTCATGGAACTACTGTAATTCTTTTCACATTGATGGGTATGCCACTGAAAGAGTAAAAACTAGACAATGCTTCAATACAACATTTATTTACCAATTACTATATTACAGTATATAGATCCAAGGAATATGCTTGGAATCAATAGATATGGCACAATCAAGGGGGGAAAAAAGAAACAAACAAAGAAAACAAACAAACAGGAGGGCTGTGTGGTCCAATGTGGAAAAAAAGAATGAGTTAATATATTTAGAATCAGGTATTCTGGGTGCCTACTATTATTTTAAATATAAAATCTATAATAAGATATCCCCTTTGCAGTCTTCTAATCCAGTAGATGAAACAAGACAGTTTTTTTAAAAAATCAGCCAATAAGGCAAACAGGACATACAAAATGACTATCACACTAATAAGATCTGAAAATCTTCATAATTAGGGGCAGAGCCTGGGATAAAAAGTTGGCCCAGAACAGAAATAATCAACTTTAAGATTCTGATAAAGCCACATACCTAATATTTTTCTTAAATGGTTGAGGGAATATAATTTCACAACGTTTTAGTATTGTGCTTCAACAAGTAGCCATCTCTACTGGGAAAATTCCTTTCTCTCATATAATCACATCTTTTCTTCCAAGTGGATTATAGCTAATTTTCAGAGTACTTTGTAAAACTCCTGAACAAAGTTCTCAAAGCAGACGAATTACATTTCCCCCATGTTTGCTATTAACAAAGATTGTTCAGAGATAGGATTACAGTCTCCTTTTTTTGCCCGACATGAAAAACATTCTTGCAAACTGGATTAAAAATCCAGATAAAATAATAATACTAATAATATCTTCAGCATCACATCACTTCCCATGCTGTTATGTTTGTTATCTGGCCCCAGTGACAGCAGCCACAGATGAAATGCACTTGAAATGAATAACACATGTAGGCTGTTTATCCCATGCAAAGTGGACCAGGAGCCCTGGAGTTTATTGCTACAACTTTAATAGAGAATTCTTTACATAATGTTACATAAAGTGGCAGAGCTAAAATATACAGTAATTGGAAGAGGGATACATGGAAAAATAAACTCTCCTGATGTTACATATTAGGTTCCACAGTGGTCTCGGGGCATGTCTGATGAACTTAATTCATTTAGTGTGCTGGAATGATCTTTCTCGTAGGCTTCTATCTTCTCAATGTACATAAAGCTCTGCTACTGGCTCCAACATTAAAAAGGGGCCTTGTAAAATGTTTCTTACAAAAATAAATAACTTGGGTATACAGATATGCCAGGGCATAATTCTCAGGATCCGGCGTGTTTAAGATTCACATTCTTTGGGCTTTCAATCTAATGCGGAGAAGAAAACACTCTTTTGTGGTTGAGATTTGTGAACGTATAGGCCCATGAGCAGTGCCTAATGGCTTTCCTTTGCCTGCTGATCACGTCCTTTAGAATTAGTGGGAGGCGAGTAGTTCACTTGAGACATCAGACATTCAAATGCAACAGGATTTACAGATATTTGAAATGGTGCAGGTAGGAGACCATGGCTCAAATTTCCTAGCTCTGTTTTCTGCCGCTTTCTGCAATTCCAGATTTGAGGGTAGTGTTTCCATGACATCAGTAAACACAAGAATGCCGTTTCAAAGAGGTTGGATCTTTTTCCTGGCAAATAAATGTTTGTGCAACTTTTAATTTTCCTGAGTGGATCAAACTAATGCTGCTAATAAACTGGTCTAGACCATAATCCGAATTTAAAATGAAACAAAAGCAGATCCAGATTCCTTCCCCAGGGTTTCAACTTTTGTTTCTATGATTATAGTTTACTAGAGGCTCAGTGCACAAAATTCATGCACTGGATGGGGAGGGGGGGTCCCTCAGCCTGGCCTGTGCCCTCTCGCAGTCTGGGAGCCCTCAGGGGATGTCCAACTGATAGCTTAGGCCCTAAGCCGGCAACTGGACATCCTTAGTGCTGTGCTCATCAACCGTGAGCCTGACTTCTGGCATACTGACCACCAGGGGCCAACTCCTGTATTGAGCATCTGCCCTCTGGTAGTCAGTGCACATCATAGTGGCCAGTCATTCCACCATTTGGTCAATTTGCATATTAGCCTTTTATTATATAGGATAGAGACAAACTTCTACCCTTTGGATAAATGAACCATTTGGGAAACTTTTTTTAGGATGGCAGTTGAAAGGAAGGCAGGAATGATAATGCATTTATTTGATATTTATTCTTTGATCTGGCCCCAGGCAAAACTAAGGACCTAACTCAATCTACTGTCCTTTCATCACTTGGTCTTTTTACCTTGTCCCTCCCTCACGGTGAACTGCCTCTTCTCACTGTGTCCTTCCTCTTCCCTCTTTCTTGAATCTTTACTCACATAATACAAAGTTGATCAAGTCATTTGAGGGCAGAGAACTAATTGTAAGCTCTTTGCTTCTGCAATTATGCTGTGCAGGTCATAATCAGCTTTAAAATTAACCATACCAGTGTAGGGCTTTAGAAACCAACTAGAAAAAAAAATGTATTCTATATGGATAAACTGTGTCTCTTATTATGTTTCAGTTATAAGTAAATAAAGAAAAAGAATTTCTGAATAATTGAAAGTTGACATAACTCACCTAGCGTGGGATGATTTTCTATGTAATGATAAAGGAGACCAGTATATTTTCAGGGCTATGGATTTTAAATATCAGTGACTCTGTCAAAATGTGGATTCCGTCTGGCAGTTTCTCTTCAGAATAAAAGTGGCCAGCCTTATATGTTAGTAAAGGTCATTCTGTGTGTTTTTATATCTGTCATACATATGTAGACCATGTTCTCGGGTTTGCACTTGCCCTTTAACTCCCAGTACAGGAATTCTGCTGTTGGGAAGACTTGTAAAATGTTTATGACATTTAAATCATGCTCAGGATTTCTTACTCAGGAAGAGTGAGCTATAAAATTTGCATATGGTGTCCAACATTTAGACCCAAGTCCCATATTTGGCCTTTCACAGCCTTGGTTATATATCTGCTTCATCCTCTAGCCTTTTGATTATTTTTGCAACATTTTGTTACCAAATGTCACATGGGTTGGGTTATTTTTTGCTCTCTGTTATTGACTGAGAAAATTATAAATTATGTCAGCATCCTGCTTATTCAAGTTGATCTTGTCATTACAACATGTGGAGGACTTTTTCCTGAATAACATGAAAAGTTTTCATGTGCATTTCTTAAATTGCAAATTTACCTTCTAGAAGAAACTATACAATATCAAATGAACAAGGCCACATGGAGTGCATGTGTGTAGTGCATCATAGATGTAATTCCTGGAGATGCCAACATGGTACCTCATTGTCACTAGTATTCAGGAGTCATATTTATACTTGTTTATAATCAAGCATCAATTGTTATGAACAAACATGCAGAAAATATAATGCCCTTAAGGGTGTTTTAAACATGCTTTAATAAGAATATTCATTTTATTAAGTATATGTAAGAAATTTTAATAAGCATATTACTTTTATTTGGAACAAGTGAGTGAAATACATACACTGTCTTCAGAAACAGGGAACCTTGAGAAGGAGTTTCAATTCATTTTTGGAACATAGATGTGATAGTGAAAAAATAGTAACATCAATTGTTATTGGAGCAGGGATGTGGAATAGAGATGAAGGCTCTTGGCTCTGCTTTCCCTGAGAAAAGTCTCCAAAATTGTCCAATTTCAATGGTGTACAATTTTGGCTATGATGATAGGGGTGGGAATTTCAGGAAACGGAGGGAGAGGTGAAGAGTCAGTGGCTGAATTATAACCACCTAAAGGAGTGGCTTCCTGAATGCTTGTCTTACCAACCAGGGGCCCATCTCTTCTGCTCCACATCATCCAGGCTGCTGGGCTTACTGATGCTGATGGTAGACTTAGGGTGATGATATAGGGCAGTACCTTGGGTCTTTAGCTGTAGAAAACTGAGCATTAAAAAACAACAACACAATTTCATCTGGAATAAGTTTGAAATTAATTTTGTCCTTTTGGATTCCATTTGATTATTTGTCAATACTACATACAAGCCACTACTTTCTGAACACATATGTGCTAGTGTTCAGGATAATGGTAGGCTGACTAGAAATATTAAGATAGAGTGAGCATAGTAAGGTTTACCTTCCAAGATTGCATTATCCAATATCCAAGCACACATTCAAACATGCAATGCAACCAGATCAGAGAAAATATAAGCAAATGCACAATGAATATCCAAATTCACAATGAATATGAACTATTGCTATGAATTGATGAACAGATCCCTGAGGCATAAAGCTGACTAGATGCATAGAGGAGGATCAAAATTGAACTGAAAAGGTGTGGGCAGATAGAAATGTTAGGTAGCTCAGGCTCTAAAGAAGTCTGCCCATAGCCAACCTTCACTTACCACTCTGTGCCTCAGTTGTTTCATCTACTTCAAGGGAAAAATAATAGCAGGTAACTAATAGATACATAGTCCTTTCAATAGTGCTTAGCAACTGATAAATAATCAAAACCATTTGCCATTAGTGCTAGTATAATTCTAATTTTAGAAAAGCTTATAACCAAAATATGCACTAAGTGTTTTGGGAACCAGTGAAGGCTTTACTGAGATTGAGATGCTGATAAGAAAGTATAAAGAAGTCACTTGCAGCTGGAGGTCCAGGGAATCAGATACACTTGAAAGAGTTTGTCAAATTCTCACATCCTCTCTTGTCTTTTCCTCCCACCCAATACATATTTAAATACAGCACACTATACATCTACTTAAGCACAGACACATTATTGTTATTGATGGGAGTGTGGGAGTGTAAATGTGTTCCTCCTGTGCATGGTGGAGGAGAAAAAGGTTGAGAAAATTCATATGTTCAGAAAATACTTAGTGAGCGCTGAGAATAGGCGTGGCACTGTGTGCTACCATTGGCATAAGGACAAATCACATACATAAAGAGATACATTTTATTTGAGATACCAGTTATATATAATCAGGAGAAGGGCACATGTTTTGATTTTGTAATATATTCTAAGCCGGCACAGGGCCTGGCATATAGCAAACATTCAGGGGAAAAAATGCTGGCTCCTCCCTAGACTGATCACCCTATTCATTTGGATTCCAAGCACCTGTGAAGATCAAGTTGACTAAGCCTCCCTGAATTTACTAAAGTAGCCAAGGATTAATGGGGGCTTGACCTGTAAGCTCTTAACTGAGGATGAGGAATCCTATTTATAATCAGGTTTCTAAGCTTATGTGAGTGCAACAGGGATGTAGTATTGGGTACCCTGCTTTGCACATTGGCCTTTTCAAGAATAAAAGACAAGAGAAATACTTCTTCAGTTCCATCAGAGTCTGTGTCGGCATATGGGCCAGAATCTGCACATACTGGCAAGGAATGCAACAGGTGGAGACAGACAGCTTGAATGGCCAATACTGTGAGAGTGAGGGTCCACATTGGGGATTGCCTTCAGGTGGTAAGACTTGCTCTAACTCAGAAATTGCTTTGTTCAAAATGAATCTGCCTCTATGTTTTCCTGGGATGTGAGCCTCAGAATGCCTCTAGACCAGGTTTTCTCAACCACAACACTATTGATATTTGGGGCCACGTAATTTTCTGTTGTGAGGCTTAGCATTTCTTTCTTCGTAAAGAAATGAAGGGATGTCTATGCATTGCAGGAAGTCTGGCAGTATCTCCGGCCTTTACTCACTAGATGCCAGTAGCACTCACTCAGTTTGACAAGGAAAAATATCATTAGATATTGTCAAATGTTCCCTGGTAAACTATACCCCCCTCCCTCTGAGAACCACTTCTCCAGCTTGATAAGCTGTAAGCATCTATACTTCAATGACCTAGTGACAGTGGTTGAGCTGAAGCCAGTTGCTTGAGAGGAATATCATAGAGGAGAAGGTGACAATGACAAAGACCATTGAGTGTTCAAGATGGCAACAAAAAGGATGTGTGGCATTTTAAGATCAGGAGCAGACGATTTGACTCACTAGGAAAGGTGTGGGGGTGAGCCAGGGTGGACTGTGGTGGTATTAAATCCTTGGTTGAATCCAGCTTAATGGCTGGTTGTTGGTTCAGGAAACAAGGTATACTAGATGCCCCAATCTCTGCCCCAGGAATCCCGAACTTTATCTTCTTCCCCAACACTTCATCCAAAACTCTCTGCTTTGTAAAACTCCAGTTCCTTAATGGCCCACGGTGCGGTGGGTACTACTGGCAGGCTGTGAAAATGTATACCGAGTCATCCAGATTTCCTCTGTGTAGAGCACAGGTGGGGAACCTTTCTTCTGCCAAGGGCCATGGGAATATTTATAACATTATTCAAGAGCCATACAAAATTATCAACTTAAATATTAGCCTGCTATATTTGGCCAAACATTTAATTAACTCACCCCTAATGGCTTGACAGAGTGAGACTAAATGATTGTTGCAGGCCTCATAAGACCCGTAGGCTGGACGTTCCCTACACGTGGCGTAGAATATAGACGGAAGCTGGCAACTAAAAATGGATAGTGCAGAGCAGACAAGTAACAGAATCAATGTAATGGTCAAGTTTCAAGTGAATATTCTATGGCCTGTTCTTCAGGCTTTGCTCTTTAGCTTTTCCAAGCCCGGTTGTCCAGCTTCTCCTCGGTTACATCTGCTAGTGATTATAAACCCCCCTCCCCCCATGCTGTGCTAACTTGAGTGCATCTCTGATCTTTGCAGACTAATATGCTTATTTGAAATACTAGGGTTTTAGCAACTTCATGAAACAGTGGTCAGCAAACCGGGGCTCGTGAGCCAGATACAGCTCTTGAGTGTGGCTCTTCCACAACATACCACGACCTGGGTGAGTCTATTTTGAAGAAAAGGCATTAGAAGAAGTTTAAGTTTAAAAAATTTGGCTCTCAAAGAAATTTCAATCATTGTACTGTTGATATTTGGCTCTGTTGACTAATGAGTTTGCTGGCCACTGTCGTGGACAATCTGAGCAAAGTACTGGGGAGCCAAAGTTCACAAACTTCAAACATTTTCCTTTTATATCTTCACGGATGTCAACATGGGTGGGAAGGTGTTACTCATGGTTGTTCCCTTCATTTCTTTACGAACTGTATTGATGTTAAAAATTCAAGTATGACGCATGTTTCATTGGTGACTGGAAAGTATATGTATAACATTAAATGTTTTATGTGTGCTGCCTCAGTAAATTGAGTGTGAAAAAAATGCTAAGTTATGCGAGTACACAGCAGTGAAATGTTATTGCAAAAATGGCTTTTATTTCACCTGAAATAGTCTGCAGCCTGACTCACACATTACATTAGTCATGGCAATGAGAAGTAGACATTGCTTATAGGGTGGTCAATACCAAAAGCTAGTAGCGAAAGGTACATCTGTGGCCTGGCTGCTTGTTTGGCCAACACCCCACTGTTTTCTCCGTTCGGCTTCCCTGGACTGTGGCATCAGCAGGAAGTTAAACATCATCTCTCCACGGGTGTGTACGAGCTGAGGCTCAGATTAGAAATGTCCGCTGAGGCCTGGAAAAGGCTGGTTTTTAAGGAGGGTCTCTGTGCTCCCCAAGTGCACTCTGCTTTCTCTTCTCAGGCAAAACCTGTTGCCTTTGCGGACTGATTAATTGGAATTATTGTTCAGCATCCGGCTTGGACTCGCTAGCTAGGACAGTACAGACAGTCCTCGGGAAAAGTAGCAGCATTCAGACTAGTGCTAGTGTTTTGTATTTGAAAAACAACCAAAAACTACCAAGCAAAAAGTAATAAAACTTCACATGCCAATAATAAAAGGAAATGAAATATAAAATCTGAAGGAGCCCCATGTGTTTTTAGGCTTCAAGATTACAAGCTGTTACTTGGCCTTATTTTTAAATTAATTAATTAGGACAGATAAGTATACCTGCATAATTTGAAAATGTTTTGATTTTGTGAGTGTGTGTGTGTGTGTGTGTGTGAAATGCACCTTAAACTAGGGCTAGTCTTTCCTAATGAGAACTATGCAAATTGCTCCATTAATTAAGAACTGCTTTAAGAGTTGGGAACATACCCTCCTATAATGCTTCCACAATCTGTCTGTCCATTTAAGCTGACAATAAATGTTATTAAGATAAAGGTTCAATGTGACAGTAATGTTATACACTGCCTTATATCTTAATAATAGAGCTGAATACTGCCTGACTGATGAGAATGATGATTAAAGGACCACACCTACCATTTATAATAAGGCCTTTCTTGACACTTCTATTCAGGTTGTTATCAGTGGGAAGACAATGTCTTTGAGCACTAACCACCTATAATACAGATCAGGGGTCCCTAAAGTGGATTGTATAGAGGGACATGTTCACACTCTGATCACAGAGCTTGAGGAATTAGGTATTGGAATTTCTATTTGTTATTTAATCACATTTTTTGATATTCTTGTTTTCTTGTTTTCTATTTTACATACACTACTAGAAGCCTGATGCATGAAATTTATGCAAGAGTAGGCCTTTCTTCCCCTAGTTTCTGGCACTGGCTTCCCTCTGGCACCCAGGACCCAGGCTTCCCTCTCAGCCCTGGCTTTGTCTGGAAGCTCATCTGGAAGAACATTCAGTCTAATTAGCATATTATACTTTTATTATTATAGATAATGTGCTTAAGACACTAATATTTGTATAGTATGTAACCATGAATATGTATGTGTATAGTAAGGGTGATTTTCTAAAGAGGAAGCTGACTAAAGATTAACGAAAATAGCTTTTCCTTTGCTAGTGGGTATTCAGTAGTCTTTATTTACATGAACTCAAGTGACCTGTGATACATGAACTTCTTTCCAGAATCCTCGAGAATGAATCCTCATGGACAGCTCAGGTTTATACAGTCTGGCTAACCATTCATGTATGGAGTCTGTTTTGATTTTGTTGTGTTGTTGATGCGATTTCCATTCACCTAAGCATTGTATCTTGATCTTATGCACAAGGTAATGGTCTTCTAAGAAGGATAATTTGCTCTTAACAGTCATCACTGTTTGTTGTGGTTACCGTTGTTTTTCTCATTATAAATCTAGTAAATACTGAACTGGTCCAACTAGGCAGGGATCACAAAGCCATGTACAAGGCTGATGCACATGAAGGGGTCTTTCCTAGGAATGCACACAGAAGCACGCATACCAGCCTTCTTTCCTACCAGGTCATCCCTTCAGATATATGGGATCTGAAGGATGATCTATCCCAACAGCTATACCCTAGCAGCATATTTCCAAGTAAATGGGCCATGGAAGCTTAGATGCATTTATATCAAGCAGAGTCCAATACTCTTCTTTCTCTCATTATTAACTGTGACAATTTCATAGGAGCAGGCTGGCTTGGGTGTGTATGGCACTGTTTGATCTATCTAGAGCACTGTTATGAACTAAATGATAGCCCCCCTAAATTCACACGTTGAAGTCCTAATCTCCAGTACCTCAGAATAGAAGTGTATTTGGAGATAGGGTCTTTGAAGAGGTCCTTGATGTAGACTCTCATCCAATACGACTGGTGTCCTTATAAGAAGAGGATGCAGACATACACTGGGGAAAGATCATGTGCAGACAAAGAGAGAGGCAGCTATGTACAATCCAAGGGGAGTGTCCTAAGAGCGGCAATTTTCAAACAATGTGCAACTAGAATTTTTAAAATATGTGATCAATACCTGACTATTTAGTCAGGGGCACTGATCTCTCTTCCTTTAGATTGTCAAATTAACAAAAAAAGACAACAACAGCAGTTCAGTGTCAACAAATCAACATTATACCTATTTTTAAAATCAGATTGGCAAATATATATTTTTGGTGTGCCATAGAATTTTCATAATTCATTTATGTGTGCCACAAATTGATGAAAAAAGGTTGAAAATCACTGCCTTAAAGAGAAATCTGCTATGTAGACATCATGATCTTGGATTTCTAGTGTCCAGAACTGTGAGAAAATACATTTCTGGTATTTAAGCCACCCAGTTTGTGGTATTTGATTTTGGCAACTCTAGCTGACTAGTAGAAGTAACTTTACTAAGAAGGGTTTGAAACAATTACTTCAGATAGTATAAATTGTTTTGGTGCAAAAAGGAATATGAAAATTAGCCTTTGCCCAGAAATAACAATTAACACTTTAATGAACATTCTTCTGGCCTTTTTAATGGTATAATTTAGTATTTTTTCTGTGTTAAATATTCCTAGTAAAAAGCAGTAGTAAACCTGTGAATCATTCATCTATAAATCTATTTAAACAAAATCTTAGTATATTGGATATTCAGGACAAACCTTTAATTATTTGTTTATTATGTTATTATTATAACTTCAGCTGCAAAAAATAGTTTATCTTATACATTCTTTTATGCATTTTTATATTCTTAGAATAAAGTCCAAAGTGTATATTTCCTGAAAAAAAAGGAATTTGAATTAAAATTTTATGTTAACACTTTTACTATTATTTTCTAAAATATATGTACCAATTTTTTTCTCACAGTAGCAGCTTAAGGTAGCACCTGCCACATTCAGATATAATAAATTTAATATTTTCTTGAAATGCATTTGAGAGTAAAAAACAATTTATTATTTTATTTATAGTAAAATTAAACTTTTACTTTTTTAGTTATTAAAATGTTTTTCTTTGTAGATCATCCTTTTCTGTCTTTTGTCAATTTTCTAGTGGTATTTCTCATACTTATACACATAAATATTTCTATAATTTAAAAATAATTCTAGTTTTGTCTTTTTTCTAATAATATTTCCTCATTCTAATTGTATATCAGTGACTAGAACTTTTACAATAATATTGAAAACAATGGTAATACCAGTCACTTTTGTTTTGTTACTACTTTGTTAAAGTCTCTTGCTGGGTATTACACATTTCTGATGATCAATAATTAGTAGATTATTGTCTAAATTTTGTAGTTTTTGCCTAGTTTTTAATAATTTTGAAAAAATGGAAATTCAGATGCAGTTGTACAAAATAATTCAGAGATCTCTAGTATCTCTCACCATATTTCTTCCAATGGTATTATCTTATACAACTATAATACAATTTCACAACCAAAAAGTTGATAATCAATATTAACATAAGCCACATACCTTATATGACTAGCTTACAAATCACTACTGTGAGGTAGAATAGAAAGTAACATAATTCATTCTATGTAGACATGAATCTTATTTCTTAAACTTGATTTGGTTATAAGTGATTGTTATATCTATAATTAAGTTACTATGCTGAATTTCCCATTAATAACTATGCTATTTGTTAGTCACATAGAAATATTTTATATCATATTGAAGAATTACAGAGAAGTAAAGACTGAATTAAAATTTTGCAGATTTATAGATAGTTATTTACATATGGTTAAGTAATTAGGTATGTTGAATAATTCAAAGTGTTTAAAACTGTCATCAAATTGTCAGCATTCTGTTGGTATTCTACTGCAAAGATCTAGACTACTCAACATTTTCATCAGTGAATTTAACAAAGAATTAGAAGAAATAATGTCATATTTCATCTAAATCTTACCAGATAGGTGCCAAATTAATGGGTGCAATTCATTAGATAAAATGTAACAGTAAAAAAATCAAAGGCTTAAAATTAGTTTGGAAATTAACTGGACATGGTTATAAAGGTAATGGGAATGAAACCAGCTCACCCCCTTAAAAGAGAAAAATAAGTTGATAAGGAGGTTCATGTATTTGATTTATTACTAGGGGTTCAGTGCACAAATCTGTGCACCTTGAAAGGAACTGTGGGCTATTAGGCTGCAGTGAGCACAGGGGTGGGTCTTGGCCCATCTTTCACACCCCTGCCCGACTCTTCCCCTGGTCCCTTGTCTGCCAGCAGCCCCACTCCCGCTGTCACTGCTCCCATGAGCTGACAGCACCGGCCCCACTTGCACCCACTGACAACGCAGAGTGAATGGGGCTGGCTCCTGCAGCGGGTACAAACAGGGCCAGTGCCATCAGCAGGTGTGAGTGGTGGTGACTGCAGCTCTTATTGCCCCTCAGGAGCAGAGGGAAATGGAGAACCCTTAGGGGTCATTAGGGCTTGCCACCGCCATTCACACCTGCTACCAGCACCAAGCAATCTGGACCAGTGCTGGACACTGGCAGTGGGTGTGAGTGGTGGTTCTTGTGCTGGCAGCAGGTGTGAGCACCACGTGGGACCATGGCGTGTGGGAGCAAAGAATTTTCAATAACCACCAGAGACTCACTTCGATGACAGTGACCAGTGCTCTGCCTTGGTCTGGCACCCCTACTTACCTGCTCCACTATCCTACTGTGGCTGATGCCCACCATGTTTTGCACTCTGTTGCCTTTTGCCGACCCCTGCTATGTTCTGCGCATGCCCCCTGCTGGTCAGAGCACATCGTAGTGACAGGTTGTTTGGTTGGTTGGTTGTTCCACCATTTGGTCTATTTGCATATTAGGGTTTTATAGATAGATGATAGATAGAAGGATAGATAGATAGATAGATAGATAGATAGATAGATAAATTTTATATGAGGTTAATCTCCAGAGAAAAATGTGATCAGCATTGTCTAAGGTCTAGAACACAAATAATCTAATTATCTTATAGGAAGCTTATATGCTTGACCAGAATAAGGGAGTTAAGCAGAAGGTAGGATTTTATATCTAAAAGCAAGATTTGTTGATATAGACAAATTCTGAAAAATTAATTTAAGAATAAAAGAGGAAAATTACTGGGAACTTTGTTGAAAGAGTGCTTTGTTTACAGGCCATATAGTCTGATTATCTGAAGCAAACAGGAAGGATTGGACAGATTTTAGGAGGCATGAAAACTGAAGGAAGGCTAGATACTGATTTAGTAAAAGGCTGAATGCAAGAAAATCTGGGGCTAGCAGCAGAAAATTGCAGGGACTATCTGATTAGGAGAGTAGCACAAAAGTGACCTTAAAACCATCAATCATGTGTCATATTATTGAATCCTTTTCTCACTCTTCACCAGATTTAAAGTCCTGGGACAGAGAGTCCTCTGGTCATGTCATGTGCTGTCCCTTAGGCTAGGAGAAGAAGCATGTGGTGAAGAACACCTACTGCAGCCTCTGAAGTGGGACTGAAGGGTATTTCAGCCTACAATTGCATCAGAACCCAGACAACAATGAGAGAGAAAAAATCAGAAAAGGTAACAGACATCAGGTGATCAGAGGAATCATAGATATATCACCTCAGAGAAAACAAATTCCCTACATTTAAAAATGTCCCAAAGTAGAAAGACCTGTTAACATTATACAGGTCATTATAAAGGGTTATTTAGTCTTCAATCAAAGACATTCCATTCAGTTGGACACAAAGCGTGTTGCATGTGTATGTTTATGATAAGTCTGGTAGGATATATGCAACAGCTTCCTTGCAATGGGAGATGACTCAATGACAGAATGGCCTCTGGGAATGGTTCCAAGTCAAGCTTTTCTGAATAATAGAGGGCAGCAATTAAGGATCCAATTTGCATAATAGTTATTCCATTTTCTCTTGATAACATATTGGAACATAATTTGTCATTTGAGGCTGAGAATGTATTTTCAGAACTGTGCTTTTGAGGAGTTCAAAGCCACTGCATAAAAGAGGAAGTAAAGAACTGGAATAATTACTTTGGAAGCCACTTCAAATATTTCTTTGTTTTCGTGAGTATCTATGTACCACCACATTCGTATTTCCAAAACTAGGGGTTATAAAAAAATAACCTCAATTTTATAAAAATAAAGTTAGCTTTAAAGCTACTAATCAGCACATCTAAGGGTGATCAACAACTTTAAGGAATGCTTTAAATATTTATATGATCATTATTTCTATTACTTTAATTGGGAGAAAACAATGTATCTATAATATAGGTTTTGAGAACATGTTGACTGTTTTCCATATATTTTCAGCTATATTTGGATACCAAACTTAAGGAAGACCAGACTTCATTATTTTTTTTTAGGAGCTAGATGCTTTTGGATCTTGGGATGTGCTTTTTTTCCCCACAAATAAATCAAGGGGAAAGTGGTATCAAGAGTAGATTACATTATGCATAAATTTTCTATGACCATTATTTAGTCAAAGAAATCATATTAACAAGGATCCATCATAAACAAATGTGTGTGTTTGTGCATGGGGATATTCTATTAATCAGATGTAAAGTCTAAAACATGATCTATTCTTTGTTTCTGATTTAGTAAGGCTAGTGGTTGGATTTTTTTTTCTTTTTTTAAACTAAAGCCAATAATTGCACTTTGGTAATGCATCATGAACACGTTGTAATCAATTGTAAAAGATTAGTTCCAAGGCATCGCAATGGATGCTCTTTAATACTACTGATGGCAAAACAGCCTGTGGGAACATGTCTCGTGGGCTTTCTGTGAAAGCCCTTTCTACCTAATTGAATGCAACATGACATGCTGAACAACTATAACATGGCAGGTTTCTGTGAAAATTTCCCACTTTAAAAAAAATTCCTCACCTGAAGATATTTTTTTCATTGAATTTTTGGAGAGAGTGGAAGGAAAGCAGGGAGGGAGGAGAGACAGAGAGACATAGAGATGGAGAAACACTGATGTGATAGAAACACATTCATTGGTTGCCTCCCCCCCACACACCATGACTAGGGCAGGGAATCAAACCTGCAACCCAAGTACGTGACCCTTCAGGGGCCCATGCTCTAACTACGAAGACACACCAGCCAGGGCAAAATGGCTGGTGTGTCACACATTTTATTCCCCCTTTCTGATTTCTGCACTGATAATTTTGTGTAGGGAGTTGACAATGTCCACCTTTCTAGATCAAAGAGAATGGCCAAGGATAGCTTGTTTCTACAATAAAATTTAATTATGACTCAGGGGGGCTACAATCAGCAGTAATTTGCTTAAGATCGCCTAGCAAGTTCAGAATGAACTTTAAAAAATATCAGCTCCCAATATGTAAATATATCCTACTTTGGTTAATTCCTAGGCACAAATCTCCTGACACAATTTAACAAATGAGGATTTGAAAAATGGGGAGGTTTATTAAATCAACTTGATCATTGTAAAGCATGATGGCTATATTTCTTGTTCTGAAATCTAGAGATATCTCTTTAATGGTCAAGTATTAGGCTTCCCTGTTTTGGTCACCACAATCGTCTGGCTTCAATCTGATTATATATTGTTAGAGGAAGTGTGGCTGATCCCTGTAAGAATCAAAGCTGTAGTCAAGAGCCACCCCAGATCTGAAATGGATTAGTCTTATTGTACAATGTTCAGCTATTTGAGACTTAGCTTTTTGAGACCCAGAAGAAAGACACATAAGAATAAATACCACATCTTATGCATCCCTAGATCCAGAGTTCTTAACAAAATGATTGGCCCACAACCCGTGCTCATAAGTACCATGGATCCCAGAATTGAAATTGCTCTCAGAGACATGCATTTCAACTCTAAAGTGTCCTCTCCTGAAAGAACAATTCAGAATAGCATTCAAAAGCTGAAGGTATTTCCTTGTGGCTATTATGTGTTTATAAATGGAAAATAGCTTAAAAAGAGGGAATACAGCCAGACTTAAAAATGCTTCTGATTCTGCCCAAATAAACAGCCAGCAGACCACACATACTGTTCTCCCTCACTGCAGGGCTTAGCGTTTGTGTCTAAAATCAATTGTTAACCAGGTATAATAAAATTTCATTAAGTCTGTGAATGTTTATCTTAAAATAATAATTAGAAAAATCTCTTATCTTTAAGCCAAATTGAAAGCCAGTAAAAATTTTAGTCTATGTAAAGCTGATCAGTTGGTACTACTTTTTAACACTCCTGTTTTAAATTAATTTACATATATTTTAAACAGATTAAATATTTTAGAGCATATGTCCTAGAGACTGAATCATGATTATTATAGCTCTTATGAAATTCAATCAGTGATATTGGCATGAGAATGCCTGGTTTCCATAGTAAGCACTAGAATTGTGTCCACAGACAGGTCACTAAAGTACTTTCCTTTAATATGGAACTTTCAGGAGTCCTGAAAGAGATAACAACATAGGCACAAAACTTTTGATGTAAAGTATTATTATTGCTATCTTTAATTATAGTGTTTTATAAGATAATTAAGTATTTTCTCTGAGTGAAATCCAGATAATTCACTGATATGTCTCTTACTTCTAGAACACTTGTCACATGTTGCTTCAGGGAATCACCATATTTTCCTAATTTTTCTACCCCATGAGCAATCCAGGTATAGTAGATAAGCTTTACATAATCTCTTTTTAGCAATAAAACAAGTATTGAATTTTCGAGAAATGCTTAGCTAAAAGGAAAGGACTTACTTTATAGAAATAATACAATATTTAACCTGTAGTTTTTCTTGCCTGACTTGGAGGATTCTCTGAGTAGTAGGACTGCCATAGTTTGCAACCCCCCCCCCCCCCCCGCCCCAGCCCCAACATTCAAAACTGATAAAACAGCCTTTAAAGAACAAGGGTGTCTGGGCTTCACCCCAGATCTAAGAAGATAAGTCAATGGAGTGTTAGTTCCAGACATTTGTATTATTTAAACTCCCTCAGTAGATTCTGGTGACCAGCCATGGATGGAGACATCAGCACCCTAAGACTCTGAGCCTTGAATTGTGATATTGATGGGTACCAGGATGTTCTTTCCTACTTCCATAGAATTCTAGTTCCAAAATATGTAATAGGAAATTAATAAGTATCTCATTAGAATAAATATTTAAAGGAAATTTACTTACTTTGAGAAGAGGCCATTTTTCTGTTGTTGATATTATTACAGATGTCCCCCATCCCCCCTTTTGCCTACTTCCACCTAGCACCCAACAAGCTCCCCTGGCCTTCACCATTCAGTTTTCTGTGTCCAGAGAAGAGGCCATTTTTTTAATCTGCTTCCACATTTTTAAAGGGTCTTGCAGTAGGAGATAAGGATGAATCTTGTTAAAAAAATAGCTCAGGGGATTTAAAGTGAGCTGAAGTGTGAAACTCCAGGAAGAAAGAGTCAATGACTCAGTGGAAGGGAGAACATTCTGACAGATTGCAGTGAGAATGGGCTGTGCTGGAAAGCAGCCTACTCTCCCACCACTGCAGGTGTTCAGGACTGTTCTTGGGGGGATGCAGTAAACGACACAAGGATTCCCAACATGGTTATGTTTTCTGATCCTTGATGTCCTTGCTGAGCCTTCAAACTTGAAGTATTTTTATACTAATAAACTTCAAACTTGTTTATTTTCTTTATTGCTTATCCGTTGCCCTTCTAAAATCCCATATGGCTATATTTTTGGAGGCTTTTTTTTTTCAGGACCTAAAACTTCTTAATATTCATTGAACAATTAGAATTCATAGAATGAAATCCTTGAATCCTTGAATATTTCTTATATTATCTTCACTAAAGTAGAATCTTTCAAGCAGGATGGATACTATGGTAAGGGGGCTGAGGTGAGTGAGGCTTTAGTTTCAGGCAACATTTCAGAAGCATCAAAAAACTCAATAATCACAATAAATAATATCAATACGATATTTTAAAAATTCAAACGTCATTCAAACAAATCCATACTGAAAGAAATGTCTATGTTTTAAATAAAAGCAGGATCAGTGTTCTGATTTTTCCTTTTACCTCAGACTTTTGTAATGGCTCAGAACAGCATACTAATTCTCACATTGATGAATAGATTTTTGTCTTCCCTTAAATTTGGTGCCCAAAGCAAGTGCCTCCCTCCTCACATCCTAGAGCTGGATCCAGGCAAAGAAAACATAATGGGAGAGATACACAGTTGGCCTCTGTGTTCTAGAGATCCAAGTTAGTAACATCTCCTACTTGGATGTAGCTTTTTCCCTCTTGATCAAGAATGAGCTGAACTTGCACCACGCATATAATATGACTTTGACTTTTAGAATCTGTAAAAATGACCCCGCTCCAGTCACTTGGTTAGCTATAAATGATGACCTGTCTATGGTTGGACAGGATAAAAATGATTGCTCAACACTTTAGCCACATTTTGGGAATCACTTAAAGGCAGGCAGGTAGCTTAGGAGTGACGTCCCTTTGTATTGACCTTTGAATTGAATGCTCCAGTGAAGGGATTTCTAAGTCTTACAACTCCTGATAGATGCCAACTTTCATTTCAAAAACAAGTTTCAGTGAAAGAACAAGTTGGGAAATAAACTTCATATCTCATGAGGGAGACACCCTTATACTACTTCCTTTTCCCTTTCTTGAAATTGATGGTTTTGAGTCTGACATCTAATTTAAAGATGAGGAGTATGGTTTAGTAGGGACAATTTCATAAGAATCTGAATTTCGAAAGACACTGGGCTAAGCAGACACTGGTATCTGACCTACAAAAGACATATTTGCAGGCAGTGTTAAAAGAAAGGTAAATTGCATATGGTTTTCTTCCTGCAGTGTTTCTTTATTCTCATCAGCACTCACATTTCTTTCATTTCCTCTTCCCTCTGGAGGAAAACCTTGCCACTCATTTCTTATTATTATTAAAATAATTGAATTATGAAATAAAATGAAAGCTACCAATAAATGTCTGACACATATTAATTATAGAGAAAGTATCTGAGTTGAATTTAAATATAGGGAACCTGTTACTTAAATTAGGTGATCTTTTTTTAGCTTTCTTATACTAAATGCCACCCATTCTTTATTTCTTCCTTTACCTGTGTCAGCTGAGGTTAAGGTAGAGTCTGGTACCGTCACCGAGGTCTCCTGTCTTTAAGAGCCTCTACCTCTATCTTGGCAGAGGTAGACAAGTCACCCAGGAAGTACTGAAAGCTACAGCTCTTATTTAATCCTTGTGATTTGCACTTGGCTAGGTTTCCAGGTTCAGCAGACAGTAGGGGAAGAGAAATCTATTCATTTATTTAGCAACATTTTATGAGTTTATTGTATGTACTAGGTACTGTGTGGCATTGGTGGTGCAGTGGACATGAAACAGATTTGTCTAGATGTGACTCCATGAGCTCCTCTCTCACACTGGGAGGTTGGAGTGGCTTTGGATTTATATTTCCATATCATAGGAGGAAAATTATATCTTCCCTTTCACATGTCCTCACCCAACTATGAATAACCTCTAATGTGAATCCAAGTAGGAAACATATGGGTTTTCAATGGGTTAGTGAAAAGAAAAAAAAATAAAGAAAATTAATTTCTAAAAGTTACTGCGGTTACAACAGAATGAGATAAAGACATAAATAATGGAAGGGCTTTCTGCTTTTCAATACCAACATTGAAACTAACTAGCCATGTGATATTAAGCAAATTGCTTCACTTCTATGCATCCCCTTGATTTTATCTAGCAAATGGGTGGAGTCAAGGGAGATGGATTAAATTATCTCTGTGATTCTTTCCAGATCTAGAACACTAAATTTGGAATATTACCCCATTTTAGACTTATTGTTTGCATATGTTGAAAAATGAAAAGTGCTTAAAAAGCTTTGTGAATAATTTATTAGCCTTTAGTTCACAGTAGGGACTCAAATATCTGTAGAAAAAAATAATCATTTTGGAAGGGTCTGCTTTTCCCAAGAGGAAGATATTTTGTTTTGACCATTCTGGAGATGTCTAAGTAAGGCATTGACCCTCTCACTACCCTGAGATTATGGACTATTGATATCCATTCTTTTGGCCCATAAAATGTGTCTGTGTTCATGAAAGAAAATATTGATATCCATTTTAATTTTGGCTTGACATTTGAATGTGTCTATAAATAGCTAGTTGAAAATCTTAGGAATATGCTTACCTTATTTAACAAATCTATTCTTTGATCTTTTTCTTTCCTTTTTATTTGCCTTCCAGGAGAATTTGCCAAGCTTTTCTTTGATCATCAATCAGTCAGTTAGCATACTTTTTTTTTTAAAGAACATTTTTCTAAACCTTCATAGTACCCATTTCTTTTTAAAATCTTTATACTTCTGAACATCTTGCCAGTAACTCAGTAGGGTATAAAAATGCCTTTAATAAAAAAGTCAGTTTCTTTTTGTAGGTAGTAGATTGGTTACTTTCCAAAATCATCAAACAGCAATTTTAGATGCATACTAATCCACTATCAGGATGCCATCATTCTGCCTCATTGCTCTATCATAACTGTTGTCCTTAATCCGTTCAGTTTACTCCTTTACACATCTCTATCATGACTTTCGGGGTTTTTTTACAGGTGGCTATCTTAAAATGGCAATTTGATTCTTTCTGTGATATACTCTCTCACTTCTTACCAGCCACTGCTACCACCCTGAGCCAAGCATAATCACCTTTTACCTGGATTGCTACAAAAGTAAGCTAGGCTTCCTGCTTCTACCCTGGTTTCCCTCTAGTATATTCTAGGCACAGCAGCTTGAGTGACCCCCTTAAGTCCCAATCACCCTGATTTGTTGCCTGATCTGTGCTCACTTCCCTACATGTTAGCTCTCTAAACCCATTTCCTAGTTTTCCCTCCTTATCTCCTTATTTACTCAGCTCTAATCCCAGTGCTCTTTTGTTGTTGTTGTTGTTGTTGTTGTTCCCCAAAATTGCTCCAGAGTCTCTGTGCTTGCTGCTCCCTGGGATGTTCTTCTTCCAGATCTAACTCTCACTTCTATCAGGTGTCTAACCTCCTCAGTAAGATCTTCCCTGGATCTCTAGTCCCTCCCTGTCCCCATATTGACAATCCTTATCCATCTCCTTTGCTTAATTCTTATACCTTGGTCTTCATCAATATCTAATCTACTATTTACTTTACTAATTAACCTAGCTTTCTATATATCTCCACCCACTAGAATAGAAGCTCCATGTGGGTGGAGACTATTGGTTGGTTCCCTGCTATACTGCAGTTCCTTCAACAGGACCAGCACTTAGTAGGTGTTCAATTAATGTTTATTGAATAAAAACATGTTGTATGATGTTGAACATTTTGGAAAATGACATGAAATAAAGTTTTCATTTTTCCCCCTCTGATTAGTTGTATGATAAGTATTCTGAAGGCTAACACAATGGCCTTTTTTATTTATCATCCCTGCACATCTGGCCCCCACAACAGTGGATCTCCATAAATACAAATGATTCTCAGTCCTCAAACATTCCATCTTCTTATCATCCTCATTGTGGTGCATCAGACATTTAGCAATAGTAGTTAGGAGTGTTAATAGGTGTATTTAGGAGAGACAATAATTACACTGCTTACTTCATCTCTTTGTAAGTTAGTTTTCTCGTGTATAAAAAAGGGAGAAAAATTGTACCTATCTCATAGATTTGTTGACGATTAAATACATTAATATATAGAAAGTACTTAGAATAGCTCATGGCACATGCTAAGTGTTACTTAACTGTTGGATATTACATTATTAGCATCATTATTGAGAGGGTTAACTTGAAACGCAGGCAGACAGGGCAGAGGAAAACAAGGCAGGTGGCACACAGGCAGGGGCAGACATGGCAGTTAGAGCAAGCCTAATCACAGAAACCAAGCAAGCAGGAATAACAAAATGTTTCTGAACTCAGAGCAGCAGGCATGGGATAATAAGGAAGGGCCTTCAGCAGCAAGGTATAGTAGTGAATAGAAACAAAGAATGTTCAGCAGAGGAACAGAAAAAGAACACATAGAAACAAGGAAAGTCCAGTCCATTGCTGGGCAAGAACAATGGAAAGCTCAGGTCCATTGCTGGGCTAGAACAAGCATCAGGTGATGACATGGACAGTTATAGAGCAGGCTTGTAGAAAATACATATATACCCCTGGATTACCAGGCTTTAAACGGCAACCCATTCTTTGGGCCCCTTCCCCGTTAGGGTATCTGAATCTGCTTGTCAACAATTTTCCATGCTTTTGCTTAAATCTTCTGGTTTGCGGAGCTAATTCTTCGGAGTTGTGACACTCGACCATGGGGAAAACCCTCAGCTCATTGTTCTGGTTATCCTTATTTTACATGTTAAACTACCCATCAGACAGTATTGCTTCCTGTTCAGTTTCCAGAGAATGTTACTATCTTTGTCTACATGGAGGATGTATGACAGATCATTACATCTGATCTTTATTATTTAAAAAAATCTTAGAAGCAGAAAAGTGAAACAATATGCAATATGGACCTTGTTTTTCTAGTCTCTAAGATAATTCCCAATGCCTCCCTTTTGATATTCACACCCTTATGAGTTTTCCTCACTTCCTTTGAATAAGACTGACTTGGTAATCAGGAGATTATAACAGAAATGATAGAGTGTGGCTACCTCATGAAAGATGTTGTTCCTTCTGCCTTGATCTCATGAATCTCTTTCCTCAGAGGAGAGGTCGGCAAACTGCAGTTTGTGAGCCACATGCGGCTCTTTGGCCCCTTGAGTGTGGCTCTTCCACAACATACCATGGCCTGGGCGAGTCTATTTTGAAAAAGTGGTGTTAGAAAAAACCACTAGTGTAAGTTTTAAAAATTTGGCTCTCAAAAGAAATTTCAATTGTTGTACTGTTGATATTTGGCTCTGTTGACTAATGAGTTTGCCGACCACTGCCATATGGCACAAGAAGTCCCTATGGTGAGTAACTAAAGCCTTCTGCCAACAGCCAGTATTGACATCAGCTAGCGGGGGGGGGGGGGGGGTAGGGGGGGGAGTTGTGCTGGAATAAGATCCTCCAACTCCAGGTGTGCCTTCAAGGGACTTCATCTAGACTAGTTAACAACCTGACTACAAACTCAGGGGATACCGTGGGTTAAAATGACCTAACTAAGCCACTCCTGAGTTCTTGACCCACAAAACCTGTGAGAGAATAAGTGTTTATTATTTTCGGAAGCTATTAGTTTTAGGGTATTTTGGCATACAAAAATAAGTAATTCACAAGGTCTCAGAAACGAAATATATCCAATTGTGAAAACGATAGAAATCAGTTAATCAACCAGAAGCACAAAATTCTTAGCATTAATCAAAACTATTTGACTTTAAACTATGTATGTATTAAATAAAGAACAATATTTCAGATCATGTTTAAAATGTTAGAAATACAATATTAAATCCTTAATTGAAAATATAAGACATACTTTGGTTATTACTCTTTTTGCCCCCCAGGTTTCTGAAAATGGAAACTCTGTATATTACTTATGGTACTTTTCTTGTAGATAATAGAATGTGAATCTCACTAGTTTAAGCAAAAAAAAAAGAAAAAACAAAAAAAAAAACATTTTTTGGAAAATTCCTAGTGTAGTTTATAGGGATATTTGGATGGTTAGTTCTAAGGACAAGAAGAAAAGCTGCCTTAGGTATTTCATGGAGGAATTTATAAGCAGCTCCTTTTGGGGAGTTACTAAGACCTGTACTTCTCAAATTTGATGGGGATAAGACTCACCTGGGGGCATTAGTAAAAGAATAGACTCTGATTCAGGGAGCCTGACATTCTGTATTTTTAACCACTCCTAGGTGATGCAGAACTACTATTCCATGGACCTCACTGAGAAGCAAATGTTGAGAAAAATAATCCTCTTGCCTTTCTTAGACTGACTCTTATTTATTCTTCAAATATCCCATCAATGTATTTGCTTCAAAAAAGCCTTTTCTGGCCCTACCCATCACCTTTTCATTATTCCAGGACCTCCTGCTATATGACCTGATGTTCTGGCAGCATTCTTTACTTCACCTTCTAGACCCATCATAGTTGAATAATATGCAATTTCTCTCTTCCCTACTGGACTATAAGCTTCATATTAAAAAAAAACAAAAAACATGGATCATAGTTCAATAAACATTTGAAGTTTGTTTATCAGATACTTAACATTCCCACTCCCTTTTTATTTAAAGAACTAGAGGCCCAGTGCATAAATTTCATGCACAGAGGAGCAAGGGTGTTCCTCAGCCCAGCCTGCATTCTCTCCAATCTGGGACCCCTCAAGGGATGTCCTATTTAGGCAGCTGGATATCCCTCTCACAATCCAGGACTGTTGGCTCACAACCACTCGCCTGCCTGCTTTCTGATTGCTCCTAACCATTTCTGCCTACCAGCCTGATCACTTTCTAACCACTCCCCTGCCAACCTGATTGATGCCTAACTGGTCCCCTTCCAGCCTGATTGCCCTTAACTTCCCTCCCCTGCAGGCTTGGGTTGGCCCCAACTGCCCTTCCCTACAGGCCTGGTTACCCCCAATTTCCCTCTACTTCTGGCCTGGTCTCCCCTAACTGCCTTTCCTCTGCAGGCTTGATCACCCCCAACTGCCCTCCCTTGCAAGCCTGGTCCCTCCCAACTGCCCTTCCCTACTGGCTTGATTGCCCACAACTGTCCTCCCTTGCAGACCTGGTCCCTTCCAACTGCCCTCCTCTGCTGGCCTTCTTGTGGTGGCCATGTTGTTTCCACATGGAGGCAGCCATCTTTGACCACATGGGGGCAGCTATCTTGTGTATTGGAGTGATGGCCTATTTGCATATTACTCTTTTATTAGATTAGATAAGATAGATGTCTGGTGCATGGGTGGAGGCTGGCTGGTTTGCCCTGAAGGGTGTCCTGGATCAGGGTGGGGGTTTCTTGAGGCATGGGGCAGCCTAGAAGAGGGTCCCATGATTGTTTGTGGGTCAACCACACTCCCAGTGACCTAAGTGGAGGCCCTGGTATCTGGGATTTATTTATCTTCTATAATTGAAACTTTGAAGCCTTGAGTGGAGGCCAGAGCCAGCCAGGGCAGGTGGGAAGCTTGCCTTCCAAACATTTCCAGGGGCAACCCAAGTCTCCTTCTCTTTCCAGCTCTGCGATTGTCACCATTTTTGTAAATATTTATTTATTTTCTATAATTGAAAGTTTAAAGCCTTGAGTGGAGGCCAAGGCAGGCCAGGGCAGGCAGAAAGCTTGGCTTCCTCCATTGCCAGGGAAACACAAGATCCTGCTCACTCTGTGGCCACAACCATCTTTGTTGGGTTAATTTGCATACTTGCTCCTGACTGGCTTGTGGACATGGCTTTTGGGCATAGTGGAGGTATGGTCAATTTGTATGTTTCTCTTTTATTAATGTAGATAGCTTCAATCCTGGATGCACATCAGAATTACCTAGAAATCTTTTAAAAAGTACCCATGATGGGAGTACATTCAAACATAATTAACTAAAACCCTTAACAGTAGGGTCCAGGTATTGGTTTAAAAGCTCCTTGAGTATTTATAGTTGTAGTATTAATCTTTGTCCAGTAGGGTCCAGGTATTGGTTTAAAAGCTCCTTGAGTATTTATAGTTGTAGTATTAATCTTTGTCCTTAGTTCTTTGCTCAGAATTCCTAAGATCCTTGGAATTTCCTGAGTGACAGGGGTGTTTTTTTGTTGGTTTGTTTGTTTTGAGCCCCTTTTGACCATACCTAGGTTTATGCTAATGAAATGGTCCTTGTTGGTCTCCTATGCCTTCAGAGTGGAGAAACCAACCATCTGATTAGAAGTTTGGAATTTTCTGCCTTGACCTTGGGGAAAGTAGAGTCTCTGAAGATTGAGTTCAATCACCAAAACCAATGATTTTGTCAATCACATTTATATCACAAAACATAAATAGAAACTTTAGAACAAAGAAGTTTTGGGAGCTTCTAGGTGGATGAACACATTCATATGGTGGAAGGGTAGATTTCCAGGTGCCAGAAAAGCTCTATGTGGCCACTACCCCCCTATATACATATAGCTTGCCCTAAAAATTTCTCCCATTGGCAGTTTCTGAGTTTCATCCCATATAATAACTATAATTGTAAATATAATGTTTTCCTGAGTTCTCTGTTATTCTAAAGAATTTCATACCTGGGGGTGGGGGGAGTAGAGGAGGCTCATGGGAAGTCCAGAATTTATAATCAGCTAGACAGAAGTGCAGATAGCCCAGGGACCCCATTTGTTGTTGCTAGAATCTGAAATAGGGGCATTCCTGTGGGGCTGAACCCTTAATTTGGGGTCTGTTCTAATGCCAGGAAGTTACTGTCAAAATTGGACTGAGTTGTAGAAATCCCAGTTGGTGTTAGAGAATTAGAGATTTATTAGAAAACAACATGCCAATATTCAACCAAGAGTGTGGTCAATTGATTAAAAAGGTACTTTGAGTGTCACTTCTGTTAATAGCCTTCCTTCTTACCAAATTGTCCAGATATATATAGGACTTGCTTCAGAAGACAGAGATGTCATTTATTCAAAAATAAGAAATAACTTTAAATATTATAAACAGACCAATACTTTCCTGTTAGTCCAATACTCTCTAATTCATTTATCTTTTTCCTTTACTAAAAGACACCCGTTGAGAGGCTGAATACCTTTCAAAATTTGTTGTGAAATTTAAATGAAAATGACTATATTAGTAATTATTAGTTTTACTTCTTCTCTCTCCTCGGGGGGCATTGAATAATAAACTAAACTGATAAGGCTCACTAATAATGAACTGAATACTTTGTTGGGTTGTCATCATAATTACTTGCCTATTGAAACTAAGGTAAACCTATCATTCTTGTAAGATTCAGCAAATTATGAAAAGAAAGCAGTAATTCTTACATCTTTGGAAATGAGCCCACATTGGTTTTTTTGTTTGTTTGTTTATTTGTTTTATGCATTACAAATGTCTAGAAGAAGGCCTGGCACATAATAAATGCTAGAAGGACAGAAAAAGTTATAGCAATTTATGATCAGAAAAGACTAGATGAAAGAACTGGTATTTTGACTAGACTTCTTCAGCAAGAAGACAGAGGAGGATCCTTCCAAACAAAGAGAAGTGTTAGAAAGAAAGGTGCAGTATATGAAAGCATGAAGCACACTTAGGACACTGAGTGGCCAAGCCTGTCTCAAATGGAAAAAAATCATGTGGGTGAAAAGCTGAGTCTAAATGGATGGTTTAGAACTAGATTGCACAGAGTGTTGAATTCATTCTAGATGTAATGGGACTGAGTAGGACAGTATTCATATGGTGAATGTAATATTTAAGGAAGAATAATTTCTAATCCAAAAGTAATTGTTTTTTAAATTGATTTTTCACAGAGAGGAAGAGAGAGGGATAGAAAGTCAGAAACATCGATGAGAGAGAAACATCAATCAGCTGCCTCTTGCACACCCCCTGCTGGGAATGTACCCGCAGCCACGGTACATGCCCTTGACCTGAATCGAACCAGGGACCTTTCAGTCCGCAGGCCGACGCTCTATCCACTGAGCCAAACAGGCTTCGGCTCCAAAAGTAATTTAGAAAAGGTGTTTATCTCAGAGGAAAATGAATAGAAAGGTGAGAGCTCTGGGTGAAATGATGTCAGCTCTTTCCTACTGAATCTTAAGTTCTAGCATCATGAAATTAAGGTCAGCAGTACATGCTTTCTGACACAGGAGTGGGAGGTTGTTTCTTAGCTCACTTAATGGTGAGTTGCAGGTCTGAGTTTTATGTATAACTTTGAGAATTGGCTTCATACCTCATCATCATATCTTATACTTTCTTGATACAGAGGATTCTTTTAATATTTTTACATGTGTTCTGATTTGGGCCAAAATCAAAGAATCTGAAATAAGGAAAAGAACTGAGGAATTGCGCCCTTAATTATGCCTTCCTACAGAATAGACATGCTCCTAATTTTTAATTGATTGCTCAAATTAAAGTGTTTATTTTAACTACATTAAGGTATAAAATCAAGAGAAAAATTAGGTGAAGCCAAACTGTCCCACAAGATTATTTTAAAACCAAGGTCTTGTTCTATAAATCAGGAGCCTTCTATACACCAGCATCTTTCTTTCACAATATTCCAGGAAATTTCGTTTGTAACTGGAGACTGCCAAAAATGATAAATTCCAGATTTGATATGGTGAAAATCACCTTCTGATTATATAAGGTTAAAGTCTTAGGCCAAGAGCTATAATCTTAATGTTCTGGAACTCTGTATAAGAAGAGAAGAAGAAAAAAAAAACAACATGGAAAAGTAGGCTTTCTCTCTAGGCAATGAGATGGAAACTTTAATTAAGAACCAGGGGCCCATGAGGGACTCCTAGTTTTATAAATGTTAGACTGAAGTAAAAGAGAACTCAAATTGAAATGAATGTGGCATCTATTGGTTCATCTTTCTTCCATGCTTACCATTTTTTGACACATCCTTATATACACCAACATATAAGATAAAACTCTAAAATACTCAAGATGGAAATTGAAAAAAAATCATAAAATGCCGATTTGTAAGCTGCATTTTTACATCAAAGTATAGATCAGGTCTGAACACCTAAAATTGTATGACTTATGGGTATATCTATAGAAAGATATACAGGCAGGAATAATTGTAATGAATTGTTATGGGAAAGGAGGTTATCACTTGACTGTAACACTTATGAGACAGAAATGCAATTTTTTCTTAACCTTTGAGATATATCATTCACGTTTGAGTCAAATATTACATATTGGTGGCTGAATATTTGTAGACCCAAGCAATCAGAGTTAAAGCATTTTAAGGCAAAATTATGGGAAATAATACTTTTTTAAATTAAAGGGATTCCTTATTGAGGGAGGCATCTATATATAACAGTTCTGACCCACTGTGCTGAAGTTAAATATATTAAATGTAATGCTTACTTTAAAGATGAATAAACTGAGATTAGGAAAATTAAGTTATTAACTAAGGGCCACACAGATAGGAAGTCATAACAGATCTAACTAAAACTCATATTCATTTATTACTTACATCATCTGTATCTTCTACTATGAAGCCCAATCCATAAAGGACAGGGACTGTGTCTGTCTATATTTATTTAAAAATTCCTGTAGTCCCAGTGTCATCCAAAATCAATTATATCTGAATTTCTGAGGCCAGGATCCCAGGATTTTTTTAATTTTTATTTTTAAAGGCCTTCCAATTGCAATTATGTGCAGTCTAATCCCTCTGTTCTTCATTATCTTTGAGGAACACCTTATTGTACTATTCAAGTATCAGGTATCACTATGCCTATTTTTCAAATAAGAAAAAAATCAAGATTAAATCATTTCTCTAAAATCATGTAGGAAATGAGTACAAGAGCCAGAATTTAAACACAGTTTGCCCAGTTCCAAAACCAATGCTTATTTCACAGCCACTAAACTATCTCTCTCAAAGAAAATTAGTGCATGTTTCTAAATAATAATAAGCCCCTTAAATTCTTTTAAGTGGCAAACATAAATAGTATGAGTTTTTTTAAAAGTCTTGGAGGGAAAGATCTATCTACTGAACATTATTGCAATTAGCCTATTTATCAAGTTGAGTTATTGCACATTACATTATTTTATTCCTGAATACATTACTTCCAAAATCTAATCTACAATTATTTCAGGTCTGCTGGGAAAGCCTACAAGACCAAAATAAAACTTTTTCCCTCTACAAAAATCTGATATTCTAGGTTTACTTTTTAATAGACTATTGATTGTTTACCAGTAAAGTGTTATCTCATTTATTTTATCTTGTAAGGTACAAATCCTAGGCATTTAATTGTTTATGGCTCAGAGACTAGAGAAGTATTGGAAGACTAACTACATGTCTGGGTGAAATAAAACTTCTTTTCAATCAGGCAAATTAAATTTCAATTTTCCTACTAGAGCCATTAAAAGAAAGGTATAAATGAAGGTTATGAAGTTAAGCATTGCTTCCCATCATCCTCAAAAATGCAAACGGAATCTCTTTGCCAAATGAAGAAATGCTATGGTCCAGGAAAGTGCGATGCTACACCTTTGCCCACTAGCTCTCTCCAATTTGTGGTGAGGAGCCACTTTGCTTCTTACCAGAAACTCCGCAGTGCCCCCTCAGTCATGGTTGGGAAGGGCCTGTTGATGGAGCCCTGTAAATGGAATGAAGATAGTGTAGCCAAGGGGGGAAATGTCAGTAAGTTGGAAGAATGGGAGTTGATATTTCCAGTATCTCCTGGAATTTCAACCTCCCTTAGGCCTGAAATGCTGATATTTTGCAGCCTCTGGCCATATTCCTTTCAGAATAATAATACAAAACGCTGGCCATGCAGAGTGATCTATAATCCATGTTTGTGGGTAATCATTAACACTAATAACAGCAATAATAACTATAATGTGTTGGCCACTGTCCTCAGTATTCAGGTGCATTAACTCAAGAGAGTCACTAGAACCTAGGCGCCCTGTTAAGAAATATCTTGTCTGTCTTCTTGTTTTCCTTTGTATCTCTATGGAAGGCGGTCAATGGATATTTAAAGATTACATCACATTGAATCTTTATAACACGTGGGTATTCATTCATTTTACCAAGTCACTTTAGATGACGTACCTGGTGGGCACATATTTAGTTTGAGTGAGATTTGAAATTTTGGGTTTAGAACTTAGACTGCCTGATCCTTTGCTCTCAACAACCAATTTACTGTTTTTCAACAAGCTGATCTAAATATGTTGTCAAAATATGCAGTAATAATGTGAATTGCATTTTTCCCATTGTGAAGGTCAATTCTATACTAGTCAACTCACAATTGTTTGATTGTCTGGGAACTGAGTCAACAGTGGGCTGGATAAAAACCCTTTCAATCTGTCTCCTTTGACAGCTTGCAGTGGAGAAAATCAATATTTGAAGACCTTCTCATCTGCACAGGGAGTTAATAAAGCTTGGGCAACCTAGCTTCTCAAGTGACAACATGTCAACTACTAAGAACTATTTTCTTTACAGAACTACCTTTTTTTTCTCCCATTTATTTGTATCCTCAAGTCTAAGATACATTGGCACCGAATAAAGGACCAACTTCTGGAAAATACCTGGCCCCAAAGATTGGAAAATGGTATACAGTTCTTTGATGAAGGCATTGTACTAAATGCGTGTACATTTGGGAATTAATTGACAGCTGGTTGTTAGGTACAGTTAGTTATAGGCACCATAAGTCCAAAAATAATAAATATGACCCAGTTTTTTTTAAATCACCATTTAAAAGGTATAGAAACCCATAAGCAAAGAATTAAAATAGAAATGCAAGGATTAACTATGTCTTATGCTCAAAGGGAGTACAAAGGAAATAGAGATGAATAGAGAAATCCAGAAAGTACTCTAAAATAATGACCTTGAATGAGCTTACTAGCTCTTTCATTAACCTTTAAAGTAGTACTACGACGAAGGAGATTATTTGCTTGCCAATGAGGAGACCAGTGGAAAAGGCCAATGTGTGTTTTAGGAAAACTATTTTTCATATGTAACAGCTATGAAAATGCTACTCTAGTTGACCATATATCTACAGCATATTAATTTCTAATACTTTAACATTTAAAGAAGCAATTTAATCCTTTTTGGAAAATCTGAATATGTCAATCATGCTTAAGAAAGTTTCAATTATATTCTTTCTTAAGTAACTAAACATTTTAGGTAGACTCTTTATATCTGTAAAGTTCAGCATGTCCATCATTGTCTCAAAATTACTTGCACATCTTAATCTGACAATATTTCTTAAACTATTAAGAAAATTGATTTGGATATCACATTCCTAGACATTAAGCTGAACTACTGCTGTCTTTTCCCACCTGGAGAAATTAGCACATCAACAACAACAAAATAAAGTGGGATATAAAAGAATTCATGTGACTCACACAGAGAGTGCCACTTCGGAATCTCATGAGAGACTATTTTAAGGAAAGTTGGAAGAGGTAGAAAGAGGACTGTAGAAAACATTGTAACATCTCAGTGGGAACTGGGGATTCACATGGGACAAGTGGGTTCAGTGAAGCCCTGAGTGAAATCGCTATTGTTTGGACAAAAGCAAAGGATCAAAAACGAATGGTCTCAAATGTGCTTCAGGTTGCATCTTTACAACCTGCAACAAAGGTCAATTGAGTGGGAAAATTTGTCAAAGCAGTTATCTGAGTATGTGAAAAAAAATGCAAGCCAGTGTATGCAGTTGTGATAGTGTTGTACAGATACAACTGGGATCTCTCTCTGACAAGCAAAGTGACTTATCTGCATTTCTGTGTTTTGCCCACGAAGCTCTAGGGAAAGCTACATTGATCTCTTGGCCACTCAATGTTCTTATGCCTTCTTTCCCAGAAAGTTCTATTCACTGCTCTTCCCCTCCCCTTCCCCGGCCTTCTTTGTAAAAATGAAAAAGAAAAGAAAAAGAAGTGGTGAAAATGTCACCTGAATAAGATGCAGATCTGGAGCATCTACAACATAGAAAAGAGTGACTTTTTATCAGAAAGCATTTTCTAGGTTGGCCATAGCGGATGATAAGTTTGAGAAGAAAAACTTGAGAGAGGGGCTTGTTAAAGGCTAGCTCATATCTTCTAATTAAAAATGTATGCAAAGTCAGGCTTTACCTATTTATTTACATACTAGAGGCCCAGTGCTTGGAATTTATGCATGGGAGTGGGGGTTCCTCAGCCTGGCCTGTACCCTCTCCAACCCAAGATCCCTTGGGGGGATATCTGACTAAACCAACATGGATATCCCTCTCACAATCCAGAACTGCTGGCTCTTAACCACTCACCTGCCTGCCTGTCTAATCACTCCTAGCCCCTCTGCCTGCCAGCCTGATCGCCATCTAACTGTTCCCCTGACGGCCTGATCACCTATAACTGCTCCCTGTCTGCCTGATCACCCCTAACTGTCTCTGCCTTGGCCCCTGCACAAGGACTCAGGGCTTCCCTTACTCTGGCTGACCACAGGTACCTTTGACCCCTTGCAGCTCCACCCAGGTCAGTTGCAGCCACAGGATCCTGGGACTGTGGGCAGCTTCTCTGGGGACTGTGGGTGGCTTCACTCCAGCCGAGCTTTGTCAGGAAGGACATCCAGAAGACGTCTGGTTTAATTAACATATTACCCTTTTATTAGTATAGACTAGAGGTCCAGTGCATGAAATTCATGCATGGATAGGGTCCCTAGGCCTGGCTGGTGATCAGGGCCAACTGAAGCCTTCTTTCCTTGGCTGTCAGCTGTTGGCTGAGGTCTTCCTCCACTACTAGTTGTTGCCAGGACCTTCCTTCATTCCGTGCATGTCATAGTGAGCAAGCTTCCATCTCTCAAACTCCTGAGGGAACACTTTGCATATTAGTCTTTTATAGAGGCCTGGGGCATGAAATTCATGCATGGTAGAAGGGGGTCCTTTGGCCCGGGCTACATCTTCTCCAATCTGGGACCCCTTGGGAGATATCTGACTGCCTCTTGGAATCTAGGCCACTGGCTCCTAACTGCTTGCTTGCTTGCCTGCCTGATCACTCTTAACCCCTCTGCCTGCTAGCCTAATCGCCCCTAACCACCTCTACCTGCTTGATCACCTCTAACCACCTCTGCCTGTCTTACTGATTGTCCCTCTCCCAGACACTGGTGCCTGGGACTGCAAGGCATAAGGCTTGTCCCTCTTATGGCCTGGACCACAGACACAGGCACAGCTGCTGGCACCTGGCTTGTCCCACTCCTGGGCTATAGCCTGGCTGCTCCCCATTCCTCTCTCCCCAGTGTTGAGTGTCTGAGTCGTTACTGCCTGAGGGTGTGATGACCATTTGCATATTAGCTCTTTAGTATATAGGATTGTCTGAGGTCGTTTTCACAATCTAATAGCAGGATTTTTACAGGGGCCTATGCACAATCGAAGACTATCACTTTACAGATAGCTTGCTGACCATTGTACTAGATATAGTTATTATAGGAAAAACTATTCTAAATATTTGAAAGGGCCGACGTTTAAATTATGTGCTTGAAGGGGTCATTGACAAATTGCCCAATGGCACTTCCACCAGCTTACTAGGCCTGTTCTATCCACAGGTAATGTCATCTGTCATCTCTCCTGAATGCCAAGCACTCTCTTCTCTATCTGATTTGCTTATGTTTCCTCTTTGGTTAATACCACCTTTTCCTATTCTACATCTTCCTTTGCAAATGTCAGCTCCTCCCAGAAGCCTTCTCTGATTCTCCCAGGCAGAGTTAGTCACTAGCTTCTGATTGGACCAAAGCACTGTGGCTGAGGTAAATGAGCTATTATCACATTGTGTTGTGACCATACTCTAATTGATGTGCATGAACCCCTTAAAGACCCTTAGCTGGGCCAACCAGAGTCGTCACTTGCTGGAATAACAGCTAGAGGCTCTATTCTCTTTCTCACAGATATAGTGAAAACTAAAGACCATGGAATGGCTAATAGCTACTTGCATGAGGTATTGCACTGACTTGCACAGCAATAAGAATATACTATTTTTGCATTGTTGGGAAAAATTGTTGTCTAATAATGAAGCTTATACCAAGGATATTAGAGCACAGAGGGAGAGGAGCTAAGATAGAAAAGCGGTCCCAATGACACCAAATGCACCTTTCAATGCAGCAGTGCCTAGCTTTGGCAGCATTCCTAGAGTCCTCACTTACCTGAAATGAGAATGGTGTATTTGTCACTTGCAACTAAAAAAGTCTCAGCTGAATCTCCCATTAATCTTAGATATCCTTTTAGGACCTTTTAAGTAAGATCTGGAATTGTTTCTGCTAGCAAAGAATGAATTTGAGATAACAAAATGAAATGATCATCATGCAATCAAACACCCAGTTAGTGGCTTAGGTAGTTACGAAAATGGCTCTGTTTTGATTAATGGGGAAATATTTCAACACAATTTGATTTGACATTTTGTCAAATGAAATATTTTCATGTTAATGTGTGTGTGAAATTATAGCAAATTATCTAAAATTTCATGATGTGTTCTACTCTGATCACTAATCTAATTATTGGATAAGTACTTAGGCACATATGACATGCTTTATTTTGATAACTAATGTTGATTTTTCATGTTTTTGTTATATCCATATGTTCATGTATAGTTTGGTGCTTAAAACAGAAATAAAAAGTATTAATGAAAGACTTTCTAGAAACTCATTTTAATGTGTGCATCCATAAGTCTTTTACTTAATAGTAACAAGATTTTATTCTATCTTCTCCTGGCCCTTGAATTTGTTGTGATTATTAAAAGAAAATTAATACTAAGTAGAGATTTTCCTGGATAAAAATTTCTGCTTGATATAATGTCTCAATAACATTATTCTGTACTCAACCATATAGGAATTTGATCCTAAAAAATATTTTAAATAAATAATCAAACTATATTGCTAAAAATATACATTAAAAATTCTCACTGCAACATTTGTAAGAGAAAATTCATAATAGCCTATATAATTAAGGAGTGTTTAAATTTTAGTATCAGTCATAATTACAAAATTTAATAATTATAGGAGTTTAAAGATAAAATTTAAAGTAGTTAAATTACTGAAAAAGCTCTTAGTATACTAAGGTTTTTAAAAATAAAATCAATATTGTATAATTAGAATGATATAAATTTCAAAAAACAGATTTACAAAAAAACAATTAAAAATGAATGCACAGGTAATGAAATTATGGACTATTTTTACTAAGTTCTTTATACTTTTCTATGCTTTTGATATCATTGACTATGAATGTGTTATTTAATAATCAGCAAAATATCTTAAAATTAGTAGCCAGAGCTTATAAAGCTATCCTATCTAATAAAAGAGTAATATGCAAATTGGCCATACCTCCGCTACACCCACAAGCCTTGTCCACCAGCCAATCAGAAGGAAATATGCAAATAAACCCAACCAAGATGGTTATGGCCACAGAGAGCAGGAGAGTGGCTTGAGTTTCCCTGGCAATGGAGGAAGCTAAGCTTTCCACCTGTCCTGGCTGGCCCAGGCCTCTGCTCAAGGCTTCAATTATAGAAGATAAATAAAACCCAACAGAAACGGCTGCCACCACAGAGTGAGCAGAATGCTTGTCTCTGTTCCAGGCTACAAAGTTTCAATTATAGAACATAAATAAATCCCAGATACCAGGGCCTCCACTTGGGTTGCCAGGAGGTGTGGCCAGCCTGAAAACCACCACAGGCCCCTCACCCAGGCTGCCCCATGCCCCACCCTGATCCGGCACACCCTTCAGGGCAAACCAGCTGGCCCCTACCCATGCATCAGGCCTCTATCCTATCTAATAAAAGAGTAATATGCAGATTGATCATCACTCCAATATACAAGGTGGCTGCCCCATGTGGTCAAAGATACTGCCTTGTGTGTACACAAGATGTCAACTACAAGATGGCCAGCAGGAGAGGTCAATTGGGAGGGACCAGGCCTGCAAGGAAGGGAGGGCAGTTGAGGGCAATCAAGCCTGCAGGGGAGGGCAGTTAGGGGAGACCAGGCTGGCAGAGGAGGGAACTTTGGGGTGACCAGGCCTGCAGGGGAGGGTAGTTAGGGGCAAACTGGCCGGCAGGGGAGCAATTAGGCATCAATCAGGCTGGCAGGAGAGTTGTTAGGGGTGATCAGGTTGGCAAGCAGAAATGGTTAGGGGCAATCAAGATGGCAGACAGGCAAGCAGTTGGGAGCCAGCAGTCCTGGATTGTGAGATGGATGTCTGATCCTACTGGGATTGGGCCTAAACAGGCAGTTGGACATTCCTTAGGGGGTCTCAGATTGAAAAGAGGGTGAGGGACACTCCCCTTGCTCCCCCCTCATTTCATGCACAAATTTTGTGCACCGGGCCTCTAGTCTTTTAATAAGATAGTTTCTCAAACTGTATGTCCTTTTTTTTATGGGGTAGGGAAATATGTTTAAAAGAAGAAAAAAGCATAAATCATATCATACACAAATACAGAAATTTCAAAATTGAGTTTAAAAATGTATCCTACTTTAATATTCTCTAAATATCTATTTTGAGCCAAATGTTCATTTGTGGAAGCTCTAATGTAATGGTATTTGGAGCTGGAGTTCTGGGACATAACTAGGGTAGATTAGGTCTTAAAGTGAGGCCTTTGTGATAGAATTATTGGCCTTATAAGAACAGGAAGAGAAAAAATGAGAAAGAGCTATTTATAAAATAGCTCTCACCAAAAACTAGGCACCTTAATCTTGGACTCCTCAGTCTCCAGAACAGAGAAATCAATATCTATTGTTTAAGTCATCCAGTGCATGGCAGCCTGAGCTGAATAATACATATTGAAATATTCCAGCTTTATTGTAAGTAATAAAGTCAGTATCTTTTTAGTAAACCTATGTCTTGTTAAAATGGATAAATAGCTTCCCTCCTCCTCCCCACCCCAATATTTCCTCCAAAGTATCTAGAAATGACCCCTATTGACCTGAGAAACCTTAGAATCAATGAAACAAATAAGAAGAGTGTAAAACTAAGGAGTGGTTACTACTATGGGCAGCTGGGGACTTCTGACACTGTAGGTCTAGTGTTTAACCCATTGCCTGGCAAAAACACATTTATTTAATGAATGAATCAATGGAGTATTGAATGAATGAATGAATGAATGAATGAATCACTAAATTCATAAAACCATGAGTGAGTGAGTCTTCAAGGCAGGCACTGAATGCCCAGATTATAAATGAAAATTTATTTAGGGACTTAATTTTCCTAAATCTCTTGCTCATTGTAAATTCTATTGTTCATTTATACCCCTAAGTACATGGAGAAAACTGCTAAGTCACTGACACACATGATATTTCCATGATGGACAAAGGAGGGAGCCATTCGTTGGAAAAGGCAGAGGTTGCACTTGGTAAGTTGAGCTTCTCCACAGGCACAGTAGATGTCCCGTATTTCCCAAAAGATGGGATTCACTTTATTTACTGCAATCACTTCAAAATAGATATTCTCCTAATGGCAAGAGACACCTTGAGCAAAAAAAATGGTATAGTTCATGTGTTTTGGCAATGTACACTAAAGATAATAAATATATAATGAAAGTAATATGAATTCCTTGGCTTACATAAAAACATAAGAAATTACCCATTATTGGATTCAGAAAGAATGGAATGATTTGCTAAGAACATTTCATAGAACAGTGATTAAGATGGAATGATAACCTGGGCCCTTTAGCTCTCAATCCTGTTAGAATATTACTATTTAAAGTACGGTTCAGTCAATGATTACATACTTTGGTGGTTTTTCAGCCCTTATTGTACATCAGAAGTATAAGGAACACCTTTCAAAAATTCCTTGTCTATAACAAATCTCTAGGTAATCAGGTATAGTTGGTCTGGGTTGAGGCATTGGCATTTTTAAAAAGTAATTTTAATGTGCAGCCAGTGCTAATATTCACTAAAGATACAAAAAAAAAAACCTATCTAAAGGTTTTTCTCAAAAGAATCAGATAATCAATCACACTTTACTATGCCCTGCTTGTGTATTCAAACAGGGAATACAATTTCTAAACTTAATGTATTTTCCAACAGAGATTTAGCAGAAGGAGGCATCAAAAAAATGGCTGATGATTAAGAATAATACACTTTTCACAGAGGTTGATACAAAATGATGGAGATTTCTAAACTCCTCTAGTCAAATTTGTGGTATTTCACTTTGTTATGACATTGACATTCAGCCAAACTATTCCATCTAAATAATGAAGTTGACCTTCGTTGTTTTTTTGGATTCTCCAAGTTTGTTGATCCTATTATATTTATCTTATTTGCACTTCAGTTGACTGTGAGGTGATTGCATATTAATTCATAGGGTATGTTGCTGCCTATTAACAATGTGGAAGGTTTAATTTCATGTTAGCTTGTTCAAGTGCCTGGGGATGGGCAGGTGAGGACGCACAGGATTCTAATCTGTTTTCATAAGCCACAGTTGAATTAGCATTACACATCAGTGTATCATCTTTTCACAGTTTATCCTTTTTCAATCAGTTTGCTGTTTCACCTTGTTAGTTCTGACAGAGGCGAAGTAGAAATGCCAAGAGCTGTTGAATAAATGCAGCACAGAGTCACATATATTTCAGTTCCAAACAACAAAATCCAATTGGTTTTCATAGGTAATGTTGCTGCTCATTTTACAGGCCTTCATTAGAACGGATGTTGGTTTCTATCAGCAAACTTTTAGTAGAAAGTAAATGCTCATTTTTAAAAAGAGGGGGAAAACCCCTTTTGCATTTAATCATGCTAAACAAGCTCTGTAGACAATTTGTTCAGAAATCTCTCTAATTAAAGCTTGCCCTCCAGGTAATGTGGTGATCAGATCTACCAGCGGGGATAAATTAGGGACATTATGCAATTAGCGCTGAGACCACAAATGGAAGTAACAGCTGGGTGACTGTGAGGGAAGCAAACAAACAGCTCCTAGGTGGCTCCTTAATATGAAGGAGAAAGTCTCCTGTAAGAATGTGCTGCTGCCCAGACTTGAGTTCAACCAAAGTAGTATTTTTCAATGAGTTCATGTCAAAGGATTAAACACGAATATATTTAATATTTTTATGAACAGATGAGAATATGTAGCTTTAACTCAGAAGTGAATCAGTTAGTTTCTTTTCACCTAAAACCTCCTGAATATTGTTCAAACTAATTTCACCCTGAAACAAAAGAAATCACCAGAGAAAGCAGATATTTTCAGTATTAACAGCCCCTGACCCTGGAGGAATTAAAAAAGCTTATTTTGATAGGAGGCGATAGCAACGCTAAGACTCTGATTCTTTGCTTGAATCCAAGTTTGAAAACTAGCCCACATTATAATACATTTGGAAATCTTATTGAAATACCTACCTCACAGGATTCTGAGTCGCATCTATTCTTTCTTATTCACACGCCTCCCTTTCTTGCTCGACCTTATTGACTTAGCTCTCCAAATTCAGTTCAAATATCATTGCTTTCAGCAGCATTTTTTATTACTTTCTGAGTTAGATGAGTTAAAGTTTCTGATTTTCACATCTCTCTTTTCACCTCTAACATCACAGCAGCTCTGCACGCTTTGTAGCTAGAAGATGGGAGTCCATATTCCAGAGGACTCAGTCTAAGGGGATCCAGCATAGAGGGGACAGGGTGTGGCCGGTTTGTTATTAATGCCTTCTTGTTTTGCTGTACAGCTCATATTTGAGGAAGAATAGAGAAATAGGGCCAGTGTCATTTCTCCACATTGCCAACACGAAGTGTTCTTTCCCAATAATAAAATGGGGAGCAATATGTAAGGAGTCTCATGAAACATACCTGGTCTGAATGAAACCAAGAGGCAATTAAGAAAATATTAATGCTCAGTTTTAATCTTTCTGGAAAGCACAAAGGAATTTGCTTGCTGCTATTTTTATATATCAGATCCCTCTTTTAAGTAACATTTCAACCTCAAATGGCATTTTGATCTCAACAGGGGACAGACACCTAAGCTGTTTTTAATTACAACCAATTTGCAAAGCCTCATTGCATCATGGCAGTCATCCTCTCCCCCATGGTGCTCCTGGAACACCCACTTACAGGAGCAGGAGTTTAAGCTAATTAGCCCAGGTGAAATGCGCCCATAAGGGGCATTAAAGTCTAAGCAATCGAGTGCAGTTAGCAAGTCAAAATGTTCTTTAGAACCTCTGTGGGAGGATCTCAATCCTGACAGCAACACCCACTTTTGGAGTTCCTGGCCCAGGCCTCCTTCTAAGTGCCACTTGCTGTGTCTGGTAAGTCAGTGGGACAGTGGCATGAGACCCGTGTTTTTCAACACTATTGACATTTCCAGTCTAATGATTCTTTATTGTGGGGTCTGTCCTGTATGTGGTAGAATGTTTAGCAGCATCCCTGGCCTCCACCCTCTAAATGCCAGTAGCATGCACCCATGTGATAACCAAAAGTGTCTCCAGACATTGCAAAATGATCCCCTGCGTTAGGCAGACCATATGTAACTTGCTTTGGAACACAACATTTTACACCTAAATCACTGTGATACATGAAAACTTGAGCTGAGAACCTCAGCAGCCCTGGACTTAGCTCAGAGCATGGCCTAAATCCTTTAATCAAGGATATGTGCTCATCTGAAAAACTGGTTGGTCAGTCACAAATTTGGAAAGATTTTCATTTAGTTGACACCCAAAGTCCAATCATAATGGGTTTTATTGCGTTGTAAGAGACATTATGTAGCCATACTAAGTCTTGTTCTTAGAGCTGGTCTGCTTTCATCTCATTTACAAAACTCCTCTTCACAAATCCGTGAAGGAGGGCTAGATTGGAAACTGAAGTGGATGGGACTTTGAGGAAATTAGAAAATTAGAAAAATGAATCAAACATTTATTGCAAATGTTTAAAATATGGCATTTATAACAATCATTTTAGAGCATTTTAATTTAACATTTGAGCAAATTTTGGGATATGTCATGTGACAGGCTTGGATCAACCTAAAAGCACCAAAATGAAATACAGGCCATGAGCTTAAACTCCATCCATATGCTAGCATGATTGTGGTTCACTAATAGCCTCTAGGCCTTTGTTTCCTCTTGTCAAAGAGGGGAATGGAGGGGAGAAAGGATTTCCAAACTCTGTCTAGTTGGCATAGTTCACTGATAAGGGCAGAGGCCCCAATATCTTGACTTAGCTATAGATTTTTCTAGTATTTAGCATCAAACCTTTCTGCCATCTGGATTCATATATTGAGCTTTAGTATATGATACTGTCACAGTAGGTTACTTTGAAGCAGATGCTGAGATGGAATTTGGGGTACAAAGAATTGATCAGGATTGAGCTTCTGGACAAGGAAGTTAATGAAAAGATAAAAGAGTGGGTGCTTTGCGGTGATTATTTATAAATATAGTTATAGTTTTGTGTGTGTTTTGTGAGGAGGTTGATTTTCTTTTTTGTTTGTGTTTTATGTTATTGTTTACAGTGGAGTTTTCATACATTTCTCCTGGTTCTTTTACTTATATTCAGAATTGAACGTACTGATGAAAGAACTGAAAAGATTTAGGAAGATAAACGGATTAGTATAATGCTTCCTTGGCCCTCTGAAATAATCTTAAAACTCTATACCTGTTTCCCTGTTACCTTCCTCTATATAATCCAAAAGTTAGACCTGAGTATCTCAAATGTTTTCATACAAAGGATGTAAAAGTATTCATACACAAGGCACTCATAATGAAAAATATAATTAAGACTGAAATGTGTGCAAGGATGAAGATAGGAAAAATATAATTCATGGCAGCAGAGTGGTGGCCAGTTCGTTATTCTCTAACTCTGTCTATAAAACCAGCAGGGATAAGAGCTTTGGTTTTTCTTTAAGGCAGCTTCTTGTCAGGCAATAGCACTTGCAGAGTCTTGAGCCTTTAAAGGGATTTCCCGTCACTTGCTAATTCAACATGGGTCACTGGATAGCTTGCAAGAGATTGCGAGTGAGGAGGAAAGGCTGTGTATGTCATAATATGATACACCAGTTACAGTGAAATTCCACTAAAATAAAAACATTCAGATTACAGCACAGACCTCACACTAATAGGATTTAAACAGCAGTCTCAGCCTCTTCCCTAACTGGATCTCCTTTGAAAAAAGTAGTTCACGACAAAAGTGAGCATGTTTAAGTCCATGAATTCTTCAACTCAAAAGGCTAAATAAATTAAGCATTTAAGCAAAAAGTCCGTTTGACTCTAGTTAATTCAGAGATATTAAATCATCCCTAATTTTTATTTGGCACTCAAATATGTAACAATTGTGGTTTTGTAAAGAAACATCACTGGTGTCAAATTCTGAGTTCCTGATGCCTACTTGAATGTCTTAAAGGCATTTCAAACTCAGCACATGCAAAAGAAAATTCTTCTACCCTCAACTTTGTCTCCTTTCATCTTGGAGAAGTTAGTGTGCCATCTGGACAACTCTCTCTCCTCCATGATATAGTCAATATTTGATCCATCATCATTTCTTACCAGGTTTATCTCTAAAAATGTCCTCTATCTAATAGGTCAGAGTCTGGAGTTGGACTCTGCCTGTGTTCAAATCCCCCCACTACCCTCATGAACCTGCATAATCCCTAGTATATCTTTCCCTCCACCCTTTGGTCATCCACGAAAATAAATATACAGAAGTATTTTCTAGAGTTGAATGCAATTTAAAACTTTATACAGAATTTCCAACAGAACATTGTTTAAAGTTTATTGTAGTTATTGCACATATTTATCAAGGCAAGGGGCATTTATAGAGAAAGATTTAAAATACAGATGTAAGTAGGAGAGTTTTGCAAATACAATAAGGTCCTGAACCAAAGCAACTTTGGTAGGAAAAGGGAGAAGTAGAGTAGCAAATATTTCTTCATAACTTAAATTTTTTAAAGTATTGAAATAGTTTATAGTTGATTGTAATTTACATATCCACCCTTAATAACAATATAGAAAAAAAACAAAATTAAATTAAATTTAAAAATAAATCAATAAATATGAAGACAATATAATTTTTGTAGGATTTATAGTAAGTAGAGCTGTGGTTTTGAAGCTACCTATATTTAAAATCCAACTATAATTTGTCTATAACTCAACAGTGAGCTTCTTACAATTATTTTTCAATTCACTGCTCTCGAATGAATTTGCCATTTACCAACTTTTACTTAAGCAATTGAAACTTCATATTCTGATGAAGATAATATTTGTTGAGGTTAAAGCTAAATAACATGAATAAATCATCTGGCTTATTTACAGTCAATGGTATAAATTTGCCAACATTTTAGGCTGGTCTAAATTTGTTATTTTCCTCATTGTAAAAGTGGAGGGATAAGGAGTGTCCATTCTATGCCTCAATGCATTAATGGAGTTATTTACACTGTTAAAACCAGGTTATTTCAAAGATTAAGGTAATCAAGATAATTTAAACTTCTAAGGATCTTTAGCTAAATGGCATGCCTATTTGAATGACTTTAAAAATACTCTACTAATTACCAGACGATAAAGTTTAAACACATTAGTGGGTGCATCATTACTGGCTGATTGGAGGGTTGAAAGAGAATTTGAGTGGTCCGTCATAAACAGTAAGCAGTTGTGACTCTGGGCCAAATGACTGCATGTTTTGAATGAAACCACTAACGTGGTTGTACTCTGTGTGACCAGACCACTCAGAGACGGCACAGGCAGACTTCCTCAGATCAGCTGTGTATGTTTTTTTTTATACATAACTTCTGCATTGCTTAATTCCTCTCATTTGAAATGGTGACTATTGTCCTTTTCCAACAGTTAATTTAAAAGACAAAAGAAATTTATAAAATAAAATTGGTATCACTGGACTACTGAAAAAATTATAATAAACCATACTGTTAAACCAAAATGCTGAAGTAAAATAATAATAACAAAGACCAATAGATAATAAAATAAAATGACAACGATTACTCCTGGATCTTTCCTCCATTACTTTCCTTTTAAAATATATAGATATATATATATTTTAATGATCTTTTACAGAGAGGAAAGGGAAGGAATAAGAGTCAGAAACATCGATGAGAGAGAAACATTGATCAGCTGCCTCCTGCACACCTCCCACTGGGGATGTGCTCACAACCAAGATACATGCCCTTAACCAGAATCGAACCTGGGACCCTTCAGTCTGCAGGCCGATGCTCTATCAACTGAGCCAACCCAGCTAGGGCCTTCTATTACCTTCTTAAAAATTGAGACTGACTCTGACTCTCAATGCTCCTGCCTCTTCCTTAGAAAATTATTTTGAGAACTATTTCTTTAAAACAATGAAATATTGCAGGGGAAGATTATTATTAAATAGATTACTAATTTAAATAAATGAAATGATTAGATAAAAAATTGTTGAGTCATAAAAACACTTCACTTTTCCATGCTATGTGTGCTTCACTTTCTGACTCAATGAGCATTCGGCATCTACAGAAAGCCACCTAGCAAAAATGAGATTCAGTTTGCACGCTCCTGTTTCCAAAGAGCCAAACACAGAGTACTAAGAAAGCATTTGCTTTTAACATTTTAAATGAAATGTGCTCTAAAGGTGTCACAAGACTTCTCTCAAATTCTTTTAAATTAAGGTTTAAGTGTGAACTTGGCTTAAATTTGATTGTACTGTGTACTTATAAAAAGATAATAGGCAAAAACAGAGATGAAGCATTTCACAGTTGTCCTAGCTCACGCCTCCTTCATTAGCTCGCAAAGGCCTGCTAATCAGTTGCTAAAAGAAGACCTTTACTGCTTCTGTGCCAATGTACAGCTTGCACGTGGTTGGAAAGCATCAAGTCTCCACATCTGATAAATTGAAAGACACAGCGGTATGGAAAACAGCTCTGAAGGAATGAGTTATTTGTTGGTCATCTGGAAAGCAGGAGGCATGCCCAGCTTTCAGTTCGCCTGGAAATAAGGATGTTGATGGGTGCATTTCTCTGGGCCACATGCCCCATTTTTTGCTTAAATCAGTTAAACCAGAGACAACTTTTGAGACTGGGAACGTTTAATATATTTAAAAAAAATCTCGTTCCAATGCAAAGTTCTTCCTATTTCTGTAAAGCTTTGTGAACATTTTCATACTGAGAAGAATGATGGGACTACCCGATGAGTTTGGACATGTGCTAACATATGTATCTATTTTATTGTGTCTCAAGATAAGATGAGGTAGGAGTTAGATCATCTGTGTTTTAAAAGGAAACTCATCATTAGGTAGCTCAGGTAGGAAACATATGGTCCAGTCAAAGAGCACTGCCATTCTCTGTGTAGTCTCCTGCATTTACCAGGGCTGAGGCAGGATGAAATGAGGCACACACTAGAAATGAGTTGTCATGTTATTCCTGTTACAATGAACCTCTCAGTAGAATGGATATTTATTTTAATAAATACCATGAGGACCCATATACCATTGTAATCTCTCCACAGACACTTGTCCCAGAAAGCCTCATATTTCAAGAGTTTTTACCGAGTTATCATTCGATTTGGGATTGTTTCAATTCATCACTTATTTTACATGCTAGGTATGCCCCTTGTTCCACAGTTGCTGTTGAATTTATCTTTGTATACCTAAAAGTTGGCATGATTTCCATAAGGTAAGAAATATTCAATAAATATGTTTTTGTTATTTTGTTTTGGAATGAAAAAAATGAGTATTACATTCACACTCCTATTCATAAGAACCAATCTTTTCTGTTGGATATAAATATTACCCACACCTTGAAAACTCAATCCTTCTGTCTCAGTATGCATATGAATAAGAGGAAGATAGAAGAAATAGAGAGAGAAAGGAGTTGGAGTAGAGAGAACAGTGAAATGCTTGTGTTTTATATTTGATATATCCATCCTTATTAAATCCTTGTTCTTACCTCTTTACACTCTCCCTCTGTTCTGTCATCTTTGCCATATAAATCATTTCCCTTGGAACAAGTCAATCAAAATGGAAATTTGAGCAGAAATACATACATGAAAAATAGTGTTCTGTCACACACACAACATTCATGCTCCACCTTCACCTCCCTCCTTCCTCACATTGTCAAGCTACTTGAAAGAGTACTAGGTAAGAAGTACTTTCACGTCCTCCTGCATTGTTTATTTGCAGCACTTTGATCTTGGTCATCTTGATGAAAATATGAGTATTCCACTGAAATAAATAAATGTGAAAAAATCCAAAAGCATTTGCCACAAAATGTTGTCTCCATTGGCTTCCATAACACAATTAACTATAAGTCTTGTGTTTCTTCCTCTCTGTTTTATACTTTGTTTTTGTCAGCTCATTCTTCTATATTTAAATGCTAGGTCTTCTCAGGGTTCTCTTCTTAATTCTCTTGTTTTCTCCTGCCACAAACATTTTCTGGTGTCTCTCATTCATTATTATAATCTCTAACAACACTGACACTTACCTTTGGGTCACCCAGTAGTCCAAGCACTTAAAAAGTATTAATCTCTTGATTTCACAACAGTTCAACAAGGTAGATAATGCTAATGCCCCCATTTTACAGATGGGTGCACAGAGTCTCAGAGAAGTTAAATAATTTGCTCAAGATTAACAGCTGCAAAGTTATGGGGATGGAAGTTGAACTCCAACGGTATAGCACTAGGGTCCACTTGCTTACTTTCTCCACTGCACTGACCACATTTTGACCTAATATGTCCCTCGCTTGTACTTTTGAGCACATAGACCAGCCCATGTCTACCCATCCTGATAACAATATCCAGCAAAATACCTTTCTATGAGCTCCATTCTGAAAACTACATGGAAATGCTAGTGTTTTCCCAAACTGAACAAGGACAACATGTCCCAACCCAACTCACCCTTCATGTATTAAGTGATGAGCATTACCATCTACCTGAGGGCACAGATCATTTTTTGTCATGTTTTTATTGTGATAAAATACACATAACATATAATTTATCATCTTAGCTATTTTAAATACATTGATAATGTGCAAATGTTACCACTATCTATCTTCAAAGCCCTTTTAATCTTGTAAAACTGAAACTCTATATCCATTTAAAATCTGACTCCTCATTCTCCCTGTCCCCACCATCTGGCAACTCTGATTCTACTTTCAGTCTCTGTGATTTTGACTAAGTTTCTCAAATACATTGTATGCAATCATATAGTGTGTGTCTTTTGACTGGATTATTTCACTTAGCATAATGTCTTCAAAATTCATCATGTTGTAAGAAAGGTCAAAATGTCGTTCCTTTTTAAGGCTGAATACTATTCCATTGTGTGTCTGTACCACATTCTGCTTATCTACCATCAGCACTTGGCTGGCTTTCACATTATAGCTATTGTGAATATAGGTGTACAAATATCTCTTTTGAGACCCTGCTTAACTTCAGGAAATATAAGCCCTCCAGATATGTTCCTTTTTTTAAGATTGTTTTCTTTCCTACTTGGAATGCCAATCTTAGCATTTGTTGTGTCTATGCCTAAGAGTATTGCTACTCTTTTTCACATCATCCTTGCTTCACACAGAAACTACCAGAACTTCCTCTTCTATATCCCCTCATACCATATATTTTAAATATTCACCGTTATGCTTCAGTTATATAGCTCTGCTTTTGGGCACCACTTTTAAGGGAAGAAACTACATAGCATCCTTTCTGTGCCTCAGCACTGCATTGTATTGCCTGGTGCATAATGGATCCTCAGTAAATGTTTGGTGAGTAGCTGAATAAACACAGTTTGCTCTTAAAACTGCCACACCACCTTGGTTAAATGCCAGAATGGAGAGATGCCTCCAGGAAATACCCAGTAAGAAGTCAAAGACTGCCCCGTTCCTTCTCACCCATGTAACAGCCCTGAAACTCTCCTCTCCTAGGCATGCATTTTCTCACATTTGGGGGAGAGCAATGCCACCCTGGAGATTATTTCCCCCTGGTAAAAAGCAGTTGGCAAGTCTTCTGGAGGAGGAGGGTGAGGCCCCAGGGAGGGGAGGACCACACACAGGCAGCAACACTCAGAAATGTTCATTCCAGCTTCATCCCCTACTGCACCCTCTTCAAGAATGCCCGGAAATCTGGCAGTTATTTCTGAGATGCTTATTAGGAAACATGTGAGGTTCCCAGAAAATGTATGATTTCTCATGAAAAATTCAGTTTCTGTGCATTTTCTGGAGTTCAATGAGCATTTAGGAGCTATTTTCTATCCTTAGGAAGAATGTATGGGGGAGAGGCGGGGGCTATGCTGATTCCCCACAGGTTATAAGCATTTTTATAGGTGAAATGCACAATTTCTCTCAAAAACATCGTTCATTTACTGTGAATTCGGAAAGTAAAGTCATGCCAATGGGTTAGATCTCTTTCTGTTTATTGAACAGCAACTATTGACAAAGCTTACACAAGAAGCTTGTATAGACAGCATACACAAGAAGCCAATTTGGTAATGATACTACTACTAATGATGATGGTGATAAAAGCTAATGTTTTATTTTACTACTTATTTACTATTTGCTGATCACTAACCCATACAACTCACTAAATCAAACCATTAATGTAAAAAGAAATTTTTAAGGAAATCACGTAGGTTAGGGAATGTTTAATATTTAGTACTGTATGGAGGACAAAACTATGGCTGGGGGTGGTTAGGGGTCTTATTTACAAGACCCTTTAGCTAGGGGATGTGAGAACCAAAAATCTAGGGCATGTAAACCACCATCAGGGGATTCAAATGAGCTCTGTGGGTGAGGCTTCCAGTGCTGAGCATGCTGCTGCAGTTCCCATAGTTCTCTTGGAGGCCGAGTCCCAAATTCTGCAACCTTGTGTAGACATATTTTTTAACACATTCATTAAAGTGTTATTTAATATGCAGATATATACTGAGTGGCTAGATTATGATCTCTGAACGCATAATAATCTGGCCATATAGTGTGTGTGTGTGTGTGTGTGTGTGTGTGTGTGTGTGTGAATGTGTGCATAAACTTGTGCATGGGTGAAGTCTGACCAACTTGGACAGGGGGAGGGGGCATGAGCAGTTGGCCAGTCTGCCTGCTGTTCAAACTCCTGGTTGAGCGGACAATTTGCACATTAGCCTTTTATTATATAGGTTATGCACTGAGTGGCCAGATTATTATGCATTCAGAGACCATAATAATCTGGCCACTCAGTGTAAATGACTACTATTATATATATTAATTATATTATATTATATTATATTATATTATATTATATTATATTATATGATCTACACTAATATAAGATAAACATGCAAATTGACTGTACCTCTGCTACACCCACCAGCCATGGACATCAGAAGCCAGCATGCAAATTAACCCAATTAAGATGGAGGTGGCCACGGAGCTGGAGTGAGCAGGAGGCTTGGGTTGCCCCTGGCAATGGAGGAAGCCAAGCTTCTGCAGCCCTGGCCTGCCGTGGCCTCCACTCAAGGCTACAAAATTTCAATTATAGAAGATAAATAAATCCCAGATACCTGCTTCCAGCCATCCCTGGCCTTCACTCAAAAAAAAAAAAAAGAGGGGCTGGGATCCTGGATCTTCAGGGGGTGTGGCCAGCCTGAAATCAACCCTCAGCCCCTCACCCAGGTTGGCCACATCCCCCAGCAGGGATCCTCACCCCATGGGGCTGTTGTCAGCCTGCAAACCACCACAAGCCCCTCACCCAAGCCGCCCCATGCCACAAGGGAACCCCCACCCTGATCTGGGACAGCCTTCAGGGCAAACCAGCTGGCCCCCACCCATACACCAGGTCTTTATCTATACTAATAAAATGCTATTTAGACCAGGAGACCTTCCAGACATTCCTCTGGACAAAGCCATGATGGTGGTGTCGAGGTGCAGGTGTTTAGATGCCAAGAGGGGAGGGCAGTTGTGGGTGATCAGGCCAGAATGGGACAGCAGTTGTGAGTGATCAGGCTGGTGGAGGGTGGGACCTTTGGGGTTAAGCAGACAGGCAGGGGGATGGGGGCAAGCAGGACCTCAGTGGGGGTCAGTTGGAGGGTTCAGGACAGGGGGGATGGACAGTTTGGAATGAGCAGGCTAGCAGGAGGGCAGTTGGGGCCAAATGGGCCAGCAGGCATAGTGGTTAGGTGCAATCAGGCAGGCAGGCAGGCAGGCAGGTGAGCAGTTTGGAGCCAGCAGTCCCGGATTGCCAGAGGGATGTCTATCTGCCAGTTTAGGCCTGATCTTTGTAAACCAGCAGTAGGATATCCTTCAAGGGGTCCCAAATTGGAGAGGGTGCAGGCCCAGCTGAGTGACAACCCCCCCCCCCATGCATGAATTTTGTGCACAGGGCCACTATCGTTATATAAAGGCTGAATGATATTTCATTGTATGCTTATAATTCATTTCACAAGTATAGAAACATCCCTTAAGTTGGCCCAAGTCAAGCCAATCTTGTGAATTCATCACAGGCATGGCAAACATTGTTATGCATCTGTGTCCAACTGTGATTTTAATAAAAGAAAAAGGAGCCATCTAGTCACTGAAGAATTAGATATGAAGCTCCCACCATGTGTCTGAAATTATTTTAGGTACTAGGTTGAGAAATGGCCATATGACTACAGGTCTGCTTCAAAGGCATTTGGTGTCATGTAAGAGTGCAGTTTTACCTCTAGATTGAGCTATACATTCCATTAGTTGTCATTCTTTTTTGCAATTCTTTTTATATGGATCTTAAGTGTTTCTTTTGCTATTGACTTTTTGAGAAGCACAGCCATATATACCCATAAGAAATGAGAAAGAAAGTATAAAGAGTTAGGAAAACATGAACTTTAGAAAGCAATAATAAAAGAGGAAGAAAATCCATTGCAAATAAAAGAAATGTTGAAAGAACTCTACAGTCACTTGGAAAATGGGAGAGGACATTGGGAATCACAGGTGGATCCTCCAGGTCTCTGCAGGGTCAGGCATTTACAGTGTTATTTACTTCCTGCATCGAAGAGAAAGCCACACCTGGTATGCATGACAGACCCTGGAGAAATGGGGAAGGGTGATATCCTTAGTACCTGGTCAGGCTGGACCCGGGTCACTTAGTACAGTGAGGGGATGTAATTTAACCAGGAAGAAATAGCAGGTTCTTTTAGGGAGAAAAATGTTTTTAAAAAGCCAGAATTCTATTTTGAGAAATGTGAGCATGCATTGAATGAACAAGATGAGAGGAGTCAAGGAAATTGAGAAAGCAGTCACAGGAGGTAGCACTGGAAACAGGATAAAATCAAATGAAAAGAAACCATCCCAGCAAGTGGTTGTATGTGTGTTTGCTTGCTTGTTTTAAAACAATGAGTGTGCTAAGGATTAGACAGGTGCTATGCAGGTTTAGGTAAAGGATGATAGCAGGAAGGCTGTATACTCAGAGCAAAGGCAGGGCTGGAGAGGAAAATGCAGATAAAGAAAAACAAAACTGCATATTGTGGAGGCTCCAACTCAATTAAATGTCTGGGTCTTATATGCACATGAGAACAAACAAAATGTCAGCGATCTGTTGCCTGATCGGCTTTGAAAGCCTCGAATCTAAAGAGGGAAGCTTTATAAGCTCTGCCTTCAATTACTGCCCAGAACTCTCTTTGACCTTCCAAACAAACAGGACGTTTTGCAGAGGTCTGGAGAGCAGAGAGGAAGGCTCTTGTGTTCCACCTGACATCACACTACATGCTCAGCCATGTGATTCCCTCTGTCAAACAAAAGAACCAGCTGCATCAGTGTCATCCAGAATCTGGGGTCCTTTCCAGCTACAAGCCTCAGGAAAATAAACCAAACATCAGTTTATTTTCAATGAAAATGGAATTCAGGCTTTAAAAAAAAAGCCCCTTGCCTTTCATTTGTTTAGAGACTCATATAAATTAAAAGAGGAATCATCCTCTGGAGGAATTCATATAAGGAAGCAGCACAGGGATAGGTTTCATATGTGGAAAATGAGAACAAACAAAATAAAATGGGGGTGAAAAGAAGAGGGGAAAAGGAAGGAAGAGGAGGTAAAAGAGTAATAAGAGAGGGAAGAGGAGGTGGAGAAGAGAGAGGAGATTTTGAACAAATTTCCTTCCTCTGCTAACATTTCTTAAATACATATTTTCAAAGAATGCCTCCTAACTCCTTTGGGAGGTAGGTTTATAATTGCACCCATTTTATAAGAGAAGAGCTCAGGCTTGAAGAAGCCAGATAAGTTGTCCCCAGTCTCAGAGTTAGCAAAGTTAGAGCCAGGCCTCCCATCCACACCAACCTGTCTCCAAATTGCACTTTTGCAAGATAAGCTCATAGAGTCATAGACTTTGGTGGGGGTTTTATATTATTTTCCCTAGGTCCCAACTACCTACACTAGATAGTTCATTGTCAAACACTGAGCATACCAGCTACTGCAGTGGGGAGGCTTCCTCCATGGGGGTAACTCTGGAAAAATCCATGTTAACCAAGAATTTCATACACTACATCATACACTAAAATAATATGATTATTTTAAACTAGAGCCCTGATGCACAAAGATTTGTGCAAAAATGGGCCTTCCTTCCCTTGGCTGCCAGCACCTCCTTCCCTCCAGCCAGAGCTGCCTTTTCACTCTAGCCCTGAGCCACCTTTCTGTCTTCTCACATTACCCAGAAGAGTGGCAGGGAGTGCGCCATCTTTGTTGGGTTAATTTGCATACTCACTCCTGATTGGCTGGTGGGCATCAGGAAGGTATGGTCAATTTGCATCTTACCCTTTTATTAGTATAGAAGCTGTCTTCTCTTCCAATCCCACTCCATCATCTACTTAAAGGTGATGGAGTCATTTGGATCCTAACAAAGAGAAATCCACAAGCCCTCCTGGGAGCAAGAGGGAGGCAGAAGGAATTTTTAGGTGGGGGATATCACCTACTGGCTTAAAACTGAAAACAAAGGACCACAATTCCAGTGGCTTCCAAGACAGGAGTCTCGTTTCCCACTATTGGAGGATGATTAATGAACTGACCTCCTGTGTGCCACTTTGAAAACACACCAAATGTGCTTGCTTTGGCTGACTAGTAAAGGAGAACTGTTCATACAGAACAAAAAAGTCTGCTGTTCGCCAGTAGCTATTAACTCACGGCTATATCAACACTTGTGCTGTTAACAATAATCTTATCCAAGAGTCTATTCTTGTAGAACCTCAGGGGTTGAAGAAATATTTTATTGGCAGCATCTCTAAGCCTATAAGCAGCAATATGTTTTGACAGAATGAAGCCACACAGTTCTCACCTCGTCTTGGGTTTACTTTCTTATGAGATAATCTGAGGCTGGAAATAAAGAGTCTTTCCCCTCTCCATTCTCCAAAGAAATAGGTTTTACAATCAAACCCTGGGTGTTATAAACGTTTCAGTACTCACAGATTCTCTCAACTTGTACCTTCTATGCTGCTGATCCAAACCGCCCACATGGAAGTATTTTTTAACCTGTGCTCACAAGAGCACTTGACAATATTGAGGTGGTTTCAAGATTACATCTATTTCGTGACCAACAACTGTTGAAATACCTCCTCTTGTTGTCAAATGCTGGCTCTTCGTTTTTAAAGAAACTACAAACCTCTACTTAAAGTGAAGGTTTTCTGGTATGGAAACAATGCCCAGGGCGAGAAAAAGGAAAATTAGAAGTGGTGGCAAACTAACTTTATAATAGAAAGTAGATGAAATAGCTTAGAGCACAGGTAGAAACATTCTACTGGGAAGTAATCATTTTCGTCTATTGGGTTCAATAGGGAGTGCAAAGAGAAAAAAAGATAAGCGTATAAATAAGCAAGAGTGACTTTTGGACAATAAGTAGTTACCTGAGTCTGGCAGCTTGTTGCTCTACCTTATAATTTATCTCTACAGTTCCAAGTCCTGCTTCTTGGGACTTTTGCGTCTTTTGTTCTGCACATTTGTGCAACTAATATCCACAGATTACCCATAATTTACTGTTTCTAGGTACTGGGGTCACCAAATATAGTGGGACAACTTACCTGCTACCAAGTAGCTAATGTTCTGTGAGTGGAGATCACATCAGAGAAGAATAGGAGAAGGGTATGCAAATAGGCCTGCTGTGGGATCAAGCACAGAGGTACCTGCCTAAAAGAAGGGGGTGGGAGGAAGGGACATTTCAGCTGTGTTTTAAAAGATGAACAGAAGTCACAGAAGGAAAAAAAAAAACAACTTCCAAGAAGGAAGGAAGGGAGGGAGGGAGGGAGGGAGGGAAGGAGGGAAGGAGGGAGAGAGGATAGGTAAGGTCAGAATTATGAGATGTTCAATGAACTATAAGTGGCTCAGTGGAATTGAAGCAAATCTGGGTTCATTGGTAATGAGTCATCCAGTCATGAAGTGTGTTCAAAGGATGCTGGGAAGAGAACTCAGAAAGTATTATCTTCCAATAGTGGTTCCATGTGGCTATACAACCTTAGGCATATTACCTGAGCTTGATTATTTATTGAGCAAAGTTTTATTGTGGGCATGCCACGGAGCAGGCTGACTCTGATGATGTAATGATAAGGGGAGAAAGAGAATTGATGAGACAATATATGAAAGCTGACTTACTGAGTCCCCCACACCAAAGAGCTGCTGAATCTCATGAATAATAGACCCCAACAAGATGGCTGTTGATGCCATCTTTACCCTTTCATGTGGTCTAATGGCAGTACTGCACGTTCACAGTATAACACTGGCTGATAATTACCTTCTAGGAGCCCTGCCTGTGTGACCTCCCGTCATTTGAATGTAGCTACTCTTTACGGATATATGGGAGAAGAGGAGGCACAAGCTCCGAGTCACCATGTGGCAGTCTGGTTCTTGTTCTGACACCTTAATTGTCCTTAGAACAATTATTTAATTTTCACATGAGCTTGCTTGTCTTGTTTACTTTTCCAGGAAGTGTATTGCACATGATGCTCTTTCAGATTAATTCACCTCACAACTATTTGGTTCATCCAAAATAACCCAAGAATTCTTTTTGCTTTAAGTCATAACCTTTTTCTGAACATTGAATATTTGCACAGCACTTAGCTAGATACTCAGGAGATAAAAATGAATAATGAGTAAAATGCTTGGTGGAAAATTAGCAACTGCTAAATTTTGCTAAGCACTGTGAAGGGTTTAATGCTTCGTATATATTAACTCTTTTAAATCCTCATTATCATCATGTGAGGTAGGTACAATTATCTCCACTTTACAAATGAAACACCTAAGGTAGAAAGAAATTAGGTGATTTTTTTCCAAAATAACAGCGCTAATAAAGATAAAACTTGATTCCATACAGTCTGGACCTAACCTTTACTCCGAATCCCTGACCAGAGCATGTTTCAGAGCAGGAGTTTGACATGGCTAAAGCATAAGGCAGACAACAGAGGAAGGTCCAATTAGAAAGGAGAATGAAGGCAGCTTGAAATGGCCTGGAAACTGTGCTAAGGAACATGGGTATTAGAATACAGTAGAGGAAGTAGGTTGGGTATAACAGAAACTCAGTAAAACAGTTATGACAAATGATAACTGAAGGATACTTTCATTGCTCAGGAGACCTGGATCAATAGGGAGAGGAGGGGACTTTAGCAAAATGAAGAGACCTTGCATTTTGGAGGGGGTGAGGAGTGAAGACAGGAAATCAGCCCAGCGAGGAAATGTCAACCCAATTTTACCAGTTTCTCTTTTTCAAGAAAATCAATACATATCAGATAATAATTCTCCAAATTATTAAATGTTGCCCAATATATATATTTCAAAACCCCATGGACCAATTGGAACATGCTTGCTGACTAGATGCAACCAGTGGGTGCCAGACTGCTATTGGGTAACATCTGTGCTTTTAAAAATAGTTCATTTGCAACAAAATGGATGCACCTCAAGAACATTATGCTAGATGAAGTAAGTCAGAAAAAGCTAAGAACCATACGATTTTACTCATATTTTGGGGTATAAAACTGAAATTCATGTACACAAACAGCAGTGTGCTGGTTGCCAGAGGGAAGGGGGTGGGGGAAGAAAGGGGTCCTAATATAAGCTGACAGGAGAAGATTTGACTTTGGGTGATGGGTCCCTGGTGCAATATACAGATCCTATAACATAGAAATCTACACCTGAAACTTATATGTTCATGTAGACCAATGTCACCCCAATCAATATAATAGATATTTTTTAAAAATTTAATAAAAATAGTTCAGTGAAATTTTTTCACCTGTGAAGCAGTGTAAGCACATTAGTGTTTTAGAGACATAAATTTGGTGGTTTTATAAAAAAGAGTTGAGCAGGTAAGGCCAGTTAGAAGATTAGTGCAGTAGGAAAAATATGACAAAGGCCGGTGCGATTGGCAGTGAGAAAGACAAGCTGAGAAAGAGTTTTCACAGTATAATTGATCCATTAAATGTGGCTGGTGACAAGAAAAGAAGGTATCAAGGATAATCTAGGACTGTCTAGTGTTGGTGATTAGAAGAAAGGTAATGTATTGATGGAGACAAGAAACATAAAAGGAAGAGCACATGTCTGAAGCAAAAAAGTGAGTTCAATTTGAGAAGTGTTGAAATAGGGTTTAGGCAGCATTCAAATAGTATCAAGCTCTTCTTGGCTTTTCTATTGTAAAGAATAATCATTCCTTAGATTAAGTCACATCCGATCCACTGATCACAATGACTTCCTTGGAAACACTAAGAATTTCAAAAATTGCTTAAAAACACTGCTTATTCTTGAGAGTTTTAAGCACAAAATCAATTATCCGCAAGATTTAGTAACAACAGAATTGTAAACAGAATTCTTTTAAAAGGTTTTACTCATTGTTACTTTGCTGTACAGCTTTATTTCAGTCTCCTGCCACCATGGCAGGCAGCAAATCAATCAAAGGGAAATAGTGTTTGATATGGACAATTTTGTTTGAAAATTCACCTTTGGAAACTCTGCTTTTAGTCCAGCATTACTTTTCCTTTAGGTATGCAATGGAGTTTCTGGGAATTTGTATTCTTTAATGATCACAATGTACATTGTTACTGTCCAGATGGTATATGTGTTGCAGTTATTACCTTCTAAAGGACATTGTCATCAAATATAACAATAAATTTATGAACAGTATGTAAAAATTGAAATTAAATTTTAGTTCATTTGGTATCTGTGATTTAGTGAATTTTATTTGATTTAGTGAGTTTCTTGGGGATAAGGATATGAGTCTGAGTGTGTGTGTGTGTGTGTGTGTGTGTGTGTGTGTGCGTGCATGTAATACACCTCCCTCCCCCCCCAAAAAAAAAACATGAGCCCTTTTAAATAGGGTTCAATCTATTCTAAAAGAAAATGGGAATCATGTAAACTGAAATATATATTGGCATCAGTGGAAATGAGTAGTTAATATCTTTGAGTAAATATAACTATATATATAAAAGCCTACATGACCAGCTGACTAGCCAGGAGCTATGATTCTCAATGACCACCAGGATTCTGACACTCAATGCACAGACACAGGATTTGTGCACTGGTGGGGTCTGGCCTGTGGGGATTGAGTGAAACCAGGTCTTCAACATCCCCAAGGGGTCCCAGATTGCAAAGGTGCACAGGTCAGTCGAGAGACCATATCAGTGCACGAATCTGTGCACCAGGCCTCTAGTATATAAATAATTAAATATGTTTATATATATATATATATACACACAAATACACTTTTATTAATTCAGTAAACATTTATATTCATCTTACATGAAAGATATTGTGCTAGCTGGTGCTGAGAAACTTAAGATTAAAAACATAGTTTCTGGCTTGAAGCAATTCACAATCTGATGACAGATATGTAAATAATTGTAAGGTGAAGCAGAAATTGCCAAAAAAAAAAAAAAGGTAAGTGGCATTGGAGAGCTCTGAAAGCTATAAAGTTGATAGAGTGAAGAATGAGGGCTTATTAAAAGACATGGTCCTCTCCCTTCTACCTTGCCTAGACATTCCTTGTTGACTTGGCCAACAAAAACCCAGGAGATTTCTCTGTATGTCCAAACATTTATACTTCATTCAGCACAGTTCCTTTTGAAGAAGCAGTTTCAACTTTTGATCATTAACACGAGGAGTTATTCTAAAGTATTATCTTCTACAGGAGTCTTACCATTGTCTATGATATAAATGTGTTGGAGAAATATTTATTTTTTCCAGATCTTTAATTTTAAAAGCAATTTGTGGCTCATAAAACTTGCTCTTTAAGCCAACCACACTGCCCTACTATTGTTCCTCAGGAGTTCTACCAGACTCATCTATGTTAATAAGGTTCAATAGCTCATGTCTATGTGACTTCCCATTGCTCAACTGAGACCAGATACTACCTGCCAAGACAGTGCTGGGATGGTGGAGTGTCAATAGTGAGATGAGAATCCCCGGAGCTTTGTCTTGACTTTATATGCAGGATGCTCACATATTTACTGCATAGAGCATAGTGTCCAGGAGTTGACATTTTCCCAATAAAATGAAAAGATAGGACAATTGACTTCCTCGAAATCACTTAGGTGAATCTCCCACGGTCACACGGTTAGTGACTAAAGGACTTCAATTTAAAAGTCATGGATTTTGACTCAAACTTGGGCAGTCTTTTCTTATTCTTTTTCTTCCACTATTTTATTAAATTTACAAGTGTTTACATATTTAATCCTCATAAAAAGCCCATGACTGGCATAAAAGCATGAGGAGTTTCATTGACCCATTCCCCAAGAAAGCTGGTACAAATTATTTTTAAAGCAACAATTTAAAATCCTGGGATGCAGCTAGAATTCTTTTTATTTCTATTTTTATAACTAAAGCATGAGAGGTTAAGTAACCTGCCTGAGGTTATGTGTGAAACTTGAATTTGAGCTCAGTTGGTTGGTTCCAGAGCACTTCCTCAAGGCTGAAAAAGGATGGTGATGGGAAACATATTTTAAATTATTTTATTCTAAAGAAAAAGTGGTATAAATGAGATAACATTTGTCTCAGGCTAAGAGTCAGGGATTTGGAGGTATCTAATTCTTGCTTTTCTATTCCTAAGCAGTATCACCTGGACATAAGACAAAATCCAAGTCTCCTTTTACTTATGAGTAATGTGATGATGGAGATGATGAACTCTTCCTAAATTGTTGAAGCAACTAAGAAGACAGGGGCTTCTGAACGGGGATGTACCTATCACCTGACACATGGCAAGAGTACAGTCAATGCTAAGTTCTCCATCCCTTTATCTCTTTTCCATTCCTTCTTCCAAAGTTTAAAATAATTTTTTACAATGTTGAGAAAGCTCAAAAAATATAGATTTTATGTAGAGATAGGGATGTAAGACTGAAAAGTTCATGTTGCTGCCAACTTAGTATGCCAATTGCAGTGTGACAGATATGGTTACCAAAATAAAATGCAAGAGCAAAATTCAGATTTTCAACATACTCTTTTAATAACCTGTCTCATAACACTTGAGATCCTCTTGTACAAGAGGGTATAAAGTTTTCAGAGAGTGCACAAGTAGAGAACTTTTGAAAGATTTTTATTTTTTTGAGAAAGAAATGCTGCTCTATTGAAATTGTACCCACCCCCGGTAGTATTTTTCCCTCTTCTGCTCATCCAGGGAGAGTCTGACACACCCTGTGGGGGACCCAGAAGCCAGGGTCTGACCCTCATCCTCAGAAATCAAGGAGGGGGAAAAGGCAGGGAAAGAAGTTGCCACAGAAATCAGGGATGAGCCTGTTTTCCAAGACTTTGTTCTTTCCCCACCTAGTATAGTAGAAAACAGAGTTTACATTAAGTTTATGGAGCATTTTTAAAATTTGTCTCAATATCTGAAATACAAATACAGCATCACCAATGCGTTGTAGTTTGGGAGTTAATCGATTCTATTAATACTAGTTGCAGTTTCATTCTATCACCCCTTGAATTTGCTGCATGTTATTTCCAAGTTATTTAAAGCTAGTTTTATCTATATCTCTAATATAATACTATTAAATGTTTGTATTATTTTTAAGTGTTTGAAATATGTAAGAAAACATCTTAAGACCAGGCATAGCTTATCTACTTAATAAAAGAGCAACATGCTAATTGACTGTACCTTAGCAACACCCACCAGCCAATCAGGAGTGGGCATGCAAATTAATCAAACAAAGATGGTGGGTTAATTTGCACACATAGGCACAAAGCGGGTGGGGGCAGGACACAGGTGTTCCACACCACCCAAGCCACTCCAGGCCTCTGAGCAACATGGGAAGATGGAAAGGCGACTCAGGACAAAGTGAAGGTACTGCTGGCAGCCAGTGGAAGGAAGGCCCATTCTTGCACGAATCTTCATGCATTGGGCCTCTAGTGTTGTAATAATTGTCATGGTAGAGTAGGCATAAACATGACCTAACCCATGCAAGACATGGCCTCTAAGGAGAAAGAAAACCATAAATAAAAGGGAAACTCTTGCCCCTGATCAGTCAGTAGCTACTTTGGTGACCCTGGGAAGATATTAAACAGCTCTAAGTCTCAGTTTTCCATATGTAAGTCAGAATTGATAGGAATCTAACTACATGAAAGCTTTCCTTAATTTTTTTAAAATATATTTTATTGATTTATTACAGAGAGGAAGGGAGAGGGACAGAAAGTCAGAAACATCGATGAGAGAGAAACATCGATCAGCTGCCTCTTGCACACCCCCTACTGGGGATGTGCCCGCAGCCAAGGTACATGCCTTGACCAGAATCGAACCCAGGACCTTTCAGTCTGCAGGCTGATGCTCTATCCACTGAGCCAAACCGGTTTCGGCTTTCCTTAATTTTTTTAAAGACAAATTAGCTTTATCTATGACCAAAGAATACATGCTGGAAAAAAAAAAAAGGTATCAAAAGGAAAACGAGGTTAATCACCTTTATATGCTTTTCATTTGGGATGATAAGACAGCCCAAGTTTTGTTAGAAACATGGGTCAAGATATCATCACATAAAGGCCAGTTGGGAAAATTGTTTTACATTTAGATAATAGTATCCAGAGGTACCAGTTAAGAGAAACAGTAACACAGCAGAAACACTGGCAACCTCTTACATTTTGATAGTAAAATATATGAAGTAATCATGGGTTGAATTTTCCCAGTTATAAGCTCTTTGTACAGGATGTTCCTCCTTAAGCTGTTTTTTTTTTCTATAAATAAATAATTGCATAAAATAAAGTGAAACGTTTTCTATCTATCCTGGCATCCTGGATCTGATTAAAAGGTGAATTATGACTCGGCAGGTCTGGGATGGGACCTACAATTCTGTATTTACAACAAGTACCCAGGTGATAAGGCTGCTGTTGACCATGTGCACCATTCTCTGACTAATAAAGTTTTAAGGTTTAGCCTTTTCATTATTAAGTACACAATAGAGAAAATTGGTGTACATGGACACAATTTTATATTGTATATATAAAATATAGAAATAAAATAAACATTAACCATTAAAATAGTAATAGATCAATATACTTTTTGGCATAGTCACGCAATGAAATAATATACAGCAGAGAAAATTTATGTTACATTGAAAACATAACTGTACTTATAGAGTGAAATAAACAGAAATCTACATACAGAACAACATTTTATAAAGCACAAACAGCATAGACAGTATATTATATTGACACATAGATAAAACTAGCTTTAAATAACTTGGAAATAATACATAGTAAGGTCAATATATGGTATACAGTATATTCAGTGTGTGTTGGGGGAAGCTCAAATGGTTCTTGTAAAGTCCTGTCACTTCAATTAGGATGTGAGTTCATAGTTGCAGTGGTTCTACTTCCTGTCTATATGTTGCCTGTATTCTGTTAGTTCTATCACATAGCAAAAGAAAGGTAACAGAAGTTCTGCAAAGAAACTATCTAAACTAGAAGGCAGTGTAGAAGAGGAGAGTAGCTGGAAAGAGCAATGTTACCTTTTGCTGCCCGTATAGTTGAATGGTTTGATTACTTTCATAAAAAATGTACTGTGACTTAATAAAAAGGGAGAGCAGTGTATGAACAGATGTACGTACTCTCTCTAAGTCTGGTGGTCAGACTCACCCCCCCTGGAAGGCACAGTCTTTCACATGAGGAACTTCCAACAGTAACCCGTGAATTGTGTTATACATGCAAATGACTATGGTTTGCTGGCATCATATTTAATCATTTATTAAATAGTAGAGGCCTGATGCACAAAAATTAGTGCAAGAGTAGGCCTTCCTTCCCTGGCCGCTGGCATCGGCTTCCCTCTAGCACCAGGGACGCGGGCTGCTTCTCTCCCAGCCACTGCCCAGACCCAGGCTTCGCTCCATCCCTGGCTTTGTTCAGAAGGACTTTTGGTCTAGTTAGCAAATTACCCTTTAGTTATTATAGATTAGATGCAATTTTTCTAATGGGAAATGTGACACTCCCAACCTTTAAATTTCTAGTTGTCATGGCTTATCAGGAACAGTGGCAAATTCTGACTACTCAGCCCCCATAAGCACAAGATGCCCTCAGCCAAGGCAGAGAGGTAGCTGTACCACTTTGATCAGCGTGTTTGTCATATCTTCCATCTGAATAGTCTCCATCGGCCTTTCATTTCATGCTTTGCCCCAGACCAGAGTGGTGCTTAAAGAAAACATATACTTGAGGTTTTGAATCCTGGTTAGTTTGAATCCTGCTTCAGTCTTTTACTCTTGTGTGACCTTCAGCAAACTAGATCCTTACTTACTCAGTTTATCTGCGAAACTGCTTTTTCCTCTATAATATGAAGGGTTTGTCCAGTAGTCGGCAAACCGCTGCTCGTGAGCCACGTGTGGCTCTTTCGCCCCTTGAGTGTGGCTCTTCCACAAAATACCAAGGCCTGTGCAAGTCTATTTTGAAAAAGTGGTGTTAGAAGAAGTTTAAGTTTAAAAAATTTGGCTCTCAAAAGAAATTTCAATCGTTGTACTGTTCATGTTTGGCTCTGTTGACTAATTAGTTTGCCGACTACTGGGTTAGTCATATGTGCTTCAGGGGGTGTTGCCAGGTAAAACACTCTACAGAGGGACTGGCAGTAGAGTGAGCTCTCAGTAAATATTAGTAAACACTTTATAAAATTAGTAAGCATCCAATTAATATAGCTGCTGCTGTTATTGTACCTTTTCTAATCTTGGTGATGAAAGATTATATTTGCACGTCTCTGAAAAGCACATAAGAATAAAATACAATTAAAATAATCTTAGTTCCAGATTTCCTGACAGTTATCCAGGGGCCCTTAAAAGGAGAAGTCAGCAAAAACTTAGCTTCAGGTAAGATGAAGAGAATATTAAAAGAGAATAATTTCCAGTTGTAGTGATGAAAGAAAAAAGAAAAACAAATCAGAGGAAATATATAGTGATGATCAATTTGCACAGAAAGAAAAAGCAGAAAAAGCAGAGCTTCTGCCAAGGGAAGCAGAATGTTCACATTAGAGACATAAATTTTGGAGACATTTTCAAAGAAGGGAAAGAAAGGGAATAACAGAGAGAACAAAATTATGACTAAATAAACAAAAGGGAGGAGAACCAAAAAAAATTTAAGTCCATAATAAATGAAACTCAAGTCCAAAAACATACGAAGAAGAAGAAATTAGGAAGAGATATTATGCCTTGTGAATGTGAGGAATCTCTTGGTTATAAGGAGCCACACATAAAAAGGGAGAAAGAAGCTTTGTATGAAATGTTGAAGGGCAGTTACGATAAATATGAGCACATCAGAGCCCCCCCCCCCCCCCCCCCCCAAATCACAAGAGCGAATAATGAAAACATAGAATCCAGAATTACGGTTTTTGGAGCTCAAAGTAAATGAAGTTGTCTTATTGTGAGTCTAGGAACTGGGAAGTAGACGTACCCAAAGTAACTGTATTTGGAGCCATCACATTTGCTGAGCAGGGCAAGGAGACAGTCAGATGATTATGGAGGGAAATTAGTGGAAAGAACTATTTCGTTTTATAGCCAATGCTACAGCCACCCTCTTGCTCCTGCCAATGGCACCGAGAAATACCAATGGGTAGATTGCTTAAGGACATGTCTCCTTTCCTTAAAGAAGAAAAATGGTTACATTTGGAGGGAATGTAAGATTCGTTTAGAAGAAATAAATTGGTAGGAATAGAAAAAATGAAAACGAAATAAAGAATGCAAATACATAGTCTAGCTGAAATGGACAGAGAATTTAAAATGTTCACATGTATACACCTGGGTAAACACTGGGAAAACACTGATAGATGGTGGGTCATAGGATGTTTAGGGTTTATATGTAAAAGGAAATAGGATAATTTGCCTCTTCAAATCATTATTCTAACTGCTCCCCTAAAAGCTGGATGCATTGGAAAAGGCATTTGGAGGAGGAAGGCATTCCTACAGAATGGGAAGATGGGTCAAACACCAGAGGAAATATCAAGGTGAGCAAAAATGCCCTCCTTTATGAGCATATCAGAGTGGAGAAGAGAGTGCTGGAAAAGGCACTCTGAGAAGCAGGAGCAAAGCTGAAAGAATTAATTACAGTGAAGATGTTTCCAGTTTCAACCTGTTTAATGAGAGCAGTGGGGAGAAAACAAAGATGAGAGTGGAGTGCAATCAGAGAGTAAAGTGAGGGCCCTTTGTATTGACAGGGTCAAAGTGAAGAAAAAAGAAAAGAAGGTCAAGGCTGAAATAATGACACCCTCTACAAACATCTCATGGTGTTCATGAAGAGACAAGAGTAGTTGACAAAAAAAGAAGAAAGAAAGAAGGAAAGAAAGGAAGAAAAATATAGAGATCAAAGGAGTTTACCAAAAAAAAACACAAAAAATAAAATAAAAAGAGGAAAACAACACAGAAAGAGAAATTAGATAAACTGTTTCAATTTTTTAATTATCTTTATTGTTCAGTTTATTAATTACATTGTTCCCCTTTTTTCCCCTATAGCTCGCCTCCACCTGGTACCCATCCCACCCTCGGCCCTCCCCGCCTCCCCCACTGTCCTCTCCCATTGTTGCATGATTTTTGTCCAGTCTCTTGCTGCACTTCCCACACCCCTTTTTTCCCCAAGAATTCTCAGTCCATTCCCTCTCTATGTCTGTGATTTTGTTACATTCACCAGTTTATCCTGTTCATCAGCTTATTAATTCACTTGATTTTTAGATTCATTTGTTGATAGATGTGTATTTGTTGTTCATAATTTTCATCTTTACCTTTTTCTTCTTCCTCTTCTTAAAGAATATCTTTCAGCATTTCATATAATATTGGTTCGGTGGTGATGAACTCCTTTAGCTTTTTCTTATCTGTGAAGCACTTTATCTGACCTTCAATTCTGAATGGTAGCTTTGCTGGATAGAGTAATCTTGGTTGTAGATTCTTGCTGTTCATCACCTTGAATATTTCTTGCCACTCCCATCTGGCCTGCATCATTTCTTTTGAGAAATCCGCTGACAATCGTATGGGTGCTCCCTTATAGGTAATCATCTGTTTTTCTCTTGCTGCTTTTAATATCTCTCTGTCTTTTTCTCTTGGCATTTTAATTATGATGTGCCTTGGTGTGGTCCTCTTAGGGCTCCTATATATTGGGGTTCGGTGCGCTTCTTGGGACTCCTAAGTCAATTTCTTTCACCAGGTGGGGAAGTTTTTGGTCACTATTTCTTCAAATAGGTTTTCATTGTCTTGCTCTCTCTCTTTTTCTGGCACCCCTATAATTCAGATGTTGGTATGCTTGAGGTTGTCCCAGAGGCCCCTTACACCATCTTCAATTTTTTGGATTCTTCTGGTTTCTTGCTTTTTCAGCTGAGTGGATTTTACCTCTTTGTATTTCAAATCTTTAACTTGGTTCTTGGGGTGCTCTAGAGTACTTTTAGGTCTTTGTATAATATTTTTTATTTCAGTCAGTGTATGCTTAATTTCCGGTTGGTCCTTTTTCATATCCTTGAGAGTCTCCTTCATATCCTTGAGGGTCTCATTCATTTCCTTGCTGGTCTTGCTTATTTCCTCATAGGTCTCAACCTTTTCTAGGAGCCTCTTGAAAAGCCCTATAACCATGGTTTTGAATTCCATGTCCAGTCGTTTTTTTCCTCCATTTCTTTCAAATCTGATTTCTTTCCATGTCTCTGCATGGTGGCTGCTTCCCTGAGTTGGTCAATTAGCTTTGTGTGGTAGATGTCCTACAAGGGACAGTGGCTCAGCCTCCCCAGTTACCTGTGGTGGATATGGTTGCACAGTCTTGCTGAAGTTAAGCTCAGGTTAATCAATGTTAGCACTTGGAGGGGTTGGATGGGCGGAGTCTCCAGACCAAGCACACAGCGTTAGCTCCGCCCTATGCAGCCCCAGGGATTCTGTGCTGGGGGCAATGGCTGCCAGAAGCTCTGAGAGAGAGCAGCTGCCAAGCTCCACTGGCTGCCAAGGAATTCAGACTCTCCCCAAATGAGTCTGCACACCCAAGGTCTCAGCCAGGGTCATAAAACAAAGCAGTATGACGGTTTCCTGAATGAGAGAGCATGTCGCGAGTGCTCTCTACTCAGTCAGGGTCACGCAGCTGCACTGTTCCCAAGTTCACACGCACTCCGCACAAGCTTGCCTTCTCCACAAGCCGACAGACTCCTGCCTCACCTGAGCTTCAGCGTGCCCTCCCACTGTCCACTTTTTACCCCGTATGATAGTGGGTTCCCTGGACTTCGCCCAGAGCTGGAGAATCAGTCCAGTGGGATGTCTTTGTCTCCCCCGTTCAAGAAAACTGGCCAGTTTTCAGCCGCCCGCCCCCTCCGCTGGCGATTGTGCTCCAAACCTCTCTCCGCGCGTCTTTTCAACGCTGTCCTCAGCCGCTCCTCCGAGTTACAGTGTCTTATCTTCACTTTTATTTGTGGAATTTTCACTCGGCCAGCTTTCTGGTGATTCTGGAAGGTGTTTGTTAAGTTGTAGTTTTAAAATTGCTGAGTATGACAGCAAGATAGGTAGGTGTTTTACCTATGCTGACATCTTGGTTCTCTCTAAACTGTTTCAATTTTAAAGATAGATTTTTTTAAGTATGTGTATTTCTACCAGAAAAGAGGTCAAAGGTGAATAGCTCAGTGATTCAGTGGGACACCTCACTCCACACCCTGGAAAAAAATCAGTGATTTGGAAAAGAGAGGTATCCCCAGTTTCAGTAGTCTGACTTTAAGTAAAACATTAAAAAATTGCATGAGTAAAGGTGAAATAGCTAACACAACAAAGAAATGTGTCCTAAGATCATTTTTTATTGATTTCAGAGAGGAAGGAGGGAGGGAGGGAAAGAGGGAGAGAGAGAGAGAGAGAGAGAGAGAGAGAGAGAGAGAGAGAGAGAGAGAGAGAGAGAAATGATGAGAGAGAATCATTGATGCCTCCTGCATGCCCCATACTTGGAAATAAGCCTGCAACCAGGGCATGTGCCCTGACCAGGAATCAAATCCTGACCTACTGGTTTGTAGGTCAATGTTCAACCACTGAGTCACACTGGCCAGACAATGACATTTTAAAACACATTTGAGAAGATACAAATGCTGGAAGTGGCAAGCATCACTGTGATATTTAAAATTATTTTGCTGAAAAAGTCTAACGATAGATGTAATGTAGCCCATACAGTCTGGGGTCCTAAGGTATTTGGTGCATTGTCATCTTGTTCGTGACAAAGGAGAACATGGCTAAGATTATTTTACATCATTTAGTTTAAGAAAATTTTATAGGAAGGGATGTCCATTACGTTGGAAATGCATAAGAATATGTTATATGTCAGGTCTATAACCATCACCCTGGGAAGGTGAAAAATAAATTGATTAGGTGCTGAGGTGGAACTATTTTTTGTGCATTTCTATGTGAAATCTTCAGAATTTTTTCAAAGAAAAAACATGTTCAACTTGAAAGAAAATAAATATAAAGATAAAAAAAAGATAAGGATGAGCCAATGGGCCTGTCATATCTTATCCAGCTGAGATTACCCTAGAAATAATACAAGCAAAAGAGATGAGAAAATTTAAAATATGTGACAAGTATACAACAAAATATGGAGAAAAGTACAGCACAATAAAAGCAAGAGAAAGCAAGATATATTGAGGCTGCATAGGGTGACAGGTGATCTTCGTGCCTGCTATTATTCAAACTTCACAAGCAAATTATTTATTTTTAAAGTCTTTCATCTCTATTTTACAAATTAGAGAATTGAGACTTAGGCAGGTTGATAACGTGTCCAAGGTCACACAGCAAGCAAATGCAGAGCTAGAGTTTAATTCACTGTCTATCTTACTCCTAAGCTTTTATGTACACACCATTGCCTTTCAAAACAAAGACATAAAATGGGAAATAAAGAGAAATACAATTATATTGAGGTTGTATATTTGAAGGATGGGTGTATTGTCTATAGAGCATAAGGCAAGAATGAATTTAAAAAAGAATTAAATGTTGGCACAATTTTTTCTCATACATACACACACACACACACACACACACACACACACACACACACCACATGCGCACACGCACACACACACATCCTATCTAAAACACACAAGAGGGCTGCCTCTATGTGGTCAAAGATCCTACCCCCATGTGGACACAGGATGGCCACCACAAGATGGCCAGCAGGGGAGGGCCATTAAGAGATTCCAGGCCTGTAAGGGAGGACAGTGTGGGTGATCAGGCCAGCAGGGGAGGGCAGTTGGGAGGGACCAGTCCTTCAAGGGAGGTCAGTTAGGGGTGACCAGGCTGGCAGAGGAGGGGCAAACAGGCTGGCAGGGGAGCAGTTCGGCATCAATCAGGCTGGCAGAGGAGTGGTTAGGGGATGATCAGGCTGGCAGGCAGAAGCAGTTAGGGGCAATCAGGCAGGTTAGCAATTGGGAGCCAGCAGTCCTGGATTGTGAGAAGGATGCCCAACTGCCTGTTTAGGCTGGATCCCTCAAAGTGTCCCCAATTGAAGAGTGTACAGGCTGGGCTGAGGGACAATCCTCCCAACCCCGTGCACAAATTTCATGCACCAGGCCTCTAGTGTATGTGTATGTATGTGTGTGTGTGTGTGTGTGTGTGTGTGTGTGTGTGTGTATATATATATGTATGTATGTTTTACAACATTTTGTTAAAGTATATCTGACCACCTGAATGTTTGGGAGCTGAGCTGTGGGTTAAACAACTATAATAATGGTATGAAGCTGCAATTTTCAGCTAGAGTTCTTGTTAGGGAAATAATTCTTCCTGAATAATACATAATTAAAGTAGATGAAGTGTTACATGACTTCTCTTTTGCTGCTAGTCACATACATCATCGCCACTATGCGTAATTGAAGCAGCAGTTATCATGAAAGTATGCCATCAGGCAGCGCTAAGTAACACTTACTGTCCTCACTCAGAGATCGCTGGGAGAATTGTATACCTGGAATCATTTCATTCCTCCAGAAATCCAGGCAGGTCACATTTGAGGCTTTACATTAGGGCATAATCCTCTTTATTCCCCGTAAAGGAACATGATCTTTAAGGTCTGGGGCACACATAATTAAACAGTCAAACTGGTAACATTAGAGCTAACACAAAAAAATGAAAATATACTGTATTAGGAATAAATTAAGAAATAATATATAAAATATGATGCTATGTTTACATTGTTCCACTTTTGTAAAAATTTTAAACTGAAATTTTGCATGAAACAATGCAACAAATAGTAATATTTATAGGCAATATTTTTCTTATTCATTTTCTGATATTTCTACAGTACATAAGTATTTATAAATATATATTTACACATTAATTTCACTGCTTGGATTCAAAAGTAAATACCAATATCAAGTCACTCTTGAAGATAGAAATTTATATAATTATCACAATAAATGAAGTTGACTTTAAATGATGTGTACAATATAAAATGTTTTTGTACCCATTAATCCAGAATTTGTAGAAATTTAGTTATCAATTTTATCAATTTAATACCCTAACCAAAAATTACTGTAAGTGAATAAAAAATGTAAACAATCAGATGAACAGAATTTTAAAAGTTATATAAGATATATCTAGTAATATTATATTAATTACAATCATTTAATATTTATAATTCTATTAATGCATTAATGATATTAATCACTAATGTTTACTGATGTTACCACATACCACATAGTTTTCAGAAGTATTTTTCATCACTTAACTTGTTTGAATAATCATGTAATGTAGATTGGCTAATGTAGGCATTGCAGCACATGGTACTTAGATTTCATTCCGAATATGTTGGCGACCACTGGCAAGTTCTGCATATGACATTATCTACTTTAAAAATATGATCAAATATTACTGGAGCTGGTATTTGGAGAATTGACTGGAGGCAGGCAAATCTTCCAGGAGCTATTTCAGTCCAGCTGAGAAATGTCTGTGGCTCAGTCCAGGCGTCAGCAGAGTAGATGTTGAGTCATGGGCTGATTGTGTGTGTACATGTTTGTTTTGTGGAGGTAGAGTCCAGCAGAGCGGCTAATAAATTAGATGAGTAATATGGGAGACAAAAGGGAATCCAGGATTTCTCCAAGGTTATGGATCTGAGTAGTGAAGTAGGGGCTACGGACCAAGAAGGAGAAGACAGGTTTCAAGTGGACTCAGGAGTTTCACTGTGGGCACGCCGAGTTGGAGGAGCCGGTTAGACATCTAAGTAGAGGTGGCAGCGCTATGGGCGCTGGAATTCAGGGGGCGATCCGGGTGGAGATCCGGATGAGGGAGTCAGGAAGTCATCTTAGGGAGGGGTGTGCACATAAGTCAGAGCAGAAAACTTGCTCCGGCCTGTTTTTCTCTGGCAAAAGGTGTGATTCTTTTAACTACTTGAAAGTTACATAAAGCAGTCATCTGGCAATGAGATCAGGGTTTGTGTAGAACATGATGTATACGTTACTGTAAAGGAATTAGAATGCTAATGCTACCTGTGATTGTCACAAAACCTCCCTGAAGAAGCAATTCTTTATTTTTCAATATACATTTCAATGCGAATGCAGGCATTCCCTCCAGTGCATACATTTCATTTTTAGCAGCGTCTTGGGTGAGTCCTAAGAGGCTGTCGCATTCACTTATAAAAACTGGTGACACAATTGGGAAGAAAAAGTGCCCTTTTGAGTAAGCGCTTTCTAAAGGCAATTAAAGCAGAAAGATGTGTTTATGGGCTTTCACCCTTCAAAATGGCTATAGATCAAATGTATTAAAAATGGAATTTGGAAGAGAAGCTGGCAATAATAGTAATAAAAATAAAAATGAAACTAATTTATCTTAGAAATCTGTGGTGCTTTTAGCCCTAACCAACCTAAAGAGTCTGTTATCCAAATATTAGTAGAAATCGAAAACTGCCTTTTAAATCCAAAGCATTTTGAAGTTCTTGGAACCCTTAAATTCCAAGCCAATTTGAATTCTATATTTTTGAACGAGAATGTGGTTGTTGTATATATGGTCACATGATCAGTTCTAATTGTTTGGGATAGAAATTAGATATAATTTTTACAGATCTGAAACTTAATAGGGTAATTTTAGAAACTAGTTTTTAGAAATTAACACAATATAGAATTTAATAAGAAAAACAAATACACTATTAAAACAGATCTATACCTGTGGTTAAAAGAAGCAGAGTTTTCATATATATTTAAATCAACATTTTTCCCTGTTTTGCGGTCACTTGCTTTTTAGAATTAATTGTTTTAAAATTTACCCTTTAGGTTTAATAGGACATTAGAGATACCAAATGTCAAAATTCAAATAATACTTTTTCTAAATATTTCTCCTAAAATTTATTTTTTGTAAGATTTAGTACTATTTTTAAGAAACCTATTTTTAAGTGTGTAAACAGCTTCAGTTCAAAAAGTAGTGTTTTTACCAGAAAGTATCATCTGCCAGAAAGTATTTCTGATAGCATTTCAAGTATTTCAGTATTCTATGATGAAACGAATTGAGTGGACTCATCTAACTTTGGACAAAGTGTTTCACCAGTAAGCAACCAGCAGCTTGCAGACAGTCAAGCTTCACTATTGTATTCAAATAAAGAATGTTATGAAGTGTTTGTAGGTAGAAAGGAAGAGGAGAGAGAGTGGAAGGTGATGACATACAGAGAGTGCCTGGGCAGCCAAATGGGATTAGTTGAACCCACTAAAGAGGGAGAACAATTCTCACTTCTGGTGGGAAGGACTGTTCATGGCATCATCCTCAGTCTTCACTTTGCTTTATGTCTTCCCAGGATTGGGCAATATACTGAAATGTAAATCCCCTCATTTCCTTTCTTGCCTCCTCCCAACATTCCTGAAAGATTACACTTAACTCTCAGACCTAAAGAGTAGATCTTTATCTTCAATTCATTCAACACAGAAAAAATACTATTAACATGCCGGTCAACCTACACAGTGACTGAGAAATGGGAGGTATTTATTTTAGCAAAATTTTCATGTGTGCTTGCTTGCCTTTTAAACTTAGTAGCATCATTGTATTTAAAATCACTACATGATAGTTCAATGTCTACATTAAACAGATCATCTTGTTATTAGCCTGAATTATCTAGCAAGACAATTATTTTTGAAAATTAAGTAAGTTTACTTAATAATTATAATTGAAAAGTAACATCTAGTTACTTCAAATATTTATAATTATAGGTCTTTAGTAACATTAATTTTGGGGGAAAAACATCAAAATTTGTACCTTCTCACAATTTAATATTAGTTCATATTACTTATAAGTTAAATGGTAAAATGTTTCTAATATATTTTTTCTCCAAAAGTGCTTACTAGGCACACATAGCAAGAACCCAAAAGATCCAATCCCCATGGTTTTCCAAGTTCAGAAATATGGCTGTGGCCATGCCACAAACAATAGTGGTTCTCTATGCACAAACATTTTCTATTCTGCCATCAGTGGAAGGGCATTTAAAAAGAAACATACACCTAACTCACCAGTAAGCTTCATATTTTCAACTATAAAAATATAAAATCAGAAGGTTTTTATGTGATCAAATGAATTTTCATCTCTGGGCAAAGGAAAGAAATAACTAATATGCTTTGTGCACATATTTCACCAATGTCTATATAGAATGTGACAGTTACCTACTGCACAAACTATGTCTTTATAAATGTAGTAAATTTAAGGCTTTCTAAGAGACTCGGTGAGTTTGTATGGTAGCTTGAAAAATAGCATGTTGAAAGGAGTTTATTCAAACTTCAGTGTCTAGCTAATGGTACAAACTACATCTTTTTCTGGATCCATCTAAAGATGGGCTAATATGACAATTAGATAGAGCCTCCTGTCTGTTAATGCACACGTTGCTTTTACATGAAGTGTTAATTAGGACAAGAATATTGATTGCTGTACATATAGTTCACCATACTAGTATAAAAATGTCCATATCCAGTTGAGATTAAACAACAGTTAAATAATTTTTTATTGAATGATTAATCTCTCTTCTCTCTCTCTCCTAGAGATAAAGAGATGTAAATAGGTAGATCATAGATAGGTCATAGATGTATAAGGATAGATAGAGCTATGATGCATAGATCATAAATGTATAGTGATAGATGTATTGTAGAAACAGATACATTTAGGATATATCATCAATAAATCCTAGATATGTAGATATATGTAGTTCTATAGTACATCTATAGATTTGTGGTCTATATATTTATATGTATATGAATGTATAGCAGAGAGGGAGAGTGAAGAAACATCAGAGTTGGCAAAATTTTTCTGTGAAGGGCCAGATGGTTCATATTTTAAGCTTTTTAGGCCATATAGTCTCTGTTGTAACTACTCAACATTTTTGTGTTATAGCACAAAAGCCATAAACAATATATAAATAAATGTGTACAACTATGTTCCAATAAAATCTTGTTTATGGACACTTAAAATTGAATTTCCTTTTTGTCATAAAATATTCTTTTTTTCAATAATTTACAAATGCAAAACCTATTGTTAGCATGAGGTTTATCCAGAAAGAGTACTTAGGTCTGATTTTGGCCCATGGGCTTTAGTTTGTATGTCTTAAACAATCTATACTAATAAAAGCATAATATGCTAATTAGACCATACAGCCAAATGACCTTCTGGACATCCTTCTGGATGTCTTTCCAGACAAAGCTGCAGTGGCAGAGGCCAAGGCAGAGGCAGTTAGGGGTGATCAGGCAGGTAGTGGGGCAGTTAGGGGCAATCAGGCTATCAGAGGAATAGTTAGGGGGAGATCAGCCCAGTTGGGGTGGTGGTGATCAGGTCAGCAAGAGAGGCAGAAGCAGTTAGGTGACAACCAGGCTGGCAAGCAGAGGTGGTTAGGGGCAATCAGGCAGGCAGGCAGAAGAGTTAGGGGTGATCAGGCAGGCAGGCAAGTGGTTAGGATCTAGTGGTCCTAGATTGTGAGGGGAATGTCTGACATCACCCAAGGGGTCCCAGATTGGAGAGAGTGCAGGCCAGGCTGAGGGACTACTCCCTCCCATGCACAAATATTGTGCACCAGGCCTCTAGTCTATAATAATAAAAATGTAATATGCTAATTAGACCAACAGCCAAACGACCTTCTGGACATCATTCCAGATGTTTTTCCCAATGAAGCTGCCATGGCAAGGGCCACAGCAAAGGTGGTTAAGGGCGATCAGGCAGGCAAACCAGTAGTTAGGGTGCAATCAGGCCTGCAGGAGAGCAGGTAGGAGGCAATCAGGCTGGGAGGCAGAATGGTTAGGAACAATCAGCCATTCAGGAGATCAGTTAGGGCGATCAGGCAGGCAGGTGAGCAGTTAGGGGCATCAGGCAGTCAGGCAGAGAGGTTAGGGGTGATTAAGCAGGCAGGCAAGTGGTTAGGGACCAGTGGTCTCAGATTATGAGAGGGATGTTCGACTGCCAGTTTAGGCCCAATCCCGCAGTGATCCTACAGGGATTGGGCCTAAACCGGCAGTCAGACATCCCCCGAGGCAAGAGGGTGCAGGCCTGGCTGAGGGACCCACCCCCTTAATCCCCCGTGCATGTATTTTGTGCACCAGACCTCTGATATATATATATTACCAATTTTTATCTTTATCTCAAAGCATCTCATAGCTCATTGTGTGCCTATCATCTCTTTCTTATCTGCAACCATGTCTAGAGCAAATATAAAGACTAAATTAGGAAAGGAAAATTAGTTTCAAAGCAGATAGAGAGGGAGAGAGAGAGAGACAGACAGAGAGAGAGAGAGAGAGAGAGAGAGAGAGAGAGAGAGAGACAGAGAGAGAGAGAGAGAGATCACTTTGTTGTTCCACAAACCCACTTACTCATGCATTAATTGGCTGCTTCTTTTATGTGCCCTGATTGGGAATCAAATCCACAGCTTTGGAGTATCAGGATGATGCTCTAACCAACTGAGTTACCCAACCAGGGCCTCAGAGAAATCTTTTTTAACAAATGTCTTTTTATTGCACAAATTGGAACACAGTCAAGAAAGAAAATCTCACACTTCTACTTTAAAAGAAAGTGCAAAACAAGAGTATGGCTCAGCTCAATGTTTGATTGTAGGATATGTTAAGTTAGATAATTAGTCAAAATAAGATCCCAGTATTTTCATACTATTGCAAACACAGTTTAATAATAACTTTAACATTATATTTTTATGCAAATAAATTGGATTTCTCTAAAAAATGTGTTTCTTTTCTCACAAAAGCTGTCTTCGATAATAAATAAAAATTCCACGGAAAAAAATTGAAGCTTTCCATATGTGACAAATATCAGAAATACAAATAGAAGAGAAATGTAACATTCTTTCTAAAATACACAGACTTTGCTTGGGGCAATGGGCGCATGATGCAATGTGCACATTGTGTTTTGCTGAGTTGTACAGTTGAAACCATGTGGTTTTGCAAAGCAATGTCACCCTAATAAATTCAACTAAATTATAAAAATAAAAACTACATGGCTTTGCAGATGGATCTCCTTAAATTAATGCTCAAAAATCCAAATGCCCAACCCTATCATTTTATGCAATTTGGATAAATAAACAAATGTTTGCTTGTAAGTGTCATTTGGCATCTAGGTCACTAACATCCTACAGACAATGGAACATTTCTCTCTTCAATTCAATTGAAATTCCTGATCAGAAAGCTGGATTTGTCAAGTGCCTATTTCAAGAGAGTATTATAAATTTTGCTTTATGTCCAATTTTGGTATTTAAAATGCTACCAATAATTGCTTGTTTGGTAGTGGCGGTAGGAGTGCACATATTTCTGTTAAAGACTTAAAAGTGTTTCAGAACTGAATACTGGTGCCCTTGTTAAAGTCATTTCTCTCTTTGCCATAGGGAGTTGAAAATGGACCAATTAAATGTAGAAGTCCTTTCTGGAACCTAGTTGTCCAATTATACTGTAGTTATTGAGAGATATCAGACAGGTCTCTTTTCATGGGCAAGAGCAACAGAGTAGAGATAGAACTGCACACAACGAAGAAAAAAAAAAGGAGGTGCTGCTCCATTTTTAGTCTCCTGCTACCCACACAATCAAGCAAAAACATCACTTTCATTGGATGATGTAAAATTTTGTAACAAATCTGCAAAATAATAACAGAAAGTAAAAATCTACTCCAAAACTAGCATAAGGCAAAATATATAGCTGATGCTTAGAAAAAAAAGTGTGTTTAGAATCATTACCTTGGTTTACATTTAAATGAATTACATATTTCTTTGAATTCATAGACCAGGTATTAATCTGTCTTTAAAAGAGAAGACAATAAAGATCACAGAAGACAAGCCTTCTGACATATTTTTAATCCCTAAATTTGCTACAATAAGTTGCTTACTTCTTTCTCAAAAATAATCTGGTATGGTTTATGGAAATACATATGTAACAATCCTATCTAATAAAAGAGTAATATGCAAATTGGTCATACCTCTGATCAAGTCATGCCTACAGCTATGCCCATCATCCAATCAGGAGAAATTGTGCAAATAAACTCCAACCAAGATGGCTGCAGCCACTGAGAGCAGGAAGGAGGCTTGGGTTTCCCTGGCAATGGAGAAAGTCAAGCTTTCCCCCTGCCCTTGCAGGCCTAGGCCTCCACTTAATGCTACAAAGTTTCAATTATACATGATATAACCCAACAGAAATGGCAGCAGCCATGGAGCTGAAAAGAGCAGAGGCAATGGTTTCCCAGGCAATGGATAAAGCCAAGCTTTTGAATCCGTAGTATCTAGGCCTCCACTCTAGGCTACAAAGTTTCAATTATAGAATTAAAATAAACCCAAACAGAAATGGCTGTCACTACAGAGTTAGCAGAAGGCTTGGCTCCACTCCAGGCTACAAAGTTTCAATGGTAGAACATAAATTAATTCCAGATCCCAGGGTCTCTGCTTGGGTTGCTGGAGTGCATGGCCAGCCTACAAACTACAATAGACCCCCTTGCCTAGGCTGCCCCATGCCACAAGGAAACCCCCACTCTGATCCGGGACACCCTTCAGGGCAAACCAGCTGGCCCCCACCCATGAACCAGGCCTCTATCCTATCTAATAAAAGAGTAATTTGCGGATTGACCATCATTCCAATTCACAAGAGGGCTGCCCCCCGGTGGTCAAAGATCCTGCCCCCATGTGGATACAGGATGGTCACAAGATGGCCAGCAAGGGAGGGCCATTTGGGAGGTTTCAGGCCTGTAAGGGAGGGCAGTTGTGAGTGATCAGGCTGGCAGAGAAGAGATGTTGGGGGAAAACAGGCTGGCAAGGGTACAGTTAGACATCAATTAGTCTGGCAGGGTAGTGGTTAAGGGGTGATCAGGCTGGTAGGCAGAAACAGTTAGGGGCAATCAGGGAGGCAGGCAAGTGAGCAGTTTGGAGCCAGCAGTCTTGGATTGTGAGAAGGATAACCAACTGCCTGGTAGGATTGCGCCTAAACAGGCAGTCAGACATCTCTTGAGGGGTCCCAGTTTGAGAGGGTGCAAACTGAGCTGAGGGATATCCCCTGCCTCCCGTGCATGAATTTTTGTGCATCAGGCCTCTACTCTGTATAATAAAAGCCCAAGTGATCTATGGCTCAATGATCAGAATGACCAGTTGCTATGACACACACTGACCACCAGAGGGCAGATGTTCAATGCAAGAGCTGCCCCCTGCTGGTCAGTATGTTCCCACAGTGGGAGCACTTGCTCAGCCAGAAGCCAGGCTCACAGATGGAGGGTGCAGTGGTGATGGAGATTGCCTCTCCTGCCTCCATGTCAGTGCTAAGGATCAGCCAGCTGAGTGGTAAAGAGCAGGGAGCATGTAAGTGGTAAGGAGTGAGGGGTTCTGGACTGTGAGAGGGATGTCCACCTGGATCAGGACTAAGCCAGCAGGTTGACATCCCCCAAGGGGTCCCAGACAGCAAGAGGGCACAGGCAGGGCTTAGCCCACATTCATCGCCCACCCCCATAGCCCCCCTGCCGCTGTCCTGTGCATGAATTTTATGCACCAGGCCTCTAATATGAATATAAATGAGACAAAAAAAAAACAAGACCAAAGGAAATTGAAATTGTGTAGTTATTCAAGGTAATAAGCATCAAACATCCATTTAATCTTTTACTAGCTCAATTAAAATTTGCCTGTGAAATCAGTGACTTCATGGGGAAACTTCGGCCTGTTCTGATGAGCCAGGCCTCCTAGCTCTATACTGATTTCCTCAAGATTTCTTGGCAAGTTTACTGTATTGTTTGAGCCATGACAATCATAATGCTCTTAAACACCACCTCCTGAGTCACTACAACTTGACATATAAGTGGCCTTAGGAAAAGCTCCAGCCAGGAAATTTCATCACGGCATCACAGAAATTTAAAGAACCCATTGTGATCTAAGTGCTGCTTGTAACATGCCTATAAGTATCCTGAACTCTACCAGTGGAGTCCATGTACTTCTGAGTAATTCTGCAGGTAAATGCAGCTCGGCCCAGGGAGTACATTCATGATTTCTGATATAAAATTTACATGGGTTATTTTTCCAGAAGGGTGATGATGGTAATAATTAATTCTGCATATATGTACTGAGCACCTGTGTTCTATGCATCGATGTGCATCCTAAGACTCCACAATAATTGCATTGTGGTTGATGACTGTCTAAGGGTGTTATGTGAATGCCACTTCTGCTTGTCAGGGCCTGGCCATGATTAGGGTGCCTTCCACAGCATTTCTCTGTGGGCTTGTTGTGAGCACTATTGAACTGTCATGAACTACTTAAGAGATGATGGTGATGGCACTGTTATTGATGTAGCTCGAAGCCCTACTGGGAGTAGACGGTGTGCCTTCTCCATGTGGAGGTACAGGGGACGATTTGGAGGGGGGACTGTATTCATGATCACATTAGAAATTAATATTTAAGAAGCTCAAGTTCTTTCTGACTGAATGCATGTAGTCAGCAGATGGGACCAAAGCTGTTTAAGGCAGCAGACCCACATGCGCCTGGGTCTTACCAGGCTGGTGCCTGCTGGCTGAGCTCCAGCCTTCAGAGTCTCTAGCCCTAAGAGCTCATTCTGCCAGGAGAAGTGTCTGGAAAGGAAAGTCCCTGGGAGCATCCTTTGGCCAGTACTTCCTGTGGAGTTGGTGTAAAGTATTACTCCAGCTGTCTCCCCCTGGGGTGGGATGACTCTGAGCGTCAGTCACATGGCACACTGGCTCCCAGAGGAACCCCGTCAGAACTAAATTGCAAACTATCTCTTTGGGAATTGCTTTGTAACACTCATTTTCCTTTGTTTTTCCTGGCCTTCCTTTGCCTGTTCCATTTCCTTGCTTCACTGTTCAGTATTTCCAGGGACCACATCCCAAATAAACAACTTGCACTTGAAACCTTGAGCCTGGCCCTGTTTTGCAACTTGGTAAAACCAGACCGACACAGCAGATTTCCCAAAATATTTTCTGAGAGCTAAGAGTACACGGGCTTCTTTAATCTACCAATAGCACCTGTTTTATTTTTTAATAAACCCTTAAAATCTGTCTTCTTTTATCCTAGGATAGTGAAATGGAAGAAGTGCTTGAATATCTAACCAGTTTCCTTAAATCAGATGTGCACACTTCTGGGATAATGGTAAGAGGTGAGAAATGGGAGACTGCAGTGAGTTTTGTCAAAGCAATTAGAATGAATCCACATCCAGTCAACCTCTGTAGCCAGTGCTTTGCTATTCTTAATATGGCAAATGCGATTGCCAATATTTGCCTTGCCTAAACTTTCTTTTATTAAAAAATATATATTTTATTGATTTTTTTACAGAGAGGAAGGGATAGGGATAGAAAGTCAGAAACATCTATGAGAAACATCAATCAGTTGCCTCTTGCATACTCCCTACTAAGGAATGTGCCCACAGCCAAGGTACCTGCCCTTGACCTGAATCGAACCTGGGACCCCTTCGTCCACAGGCTGACGCACTATCCACTGAGCCAAACCAGTTTTGGCTGCCTAAACTTTCTGACAGCCATTTATAAAAGTTTCTTTGATGAGGTGGAGAAGCATGGAACCAGGATCACAAATTTAATTTGGACTCTGTAGTCCCTAACCCCGAACACATGCCCATCTTACTTCTGTACTCTGAAACCATTTCCTAGACCTCGAATGAAAAATCTGATATCATCTCTTACTACCAAGGGGTTCTAGCTAAAAGAGACACTACCTATAAAAATATATAGCCTGGCCGAAACTGATTTGGCTCAGTGGATTGAGTGTCGGACTGCAGACTGAAAGGTCCCAGGTTCAATTCTGGTCAAGGGCATGTACCTTGGCTGTGGGCACATCCTCAGTAGGGCGTGTGCAAGAGGCAGCTGATCGATGTTTCTCTCTCATTGATGTTTCTAACTTTCTATCACTCTCCCTTCCTCTCTGTAAAAAATCATATATATATATATATATATATATATATATATATATATATATGGCCTGTTAATTGGTGCTTATATTATTTTGATATTGGGATAACCAAATAATTGTCATCTTTCCAGTAACATTCTGATGATTTCTACTACCACTTTAATTTTCCAATTCCTGAAATTCTACATGTGATACTAGTCATCTGTGTGCTGGTTCCGGCACTCATTAATATGAGATGAGCTGAGAGAGTCAGAAAGGCCTGAAACATCTAGATAGGCAAATTGCTTGACTGAATGAGAAAATCATGAAATAAAAATAGATGGATGCTCTCTTGGTTAGAGCATCCACACCTGATCTCAGAAGAGGTTCAGCTCTGCACACTGCGTCTGTCCACGTGCAGGAAGCCAGCTTCATGGGGCTCTCAGTTCCAACTAGTGTCAGCTTGAGGCTCAGAATGGACTCAGCCACTCCATCAGTTACTGGAGAAATAGAAACAAAAGCAAACGACAAAAAAAAAAAAAGAAAGAAAATCAAAGTTAGAAGGTGGTGGTTGTTTTTGTTGTTGTTGTTTGTTTTTGTTGTTGTTTTTTTTTTCCAGAATAGCAAGCAAGCAGTCATTCCCAAATCTGGAGCCATCCAGGTATGTGGATACATTGAAGACATTTTAATTACCACTTTTGCTTTGCTTTAACATATTTTCTATGTATTGACAAAAAGAATCAGAAAGGTGGGATAGAGAACTCTGAGGAACAAGATTTATCTATTTCTTTAGAAAATATGAGTCTAAAGAGACTTGGAAACAATAAAAATAATACATGATAAATCATTTTTTAAAAAGACCTAGATATGAAAATGTTGCTAATGCAGTGACTTGTGATAACAATAATTTTATGCTCAATCGTTTCTCTTATTGTTTATTGCCCATGAACAGTATTGTTCATGGTGTGTGAGGCAGTTGGGGGCAACCAGGCTGGCAGGGGGGGTAGTTAGGGGTGATTAAGTTGGCACAGGGGGCAGTGAGGGGCAACTAGGCCAGCATAGGGGAACAGTTGGGGGCAACCAGGCTGCAGAGGGCAGTTAGGGGCAACCAGGAAGCAGAGAGGGGGAAGTTAGGGGTGACCAGGCAGGCAGGCAGGTGAGCGATTAGGAGCCCGCCATCCAAGATTGTGAGAGGGTGCAGGCTGGGCTGAGGGGACCACCCTCCCATGCACAAATTTTGTGCACTGAGCTTCTAGTAAAGCATGAATATAAAGTAAGGTGTGGTCAGAAGAGAAAGTAATCAATTCTTGAGCACATGGTGGATTTCACGGAAGAGGTCACATGTGTGCTCAGATTGGGGGACCTGGAGATGTTCATTAGATGTGGAAGAACTGAGAGAGCAAAAACAGTCAAAGGAGGAGGTATAAACAAAGGAATGAAAGAGCCACGTGCATCAGGCACCAGACATTCATTAGGACTCATAACCATTGAATGGCATCGCTGGCAAGTGGAGTGGTTGGAAGAAACTGTAAGATGGAAGCCTGAGATTCTAGGATCTCATCTTGTAGGAAATGGGGGGCCAGTGGAGATGCTGGGGAGGAGGCATAAACAGTGAAATGACAACATTGTATCTGCTTTTGAGAGGGGTTTCTTCAAGGACAATGGGAAACTTAAAACATTTAAACTTTGTAACTGATAGGTAATATGTTGCAGGCATGAGGAGTGGAGAATGTGAAACCCCTCTGCCACGTATATTCCATCCTCCACACACTTGCAAGATATAATCATAAATATTTCTATTGTTACTTAAAAGCAAAGGCTGGAGTGAGTGATGGTGACAGAGAACACAAGACCAAGAGAAGAGAAAGATGGAAACATGTCTTATCATATATGCTGCAGTCTGGTAAACATTTATCTCAATGGTCCCTTCTCCCTGCAACCTCCTACCTCCACCCCTAACCCAGAAACATATATTTTTAAAAAAAACCTTTTGATCTATTCAGGAATACCCATCCATAGGAAAGATGAGGACTTTGAAAAAATAAATTGTTATTGGTTTCAGAGAGGAAAGGAGAGGGAGAGATAAAATCAGCAGTGATCATGAGGAAATCATTGATAAACTCTCCCTACTGGGGATCAAGCCTTAAACCTGGGCATGTGCTCTGACTGAGAATCCAACCCTGACCTCCTGCTTCTCCTGATCGATAGGTTCAACGATCAAGCACTGAGCCATTCTGACCAGGCAAGATGAGGACTTTTTAAAACTGAAAACCATTTGGCAATATAAAGGTGACGTTGTTACTTGCACATGATGCTATTAGATGTGTGTGTGTGTGTGTGTTTGTGTGTGCATTGAGTTATTAGATGTCACTTTAGTAAGTTATCCTTTGCCAGCAACCATGCTTCCATTATGATTCGACCTGGGGGATAAAAGATGTTTAAATTCCCAAGCCCTGCTCAGCTTGTGTGGCTCAGTGGATAGAGCGTTGGCCTGCGGACCAAAGGGTCCCGGGTTCGATTCCCAGTCAAGGGCACATATCCGGGTTGTGGGTGCGATCTCCAGTAGGGGGCGTGCAGGAGACAGCCGGTCCATGATTCTCATCATAAATGTTTCTCTCATCTCTCCCTTCCTCTCTGGAATCAATAAAATTGCATTGAAAATAAATAAATACATACATAAATAAATAAATTCCCAAGCCCTGCATCTGTCACTAATAATTTTAAACAACATAAATGGCATTGGGATCTGTATTATGATTTCAACCTGCTTTTACATCTGAAATGCTGCTTATATAATCTTCCACATAATCCAATGATCCACAATTACAGTACCAAGTATTTTTTTAGGATCAAATATTTTTCTTTCTCTAACTGCCCAACGAAATGTCTTTCCCACCCTGAACATCAAACAGGTCAGTGATGACCTGCCTGAAATAATGCTATCAAAACTGTATGGATCTCACGAGGAAAAAGCACGAAATGAATCTTAGCCCATGAAACTGCTTTAGGATAAAACGAAGGAAATAAAAATAGTTGCTCAGTGGGTGTAAGAGAGAATAGGCAAGAGATATTTACATCCAGCCTGTTTCCCCTTATCCTTCATCATCTCTTACTGCCAGCCTAATTGTCAACCTGTCTCTTGAGTTTCATACCTTTTCCAAATGTGTTTCCCCCTCAGCTTTATCTCTTCAGAGCCATCAGTCACCCAGCAGATTTGTAATGAACTTGCTCTCTGCCAAAGCAAGAAAAAAAAAGTGACATCATTTTCAAAAAGGGGGCTATCAGCACTTTAATCTCAGTGAGATAGAAAACAGAACAAAGGGGATGTCTGGCAGAATTAACAGGAGAAAGGATGGGGATGGAGCTCAGTTTTCCATTCTTTTCCCAGGCTTTGTACCCAGTGCTATAGAAATTTGGGGTGCATTTGTTTTCCATTCCCACTGTATCCTGCAGGTCATTGAAGGTCTTATCTGGACATAATTACCCTAAAGGGGCATGGAATTCTCTGTGTGTGTTTGATGGTATGGGATGAGGATAGAATGTTTAAAGTCTTATTATAGAGATTTCGCATGTATGCAACATGCTAACAATTTTAATGTAAAGAAGCTAGCCCGAGAGTCTGGGTGGGCAGCTGTATTTGAACTTAAACTAAATCTCAATGAGAAGAGGTAGCAAAGGGAGAAAAAGGAGCAATAATTTTTTTTTTATATCACTGAAGAGTCCATCAGACTAAATGATAGACATGTGAATCTAAGGTAATGTGGGAATCAGTGTTGAAGGTTCAGAGGCTAAAATATTAAAACAACTGTCATAATAACTCAAATATACACTGAATGGCCAGATTATTATGATCTTTGGATGCATAATAATCTAGGCACTCAGTGTATATCATATATAATAAAAAGCTAATATGCAAGTTGTCCCCTCGAACAGGAGTTTGACCAGCAGGCAGGCAGTCCAACCCCCCATATCCCCTCCCCTTGGCCAGGCTGGCCAGACCTCACCCATGCACAAATTGATGCACTGGGCCTCTGATACACACACACACACACACACACACACACACACACACACACAGAGTGGCCAGATTATGATGCATTCAGAGGTGATAATATCTGGCAACTCAATGTATAATCAGAATTTTTAAAAAAATAACATCCTCAAAAAAAAAAAAAAAGCTGGAAATAAACATAGGCTCTCTACAGATACCAAGCTTTTAATAACCTTGGGGCCAGGCGCAGGAAATTATATCATGCACCATTTGTCAGAGAAATGTGAATCATTTGATAAATCATTTGAGAAAAAGATAAACCACCTTTGAAAAAATGATAGCAAACACTTTCTTTTAAAGTGAAGCTGGTATAGAATCTGCTGCTGGGCATGAACCTCCCAGCCCACATGCTCAGGCATGGCAAGAATGTAACTTATTTTTCTATGAATTTGCCTGGAATCTTTTTCTTGTCTGATACTTTTATGTGCCTCAGCATGGTGAAAAGCCATAAGAAACCTCTAGCTGTTCTTCTGTTTCATTTTGTGATAAATAGAAAGAGTAGGGGAGCACTGTAGGAATTTCTGCCTATATAGCACAGGCCATGTTTTCTACTCTACTGCTGCCCTGTCACTGGGATACCACAGGGGGTGTGGAAAGTAAAGTATAATAGGCTTTCACCTCCCACATCCCATCCATGGAAGCAGGGCACTTAGATGATATGTTGGCTCTAGAGTCCCCACTAGGTCTCTGAGATGTGGTCCACAGAGGGCGAAGGCGGCAAGGTTCAGAGCCCCTTTTCCAACATCCCCACAACCACCTCACTTTACTGCTGTCCTCACTGACTCTCCCCTTCTCTCCAACCAAAATGCATACGTCTCCTCTGTGATTACAAAATCAGAAAGAGAATATTTCCCTCCCATCTAATTACTGAAAACCCAAGTCAATAATGCCCATGGTTGATATTGAAAAACTTGAGACTTTCAAACAAAAATAAAAATTATCTCACTATCATTTCTACAATAAATTTTTAAAATTTTATTTTTCAAATAAGAAAAAACACACACACATGAGTTTTGTCCTTTTGGGGCATTTCTGTTGAACATTTATACCTAAATTGAAGGACAGCACAGATTTTCAAGAACATACCATACACTAATTTTTCAAAATACTCTCCATGCTTTTTTGTCTCTATACATTTTTGCCTACCAAAAATAACATGTGATTCTTGCCTACTTATCTCGCTCCCCTTCAGGAAAAAAGGGGCCAGGTTCTTATTTTAAATCCACCTCTCTGAAACAATAAATTCCATATAAAGCAAAAGAGAGTATATATCTAAAGTAGAATACTCTATATTGAGATATTCCCAGGCTCAGTAGATTAATCCACATAATGAAGTAAAAATATGTGGCCAACAGGATCCATCCATTGGCTGAATAGTATTCTATGGACAGATGCCAACCTAGCAGGGTTTTGTCCAGACAGAGTCCAATTGAAGCTGTCAGAGCCTCTCAGGAATGTGTACTGAGAGACACCAAAGTTAAACTGCAGTTAGCAGCAGGCACTTGAGTTAAAAGACCATGTGGAAGAGGGCCAAGTGGATACAAGACGACTATATAGAAGGACACATGGACACAGCTGGAGTTGAGGGGAAGGGATGGGGAGAGAGACACAAAGATGTAGAGGAAGGGGAAACAAATGTTAAGAGCCACATAAATGATGGAAGGAAAGTCGAGGTGACAGACTGTAATTGATGTCTTCTCTGTTCACAACTGCATCTCCTGTCTCTCCTACTCCCTTCCTTGGTTTATCTTCTCCATATAACCTATCAGTAACCTCCATGTTATATATTATAGATGTTTATTCATTCACTATCTGTTTACACACACACACATACACACTACTCCACCTCCTCCTCCTCCTCCTCTTCCTCCTCCTCCTCCTTCTCCTCCTCAAGTGTGTTCAAATGTGATTTAGACTAAGAAAGCCCTGCTTCCATACCCCCAACAAATTCTTTCTTTTATCTTAATGTTCATGTATCCTAGCAGCAGGATGCAAAACCAAAGTAGGATTTATTTTATAAGAAAAGATAGAAACTGTCTATCTTTGATAATACTCAATAACAGGTTTGCCATGAGAATATCTTAGCAGAAAATGGTATTTTCATAGATCTTTAGATTTTATGATGTAATTTTAAAACCGTTATTTATTCATTTCAATAACTGACTGGCGAGCGTCTGCCAAGTGCAGGCACTGTTGTGGGCTCTTTGGATAGAATAAGGCCAAAGGTTTCTGCCTTCAGGGAGGTTATATTCTAGAGATTCATCTCATCTGAGACCCCCAAAAGCTCTGTTCCTTTTTTTCGTGGGAGACATGACTCGAACCCAAATTTTAATCCAAAAACTGTACTTTTACTAGAACATGTTGGTTTCCTGACAATATTTTAATCAATAATAACAATAAAAAATAGGGTGATTACAGGAATCTCAATGAGTGTCCTAATCTATACTAGGAAACATACAAGTACATTCTAAGTTGAGCCAATGGGTAAGTGATATGGGGGCTATACCGCTAATTAACTAGTAAACTCAAACCTTCCATGAAGTTATTCAAGAAGAAGCCAAGTAATAGTCATTCTTTATATCTATAGAAAGTACAGAATGTGACTTTGCATACTCTGCCAAGGAGTTGTAATTAATTTTGTTTGGCTCTACTCTGAATTAAAACCGGGATATCACATAAGAAAGAATTTCTGTTTCCCATTACAATTGTACTTATTTAGTCTCCACCTGAGTGCAAATGTTTTTTTTTTAAACCAGTTTTAGTTCCCTTAATAACCATTGGTATTTTCCACTAGATTTAGTTTTAAATATTTTTCAAATATGTGTCGATTTGATTCACATCTCAACAGATTACATTTAATGGAAATCTCCAGCCTACCCCTAATTTATTTTTACCCAGGACACATGAAGAGTACATTTCCATCCCATAGTTGGCGTGGCTTGAAAGACTGGGCTTTTCTGACTAATTCTGTCTGTAAGCTATTTGAGTATGAACTAGCTAGTGCGTACCTAGGGTAGTCTCAAACTCTCATGGTATTAGGTTTTATTTGAATTTTATATGAGAAGAGAATCCTATTTGCCTTTTAGACCAGTCATTCTTCACATGGGTAGCTTTTGGCTCACTTTCTCTCCCTAATGTTTTCCAACATTTGCTATGCTTTTATTTGGAATGCTGAAAACATTACTCTTGTGATAGCTGCCAGATTAGCATTAAGTCTTTAGTTTCTAACAACACAAAGACCCATGTTAGGAATATAGTTTTAAAAGAAAAGAATCTGTGACTATAAATTAAACGGCAGTGGAAAGTGGAGAAGGGAGAGAGACAGTGATAATCTCCAAACAATGTGCAAATAAAACTAAGAAATGTACCAGAAATCCAAGCCACCAACTCGATCATTTAGAAATTATACAATAAACTTCAAGTGAAATCTCTTCGAGGAAAAAAGGAAACTTCACCTTTATTTTCTTGACAAATTTTAAGTTAGAGTATAGCTTTTTCTTACCCCAAGAGTATATTTTGAGCCCTGAACACCTGAGAGAACTTGCCTTCCGTTGAAAGGTTCTAAGTGATAGACAAGGTGTTCCATCAATGCCCACACCTCTAATTCCTTCCTGCCTCCCATCTCCATCATGATTAATGTGTTATCTTCTTTCAATTATAAGATATTTTAGCAACACTCACAAATATTTATAACAAATCATCAGAGAGAATCATCTAATTGCTGTACAAGTATTATAGAAATTCTTATAAGTGGTACAATAGCTATAACTGATAGTTGAACATAGAAGTAAAGTCGCCAGCCCAATCTCAAATCCTGGCTGATTTCTACTTACTAGTTCAATGGTGTTAGGCCAATTGTTCCACAGATTTAAGCCATGTTCTACATATGAATAAAGCGGATAATAAGAATCCTGTCTCACAAGGATGTAAGGCTGTGACAAGGTAATACATTTAAAAAAATTAGCACAGTGCTTGGAAAACTGTGTGTAACAAATTTTAGCTCCCAGCAATAGATGGGTTTACATAAAATGACACATCTTATTTTGCATCATATGAAAATTCCTTCTGAAGCAAACCAAATATTTATTAGTTAATGCAGGTATCCTTGGAAACATGTCTACACAACTGTTCCTGATACAGCAAATGCAATGGAATTTAGTCCATAGTGGAAATTAAAAACCCAAATCAGTCATATCGGGTGATGGCCTCTGAGCCATAGCCCCAGTTCAATCTTCTCATTGGCAGAATCTTCAGTTCATAACACCTCTACCCGGGACCCTCTGCAACTCTGTTTCACGGTACTTGTACCTGACACAGTGTTATAAAGTGAAAAATGTTATAATGCATCCCCTAGCATTTCTGGTAATAAACCACATTGTATAAATCCAAACAGCCTCCTCAGACCTGATTATTAAGGCCTAAAACATGATCAGCACGGATTTATTTTGGGAAGGCTCTTTTCTACTTTTAGTTGACTTCGATTATTGTGCTATCTTTATTATTTTAGTCTAAAAACTAGAAACTTTTTTTTTTACAAACAAGAGAATGCGAAACGATTAATTAAAACAAAAAAGACATGTAGTTCTTGCATGGCAGGATACTGGGGGTCACTGTTCCCAAGATTGGATTTTTGAAGCCTGTGTTATTTTCAAGCTCAGTGTATTGGAACTGTATGAACGGTACCTAAAATGTGCAAAGTAACCGCATTCTTGAATATGACTGAACAGTAGTAAACACGGAAACAAAGGCTAAGTAAAAATTTAATGAAAAATTTACTGATATTATACTAAGGTTAGTATTTCCTTTAGCATAAAACAGCAGTGTGGTTCAGAGAAAGCGATTTACCCTTTTTTTTTTGGCCTCTACTTGCCCACCCACAAAATAAGTATCAATATTCCTAACTCACCATTAAAAGCCTTGCTTGGCACTGCCTGCATTTAATAGACACAAATGAATATGCAAAAATGTGTAGTTAAAGAGAGTGAATTTTATTTATTTAGTATTATATAGTATTATATGCTTGGATATAACTGGACAATCTTAGCTTTTCATAGGAAGCTTAAATTAATAGCATTTCAAAGGCGACAATGTAGGATTTGCCTGATGCAATCAGAGGGATTTGCTCTTCCTGTGTATTGTTTGGATTTGGCTGATTTGGGCATGTTTGTGTGTGACTAAGCCTCAGTGTAGCTCTGTCTCTAGGTCAACTAAATCTGTCGGAAAGGCAGAGCCAGACAGCTGAGTCACCCTCTAACAATTGCCAACTGGAGATGGCTTTCCCAAGCCAGACAGTCCCCTGCTTGGTCATCCCTCCTTTTTTCTCTCTTTTTCCTCAAAGATCATCGTAACACATAGGCATATTTTTCCATCATTGTGTCATAAAGCAATGATTCCAACTGCTGGAAAGGTGAGCGTAAACTTTAAAGTAGAGGCTGGAACAAAGATCCAGTTTTGGGTGGAGGTGCTGAAAGGCCCAGGAGACCAGAAAGCACACCAACAGCTAATGCAATCCACAGTTATTGCTGGGTTTGTTGTCACTTAGATGTGAGTGGGAGAGAAGTGACACCATAGTGACAGACTCAGCTGCACGTGGCCAGAACCACGCTGGCAATTGCTTGAATTTTCTCACACTCAGTTTCTTCTCCCAATGGCCCTCCTCATCTGTTCTTGGAGACAAATGTAGGTTCAGTTTCCTCATGCTTCAGCCAGAAAGCTCAGCTGCTAGAAATGTACTGGCGGATGGTTTTCTGGCACTACTTCTGTGCTACTTATTTGGGTCGGTCAGATCTGGAAAAGGAAGGAAGAGAGGACCCACGTTGTGAAAAGCCAGGCTGGAAGCACTATTAAAGATCAACAATCAATAAGGATGCCTTAGCATCGCATTAGCATTAGTTAAGTTTCCATGCAGTAACATTTATCTATTATTAATTAGAGCTCCACCTTGGATATCTTTACTTTGCTTTATAATGTTGACCAAAAAGTGTGATTTTTAATAGAGCTCTTCAGTATGTATGAAAATGTGGTCAGCCAGGGACTTCCGATAGATCACAAATAATTAATGCTTTGTCTAATTTACCTGTAGAACTGGTGGCTGTAAGATACCATTTAGACAAATTGACTACTTTGTTTATCCAGACATAATAAAACTTACAATAAAAATCTCTAATCAGATTGATGGTTGCCAAAAGGGAGAGAGGGGGTTAAGGGGTTGAGTGAAAAAGGTAAAGGGATTAAGAAGCGCAAATTGGTAGTTATTAGAATAGTCATGGAGATGTAAAGTACAGCATGAGAAATACAGTTAATAATTATAATAACTATGTGCAGTGCCAGCTGTGTACTGGAAATATATGATTATCTAACCAATTTTTGTAGCTTCCTGAAAGTTATCATATCTAATAAAAGAATAATATGTAAATTAACCGTCACTCCATCAAAAAGATGGTGGCACCCATAGCCACAAGATAGTGGCACCCAGTCTCCTCAGCCCCACCTCGGAAGTGTTTGGGCCTATTGGCCCAGCCAAGGGTCAAGGGGGCCAAGAGGAGAGGTGGGATCCACACACTCTGATAGCAGATCAAGCCTTGCTGCTCTGCCGCCTCTGGAGTGTCTGGGGCTGAGCAGTGAGGCTGGAGTGTTTGGGCCTGTTGGCCTGGCCAGGGGTCATGGGAACCAAGTAGGCAAGGCAGTTGGGGGGGATACCAGGACTGCAGGGGAGGGCAGTTGGGTGTAACAGCCCTGCCTGAGAGGGTAGTTGGGGGCAACCAGGCTTGCAGGGGAGCGCAGTTGGGGAGAACCAGGCCAGCAGTGTAAGGCAGTTACGGGGGACAGGCATGCAGGAGAGAACAATTAGTGTTGAACAATTAGGAGTGACCAAGCCATCAGGAGAGGGGAGAGAGGAGTTGGTGGGGACCAAGCCTGCAGGGGAGGGCAGTTATAGGAGGATGAGGCCTGCAGTGGAGGACAGTTGGGGGAATCAGGCCTGCAGGGGAGGGCAGTTGGGGGTTACCAGGCCAGCAGGGAAGGCAGTTAGGAGTGAACAAATTGGCATAGGAGGGCAGTTAGGGGAAATGAAGCCTGGAGATGATCAATTAGGTATTGATCAGACTGGCAGAGGAATGGTTTGGGGGTGATCATTCTGGCAAGCAGAAGTGGTTAGGGGCAATCAGGCAGGCAGGCAGGAGAGTGGTTGGGATTCAGCTGTCTTAGATTGTGAGAGGGGTCCCATATTGGAAAGGGTGCAGGCTGGACTGAGGAACACCCGCTGCCCATACTGAATATCGTGCACCAGGCCTCTAGTCCTATCTAATAAAAGCATAATATGCAAATTGACCATACCTCTGCCACACCCATAAGCCAAGTCCACAAGCCACACCTACCACCCAATCAGGAGCAAATATGCAAATAAACCCAACCAAGATGGCTGTGGGCCACAGGGAGCAGGAGTTTCCCTGGCAATAGAGGAAGCCAAGCTTTCTGCCTGCCCTTGCTGGCTCAGGCCTCCACTCAATGCTACAAAGTTTCAATGATAGAAGATAAATAAAAATGATGGCAGCCACAGAGCTGGAGAGAACAGGAAGCTTGAGTTGCTCCCAGAGATGGAGGAAGCCAAGCTTTCCAACTGCCCTGGCTGGCCCAGGCCTCCACTTAAGGCTGCAAAGTTTCAATTGTAGAATATAAATAAATTCCAGATACCATGGCCTCCACTTGGGTCTCCATGGTCATGGCCAGCCTGCAAACTACCACAGGCCCCGCACCCAGGGTGCCCCACACCCCAAGGGAACTCCTACCCTGATCCGGGACACCCTTCAGGGCAAACTCACTGGCCCCTACCGCTGCACCAGGCTTCTATCCTATCTAATAAAAGAGTAATACGCATATTGACCATCACTCCAACACACAAGAGGGCTGCCCCCATGTGGTCAAAGATCTTGCTCCCATGTGGACACAAGATGGCCATCACAAAATGGCCAGCAGGGGCTCAGGCCTGCAAGGGAGGGCAGTTGTGAGCAGTTAGACATCACTCAAAGGTCCCAGATTAGAGAGGGTGTAGGCTGGGCTGAGGGACACTCCACATCCCCTTCCCATGCATGAATTTCATGCACAGGGCCTCTAGTACAAAATTATACTGATTGTAGACTGTAATTGAAAAAATAAAATAGAATATCTTTTCATAATTAAGAAAATAAAATGATAATTTTATTTAAATTTTAGCATAAATATAGGAAGATGAAAGAACTTATTTTGAATATTGGCAGACTTGAGCAGGAAATTAGAAGTTTTCTTAAGTGGATTATTATCAAGAGTTAACCATAATTTAGTATTTCTTTTCAGATTCTCAGAAAATTAGCTCACTGTTCCTTTTATGTAACAAGTTCTTAATATTACATAAAATAACAAATTGGCATCATAACTAACAAAGACTCTGGGAAGTTGTAAAAAGAGCAATGGGGTTCTAAGCACGAGAGTTAGGATTTCACTGACAAATGGATAATTCCACACAATGTGAAATTAGTATTGCTTCCTGGTCAAAGACATTTCAACTCAATTTCAAAACTCATCATTACACAAATATTTTTATTATAATTGTGTGTAAGATTCAGTTTCTTAGAATGAGAATCTATTATATCACTGTGCTATTTTTATTCGCCTAGGAATTTCACACTTACCCAAATGAAGGGCTGGCATGTTGCCTTCAACCATTCCAGTGATGGCAAAGCCATTCCAACAACATTCTTGATGCGCTTGAAGCTGATGGCATAACTGGACTAATGTCCCACTGTCCCCTATCCCCTTTAGTTTCTGAATCCTCTACTTCCTGGTACCAATAACAAAACTCCCTATCACTTGGAAAAAAATGAAATAAATCCATAGAAAATAGCATGGCAGTTTCTGCTGAACAGAGTTGGAGGCAGGAAGAATTATTAATGAATGGAATTCTAAACAGGAGCTGAAGTTGTTTATTTAAAATAGAAATCAGATGACCTCTCCAAAATCTCTAACGCGGATGAGCAAGGGGTATTGGATCCAGGCCTCATATGAAAGGCTCCAAATTTACACCTTTATTAGTATCCCCAATGAGATTTTACCTTATTATGAATTGAATTGTGTCTCACCCAAAACTTGTATGTTGAAGTCCTAACTCCAAATGTGACTGTGCTTGAAGGTATTTCCTTTAAGGAAGTAATTAAACTTAAATGAGGTCATAAAAGTGAGGCTCTAATCCCATTGGGCTGGTGTCCTTATAAGACAAGGAAGGGCTGCCAGAAGTGTGGGCACACAGTAGGAAGGCTATGCGAGAACAGAGAAGGTGGTCATTTGAAAGCCAGAAAAGAGGTCTCACCAGATACCAACCCTGCTGCCATTGGGGTCTTGGGCATCCAACATCCACAACTGAGAAAATAAATTCTGCTCTTTAAATTCTCCAGCGATATTCTGCTACTGCAGCCTGGACCGATTCATACATACCTGTAGTCACAGGAGATAACCTGGCATACTGAAAGGAGACATTTGTCATTCTTCAAATACTTGTCCATTGATGAAATCACCTTGCCTGAAGCCAATAATAACAATAGCAGCAATTTGTTTAATTATTTCTCTTGATGGGTGCTGTTCTAAGCATGTTAAATTCATAAAGTCATATTATTACCTCTGTTTTAGAGATAAGAAAATGAGTCAAGACATGTAACAGATCAAAATTTAAATAATAGGCATAATCTGAATGCTATGACTAATAAAGTAAGCTACCAAGTAAAATGTTAATAAATCTTGTTAGCCCAATTGTGTCAATGCACATTGGTCCTTAAAAGTATCATGTCTAAAAGTATTTTGTTAGCAAAGGTGAAAAATGTGAACTTTCCACAATTTAATAAGCTTTTTGATCATAATTTTATAACATGTTGAGAGTCCAAAGAAATAAAAGAACATTCTTAGGAAAATCACTATAGAGATATATGAGTTGTATCTATTAAGTACATTCATCTAAATATGAAGGAAATCACTTGTATTTAAAAAAAACATTGTGGGATTACATAGTTAATGGTTATTTTTGTAAATCTCTACTAAATAAGATAATCCCTTTTAAAAAAATATATATATATATTTCATTGATTTTTTACAGAGAGGAAGGGAAAGGGATAGAAAGTTAGAAACATCAGTGAGAGAGAAACATCGATCAGCTATCTCCTGCACACCCCCTACTGGGGATGTGCCCACTACCAAGGTACACGCCCTTGACCAGAATCGAACCCGGGACCTTTCAGTCTACAGGCCAATGCTCTATCCACTGAGCCAAACCGATTTCAGCAATAATCCTTTTTTTCATTTATTTGCTGATTTTTTTGTATCTCTGCATTAAAGTTGAGTGCAAAAATTTTCTTTGGAATCCCAGGATGGGCTTTGACACCAAAGTATTTCCTGGATGTAGAAAAGCTACTACAAGCTTATTTTTAACTTGTCAGTGAGTAAAAATGTAACTAATGTTGATCTTTCTCGGACAGCAGTTGCACCGAAGCTTCTAGAGCTTCGATTAGTATTTAATCAATAGGGCTTTCCAGGCAAATTTGCAAGCTCAAATTACTAAAGCTACATTGAATACAGAAACATTTTACTGCTTTATTTTCTAGATGAGCAGGAAAAAAAACAAACAAATAAAAAGCTATAAGAACTATGCAAGGACAGAAAGGAGAATTTTTGTTTTCAGCTTTCTTTTTAATTGATCATTAGAAATTTACGCTGTGAAAACTAACAGTATGTTGGTATTATTTACTAACGCTGAAGCTAGACTGGATTGGAATGCTGGCTCCACCTCTGTCTGTGTGACATTGAGCAAGCTGCAATTTCTTTCACTTCCTCAGTTAGCTTCTCTGTGAAATGGGATAATAACAGTACCCATTTCATTGGAACTGTATACACCTTAAATGAGTTACAACAAATACAGTGCAAAGAACAGAGCCTCATGCACAACAAGTGTTCCATATGAGCTAGCAGTTAATAATCTTTATAAATATTGTATTTAAAGTTGTCTTTCAATAATATTCACCATTCTATTCAACAAATATTTATTAAGTCTAGCCATGGCCAGAAACTGATTATAAGTAGTTAAATAATTCAGAGGAACTATTGTCTAGGATCTAGACACATAAATTGTTGAGCTATTAGGACATGAACTGGGAAACCTAAATGAGTTCTCAGAAGGGCGTTCTGGAAGGGGCATCGCTGCAGCTGAGGTGTGCATCTTTGATGACTCGGAGTTCATTAGAAGAGTTCAGGGAATCAGCCTTTCCTAGCAGGGGAAGCAGCATGGCAAAGGCTTAATGGCCTGAGGACTGGGAAGACTAAATATAGTTGCACATAGTTTACGAGCATATGTACGGGCACCATGAAGAAGCCAAGCTGAGAATGAAAAACGGATCCCAGAACTTCTCACAATCCCTAGTTTTCTTCAGCGTCATGGTGGTCCCTTTCCCCTGAAATCCATAACTGAATTATGAGGATGAGACAAAGAAAGCATGAGAACATTTTTTAAAAAATATATTTTATTGATTTTTTTAGAGAGAGGAAGGGAGAGGGACAAAGAGTTAAAAACATCGATCAGCTGCCTCCGGCACACTTCCTATGGGGCATGTGCCCGCAACCAAGGTACATGGCCTGGACCTTTCTGTCCATAGGCTAATGCTCCATCCACTGAGCCAAACTGGTTAGGGCGCATGATAACACTTTTGCCTCCTTGTTCAAATTGGACCAACGCACTAGTCAATTATCAGGTCAAAATCATCTCAGTAAAAAGGATCTGCTTAATTAGACATGACCCAAAATACACTAATATTGAAATGAACTAATCACACCTGCTGTTGAAATATTTTAATATATGACACAAAGATGGCTAGGCAAAGTGTTAGTCCACAGAGCGTTACAATATGTTGACATTAACACTCAATATTAAATAGTGCCATGAAATGCAATACATTTCACATCTGGTTAAAGAATGCACATTGTCTGAATTATGGAGATGAGAAATTATAAACTAAAGTTCAATTAATGACTGTTCTTTATGTCCCAGCCTGCTCTGTTGATGCAGCCAAAATTATTGAGCTTGTGGCACAAAAAAGCCTGAATAACTGCAGAAAGATTTGGTACGAGAGAAATCTTTAGTCATGCCAGTTTTATGGCAGGTTAGCAAGGCCATCTCCTCAGGTGGGCCTAAATCAACAACATTAAAATGAATAATTTACTCTGCTCTGACTCAAAGCCAATGGACTGTTTTATGCCTGAGGAAGAATACATGGAGCTTTGTAACTCTCTCCCCTGATTGCTTGTAATGTTCATCGATCTGACAACAAACAGTGAGTACAGCTATTCCTCGGCCACAGATGCAACGAAGATGTCAATTAAAAATGACCGAGCGGGAATTGGAACATGATTACCAAATCCATAGTACCCACACCATCATTGATTCATACATAGTTATTTTATTGAGAAGAATGAACTAAATGGAACACTCTTTGAAAAAAAATTGAACTGCAAGGGACGTTTTATGAGATATTTGCAAGACAATTTATTTCTGAGACTAAAGGATGAGTTTGTGATTGTCATTCTTGAGAATTCACTTCATGCCCCTTCTAATGTTTCCTTCTTTCCTTAATGAATGAAGATTATAGAGTCCAATTTCATTTGCTGTTTCTGTTGACAATGTTGACAGTTCACGTCTCTTGCTTCTTTAATGTTACAAGAGCTCATTTCAAGAGAGCAAGCTTGTGTTCTTATCGGGGAAACAAGATACTCTCATGTTGCTGTTTAGTAACAAATGAGATTTCTGAGATGAGTTCTGTAGTCAGATGACTTACCAGAAACCACAGGAGGATAAAGGAGTCTCCCTTCTACAGAAGAGGAAGTTGAGGCACAGAGCAGCTAAGCACCAAAGCTACTTGTCAAGTCTAAGATGGAGCATTAGTAAGTACCCAAGCCCTCAAATTCCAGTCCAAAGGGCTTTGGAGTTGTCATTTGTGCAGTGCACCAAATATTGATGATTCCCCACCTTTCAGGCACATGATAGAGTTGCATGAATGGCTCCCTTGTTTAGGAGAGACCGTAGGTCTAGTATTAGCCAGTCAGTTATAAGCACAGTGACATGTGCCCTTTCCTGAATAATGCATATAAGCGCCCATTTAAGAGCTATCTTTTCCTGTGCCCATGCAACTGGCAAGGTTCCATCTGGTGGCTTTACACTCAACCAGAGTCCCCAGAATAGGTTGAAGCAGAGTCGAGTCTCCAGTCCACCTGCAATACAGCATTGGAGCCAAACACATTTGAATTCTTTATAGCCTCTGGAGTTTGGGGTTTTCTGGTTCCCACAGCTCAGCTTCACCTACCCTGCTGGGTGAAGACCACATAACTTATTCTGCCCCAAACAGAACTCACCAATAGGATATCATCATAAAGCCAAATCACAAGGGAAACAGATAAACCTTCATCATGGAACTGGGATGAGATTCAGATCTTAAAGAATGGGAGAACAGGCTAGGGAAGAACAATTTGGAATCTCCGGTACAAACCTATTATAGACATTAATGTACTTGCCTCTTTTGGAGGACCATAAAGATATTTCCCAAAGAACGCAAAGTATCAGGAAGCAATAGAACATAAGAAACAATGAGCTACAGAGTGGAAATAGTGAAATGGGAACTTACTCATAATATCTTTTCTCAGTATAAATGGGTCCACTTATAGATAACTGTGCACTTTTATGACCATAACATCATTGTTGGAAATACTATATAATGCTAGTATCTCCACAACCCTCAAGATGAGAGGATATTACAATGTCCCTTCTAATTCTTTGCATGTGTTTCTAAAATAGCATTTTTGATAGTAAACCAAGCACATGTGCTGTCTTAGGAGCCCTCATTGGGCTGTAAACTCTCTGAAGGAACATTTGAATGGGAGCATGTTAGCTTTATTTTTTTAAAAGCATCTCATTCCAGCAATGGTTTTGAAAGGATGACTTTAGGAAACTCTGACACCATTTGTGTTGGACTTTGTACACACTCAGGGGCCTTGATGTCTTTGCACCTGTGCTGCAACCTAATGAAGAGCCATGTCCCTGGGATGACAATCCATGGAAAGGCAGCTCATGGAAGGCAAACAAGGGCTTCTGCAATTCCAGACTGAACTTGATCAAGCTTTTCACTATTATGGAAATGGATCTGAAAACTGTGGCCAGAGGGAGAAAAAAACATAACAAATTCAGAGCCACCGTCTTGCCTGATTAAGTGAGTATATTAGCAGAGAGAAAGGATTAGAATCTTTCTATTCTGATAACCAGTTCTATCTAGTTTAAAGTAAAGTTTTGCTAATACTCCTTCTGGCACAATCTTGAGATATCTCCACTACTATAATTTTTATGCCTTGAAGCTATAGGTTAGAACAGGTCCCCTCAACCGGGGCTTCCCTCAAAATCTATACATTGCACTGTCAGCATGCTTGGCATATCACTTTATCATTTCTATTCATGTCTGTCTGACTCTTTCATGAGACTGAAAGCCCTCTGAGGAGAGAGACCTTTCAGTGTTCAACATTATGTCCTCAGTACCCAGGACAGTGACAGACACAAAGCAGCTCAAAGCAAATTTATTAAATAAAAATAATCAGTGAAAGAATGAATAAATCAACTTGAGGCTAAAGGATACACCTATTGAGGAAGAAGCATATCCCCCATTGTTTTACAAATACAACCCATTAACTTTCATTGTGAAATTGTTGCAAATGTCTTATTTTATAGATTCTATGTCACATATTATATTCTCAGCTATGTACATGTCACAGCCCCAAAACCATCTCATGTAATAAGATATTATCATTTTTGGCATGTATGTAGATGAAAAACGAAAGCTCGGTGTGGCTACGTTCCATAAAGAAAACAATCATTTTAGGAGACAAGGATATACGCTTCATTGTTGAATGGCTTTATTATAATAATAGTGAGCCTGATGACTCTGTAGCATGAGTAATGTTTCTCCTCTGGATGTAATGCCAAACAATTCAAAATAACATTATCCACATGAACTCACAGAGCCAACGTAATCTAATCATGGAGATGTCTTAAATGGAACTTTGTAACTTGAGTATAGTATTATCTCTAAGAGCAAAGATTTGGACAGTAGACTGCATGGTTTCAAATTCCAGCTCTACATACCTATGGCAAGGGTCCTTTGTCTCACTTTCCTCATTTGCAATATGAGGATAATAATTCGCTCAATTGGTTGTTGTGAAGATTAAATTATTGAATCTACACCAATAAAAGAGAAAGATGCAAATTGAACCCACTTCTGCAACACCCACCAGCCAATAAGAAGTGTGTATGCAAATTAACCAACAAAAATGGAAATTTAATTTGCATATGCAGGCATGAAGCAAAGACTGAAAGCTCCGCCCAGTTGAAGACTGAAGACTGAAAACTCTGCTGCAACCAGAGCCAAGCCTAAAGGCTGAAGACTTGGCTTCACTGAAGACTGAAAGCTTGGCTCTGCTGCAGCCCAGTCCAGGGTACCAGAGGAAAACTAGTGCCAGCAGCCAGGAGAAGGAAGGCCTATTGCATGAATCTTCATGCAACGGGCCTCTAGTAAGCTATAGGGACTGAGGAAAGTGATTGCCACATAGCTAATCATGAGTTAGACATTAGTTACTATTGTTATCCTCATTGGAGCCATTTGAGTCATCCCCTATGCCACAGATCAACTTTTAGACCCCATTATCACCAATGTTACTGAAAACAGAATAGAAAAATTATATTTTGGTACATATTACTATAGGATTATGGTTTTAGTATGGAAGACCCTTCATGAACTACAAGTCCATGCAGAATCTGGTACTTCCTTGCCTGGTCTCTGAGCTCTAATCACCTTGAACCTGCTCTTCAGCTGTATGAAAGCGTCTTCATGCTCTAAAAGAAAAGAGGCCTCCAGGGTCTTCAGGTCTTTATAAAGCTACTCAATCTGCATGAAATATGGTCTACTCTTCGTTTGTTTTCCTTTTGCCTAAAAAAGTGTTTCCACATTATAGAGTTCAAATAAAAAGGCATCTACTCTGAGAAGACTTCTATACAACCCCTGCAAACCAAACCTGGCTAAGAACCTTTTCTAAGTACTCATAGAGCCCATGTGCCTACCTCTGTGAGCATCCTTACCTGATCTCATACTTACCCTCATACTTGCCTGGCCTCCCGTAGTGGACAAAAAACTAATCAGGGAAGGAGTTGAGTCTTTTCACCTTTTGTCCCATGTGATACCGCATCTGAAACATCAGTGCGTTAACAAGTAGACATTAAATAAATGAATTGGTGAGAAACATCTTTCAAGTGGATTTAAGCATCTCTACTTAGAACAGCACTTCCCAAGCATTTTCAAATCAGAGTATATATGGCACCATAAAGACAAAGATGGGTAGTTTGTCCACCCGAAGCTAAGGCTGCAGAACTCAACCAGACTAGAGAACCAAAGAAGCACCCATTTTCCACACCCAAGCATAGAGGGACACTCCCATTGCTAAGAGCTCAGAATTTGACAGCCAAAATGTCCTCCTTTTCATTTTCAGCCAACTTCACTCTGTCTTCCTTTTAGGCAACTCATGAATTAAAGGTAAAATTCATTTTAATAAATGTGAAGGTGGCATGTTTGATTCACTGGTTGGAGCAGGAGCAGGGTTTCTGCCCTCTCTAACACCCAGAGATTAACATCAGTACACCATTGTCAAGTAAGTGTCCTTACTTATAAAAAGGAGCTGATAATGCCCATGGGACTACTGCCAGGATAATCCCCTATGCCACAGATCAACTCAATTTGAGATAAGCAAAATTTTATATAAATATGACAAAGAATTATAAATATCTACCCATATGTGAATTAATGTTATCCATTGTAAGTATGTTGACTTTACAATTTATCTTATAAACCAGGACATAAATGAAAATGGGATGAGATGCTATTAAATGCAACAGGGCAATCATTAGAACTTCTTCAGAAACACCATCCCCCAAATTATAATGTGTATTCTAGAATATGCTAGAATTTGAAATATTTCTTTTAATGGCATATTTTCTATTATGCAACACTGGAATCCTTTTAAAAATATTTGGGACATTTTTTTTACTTTATCGAGGAAGTAAGACAATATATTTTTGCTATAGTTCCCATCTCTTTCCTGTAGCTAAAGCATAGTCATGATACCCTGATCCTGTCAATCAGACATTCCTGGGCCAAACCAGGGACACAAGGAAGCAGAGGCTGTTCAGTGTCCTTGCAGACAAGTGTGGAGGCAGCTGTCATAGCCACGCTCTCTGCAGAAGCAGCAAATATCATGCAAGGTGGTAGAATCCATGCCCAAGAACAACCTTGGAATTTTATCTTCAAAGGGACAGCTCCTTGCCTGATAATCAGTGTTGTTTCTGCTTCTTTCACTTCCAAAACGAGGTCTGTGGTCATCCTGAAGGAATTGTGACATATCTTTTTAAATCTGTACACTTCAATGCATTTCTTTTCTCTTAAAATTAGCCAGATTGGGTTTCTGCTGTTTACAACTTTGATCTGGAAGCATCCTAATAAAATAAAATTAATTTTTCAGATGAAGCAATCAAGGAACTGAAAGTTATATAACTTGCTTGCAGTACAGTCACATAGCTAGAAAGAGAATCAGAACTAAACGCCAGATCTAGTGCTCCACTTCCAGAGAGCTCTATACTCAACACATGGCTCAGTGCAATGAACATACTCAATAAACATGTTTATTTGACTATCTAAAAAAATATCATTGTTTCCATAGGGCCATGATTTTCACTGATGATTGAGAAAAGTGTTTTTACATGATATGGTGCAATTATTCAAACAAAGATTTGGTAAACTTTGTAACTGTGGTTAAAAAAATAAACCAAAAAAAATCTTCTACATCCTTTGTTTTTCAGAAAGACACATTTTATCTTAGAAAATTAAAGCTAAACTTAAGCAATGTACTGAAAAAAATAATTATATAGCTGTTACATAGGGAAGAATCTAATTTCTTGCTACATGAGGTTTTAGAGGTGTCAGAAATACAGTGTATTATGACGATGTGTTTTAATTGAAAAAGTTAACAAGAGCTCTATTAGTGGATAGAGCGTCAGCCTGCAGACTGAATGGTTCTGGGTTTGATTCCAGTCAAGGGCATGTACCTGAGTTGTGGGCGCGTCTCCAAAGGGGTATGTCAGAAGGCAGCTGATTGATGTTTCTTTCTCATTAATGTTTCTGGCTCTCTATCCCTCTCCTTTCCTCTCTGTAAAAAAATCAATAAAATATATATTTTAAAAAGTTAACAAAAACTGGGTACTTACTTTATTGGAAAGAAATACCACTGGAATGAATATTTTCCCACTATGTCCCTAAAAACACACCTTTGTTATGATGTTTTTAGATCATTTATCATGGCTGGATTCATTTCCCTTAACTAAATCTCCCAAGCCTGCACATCATTCCGGCGGGACACTTGTAATACACACTAGTTGTTGTCTATAATACTAAATCTTCCTTTCCTTTTCCTCTTACTTATTGGGTATTAAATGTGCTGCCCCTTCACAAACCGGTGCAAAAATAATCCTAATAGGCCAGGGCAGGGAGCATATGGAAATGCATTTATTGGTACAGTTCCCATCTCTTTGCCTGGCTTAGCATTTCTGAGACCCTTAAATGATCTGAATCTCTCAGCTTTTAAAACCAAGAAGGCTACTCTACATCCAGAACATCTGCCCCAGCTGCATTTTCCATTTTGGCCCTGGACTCTGGGAAGTACTTGAGTTCACAAAGCTGCCAGGACATATATTCAGAAACTTGGAACTCCAGTTCCCATGGAACAACTTCCATAGCAGTCTCCTTAGACTTCTAAAATCTCTCAGTATCAGCAAAAAAGGAAAACACATAGCCATTAAACAAATTAGTCTGAAATCTGTTTAGAGACCAAGAAGTGGTTGTCACACATCTGGAAAATGAGTCTAGGGTGGACTGGGGAGAGAGAGGGAACCTAGGAAAGGGAAAATATTAATTGAGCAGATCAAGAGAAAAGGGAAATAGAAAACTATCAAGCTAACATGGACACAAAGTCATTCACGGTAATTGTGTTGTTTATAGGAAAGGAGAGACTGGTTCCTGCCAGAGGAGACTCAAGCCAAGGTACAAAATGGCTGTATGTGTGTTTGCCTCATTCCTACCCATTTGCTACTTCACTTTCATACTCAATGAAACCTTTATCTTTATACAAACACCTCTGCTTGTGTGACCAGTAGAGTAGATGGAGAAATAACTTAGCTCTGCACAAAGCCATCTCTTTCCTGGTCTGTTTACTTTGAGATCCAGAACCTTAACTATTGCTTATCTGTTGGCCCCAACTTCCACAAAGTTTACTGGTTAGTCACATTTTGTAAAACAGGTGACACTAATAAGAAGTGTAGAGTAGAGAGTGACCATGTGGATTTTTAGAGTAAGACCCCGTGTAGGTTTGAATCCAATGTTCATCCCTTATCTATTTATTTTCTTTATCTGTCTGTATCTCCGTTTCCTTATCTGCGAAATGGGGATGGCTATGGTACTATCTTGCAGGGTTACTGTATGCATTGGGTAAGCAAACCTCCATCAAGTGGTAGGAACGGCGCACAGTGCAGCATTGGCACCGTGTAAATATTATTATTGGGAATCCCATGCAGTTGCAGCCCCTCCTGTCTTCTGAATGGTAATTTGCTATGAATTACAAATGATTCTTTATCTCAATCCATTAAGCTGCTCCCAGTTCACTTTGCATTATATGCTTTTCAAAATGGCACTGACGGACTTTGCCAGGGACACCATTTGTCCCTCTTAGCCTCCTCATACTCAGAGGAGAGTTGGCTACAAATGGACTCTATGGAATTTTGGAAGATGATGGAAATGTTCTAAAGTTGGATTATGGTGATGGTGGTTACACACTCTGTACATTTATTTGAAATCATTGACTTGTACTCTTACAATGTGTGGTTATATGGTATATAAATTATACCTCACAAAAGATGAAAAAATGATAATGATTGTTTAAAATTATTGTTATAGCCCTTTGATAGAAAGAGGCAAAGAATTATTAAGTCACTATGGAAATGGGAAGGAAATAAGTACTACATTGTTCCATTTCTATTGAGGTTGTTTTTTTGGGGGGGCGGGGGAGGAGTTGGGTGCTCAATTATTCACTTTAGAAATAGTAACACCATTCCTTGGCTACCAAAGATCTAAGGTTTAAGAAATCAGGCAGTATTTCTGAAATCTATTCTGTTTTCTCCTTTAAAGAGTAGGATGAAGAGGAAAGGTAATTGGCTGTAAATTTGAGAAATCTTGAACTTGCTATCATTTAGCGGAGTAAAAGTGCCAAGAAAAAAGAAAAAACTCTAGTAACAAATGAACAAAGGAGGCAAATAAACCAACAAAAACTCATAAGCATAAACAACAGTATGGTGGTTACCAGAGGAAAGGGGGTCAGTGGGAAGTAGTAAAAGGACAAAAAGAGCCAAATATATAGTGACGGAAGGAAATTTGACTTTGGGTTGTAAATACACAATGCAATATACAGATAATGTATTATAGAATTTTACACTTGAAACCTATATAGTTTTACTAATGTCACCCAAATACATTAGATTAAAAACTAAAAAAAAATAGCTGTAGGTATATCAAAAGCAGTAGAAGTTCTTTTACTTTTTTAATGACAAAACAAGATATAAATGGGTTTTGTGTAATCCTCTAACTTCTTTGAATTTCATTCGGTGAACAAAAGGCTTAGTAAAAGAAACTGTTATTACTAGAAGCAAAGTTGATTTTAGCAAAACCTTTACATCTTTGAATAGCAGAATTTACTCTAAGCCATAGGGAGATGATCCATAACTATGGGGGTGGGAGGAAAGAAGAAAAGGATGAGGAGGAGGAAATATAAATTGCATCACCTAACACATGACTAATCAAGCAGTAACAAGCTTCCAGTTTCAAACATGCCAAGAGTTTAATTTCAAACACCAATCTCAAAGAAACATTTCAGCAAATCCCTTTTTGTATTTGGTTTCTATTTACATTTTTGAAAATCCTTGATGCATTAAAAATATGGTTAATTCTTTGTACTGAAACGTGCACTAGCAGAGTGTGGGGTGTGAGGTGGGGGCGGGGGGGGTGCTTGTTACCATGGATGGTAGATTCTGGCAGAAAGTACAAGATTCTATTTGAATGAAAACACTACACGTAGTGTATCTGACTGCTTGTGCAGCAACTACACAAAAGACCTTTGCCAGTGTCCGTTTGTTTTAGAAACACCCAAAAAGAGCAGAAAGGGGGTGTGTATTTAAAAACCAATGAGATAATTCGTGTCTTTACTCTCATCTTTGAGATCTTGTTTTATTGAAAAATAAAATGTCCATTCATTTAACTCCATTTGCCTCACTGGGGTCATCTAATTAAGAAATATGCTACATGACATTCTCCAGGGTTGGACATCGGTGTTTTAAAAAAGTTGAAAGTTGACCCGAGGTACCTGTGTGTCTCCAATATTAAGGGAGAGGACAGAGTCACCCCAGTGGTCTGGGCACGATCTGAGGGGATACAGAAGAATTTCCACTGGGAGTGAGCCCAGCTGTGTGCCGGCTGCTTTTACCTCTTTTACATCAGTAAGAGCACTGATAAAAACAGAGCCTGTCTTCCTGAGAAAAGCATTAGCCTCTTCAGACGTGCAGAAGTGAAGGGACCTAGATACTTATTTACTTGGAGTGAATGTTTACCTGGGTTATTGATTGCCACGTGAGATATAAACCAGATGGAGACTCAGTTTGTGATGCTTTTTCTTCCCGTCACTAAGGCAGAGGTCAAAATCCCAAACAGAGGGAATTTAGTCCATCTTTTCTATCTGGGAAACGTACCTCTCCAACAGAACACCGACCCTGGGTCATGGTAACTCAATTACTAATACACCTGTGGCACTTTTGCTTTCTCTCATTGAAAGAGAAGGTGCCATTAGAGGAATTAGTTTGTCTCTGGCTTCCCCTTGTCTGAGCTGCTCATCTGTGTGTGTGTTCTCCCTTACTGGGTTCACAAAATGATTGGGCATTTAAATTTTACTGGATGTTTAGATGCCTTGAGGTACAAGGATGTTTAGCCACATCCAGATGTTCACAGCCAGCATAAAAACGACTGGATGGCAAAAGGAAGTGATTTTGACAATGTGACTTTATTTCAGTTATTTTGTTGTAAATCTTCCCGTTGCAAAATCGGTTACAAAGGATTGCAAGAAAAGGCATATGTTATAAGACAATTCTCATTAGAATAACAACAGGAACTTAAAGCCATAAATTAAAAAGTGGTGCAAATATTCCAACCAGTAGAGATGACAGAAGTAATATCATCCACTTGACTTGTGAATTGGAGCTTCCTGGCAGGTGGAGGGTAAAGGAAATATAATAAACTAGAGGCTGATTGCAGGAAGATTCCTGCAATAGGGCTTCCTGCAGTGGTCTTCGCCGCCCTGCCTGCTTCCCTCCCTTCTTCCCCACCCCACTTGCTTGCTTCTCTGAAGCTTCTATCCCTTCTGCGGTGCTTGGGTTCCTTCTATGCTGTCTTCAGTCTTCGCTCTTTGGATATGCAAATTAACCACCATTTTGGTTGAGTTAATTTGCTCCTGATCGGCTTGTGGGCATGGCTTGTGGGTGTAGCGAAGATACGGTCAATTTGCATGTTTCTCTTTTATTAGATAGGATTGCACATATTTTATTCCCCAAAATTAATATAGCATTTATTTCTATGAATTATTTTCCAGTATCATATCCTAAAAAGAAATTTAACCTTAACTATGCATTTTCATCACAATGTATGAACAAAAAGTTATATTTATTCCAAATATATGTGTAAAAAAAGCTAACAACTACTGATCCAACTTGCCAGGAATATACTTTATAATACCTCCACCCTCTTTTTCTTATTTTTTCTTCTTTTTAAATGTATCTTTATTGTTGAAAGTATTACAGATGTCTCCTTTGTTGGTTTGTTGTTGTTTTTCCCATTGACTCCCTCTAACTTGCATCCTCCTCTCCCAAGCCTTCACCACTCTATTGTCTACAAACAACAACAATAAAAATTATTGGAAAAGATTTTATCATATTTAATCATAGATAGAAGTCACCATTAGCAGAATAGATTTATCACTAATTCTTCTTTTATAGGATATATAAAAGTAAACTTCATTTGCCTATTTCTGAGATCAGTTGTTGATAATGGCCAATTAACATTATATTAAAGCACAAATAAGTGAATAGGGATCCAAGCTATCAGAGTCCATTTGTTTAATTTCTACTTATTTAATTTCATGTGAGCATTTGAAGAGTGAAATAAGTAGAATGATCTCAAGCTTGTCTATAATATATATAATTTCTAATATCAGAGTTTTTTTAAATATATTTTATTGATTTTTTACAGAGCACAAGGGAGAGGGATAGAAAGTCAGAAACATCGATGAGAGAGAGACATCGATCAGCCGCCTCTTGCACGCCCCCTACTGGGGATGCGCCCGCAGCCAAGGTACATGCCCGTGCCGGAATCGAACCTGGGACCCTTCAGTCCGCAGTCCGATGCTCTATCCACTGAGCCAAACCGGTCTCGGCTATCAGAGTGTTTTGTAACATGCAATTCAAAGATACATATTTGAATTGCTATTAAAAAATCATTCATAAATTTCAGGTATCATGTGAGTAGGGAGAATGGACAGTTTGTTTTGATATCTGAGAATCAAGACCAATATTTTTTTTTGTAAATTGTATAGCCATTATATAAAAACAGTTATGAAGTTTCCTTAAAGAAAATGGAAATAGAACTGCATTATGACCCAGCAATCTCACTTCTTGGTATATATCCCAAGGAAACGAAATCACAGTCTTGAAGAGATAGCTGCACCTCTATGTTCTCTGCAGCATTGTTCACAACAACCAAGATATATAATCGATCTAAGTGTCCATTGACAGGTGAATGGATAAAAGAAACATGGTATACAAATGTTCCTGGACTTATAATGGGTTCACATCCCTATAAAGCCATCATAAATTAAAAATATTGTAAGTCAAAAATGCACTTAAAACACCTAACTGTCTAAAAAGCATAGCTTAGCCAAGCCTACCTTAAATGTGCTCAGAACACATGCATTGGCTTCTTGTTGCCCAGCATCATGAAAGAATATTGTACCACATATTAGCCCAGGAAAGGATCAAAATTCAAAATTCAAAATAGGATTTCTATTGAATGCATTTTGCTTTTGCACCATAATTAGGAAAAGGAAAATCATAAGTCAATCAATTGTAAGGCAGGGACCAGCTCTATATATTCAATGAAATGTTATTTGACCATTAAAAATGAAGGAAATCTGGCCATTCTAGAGGATGCTATGCTATGTGAAATAAGTCAATGAAAGAAAATACTCTATGACCTCACTTATATATTGAACCTAAAAAAACCAAACTTATAAAAAAAGAGGACAGATTAGTGATAGTCCGTGATGGAGAGTGAGGAGGGAAAGAAATGGGTGAAGTTGGTCATTTTACAGATAAGAAATCGAGGTTGGTTTGAATGCTATTTAGGATTAGAAAACAGACAGTTGGTCTGAATACTACTTAGTAGCAGGTTGTGGAATAGAATGTCCCTGTCTCCCATTGGGATAGGCTAGGTATGGTTGTACTGAAAACACATTCAAATCCCAGTGACTGGAATAAACAAGGTTTATACCTCTTCTACGTGTGGGTTGTCCTGGGCTCTGCCCAAGGTCATCATCATGTTAATGCTGGTACCAAGACAAACAGAGCAGCCACAATCTGGAAAATTGCAGTGTGCAGAGCACTCTGCAGGGTTTTCTGTGGCAGTTAAACGCTAGCCCAGAGGAGAAATGCATCACTTCCACTCTAAAATGGTAGGCAGAAGTACGCACAGAGCTCTCAGAAGGGGATTCGGAAATCTATTCCTACCATGTCCCTGTCAGTTAACACACTGGGGTCCCATACCTTAGTCCTATGCTGCTCCCAGTACCAGCTGTCATACTGACCTTAATTGTTTCCAAGGGACTTCAAGCAGCATCCAACTAAGGCAATGCACAGGAGCTGTCACATAAAAGTGGCTGTGAGCGTTCTTGAAAAGGAAGTTCTATTGTCATTAAGCGTGTGACACTGGAGTCAGACCACAGCTTTCATGTACAAGTGTGTATAGTTCATGCGCTGCACCAGAGCTGTAGTCCTGGGTCTGCCAATCTACCTCCTTAGCTCCCTAGCTGTGTTAATTTAAACTTGATATTGTAACCTTTCTAAGTCTTCTTTTCTCTCTGGTAAAGTTAGTATAGAAATAAACCTTAGTTCAAAGGCTTGCTGGGGAGACTAAATGAGATAAGCCATAGCAGACAATTTTCATAGTGCAGCATATAGCAAGTACTCAATAAACAATATTTTAGTATTACTTAAAATATTTATTTGTTAATTGTTATAAAAAATAATTCATATTCCAAGGAAAGGCTGTACGAAGTGGAATAATTGGACCGAAGTTAATGAACCCTTTGAGGGCACATGACTTACACTGGCTTTTGAGAATAGTTATGTCAGTGTCCTTTCTTGCCAATATTGGATGAGGTGGCTCATCTTACTATGCCGCCATCACCAATGTGATTTCAAGTACTCCCCCTGCCCCAGGTTTCCTCTGGGATATTTCAAATTCCTTAGAGTCATTAAAGCCTCTGTTTTCTGAGATTAAATATTTCATTTGAAGGAATAAGATGTCAATCTTCATGCATTTCCCAGATCATTGGAATAGAGCACTTATCCAATCAGCTAATAGGAAGCCAAACATTGTGAATGAAACATGACCCCTTTGCCTGTGGTGGCATCAAGAACTGTAGAAATTTCTAGGCAGAGACAAGATCAGCTACAAGGAAAGGATTAATTGAAAACTTTGGCAACTATTAAAAGCTTGAAAATTTAGATACAACACAGCAAGGGACCCCAAAGAAATTCTACTTCCTTAAAATATATTTCTAGGGTCTGTTGGGGCCCTAAACATGAAAACAATTAACTTGTAAACCTATGCAGGATCTTAGCAACCTGTGGACACAAGACCACAGACAATTAGCTGCCTTGTTCATGATCAAATACCCGTATATAGGTAACAAAACATGTAAAAATGGAAGTCTCAGTGCAGTGCTGCTTGATTTCATTTACATTTAACCATATTTGTTGGACTACCCATTCTGAAGGATTTGACACAGACAACCCTAGGTAAAGCAAATTATCGGTACAAAAGCAAAGCTTTCAATTAACTCCAGGGACCCAGAGTAAAGTGCCAATGTTTTTTGTTTTTGTTTTTGTTTTTGTTTTTTCTGAGAGGTAAAAAAAAATCTAAGGGAGTCAGTGCTAGTATGAGAAAGAAAGGTTATTTTTCACAAGAATTTGATGAAATATTTTCCACCTTGGCAAGCAGAGCACCTGCTGCATCAGGTGGGCATAGGAGAGGATGGTTGCAAAAGAATTGCATTAATATTTTTGGAAGCTTGTGCTTACATCTGTGCAGTATTCTTTTTTTTCTCCTCAATTCCCTCTGCTGGCAGAATATTTTGGATGCCGTTTTCTACCATGTTAAAGGCAAAACTTTTATGTGAACCTTGGAGGAAGCAAGCGCAAGAGCAAATATTCCTTCAGGTCATTGTTCTAAGCCCACTCTATTTAAACAGCTGTATATCACACGATAGAAGCATCCAGACTCTTGCCTCGTTAGCATTGAGCTTTCTGAAGAGCAAGTCCTCAAATGTCATAACATTTCATACTTAATCTGCACCAGCAAAAAATAAATAAATAAATAAAAGTTTGGGACGTTATCTGTATCCCAGTTGTTTAAAATGATTTCCTATTATGTGAAACAACCATAATTAACTGAGATAAGGAACTGAGCTCCCATACTTCATTCTACAATGTGTGGTTTAGTCTAGAAAATTCTATTGGTAATGCACTCTCCCAATACACACACACACACACGCACACACACACACACACACATACACACACAGGCATGCACGCTGACATATTCAAGAATTAAAGTTCTGGAGAGCCTTTCACTGAGTCATGCTTTAAAATTTTATATTTTCCTGGGGAGTAAGTTCTAAAATTAAACCTGCCTCTCTGTTTGGATTCTGAGATATTGTGCACATTTATTAGCCCATCTGCTTCTGAGAATGGCTTCCCAAGAGCCCCAGAGCATTAAGGCTGTGCTTTGCGTCATGCACAGAAGGGGAGTGGAGATGTCAGGCCCAGAGAAATTGTAAATCATAGCAAGTCTGTTGATATTTCATAAAAATTAGTTTACGTTGGCCAAGCAGTGTTGGGTTTTTAAAATCTGCTCCGGCTGTTTACAAATCTGGGAAGTCCAGAGATGAGGCGCTAACACACTGAAGGCAAAAGGCTCAAGGAGAAGAGTCTTCCTAAGGCGTCACAAACTCCACTGCACACCTCTGTAGAGGAAAGCCAATCCAAACGGTAGAGGAACGGGGGTTGGGGGGTGAGGATGAAGGAGAAGTTCTATAAGCTTTTAACACTCTCCTACATGAAAGGGCGCATAAGTATGAAATAATTCTGGCCAAGATCTGCCTAGGATGGCATAGTTTCAAGCTGCTGGCAGGGAAACGGACATCAATAGTTAGAAGTTTTACATTGAAAAATCAATATTTAGAAGTTTGATTTCTTCTTGTGGAATTAATTATCTATAAGCCCTAAAGCCCCAAACCTTGGATGTCTTTTCTGGTGTTGTTGTATTTGTTTTTGTTTGTGTGTGTGTGGTTTTTTTTTTTCTCCTCCTTCTTCTTTTAAGAAGTAGAATATGTGATTAAAACCAAAGCTTTACTGTTTGGAAACCACCATTTTGGCTTCCAGTAAAGTTAGCAACAGAAAGGAAATAATGGGAAACTTGTTCATAACCCTTCTCCCCACTCACATCATCTATGGGAATTTGCAAACATAAAACCTGTGGCTACTGAGTAGAGAGTAATAAATATATACTAGAAATTTATCTATAAACCATTTGAAAAGTAAACTTTTTATACCCCCAAAATTGAGGCTTTGTATGAAATATGGATACACACGCCCACCCACATGCACACACACAATTCTTGGTTGTCATATGAAACAGAACTTTTTCTTTTCTTCAAAGTAGATTTTGCTACTTTATTGAGAAAAACATAGCTTTCAACATATTTCTTGCTGCTTTGACCATAAGGCTCTCTGACTCTACTGAAGTACCATATATATGAGATTTTCTTTTCTTTTCTTTTTCCCTTTTCTTTTCTTTCCTTTTCTATCACCCAATAATATGTCTATCTCAAGTATGGAGAACTGTAGTGATTTTTAAAGCAAATATTTGTCTTTACTATTCAGAAATCACTATCTTCATGTTTTACTTAATACCCTTTTTTCAGGGTAAAATAGCCACAGCAAGTCTTTCACCTAATTTCCTGGCAAGAAATTACGGTATTTGCCCTAAAAAATCTTTGAGTTTCACTTCTCTCCCTATATGAATCCTTTACACTCAACCCAGATGGCAGTGATTTTCTTTTCTTTTTTAAAAAAATGTATTTTATTGATTTCAGAGAGAAAGGGAGAGAGAGGTAGTAACATCAATGCTGAGAAAGAATTATTGATCAGCTGCCACCTGCATGCTCCCTACTGGGAATTGAGCCTGCAAGCCAGGCATGTGTCCTGACTGAACATCACACATTGACCTCCTGGTTTGTAGGTTAATGCTCAACCACTGAGTCACACTGGCCAGACTGGTTCTGAATTTCTGGTGCCTAAAATCCTCTCCTGACACTTGTCATGCTCCACTTGTATAATTTCTGTCCACATTTTATTTTCTTAAGCACGTGGTTATTTTTTATCTAGCACTCAGTAGATTCTCAATTTATAAAACAACAACACTTAAAAACATCACAAATGAATATGCCAAGGCATTAAATTCTCAAGAAGCATTTCCTCATCTTCCATTAACTTTAATTTTAGCTTTAGTTTAGTTTTGATTAGTTGGCTCAGTGAATGTCTTTAAATTGTAGTATTAAAAGTCATCTCAAATACTCCAATGTAATAACAAAGTACAATAATGTAATTATAAATGATTGTCTAGTTCCCCCCCAAAAAATGTGTTGGAGAAGATAAAAAGGTCTTCCTTGTCTGTGGGAACAAAGCCAGGGTTTACAGGATTCTGGTGTGTTTCCCTTGTGGAAGAGCCAGGGCTACGAGAAAATTAGCTTTTCTTATATGAGGCAGCAAATGGACCTGTACTTTTTATTTTGGGGAAGTGTCTTTATTGTCAAGAATTCCTCATGACATGTCATTCAAACCAGGAGAAAAAAGAAAATAAGAAAGAAAGGCCAGGGAAATGAGAAAGCTCTTATTTAATAGGCATGATTAAGTTGAGTTGCCATTTCTCCTTGAGAAATATATACAGAAAAGTATATGACTATGGCCTTGTCTTTGTCTAAAGCTCAACATGTTGGAGGTTCAGGATTCCTAAGATACAGCTCAGGACTGAGCTAAGGATCTACTTGTAAACATGGCATTGGAGCAGCCTGGAGTCAGCAGCAAGTTCAAATAGCAGGACTAGAAAGAACCGGATCAAGGAAAGAGGGGTGAGCTTTGAGACCAATTATGTTCAAATTGCACTCATTGGCTTCAGCTATTTTGAAGCAACTGCCCCATGACTATCAGATACATAGCTTGCCCGCCTGCCTTTCTTTCTTCCTTCTTTTTTTTCCTTCTTCTTTTCTTCCATACATGTCGTCACGTGTGCTGGCACAACCAGGACTATGAAGATAAACAGCTAATGTACCCTGCCTTCGAGGATTTCTTGCTTTACCTAGGCTATTTTTCCCAGACATCAGTATGGATAGGCATCATTTGGGGATCTTGTTCAAAGCGCAGAGAAAACATGCCTGGGGCAGGGTTCAAGAATCTGCATTTCTAAAGAGCTCCCAGTCTGCAGGTCCACAGATCACACAAGCTTCTAGTGTGGATCTTTTGAAACTGTAGTTAGCGTGCCTGAAAATTTCCGAACATGGGTTATAGCCTCAACTTCAATTTTGTACTTCATTCTTAGGTAATCCAAAGGAAAAAAATGTTGATAGATTATCCCCATTATCAAAGAAATATCACAAAACATTGCCAACGAAAGAAAATGAATTGGTGAAAAAAAATTATTAGTAAAAGGAACACAAGAACTATAAAGTCAAAGTAAAATTTTAGGGATTATTAAATATACAAAAATACCTTAAACTAGTGTTAGGCCTAGTAAATTGCAATGATGAGTAACATTTTCCCAGATGTCTTGACCATTCTTTTTATGCACAACATAAAGTGCAGAGGATCATAGGAAAATAATATGTGGTGATAAACTTGTTTGATTTCACTTCCCAGGTGCTGCTGGATCCAATTATCTTGGTGCTAAATACCCTCTAATTGGGTGTGAAACACACATCAGAGTTAATTACACTGTACACCACTATATGGGCTTGGAATAATTAGGAGTGTTTTCATTTCTCAACTGGCCTAGAAAAAAAAGTACATGTATTTCAAGTTTCAATCCTTAGAGATTTCTTTGAAACTCATGAGATCATCTAGATTTGAATTTATGTAAATTTCTAACCTTAGAATCTTATTGAAACCATAAGCCTCTTATCATAACCTAGATACTTTGATCTACAAAAGTATAGTGATCTCTGCCTCATAAAGAGTATGTGCCCTTTGAAACTTGGAAAGTTCTGTTATATTAAAATATTGTATTATGTTATATTATAGTATATTAGAGGCCCTGTGCACAAAATTTGTGCACGGGGGGTGGGGTAGGGAATGTCCCTCAGCCTAGCCTGCACCCTCTCCAATCTGGGACCCCTCAAGGAATGTCCAACTGCCTGTTTAGGCCCAATCCTAAATGGACAGTTGGACATCCTTCTCACAATCCAGGACTGCTGACTCCAAACTGCTCACCTGCCTGCCTCCCTGATTGCCCCTATCTGCTTCTGCCTGCCAGACTGATCACCCCCTAACCGCTACCCTGCCAGCCTAATTGATGTCTCACTGCTCCCCTGCCAGCCTGTTTGCCCCCAACTTCCCTCCTCTGCTGGCCTGGTCAACCCTAACTGCCCTTCCCTGCAGGCCTGGAATATCCCAAATGGCCCTCTCCTGCTGGCCATCTTGTGGTGGCCATCTTGTATCTACATGGGGGCAGGATCTTTGACCACATGGGGGCAGCCCTCTTGTGTGTTGGTCAATCTGTGTATTACTCTTTTATTAGATAGGATAGAGGCCAGGTGCATGGGTGGGGGCCAGCTAGTTTGCCCTGAAGGGTGTCCCAGATCAGGGTGGGATTCCCTTGGGACATGGGGCAGCCTGGGTGAGAGGCTTGTGGTGGTTTGCAGGCTGGCTACACCCCTCAGTGAACCAAGTGAAGGCCCTGGTATCTGGGATTATTTGCAATTTTTTAGCCTGGAGCAGAGTGAAGCCTCCTGCTCGCTTTGTGGCAACAGCCATTTCTGTTTGGGTTTATTTAAATCCTGTAATTGAAACTTTGTAACCTGGAGTGGAGGCCTAGGCACTACGGCTGCAGAAGCTTAGCTTCCTCCATCACCTGGGCAACGCTAGCCTCTGCTGTCTCTAGCTCTGTGACTGCTGCCATTTCTGTTGGGATATATCTTCCATAATTGAAACTTTGTCGCATTGAATGGAGGCCTAGACTAGCAAGGGCAGGCGGAAAGCTTGGCTTCCTCCTCCATTGTGGGGGAAACCCAAGCCTCTTTCCTGCTCTTAGTGGTCACAGCCATTTTGGTTGGGATTTATTTGCCCCTGATTGGCTGGTGGATGTGGCTTGTGGGCGTGGCTTGTGGGTATATCAAAGGTATGGTCAATTTCCATATTACTCTTTTATTAGATAGGATTATATTATATTATATTATATTATATTATATTATATTAATTATATTATATTACATTATATTAGTTACTTAAAAATACTAGTCACTTAAAAGTACTGTCTTAGGTCCAGCCAGTGAGGCTCAGTGGCTGAGTATCAACCTATGAACCAGAAGGTCACAGTTTGATTTCTGGTCAGGGCACATGCTCAGATTGTAGGCTTGATCCCCAATAGGGGGCATGTAGGAGGCAGTCAATCAATGATTCTCTCCCATCATTGATGTTTCTATCTGAAGTACTGTTTTAAGGAGCTCATCTTTACAATAAATATTTAATTATCAAGGCCAACTGCCTTGTAGAATACTGGTTATATTTTACATGAACAGTATTGAGAAAGTTGGAAGATTGAAACCTAAATGATACCCAAATCTAAAGAGAAAATCTTGAAAGTGCGTTGGAGTTGGAATTTAATCAATCACCAGGAGATTTAGCAACCCATTCTCAGAGCAAACTTGAAAGGCATGCTCTTGACTAAACCCCTCTGTGTTATTTAACCCAAAACACAAATATATACATATACGTAGGTGTGTATATATTTAGCAATTAGCCAATTTAACAATAACATGGTTGTCAATCTTCTCAAAGAGCAAAGAGATAAAGAAAGATGATAATGAGCTAGAGTATCAGCAATTTGTTCCCCAAAGCCTCTTGATCCATTGTCCTGGAAGTTTGAGGCCATGGTGACCTTTTCTCTGTTATATAAGCTCCTGACCTTGGTGTACAGACTTATGATATCTGAGAGGTTTTACTGATGCAACTATTTCTCTGTTCTCTTGTGACTCATCCACCCTGTCAGTGGTTTCTTCCATTACATTTCATCTGTCCAACTTCATAGTGCTGCTGTCTTTCTGTTTTACTGTATCAATAGTTCATGTACTTCTGAACCAATACTTTCTGCTGTTACTCATCCCATGCATGGTGATGCTTAGAAATTGAATGTTAAATCGTGATAAGTCATCCCAAAAAATGGTGCACTCTACAGCTCCTATAAAATAAAGATCATAAGGTATCTTAGATTCTTCTGCCTGTTAAATCATTTCAGAGGTCAGGATTTTTTGATAAGGATTTCTTTAACTTATCTTCTCTCCCCAGAATAAACTGATTCATCATAAATCTTTGAGTTCCACATTTTTCACCCACCAGCATTGGAATCTGATTTTCAGCAATTTTTCCATATCATTTCAATGAAGCATTTCACTAACCTGAGCCAAAAAAATCTGAAAGTCACCAGTGGTTACAATTTTTCAATTTTTGTATTTGTCTTTTGCCCCTCTGTCATTTTGGGAACAGAAAGTGTTTACAAAAGACATGCCATGCTTGATAAATAGATCCTTGATTCAATACCGGTAAAACATAAACCATTAGCAAAAATTAATGTACCTGTCCTTTGCCCAGTTTACCGGTAAAGATTAAAGCATCTAAAATACGGACTGACTTTTTACTTGTTATTCTTGCAAATTCAGTCCATATCCAAGTGAAATTTGGATTTATCTTGGCTCCTTTAAGAAAATAAGTGAGGACGAAAAGGGAAACCTGTTCTGATGCCCTATTTAACCATAAAAGCCAGATAATTACACTCTACGATGAAAAGAATAAGTATCACTGTTTAAATTGATTTGAACCTTGTTAATTTACCAAAACTGGAATACAGTTCATAATTACAAGTAAAGTCACTCTTCCATGGTAAAATGTATTTCTTTTCATTTCATTTTATACTACATCTAAAACTTGAAATTTCTAAGCTCCAGTTAAATCATGTAGTATTGAATGCACCTAGAAAAGTAAAAATTAAAAAAAAGTATTTAATGACTTGCAATTCATTTTTCTATTAATGCTACCAGAATGCATATTCTTTAATTCATTCAACAAGCATTATATGAGCATCTCCAACACACCAGGTATTATTGACACAAAGCCAAAGAGACTCAAGTCCAGAGCCATGAAAACTTTTCTACTGGATGAAACAAAATTCATTTAATAATCACATTAACATATTATGACACATTACGAAAAAAACAGAGGACTACCAGATTTAGTTTAGAGAGTGGAGGATTCTTTCTTAATTAACGGGCATTTGAATGAGAACTGAAAAGAGCGTTTTAACCAACTTAAAGGTAAGAATTGCTTTGCAGACAGGAGGCATGTGTCTAAGATCCCATGGTAGAAAGAAGTATGTCACATTAAGCAACACTGAGAAAGGCAGAGTGGTTGGAGCAAAGAAGGTGAGGGAAGCTGTGTTCTCATTGCAATGATTCTGTTTTGCCCACCCTCAGTTCTATCTGCCCCACTCCTACCTGACTCCCCTACAAGGCTGCTGTTTCTGAAAAGACAGGTACCAAATTTACTGTTGGTGTAAGGTGTGCACTGATTATTTAGCAATTGGACCTATGGTTCAGATTCAGACATGAATACTGCTGTTCATCCATGCAGGTGCCCTGTCCCTACCCAGACTCACTTTCTCAGTGTCTGCAGGGACCAGCAAAGGAATTCATCATGGGGCCTGTTTTGGAAAGATAATTCTGAACGAAAATCTGAGGGCCAAAATCTGATTATCCCTAAATGTGTGCTAAAGCAGATTATGCTGTAGCTGGCCTTTGATGTGTTCTCATAATCTAATAATAACTTAAAAATGAGACAAGCATCTGTCTAGCAGAAATTTTAAAGGGTCTTATTTAAAATGCTTTGCACAGTGTATTCCCACCAACAGTACTTGAGGTTTCCCTTTTCCCCATATCCTTCCCAGCACTTGTTGTTTGTTGATTTATTGGTGATAGTCATTCTGACAGATGTGAGGTGATATCTCATTGTGGATTTTACTTTGTGTCTTTCTGATTATAAGTGATGTTGAACATTTTTTTCATAATCTATTGGCCATCTGCATGCCCTCTTTGGAGAAGTATCTAATCAGGGCTTTTGCCCATTTTTTAAATTGGGTTGTCAATATGGAATTTCCACAAAAAATTAAAAATAGAACTTTTGAACCAGCAATCCTACTTCTGGGAATACATCTGAAAAACATTTGAAACACTAACTTGAAAGAATATATGCACCCCTATGTTCATTGCAGCATAATAGCCAAGATGGGAAACAGTCCAGGTGCCCATCATTAAATGAGTGGATAAAAAAGCTGTGGTACATTTTCATAATGGAATGCTACTTATTCATAAAAACATAAATAAAATCTTACCTTTTACCACAGCACAGATAGACTTGGAGAGCAAGTACTAAAGGAAATAAGCCAGTCAGAGAAAGACAAATACCATTTGATCTCACTTATATGTGAAATATAATCCTATATAATAAAACCCTAGTAAGCAAATTGCCCAAAAGATGGAACCATGGGTTGCTATGATGCCTACTGACCACCAGTAGGCAGACGCTCAATGCAGGAGCTGCCCCCTGGTGGTCAGTGTACTTCCACAGTGGGTAGCACTGCTCAGCCAGAAGCCAGGCTCACGACTGGAGAACACAGTGGCAGTGGCAAAGAGGGGGCTTCAGCCTGCAGGTGGACAGCCCAGAGAAGTCCTGTACTGCAAGAGGGAGCAGGCTGGGCTGAGGAAACACCCCACTTCCCTCCTCCCTTCCTAGTGCACAGATGTCATGCACTGGGTCTCTAGTGAACAAAATAAACTGATCAACAAAATAAAAGCAGAGGCATGGCTACATAGAACAGATGAGGGTTGCGGGGATGGGTGAAGGAAGGTGAAGAGATTAAGCAAAAATTTATATATATATATATATATATATATATATATATATATATATATATATATATAGAGAGAGAGAGAGAGAGAGAGAGAGAGAGAGAGAGAGAGTAGTGTGGTGATAGCCAGTAGGAAATGGAGGCGGGATGGGTTAAAGGGGGCAAAGGGGAGATGGAAAGTGACTTTGCTTGGCACAATGGGCACATGATGCAGTGTGCAGATGGTGTTTTATTGAGTTGTACACTTGAAACCTGTATGGTTTTATAAATCACTGTCACCCCAATAAATTCAATAAAAGTCATTTGCAATGGCAAATTATTAGAGTAGGGATTTCAAGTGTTTTTGTGTGTGTTTTTGTTTTTTTATGTTTTTGTTTGTTTGTTTGTTTTGTTTTGTTTTGCAATTTCCCTGTGAGGTTTAGAAGACACATCCGTTTACATTTTGGAAGAAATTTACATGTTATAACCCAGGTAAGTGTCTAATTATAGCATGTAGATCTGGTAGAGAGTGCCCCACAGGAAAGGTAGAATAATAGACCCTTTTCAAAATAAACTCAGCATAATAGAGTTTAGGTTAAAAATATAAACTATAGATTATGAACCTATTACAGGCCTAGATTATATGTCACAGTTTAGGGAAAAGTAAATTCCCTAAATAGAATGAATGACTAGATATCTCTAAGTGTCCTCAAAACCCTAAAAATTTAATCTGTAGTCCATAAATGATGGACTTTGGATGGTAATGATGTGGCAATGTTGTTTCACCAATTGTAACAAATATACCACTTGGTATGAGATGTGGACAATGGAAGAGGCTAGGCATATGTACCTTTCATTCAATTTTGCTGTGAAGCTAAAACTGCACTAAAAAATAAATTCTAAGCAGACAGTTCTGGGAGGAGGTATGGAGAAGGGTGGAGGGATTGAGCAAAAATGGGAAAAGAAAAAAAAGAAAGAACTCAATGGAAATAGACAACAGTGTGATGATTGTGGGGTTCAGTCAGAGCAGAAGGTGATGAAGGTGAAAGAGGATATATGGGGGATCAACTGTTACAGAAAAATAAATATTTTTTAAAATAAAGCCTATTAATAACACTCCAAAAAATTAGTTTGGTAAAATAATCTTGTTATGGAAACCATGTTTTAATGTCAGTTTAGGTTTAGAAAATCAGCAGCATAAGGCACTTTGTCTACCTCTAGCTCAAAGTATCTCCTAATTAGGTGTCTTTTAAACAGTGCTTCCTATGTTCTAAGCATCCTACAAGGTGCCTTTATATGCGTTTTCATTGATTTTACACAAGAACAATATGACATAGGTCCTACTTTTATTCTCGGGTTATCAATGGTGAAAAAAATGAGGTTCAGAGAAGTTATTTAAATTCCCCATAGCCACACAGATAGCTCCTGTTGGGGGATAAAAATGATTCCTGCATACATCTGGGTGGTTAACTCTTAGGCTTAGCTTTTTTATAAATGAAAAGGTTGGAAGAAAGATCCTTTTCCTATCCAAATATGCTCTGTGCTCAAGCAGAGTGTAATATAGCTTCTGAAACTGAATTCGAAGATAACCAGAAATGTTAATGTGAGATGGGATCATTAGATCATGAAGTAAGCTTAAATTGGGTGAGGAAAGATGCACGTAAATGTATTTCTCAATTTTATTGCTGCTGCTGAAGACCTCCCCCCACACACACACCTCTTGAAGACACACACACACACACACACACACACACACACACACACACACACCTCTTCATTTGCAAGTGAGAGAAAGTAGAATAGTCTTGGCCCAAGAAGACAGGTGAACAAAGGTATAGAGGTGTGAGCATACATATATTCAAGGCACACCAAATGGTTGTTCAAGATAAATCTCCAACTACCATCTTGAAAGCTTCCAATTCTGAGTTTTTAGTATGATTAAAATTAGTCCCACATAGCTATAAAATGCCCCCCTCACAATTTTCTGACTTTTTTGTGCTGCATAAGGAGGAAAGAAAGGTTTTGTCAGTATCCTCTAGGAGTTTGCAGTAGAAGAAAGGAAAGAAATATCAAATCAGTTCAACCTGAAGCAAGAAAAACAAATGTTTGAACGTCCACTTCAGTTTACGGACTAACAAAATGCGGCATTAACAAAAAAAAAAACAACAACAAAAACAAACAAACAAAAAAACAACTTGGGGGAAAAATAAGCCCACCACAATGCAAATTATCTTCCCCACTTCCTAGGGCATCTGGGCCAAGTTCCATATTTGATCCAAAGAAGTCTAATTTTGTAATTTCTGCTCTTGGGAGATCAGACTAAGAAGTAGGTGGAGTGCGGAGGGAGGGGAGGGGGCAGAGGGGAGGAGAAAACAAGAAAGAAATTCATCTTCTTTTCAACAGCCAGGGGTAAAAATTATTTAAACCCATCTGGGAGCTGTAGTCTTTTTTTTTTTTTTTTTCAAAATCAATATTAAAGACACCATTGTCTTATGTTTACCTTCCAGGTGTCTACTTTCTCAAGGTAATAGAAAGGTTCACAAGGATTCTTATCTCAAACTGATTAACAGACATAAACAGAGCCAGGCCTATCTGGGCTACCACAAGGCCAGCTTGACTAATTGCCCTGCTAGATCCCTCCCCTGCTGCCTGGTGTTATTGCGCACAGCATAGCTGAGATAGCACATGTTTAACCCCTGACCTTCCAGCTGCCTGGACCAGGCTGCTCTGAAGCGAACCGTCCTCCATCATCACTTCCCCCCCATGGCAGCCGGGGAAGGAGATCTGTTTCTAAGCAAATAGCAAAGGCTCTGACCCTGTCATGAGTCACCAGTCTGTCTACCCACTTCCAAGATCCCCCCTTTATGTATTTATTCAGCTTGTCAGAGTTCCTGACAAAGAGGATAATGATATTGGAGGTAAATAGGATTCATGCTAACTCTGGGAACAATAATTTCATAAATCTGAAACATCTGAAATGGCTCCTGGAGGTTTCTGATGAGCCAGTGCTTTCTGTTCTACCCACTTGAGAAGTTACATTTTCTCTTTAATTATTTTTTAAATTTTATTTTTCAGTTACAGGTGTCATTCAGTATTGTTTTATGTTAGGTTAAGGTGTACAGGATATGGGTTAGGTCAGTGGTCGGCAAAACTCATTAGTCAACAGAGCCAAATATCAGCAGTACAATGATTGAAATTTCTTTTGAGAGCCAGATATTTTAAACTTAAACTTCTTCTAAGGCCACTTCTTCAAACTAGACTCTCCCAGGCAGTGGTATTTTGTGGAAGAGCCACACTCAAAGGGCCAAAGAGCCACATGTGGCTCCTGAGCAGCAGTTTGCTGACCACTGGGTTAAACAATTGTATAATTTACAGTGTGACCCCCCCCCCCCTGAGAATTTCAGTACTTACTGGCACCATACATGATAACTCTTGCTTTAACAGAAATGCTAAAAGACCAAAAGCCACAGAAGGAACAAAAGAAAAATATTCCAAGGCCATTCTTTATAACATAGGAAAATACCTGATTATTCTGTTCCTCAGGGCACTGATTTAAGTTACTGAACAACAGGCTAAACACTATTACTAACAGCAGAAGTGAGAGGAAATGTATTTAATTTAAGATGGGTCATCTTTCTTCTATTGTGTGCACTACACATCTTACTCAGAGGACTTACACTGATCAAGTTTGAACAGATACTGCCAGCACATGGTAACTCAGCTGCTGACGGCACTGGCTGAGCATTTCTGTGCAGAAATTTCATATTGCGCAACATTATGGGAACATTAAATGGGAATAACACAACGGTAAATGGAGGTTTTTATGATTGTTTGTGTTAATTAACAAAATTGTGTTGTTTTTACAAACAGCCTGGAAATATAGAAAGAAAAGGCAAACAGTCATTATGAAGTATATTTGCATTTCTGTTCATTTTCTTTCAATACCTCAAACTCAAAAAATCATAAAATATAATAGGCTATAGCACTGGGGAAAAGATCTATTTTGGTACACATTGCATTTCAGTTTTCACTACATCATTTAACATTAAATCAAAGCATTGTGGCTTAATTATAAAATTGCTTCTATCTTTCCAACACTCTGTTTAGTCAGATCCTTGTACCTTTAATACGTTTCAACACCTGCCCCATCACCTCATGCATATTTGTTTGGTGAAATTAATTTCTAAATACTAATGTTATCCAACATTGTCGTCCTTCCCTCATAGTAGATTCCTGGTACTGTCCTCTGCCCATTAAGAAAGCAAGATTGTGCTCTAATTGTTTTTGGCTCAATGGATAGAACATCAGCCTGGGGACTGAAGGGTCCCAGGTTTGATTCCAATCAAGGGCATGTGCCTTTGTTGTGGGCACATCCGCAGTAGGGGGTGTGCAAGAGGCAGCTGATTGATGTTTCTTTTTCATTGGTGTTTCTAACCCTCTATCCTCTCCCTTCCTCTCTGTAAAATATATATATATATATATACACAATATATATATAATATATATAATATATATTATATATATTTTTATTATATATATATATTTTTAAAGAAAGAAAGCAAGATTGTAATGCTGGCATATGGAATGGATTGACAAGATATTGGAAATGCCTGAGGACAGAAAAAAGATAAATCATCCAAGTTATGTGTGTCTTTGGGTTTGCTTTGAAGGCAAGAACATGATACAGAAGGGGCCTCATTGATGATCTGGATTGAGCCTCATTTAGCTAAATAAGCTTCTAGCTTATTTTTCTGAATCTCTGTTTTCTCTTAAATGGGGTTAATGAAGCCTTTCTAACCAACTTCTTCTGCAGTTTAAATGATGGGAGGTGCCCAGCACAGTACTGGAACGGAAGGATAGCAAATAACTGATCCATAGCTCCTCTCTGTCCTTCCTTATAAAACTGACCAGAGATTCCACTTTACTCCAATTTACCTTCAAGCTCCTTTAACAAAAAATGTAAGTGAGCTTAACAAGTTTTGGAAAGTTTGATTCATAAGGGAATGGCTTATTTTCTGAAAAGAAAGAAACTAATGTTAAACATTAACCAGTATTGTTCCATTAAAAGATATAAAGAAACTTAGGCAAATTTCTAGAAGCAATAACAAAAATGGAATCCCTTTTCTTTATTAGACAATTTAGGGAAACGCCATCCATAGGATTGCATAGGGATGAAGCTCAGAGGCCAAGGATGTGTGACAGGAACTCACAACTCAGGCTCTGATGAGGGACACTTTTGGGTTTCTCCATTCAGCAGCCAGCCTACCAGGAGCAATTTATGGAAGTTTATGATTTGGTTCCCTCATCTGAAAAATGGGATAAGAATATTTGTTTCATAAATTATCCGCTAGGATTAAATGAGATGATACAAATAAAGTACTTAGCCTTGCAGAAAAGACAAACATAAGAATGCGATTTTGATATATGAAATATCAATAATAATTAACAATGTGAAATGGTACAGACACAACTGAAAATACTACCTTAGATCTTTTTAGAGTGTTAGGATTCTCACTCTCACACATTTCACTCTCTTCATAGTCATCTCTTAAATCCTAATTCATGATGATAAAAATGTCTTTGCCAACTTTTCCCTTTGAGTTTCTTATCTAATTCTCCAACTAGTGGCACCCATTCAAGTTAATGTCACTATAGTATCCCATGTCAGGATGAGATCCAGAATGCTGGATTAACAGGAAAATACTCCTTTCATGTTTTTATGATTTATGTGCGCAAAGCCTAAATTTAATCACATCTCTGAACATTTGGATCCAATAATACAGAGCATTGGGAAAATAATTTACCAGTTTTTTTAATGAATCCAAATAAAGTTCGACAAATATGGGAAAAACTAGACCAAGAACTTTTATACACTTGGTGTGTGTCTGTCTGTCTATCTATCTATCATCTATCTATCTACCTATCTGATCTGGTAGAGCATTTTAAAATAATAGGGTAATAGTAAAAAGTTTGTTGTTTGGAGTATCCGGTTTTCCTTTCAATATAAGAAAATAATTTAGCTCTGTGATGCATTTCACTAAATGATACCTACTACCTTGCCAATGTAGTTAGTACCAAAATACATTGCAGAAAAATAACTATTTAATGCACTAACAACCAATAGATACCACATTGCCCAAGGACAACTGTAGTATTGGTTTCAAGGATTTAACATCCAGTAATAATATTTTTAAACCACTGCTCTCTACTAAATAAAGGTAAGTAATTGGATTTTCTTCTGTATATTAAAAATGGGTGTCATATAAATGCTATAAATTTAAAAGCAGGAAAGTAAGAAAGAAATAATAATTTACATCCCACAATGAAGTGTTTCACAATTTTTGTTTAACAAAAACATATTTTACACTGCTTACACATTGATCTATAGGACCCCACTGATTACAACACTATAAATTGTGTGAAGAGCTCTACAGAAAATCATAAAAGGGCAGTCAGGGGGTCTTATATCATGCAGTCACTTGGTCCCTAAGACTCAACCAGGACTTTGATATTTAGTTTAAACATAACCATATATTTTTATTAATAACAAATAGAGCCACTTGTTTCAATTTCATAAGCCCAGTGCACCAAACCTGGGGAGATTTCTATTACCCATGACCTGGATATTAATCCTTTGATTAAGAAAAAAAGGTCTCCATTTTTCAAATGTTGACTTAATGCTGCAACAATGAGAAAGAACTTTCCCAGCCATTCTGGCACATTGAACTGAGAAATAAGAGTGACCATTCTTTGTTCATGGGAAGAGCTATTAAAAATGCTTTGCTACAGGAAATACTTTTTTTACTCCCCAGATATCAGAGGATATCTTCAGGAAATTCAGCAGATTAATTACATGAGCCAGGGCTCAACTTTATTTAGAAGTAAAACATAAGCTTTCACACTCATGCAAAAATATGAAATCCCTCTTTCAGTATTTCATAATGCTGATATGCCTGTTTGAATATTTTTCTGTTGGTGCAGAAACTGATAGCAAAATTTTTTCTTTAAAAAAAAATCTGTATTTTTAGTGAGCCAAAGGAGAGATAAGAGGAGAATGCTGCTTAAATTTGCCTGGATTTTTACCAGGAAACAAGATTAAAACAACAATATATTTTCTAAATTCACAAAGAGATAGGAGGAAGGCAGGGGAGGGTTGGGAGAAATCAACTACAGAACTTGTGTGCATATATGCATATCCCATCAACACACACAGACAATAGGGTGGTGAAGGCAGGGGAGGATACAGAGGGGAGCTAGAAGAGGTCAATGGGGGAAAAGGGGACATATGAAATACTTGCAACAAAAATATTTTTTTAAAAAAAAATAAGTAAATAAATAATGACAAAATACATTCACAAAGTGATCGACCTCAGCATAGAAGTTTCTTCAGTTTCAATTTGTGTTGACTCGATGGCTTTGTGCAAGTTGTTTTCCAACAGGTCTCAGAGTCAGAAAGCCTTGTTCACAGAAACGGGTGCCTCTTCATTCTTCGTTGGGTAGAGACAATTCTTCTTTTTGGTAGAATTTCTACACGAGCCCAGAATGCTGCTTGCCTTTTCTAAAAGATTGTCTATGACACACATTTCCTTACACTTTCCATGGAAAAGTTACAATTCCCATGCATTTTGCTAATACTCAAGATCATTTTCTTTGGCTATGACTTAGAATGATCACAAAACAAAAGTACATATCTCACAATGACTGCTCTAAGCCCAGGGCTAAATGTTAGAGAGAGTATGACCGAGTCTAGGGGAAGGCAATGGAAATGGAAGACCTTAATTCTGCTTGTAAGAAACATATTTTCTAACTGAGAAACTAGAAGTGATGAAAAATAAATAAAAACCCACTTCTGAAGCCACATTCCAAGTGCAGATTGGTGCAAACAAGGAGGATACAAAGTAGAGAGAGAGTTGAGTTTACAAGATTGGGAAGTCTGTGGGAAGAAGTTAGGCAGAGACAAGTCTAAAAGAAAGCATGAGGAAACGAGTTGAAGAGCAAGGATGGGCTGGAGAGGAGGCAGAGCTATCTGGGCAGTGGATGGAGATGTTGAGAGCACCGAGACCAGGACTTTCTCTGTCTACCCTGCCTCTCTGTATTTTCCCTCCCATATCCCTGTTCCTAGAAGCATTCAGAAACTACCTGGAAAAAATAGTGTGAATGTAAATTAGTGTTACACATGTAAATTCTTCAGACCCTGACCTGGAATACAAAAGTCAAAAGTACATATTTCAAAATTGTTCTTGGTCTTCTTCCTAGGTGAAGAAGACTCCCAAGATATTACTTGATCCAAACCTTGGTTTCCTCATCTGTAAAATGGGAATACTGATAATGGAATTGTGAGGATTCATATATTTAACATGTACACATAATTGAGTGGAGTGCCTGGCACCTAAAAAAGCACTCAATATGTACCTATTGTTAGTATTATAATTTATGCCTAAGAAGAGAGATACTGTGAGCAGCCTATTGATGACTTTAGAATTTGGCCTTCAACACTCTGCATCATGAATGATGTGAACGCAAAAGTGAGATAAAGCTCTTACTAACAAAGAGGGTATATTAATTTAGCAAAGTTTGTGTAATTTTGCGTGTGATATCTGGAGAATGAAATTCCATATTTTGTTCCCTATCCACATTCTCCTTAAGGTATAATGATAATGGTCAAGTTATAACAGGTCCTATGTTGGGTCTGTATGGGTGACTCTATTCTGTGACAATTTGAATACCTATGAGTGAGGGAGCTTGAAATCTCACTCAAAAGCTCATTCAAAGAATAAACAAATACAGGGGATAATCAGGAAATACTTAACGAGCTGAGGGAGTTTGCCTTCTAATGAAGGGCAAATGTGATACAAAAATTATAAACCTGGTGCATGAGAATGTATCTTACCACTCCTTAGGTTAGCCTTTGTTTTATTTTAAATAAAAACCTTAATATTTTACATATGATGCATTTTGAAGAGGATTCACCTAACATTTTGAGATCCAATGGCAGTGATTTCAATGCACTAGACATGAGAATAAGAAAAACATGTTTCCAAGTGTTTCAGTCTCCTAGGGTCTGGGACTGTGTAAGTATTGCTCAAATATTACTACCTTTTCTCCTACAAGCACCAGTCCAAGTAGAGAAACTTGAAAGGTAGCATTTCAAATAAAATGCCCTCTGTATGTTTACCTCCCTGGGTAATATGTAACAAATCTGGAAGAGCTATTTTCTGCCAAATGAAACACTGCAAAATATGATTTTTAAAAGAACAGAGTCTAGTAAAAATACTAAAGATGTTCTACTAGCCAAAAGAAATTACCTGTAGCTCCATAATTCCTGAAAGGCAGATACTTTGTTTCTGAGAAAGCTGGCCGGAGTAGAGAAAATGGCAACCCACTGAGAAAGCCAAGAAGGAGGAACTTTTCAAAGCACTAAGCTAAAGGTCTAGCTGCAAGATTGCCTTTTAGCCTGGCCAGGTTGTTTAGACAGCACATTCTCCTAAAGGAAAACACACACACACACACACACACACACACAACAACAACAACAACAACAACAACAACAACAAATTTGGACTAGGAAGGGGTTCCTGCTCCTCATTATCTAAAGCTGCTTTTAAGTAGAAAGAGTAAGAATGTATGAGTTGGATTTCTTTTCTTTCTTTCTCTCTTTCTCTCCCTCTCTCTCTTTTTCTTTTTTCCTTTTGTTTGTTTTTTTTTTTTTTAGCCAAGCATGTTTATTATTCAAAAACCCATGTACATGAGAGGAACGAGAACTCAGGGAAGCAAGGTTAGACTCTGACAGTAGCCTGAATGATAAAGGAGAATTTTTAATGACGCCTTTAGAGTCAAATCTGTGTTTTACTGGCTAATAAAAGTAATCACAAATGCTATTGAGTAGTTTCACTTGAGTCAGCAGAATCAAAAATGGCCATTCTCTAAATCCTGCTGCTGTTTCAATTTGGAGGGCAGGAGGAACTCAGTTATGTTGCGAATGGACAAAATAGAGAGAGCGTTTCCTAAGCCCAGGTCCACAGTCTGCTTGTGATCCATGGCTAAACTTTAAGCTATCCATGGCAAAATGAGAAAGATACATAATTTACATAATTTAATAAACCATCATGTATTTTCTACTTTTTTGATATAAAAATGTCTCATCTTTAGGAAATGTTGGTAAAAGTAAATTATAGTTGTTTTCTCTCCTAATGTCCTTAAGAATACACTTTGCATTTTAATCTCTAAATCTATCTTTTATTGTATTTAAACATTTCAAATGCCAGGAACCTTCCAGTATATAATCCAGGCATTTGACTTATCATTTCGAATGGCTTATTTTCCCAAGAAATGTGTTTTCTTTTACCTGCACGTTTGGGTTTGGAATGCAATTGTAGCAACTGTATTTGGATAATATTGTCCATCCACCATGTGTTTTGGGAGGCAGAAATCATTATTTGTGCATGTACAAGACTAGAATCGTGCTGGGACATTTTGACCTTCTGTAGCTTTGAAAATTTGAGATGCCTCCTATGACCACTGAACCCAAGGGTAATTTTCTTCTGAGATCTCCTTTCCTCCAAGGAAGATTTGGCAGGTGCTCTTTCCTAAAGAGGTTCTCAGAACTGTTATTTTTCCAGCTGAAAAAAAAAATAGCACAGGCAGAGCCTCGCTTTAACAAAGGACTGAAGAGTGCTTTTAGAGAACTCATGCTCAGTCAATAGATGCATCATCAGCCTGACACCCAGAAGTGTGGGGAGAGCTGGTAAGAGGGTTGTAGATTGGAAATAAAATGTCACAGGCTGACAGGTTTAAAATCTGATTGTATGGTATCCCTGTCATAATTCATAATAATGTGAAAAAGACCAAAGCCTGGGGGGAAAACAGTGTCTAATTATTGTGAGTATAAGCAAATGCAGGGGGTGGAATGCTAGAAGCTGACAGATTCAAAGCATCATACTACTTTTCAGTGGGCCAAATAGTACAATGAGAAAATGTTACTAGTACTTATCCTGGGTGTGTGGCTTCTCACCCCTTCTGCTAGCTTGTGGACTTTTCCGTCAGGGTTGTGGGTGGATAAGACAGCATAAACGAGATAGATGAAATTTAGAACTTGATGGTTTCAAGTCCCAAGAGGGGCCCGGAGGAGAGTCTGACAATTGGGTTAGCGCCGTGCAGCATCTGGTAGGAGTTAGGGGACTGTCACCCATTTATCTCTATTCCTATCTCCAATGATGGAGAACACCCTGGGTTCAGTGTGTCAGAGTCCTTGGAACTGCATAAATCTTTTGGCACCCACAGATAAGTGAGGATGTTTCCCTAGCTGTATTACAATTGTGGACAGTTCCCAGAGACATAAAGGTAATATAAATAATGTGCCTTATGGCCAGCATAGTAGGAATTTTGCATCAAAGGGCATATGTAAGTCTCTCTGCTACTCATCCAAAACACTATATTGAACATACATCAGCTCCTGTGGTCTGAGAAATGGCAGGGCCTCCACTCAGTTTTATCCTGTGTATTATGTTTTGATTTTCCTCCTGCTAAAGTGGAAACCAATGGTTTTGAGTTATTGCATAATGGTACCTAATATGATTCTATAAAAGAAGATCATCCAGATGCTAGGTATAAAGCCATTTGTGAATTTGATCCTTTGACTGGTGTCTAATATTGTTCATTCAAGTGTCTGACCTGGAAATCAGGGTGTGGGGGAACGGGGGACTTCTCATCTGACACAAGGAGTTTCTAGTTGGCATTGACTTTGACAGTCATGATATTTGGGGAAGGAATTCTAGATTTCTGCTTCACTCATCAGGGATGCCACATCTCTGTGCCTATGCCACTGTTTTAACCACAGGATAAAGGTTTGAGCATAGAATCATGGGAAGGCATTAGACTAAGATGAACTATTCTGATGTCAGCCCAGTTCTAAGCTTTCTGATTTGTGCAATGACAAGGGGTTGTTTAATATCTATAGACCTAAGTCTCCCACAATAGGGCACTGTAGTAAATATCCTCAAGTACCTTGTAGCACTGAATTCCTATAATGCCATAAAATCTCAGGCCTTTTATGATTATTCAACCTTTCTCCCTTGAAAGAGGGACAAGATGGTCATTAAAGACACTTTCATGTATGATATTCCATCCCCTCTGACATCTAATTCAATTAACTTATAATGAGCCTTACATATGGAATTTACCTTCACTTATCTTATATAATAGAAGCCTAATATTCTGTGTCTGGTTGTCTCATCACCCATTCAACCAATCAAAGCATAATATGCTAATGACATGTTAAGTTTGCTCAACCGCTAACTATGATGTGCGCTGACCACCAGGAAGAAGATACTCCGACAAGTTGGTGAGCTTGCTGCTGAGGTCTGGCCAATCAGGACTGAGCAAGATGGGCTGGACATGCCCTAGAGCCCTCCTGCAGTCCCTCTCTGGCTGGCCAACCTCCTGCATCCCTCCCCAGCCCCAGTTGTGCATCGGTGGGGTCCCTTGGCCTGGCCTGCACTCTCTTGCAATCCAGGACTCCTCAGGGGATGTGAGAGAGCCAGTTTCCATCTGATCCCACAGGCCAGGACAAGGGACCCCACTGGCGCATGAATTTGTGCACCGGATCTCTAGTCTTCCTATAAGATATTATTCCAATTTTACAAATTGGAAAAAGCACTCACACTGACATTAGTTGAGGGAGTTGCACATAGCCATATATTTACTCAGTGGCTGAGTTGGGATTTCAATTCAGCCGGGAATAATTTCAAACCCACAATGCAGTCTACCACAGTAAAATTACCTTAACTCTCATGGAAGTGGTCAAGAATTTATCTTTAGGCCTCTTTTTTCTTAAAAACTTCTGGGCATGCCTGTGGCCTGCATCACTCAGATTAGTAGCCCAGTCCTCTTAACCCTTAAAGTTCTGTGCTCAAACCAAGTCTCCAATCTACACCTTCCTAGATAGTAACAGTGGGATTCTAAATTACCTTGAAAGCTGGGAAACCAGGCAATGGTTGCCATTTCTAAAATCTGAGTTTATTTTTGAGTTTCTGGTGATATTATTATAAACCTACATTGTGTTGATTTCCCCCCCCCCAAAAAAAAAAAATTCCAAGATACAGATCCTACTAAAACCCAAATGACTACCTTCTCCCTCCATCAAGTTTACCTTCTCCTGGGGTACATGAAAAAAGAAAGCTTTTCTCTTATGAATATTGAGCATGAATTATTACTTATTTATCCTGCCTCTCCTGGCTTGGCTGAAGACCATCACTAGCACTTGGTAGAAAGCTGCTCTGTGCATGGGTACCAATGGACAGGAAAATGTGAGGCCACACCCACAACACCTGACAAGATGTATTGCCAACGTATCCAATTAAAGTAACTGACAATAAAAATAAGCAAAATGAAAACTCTATGTGAAACGTAATTTTCCCAACAGTTCAAATGAGCTGTGACCCCATAAATGATATTTTTCCTGCTCAATTTTGGAACAACTGAGAGATAAACAATGAAGTCTGGCAAATGGAGATCACAATAGCTGCTTAATACTGATAAAAAGTGGACTGGAGAATGTGGCTTAGATATGTGATCACAATGGACTTCCTTGCACTGACCTTCAGCATGAGCCTTATGCCCCCCAGCCCAGGCAGCACCAAGCAGCCACACACTTGCTCACCTTGTCAAACATGGAGCATGAGGACCAGGCCAGAATGCATCTTCTCTGTGAGCGGGCTAGTTCTCAAGGAAAGAGAGGGAGAGGGCTTCCAAGTGCTTATGGATTTCCTCACTTAAACTAGCATTCTGATGACTCCTGCCCTTCTCTGAGGGGAGAGTGAGTGGGGCAAGAGGCCAGGAATATCAAGAGAAAACCTTTGCAAATTAGAAACCAGAGAAATGAGAAAGAAATGAACCTTAAAGACAGATGTAGGCATCCTAGGAATTAAGCATCTCACAGGAGGTTCTCTCATGTAAATGCCCCCAATTTCTAACATTGCTTAAGTATTTATAGCTTTCGTATCACTCTATGAAAATGTTACCTTCCTCTAGCCTTCTTCCAGCCTCTACTGTAAAATTGATTGCCTGCTATAGGGAAAACCCTAGCCTCTGGACAATGGGTTCATTACACCAAGATCTATCCTCTTCTCTTACTAAGTATATTTTCCTATGTGAGTTTCTCAGATTATAATATCTTCAAAGGACTCCTTTAAGGTAGTCAGTGGAAGTATTCGGCAATCCAGGTTCCAGCATAATCCAGAGGAGTGGGTGGGTGCTGTGGGGTGTAATCTTGTCCCCCACTCCAGCCCTTCCAAGTCGACTAGAGTGGATATTCTCCCACTTCCCCATTCCAGCTGTGCCCTTAGTGGTCCATAGATACACATTTCCATTCTCTTATGTTGCTAGTTGCCTGGCAGTAAATATTGACTCTCTCACAGCCATATCCAAGGACAGATTCTTCCAGTTAAAATGTCATAGGTATAGTTAACCATTAACAGACATAATGACCAGGCAAGTGAGAGTAATAATCTTTCCAAGTTACCACTGAGATCTATTGAATCTAGAATGTTCTTTCCACACTACATTTTCTTTTTCTCCTTTGAGAATCCAACTACAGGTTTCCGGACTTTTGTATGGAATATCCAGTGAGAACTTGCCCAAAATTTAATTTAGTTCTCTTAAAGGTTAATATGAAGTCTGCTTTGGTGACATTTATCTGACAACCCTAGTTTAGAATTGAAGGATCTCCTGTAGCACTTGTCCTTATTAACCATTTCGGCATGATGTGATTTGTTCTGGCTTAAAGGAAATTTATTTTCAAAAGGCAGATGATAAGCTGTTGAAGATACTGACCTCATCCTGCACATCTCCCAGTTCTCCTGTGTTGTGTGTTCACTGAACGAGAATTGTTGGCGGAAGAATTTGTCCTCATCTGACACTGTGTTTATGCGCAATACTGCCTCATTATTCAGACTTCTTCTTGATCAGTGTCATGCTTTGATGCAACTTAATAGTTGGAGGGAAAAGAGGAGAGTTCTAAGAAAGAAAAGCCAGATAATTTAAATGATTTTGCCCCAAAACATCCTGCTAGTTAGCTGCATTTGTGGGGCCAAAATGTTCAGTTCTCTTGACCCTTAGTTCAATAAAGTTTCCATGTCACCATGCTGAATTTCAGGGCTATTTCCACATTTTCCCTAACCTAGGACATCATCCTTTGTAGTGAAAATATGTATTTTGTATCAGGAAGCCCAGCGAGTGAGACTGAGTAGATTTTAGGTAGGACATAGAAATCTACATTTTTAGCGTGAACCTGGGTAATGAGGAGGTGCTTCAGAGGAGCTGCGGAAGTAAAGGCAGAGGTACGAAGGCACGCATATGCGCGGAGAGGCTGGCAACTGAGTGCCAGGCTGTCTTTTTCAAGCGGGAGGAAAAGAAGGTGTAGGAAGAGACTGGACAAAGATTGTACACCTATGGATGAGGACAATGGAGGGGAGTAAGGGCAGGGGGGTGAGAACTGGGTGGAGGGGAGCTATGGGGGCAAAAAAGAGGAACAATTATAATCTGAACAATAAAGATTTATTGAAATGAAAAAAAGGAAACCCATCTGACAAACCTGTCTCTAACATCCATCTCTCCTGCTATCTCCTATCTACTGTGCTAGTTAGTGGTTTTCCCTCCTCCAGCTCGCCCCTGAGGCCTCAATTTCAACATATACGTGTTGTGTTGAGTAAGAATGTTTGCAAATGGCTAAGGAACAATCGTGTTTTCAAACACAAAGTATTTTATTACAGTAAAAATTACTCTAGTCTACCACTCTTGCAACTGTAAACCATACCTACAGGAGTGCCTTGAAATTACAATCCCTTTCCTGCTGCTCATTCACAGTAAAGCTCAGGATCTAGTATATGGATATATACCTACCTACTTTACAAGCTTTTACTAGGCAGTGAGAGCCAATTAAAATGCACTAATATGAATGTGTTTCTGGCTTTTTTTTTGTAAAAGCAACAATGGCAACATATTCTCCAAAGTGACAAGAGTTCAAAGAAAAATATTCTCCATCAACTAGCAGAATTCAATAACTTTGACCCATGTTGTAGCCTCAAAGCTTTCAATATCCAGGTTATTCATAAAGTCACCTTATATTACATGTTCTGCCACAGATTATCAGTTTCTGGGGGCAGGAACAATGCCTTCTTGCTTGCTTTTATAATTTAGTGACCAGCACCAGGTCTAGAACATAAAATATAATTGAAAAACAAATTGAGAACATAAGGACCCTGGAGGAAGCCACAGATTTCAACTGCCCATAGTAGACATTACCACATATGTGTGTCTTTTTATATTATATTAACAACCAACTTCTGTTAGTTAAAAAATGGGACAAGAAATGCCATTCTTGCCCAAATGAAAAGGCAATAGCTTAATTATATTATGAAGTTTTTAAAGATTTGGAGATTATACATGAAATGCTTAGCATTGAACCTGACACACAATAGGTGCTCAATAAAAACCTGCTACTATAATTATCACTACAATTATTATAAATACTAGAGGCCAAGTGCACAAAATTAGGGCACTGAGTGTGTGTATGGGGGGGTCCCTCAGCCTGGCTTGCACCCTCAGGGGATGTCCAATTGTAGCCAAGGCAGGAGAGGCTCCTGCCACCCCCACTGCACTCACTAGCCATCAGAGTGAGTCATCGAGACAAGTTGTTCTGTATTTTGGTTGATTTGCATATTAGCCTTTTATTATATAGAATTGGCCTCAATTAAAATGAAATTTTCAGGAACTGACTTGCAATTATGAGTAGTTCCTCAGCCAGAGAAGCTGACTAAGGATTAAAATTCTCAGAAATTCTGCCTCTGAAGATGTAACGGATAAGGTTTTTTAGTATATAATTATAAGGTTTTCTCTGAGTTAACAGAGCCTTTGAGCCTTTGGTTATTTTTAAATATATTTGTCTCCCTATAAATCACACATGCTGAGAACACTTTAAAGACATAATAAAAAACTTTGTTGCATTTTATGAGAAAATATATGTTTTAGGAAAGAGGAAGAATATGTGTGTGTGCATAAATATATATATATTTATGTCTACTGTTGGGAAGTAATTTTTTAATTGATATGATCTAGAGTTGTCTTCATTTTTTTTATGTCCCCAAATTCTTTAAAAGAGAACTGCATTGTTAGAGACCTACACCCCATTCATAAATTCCAATGCTCCAAATTTTAGGCCAACATTACACAGCAATAAATTCCTGTTTACCACAACCCAGACCACTAGGATAGAAAAGTCCCACTAATGGAGTTTATGGGATTTTTGTAAATGCTGCCCTCAGTTTCATGTTAAAAGTGAGGGAAGTAGCAAGTAAATAAAACATTAAACTTTTGGTCAGATGAAAACAACTTTCAGGATGTGTCAAAGATCAGCGGGTTATGCCCAAGTTTTCATAACCAGTGGTTGTTAACTTTTTCTTTCATAAAAATTACTCAGAGAACCTCATGAAAATCATGTTTGTTTTTCTAAAGAAAGATGTTTCTATACATGCACATAAAATCTGGCACATCATTCCAGGGTGGTCACAACTCCTGGAAAAACTTAATTTGAAAAAAAGGTTTACCCTCTAATTATTTAAAAGATTTCCAGCCGAGGTTGAGTGCCATTTCAGGAGGCAACCCCTCCTTGCCAAGTGCTGCAGGTTCCCATTCAATGACTCTTTTGGTGAAGAGCCAGCACAGGAGCCCAGATGGGAAGAAGTAGTACCAGTGATGAGACATTACTCTCTTAGATACCATAGAAATAGAGCTGGAATGCATGACTCGGGCCTTTTCTTAGGGTGATGTTCCATGACCTCTTTTTCTCTTTGAAAATCCCAAGAACTATCTTTTTATTTAATTGTAATAAGCAGAATTGTCTTTATAAGAACTCTTTTGCTATCAGCATGTCAATAATCCTATCTAATAAAAGAGTAATATGCAAATTGACCATACCTCTGATCAAACCATGCCCATCAGGCAATCAGGAGCAAATTATGCAAATAAACCCCAACCAAGATGGCTGCAGCCATGAGAACAGGAGGGAGGCTTGGGTTTCCCCAGCAATGGAGGAAGCCAAGCTGTTTGCCTGCCCTTGCTGGCCTAGGCCTCCACTCAATGCTACAAAGTTTCAATTACAGAAGATATATCCCAATGATGGGAGCTACGGAGCTGTAGAGAGCAGAGGCTAGAGTTGCCTGGGCAATGGAGAAAGCCAAGCTTCTGTAGCTCTAGTGCTTAGACCTCCATTCTAGGCTACAAAGTTTCAATTATAGAATTTAAATAAACCCAAACAGAAATGGCTGTCACCACAGAGAAAGCAGAAGGCTTGGCTTCACTCCATACTACAAAATTTCAATTATAGAACATAAATTAATCCCAGATCCCAGGGCCTCCGCTTGAGTGGCTGGGGGTGTGTGCCTGGCCTGCAAACCACAACAGGCCCCTCACCCAGGCTGCCCCACACCCCAAGGGAACCCCCACCCTAATCCAGGACACTTTTCAGGGCAAACAAGCTGGACCCCACCCATGTACCAGGCCTCTATCCTATCTAATAAAAGAGTAATGCACGGATTGACCATCACTCCAACACACAAGAGGGCTGTCCCCATGTGGTCAAAGATCCTGCCCCCATGTGGACACAGGTTGGCCACCACAAGATGGCCAGCATGGGAGGACAGTTGGGAGGTTCCAGGCCTGCAAGGGAGGGCAGGTGTGGGTGATCAAGCCAGCAGGGGAGGGCAGTTGGGAAGGACCAGGCCTTCAAGGAAGGGCAGTTGGTGGCAATCAAGCCTGCAGGGGAGCGCAGTTAGGGGTGACCAGGCCAGCAGAGGAGAGAAGTTGGGGGCAAACAGGCTGGCACTGGAGCAGTTAGACATCATTTAGGCTGGCAGGGTAGTGGTTAGGGGGTGATCAGGCTGGCAGGCAGAAGCAGTTAGGAGCATTAAGGGAGGCAGGCAGGTGAACAGTTTGGAGCTAGTAGTTCTGGATTGTGAGAAAGATGTCCGACTGCTCCTAATAGGATCAGGCCTAAATGGGCAGTTGGACATCTCTCGAGGGGTCCTCGATTGGATAGGGTGCAGGCTGGGCTGAGGGACATCCCCGTCCCCCTGTGCACAAATTTTGTGCACTGGGCCTCAAGTATATTTATATAAAAGCTTAGGTGACTGTCTGACTGTTTGACCATTCAACTGATAGGTATATTGTGCACTGACCACAGAAGCAGACCCTCAATGCAGGAGCTGTCGAGCTGCTGTGACCTGGCAGCTGTGGTTCTAGGGTGACACACCCAGAACCAGAGAGGAGGGAGCCTGATTACAGGGTGTTTCACCCTAGAACCGCCCTCTCATAATTCGGGACCCCTCGGGGGATGTCGGAGAGCAGGTTTCAGCCCGGTCCCCACAGGCCAGGCCGAGATACCCCACCAGTGCACAAATTCATGCACTGGGCCTCTAGCGTGATATATTAGTTATGCCAGTGTTAGATCTAGCACTACACTAGAGTCTAAGGCAATCATACAAGACAGCATAAAGTACAGATCTTAGTCCTTGAAGAAATTCAAAGCTATGTGAGAGTACTAAGTAAACTTTGAAGCAAAGGCATAACTTATAAGAATACATCATGCACCAAACAAATCTTGAGACATTGGCATTATTATCTATGCCACTAGAGGAATAGTCAGTACATTTTAGATTGCCAAATGAGGTGTGATGCAGAGGGACTTAATTGCAACCTGGGGCTCAGCCAGGTATTGACCACTGGTTTTCAACAGGAGAGAATAGAATAAGAATGTCTGAAGAAGGACTAGAGAGGAAAACTACTACAGGGAACATCTTTCTCCTCTCCCACCTTCTTGCTATAGTGGCTAATTTTGAAGTGTATGAGCCAAGCATGTACCTGAGTATTCCTCTCAACCGCATTATGAGGAAGAGTCTACATACATTTACCACTATAATCACTAAGGCACACCTCATCCAAGATCCCAGGGCCAGGGAAGTGGAACAGGCAGGATATTACTCAGGCAAATCAGGCTCCATAGACTGTGCCTTTAACCACTGTGTTATTCTGGTTAGAGGTCTATTAGAATTTACTTTGTGCCAGACACAGTGCTTGACTCTGGGAAACTAGAGCTCCAAGCTAATGCCCCTCTTGCAGCAAATAGTGTTTCCAAGGATGGTCACAGTAACATCTTCCATGTCACCTGTTCTGCAGCCATGTGACTTTTCCCATACTCCATCAATGGTGAGAGTCTATTTCTTTCCCCTAAATTTGGGTGGGTTTTACGACCACTTTGACTAACAGAAAAAGTCCTAGAATTTCAGATTCCATATCTTAGGAGGACCATAATCTCCTTCCTGGGCCTTCTAGAATGTTTGTTCTTGGGGTTATTTCTAAGAACCTGCTGTCTTGCTGAGAGAAGCCTGTATTTATTTGATTTTTAAAACATTATGTAAAAAATATATTTTGAAAAATAGTAGTGCAGGAATATGCCAGTGGGACAAAACTGCAAAACATTGGCCAGGTTTTGGGGCAATTCTGATATTAAGAGGGAAGAAAAAAGATTCACAAGGCTCCACTGTGGTCTGAGCTCAAAATTTGAGTTAGAATAGATGACAAAATATTTGAAATACTCAAATGGGATGGGCAAACTACCTGTGTGGGACAAATCTGTCCACTTCTATTTTTGAACAGTGTGCAAACTAATAATGATTTAAAAATTTTTTAATGTCTGGAATAATAAAAAAGCACATGCACACACTATAGTATTTCGTGAAATATGAAAATTAAATGAAATTCAAAATTCAATGTTCTTAAATAAAGTTTTATTGAAACAGTGGTATGTTCATCCATTTCATATTGCTTAAGTCGGATTTCATCCCTCCACAATGATAGAGCTGAGTAGCTGTGACAGAGACCTCAGTGTCTAAAATATTTACTATCCTGCATTTTTTATGAAATGTGTGTGACCCTTGATCTAAAGAAAACTCATAATTCAAGTTAATTGTTCATAACTCCGAACAAGGTAGGCCCTGGTAGCAAATGAATACACTTTAGATGGCAAGTTGAAATCTCTTTCATCTCCCCTCTACATCCCTGTCCTCCTTTAGCTACTCACATTCTCAATGCTGGTTAGACTGTAATTTTTAGGACCTAGTCCTTGGTGTTCCTCTACTTTGAGTTTCAGCTCCTGCTCTTGCCTGCCTGGTGTACTTTTCCCTCCCCCTTCCTCACTCGCCTACTTAGCAAACTCCTGCTCATCATCTCTTTCAGGAGACTGGCTCTTAGCCTGAAAACTGGGCTTCGTACCATGCCAACGCACTCCATTTGCATTGTGCCTGTCTCCTTAGCCAGGCAGGGCACATGGGGAAATTGCTTGTTCATTGGTCTGTGTTTTCTATACAGCAGTGGTTGTCTAATCTTTTGCTCTTGAACACCATTGAATAATTTGCAAAGCCATATAAATCTCACACAATTTTAAGATGACATCTATAAATTTTATACTGATTTCATGTAGTTGCAAAATGTATAATTTGTGTGTATAATAATGCATCTTTTAAATGTATCCTGCAGAACCTAAATAACAGTAATTTGACAACCCTCCTCATACATTTTAAATCATTTCATCATTTATCCTTAAACTAATAATTCCATTTCTCTTCCCTTACTGAATGTGATCCCAATGTAATATGATGTAATATGTTTTAAGAATACTGATAAAAGTCTTTTATTCATTGCCCAATAATATAAGCCTCCCACAAAAATATGTAGATAAATTAAAACTTATTTTGAAATTTTCAATAACTTTAAATCTTTAAATCTACATTATTTTTTCTTCTGGATTGAAATTTAGCACCATCCTATATAATAAAAGGGTAATATGCAAATTGACCCTAATGACCAAAAACAACCAATCACTATGACATGCACTGACCACCAGGGGTCAGATCCTCAATGCAGGAGCTGCCCCCTGGTGGTCAGTGTGCTCTCATAGGGGGAGTTCCTCAGCTACAAACCGGGCTGACAGCTGAGAGTGCAAGGGTGATGGTGGAAGCATTTCCCGCCTGGGCTACTGGGGGAGCGGGCCTAAGCTGGCAGGTGGACGTCCCCCAAGGGCTCCCAGGCTGTGAGAAGGTGCAAGCCAGGCAGAGAGACCCCCTTTTGGTGCACAAATTTCCACATACCAGGCTTCTAGTTATTTATAATATTCAATTGACTAAACAATGTGATTAATTTATACATTTTTATTAAAATTATTTAATAAAAGGAAATTATATTCTAAAAATATCCATAACAAGATGGACTGTGATGCTATAATATATTATTTTCCTAGATGTATGTGTCACTGATGAATGCAAATTGTTGATAGAATAACACAGGGTTCAGCATTAAGGTTTTCCCCCTATTTTTTACTATTGTCTTTGACTTTAGATGTAATACTGAGTAAATGTGTTTTCATAAAATAGAGGCCTGGTACACAAAATTTATGCACTTCGGGAGAGTGTCCCTCAGCTCAGTCTGCACTCTCTCTCACTCCAAGAGCCCTCAGGGGATGTCTGACTGCTAGGGAGGTGGGAGGGGCTCCACCACTGCCACTGTGCTCAATGGGCTTAAGTCAACTTCTGGCTGAGCAGCACTCCCCCTGTAGAAGCACACTGACCTCCAGGGTGCAGCTCCTGCATTGAACATCTGCCCCCTGGTGGTCAGAGCTCATCATAGCACCCGGTTGTTCCACCATCTGGTCGATTTGCATATTAGCCTTTTAGTATTAAGATAAGTACTTGGGAATGAGAGCGATTTAGAAATCTCAACCCATTAGACCCATTTTTTGAGTTTCAGGACAAAATTCACATAATGTTCTACCATCTAAAATTATTTTTCTGACCCATCATATTTCAACTCAATCGGATACCCATTCATTTTTTTAAAGCAAATAATTGAAAACCATCAGACTTGCAAAGGAATGTGTGACGTACTCCTTAGTTATTCATTTTCCTATTTTTGTTTGATACCTGGAAGATCTTACACCTCCAAGTAGAACCCTAGAGACGAATTTGAAACATGGGAGGAGGACTATAGTAACAGAGAAGGTTTTAAAGTTCCATCTCCCACAGAATAATTTTAGGAAGTGTGTGGATGAAGAGGACTGTCCAAACGCCAATGTCTGTAGAACTCTCCAGCTCTCTCATCTACCTTGAAAGTTTACAAATCTCGCCGCACATGGAACTTGGTTTAAAGACCACTGATGGTGTTCCCTAAATAGAACTTGGATGAATTATTTATCTAATTATGTCATAAAATTCTAACTTTGATCAACATATAAGTATAGGCCAGGCAAGTGTGGTTTCAAATAATATTGATTGTAACATGTAATATCTCCTTCCTTGCTACCCACATATAAGTCAGAAACCTCTGGATTTCTCAGTTTTTAAAAACAGTCCAAATTTCTCAGCTTTCAATGATGTAATTGTTCTTTAACAAAACCTGACAAAGAAAAGCAATACAATGCTTACAATCCTTCCCAGGAAGGGCGACGGGAAGCCTTGCACTCTGTAGTAATACACTAACCTTACCTTTTAAAAATGTGTACCTGTTAAAGAACCGATTAATTAACACTCCTAGAGCAAAGTTATATTTACAATGTAGAGTGCTCAATAGGGGCGGCTTCTGGTTGGTCTACATAAGAGTGATAAGTTGCTAATTAGCTTTGCCTATTATTTGCAAGAAGTTTATTCTGTAAATGAGCATAAAGCATATATTTTGGAGCTACCTAACTAAGAGACTTGATACATTGCAAATTAGATAAAAACCCAATGGAATAATAGATTAAAAAACTTGAATAATTTCATTCTATAAGAGAACTTTTATTTATGCTTGCTTTTTTTTCTCTATAGCTCCCTTCATCTCTATCTGAAAACTTTAAAAAGGGATAAATCACAATACAGGAGTTCTTATTGCTACCAGAGCATTTTCCCAGGGTTTTTGTCCCATGTCAAGAACCCCTTTCTCTATAAAAGCAAAAACTAAAATTGATTTCATTCAATTTCTTCTAAATCTTCTATATAGTTTATAAGATGGCAAAAACCAAGGGCAAAATCCATCAGATTTGCTGCCTGACAGTGGAAGAGTGAGCCGAGGTCTCTGGTTTACTTTACTTTATAGGTCTGCCATAAATTTCAGGACTGGCCTTTCTATATCTATATTTTCTTATTGGCACTCCACAGGTAACATCTCTGATCCCTATTAAATCCTTGCTCCTAAAGTAAGCACTAAGCCTTTTTCTTTCACTTTTTCTTTTCAATGGAAACATTTGCCTTGAGGACCCTAGTTTATATCTCTGAGATGAACAGTAATCCACAGGAAGTCACAGATCATGTTATTTACAAATGGATCTAGAATACTAAGGCCCATGTAGGTAAAGGTTGGTTCCATTTCAGGGAAAAGTTGACCTAAGTATAAGCCGGACAAGTGTGATTTCAAATAATACTGATTGTAACATGTAATATATCCACTGTACACATGTGCAACCTGAATATGAGATAAAGTAAGATAGCTGGGGTTATAAGGCTAATAAAATGCAGATCTGGGTTTGCTGACTTCGAATTTAATGGCCTACTTAAATTACCATATTGTAAAATCACTTTACCTCTAGAGAATCACTCATTGAGAACAGTCAGTGGCTGACACAACACTAGGCAAACAGACACTTTCCTTCATTTCCTATTGTCTGGTGAGGGCTTACTTCCTGGTTTGCAGATGGCCATCTTCTTATTGTATTGTCACATGGTATAAAGGAGAGGGGGGAAAGGGAGAGAGAGAGAGAGAGAGAGAGAGAGAGAGAGAGAGAGAGAGAGAGAGAGAGAGAGAGAGATCTTATGTCTCTTCTCATAAGGGCACTAATCCCATTCATGAGACCTCCACTCTTATGACCTAATTACTTACAAAGACCCACCCCATACCCAAATAACATTACATTGGGAATTTGGCTTCAACACATGAATTTTCAGAGGTAACATAAACATTGAATATTTAACCTTATCCATATAAGACCCTTCTTCTAAGGGGGCATTTCTTATCCATGTAAATTTAAAAAGTTGGCTAAGAAAGCCTTATTTTATTCCACGTGATATGTTCCTCACAGATGGGACTGATTAGATCAGCAATGAGCCACAACTCCACGCAGTGAAATACACAGTTCTGTTAACTAATCTTTCATCACTGCAGCCTCATTTAAGAAAGTGAATTGAGCCAGCATTTGGTTTTGGAAACTTGAAAGATTGAGCTGACTGATAGGGTTGAGGCAGATAATGGCCCAGAAATGACAATGAAAGTCTATGCAGGGAGCAAAGGGAGGAAGCAACATAGAACAACGTCCAACGAGAGGACATCATTTTACAGGGAAATTTAACTGGCAGGAGAGAGAAGCACAGGTGCTTTAATAAAAGGAATGGCTTCCTAAACACCCCAATGTCTCTGTAGGTCATTGTTTTTAAGGTAGCTCCAGTAGATCTCTTTTCCTTGCAAACAAGTTAGTCTGTCAAATTCATCAGCTAAGGGCACCATGAGGTTATATTTATATTACCCATATAAAAATGTATCTTACACATGCATTTGAACAAATGTTTATTAAATCGGGTATATTTGCCCAAGGGTGTCAACAAGCAACAATGTACAGAACCACAGTTCAATGACTAAATGTTTAGGTCAATTGCAAAAACTGTGTTTTGTTGAGTGGTATTTTATTAAAACAAGTACATTTTATGAACCACTCCTTGCAAATGATCATGTCTGCAGAGAAACCTAGTGGAGCTCAGAACTATGCAGCCATAATTTAAATTAAACTGGCAGTTACGGGTATAGCAACTTTGTGGTCTTTCATTTTGTTCTTAACTGTCAAATACATACACCATGCTAAAGATTAACCATAATAAGTGAAAATGGAGGGTGATTTTTTAAAAGGGGATTGGTGATGCTGAGTTTGAGGTGTCTTTTGTATGAAAGGGACAAAGAAAAATAGCACTAGAGTCATTAATCATAAAAAAATCTGTCACTAAGGAAGGACACAACCAACAATTTTACCATCAAAATGCAATCCATAATCAGGAGAAATGGAATTTCTTCACTGTTATTAAACCCCTCATAACTAATGAATTAGATACCAACTGCTAAGTACCAGAGCCAACCCAGAATAAGGATGTATTTTCTCCATTTTCCACGAACACATTTATCAATGGACTTCATTTTTTTTTCCAGATTGACTTTTGAAATGAATCACTTTCAAAACCCTGACAATTAAAACTTTTAAAGCTTGGGGTATACATTTACTAGTTGAAAATTTTGAAAATGTGATCAGTAGTATTTATTCTGTACATCATTGAAACAGAATGGTGTGTTGCTTGGAAAATTCTAAATATATGTTGTTACCTTGAGTTAAAATTTAAATAAGTATTAGAGCAAGAAAACAAGTTTTATCTAAAGGCCAGATTAACAAGTATTTTTGTATACACCTGGTTTACCTTTCCTGTTGAGAGTAACAAAGGAAGCGGAATATGAAAAATAATGTAGTAAAAAAGTTCTCCTCAGACTTCAGATTTCAAATATTTTAAAAGATAGGTTTTAGGGGAGGTAGTTATTTTATCTGAAGTGTTTTTTCTTTATTTCTATTTCTATTCTATTTATTAGCCAAATTAGAGTTATTACTCAAAGAATAGAGGTCCTAGAAACCAGGGATAGCAGCTTTTGTGTATAAATTTGTGCTTCTTTGTTCAAAGCAAGCCATTGAGGCCCTCAGCAAAGTTTTTATTTTATCAATGTTTTAGGGGGACAACCTTCCACTCAAAAGGTTCAATACTGTGTGTGCATGAGGGAGATGGGGAGAGTATAAGTGGTCTGAAGGCAAAACAGAAAGAGGCATTAGTGGAATTAGTCAGTGGTTTCAAAAACAGTAGTCATTTCTTCCTGAACACAAATCATTGCAGCTCCCTCTGGCACAAGCCACTTCTTTTTGTATTGAGGATCTACCATATAACTCTCCTGGACAGCAACTTCTGGAGGAGCCAGCATTTGTAAGATGCATTTTCTGTCCTCAAAGAGGTCGGTACTCTACAGGTCTCCAAAGGCAGTAGACCTGGACCCAAGAAATAGCAAAATGGGTGTAGGGTGGGGAGAGGGGGAGTGAATTGGGACAAACTGTGATGCTGATTTAAGAAGCAAAGGGTAATCTTTTATTATTTATCCCTCAATTCTAAAATCATTTTTATACAAATATGGGATATTTTATTATTGTAAAATATAAGCTAATCTTATCCATGTTATGTTACTCATTAGAAAAACTAAAAATTATATTTTTAAATTTGGAAGAGAAACAAAAACCTAGTTCATAGCTAGCTGGTCATTGTTAGCCAACTTTTCTTGAGGTGCCGCCTTCTGTAAAGGTCTCCAATATTAATTTTAATGACAAGGGGATGTTAAGGGTGAATACATTGCACTTCAAATTGTTCTTTATTGCTCCTTTTTCCATTTCCAAGAGACTGTCAACTGATAAAGATGACAACTGAAATATTTTCTATGATCTAAAGTAAATGCTTGATTAAATATTTTATTCATAATCTAACACATGATGGCACATTTGAATATATTTTTTTTAAATTATATCCGAATCATCTTTACTTGTCGGATCAAGGAAGTACTAAATTATTTTTATGGTGTTTTAAGTAAACTCAGTGTTTGGATACACAGCCATCATTTGTGTTTTAAGTTGTATGCAGACAGCATCTGGATTCATCATGCCAATACACTCATTAAGAGCACTACAGCATTCTTACTTTTGATACTAATGGGTCCTTTAAAATATCTTCATCAATGGCTATTTCTTTCAAATATTTTTAAAATACATTTATTTTTTTTCCACAAAATGTTCAAAGCTAAATCCTATGCTAGGAATAAGGAGACCTTAGTCTCTGCTCCCCGCTTGCTATATTTTTTGGACTGTTTTCTGTCCTTAGACAAGTCACATCTAAATCTATAATGATTTCCTATTTCCTAGTAATAATAACAATAACAGTTAACATTTATTGAGTGCTTATTCCACAACAGGCTCAATATGACATAACTCATTTAATTGTCACCTAATGAGGTCAGCACTCTTCCAATCCCCATTTATCAATGAGGAAACCGAAGCACAGAGAGACTTGGGTCCCCCACCTAATAAGTGGCAGAACCAGAATATGGGCAGTTTGACTTCAAACTGGTATACTTTACTGCCTCTAAGAGCTAAACTTCCTAATGCACCATGCATGCCATCCTACCAATTAATTGTCCTAGTCTTTCTCCAACAGCTGTCTCCAAATTGCTTTAGCTCCAACAAATGAATCCCTGTCCATTCTCAACCTAGTTCTAATATTTTAGGCTATGGGTTTTTACTAAACTTTGTCTTCTCACTAAAATTCTCTGCCCATCTCTGGCATTCCAAGTCCTGTCCACCCTTCAAGAACTAGTCATTGCTAGTAAAACCAAGTAGAAGACAAATGTTCTTGATAATAACACCAAAACTTTTATCTATAAACTAAATAAAACATTTACAGAATCATAGGAGAAATTTGAATAAAAGAAATGATTAACCATTTATATAGATGAGACAATATATCATGATAATGATGTCAATTCTTTCCAAATTATTGTACACATGCAATCATAATAAAAACTTCAGCCGATGTTTTTAGAAAATTGGTAAAACTCTCTATTAATGCACATCTCTATATAAAACCCTAAGCAACCATTTGACCAGTAGCTATGATGTGCACTGGCCAAGATATCAGATGCTCAATGTACAGGAATGGAAAAATGGAACAGACTCATGAATCTCAGAGGGGAGAGGGGAAGAGGGAGAGCAGGAAGAGATTAACCAAAGATCTTATATGCATACTAGAGGCCCAGTACATGGATTCATGCACTGATGGTGTCCTTCAACCTGGACTGCAAGGATCAGGTGTGCAGAGATTCATGCACTTGTGTGGTCCATTGGCCTGGCCTGTGGGGACTGGGCTGAAACTGGCTCTCTGACATCCCCAAGGGGTTGAGATTGTGAGAGAGTGCAGGTCAGGCCAAAGGACCCCACTAATGCACAAATTCATGCACCAGGTCTCTAGTAGAATAATAATGATAATTTGTTTGAACTCACAATGATAATTTGGCCCAATGAAGGAGAAAAAATAACTGAAATCTCTGTATCTGAAGAACAAAAAAGAAATTAAATCAAGTCTGCTTTGTATTCATGTAGGTCTACTTGGGCTCATGTAATAAGAGGATACCCTTAGGGGAGAATGGATATGTCAGAATTAAGTTCTGCTTAGATATACATAGGCCATGTGACTTTGGCTGAGCTTTTATTTCTGCTTTATAAGTTTTGGTTTTCTTTTGTTGATAGAGATAATAGCACTGCAATATAGAGTTGTGCATTTGAGATGATTTCTTTATTTCAGTCAGCAAATATTTATTGAGTCTCTGTATTTTGGGGATCATATACAGAGTTCAACAAAATATGTTTAAACCAGCATGGCTCAGTGGTTGAGTGTTGACCTTTAAACCAGGAAGTTCCATTCCCACTCAGGGAACATTCTCAAGTTGCAGGTTTGATCCCAAGTGTGGGGCATGAAGGAGGCAGTCAATCAATGGTTCTCTGTCATCATTGATGTTTTTATCTCCCTCTCCTTTTCCCTCTCCTTTCCCACCTGAAATAAATAAAAATATATATTTTTAAAATGTCTAGTCCTTTTCACATCATAGTTAGGAGAGGGGCCACAATACATAAAATTAGTAAAATGTTTAAAATAGTAGATGGTGATAAATTTAGGTGAAACAAAACCAGAGAAGGTGGATAGGAAGTCTCCAGAAGTAGAGCAATTTCATTTTAAATAGGATCCTTGGGAATAGCCTTGCGGAGAGTTTTCAAGAATCATCTAGAGAAAGGAAAGGAAAGGACCAACAGATAGAGCAACCAATGAGAAGAACAACCAATGTTAGTGAGCATGAGTTGGAAGCTATCCTGACTGGCCAGGATAAATAAAGTATCAGAGTGACTGGAGAGCCGTGAGCCAGGAGAAAGCAGTAGCGGATGAGAGGCTGCAGTTGAGAGCATCTAGATTACAATGTAAGGACTTTGACTTCTATTCTGAGAGAGACAGAAAGCCCCTGCAGGGGATCTGAAGGTAGAAGGGATATAAGCTAACTTGAGGCAGATTGTAGCAGAGCAAGGATGGAGGCAGTAGACCAGTGTGGAGGCCTTGTAATCTCAGCATGAAGTGCTGGTGGCTTGGCCACACTTGTAGAGTGGAGATAGTGAGAGTCAGATGCTGACAGATTTGGATGTGGTATGTGAATGAAAGAGAGATACCCAGAATAATGTGCATTAGCCAGTAAGCACAACACGTGGAATCTAGAAGTCACTTTCTAAGACAGTCACTTTAAACATGTTTCCACCAGAACTTCATGGAGGGACTCTATTAAAGCGCACAATCCTGGGACCTACACTCAGAAATTTTTCATTCAGTATATCCAGGTTGAGCTTTCTCAGGTGTGGGGGCAATTAATCTTTTCCCACCCTTAAAGTTCTTCTGGCTGGATTAATAATTAAATTAACAGGAGACAGATTAGCAGGAGAAGATAACCACATTTATTATGTATGACACACAAGGCTGCCATAAGAATATGGATCCTGAGGACCTATGGGTAGTTGAGGCTTGTATTCCATTGGAGCTAAGGAGAAAGGGGTCTTTATGGTTTGTGACTTCAAATGCAAGAAGGGAATTCACACGGAGATAGAAAAGCAAAGTTTGGTAAATAAAATTTGCTGGGCAATTTTTAATAATAGGATACAGAGAGAACTTCCATTAAAGAGTCCTTCCCAGGTTCCTCCCTGTCTAGCACACTAGTTCATATTAAACTATACTTATCTATGATGATAGCTACCTTCCTGGAGAAGGTGCTCTGTCTAAATTCCTCATAGATAGTTGTGAGGAAAGTCAAAGTGATACTTTCACAATTAGCTAGTTATTAATAACTAGTAGCCCTGAGCACGAATCTGTGTGGCAGTAGCTTGCCAGTAGCCCCCTGCTGCTCTCCAATAGCTCTCTGCCCACTAGAGAAAGAAAAGGAAGGGCCCAGCAGGTAACTGTGAGAAGAGCAACCAATGTAGGTGAGCATGAGTTGGAATCTAGTCTGACTGCCCAGGAAAAAATAAATTCTGTAGCTTCTTCCCTCCCACCTCATAGCTTGCTGCCCTGCCCCCTCCTGTAGCTCTCAGCTGCTCCTCTTGTAGCCAGTGCTATAGCTCTCTGCTTGCTGCCCTGCCCTCTTGTAGCTCCCTCTGCCACCCCCGCTACCCCTTCCTTATAGCTTGCTTCCCTGGCCCCTCCTGTAGCTCTCCACCACCTGCTTGTAGCTCACTGCCCCACCCTCCTGCTGATTTGTGATTCATCATTAAGAGGTTGGAAGTTTAACGACCATTTGCATATTACATCTTTATTATATAGGACAGGAAAGGAGTAAAAGAGAAGGAAGCCAGACATTCTTGCTCTTGTTGCTCCGGGCATGCTCTCTTGGTTCTCTTACATTTACCCATGCAATGGACCATTGGATGGACTGCAGAGAGAAAACACATGAGAAATTAGCCTGATGCTGGACTGGACCCAACTTCAATATTGTAAGGGAAGTCTGGACATTGGCTTTGATGTTAGCTCTACTGAAGCTCCAGCTGCACTTCTTCCAGGACTGGACAAAGGAAATGGGACTTTGGAAACCCAAGGGTGTAATTCCACACAAATAAAAATCATTCGTTATCCCCCGTAAGTCCCAGAAAATTTCTTTTCTCTAGCTATCGCAAGAATTCAACTCCTAGCAGCAACTCTATCCTGTAACAAAACGTTTTTTCTGGGTCTTCCGTGTCTTAAAAATAATGTCCTTAGCATAATAAATATCTCAGAAGCATTTTTGGAGGTAGCAAATTCTCTCCCCCTCTCAGCAATCTGCATTTTTGGCTAGCATTCTTCAATAATCCTGGCACAACCACCCTTCAAGACTCACTGATCTAGAAGAGTTGACATTTTCCAAATAGTTAGCATTCTTGGAAGGAATGCAATCAAACTAGCAAAAGTCAATGAAAATCCTAAGGCATTTTGATCCTAAAATAGAGGAAAACATGCAGTAAGTAATCTATATTTCTAATATGCAAATATGGAGGTAAGTGGTGATGACTACAAACAAGGCTGTTCTTTTCCAGTGAGTGTAAGAGCCCAAAGGATGGTGGGTGCCTGTGAAGATATATTTAATTGTCTTTATAATTGGAATTATTGGCCAATATAAAAATTAAGATAAAAGCAGAAATAAGAGAGGGGAAGGTATAGACTGCCTCTATGCCAACCATTTTTTTTTTTGCCATTATTTTGTGTTTCAGTTAAATTACTTTTGTACATCTCCTAGGGCAAAATCAAATGAAAAGTGTCTGTCAAATCTCAGAGTTTGGAGTCAAGCTGGAGGAATAAAAACATATATATAGTTTTAAGCCTCTTTCTTTTTAACTTCATTTTGATTTTTCTTTTAAAGTGCAAAGTACTTGATGCCTCTCCACCAGGGCTTTCACATTTGGAGATTGAAGATGTCAAATGGATCCTGAATTAAGATTCTTCTGAGTCCAAAATAATAAGTCTTGTTAAACAAAGCCAAGTGACAAGGTGTCCATTGTAATTTTCTTTAAATACCGGGGGCTCCTGAAGAGGAGCCTCTCTGCATGCAGCAATTCCCCCACAATGAGCTAGTTTTCTCAAAAGCAGCAAAGCTGGTGAGAGAGGTTGCTCTCTTAATTTCCAGCTCAGTCTCTAAGACTTTGAGATTCAGAAAACACAGATCATTCAGAAAAGGTTTAGAGATCTTAACATTGTAATGTATTTGTAACCTCTTAAATTCATCTTCTCCATCAAAAGTTGGGGGTTGGGTATTTGTGAATAAAGCATAGTACATATGCAAACAAACAACTAGGTTAAATGACAAATAATATATTGGAGCAAATTTTATAAATAAAAATAATTTATTTCTAGTATGCAGAGGCAAGATATTTTTGAAGAAAAGAAACAGGGGAGAGTGATTGATATAGAGGCAGGGAGGCATTGAACAGGCTGTCAAGCTACAGGGGGAAGGCTTGGGTGGATGGGAGGCGGATGCTGGGGGAGATCAACTGAAGGACTTGTATGCATGCATATGAGCATAACCAATGAGTGAAAGACACTGGGGTGGGGAGGGGGGTGGGTGGGGACATGTGCTGGGGGGTAGGGGAGGCTGGGGGAGGATAATGGGGAGGGGAAAAGGAAAACATGTACTACTATTAAATATAAATTATACCGCAAAAAATCAATAAAATATATTAAATTGAGAAAATAAATAAATAAATAAATAAATAGCATCATCATTATGTTGGTTTGAAGACACCTTAGAACAGTGGTCGGCAAACCGTGGCTCACGAGCCACATGAGGCTCTTTGGCCCCTTGATCGTGGCTCTTCCACAAAATACCACATGTGGGCGCGTAAGTACAGTGTGACTGAAACTTCGTGGCCTATGCACAGAAGTAGGTGTTCGCCCTGGGCAAGTCTATTTTGAAGAAGTGGCATTAGAACACTCAAGGGGCCAAAGAGCCGCATGTGGTTTGCGAGCCGCAGTCTGCCGACCACTGCCTTAGAAGATTATAAGCAGTCTTATTATGTAGTCAGGAAAATTAAAGACAGACAAAGCCAAAAACAGCTGATACTCACTGAGGAATCATCTCAGATTGGTAAGTAACTCAGAAAAATGTAGTTCAAATGCAGAGAGACGTGTGCCAGGCTCAAATGCTTACAGATGACAGACAGCTCAGTGCAGACAATTGAAATGTAATTATGACTTTGATGAGTCTTCATGCCACAAGACAACTCATTGTAAGAAAGAAAATAAGATTTTTTTCCAAAGGATAAAAGAAGTTTCAGGAGACAAATCTCTATGTATCATTAATGAAAGAGATATGAAAGAAAAGAACAAATCAATGCTGTTAAGGTGCCTTAATGCCTCAACTGTGTATTCCTTTTGCCAAATCTGAACACTGAAGAGAACACAAAACAAAGGACAACTTTTGAATAACAAGATCCTAGAAATGAGAGATAGACTTTGAAGGTCTGGGTAATCTTTGAATGAGGAAGATCCATCCTGTATTCTCTCAGGTTTAACATTGATTAATCTAAAATCAGAAAGAAAATGGGAGACATCTGTAATAGTGTCAACAATTAAAAGACATTAATGATGCTCAGATTTCCCCAAAAGTCAGCATTTTTTTGAATATCTTTTTTTTTTTCTTTTCTTTTTCCTCCTGGTCAACTATAATCAAACCTTGAAGGGGCAAATAAGAATTCATTTTTTTGAATTCAGTGAATTGATGAGATTGCTAGAAATGAATTTTCACACACAGGCTATTTGGTGAGCATGGGATAAGTCCAGGAAGATGGAAGTTTTGATCTAGAAGAGTAGCTCTTGACCTTATGCATTTTTGTCCCCAGGAGGCATTTTGCAATATCTGAAGACATTTTTGATTCACAACTGACTCTAGGGAAGGTATTGGGTACTACTGGCATTTGTGGGTTATAGACAAGGAACAGTGATAAACATCCTACCCTGCACAGAGCAATTCTACACAAGAAAGGCTTATCCAGCCCAAAATGTCAATAGTTCCAGACTGAGAAATTCTAGACTAGTCCTTGAAAGGGTTTCCCTCTATGTACATGAATGAAACATGTGGAGAAGAATACTCAAAGTATAATGGGAATGTGTCTGATGTCTGAGGAAATGCTTATATAGTTTTTTAGGGATGTGGAGAAGATAATGAAACAGGAAATTTTAGGGGCGAAAAGACAGGTTAGGAAATTTTAGCAATTAAGGGGCTGCAGAGCAGTAGAAGGTATATTTCTACAGAATAAGGGAGCTGAAAAGCTGCAATAGGTATATTTCAATAGAATTTGGGAGGTGGAAAAAGCAGAAGGTCTATATTTATAAAATAAAAGGAGAAGAAGAAAACGCAAAGAGAATAGAAAAACAATAAGGGAGGAGGGGATGAAAAACCTCACATAGAACCTTTGATCTCTATAGTAACCATTCTAATAAAATAGTCACGAGTCAGAGAGGATATCAAGGCACAAGGATCTACAGTCTTTATAAGCCATCAGGAAAAAGAACTCAGAGGGACTCTTTCCCCCTCCCCAGGTGGGAGTTTGTGCTGAGAAATTCTTTCCCCTCCCCCTTTTGGAAATCTGTACTTGTTCTTTAATGATTTTCTACATTTGCTATACCATCTTCCATCCGTGGATTCATTCTTCCACTCCAGCGGACACGGAGCCCGGGAACCAGTCTGCCCAGAGGAACACCGTGTGTTCCAGTCCAAATATTCCATTTCAATTGAAGTGCCTCATACCTGTAGTGATCTTTGAGCTGTACTTTAAATAAAAAATTTGGTTGACAACAGTAAAAGAGAAAGCTATTCCATGGACTGATCCTAAACAGAGAAATAAAAGTGAGTGAGCATGCCATTGTTGATGACATTCAGGAAGATCTGGAGCTTAGCAGAGGCAGATTCACTGATAAAGCATCTACTATGTGCGAAGGAACACTGCGTTGGCAGTACAACTGATAAAAATGAATTGCAGAGGGAACCTCAAGTTTTGAGCACAACTTTTTTCACTCAAGGGTGATATGATTTACCATGTAATTTTAGAAAGATAATGTTGGTGTCAGAAAATAAGATGGCTTGAAGGGATAAGAAGCTTAAGTGTAAAAAATTGGTCGCATTATTGGAACATTTCCCAAAATGTGTTCCCACATAGAATTGTCAAAAATAGTCATTGGTTAAAAGTTTTATGTGGTTGCCCTAGCTGGTTTGGCTCAGTGGATAGAGCGTCAGCCTGCAGACTGAAGGGTCTCAGGTTTGATTCTAGTCAAGGGCAAATACATTGTTTGTAGGCTTCTCCTGGCCCTGGCCCTAGTCAGGGTTCGTGCAAAAGACAACCAATCGATGTGTTTCTCTCACATTGATGTTTCACTCTGTTTCTCCCCCTCTCTTCCACTTTCTCTAAAAATCAATGAAAAAATATCTTCAGATGAGGATTAAAACAAAACAAAACAGTTTTCTGTGGTCAAATAAGTTTGGGAACTGCTTGGTTAAATTAAGTCAGACAGGGTTCTCTAATAAAGCATTTCTCAAAATCTTCCCTTAGCTATTACACATTGTTACTCTTCATATGGGACTATAGTATATACCACTTTTTCCCAAAGGAATATTTTTCTTGACATATATGACAGAAACCATGTTTCAGTGAATGCTTCATAATAATTGTAAGGTGATATTTATAAAAACATTGATGGAGTGGATTAATCTAAGAGTTATTATGATGAAGAATTAACATGTTGACTTCCAGCTTATGATACTGAGCAGAGAATGATATCCCAAGGAAAATGTAAGAATCAAGACTTCCCTATTAGATAGATCTGGAGCTAGGAAGTAAGGAAATCTAAGAAAGGGCTAGAACAAGGATGATGATGCATTGGTTTAAAATAAGAGGCCAGTTCTGACCAATTTTTGTAGCTGTCTGTAATGCTGGGTTGAGAAGGATTCTGAAGATCTATCAGCAATCAGCAAGGATTACAAGAATGTAGTAATACCTCCCATGGAAGCAAGGAACATAATAAACAGTATTTGTGTCATGTATTTGTCACATGTGGGCCAGAAAGTAGCTAGCTCAACATGATTTGTGTAATGGTTTTAAAAACCATTTAGCTCAAAAATTTTCTTCAAAGGAAACCTCACCTAGAAAACAGATAAAAATAAACGTGTCTAAGCAACACCTTGAAACCCCACTCGCTCTATTCTCCTTCCAGATCTTCCTCTCCATTGACATTAGTAACCAAGATAGCTTCTAGAGCTAATTAACTGATCAAACAAGATAAGTTGAACAGATGCTAGATATGATAGAGGCACACTTCTACCTTATCAGGGAAACACTTCTTTTTTTATTTTTATTTTCTACATTCAGTTTCTATTTGTTCTCTATTAACATTCAATAAAAATGTGGAACTCCCAGAGTGAGTTTGACTAATAGCCAATCGAAGGGATGGCGTTTGGACCTTTCACCTTATATTGACATTACAGCTGAGGGATCCAATGGGTTTTGAGAGTAAATTGGCAGCAGATTTGAAAGTGGGAAAACCCTAAGAGAAAGATACACAAAGACATACTGTGACAGGCAGAGTGGACCACCTCCTCTCTGGTGTTTACCCTTGCTGAACCTTACTGGTTTTGAAATGTATTCAATTACTGGTGGTGGTTTCTTTGTAGACTCCATTTTGAACTTCATGATTTGTCCTGTAAACTCACAGGGAAGTGCAAAGCACAGAAATAACCTATTTTAAAACCATATTTTGTCTTGAAATCAACAAAGAAATGCTTTAAGAATAACTTGTCACTTTGAGAAGCTCCATATAGTGAATGAAATGAGCAGATACCTGCTTACTAAACACAGAGGTTAGGTCTAGAACAAAATCAAAACAATAATTTGGAGGAGGACTTTAACTGATGGGTTTTATCTGATAACTACATAGCATTGTTATCAAGGAGAGCAAATTCATGTTCTCTCTTACTGTTTCAACTAAGCAAACTCTGAAGGATCAGCGAGGAAAGCTTCTTATTCAACTTTGCACCCCATCACCAACCACAGACGGGTGACACATGTGTAGTAAGTTATTTGCTGTGGTAAAGTTGTTGCTCTATGAGTATCTAGATTATATGTGATAGCAATGAGGATGTTACTTTTGAGAGGCTTGCATAAGAAGGAGACTGGAGAACAGTCTTCTCTTTGGAGACTTCTAGATATTTCTGAGGGCATACAATCTACACTCATGTAGATGCAAAGTCTGAGACGCATGTTGACTTTGCTTTCTGATATTTTAAAATATATTTTGTTGATTTTTTACAGAGAGGAAGGGCGAGTTAGAAACAGCAATGAGAGAGAAATATCGATCAGCTGCTTTCTGCACACTCCCTACTGGGTATGCTCACAAACAAGGTACATGCCCTTGACTGTAATCACATCTGGGACCCTTGAGTCTACAGGCCAAAGCTCTATCCACTAACCCAAACTAGTTAGGGCAGACTTTTTTTTTTTGGAAGGTGCTAGAGGTTGCTGGGAATGTATTTCCATTCTCAGATGGGTATAATTAGCAAAGTTGACATAAATGGGGTAATTTTTGTTACATTGCAAATTCCAATCTCTTGTAATACAGATTAAGAGGCATATTTTGAGCAGCAAATCTCTGAACATTCTCTGGTTGACTTGGCTAGCTACTTCTTGAAACATGGCTTTTTAAAATGGTGTCTTTTAAGCATTGATTTGCATTTTGAATTTTCTAAAATGTATTGCGTGTACTGTGGCTGTGACATTTTGCAGAATAACAGTCTTGATCACCTACTCTGGATTTGTTTCAGCCAAAGACATAAGTTTTTACAACTAATTGTAAATATCACCTTTCAGTGGTTTTAATGAGCCTAATAAAGAGATATGATAATTTGCCTGCTCTCAGCAGACACTTAGTTGTGAGAAAATTAAATTAGGGCTAAGCCATATTAATCCTCATTACATAGAGTAATGGATATGTTAAAATAATTTAAAGCAAACAAAACAGTGTCAAACAAGACTCTTTAGACTTTTTCAAGTAAACATATATAATATTCTTGATAGCTTTTAGTAGTGATAGAATGGAAATATTCCTTGCACTTTGAATACAATGGACTATCTCCAGGGGAACTTGGAATTAAACCTGGATAAACTCAGCCACATTCCCACAATATATTGGTTAAAAAAGCTAACACTCTTTCTTTCTTTCTTTTTTTCTTTCTTTCTATGTCCTGTTTTATTAAAATGAATCATGTCCTGAAAGAAAAGAGCTCCAGGATGTTCTGCTAGACATGTGCACTTGTTTCTACATAATAGACTATATAAAAAGGAGGATCTTTGAAGTTGATGGAGAAAAAAGCAAGCCTTTTTGGAACATTGGAAATCCATGGATTTTACTATATTTTTCTGGACAATGGCTTTCCCCCTCTGGAGATGTAAACTAATATATATGTGTGTATGTAGTAGTATATATAGCCTAGTATAGCTTATATGTATATATAGTCTCTAAATAAACAACATTCAATTGTATTCTTCCAAGTTCTTTTTCTGGGCAAGTTAAACGAAACCTTATCCGTATACATCTGGATGTACTCAGGGCTTGTCATGTTGGAACTAAGCAGTTGGGATGGCATCGGCCCTGCTGTCATTGGTTTTTGACATTTGTGTCAATGCTCCCCTTTAAAATGGGGGCATTTAGACAGTTCTGGGAGGGGTTCCCAAGATCTAACACACATTGACATGACTCAATGTATATGAAAAGGAAATGTTTTATTGTTTGCTGGTGGTTTCCTTGCCAAAAAGTTTCCAGACGCCGAAGACACGGACACCAAGTTTTCAGAGAATGGGCATGGGTGAAGTGGCAAGGAGGAGGGGTACAGGCAGGATATCTGGATTGTGGATGCTAAAACCAATAAAAGGTTGAAGTTCCAAGTTATATTTGCCAAGAATTTAAAAGCTACATCTTTTCCCATTGATGGTCTAACTGTGATCACTCAAGAGAAGGATGCCAAAAGAGAGGGTAAAAGGATTTCCTTTAGTCGTAATATATAATGTCTCCCAAATGTCTTGCAGCAAACAGCACTTAGGAATTGCAAAAATATTTTTAACATCATATTAGGGTGCAACCTCACTGACTTCATGTTCCTCTGCAGAATATGAAGGTTAGAAGCAACAATGGAGATGGAGTGGGCAAGGAAAAATGGCATGAACATTCTAGTCTTTAAGACAAAAGCAGTGACTTTATATAGGAAATTGGTAAAATTCCAAACTTGAATAAAGATAAATTACTGACTAAACTACTCCCCAAAGAAAAGAAATGGAATATAAATATAAGTAATGTAACTTTTTGAGGAGAAAGGGCAGATTCTTCACTCATCTTATCTCTTACAAATAAGATATTGCACCATCTGCTCTCCAAACAGATTTTTTTCACTGTGGATTTCTCCTCAGTCTCCTCCCTATATTTCTCTGAATTTTCAGATTGGCTCTCTTCCTGTGAGTCACTTCCTTTCTTTAACTGATTCCATATTTACCTCCTCTTTCTGCAGCTTATGTGTGATTCTTTGTTGAGCATTTCAATATAGTACATATTGCTTTGCCTAGATCTAGCACCTTTTTTCTTAAAAGTCAGTGTTCAAATATTGTCTTCTGAACTATTGTGATTTTAAAAAGTGATTATTCATTTTACAGGTATAAACTTGTGTCATATATTTTTTTAAAAAGATAGAATGACTAGCTCATACTTTGATTCTACAGTGCTTAATCTAACTCATTTGCATGGACATTTAAAGGTATCTTCCCAATTATTATATCTCTCTTACTGTGTCATTGACTTCTTCTACAACATTTAACATGATATATAAATACATACACCTTTCTTCAGACTCAGGGTTATCCATTGGTTGTTATCTCTCACACACTGACTAAGGCAGAAACCTGGTATTCCTCTCTTCTTTACTTCTAGCCAGAGACCAAAACCTTGCCATTTTACCTCATCTGTAACTTTCTAGTTTTGCAAACTGTGACGTCAGTTCCTGCCAGCTGCCTTGTTTTGTAAATGGTTTTATTGGAATACATCCACACTCGTGTTTACATATTTTCTACAGCAAAGTTGACTAACAAAAGAATGAACTGACTCTTAATACTCCTCTATTTAAAAACTTTCAATGACTGCCAGTTTCTCTCGATAAAGCTCAATTTTTTAAACACATCTTGAAAGCCCCACTACTACCTCTTTTTCTTTTCTTTTCCTCCTCCTTGGTAACTTTACATTTCTGTAATATTCCACACACTACAAGAAAGAACGTGTGACTCCAAAGGACTCTTCCATGTTTTCCCATAGAACCTTGTTTCCTCTAATCTAGCATTACTATAACTGCACTGACATTTCACTTGTCTATTTCTCTACAATAATCTACTTCTTGCTGCCACTTTACCAGCATTAAATACAATTTCTGGCATATAGTACAGTTTAAGAAATGTTTAATAGTCAAAGCAATAAAATATTGATACCATGCACATATTAAAAAAAGATCTAGCTCTGCCTGCATGGCTTAGTGGTTGATCTATGAATTGGGGGGTCACAGTTCCATTCCCAGCAGTGCATATGCCTGGTTTGTGGGCTTGATCCCCAGTGTGGGGCATGCAGGAAGCAGCCAAATAATGATTACCTCTCGTCATTGATGTTGCTATCACTCTCTTCCTCTCCCTTCCTCTCTAAAACCAATAAAATATACTTTAAAAATTCCTGTAAAATTTGCAAAGTAGAAAGAGAACAACCATGTTTAAAGAGAGGTAAACAAGGCTCAAGAGTGGTAGAACTAATATGGAGTTTTGTTGGGAAATCAGTAAAATTGAGTAGGTAATATATTACAGCTTTGAGAAAGGTAATGTAATAACCATGTATAACTATACATCTTTCTGAGTTCTGACATGCAAGAACCAGGAGGCAATTCCATAGCTGTATTTCATGATGCTTAGCCCATTATCATAAGCATGTTGACATTATCACATCCATAGTATCTTGTTATTATTAATGGTTCTAATTGATCCACTTCAATTATTCATATATGCATTTTGAATAAGTATTCTTAGAAAATGCTTAGTTTGAATTTCACTATTTTGAAATACATGAAAAATGAAAAGTATTTGTTAGTATGAAAAGATAGAAATTAGGATCACCAATAAATCTGTATAAGAAATACATGCTTTATTTTCCATGAACATTATATTAATTGTAACTCATTGTTAGCATGTTTCATATCATATGTTGCTTATGAATAGGTCATTATGGGTTGCCTCTAATCCAGCCACATGCTCTTCCCCTATGTATAAATATGATCCTATTATAAGACTGATGAAGTTTTCCTTGTCTACATGGAGGAAGATAGCTTGCTTATTATTTAAATGCCAACATTCGCTTTATTAGTCTAATGTTTAACTCCTATATCTATGGCTTTAACTAGGGTGTAAATAAATAAGACAGGTCAAAGGCAAGAAAATCAGTCAAGAAATTACCGATTTTATTCCATGTACTGTATCTGGACCTTCCAAACAACTTGGAAACTGGAATTTAACATACCCTGCATAAACTAAATTGCAAAATTAATAGTATTTAAACATATACTGCTATGTTTCTGTAAAACTTCACCCACACAGTTATTTAAATGCTCTCATTTGCATTAATTCTGTTAGGATCTTTGTTATTTTAGTTTCAAACAACCCTAGATTTCAATTGATAGACTTCAATGGATAGATATGCTTTAAAACATTTCCAGGAAACACACACACACACACAGTAATGGAATATCAGCTTATTAATAACTAGTAAAATATTTACAAATGAGAGGATTTAGAGATGTGGGAAGCTAAGTGTAACTAAAATACAAGGAGAAACCTTAAGCAGATGAGTCCTATTAAATACCAAAAGCACTCTGACTTGTAGTCCTAAAGGTGGCCTGGCTTCTTAGTTGTTCATAGTAGCCCATTTACAGCTAAAAATACTTTTCCAGCAGAATGTATAAATCTGTAAGAAATAATACTTGCCTTTTACTCTCCTCCAAACCATCCATAGGAAGGACTGTCAGCATTCTTTTTCTCACTATAACTTTATAGTATTAGTTTCCAAAGGCAAAGAAAAAATAAAGTAAAATATTATGAGATTCACGTAAATGAATGGACTTATCCTGAGAAAGGAAAGCCCCCCTACTGTTCTTAATGGTTATGTGACTGGGACAAGCCATGTTTGTTCTGTTTGAATACATATCCCCTTACTCCTGCCTGGTGGGATTCGGAGTCACCCACTAGGCAGGGTTAACTAATGACTGAAATGAAATCCAGTCATTTAAGGAAATCTCAAAGGCTTCCTGGAGTTAGGTTGGAAAGATGTCACTAATAGAAGGGCTGTACTTTATGCTTTTGCAATGTTTACAGAACCTATAACACAATGGAGCATGATTAATGAGGCTCTCCAAGCTCTAGCCCAAGCATAAGACTTTGTACTTGTCACATCTAAAGATCAGCCCTTTATCGCCCTCATAACATGAGAAATGTAAACCAGAACTTGAGCATTTCTTAGAGGAGTTGCCCTGGCTTTCATCCTCAAGCAAACTAAGGGGTTAAAGAGGAGACATTCTCATTTTTTAATAAGAATGACACCTTTGCTTAGAAAAAAATGCTTTTCTCTTGCTTTTACATTTATCATGTTATTCTATGCCTATAAAACGATGGAAGTTTGCCAGGAATTATTATCACCTTATGAGATGAGACATATGGGACCTTAGAAAATTGAGTGGCTCTCCTAAATACTCAGTTACTTGGGAACATATTTGATACCAGAACTCAGCCTGATTCGATTCCAAATAGACTGCAACATGTTCTTATACTTAAACACATCCTACAAAGCACTGGCAAAGAACTTGGCCAATTAGCAAATTTTCTCAATCTCTTCAAGCATAGTCTCTACTCTTATCCTACAGCCTGAAAGTAATGTGAAAAAAAAAGTGTGATTTATATCTAAGATAAAATATGTTTTCATTGAGTCGATTTCAGAAGTTGATCTCAAAACCTTCAGAATTGTGTTTTATTCCTGTCCATTCAAAGCTCACACCTCATTAAATGTGCCTACCCTCATCTCTCTCCCATCTGGGATATTGTTGTGAATGGGTGATGGATGACTCACAGATCCAGTAGATCTATTCACAGTCCTAACCTCCTTCATTCTATCAACAGCTTCCTGAGGCCTGAAAAACAAGGCCTTCCTGGCTGTGCAAAGGCCATTATAGAGCACCCGAACTCAGTTTCACCCTGTCTAGAGAGGGTAAACTCCTGCTTGAGAAAAAAAAATAAACACAGAAGACCAATCAGGGCCCCTGCTGAAGCTCCTCCGGAGAGGATTATAAATCCGTATTTTGGATCCTTCTCTATTGTTGAAGGTAGATGCAGATTATTCTTCCCAGACATTTGCATCAGCAGCACCCAGAAAAGCATGATGAGAAGTCATCCCAGAGTAATAGATGTGACATGCTCTTAGCCAATTTTCTTCTTTTTTGCTTGATTTGTTGTAGCTAATTTTTTTTTAAGAGAATCCTCCTAGTAAAATGGCATGTTTATTCCAGACATTGGAGAAACACCTTTGGTGGGTTGCTTATTTATTTTCTGATCGCTTTCACAGCCCCGGAGCTGTCATCGTTTGAGAAAAAGAAGACTTGATCTGAGCCTCTTGATGGACAAGATGTTGTCTTTGTTTTTCTTTTTTCTCTTTTGGCAACTGATACTGTGTCTGACTTTCTTCTTAACCCATCTGTCTTGTGCTTTCTTGTTTTGCCAGAAAAAAAAGAAATTTGACAGCCTTACACAATGATATTTATATTGCTCTAAGTAGTGGACAGAAAGAAAGAATTAATGAATATCTGAAGAAATTAAACTGTTCAAGTGATATGTTAAAAATAATTGAAAATACTAATCAAAGAGATATTTTTATTAATAAACCATCATCTTTTCTTGAGCCATCAAAAACAAATGTACCATGGAGTGTAAAAATAAAATAATCTTTTGACAGAATAGTCTGGTGAACAGAGACCTTCATACAAAAGCAGAAAATTTGTTTTCCCTTTTTGATTCATAGACATTTTTTAAATGTTCCCCCCACCACCACCTCCAGAGAATGGAAAGATAATGTCACTCTTCATTTTGTTTATTTTACTTTTGAATTTTATGGATCAAGTGGATGGATTTTATCAGATTGCAAATGACCTGCTATTTTGAAGAAGTAGGGGACAGGAGGAACTGTTTAGATGTGCATATTAGTTTACTATTTCTAATACCAGGTATTCTTCATACTCTTTATCCTTCTTAAGATAATTCAAGTCCTATTTATTGGCGATGTGGAGGATCTAACACGAATATCACCCAAATTAAATTTCATGGATACTGACACCACCCTTCTAAGTATTTAAAGATAATTTTATTTTGATATATTTTGCATGTTACACAATTCACTCCTTTTAAGTGTACAATTCAATGATTCTTTTAGTAAATTTACCAAATTATGCATCCATCATCATGAGTCAACTTTAAACCATTTTTATCATCACATTACAATCTTTTATGAATGTTCCTTATTGATCCTTGTTCCTTTTCCCTTCCATCTGTTCCTTCTCCCTTCCATCAGTTTCTTCTCTTTCTGGAACCACTAATCTATTTTCTTTCTCATAAACTTTGCTTTTCTGTACATTTCTATAAATGAAATCACTCAATATATGATCTCTTCCATATGGCTTCTTTCACTGAACAAAACATGTTTGAGGTTCATCCATGCTTTAGCACATATCCATATTCTTCTTTTTCATTGTCAAATAGCATTCTGTTATATAGATACTAGAGGCCCAGTGCAGCAAATTCATGCACATTAAAAGGGGATTAGAGGAAATAATTTAATATTGCTATTTGCCCTTTCTCTATAATAGAAGTGTCAGAGATGAAAGAAAATTAGTAAAATACATATGAAAACCTTCCTTGTGTCAGAGTCTGGGGTGTACCACAGAACCCAGAGTCAAGTCCCTGCCCACCCACATGTGCCTCAAAAATGTGTGACCCAGACCTGGCCACCACCCCCCAAATTGGGTTAGATCCAGACCCAGCCAGTCCCACCCTTGTCAAGCCCCACTGGGAGGGGGTGTGACCTGAATCTCCCAGTCCAGACTGGGGGGGGGGGGGGGGGTATGTCTTGAGATCCCCTGTCAAGCCCCACTGGGTGGGGGGCATGGCCTGAGGTTCCTGTCAAGCCCTGCTACATGGGTGGTGGCACGAAGCCTCAGGTCCCCCATCAAACCCCACTGGCAGGGGGGCACAGCCTCAGGTCCTCCATCAAGCCCTGCTGAATTGGGGGTGTGGCCTGAGTTCCCCCAACCCAGCACTGGGGGTGCACCTTGAGGTCCCCCTGTTAAGCCCCACTGGGTGGGGAGCATGGCCTCAGTTCCCCTATCAAGCCCCACCAGGCAAGGGGTGCAGCCCCAGGTCCCCTGGCCTGGTTCTGGGTGTTGACTCGTGGTGATGGATGCATAATTTGGTATATTTACTAAAAGAATCATTGAATTATACACTTGAAAGGAGTGAATTGTGTAACATGCAAAATATATCAAAATCCTAGCCCAGCACCAGAATAGGATGCGCACCTTGAGGTCCCCCGTCAAGACCCACATGGTTGGGGGAGTGGGCTCAGATCCCCCTGCTTGACGCCAGGGCTGGGATTTCAGCCTGAGGTTCCTTGTCAAGCCCCATGGGGGCAGGGGAGGGTGTAGCTTTAGGTCCCTGCTGATTGCTCGTTAAGGCTCCTTATAGGAGCTTGGCCTCAGCTGTGGGTGCAGCCATCTTTGTGACAGAGTGATGGTCAATTTGCATGTTCTCTCTTTATTAGATAGGATGCCATACTTTCTATCTCTTTGCCAGTTAATGGGCTGTGTCCCCTTTGCGGCTATCATGAATAGTGCTGCTAAGAACATTCTTGTGAAAGTGTTTGTCCACACATATGTCACCATTTCTCTTCGGTTGACATACCGAAGAGTGGAATTTCTGTACCATATGATCAATTTCTGTTAAACTTGTTAAGACAACTTCACACCAAACTGCTTTTCAAATTGGCTGCAGTGTTTTACATTCCCATCAGTGTATGAGGGTTCCGCTCTCCTTATTTACTCAACAACACTGGGTATTGCCTGTGTTTTTTTATTCTGGCCATTCGAGTGGGAGGAAAGTGGTATCTCACTGTGGTTTTGATTTGCATTTTCCTAATGATGCTGAGACTGCCTTAGTTTTTATGGGCTTACTTCTGTAATTTTTTAAGGCTGTCTATTTAGGACAGACATGTAAGGAATGCACAATATCTTTGAAGGATTCTGGCTTTTCATTCATACACATTTAGAAGAAAATTTAAATGCTTTGGTTTTATCCATAGTGACAAGTAAAAGTATCTCTGCTGATAAGAGAATAACATTTGCTGCAGGGCAGTGGGCCAAACTCTGGACAGGCTTCTGGAAAGCTGGCATCTACTATTAGCTGTTTCACTGTTTCTGTGACTTGGGACATGTGGGTGGGGTGGGGAGATCTCAGGTAAAGCCATAGAAATGCTGGAAGTTATAAAGGCTCTACAAATAGAGGTATTTATTTTTATTTTTTTAAATCCTCACCTGAGGAGCAAGGATCTCCCCCCCCTCCCATTGGTTTTTAGAGAGAGTGGAAAGGAAGGGGGGAGAAGAAGAGAGAGAGAGAAAGAAAGAGAGAGAGAGAGATTGACATGAGAGAGACACATTGATTGTTACCTCACACATGCACCCTTGACCTGGATTCAAACCTGTGAGCCTGGGGTCTGAGGGCCAACTCTCTAACTATTGAGCATAACTGACCAGGGCTAGTGGTATTCTTAACATTAACTGCTTAACTTTGTAATAACTCTAATTTGTAATCCATATTCTTGTATCGATCCACTTAATCATCTAACACTAAACCCTTTATAAAGCCTTCAAGTGAAAGGAAGAGAAAACCCCGCTATATAAACATGAAAATGCAGAATCCTTAGAAAGAAAAATAAATACACAATCCAAGAACAGAACAGCTCAGATCTTTCTGTGGTTTGATATTGTGTTTGGGATTCACTAGACTTCTCTTCAAAACACAGAGAAAAATGGGGTCTTTCAAAATTAAGTTCTTAATGACTTCTTCAGAAAAGAGCCCCAGGGCCTTTGTCAACTGGCCTCACAGACTGTGATCCACAATGGCCCTTCAGTTTCCAGGAAGGAGAAGTTCACTCCTGTGCCTGTGTTATGATAAAGAGTAAAAATCAAATGACAATAAGCTCACTGACATTCATAGTATGTGACTTTCTGGCATGTGAATAAATATTGTACTAATGAAAACTTTCAAAGATGAGAGAGAGATACAGAGAAAGAGACACTACCTGTGAGAAACTATCCCTTTAAAATTTTTTGTTACCAAATTTTAGGGTTAATTTTATTTTTCAAAAAATATATATTTCAAGTGGAGAAAGTTGAAAACTTGAAATCCAAGTTGTTCCAACTGAGTAAGCAAATGAGATGACTAAACCCAGAAAACTCAAGCACTAAAATTATCCAACAATAAGATAAAAAAATAAATGAATCACTTGCAAAACTTTAGTTACTTCTTTTAGCAAAGTGGAGGAACTGTGGAAGAAATTTGGCCAACAGCAATTTGTATGAACTTTTTTAATGATACAGTGTGAACTTAAACTAAGAATTCCTTATCCTGAGGAAGTTTATCTTTGGGGTAGTTTAAAACTTGGTAGCAAAGACTAGGACCTAGAAGTAGCCTTCAAAGTGACTGTGCAGAACCAAGCAGCTCTGTATCTTTGAAGCTCTGAGAGGTTATATAAAACAAGGTTTCCAGAAATACATAAAAATAGCAACACAAGTAATCCCACCCACAGTCTAAGGTTATACAGAGTAAAATAGCTCTCACATTAATTGATACAAAACACAATTACATAAATAATGACAGTTTATTTTTATTTTGAACTTGGGAAATAACTCATCTCACTTATTTTTTTATCTACCTTGAAAGATGATTTTTGGTTTGCTTATTTGATAGAAGAGAAACTGAGGCTTCATGCAACTGCTTTCCTTGGTAAGCTAGTGGGGACATGATAGACCATCCTCCAAGCCCAAGTCCAGAGCCCTTGGGACTACACAAAGTTTAATGGATATGATATTTTCTTTTCATAATGAGTCCAAAAATTCTCTCTGACCTTCTAAATAATGCAATTGTATTTTTCTAATATATTGATAAACAGTGGAAAGTGTGGAGTGTGTGTGTGTGTGTAGATACATATATAGTGTATTGGGAAGTTTTAATTATATGTATAGTATAAATATGTATGTATTTATATGAAAAAATATATGTATTATAATCCAGAATAGTATACACTCAGTCTACTAAATGTGTTTTCTCAGACTAAAATGGCACTTCCTCTTCATCAGACCTATAGTCAGAAATAGAAGGCTCTGTAACATGTTCTGCAATGGTCGTGACCAGGTTTGAACAAGTCCTTGGGTAGATCTTTCATCTCTCCTTAAAATGGCTTACGTCTTTATATCACCCTATACCCCCTTTAAAAAGGCATTTCCCGACTCTTATTCCTCCCCAGTGCTGTTGGAGAATGTTTGCTTCAGGTTTTTGCCAGCTTCCCTTTGGAACAGAGCAATTGCTTAACAAATGGCAGGTTTTTCTGTAAGAGGAAATCTCCATGGTTTAATGTGCGTTTGTTTCCTGTCAGTATGTGCCTTCTGTTTGTTTACTCATAATCATCTTGTGACCTGCATGAAAAGGCAAAGAGTCCAATGCTTGGGGAAATAAAGATTCAAACAATTATTTCCACACTGATTTTCCAATTCTTGGCCCAAAGAGCTTTCAGTGAGACAGGGAGCTCCAACTGGTACCTGAGACTGCTGAATGCAGAAGGCTGGATATAAAAATGATGTTGCAAAGTCCCTTATAAAATCAGAACATTTTCAAAAGAACATCAACATCACTTTGATGAGGTTTCCCCTGTAGAGAGAAACATTTTCAAGGCATTGAAGTTATCTTCATATACCTAAATTGTCACTTTTATCTAAGAAGTGTGTAAGTATTTATCTATCTGACTCTGCTAGACCAGTTTGTTGGCAAACTCATTAATCAACAGAGCAGCAAACCACCGCTCGTGAGCCACAGTTTGACTACCACTGTACTAGACTAAGAGTTTTGACAGAATAGGAACTAAGGATGGAGTCTATTAAAGCCCTACTATGTATTTTGTGTTTACTACAAATGATTATTAGTTTAATGATGAATTACATATTGTAATGAGGTGATTCAGAATCAGATGGGTGTTGAAATAATGTTACGGATTCATATGAATCAAGCTACCCTCACAAAAAAAGGTGTCTGAAAGATATTGAGAGTATTTTACACTCATGAGAGAAATGAAAAGCTACCTCACTGCAGTGTGTTAATCATGAATTTTCTTATGAAGATCCTCATCTTAGGAGAAAGGAGGAGCTTATTCCTGAAGTCAACAAGCTTGTTTTGAATATTTACCAGGAGAAAGAAATGAAGGCCAACTCAATTTTTTGAGACAGATGTAGTCCAGAGACAAACATACTGATAGCCATTTTCACTTTGAGAGAGAATGATAAGAATGCCATATCATCAGAAAACCATGAACGGAAGAAAAGGGTAGGAGGTCATGAATGTCATCTTTTTACAGGGAAGTTGGCATTCTGAATCAACCACATGTGGCAATGAGGATTCCAAAGGAAGGGAACTTTTCCACAAAGAATTAGTAGGATTTGGAGAGTGGCTGGGTTGGGGAAAGATGGGTTCAAAATGCTAGCACATAGCCAAGAGGAAATTGCCCGAGCACTTTCCTAAATTTATAAAATACAGGAGGACTTTCCTGGGAGATTATTCTTGGTTGAAATGATCTCTGGGATGGTGGGATTCAGGTGGGGGCTGTTTGCAAGTTGAACTAGATGCTTATTTGGCTCATCTTGAAATTCTAAATTCATGCAGAACTTAGTGATTCACCTCCAAAGGATAGAGTGCAGAAAAGGACAAATACCTTTGCAGTGGAGAAACCTTTCATACAATTCCTTAGAATCCCGATGTCATCATTAGTGATGCCATGCTGCCGTCATGTACCACCTCATATGATGTCATGAGAACTCTCCACCTCCTTGGTGTTCTTTCCCCAAACCCACAATTACAATCTAATCAGGAGAAAATATCAGACACATCCAATCTGACAGACAAAATACCGGACCATGAACCCCCTCAAAACTCTGAGGGTTACAAAAAGCAAGGGAAGACTGTGGAGCTGTCACAGAGTGCAGGAGATACAATGACTAAAGGCAGTGTGGTGTCCTAAAGGGATCGGGAAACAGAAAAAGGACATTAGTGGAAAAACTGATGAAATGTGCATAAAACATGGAGTTTAGTTAATAGCATTGCCGTAGCATTGATTTCTTCTTTCTGTTAAATGTTCCAAGATAATATCACACAATAATATCAGGAGAAACTGAGCATGTTTCAATGGGTGCAATTTTCCTCTGTTTTGAAGTCTGGGACTATGTGATGCAATAATACCATTAACAATAACAACTCAAATTTCTAAAGAACTTTCCCATACACTTATTCATGATGTGACAATATTATGAAGCTGGTAGTACAGGTACTGTTATGTCCATTTTTTAAATGACCAGACAGTGGCTCAAAATTGAACTTGTCCAAGATAGAAATTTCAGTGCCTTGAGCTTACACCCCTATCTTTTGAATCAGAGAGTCCTGCACTGCTTTTGATTTTCACCAGGTAGTAGAAAGGCCCCCACGTATGAAGGGGGGAGGATACAAGAAACATGGATGCAAAAGGATGTGAAATGGCAGTCCAATTTCCATTGAAGTGGAAACTTCATTGAAGACTGAAAGCCTAAAAATAACTAATAAGCTGACTTCCTGTTTTGTGAGGCTGGCAGATTTGGTTTTTATCTCTATACTTCCCTACCTTTCTATAGGAGTGATAGTGTCCTAATCAAAATGAAGTAACCTAATTATCACAGTTTTCTGAGTCTGCAAACTCATTGCACTCTGGAGCCCCTGATTCACATTTACTATTCTTTGCTTCCTCTGGCCCCCCCATCACCCATTTCTAAAGCTGACTCACGGTGTCTGTGGATGACACATTGATTACAGTGAATCTGTTCATCTATTTCAGATGTTATTTTTCCACACTCAGTTTTCCTCGTCCTGATTACCATAATCACACAAAAATAATCTTGAATAGGAAGCATAGCCACATGACTTTGTTTTCTCATAATTTAGGAACAGCAATAATAAAATGCAAATTCTGTACATCTACAATCAACCCCATTTCCCTTTTTCACTCTCATTCATTTTCCAGGAGCATGATTCAGGAAGTTAAACCTGTACATGTTCTGTTTTGTCTTTAAACAAAAATAAATTCTTAAAAAATGAACTAAGTATATACTGTTATCTCTGATCAAGGTATCATCAAAGAAAGAGCCTCGTGTGGATACCTATGTAACTTCCAAACGCATGCAAAGATGCATGTTTAAAAGCAGATGGATAGGAGTGTTTGTCCTACAACGTGATCTTCCCTGTTGAGTCTGCAGCCTGAGGAATAGCTATCCCTGTGCTTTGCTGCCCCCTTGGCAAACTAGAAGGATTTACAACGGATTTCTGCAAAGAGAAGGCTGGAAACTGTGTTCCTCTGTGGGCTGGCCTGGCTCGGAGGTGTTTGAAATGGCTATTACAGATTCCCATTGGCTTGGGTATGCTGCAGATAGACATGAGAACATCTTTCCGGTGGTGACACAGGTTTTCCTCTTTTTAAAATAACTCCATTTCCGCAAGATCCACGTGTTACCCTCTGAGTTATTTTGAAAGGCTCCTTTTTTCTTCTTCTTTTTTTCAGTCCGGAAGGAAAATGCCAAAAGAAGGAATGATGCCCGAGTTTGCGCTCTGGGAGACTTTGGGGCTCACTTGGGTGTGATGGAGAAGGCAGAGGCGCTCGGCCACCCGTCCGTTTTCTGTGGTCTGAGCTTCCACTCCGTGTCCACGAGATGACGGGGCCCCAATGCCGGGTAACTTCTTGGGAGCCCAGAACACTTCGTTGAAGCTTGTGTACAAAATGCAAAGCACCTGGGTGGCCACGGCGGAGGCCTCTCTCTCTCTCTCTCTCTCTCTCTCTCTCTCTCTCTCTCTCTCTCCCCCCTCCCTCCCTCCCTCCCTTTCTCTCTCTCTCCCAAATCGCTCCCAACAGAGAGCGATGGGGCATTCAAGCCGATCGAAATCTCAGCTCTTGGAGCTGGCCTGGTGCTTTCCATGTTGGGACTCTTCTGCATCGTCATTTCTGCTCGTGTTTCTCCTGTGGATGCTTCTTCTAAGGCTCTGTGCCTCCCCGTCTCTCCCCCGCCCCAGCCCCCACCTTTCCATCTGCCTAGACACACGCCATGCTCCCTCAAACCCGAGTCCTCCCCCGTTTTCCGGTGTCTCAGTCTTATTTGTGGTCTTATTAGGCGGGCATCGGTGGGAGGCAGCTTTCCTCGCTGTTTCATTTCGGTGTCGCGTGCGTGGGTGGGCACCTTACACAACTCCTCTCGCACACGCCAAACAGTTTAAAAAAAGAAAAAAAAACCCAAAAACTAGAGCGTGGAGGGGCCGAGAGTTCCTCATGTCCAATGTGCCCCTAGCAAAGGAAAACAAAACAAAACAACACGGGACAGCGTGGTGGGGATGGGGGTGTTTGAAATAAAGGAATAAAACTCAACTTCGCTGGCAACTTCAATAAATCTGGTAACTGGAGGCAAAAAAAGAAAAAAGAAAAAATTCGGAGGGCTGGGTTTGGTCCGGATGAAACGCTAGGGCTCCTTTTCCTGCCGGAGGAGTCGGGGCTGGAAGGCTGGCCCTGGCGTCTGGCCACGCGAGTGCCCCCAGACAGCCCGCCCCCCCCCCCCCGCCCCCTGGAAACGCACGTGAACAAAGCGCTCGCCTCGGGAGCCGCCGCCCGCGGTTTCCTCGTTGGATCCAGCCTCTCCCGGGAGCCCAGGGCGCACACAGGGTTAAGCCAGTTCCCTCCCCCGTCGGAAGGAGAGGGAGGGAGGAGGAGGGAGAGCGAAAGCAGCCTAGTGTCTCCGGCCCGGTACCTTGCAGTGAGTTGTACGTTCAAACCTGTCGCCGTCACTTTCGAGTTTGGCATCTTCCCTCGTCCCCGCGGAGGCAGGAGCGCTCGCGGGCCACCCCGGGGGCCAAGTCTCCGCGCCAGGGCTCCGAGCTGCTCCCGCGCGGGCGCGACTCCGGTCCCAGGTCCCGGGTGACAAGCAGCAGCAGCAGCAGCAGCAGCAGCAGCAGCAGCGAGGCCACGCTGCGCGCCGTGCCCACCCAGCCCCGGCACCAGGTTGGCAGTTCCCAACGATGGGCAGGAGGGACGTTGGCGGCGACCCCTAAAACAATACCATGCCCCGGGAGCCCCGCTGCTGCCGCGCCAGCTTCTTTCCTTTCCACCTCCCAGACCCGGTCGGATTCGGATGAGCCCAGCGGCAGGGAGACGCGGACACCAGGTAAAAGGGGCTGCGGCGCCAGGTGGAGTTTCCAGGAACCGCCGCCGGGACTGGCACTGCGCGGGCACCACGCGGGCTCTTGGGGGGAGGGATTCTTTTTTAACCCGCGGGGCGGGAAGGGAGCCGGGGGGGGGGGGGCTGGTTAGCGGGTGAGTGGGCTGTTTCGGTCTCTATCTTTCATCCAGAGAGAAAACAGACTGCTTCACTTGCCCCCCGACTTTAGGGAGATAGCTCTGTGTTCGGGTCGAATCCACCTCCTCCCGGGAGTTTTCTAAGCTGAGCTCCGAGTCGAAAGGTACATTTGCTTGCCTGCTGGCGAGCATCACCCTAAATGGGGGTTCCAGAGGCGCCCAACTGGCCGGAACCCAGCCTCTCACTCCCCCCCTCCCCGGAATGAATCTGTTAACTTCCAGCAGTAACATCCCCCGACGCCCCCACCTCCGCGCCCGCTCCATCTGTTGTTAAAGTCACCAGCCTGATTACCCAGAGCGGCGCCCACAGCCACCAGCACGCCCCCTGCCCGCAAGCCGGTCTCCATTAGTGGCTAAAAAGATGGTGTGTGTGTGTGTGTGTGTGTGTGTGAGTGGGTGTGGGGGTGGGGGTTGCTAGCTCCCTTTTCTTAAGAGTTGAGGAGGGGGTTACTTTGACCCAAACCGAGTTTTCTCCGGATCTCCTGGTCTTCAGGGGCCTGGCCCTGAGCTGGAACCCGCGCATCCTCCGCGCGCCAGTGGCGGCCAGGAAGGCGCGGGGAGCGTGCCAGGCTGAACCCGAGTGCATGCATTCTCTGGCCGGGCGGGGTGGGACTGCGGGGGGCCGGTGGATACCTCCGCCCTCGGCGCTGAGTCCAGGGGAAAGGCGAAGGTGAGGAGGAGGGCAGGGGCTGAACCTCAGCAGCTACCATCCAGCCCCCCCCCCCGGCCCCCCTGCCCCCCCCCCCCCCCCCCCGGCGAAGGCTTGGACCCGGCTAGAAAGAACTTAACGCGGTGCCGACTAGATGTCTGCGTTCAGCACCGGCTCGGTCACTTCTCTTTTCTGTGATGGGTGCCAAGATCGAGGTTGCCAGTGAAAGTGGGGACGCTAGCTAGGGAAAGGAAGTGTGGGGAAGCGGGTGACTGGGGCGGGCTGGACCCACACTCCATACAGGGAAACTCCTGACGCCTTTAGCGCTCCCTCCGGACCCGCCCGGCGGAAGCTGCTGGTGGAGGCGGAGGCCGCTGCTGGTGTGGTCGCTCCTGGCACCTCCTGGCAAGATGGCACTGAATGTCTGTCCCTAGTTCAATGAGCTCCCCCAGCCATGCCCCCCTCCTCCTCTCCGGGCATTCGTCACACACCGAGTGTGGGGAGCAGGGCGGCTGTGGACACGGGAGGCTAAGGATTCCCCTAGCCCCCCTTGCAAAAACGCAGCAAGAGCAGCGTCTAGCGGGCACGAACCTGGGTGGCGTGTGCTTAGGTGCCAGCGCGCGTCTGGGTGGATCTGCGCATGGCTTGTGCTTGGGAAGCAAAGCGGGCATTTTTTTTCCCAAGTCGTCTTCACGCAATCGAGGCGCTCCGATGCGTGAAGGCGGGAGACCCGACGGGGACTCGGAGGCAATCCAAACAATTGGGAGAGCGGTCGGTGCCCAGCGACGCCGGCTGTGAACTGAGGACGGGGGACCTCATCCCGACCGGGTCGCGGCCGCCGCCTCCGCCCAGCTCTCCTGCGCCGCTAGCGGAGAGGCTCCCCCGGGGACTTGGTCCCGAGCCAGGTTCAAGCTCACGGGCGCTTCTGGCCTGCCCCCCCCCCCCCCCCCCGACGGCGCGCGCGCGCGTGTCGGAGCGCAGCCCAGCGGGGGGCGCGAGCTCGCTCTCCCTCTCCGGTGCGCTCCGCCGCTGCCTCTCTGCAGACTTGTTAGAACCCGGCAGCAACTTACTGGAGGCGGGAGCCGCGGCGATGAAATGAGAGGGGGGTGGGGGGGAACCAGAACCCCCCTTCCCACCCCAGGAAAGAGCAGTGCACCTGGTTTTCTTCTGGGACCGCTCTCTAAGCTGCAGCAAGGGGCGGCGAGCGGAGACGGTGCCCGCTGACGAGCCAGGCTTCGTTAGCTGCCAAGCCCGTGCCCTCAACCTTCCAGGCTGCCTGGGTTTGCCCCTCGTAATCCACGGGCAAAGCGAACAACGCTCTCCCCAGCGGCCACGGTGAAGGAAGAAAAGAGGGGTGTCGAGGATAAGCACGTTTCATTTTGGATTACAGTCCCAATGAAAGTTACTCAAGAAGATCCGGGATCAGGGAAAGGTGGGATGAGGTGTAGGGGAGGTGGGGGGTGAGGGCAAATCACCGAGACTGCTTGCATTTGACATAACGCCATCTTGGTTGAGAGACTTGTAATAGTTGCACCCTTTAATCTGTCGTTCCCATCGTTTGTCGGCGTCTAAGTCCCAGACCCCTCTGGCTTGGAAGTTCAACGCCAAGCGGGCGGGCGGGGGCTGGGGGGGGGAATTCAGCGTTCAGGGGGTGGCACGATCCCTAACCGTTGGGGTGCAGGTGGGCTGGTGCAGGGCAGCGGGAGGGAGGAGGAGGCGTGCTGGGTCACAGCGGCGTCCCGGGGTTCGCCTGGCGCTCTGCAGCGCTCTCCGGGGAGGAAGGGGTTAAGAGCTCCGTCTTACTTTGCCTCTTGGAAAGCTTTGGGTTGCGGCCTCGCCTCCCAAGCATTCTTTACACCAGAAATGTGGGAGGGGCTTGGAGGGGGGGGCGTGGGGAGGGAGGGGAGGCGAGCGGGGAGGGAGGGGAGGAGAGACGGCTCCGGGAGCCGAGCGCGCCAGAGAGCTGGGGACCGGGGGAGAGGAGGGGCGCGGGAGCGGCAGAGGCGATCCCGCGAATTCATTACCGTAAACATCTCCCGGGGGGTGTCAGGAGGGGCGGGCGTGGGGGCCGCAGCGCCTACAAAGCCCGGCCGCGTCGGCTCCAGGCGGCAGTGAGGTCGGAGCAGCCTCCAGACCCACGCGGGACCGGCACGGCGCTCGAAGAGAGCCGCGCGCAGCGCCCCACGCTGGGGTCCGCGCGGCCGGCACCCGGGCGTCCCCTCCCGGCTCTCCAGACGCCGCCCCCAGCCCCGGGGGGTTCCTCCCTCTCCCAGGATCCCCGACCCTAAGGGGCTGCTGATCACCGCCCTCTCCGCTCTCCCTCCAGCTCTCGGGACCGCTCGGCTGGGCTGAGGCGGAGAGGGGGAGGCGGGGGAGCCGAGGCGGCGGGGGCCCGGCGGCCGCAGCCCGGAGAAAGTGGCATGCCCGAGCCCTGCAGGCGGAGGTGGCGGAGGCCGGGGGAGGACGATGCCGCGGCTCGGTAGGGGAGGAAGGCGAGAGCTAGCGAGGCGAGCGGGGCTCCCGGGCGCCAGGCGGCTGCGGGGAGGCTCGAGCCGCTCTCTGAGGCTCCGGCCTCCGCATCCCCGCGCCCCGACGCTGCGGGCGACCGGGCCGGGCTCCGGCAGCCGCCGAGGTGGTCGCCGCCTGCAGCCGGAGGGCCGGGCAAAAGTTTGGATCTGGGGGAGGACGCGGCGCTGAGCGGGATTACCGGCAGGCCGGAAGGATACCTCGGAAACCTCTGCAGGTAACGGGCACCCCCAGCCCTCTCTCCCCGCGTCCCTGCGCCGGGCTCCTGCGCCCTCCCAGCGCCTCTTCGGTCGCTCGCCGGGTCTGGCTGAAAAGTAAGTGGGAGGCGAAGTTCAAGATCCCATCCCGGGCGTGGACACCCAGCGCCAGGAGGTCTACTGTCACCTTAGCGAACGCCCTGGCACCATTTGGGGGGGGGGGGGGGGAGACAGCTGCGTAGCGAGGCGAGTCTCCCTCTGGGAATGGGTCAGGAGCCGCGGCTCCAGCTGGTGCGGGATCTCTGAGCTCCTTGGGAATTTAGAATGTGGGGGGCAGAGAGGCTTTCAGTCTTCTTCAGTCTGGGGTAATGAGGGATGGCTCTCACTAGCTCCCACCTTGACCCTCTCGCTCTCATTTAGCGTGTTAAAACCGAGAGCCCGTTCGCACCCCCCTGCCGCGCTTAGCTGGTGCAGGAAAGCCAATTGGGGGGGGGGGGGGGATGGCGGCTTGTATGCAAATTTCCAGGAAGGGGGGACATGTATCCTTCCCCCTTTTGGCATCCTGGGACGGGGCATTCAGCTTAGGGCATCATAAAGCAGGAACTTTAGAAGTCACGTTTGGATTGAAGGGCGAGATGAAACACTCACTGGTGATGTGATTGGGAATGCGCGTGTGTGTTGGGGTGTGTGTGGCGGGGGGAGGGGGGTGAACGGTGGTGTTGCAGAGAGGTTTTGATTTTTCCTTGGCGGCCTCATGTGTCCTAGTGGTGGGCTGTGTGTGTGTGTGTGTGTGTGGCGCGGGGGACGGGACGCTGAGTGGTCGCGAGTGTGCACCGAGGAGGGGGCGGCTGAGAGGCGTCCGGACCCGCAGCCTCAGTTAGGCTAAGAAAATAGCTCTGCCTTTCACTCTGAGAGCGAGAGGATTCCAGCCCGGGTTCCCCAACGGCCCCTCTCCTCCAGCCCAGTTTTGAGTTTCTAAGCGGCTCAAGGTTTGCCCTGCTCTCAGTTTTTGTTGTTTGTTTGTTGTTGTTGTTGTTGTTGGTGGTGGTGGTGGTGGTGGTGGTGGTGGTGTGTGTGTGTGTTAGGATCATTATTAACTCACCTGGAAACTCATGGTGCCTTCTCTTGTAAATGGAAATCAATCTCCAAAAGCTTTTGATTAATTTTAGCGGAGGGACTCCCCTGGTAAAGCTTACAGTAAGCTAATCAAGGGCAAGGCACAAATCCGTGTAAATGCTCGCCCAGGAGTGCAAGGTGCTGATTAGATTGCTTCCCATGCTGCATTTGCTATGCAAAGCCTCCTCCAAATGGGATCTATGGCTCCCAGCTCAGCTGGGAGGCTCTTTCATCACACAGGGTTTCAGGGAGCTTTGGGGCATGTCCACCGGCTCTTGGGCTTATTGCTAAATGTATTATGTCTAACTTCTCCCAGCCAACAGCTAATAGGAAGGCTAGCCTCCATATCGGGAAGATATTGTCCGTGTGACCTTATTAAATCTCCAGGGAAAGGATCCCCCCCAAACATGAGGTGAATAGAATGCAGCTTGGCATTTGTCCAGGGTTATATCTGGTGGCTGCAGTATGCATGTAAAAATTTAGTTCAGCATCTAAAGTGTTAGAACTGGATTTTAAAAGAAATCACTAAGCAACATGCTCCAGATCCATAAGAGAACAGGCCACCGTGTTAGAAGAGAACAAATCCTTGGGTAATGCACGCACCAGGAAAAGTTGCTAATTTCCCCACAATGTTGCTGCTCTCCAGAACACACTTTTCTTCCTCCCCCTGCTCAAAAGCCCCGAACAGGTTAGGGCTAAGCCATTCAGGGGTGTCTAACAACCACAGATGACAGTGCAACACCATACTGCCATGTTGAGCTGCAAATATGTGACTGGAGGAGGTTGGAGATGAAATTTCAAACAGGATTCCACATCTGAGCCAGTGGGTACAGGGCATTGGAGAAAAGAATTGCGATAGCTGTGCTGTAGCAGAACCTATTACAGAACTAGTATGGAAGAATGCCTTTTTTTTTTTTTTAATACCCCTCTTAACCCTTCACTAGTTCCATTTCGGTTTTACAAATTTCAGGGACTGCTTTAGACAGAAGAAAGGAGATTCCCAAGTGACACCATGCTGGGCGTCTTGGAGTGAGTTTCAAGACAGCCATGGTTTTTTGTTTTTTTCTTTTCTTTTTTTTTCTCTATGCTGGGTTTCAGCTGATGTGGTCTTATCCCAGTTTGACTTGGCCTGGCTGAATCTCATTGGAAACTCCTCTGATGCCTCCTCCATTTATATTCTGGCCTGCTGGAGGGTTTGATTTAGGATGTGGCCATAGCTTCTTAAAGCAACCTTACATCTCCCCAGTTTGAAGCTGTGGTTTCAAGAAAGGCTCAAGTAAGTGCGAGTCCAAAAGCCTTAAAATGGTAGAGACTCCGTGTGAACCGCTGATCTAGTTTGCGTCTTCAGCTTTGTGTTCTGAGAGGAAGAATTGCTGCTTCTAAGACCAGCAGTGTCTAAAGTTTAAAAGCAAGCCAAGGTGTTACGGGCTTTTAGCTGTGCTCTCTCTCTCTTTCAAAGATTCCAAAAAAGGTCAAGGTGATGTCATTTTATTTTCCATTCAGGTCACACCTTCCTGGATGATGATCTTTTGGAATTTTTACTTTAATTTCAATGCACGTTCACTTTTCACTAGATTACTTTAATAACTTTGGGGCTACTGCCACAGTGATTTAAATTCAGTCCATTAGTGACCTCTGTCTGTGAGATGTGAATACTCATTGTTTTTTCTTGCTTCTCATCAGAATCTACAGATTATGTGCTGGGGAGAAAACCAACAGCTCTGTAGTTCTTTCCAGATATTCAGATTTTCAAACTTGATTTTTCTAACACAAAGTTCAGTGCAAGTAATGATATTTAACAACAGCAATAAAAATGTTACAGGGTAATCGGCTACTAAACGGCTCTTCCATGGAGCATTGACAATATGATCAGCATAAATAAAACAGCGGTGTTATCCACTGCCCATAAAGGGCCTGTACAGTCAGGTAGACTAATGTTTTGAGACTCACAAAGCTGCTAGATGTGAGTGAAATTTTATTGCCCCTGAGTGCTTACATAACAAGGGAAACTTGATTCAAGCCCAGTACATGTATGTGGTGACTGGATTTCATAGTAGCAAGTGTGTGTATGTCTTTAAATTCAGCTGTGAACTTGTGGTAAGATCAAGGGCAAGTCAGGTGTGAGAAGGGTGTCTATAAACAGATGGTATTTTAAGGAGACCTTCAAAATCGGATTCCGAATCCAGCTTTGTCTTCTCAAGGTTTTCAAGTTGAAATTTCAGTTTGAGTTGATTATTCTAATGGTAATGGAAGACAAAGTTTGCTGAATTTCTGAGGAGGGCGGATACCATTATCAGACATTTTCCAGATGGTTTTTGATGTAGTGGTATTTGGGGATTTGGATTTTTAGGAGTTTTTTTTTTTTTTTTCCTCTTGGCCAGGTTTTGTGCAAAAGACATTTTTAAAATGCCAATTATTATTATTAAAGTTAAACAATCATTATACTACCCCAGCCAGCCTTCTTTTTCTCCACCCTCCAAATTGCTTTGCTTATTTTAAATTATTTTTTTTAAACTACATGTTGGGGATTGGAGTAAGTTATCAGTATTTTTTTCTTTCTTTACTTTTTCTCCAGCAGTGTGAGCTCCAATTAAGTATCTGTGTAGAGGAAAACACACACACTCACACACATATATATCAAGAACCATTTTAAGACAGAGATTCTTTTCAAGGCTTTAAAATATGTTCCTTTTTTAAAGAACTATGACACAAATATTGTAATAAAAATATCCTGTGTTCCGATGAATACAGAGACTTATTTCAGCCACATGGAACAGTAAAACACTGTATTAGCCAAATAATCAGTGGTGTTTTCAGTACATGGTCAAAATCTGTTAGAACCTTCATGGCTTTTTTTTTTTTTTAACTCCTTTGGCAACTTTCGCATCTACTGGTCTTTTTTGGTTTTCTTTGATTTCTTCTACTGTGGGTCTTTTGAAGTGATTCAAAATTCAACAGTAGCTACTTCTTTAGGGAAATTCATCATGCTATGTTCAGGATTGCAGAAGAGTTAATGATGCAGAAAGAGTCCTGTAAAACATCTTTTTAAAAGAAGTCCTTCTCTTGCAGGCTTCCCACTCACTGGCCCCCTGCCCCATTTGCAGCGAATTGGAACTCCGTTATTTATTTATTTTTCAAATACCACCTCTAACTTAATTTAACGTGGGATGTGTTTCTGCAGAAGCATGCAGCACCATGTGTCCTGAGTCGCCTGAACAAAGCAGTGTCATTTTTGCAGCTCTGTGATAAGGGAAGGTTAAAGAGAATATCCTTGCATGATTTGGGAAGTCCAAAGGCGACATGCACGGTTCTCACACACTGGTCAGTTATCCCGCCGATAATAAGGGCGCACATTTTCTGGAAGGTTAGTGGTTAAAGTCCTGAGGCCCCCCCCCCCTTTTTTTTGAAGCATTTACAAAATAAATAAATATCTAATATTTCTAGCCATTAGCCGCTCATTACAATGGAGCTGTTTTTCTCACTTTCTTCCCTGGTTGCTTTTAAGAGAATGTGCAAGAAATGTGGCAAAGTTCCCCTTTTCCCCCAGGTCACAGGTCATGCATTATATATTTCAGTTCTCTTTTTAGAGCTTTTAAGACACAGATAAAAGACTCTATTTGAACCATTTAATAACCTTAGGGCCTTGGATATCAACCCATCGAAAAATATCAGGTACCAAAGTTCATAGATGCTATTAGGCCCCAGAACACTGAAACCTGCTTCAACAGTGGCTCCTAAAATTGGTTCACAGATTTATTGCCCATGGAAGTCACCAGAGGTCATGTGGCTGAATGGAAAACATTAGACTCATCTCAGTCCAGAAATAGGTCCACGTGTTGGTGTCACTCTTAGCCTCAGCTGCCTATGGGCATCACTTTCATGTATTCCAGTGTCAAAATAGCCTCTGGAATACTTTCCTCTTCCACTTTGCTCAAGAGTTAGGATTCTTGATTATTTTGGAGAAAGAACTAATGTAGACAATAGTAATGTTCCTCATAGGTATTAGATAAAGAGGAAATGAAAGATAGAAAAATATATTGCCTGAGCATTTGGCATAGAGGTTCCAGGATATTCTGTGTAGGCCTTGAGGAATGAAACTGATTTTAAAACACAGATTTATGTACCTCCTCTTTGGCATTCTCCAATTCTCACCTAGAGGATATCATTTATTCTTCATCATTGCCTCTGGGAACTGGTATGAGAAAGCCCTACTCGCCAAGCTTCTCCTTGGGTAGTTGGAACCAGGAAGAGGTTGAAGGCTACCTAAGGCTATGGAGAGTTCTTGAAACCATTTGACATTATACAAAATGATGGACATTACATTTTATTATATAGAAGTTTCCTTCTTTACAAAGCAACCCGAAATGATCAGAATTGGATTTTTTTAAATTAAAAAGGTAAAAAAAAATACAGCAGTTATATAAATATTTAAATTTCAACAGTAGGATTTCACCCTCTCCAACATGATTTAAGACGCAATTTTGCCTATTTTGGAAGAGGATAATTTTATGATGTAGGTATTGTCACTTGGGGCCTTAATTGAACAGTAGGAATGAGCAATGGGAAGGTTGTTTTTGAGGAAAGAAAGGATGTAATTCTATAATGAAAACTCGCATTCTCATGTCAGCACTCTCCCTTCTACATTTATGACCTTGGACGGATCACTCAGTCTCTTGGAGACTTCATTTCCTTTCTGCGAAGTTCAACAGGGTTGTTCCAGGGTCGGATAAGATTAATGTGTGTGGAAATACCTTGATAACAGTACAGTTTTATATTCCCATAAAGAGGCATTATTCAAATTGATACCATTTATCACTTCATGACTGTCATTTGCAGGGATAATTCCAGGTTTTATATAAATGAAATGGTTACCAAGGCAGAGTGTCCTGCCCTCCAGGAGCTTTTTTTCTGGGTTCTATGGGACATCACTCCGCTGGTAAAGTGTGGATGGCCCTCTACATCACATCTTCCGTTCATTTAATGGTGCGTTGTCTCCTTTTTAGAGTTGGCTCCACTTTGATACAAGTCTTATTTTCAAGGATCAAGCATAAATGGAGTGAGCTGGGTGCCAGGGCCAAACTTTCCTCTCCTGACAGCTTGGCTTGATGTTGGACACTGAATTTATCACAAATGGATTCCACTGAAGATCTTTTGGGAACAAACCAGCCACATTCCCTGAAATAAAGTCATTTCCCCTTCTGGCTGGGTTATGCTTTAGCCATTCAAGTTACCTTTAGCAAAAACACAGTCGTTAATAGGATATATGATGATTTTTAAGACTTGTTTTGCAATATAAAGCAGGTTAGGGCACAAGACTATCTGTTCAAGAGTTTGGCACACCTCCTGGGACCATTACCAATAAACGGAAAGACGTGATTTATTCTGACACAGACATAATCTCTAAAGCTTGGCCTTCTTTTGACTTTGTTAGTGTCACAAAACCTTTGTGAGACATTCTTTACAATTTATTTTTTCATAGTATGTTCAGTTGTTATTTTTATAATTGTCCAATCTGAGACCCTTTTACATTTAAATGTTCTGAGAGTGACCACGTTGATTTTATTTCCCTAATTTGTATACAGATAGACCTTTGTCAAGGTTAATTTTTAATAGTTTAAGTTTGCTTAATTGAAGCCTGCAGAAAACACTCCCCAGTGAAGTGTGTATTTATGAAAAAATATGTGATTAGGGTCATGATTCTTGGTCAGAAATGTTTCTATCAGCGATTTGAATGTATGACAGTCTCTATCTGACAATTTTCTTTTCAGATTCTAATTCGTGTTTGCCAGAGTTCTGACACCTTTTTTTTTTTTTAAGTTGATTAGTATTTCAGCAGTGCATTGTAAACTATCTGGCCACAGCACTATATTTTAACATGACAAATTACTTTCACAGAATCTGAATACCTTTTGTTCTGGCAGTGCTGAATGATAGAATAATGATATTTGAAGAAGAAAAATGTTTACTACTACTCTGAAGAGTTCTGCTAATAAAAGGAGATGACTTTGTAGGTATGTGTGTGCAAGCACGCATCTTTGAAACGCACACTCAAATCTAAGTCTTGGATGCTAAGGGGAGGGCGGACTGTTAGACCCTTCAGCTAGGTGGTGCTCATTTCACCCGTATGTCCCTAATATAATGGAGTAATGAGATAATCCCAATTATTTTTAATTGGATATGTTCTTTTCCATGTAGGTCCTAGGGAAACTAAATAAAGAAAAGCACAAAATGCAGTGAGGGACTATGTATTTGTGTGGCTGTCTCAGTAATCATGAAGGAGATATTATTCTTGTAGAGGCAAAAGGCATAGAATAGATGATGAAGAAAGCTTTTTCATTCATTTAGAAGTTGATTTTTAGCACATCCTATGTCCCAGGCTTAAAGAAAGATCCAGGTTGGTGAGGAGCGAGGAAGACAAAGAACCTAATTACATTGCAGTTTTATACATGATTGAAAACAGCACAGTCAATCCCAATGAATGTGCCAGGAATACATGAGCGTTACATTTGGAAAGGGATAGCTGGTTGTTGTTAATTTTGTAAACGTGGGCAAAAATTTTTTATTTATTATTTTATTATTTGTTATTATTTTTAATATATATATATATATTTATTTCAGAGAGAAAGGGAGAGGGAGAGATTATCTCTCAATGATGAGAGATAATCATGGAGCAGCTGCCTCCTGCACACCCAAACTGGGGATCCAGCCTGTGTCCCAGGCGTGTGCTCTGACTGGGAATTGAACTGTGACCTCGTTCATAAGTTGATGCTCAACTACTGAACCACGCCGACTGGACAACAGTAGGTTTTTTGGAAAGCATGGCATTTAAGGGGTGCTTCTCCATGCACTTTCCCTCACCTCCCTGAACCCTTCCCCAGGTGATCAACGCATGCAGCTTGCTGCAAGTTCTGATCAAGTCTGTGACACTCAGTACAGTGAGCTGTGGTTATTATGTCTTTGCTACTGTTCCGAGATTTTTATCAGAACGGATGCTAAACACTTTCTTCACACAATTCATCTCATACATGACTCTTGGCAGAGTCATAAAATATTTTATTGTAGAAGATTAACATGTAAATTGTTATTATGTTTATATAATTCTTCTTCTGTACTTAGATCAAGAGGGTAACTTGGCTTGTTTAATGATAGATGCTTTGGGGATATCAGTTCAGTGTGAAAATATTTGTTTCAGAAAACAATTTTCAATGAATTTATGTAAAGGAGCTTCTTACTGCTTTTATGGTTGATACTTCTGGACAAATGCAGTGCTCAGCACTGGCAACAATACATAATGCTGGGGTTATTTTTTATTATTGTAATTCCATGTGTATATAATATAATTTTCTCATTCTACTCACCAATTACAAATTTTTATTAAGACTGACTCTGTAAGTTTATAAATGTAGAAAGTTTAACAAGATGTTAGGTATGCCCTAGACCACCAAATCTGTAAGCACAAAAGCTTTTTCTGATAAAAATCGCATAATATAATTAACCCAATAGGAGCAAACAGAAACAGTCGCTGGAATATATTTGTAAATTGTTAACATCTTAGTAAGTAGCTTCTGAACCAACATTTTTCCCAACATAGAACAACAAGACCTTGTTTTGTTTCTCTGGAACAGTAAGAGAGATTAAAATTCTTTGGAAAATGATTTAAAATGTTTTTACCCCAATAGGTAAGGAACAAGTCTGGTAGTGCTGACAGCAATGGAATTTAAAACTCTGTTCTAATAATCTCTGAGTCCCAGAGGAATGCAAGACATACATCCGTTCAAGTCATGCGCTTGTAACTGGGGATTTGACCAAGATTGGTCCTTCACCGCATGCCCGGCACCATGCTAAGTTCCCTGTCAGACATTTGGGATATTCTTCCAAAGGAGAACTCATTCCTGATCACCAAGAAATCTGATGGGTTGGCCCAAGTTGTTCTTCCCAAACTTAACTTATTCATCCTAATTAATGGGAGGAAGTGGTTAAAAATACAGGTTCCTGAGCTCTAGGCCTGAAGATTCTGATTTTAAATCTAGGATCAAACCTAGATTCAATAAATGAATGGGAATGTAGATGCTGAAAAACTCAGGATTAGTCACTGACATAGATGATTTTTAGAATTTTTTTTTTCTGATCCAGAATCTCCATGCTTTTATAATCATCTGGTTTCTAGTCACTTGTGAATTTCTGAGAGTATTTTTTGCTGTGTATTTTGCCACATAGGAAATATTTCTAGATTTAACCCAATTCTCCTAGGAAAGAACCTTCAGAGTGACCAAACATCAGAGCTGACTTCGCCCTTGGTAGCCACAGCCTTTTCTATGGTCTTTCCATCATCCATCAGTATCTCCTAAACCATTATACTGTACATATTGTTCTTGGTGTCCCTAGAGTTAATTTCTAAAAACGACAAATTTTAGAAATTATCGTATTTCCTGTCCATCTGAACAAAGTCCATCCAAACTTATCATAACATGTGAGATCTCTGTCACTCTGATGTCCCTCCTTCACTCAGGCCTCATTCTCAGGCACCGTCTTGTGTATCCATGTGCCCAGGACAGTAAAGCTTATTCCTCTTCATATTTAGCATTTTCCAGGTTGTTTAGCCTTGTGTAGAACATTCCCTGCTTACTTCTCCATTTGGCAGACTTTTTTTCCTTTAGGATCTCATGAATGTCACCTTCTCTCCTGGTCAAAATTAATAATTCCCTTCTCTGGGCTTCTACAGAATTTTTTGTACCTTTATTAGTTCCCTGTTCGTGTTGTAGTGCACTATTTCTGTTCACATGTCCATCTTTCCCATTAGATTCCAAGAACTGTGGCTCATTTATTCTGTCTCTCAGTAAGCACAATAGTGTCCAATGCAGCAGATTCTGCACAGATGTAATTGAGTGAATAATTGTGTTGGCCAATCCTTAAAGACAAGGAGATTTGTAATCTAGTGATAGGGAGTGCTTTCTCAGAGGTGCTTTTGTCTTCCCATATATATGGTGGTGGTGGTGGTGGAGGGGGGATATACACTCTCCACCTTTCTACCTTACTCTAAGCAGGTTTGTCAGGCAAATGCCTGCCGCTTAACCCAACCCAGATCAGTGCCAAGCTCTCCAAACCACCCAGGTGACAATTCAGATGCCACACTGGGAGATCTCTTTAAAAAGGAATCATTTTGCTGGGTGATCTTTCTTAGCACCAAGTAAAGCCACTGGTTAAATAGATATTCATGCAATGTGGTTTACATAGAATGAGACATTTACTCATCACATTAACTTTGTGTATCTTGGCATGATTAAAGAGAGCCTAGGACTTGTGAAAAATGGATGCAGTTCTTTTTTTCTTTCTTTTGCTCTGTGTTTTTATTTTTTTTATTTTTTTTATTTTATCCTAGGCACATTATTTCCTGATGGAGATATCTGAGGAGCCAGGGCCCCTCAGAGAGGAGAAAAGAAATCGAGAAATGATAACTCCCTAATGACTGTCTCCACAAAGCAGGATTTTCCTTAGTCTTTATGATTTGACATTGACTTCAACAAAGATCATGCGAAGTTACAGTCAATTGTAAACTTATAGGGTTTCATGTGATCCTGATGATGACAAAGTTGAAGTTTAATGCCTTCTTGTTCACCAAAAGAACATTCTAATACCACCTTGCCACTTTCATGGTAGATTATCAATGATGGACAGAGGTGATTTATATTCATGTGTGTGGGGGTGGGGTGGGGAGGAGGATATGCACCTGTAAGTATACTCCAGTCTCTTTGCCCCCTTTTTCAGCAAAATTTTCAGTGGCGAAAAGAGTAGATTATGGTGGAACATATTTTGATATTTCCCTACCTTAATCCTTTGTGCCCTCTGGGCTGTCTACATGTTGGCAATTCTATGCCAATAGGAAACGCATGGAGTAATATGAGATGATTTTGATAAGTGACTATGCTTTAGTACTGGAGACTTACAACACAATCTTATTATGTTAATTTCTAGAAATGTTTAGAAACAATGTCTCCCGGTTCTTGAATCATTCTGAGTATCAGCAAAGTCACAATCACATCCAGATGGAATAATAATAATAATAATAATAACTGTCATCAAATTAATGCTATTGATCATAGATAAGGTTTATTTGGAGTACTATTTATGCAGTTTATGTATATTATCACAATTAAATCTTCACAAAAAGCCTATAAATTAGGCTCTGTCCAGTAATATTACTTTTAAAAAAATTAAATTCTTTATTGTTTGAAGAATTACATAAATCTTGTTTTCTCCATTGACCTTTCTCCAACCGTCCTTACCCCCAGCACATGCCCTCCTCCCTCCCACAGTCTGTGTCTATTGGTTAGGAGCATGCATACAACTACCCCCATTTTACACACAGGGAAATTAAAGTGGAGAAAATTGCCTGAGGTTGGTTATCTTATTTTGTAGCTATTGTAATTATCTTTATAGGCTAGGTGAGCACTGGCTAATTTCCAAAACCAACTCTGAATTTATTTTCTCATGTCCTAAAATCAAATTCAGGGTGATTGCTCACTGTCCATGCATAAGCTGTGGTCCAACATTTTATACTGACTTTTGGAGGGGTAATAATCTAAAAAGTCATGATTTGGGTTTTTTTGTTTTTTTTTGCCATTTCAGAACGAAAAATATTCTTGGGTCTCTCAATTTAGTTATGTAAAATGAGAAGTGAGAAGAACTACAATTTTCAAAATAAAGTGTGACTGACAACTTTCAGCATGTTTTCAATATTAATGAAAGCTGTGGATAAATGCCTAATGATTGAGGAAAGCATTTATTGTAGAAAACACTTGCACTTTTTGCCTTTACCCTTTTATCAGCACTACTAATGAAAAGTTAAATGGATGGATTTGAGACGCACCTATTTTTCCCTGTGGAGGTGATAATGGACAATGGAATGGCCAGAGGTCAGATAATAACATAAAGTGAATGGCCTCCGAGAGCCTGGAAATAATGGAGAATTGACTGTGTTATAAATAGGTCAGATTCCCTTCTTTTCTAAATCTGTGTAGTTGTTCAGGCAGTACACTTTATTGGGCGAAAAAATGAGCCATAGATGGGCTGGGGAAGGCTGTTGTTCCACATTGATAATTTGAAAGAAGCACAGTATGTATCTGTGAGTCTTTACTCTGTTGAATTTGATTTTTGACCATCACTCCCTTTTCCGACTTCCTGTTGATGCATTCATCCCTGTATGTGTCAAGGTTGTATTTTATGAGTTCAGAGATTATAACTGAAGCCCTCCAATTATTGTTCTTTTCTAGTTCCATGTAAATATTATTGATACTGTCCAAATTAAGTGACTTATTCCTTAGTTCCTTCATTTCCCCTGAGGCAGCTAGACCGTGGCTACTGTTGCTTCTACATCCTTCTGTCACTGTTTGCCCATGATCTGTCATGAGGCACCTATAGTTGGGGTGGCATAAGATTACTGCTGATGTAGGTCAGTCTACATGGGCTCACTGATGTGGCTGTTTATGAAAGCAGGCTCTGCCCGAGGTGTGGTAGCAGTTTGGGAAATGGCTCTATAGCCAGCCAGCTCTGAGACCACATGAAAAAACCAGGTCTGTTTGGCCCTCAGGTGAATTCTGTGGTGTATCTGTCAATGATGGTGGGAATCCAGCTGAATTGGGTGGAACCAAAACATTTGCTCTTTGCAGTTTGCAAGGGAGATGTGATCAGGCCACGTGAAAGAAACCCACGCATGCCACTGTCACTCTTACTGGAAATGGCTGCCTGGTTTGCCTGGACCACATGCATCCTCGAAGGACCAGCGTGTTACCCAGGGTTACTCTTCCCTCTCTACTCTGAATAATGAAGTCACTTAAATTTTCAGTTGAGCTCCAGGGTTGGTATGTTTTAGCATGAGGTAATTATTTCTAACCAGGTCCCATTCTGCTTATATTTCTCAAATAAATGTGCTGTCTGGAACTACCACTTAGAGTCATTTTGATTACTCTCTTTCATTCATTTTTAGCTGTTCTATTTCTAGATTTATGCCTCTTAAAAAAACCCTGTTCTTGCCTTTTAAACTATCCATGGTAGTTAAGCCCATGTGTGGTTTCCCACCTCCGTCCTTCACACAAAAGTTCCATTCCTCTTCCCTAGTCCTGTGCTGATGAGATTACTCTCCATAATTTACAGGGTCAAGTCTGAACTTCTTAGCTGGACACTCAAGGCCTTCCCTTCCATGGCTTTTCCTAATCTCCCCACCCATAAATTAATCTCCTCTTAGAAACTAAATTTAGGAGTTGTCCTTACTTTCACCTTTATAGTGGTCCAAAGGTGGTGAAACATTGTACCAAATACTTTGACTCCACTGTCTGTGAGTTCAGTTAGGGCAAAAGCCATGCCGAATAAATGTCCCAGGAGCTAAACTGAATTCCTGGATCTGACCCAACCTCCCTCTGTGAAACATACATACTAGCACAAATCTATGTTTCCTCTCTCTACTATCTCCCACCAGATTTTAAATATTGAGCAAATGAACATTAACAAAGTTTGCACAAACAACTCATGTATTTGAATTGTACAGTTACCTAATAGAAGCTCCCTTTGTTCCTTCTGGAATCCTGTGTGGAAGCAGCGTGCCCTGGCTTTGAAAACAGGAAGGTGGAACATTCCAACAGCATCATGAGCCCTCTGTTTATATTTGTAAAACCTGTAGTCTTTCCAGGCCTCGAGGCAAGAGCAAACAGAAATAATCACAGGCATTAGAACTTGATTATGTTGAATTGGATTCTTATAACTGAGGCTTGATAGCAAGAATTAGTGGTTTGATAGAGAGAGAGATGCTTGCAGTACTGCAAAACCATTGACTCTGGCTTGTTGCAATCTTGGAAGACATCTGGATGTTTTCAAAAATACAACAGTCATTTGCTTTTTATCATCTCCATTACGGTCTTCCTTTAAAAGGGGATCTGCAGAAAGATGCAGAGTGGGGGGAGATAAAAAAAAGTCCAAGGGATTTGGATTCAGATGGACCAGATTTGTTCTGCCTCCACCAGGGAGGGTAACTTAAGCATGCTTCTTCATCTTTTTTGTCTGCTGCCTCAAGTTTTAAATAGAGGAAAAGTAACACGCATCTCATAGCCTCACTGTGACGAATAGATTAGGTGATGGCCGCCACACTTAAGGTACTTGCACGCATCGGCTCCTTTCCTCTTTTCCCTCCAAATTGAAATAATATGAATGCTGTGGTTTATAAATGGCAGGTTTTTTTTTTCTCCTGCATGTAGAAGGAAATTCTGTAATACTACGTCACTATTTTCTCCAAAGGAGCTCTCTGTAGAGCCATGGCGCCTTTTGCCCAGTTTCTCCACAACAGCATTTGTTTCTGGGGGACAGAAGATGATTGGCTACCCTAGAAAGCGTCCTCACTCAGTCTCAATTAAGAGTCCTCACTCTGTCTTCACTATTGAAGAACTCTCAAAATCATTTCTCTTTCTGGGGGAAAAAAGCCAATCTTTCTAGAAGTCCCCTAAAAAAAAAAACATGGGTATCATGGATCGTTAGAAAAGCATTACCCTAAGAAAGCGCTCTTAAAAACAACTGCCTGCAGAGGAGTCGACTTATCACCACTCACAAGGGATTTTTTTTCTACAAAATTTTAGCTTGTCACTTAAAAACATGAAAATTGCAACGCTCATGATATATTCTACGGGGACAATGCTGTGAGTGTTTCCACTAGGTGAAATTCTCAAGTAAGAGCTTCTAAGGATGAGCATTTACTCTGAGAGAACCCTAGGGAGTGTCTGTTAGGAACCAGGTGAATAATAAGCAAAAGCCATTACAAAGGGGAGAAAAAGAGCAAATCCAGTAAATCCTTTTAATGCAGAGCACATAGTGGAAAAAATGAAGTGATTTGAGCCACATTTCATTTAGTATGAATGACGGATGTAATTATAATTGGCTAATGAGCATTTTTTTTCTTTTTCTGCATAATATTAGTGTCATCAAAAGTGATGAAGATGTTTTGCATATCAAAACCCCCAGTCATGCACAATTATATTTATGGGCTTCTTTTCTGGTAAAAAGTCAGTGTTGTTTTATTCTTAATCTAGATTTCAGTTTAAGGCTTATCCATAGTCTGGAAATCCAATGTTGTAAGATAATGATATATATATATATATAGCTGTAAAAATGAAGGATCTCTTACTCTTTGAGATAGCATGGAGGGACCTGGAGAGTATTATGCTAAGTGAAATAAGTCAGTCAAAGACAAGTATCACATGATCTCACTCATATGTGGAATCTAATGAACAAAATAAACTGATGAACAAAATAGATCCAGAGACATGGACACATGCAACAGACTGAGGATCTTCAAAGGGGATGAGGGGGTGTGGAGGGAGGGTGAGGAGGGAATAGATCAACCAAAGAACTTATATGCATATATGCATAACCCAATAGTGGGGTGAAGGCCTAGGGAGGGAATGACTGGAGTAGGGAGGAGGGGGAAAATGGAGAAAAAAGGGGGCATCTGTAATACAATTAACAAGAAAGATAAATAAAATAACAATAGGAAACTCCTTAATACATTTTATGTTAAAAGTAAATATATTTTCCCCCAAAAGAGAAATATATATAGAACATTATTTTCCTCCTTTAAGACAGATAATTAGAGCTTTCCTTTGATTATATTTTTCTATGTGTGGAAGTACTGATCTCATATAAAGTGCTTTGGAAATCTAGAATGGTTTTCATGGGGAAGTTGTAACATTGCCATCATTAGCAATTTTTAAAAAAACAAAGAAAATTATCTGGATGGTTTAGCCTAAATTTGGTCCTTACGATAGATAGGCGTGCAAAACAAGCTGGGTTGCCATTGCTCCTTCCTTCTCCATGGTTCCGTATTTCTAAGCCATTAATGGAATTTTTATGAAAATATATAGCAAATACAAAATGACTATTCAGATAATTCGTTGTCTTTAAGTGATGGAGAGACTTGTAAATAATGAAATCTAGAGAGACATTCCTAATGTAACTGGTATTTGGGTTTGATTCTGACTCTTTTGACTGAACACTTAACAAGAAAGATGAAGGGATTTAAACTTGAAGTCCCTTTATCTTCTGTCTTCAAAATTCAGAGCATGTTCTTGGTGGAGGAGTGATAGTTGGCGCTTGTGGAATGTGAATGGGAACATTAGGTTATAACTGAAATGCTATAAACAAAGGGGTTGTTTGGAAAATTAGGAAGCGGCAATGGGGGAGAAGCTTAAGAAAGGCACAGGCATGCCACTTGGAGAAATAACTTTTTAGCATCTCCTTTTCTGCTTATATGATCTCTGACCCTTCTCCAAATGACATTTGTAGGAACTTAATTTTTTAAAAATGAAAATGTTTCCTTTTTTCATGTCACTTCATGATTTTACTCTGAAGCCCAATAGAGTCTACTTGTTCTGTTTAATGGGAAAAGATGGAGGGTTTGGTACCTTGTGTTCATGGGTACACCCACACATGATTCCAAGTAAATGGAATCTCAAGGACTGCATGGCTATTCAGCACTGGAATGAGGTGGAACTGAGTTTGAATCCCAGCTCTGCTGTTATCTGACTGTGAAACTTTGGGGAAATTATACATTTTATCAGACTCTTCTGTAAAATGAAATATTAATATCTTACAGAATTCTTAAAAAGATTAAGGAAAATAACTTGTGGAAGATATTATACATAACATGATCTTAGTTCATTGTTGTTGGTTTTATGTATGTTTGGATAATTACCACTGAATTCTAAATTCTTTAATCAGTGGATGGATGAATGCATGCATGCATGGATAAATATGTATAGAGATTCTGCCCTACAATACAGAAAAGATTTAGTTTATTTAAGATTTCAGTAGACCCTAATGGAATAACCGAATACCTAATATAATTATTGCTAGAGAGAAAACATAGTATGAAGTGAGAAACTGAAGATGGGAACCATTTTTCATAATAATTCTTTCCATTTCTGTAACTATTGTTTCTATTAATTTTTATTTGGGGCATATAATTTTACTTTCTCATAATAGGCAGGACATGTGCAATTATTCCTCTCTCATTGATTCCAAGAAAGGAAAATGAAATGCTGAAGGTCATATTCCTTTCTGTTTTGTAGACATATGTACTAAATAGTCATATTATTAATAACTAGAGGCCTGGTGCATGAATTCATGCATAGATGGGGTTAGCTGGTCTGCCTTGAATGGGTCCAATCAGACTGGGCTGACGGAGAGGTGGGGGAGAATGGCACGGGTGGTTGGCTGGCTGGCCCCACCTCCTGGTCAAACTCCCAGTCGAGGGTACAATTTACATATTACCTTTTTATTATATAGGATTGATGCCATGAATTGAGTTAGACAAGGAGTACAGGATACTCAAAAGCCAAGTAGGTTGCTGCACAGAATGTCTGAGTTCTAGTTTTTGTGCTAACTCTAAAAATCTTTGATTTCTGTCTAATTACTCAACCTTCTTGAGCCTTAGTTTTTTGTTTTTTTTTAAATCTGGTCAAGACTGAGCATTTTCAGTAATTCTCTAATGATTAGGATCTAGGGAACTAGCCTTAGTGGTTAGGTGTGTGGCTCTGGATTCTGTCTGCTTGGGCTTGAGCTGCCTTCACGGTTTCACAATTCTGGCATGCTGCAAGGCCCTTAATCTGTAGAAGCCTCACTTTGCTCATCTGTGCAGTGGGGAGAGCAAAATGAAAACATCCTTAATAAGTTGTAATGAGGATTAAGCGAAGTGATACTTGTGGGGCATTTGTCATAGTACCTGGGTCAGTTAAGTGCTCAATTAATATTAACAAGTCTTCCAACATGGCTTATTCAAAAATAGGTAAATGTCACTGATATTCTCAGAGAGTAATAGACAATAATGTGTTCCTGTAATACTGACCCAATAGCTAAGTCATGGCCTTTAAAGCTACCAAGGGAAGATGATCACAGAAGAACATCCCACAGGCCTCTTTAAAGAGAAATATGGTTCCTCTAAGTCCCTATAGGATCTCAGCAAATGATGAGTGATGATAATATTAATGATTCTGTTGTAGATGGCATGGAGTTTCCTGGTATAAACAAATAAGGAAAGGAGATATTTTCACTTATTGGCAGGATTTAGAATACTGATTGGGAAACCTTTGATATGAAGGAGCTATTCCAGAAATCCTTCCAAGAGGCCTGTTGTAAATAGTGAGTCTTGTTGCACATACACTGAGTGGCCAGATTATTATGATCTCTGAACACAATATATATATATATTAGAAGCCCGATGCATGAATTCAGGCATGAGTGGTCTGGCCAGCCTGGCCAGGGGGAGGGAACATGGATGGCTGTCTGGCCTGCCTGCTGGTTGAACTCCTGGTCTAGGGGACAATTTTCATATTAGCCTTTTATTATATAGGATATACACTGAGTGGCCAGATTATTATGTGTTCAGAGATCGTAATAATCTGGCCACTCAGTGTATATCTGATGCTTCTGCTACTGCATTAAGTTTCTGAAATATTTACCAACCTAACCTCCAGGATCTAGTTTTAGAAGACTACAGGGGTAATGGCGTTTTTGGATGCAGTGATTAGTATAGGACTCCAACATTAAATTTTAACTATGGGAGTTTTGTAAATTCAAGATTGGCAGGCAAGCAGATACATTAAATATGGCAGGGAATGCTTAGAGAGCAGCCACCTGCTACCTGTTGGCTCTTTTCTTTTGATTTGGGTAAGACTGTACAAGTGTCTGCATCACTCATTGTGATGAAATGCATACCCACTCTCCTTCACTGAATTCAGACAGAGCCAAAGGATGCAATGGGTACTACAGTGATAAATATTTAGTGGCCTAGAAACATGAAGTTAGGACAGATGTGATGATAAAATCTTAATTGAAAACGGAATATTAAATAGTGGTCAACTTTTAAATGCCTTGCCCCAATAAAATACACTTGTGTGTTCTCTCTCTCTCTCTCTCTCTCTCTCTCTCTCTCTCTCTCTCTTCCCCTCCCTCCCTCTCCTTCCCTCTCTCCCTCCCTCCCTCTTCTCCCTCTCACATGCACATAAACATGCACACATCTTTGTCTCTGTCTCTATCTCTACCTCTCTCTTCTTCCTTCTCCAGCGGGGCTATGCCACTAGGATCATCTGAGAGTCATTTCTCCTCATTTAATACCTTGGGACTATGACCTTCTAATTCATAATTTTAGCCTCAGATTCTGGCAGTGATCAGTTATACAGTAGGTATTCAATGAATATTTGTGTGTGTGTGTGTGTGGGGGAGAGAGAGAGAGAGAGAGAGAGAGAGAGAGAGAGAGAGAGAGAGAGAGAGAGAGAGAGAAGGAAAAAGGGAAGGAAGGTTTCAGGTTACCTCCAATAGGTGAATGTAAATAGTGTTGTTGGGGTGGGGGGTGGGAAGAAATAGCCTAATAGATGAGGTTTGAAGTGCATTAAAACTGACTTAGCTCTGCCTATGTGCTTGACACAGTGGTCCAGATTACTATGAAACCAGAATAGACTCAATTTTGTATTCATTCACTTATAGGGTAGGTCGGATACCTTTCAAAAGTGATTTGAGAGTTTAAATTGGAAAGAAAGTCTCATCAGGAATAGAAAGCCAAGCCTCCCTTCTCTTTTTAGTCTCATATAGAAGAAAGGGGAAACGCTTTTCTTTATTCTTTTCAAAGAGCTTAACTGATTAAAGGGTTTCACTATGTTCTGTAGGACACCACATATATTTAAGTAAAAATGCTTCATCATTGGGCCAGCAATCCATAAGTATTTATCCAAGTCCCAAATGCCAGAAAAGTTCTAAGTGCTAGTTTAGTGGCCTTCCCGGGGGGCTTAATAAACTATCATCTTGCAAAGAAATCATAGAAGATAAACACGATGGTGAGTGATCACAGGCTGCCAATGAGCTTCCTACAGAGGGGAGGTATTATTCCTTCATTTCCTGACATATTAGTGTACCTAAAACATGCAGCAGGGATGTACAACATTCTTATTAATTTTGAAGCTTGCCAGTGACATACAAATGACTCTGAGGTCCTCTCTGACCACTTGTGTTTGGTTTGAATATTTATTTTGAATCTCCTACCCCATTTCTTAACTGGTACGTGGTGATTCAGTTGAAGCTGACAACACAGTCAACTCATCTCATAGACCGGAGATTTCCTCCCTCTTGAAACTGGGCTATTTCTACTTGAACCATTTTTGTAAAATTTAACTTATGGTCTTTGACCTAACCAATTAGCATTCTGTATATAGATATGGGGTTTACTTCAATGAATGCTTGCGACCCTTTAGCTATTTCCTTCTCAATGAAAACACGGAGAGTGGCTGCCATGGATTTCAACTATTTTGGACTGTTTCATGGAGCAATTCAGTATCACTGCAGGATGGCCTTTAAGATCTGATCTTGAGGTCCCCTTTCCCTGAGGTGGTTTACTGCCCTGCAGACTCAGAAGTGGCCCTCTGTGCCAGGCCAGCTCATACCCTTTATCCCTCGGGTATACATCATGCCCCACAGAAGGCTCCGATGTGGAGTAAAGACTTATAACATCATCTAATAATGCCTCTCTAATGGAGATAGACATCATTCTGCTGATGCAATTTGCGCCCTTGGAGACTTGGCATGCAAGTTAGGAATTTGATTTTATTCCTTGTATAAAAGCTATTTTCATTGAAAGGGAGAGTCAGAAAGTCTACAGGTGGCAAAGTATTGCAGGGTTTTCACATCAAATTGCATAGAAGATGGAGATCCTGATGTAAGGGGGCAAAGGAAATTAGCAGCCTCAATAATCCTGCTAATACCTTCAGAAATGACTCGTCTGCATGTCAGATGATGCCTAGACACCTACAAAATGCTATAGATCAGCAACGTAACTATTATTCCCTACCTAAAATCTTAAAATGGGTTGGGTAGGAAAAGAAGAAAATAGGAAGAAAGCCAACTATCAAAAACTAGAAAAAAGATAACTGTTAATACTGCGGAAAAAAGAAGGAATTCTTACAATTTGCAACAGCATGGATGGAACTGGAGGGCATTATGCTAAGCAAAATAAGCGAGTCAGAGAAAGATAAATATCACATGATCTCACTCATTTATGGAATATGATGAACAACATAAAGTGATGATCAAAAACAGATTCAGAGACAGAGAAGCATTGATCAGACCATAAAATCTCAGAGGGATGGTAGGGGAGGGTGGGGGTAAGGGAAAGAGATCAACCAAAGGACTTGTATGCTTGCATATAAGAATAACCAATGGACACAGACATCAAGGGGGTGAGGGCATGAGTGGGGTGGGGGTGAGGGAGCAATGGGAAGATAAGAATAAATATTTAGTAATACCTTAATCAATAAAGGAAAAAAAAACCCTAACAATTACAGGAGGAGGTAGATATTTGTATTTTCTAGCAGTGAAATATTATCCAAATATGGATCGAAGGCATATAATTAAGAAATTTACCATGAAGTTGCTAAATTCAGTTGTCTGAATATAGACATTTTGTACTTACATACAACCGTCTGGAATATACAGATGGTTCCCTTAAAATTAAATCAAAACAATAGTAATAAGGAGTGCTGTCTGGATGTTTAAATTAAAAAAAAAAGGTCTGGTATTTGAAAGACAATTGTATAGTTTTCATTGGCAGTATTTGTCTGTCTGAGACAATGCCCCGCGGGGTCTGGCAAGGGATTTGTGCAAGACACAGTACTTTCTTTGGTAGGAGCTTTATTTTAGATGTCTCCTTGTCCTTTTGAAACCAGGGTGGTATGTCCTCACATGCTGGTGATGGCTTTTCCGTACTTTTGGACAAGCTCTGTTCTGCATCCCAAATACCCTGCTTTCTTTTTCCAAATTGCATGGGCCAGTGGTGAAATTTAATTTTAGTAATTTCAAAAAATTAGTGATAACATTCTATTGATAAAAATGTTTTCACATCCAAAATCAATTCTGAGCCTGAGCTTGGTCCGGGGGCCACACTTGTTCCTTGAGGATAGCCCATTTTCAACTCAGTAATGCTGCCCCTGAAGGGTTGCACCTGCACCCAGAGGCAGTTGTGGAAAATGGTTAAGCTCTTCCTAGAAGCAGACTCCTCGAGTTTAAACACCATCTCTCCTCATACTCGGCTACCTTAGACAGCTTACTTGTCTCTCTCAGCCATATTTTTCTCACCTAGAGCATGGAGACAACGTCTGTCTGATAAAATGGTTATGAGAGTTGAAGAACTTCATACAAACGATGTGCTCAGAACAGGACTGGGCACGTAGTAGGTGCACAATTAGTAGCTGCTGCCATTAGTTACAAATAATGCTTTACCAGCACAATTTCTGTCCCATTTGTAACTATTCTAGTAAATGCCTTTGTGAGCGCTTCCTGTTTGCTGAGCAATAAACCCAAAACACACAGACTCTCTCACTCAATTGGATGCTTAAAGCCACGACTAATTCACAGAGCCTGTCTTTTTCCTTAGGTAGTTACGTTACTAGTTTGCAGCTACCTTGAGAGCAAGGTTCCTATCATATTCATCATCTTGCAAAAACTCCACAGCTCCTAACTGAGTATTGAATGAAGGAATGAACATATCTGCTTGAATTTCTACTTCCCTAAGTTTCCATTATAACTATTAGGTTTATGAGTAGGGTACCCCGATTTTCAAAAAGGAGACAAAGTGGTATCCCAGACAGTATAAAAAATTACACAGACCCAGACAGTATAAAAATTAAAGCAAAATAAAAGAGACACGTTTGAAAACCATTTTGCATACAGCACTAGTTCAGATGAGAAGGGACATGGGGATTGTAGAAATTAAAGTTAAAGGAGACTGTCTTCAGGTAAGCAGGTCATGGAACTCTGTAAAAAGTGGCTCATGATGTTCTAAGCACAGAGCATGTTTTGCTGTTGGGATATATATGTCCTATGCGCGTCTGTGTTCTCGGGTTATAACATGATCCTTCTGTTACCAGAGAAAGAGGCAAAGGGCTCTCATTTGCACCCCACCACCCAAGTTATGTTTAGCATCTTCGGGGAATTTGTGTTTTCAGTCTGCAACAGTTCTCCTTGCTTCAAAAATGTATTTGAAAAATAAACAGAGAAAGTAAACGAGGTAGGTATGAGGGGCGTGGAGAACTGGAGTCATGAAGTTGGGCTCCAGAAGTAAAGCAATGGCCGATGTTCCTGGATAAATGTCGATATGCATTATTAAATCAAACAGGTAAAATAGAGACTGTCAGAAGCATTTTTCTTCCGCAGACACGGGGAGAATTGAAATGCACTTTCAAAGGAGAAGTCTCTTTCAGCATTCAATCATCTTCTGTTTGAAGCTTTAATTACAGTGCTCCTTGCTACCTAATGCTTCCCGTTTAAAATCCCATCACAAAGGAGAGGGGAAGATGCAGTTGCTCAGAGAACAGAAGCAGGAGCATCAGCAGCAGCAAGGTGTTTACTCACCAGGGAGTCCCTGCTACATGATTCCTTTCTCGATTTCCATTTTGTTTTTCCAGGGCTTTTGTATCAGGCCTATTGGGCTCGGTGTTTCTTCAGAGGGTGGCTGTGATTCTGCCATTGCCTGAGCCGATAATAAGTGCGGGTAACTAATGAATTCTGATGTGAAGGGACAGTTGTTCACATCGTCTCCTCTGCATCAGGTCATGTGGGTGGCTAGTGACTTCCTTAGGGTTTAGTATCCTAATCAAAGGAAGTTGTATTTAAAATATATTCATATGAGTGGATAAATGAACATGTAAGCACATTCATACAAATAGATATGCACATATAGGCGTACCGATAGACACCCATATGTAGCTGTCATAGCTACTCATGCTAAGGACTTTGCTATTCAGCCCAGTGAACACATCTTCTCTGAGCATCTGCTCAGGCTAAGGGAACAGAGGTGCAGAGACCTCAGTTCCTGGTCATGTTGGTCATGGTCAGAGGAAGAAAAGCTAAAAGAGCAAGTGTCCTAAGCTGTGATGGGGGCGAGGGTGTAGGCAGATGCCTAGAGCTGAATAGGAATGGAGCTCATTCCCTCTCTGTGACCCTTGGAAGGCTCCCTAGAGAGGTAACCTTAGAGATAACCCCTGATGAAGGAACAGAAATAAGCAGATAAGAAAAAAAAAGTCTACCAGGTGCAGTGAGCAACCACTTTAGGGCTAAATTTACACTACAATGAATGTGAGTTATTTACTTTCCAAATAGTTTTGGTGTTCTTTGGGCTGTTGTTATTGCCCAGAGGAAAGGGAGCCAGGGAGCTAAACCATAGGTGCGTGTGGTAATGGTTATATGTGATATGCAATATATGTGCATATGAATACATGTAATCCATGTGTTGTTTATAAAGCCCTCTTAAATTTTTTTCTATTACCTCATGGCAGCTCAGCAAATGAGATGGATGGGACCATTTTTCAGGTAAGGAAAGGGGGGCTCACAAAAATGGTACCATCTGCACAGTCGTGTGGCTCAGTTCCCCTCCAGTAATGTTCTTGGGTCTCACCACTGTGGCCCAGTCTGTGCTGTCCTTGCCACCTGAGGTAGGTGGCAGTGTATAGGTGAGACCCCTGACACCGGGTCCTCCTGGGCATAAGTGGTCGGTGTTTAGTCAGTCTGTCTTGATCACTCTCACATCCTGTTGAGTGAGCAAAGCTTTTCTGTTTTAGGAAGACCATAGGATTTGAACAAAAATATGCGGACATTCTTACAGCTCTTCCAGGTCTACTCCCTTCTCCCCCAGAAACCTATTTATTTAATTATTATTTTTTATTTTTTTCTGTATTGATTAAGGTATTATATATGTGCTCTTTTGGCCCCCACAGCCGCCTCCCACCCTTCCCCCCACTCATGCCACCACTCTACCTGGTGTCTGTGTCCATTGGTTAGGCTTATATGCCTGCATACAAGTCCTTTGGTTGATCTCTCCCCCTTATCCCCACCATCCCCTACCTTCCCTCTGAGGTTTAGTTTATTATTTTATTAACTTTATTGTGGGTGAAGTTAATTAATACAATTGTGTAGGTTTCAGCCCTAGCTCAGTGCATTGTGACTCAGTTGGTTGAGCATTGTCCCATGCACCAAAAGGTCACTGGTTTGATTCTCAGTCAAGGCAACATACCTGGGTTGTGGCTCTATTCCCAGTAGCGGGGGAGCAGGAGGTAGCCTATTGTTTCTCTCTCACATTGATGTTTCTCACTCCCCCTCTCCCTGCCTCTCTCTCACTCTCAAATCAATAAAATCATACTTAAAAATGATATAGGTTTTAGGTGTACAATTATATATCATCTATATATGGAATTGTGTCATCCAGGAATTTAAACAGATCTCTCAATACTTCATACATTCTCAGATCTTGTCTGTCCCAGCTTGACTATTTTAGGGATGGGTAGGTTGATTTATTCATTTTTAAATTTTTACTTGTCTATGTTTGGATTTATATCTGCCCTGGTGAAACAAGTTTGCTTTTTTTTTTTTTCCCCTGATGAGACAGTGTGAACATATGATAAATCGAAACTAAGACCAGAATTAGAAGGCATGAAAGAGAAAAATATTTTAACCTATCAGAATTAGAAATATCATATTAAAAAAAAGACTTTGTCCTAGCTGGTTTGATTCAGTAGATAGAGCATCAACCTGTGGACTGAAGGGTCCCAGGTTTGAGTCCAGTCAAGGGCACATGTCAGGTTGTGGGATCGATCCCCTGTGTGGGATGTGTAGGAGGCAGCCAATCAATGAATCTCTCTTATCCTTGATGTTTTTGTCTATCCCTCTCCTTTCCTCTCTGAAATCAATACAAATATATTTTTAAAAGACTTCTAATAGACAGTCTTCACACATAGAATCCATGCTGTGTAAAAAGGAATTTGTAACAGCTAAAAAAATAAGTTGTTCATGAGAAGGAAATTGAAAGGTGCTATGTACCAATGTGACTAGTCTTGCTGCTTTGGGTCCTGTGATGTTTGTGAGAGATTAAAACACAACAACAACAAAGACAACTAAACTAAATGAAGATCGTTCTTCTCTCCTCTTTTTATCTACAATTAGATCTTTTTGACTAAGAAAAATGCAGAAGAGCAATTACTCCGTTACTTTAATTACTCTCCTAATTATAACGATAACCATGTCACATTATCATAATTCCCCAAACACAAATTGAAGCTCCAGATTGCACCGATATTGAGTAATTTTACCTTGTTAATGGCTCACTGTCAGACGAGAAGAGAACACTATATTTCCCCCCACTCCCCGTTACCTTTCTGTTGCACCATGTCCTGTATATTTCTTTGCCTCCAAAAATGGCATTACATGCTACATAACATGTTTGTATTCCACCACCCCATGATTTGAATTGCAGCTTTTTAACATCTCACTGTTTCAGAAGCTATCTCCTGAGCAGTATGTAATTCTCCCCTGGCTGTTTTATGGTAATGGGAGTTGTGCATGTAACTGGAGACAGTAGAGTACAGCCTGGTGAGAAAGTAGCTATTTATCAAGGTATCTTACAATCTCAGTTTATGTTGTTGTAAAACGTTACTGTGCATGTTCTGTGAGATTATATCCGCTAGAAATTTGTCAGCCATTGTCACCATACTGTAAGGAATGAAGGTATGTATTATTCTAGTCAACTCCATTTTATTCTGCATTTTGGTGCCCTCATTTTCAAAGAGACTGACTACTAGGAACACTTGTTTAATGGAGCCATCTGCTAGATTATGAATTGTGCAGCATGAGGGCTGGGAATATTCTAGACCACTCTCAGAGCTCTGGCAGGTAAACGACAAAACATCCTCACACGTGGCCTTGCCTGCATGGAAGTTCTCCCTCCATCACTACAGCAGATGAAATTGTTGACAACCAACAACATTGCAGAATGACTGCTTAGTAGTATACAGTAATAAAGTAGGAGTGCTTTCCAAATAGAATGGTGAATTCCCTTTAATTAAAAAAAATATTTTATTGATTTCAGAGAGAAAGGGAGAGGGAGAGAGAAATAGAAATATCAATGATGAGAGAGAATCACTGATCAGCTGCCTCCTGCATGCTCATGACTGGGAATGGAACCGTTAACCTCCTGGTTCATAGGTCAATGCTAAACCACTGAGTGACGCCAGCCAGGAACACTCACTCCCCTTGTGTTAAAATGTATAATAACGTAGCCTTAAGTCATAAGTTTTTTAGACAGTCCCAGTCTTTAGTAAAATTATGAAATTGTTTCTGTTGTTATAAATGTTGCCTTTTCTTTTATTGTGTGGCTTTAGTGTCCCTAGTATTCCAGAGCTCCACCCCCTCATGTTTATGGGATACTTCTGTCACCACATTTCTTTTTTGTCCTCAAGCTGTCATATCAATAAAACTGACCTCAAGATAAGTTGGAAACTGATTCTCACTACGTGTATATGACTGATACCAACGCTAAATGTTAGTTTTCTGAAAGTGTATCCATTTTCAAACTATGAGTAAAGCCTTGGAATAAATGGAGATGGTTTCTGAAATAGACTGTTTAACAGCTAATGGACCACTGGGAAGAATGTTCATGAGAGGAAAGTCATCATGCTCTTCTGAAAGTTTACTGAATCTAAGGTCAGCTTGTTGAGTCCATCTGACTTAGTTTTCCTAAAGGACATTTCACTCCACATGCATGTAGTGATTTCTTCAGTTCAAACCAAAAGTAACTGGAATGCTATGTAAGAAAATTACATTTAAAAATTTTTTTTTTATTTCTGTATTTTCTATGGAAGATGTGAGGCAATTGCTATCAGAAAGTCCAAGTTTGAGTGCAATCTCTACCATTTTTATTTTATTTATTTATTTATTTATTTATTTATTTATTTATGCTGTGAAGACAATTCAGGTTATTTGACTTTCTGGAAACCCAATCTTCTTTTCTGTAAACCGAGGTTAATGATGCTAACTCATGGATTCATTTTGAGGATCAAATGAGATGGTCTCTGTATTTCGAGAGAGGGAGAGAGTAGATGGGTATGTAATATCAGCTACTTGAAGTTAATTCCCAACTCTCCTAATTTATTTCAGCACTAGAAGCCCAGCGCATGAAATCACATGGCCTCGCCCACCTGTGTGTGCCCCACCCACCTGCCCCCACCCACTCAGCAGCATTTGAAGCTCCACCCACCTGGGTGTACTTGGCTGTGCACCTCAATGCGCTTACCTGTGTCCACCACGTTGCCTGCCAGCCTTGCTGTGGTCAGAGCCTGTGGTCTACCCTGGGTGAGCCATGAGCCCCACCCTACCACTGCAAGCAGCTTGCAGGCCTGGGCGGGAGGGACCAAGAGGTGCTCCATGCATCTTCTAGTGACCTGGGCTGCTTTGCTCCAGCCACCGCTGCCACCCACCTGGTTCCCCGTGGTTCTCTGTTTGATCGTTGATTCTTGGTTAGGGTGTTACGGCACAGGCCTTTTATAATATAGATGATCTTAAAGGCTATGCTGTTCATGGGCATCGATTATTTTTGTTCTTTAGATCATTGTTCAGGCAACAACAGTTCAGTAACAGGAAAGAATGCTGTCACATGATTGCATCATGTTCTTGAACAGTATAAACAACAAGGAATATAATTGGTCAGAATGATGCAGGGGAAGCAGCCCAATGAAATTAAATACAGGAAATTTTATACTGTGAGAAAAAAAAATCAATATATTGTAAAAGGATCCTACAAGAAGGAACAAGGCTTTTAAGTCCCAGAGACCTAGAGGTGATTGAGAAGCCCTGTGTCCTAGAACCTCGGCTTCCTCTGCTGCTTTTCCAAGACTGTTTTAAAAGTATCAGTATATATAAAATCCAAGCAACTGGAACAGTGGAACAACCAGAACAACCTGTGGCTATGACATGTAGTGAGGCAGCCAACCAACCTGATCTAGGCTCCGATTGGCTCTGCCACCCCTGGCCGGCCCAGCCCCCAATCGACCCCCCCCCATCCCCACTGGGGACAGGGCTGGCTGGCCAACTGCCTACAGCCCCTCCTCCCTAATAGCCTGAGCCCAATGGGACCCATCAGATGGGCTGCCGGGACCCCAACCATGCACGAATTCATGCACCGGGCATCTAGTTAAATATAAAAATAAACACTAAAAGAATGCATCCTTAAAACCAATTTCCTATATAAAATTAGAAATCCAGAAGCATCTATAGAATATCCATTACTTAACACGAAACAAGTAGTGTTTCTGTTGATTTATTTGTTTTTAATTTTTTAAATCTTTATTGTTGAAAGTATTACAGATATCCCTCCCCCATCCATTGACCCTTTCTAGCCCATACTGCCCCTTGCCCCAAGCCTTATCACACTATTGTCTATGTCCATGGATTATGCATATATGCATATAAATTCTTTGGTTAATCTCTTCCCACCCACCCGTCGTCTGAGATTTGACAATCTTTTCCATGATTCTTTGTTTCTGGTTCTATTTTGTTCAGAATTTGGTTTTCTGAACACTGTTGTCTTATTCAAATTAATCATTCCAGAAGCCTTATGAAGCATACGTTGTCATGGTTATGCCCCAGTAATATTACAGCAGTTATCCTTATCACCAGAACCACACAACCAGGAAGTGATGATGAGATTGAAACAGGATCAGCTTGTATCTGATTCCAAAATTTATGCAAATGCAAGATGCATTGAATGCTTTTTCCCATACCGGGCCTTTTATGACTGACAGGGTTCAGGTCTTCTAATATTTTCAAATCCCTCTATTTTGTGTCACCTTGGGGAAGAAAAACAAACACAGATAAAGGGATTTCTAAAACAGAAGGTGAAATTTGAGAGAGCATGGATGTGCCTGGTGTTTGTACTTAACTTACTAGATGGTAGTTGGCTCTAACTCTCCTTGAAGACACTAGAGTTAAAAGGAAGATGATGTTGACATCTGTAAAAATCCCAGCATGGAAAGGCCCTTAAAAAAGGCAGTCCTACATTTGACACTTGAATGGACAACTGGAGGTAAGGCATTGGTCCCTTTGCTTGGATTGATCCAGGAAATGATCTTATCAAGGGAAGAATAAGGAAGGCAGGGGGTTCCGTGCTGCAGTGGCTGTGTTTTCAGTCTTTACATGGTAGCAAACCAAAATCACACTTAGCTTCCTGCTCTTCTCTGCCAGGCTATGGGGAATAGTGTAGCCAATTGATATTCTTTTTCATATCTCATGAACTGATTACATCAATGACTATATATTGTTTGAATTGGGTAGGTAGGTTTACAAGCTTTATGTTTTTTTTTTTTTTTTTTTTTTTTTTTTTTTACCATTAAGATGAGTAGAAATTTGGGATCTTTAAAAAAAAATGCTGGTTTCCTTCATTTTACAAAATAATTGTCTGAGAAAAAGGAGAGGATAATAGAAAACTAAATTAATAAAAACCAGTACTAGCGACCTCAGTTAGGAATATATTTAGGTGAGTAAAAGCCTAACCACCCCAACTCTGTTGGGCCACCCAAGACCATTCCTAATATATTTATGAATGATTTATGTGAAAACATTTTGACTTTGACAAAAAAAAAAAAAGATTGGTTTTCTGAGTGTGCCATCAGATTCATGGTAACATAAAGTATTTGAAAGTAAGGTTATCTCATACAAACCATCTTCTCTGTCTTTTGTAGAAAGGGATAATGCTATTACAGAAAAATACTACTATGCCTATCATGATCGAAACAAATGACATGCAATTTAATGTAATTGTTCTTAAATTTTGCCACTCTACATTCTTTCTGCAAATCAGCTTCTTTATCTATATCATGAGGGTTATAATAGTGCTAATCTTATGGAGTAATCAGATGTGAGACCATATCTAAAAGTAATTTGCAAGTTGAAGATTACTATTCATGTGTAAGACCTAGTGGTGATTATTATTCTGATTATATAAGATTATTCAAACATTGTAGCATAGTTCATGTGGCTTATCTTGTCATATTCTTAGTGTATATAATACCCATTTTAAATGTATTTTCTTTTGTTTCAATAAATCACTTTCTCATATTTATTGTACAGCCATGAATTAGTTCTCAAGTGCAATTCTGAGCTTACAAAAAAAAATCAATTTTATAATTCAATAAAGTCTTTGAAGATTTTTCAAACATTTTTTTCTTACTATAAAAGAGAATTAAAGCTCCTGAATTGATGGGTTCTACCTAATTTATATATAATATTGAAAGGGAAGCTATTGAATGAGTAGTGGTCATTTTATAGTAAGAAGTATTTATTATATGATCACTGGTTTTATCTTATCTCTGTCTTACCATTTGTATGACAGCAAGAAAAGAGTAGTGGAGTTATGAGCAATGTCAGTTTCAGGAAGAGAATTTATAAGCTATTATATAGAACAGTCAAGGACCAAAGCCACAGAAACCCTATTTTAAGCTAGACTTTCAATTCTCTCATCTCAATTCTTCTTTTCAGGGATCTTAAGGAAAATGAATGAAATATCCTCTTTTAGAAACTGTTGTGTGTGTTGTTTTGTTTGTTCTGTTTTTTTTCTTTTCTTTTCATTTTAGGATGGATATAATGAAAGTCTTCCTGACCTATATATATATATTTTTTTTTTCATTGAAAGAGTTATATTAATAACCTCAGCACGTATGGAGTCATAAAAATAGCTTTTGTAATAATATTTCTTGTGTGCCTCTACTTTTTTCATAAGAAATCTGTCATATTTATTTTAAGTTACAATGTGGATATGAGACAAGTGGATTCTGCAGTTGTTTTAATGGGCTGGCCATAAAGATAATGACCTTCATGGAACTGTTCAGAGTAATATGTAGCATCTGGAGTCTCGGTAATAGAAATATCACCACCTATTTCCTATATGCATGGCTAATGTCCAAATTTACTTTTTTTAAAATTTTTCAAGTTATTTCAGGAACCAAATACATGGAGATGAATTAAGATGTATATGCTTGAGAGTCCTTGTGCTCAGGTTATTGGTATTAAAATATAGGTTGTTAGCTTATAAAAAGAGTTGCTATTTTGGGCTTGTCATGCTGAAAAGATGCTTGGAAATAGCATAAAAAGACTCCTAGATTGAAAGGGATGTTCTAAGTTATGAGGGAAAATGAAATTGTGGTGACTGATGTATTCATACCTATTGAATCCATGGGGCCTTAGGAAGGTTTAGAGCCGATAATGGAATTTATTACAAAATGCCTACCAACAGGTCATACCTTATGGGGAAAAAAAAAAAGCCATTTCTTTGTCCTCCAGACAGAAACTTCACTGCCTGGGGACTCCTTTGAGTAGAGGATGAACAAGCCAAATGTACCAGTTTTTGTAAGATTCTGCCCTACCCGCAATCATTAGAATAAGAAAGATGGTCTTTGTCCTCTGCCAAATCTAGGCCATGCTGACAGATAAACCAGAACAGGAAGGTGACAAATGTAGGGGAATTTGCAAATGCTACTATGCCAGCAGTCCTTTTCTCATGAGTCATCCTGAGAGTTCCTACAATGGAGAGTGGAGGACAGAGTAGGGGAGACCAGGGAGACTCACTCTCATTCTTCACTGGCCTAATTCTCTCTGGTTGAGGGCCTGCCAGAGAATTCACTGGCCTAATTCTCTCTGGTTGAGGGCCATGAGCCAACAAACTACAGTTTCAGACTGTGTTGAGTGTGTGTGAGGGGGTGAGTCAACAGTGTTGTGGCTGGAAGTAACCCTGACAAGCCTTGCATGCATGGGTGAGGGAAGATGGTAGAGATTATTGAGTCTGAGGAAAGTTTAACTGAGAAAGAAATGTAACATAATATTACTCCATTCAAGACTGAAAGAAGGAGCTATTCTCTAAGAAGAAAATGGCTCCTTGAAGGCAGCCAGAGAATCACTTTGATTCTTCAGCCCATAAGATCATACTTGCTAACTTTTCATGTCTAATCCTAAAGGGATGTGCTCACTCTGTGTGCTCACTCTGTGTGTGTGTGTGTGTGTGTGTGTGTGTGTGTGTGTGTGTGTGTGTGTAAAGGAAAGGTGGACATTTCTGTTTCTTTTGATGAAAATATTTTAGAAAGTGCAATATTCTGTATTGTATTGCTTGGTAGTTGACCCAAATTTGTATGCTAGAACATACAGGGTTTACTAGTATATTTATGGCCTTGTTGCAGGGAAAGAAACTGTCATTTGGTGGCTGAAAAAAAATAGTCTCAATATTGAATACTATGAAAACTTAGGCATAAATAACAGAGAACATATTCCTTCTATGTATCAGCTTCTCAAGAATGAAGCAAGAGTAAATATTTTCCAGTGTGATCCTTGTGAATTACTCATCACGGTAAAACAGTCCTGCCAGATGAAGGGTAATGCCATGTGGAACTTGCAAATGGTATTGATATTTGTGTTGTGACTAAACAGTAATGAACATAGTTTCTCCTGGTCACACAAAATTTCTCATGATTCAGTGTTGTTGAAAGTTGGAGGAAGGACACAGATGTTGGAAACTCTGTGAAAAATACGATAGTGCTTTGTGGGAAGCCACCGCTTGCCAATACTGTCATGAGTGCACATGGGAGGCCGATGAACCTTGGGGCAATGCTTGTGTCTAGTGGTCATTTTGTTTGTTTGTTTTTCCAAAAGAGCTGAGGTCAGGAAAGGCATGTGTGAACACATCCATAAGTTGGGGGCAGTATGGTAGACTTAAGCTTTACAAAAATGGTTTAAACAAGTCCAGTTCACTTGGTACATTTGACCTGTCCCCTCAATAATTCCGTGAGCCTCTGGGTGGTGTCTTGAACATCAAGATATTCTCATCACTGGCATGGTGTCTGCACATAATAGAAACTCCAAAGTTATTATTATTTATCTTAGAAAGGTGGGCTGTGATAGGAATGGCTCAGTAAACTCTTTAGTGATAAGTAGTAACATTGTAACAGTAATTTCCCAGCAATTACAACTTTCACTGAAAAGAAGGACTAGACGAATGATGGACCTGATGGTCATTGTGGCAAACTTGGCAGGGCTCTGCGGGCCAAATGGAGGGCACTTTAACCCTGTTGTTATTGTCCCTTTGCCTTTGAGCTCTGTTCTTGGATTTCCCCTAGAAAGAACAGAGGAAATGTGTCTGCCCCAAGGCAGCTTTGCCATCACCCCATATTCTTGGCAGCTGACCATTATTGTTAAGGCTACCATTGCCTCGGCACCCCCATTCCCATCCCACTCCACCCGCCAGGTTTCCTTTTTTCTTGCCTGGGCTAGAGTAAAGGTCGACCAGTTCCCTGAGCTGACCAGGAAATGGCACCAGGAGTAACAAGGAGGGTGGAGTCCTCTGCGCCAGGCCTTGTGGAACCAGGGCAGGGCAAGGACAGCAGAAGCAAGAAATCATTTCCAGCAGCAAACACTGCAGTGGATGCATCCATCTTGGCTCTTAGAGACAAATGTTAGACAAGGAACCTTAGAACCAGAACTTTGGGAATGCGCTTTAGAGTGCTAATAAAAGTCTTCAGGCTTCACACTAGGGGTATGTTTTAAAAATTGCAAATGGGCTTATTTTGTTCCCAGACCCTTTGGTCACCATGGTTTTGGTTTTATCAGAGTTAGTAAAAAATACATTTATCTTGATAAATACCAATGACACCATGGCAGAATACCAACCCTGAAATGTTATGAAAGCATCTCTCCCTCCGCCCCTCTCTGTGCTTTTGGAGCAGTTTTGCATTATCCATAAAAGTGATCAAAAGTGTTGTTATTACCAATAATTAAAAAAAATAGGTGTGACCAGTTCTGTTTGGGGATCATAATCTTTGAACAAGCTTTCTCCAAATTGACTATCATCTTTCATTAGGACAAAAAAAAAAAAAAAAGAAGAAAAAGTGACCAGCTTTCACACCAAATAAGACTGGGTATCTCCAATATCCTCATTCTTCAGCTCCCAGTATTGACAACCTTCACCGGAGAGGGTAGTGTTGTCATTTTGATACATAACTTATACTTTGGCTCCTTCAAAGATGATCCCTCATTCTCTTGTCACGTTTGCATTGAGTATTAAAGCTGAAAGCTTGGTTTCAAATTCCAACTCTAGATGAACACTTATGTGAGGGTATCGTAAATAACTCAGTAGATACATATGAAAATTAAACAACAATTCAACAACTTTTTCCTTTTCAGCATTAAGTTTCATAGTTTTAGCTCCTTACCTCAACCTGACCACAGTATTGGAAGCAGCATAAAAGAAACTGCAAAACTGTTGTTCTTTGGAGAATTTGTCATTAGTTTGGTTCACATTTAGAGGCCAAGGAAAGAGTGAAGAGTATGGTTTTAAGGAGTCCTTTATGTTAGTTTTCTCTTAAATTGTCATTATTTCTTGAGAACATTTCTGGTAGCTTAATGTATTCCATTATGCTTTTATTTTCCTTGCACTCTACACTGAAATAAGGGTTTGATTTTAAAGCACATGTCACTTCAAGTGTTTGCAGGACTTGCCTCTTAGGAGAGTGTCTGTTCACGGTTCTCAGTGGTATTGTGTTTGAGTGCCGTAAAGTGATGATAATGGTGTATCTTGGGCCCTGGTGTCTTCCTAAGGATTTGAAACCCAAGGTTTTGGCTTCATCTGTTTTTCTCAAGGCTGAAGTGCTTTATAATGGATATACTTTTCTTAAGCACATGATGCTGTCTGCTAATGTGTTTCTCCAGAAGGTCTCATCATTTTAAGTGTCACCATGATGTAAGCTTAGGTCGGCTGTGTGGGTGAAAACAGGGTGCTCTAATAAATCATAAGTTCCTAACTGGGCAGGTCATAGTGGGTAGTCATGTCCTAGGCATATACATTTTCAATAAAAGGTTTATCTTTGCTTTATGCAAGCCCTGTCCATTGTGTCTGTGCATCTAGGTTAATATACCTTTGAGATGCCTTTTTCAGACCCCTGCTTCTAATACTTGACTGTCTTTCAGACCCTGCCTTCAAAAGCATGACTGCCACCAAGTACATAACCTTGTTAGCTGTCATGTGACCCAATCCCCAGCTTGCTTTCTCCCACCTCCATGTAATCTTACTTATATTACCTCCTTAATTTCAAATGCATAAAAGAAACTGTTATTCTTTGAAGAATTTGAGGACTTGCTCCCCAGTATATGTTATTAATTTGGTTTAAATTAACTCGTATAAAAGTTCTCTACAGCTTTGGATGTTTCTTAAGTTGACAGCTATAATGTTTTTATATTTGGATCTGCTGTAATTTTTTTTTTATTGTAGAGTTCCTATTAAAATTGAAATTTTTACAATCCTAGATTAACTTTAACAAATGATAACATAAAGAACATTGTTAGGTAGGGAGGATATGGATTTATGAGGTTGCCTGATTGTGCATATTATGACATTTGTATTTAATGGTTCAAAATTGGCAGTTTAAATGTGTATAGCCAGTGGGTTGGGAAGTTGTTGTGGGCATGAAAAAATAGGAATGGATTGTCTAATCTCTGGGCTCTTCCCTTCCATTGAATTGTCCAAAATCTAGTTCAAAGATTGATTTCAATAAAGAGATTCAAAACTAATGGTTATTCACCCAGTACTGAATATTTCTTTAACTCCCTTACCATGGTGCAGTGAGAGGAATCATAACAAGGTGGACTGAGCTAAGTCTACTGGAGGCATTCTCCTATTCTGACTGTATTGATATAGCAGAACACAGTTCTTTTCTTATCAAATGTCTCCTGATTCAGCTTAACAAAGCTCTTCATGGCTCCTGCTTCCTAAGGCAGCCAAGAGACATTGTTTTTCAGTCAGTAAAATGGAAATGTGTGTGTATGGCATGTTTGGGGAGGAGGATGTTAGTACCAATTTACTAGGATCTTATATAATCTACAACCAATCTTATGCAGCCCCCTAAATTTTGGTGTGGACCCTTGACAATGAACACTGTTATGATCCCACAATTCTATAGTGGTGAGACAAACAATAAAATGTTGAGAATAATGAGCTATAGCAATGGTGCAACTTTTATGCCTGGCTTTCAATGCTACCGAGGACATGGATAATGCGCCATGTATCTCAAAATCATCACTTAGCCCTGTTTTCTCATGTCTGTGGCTCTGCTTTTATCATAAACATAGGATTTCCTCTTATCTGCTTATCTAAATACTACTGCTCTTTCAAGGCCAATCTTCAGTGAAATTTATTTTTGGTGAAGAATTCCCAGACTGCTTCAGGTCATGATGGTTCCCTTTCCTCTGAGCTCATAGGCAATATCTTCTCTGACTACTCATCAGCTATTCAACTGCCACTTGTACTTTTACATGTCCTCTTGTTGTTATTTAACTGCCATTTTCATTACTTTTTGAAGGTGGCTGTTAGCTTCTCAACCAAGACCTGGGGAGCAGGGCAGCGTGTCTTAGAACTTTTTGCATTGTCTTCATCAGTTAACCAGATTTCATGTTCACTACAGAGGGTGTTATTAAACATGCATCGGTTAATTGCTTAAATGGATAATTGATTATAAGACAATTATGTGCAGACAGTAAGCAGGTCTTGGTATTTTTTATAGCTTATTTGTTTTGGACTTAGCTAGACACAGAGTAAGACTGTACTTAAGTTTTCAGCAAATATATGGTGACTTGCTGACCCATCAGGCCCACAGAAATGCATACTCTTTTTTCTAATTTTTTCCATTTAGTAAGCCATGTACCATGCCCTGTGGTAGATACTTCACATAACAGTCCCCCCACTGTCCTGGATTCCTATTGCATTCAGACCCTTATTTCAGTTTTAGTTTTCCAGTGCTTGGTCCTTTTTATCACTGATTAGCCACAGCTTCTGTGTTAACATCTTTCCTTGGCTGAGTCTTCCTTTTGGACATATGGACCTCAGAGTTAGCAACCAGGAATTGTCAAACATAGCCTTCATGGGAGGGAAGTTCTTATCAATTATAAATGGGATGGTGGTGGGGAGTTATTTTAAATGGCTACTGTATCACAGAGATGAGATTTTGCTGATGGGAAGAGAAGAAAACTTCCTTCTCCCTCATTCCCTCCCCCCCTCCGCCCCACACACACACTTCACACACATTTTTGGAAGCAAAAAGTAATTGAGTTTTAGTTTCAGTGAAGTGCAATCAGATTGTTTCCTTACTCACTTTTAGTGCTATATTATTGACATTTACTGATACAATGAAAAGGCAGCTTACATCTGTTGAGGTAATTCCTGATTCAATGTGGATTTCTTTATACTGCATTTTGATTGGACAGTTACTCTGTAGTGAAGGAGTGTACACATTAGCTAAGGGAAGAGGAATGTCTCAGCTCCTTCTGTTGGGTGTGCCAACTCTTTCAGCTGTTCAAGGAACAGGATGTTAGGAGGACTTGTTTAGAAATGACAGCATGGGGTGACTTCTGGCATCAGGTGTCAGCAGTTCTATTCTGGGTTGTGCTTCTGGATTGCTAATTTAGAGTGAGTGATTTTCCCTCAGTGGCCTCATCTGGATAATGTGGAAGTGGTCCCTGACAATATACTTTGTTGACTAGTATTTGGGTTTTACATTATCTCCTTTTGACATTCTCAAGTTAACACTTTCTTAAGATTGAAGACATCTGAGCCACTTTTAAAGGCCTATTGGAGTAACTTGAGCCATCAGAGAAATCTGGCTTCTGGTGTCTTCCTCATTTCTTTTTATTACTCTGGGTTAAAATAGTCATTCCCCAATGTAGGAGTTTGTAAACAGTGATTCTGGCCCAGAGAAGAGCTAATCTCAAGTGGGTTTCTAGGAGTCTGCATTTGCAAAGAGCTTCCCAGGAAACCATGAAATACACTAGTGATTAAGGACCTCTGGTTGCACCATTAACCTGGTTAAAAATATAGCTCATTCAAAATTTGCTCGTGACTGATTGTTCTGTTAGGGGAATAACAGATTTAATATATAAAAATACAGGATACCCAGTTAAGTTTGAATTTCTGATTAACAACATATATTTTGTTACACACTTATGTCCCTTGCACCTTTTCTTATTTTTCTTCACTTGCCAACCTTTCATCTATGAAAAGCCAGAACAGACTCTGGGTCTTTGACAGTGTTAATACCGAGGGGTCAAAAAAGATCCTGAGATAAAGAGATGTTTATGGAGGCTTTGGCCTTGTCCTTGATCATGTTGAGGACCATTATTTTAGAAAAAAATTAGAATATTAAAAAAAAACACCTTTCATTTGTTTTCTTCCCTTATTCTGCATTTTGCCAGTACTGCATTCACTTTTATTTCTTAAATAAACTGAAAGTGGGTTTTTTTTGTTTGTTTTGTTTTGGGTTTTTTTTTTTTAGAATGCAAAGGAATTTAGCCACATGGCTCTTATTAATCCATCACTTCATGTGGAAATTTTTTTCAGCATTTCTTGTGTAGATACAACCATCTTATCTTAAATTGCACAACTCTATTTTGATGTGAGGCTTTCTGAGGAATCTAAGACCTCCCTACCGACCAATTTGTTGTCTTCCCAAATAGTTTTTCTTCCAAGTGGAATATTTCCTGCTGGCACTGAACTGCGTCCCTTTAGTCTCCTTTGGAAAATATTTATGTAGAACATACCAGGTAAGGAAGAAACAGGCATTGGCCATTCTTTGAGAGCAGACAAGGTCAGCACTAGCAATACCAACATCCATTTCCACCAAAGTTGATCTCTGGGTACCTACCTTTTGTGCTTAGTATAAACTGACTCAGCAGAAAAGCCCTATGATCTTTGATAAGCCTCTATTTTGCATTGGCCTTTATTAATAAGTGATAGATGGGATTTTTGATGCACTGAATGGGCACACTTATCTTGTAGACTATGGTGGATACTAGCCTAATAGGTTTCAGGGATTGCCAAGTTCAGCTATCTAATGGCTGTTTATTCCCAACCTTTGCCCCCCAAACTGTTACCTTCTCACTGAAATCTTAAATCCTGAAACCTAATCATCCGACTCAATCTTTCGGTCTAAAACAGGCCCTACATCACAGTGCAGGTAACTACTGAATATGTATGCTATGTCTCAGCACCTTGGAGAGGACTGTGTCCGTGGAATATGTGAATTTGACTTAGAGCCCCATTTCCCACTTTCTGGGGCTGATGTCAATTTGATTCATTCTTATTGAAAGATTTCTTCAAGCTTAAAAAAAAATCTACCAATACCTCTGTTTCTCCCTCAGATCATTGTTTTAGAATGGATTTAGGGCTTTGAAGCTCAAGAAAGATATAGTAAGTGTCCCCGAATTGACTCACCTTTTTAGTAAATACATGCTAAGTTGGAACTGGGGGGAATGAAATAGCCTCCCAAAGGAATTTCATTCCAGGGATAGCTAAATGGAACTGTCAGAGATGAACAGTGTGGGTCCCTGAGGCCTCAAACCGACAATGTTGACAAGTATGGGAAACGCTGCCCCACACTGTACTTCTTCCCGTAGGGCCAATGGGCTAATAAATGAACCACCTATGACAGCCATTCCCAGCCTGTGGAGAGTGAGAGTGTGCAGGAGGGAAAACAGAATGGGGCCACCTTTGTCCCTGCAACCACCTTCTAGCCTTAGTTCCACTACCAAGTGTCTTCTTTCTGAGTGTCCAATTGTTCATCTTTGACGAAGTGATAATACTGCCTGCTTGGCTAGGCTATTCCAGAAGATTAAAGCAAGTAATATATATTAAATGCTTACTTAGTACAATGTCTGGGAGGGAGTAGAATTTTATGGAGTTCAGTAAACCTTAATTCCCTTCTGTCTGTAAAACTCAATTTGTTAGGGCATATTCTAGAATTGGAAAGGATGCTTATTGTACTAACTCTTTAAGAGATTATTCATGGACTTGTTTATTTATAATCTGCTTTTCCTCTGATTGGTAATCTACTGTGGAGTTCCCCCATGACCAATCTTGAGATAAAACGATCTTCCTTTACTCTAAATCTATGCAATATATATATATATATATATATATATATATATATATATATATATATTTTATTTACATACTAGAGGTCAGTGCATGAAATTCATGCATGGGTAAGGTCCCTAGGCCTGGCCAGTGATCAGGACTGATCTGTGGGGTGACCAGCAGCAGGGTGATCAGGGGTCTCTGCAGGCACATGCCTTGCCTGGCCTGGGGCCTGCAGGATGGGGGTAGCTCCTGCATTGAGCATCTGCCCCCTGGTGGTCAGTGCGCATCTTAGTGGCCAGTCATTCTACTGGTCATTCTGCCATTTGGTTGATTTGCATATTAGGCTTTTATTATATAGGATTTATTCCTTATGACTAGAGACAAAGGATAACATTTTCTTTTGTTTTGTAATAAACATTTCTTCAAAAATCTCTTGGAATATAATTGGTATGTAGTATCTTATTAGTTTCAGGTGTATTTTATGATTCAATGTTTATATACATTATGAAACAATCACACCAAGAAGTCTAGTGACCATCTGGCACCACACAGAAGTTATTACAATATTATTGACTGTATTTCTAATGCTGCACATTACATTGCCATGACTTATTTATTTTGTAACTGGAAGTTGGGTATGCTATATTTAAAGTTTTGGCTGTCAGAGGCAGCCTCAGCAACTCCTGATTAAATCCTAAGTTATTCAGGTTTCTTTCATATTGGTTGCTTTTTAATTATATGTGATTTCCTATTTTCCTTTTAGGACTAGAACTATGTATTGTTATCACCACGGGCATCTTCTGAGGCCTCAAAGTATTTGGCTGTTTTCCTCTACTTGGGGATAGAGGCAGAGAGGTATCAGAGTTTGTCCAAAAGTATTTACTATCTCCAAATAATAGAGTGAGTTATTTTTATAAAGTGCAAAAACATTATCATTGTGTTGTGTTTGGTGCTTGCAAATTCAGAACTTTATATGTTAGAAAGAGCTTTCAACACCTTCTCCTTCTTTGAAAAATAATCAGCATATTCCTTGCCTCTGGCATTTTTTCAAGGAAAGCCAAAGACTGTGTTTTTCAATTTCTGAAAATCTAATTCCTAAAGCAATGGCAGTACAAACCGCCTGTATCTTCTGTGGGTAGGTTAACAAGCCATTTGTCCTTCTGGTTTCAAACTCATTTCAGACTTGCAGATCTCCGTGTTAAAACTAACTGCTTGCTTGATGGTGGAAATATCTCTTGCATTAGAGAAAGGGCATGACAGACAGACCCAAGAGGAGTTCCAGATGTGCCCCCAAGAGCACTGACAGACACCCTGAGCTCAGAGGGGAGCAGGGATTCTGATGGCAGACCCAAATCCTTGACATGAAATGCAAAGCATGTGCTTTTTTTTTTTTTAAGAATGAGTGAAAAGCAGCTCTGGGCATGTGTGCTCCTAATCTTACATATTGTTACTCCTCTAAATATAGCTTGGGACATTTGTCAGTGGACTGTGAAGCTCTTGTTCAAAACAAAATGGAAATTCAAATCTCAAAATAAATAAGGAGCAAGCGATTGGTGATACTTTTGCCATTTGCATTTTTCTTTTTGGGTTGGTGAGTCTGAGGTCCCTGGAATTCCACTGTCGGTGACCCTGTTTAACTAATTATTCAAAGGCCATTGTATCTTATCATTTTGATGTGTGCTTTTGCTGTTGGAGGAGAAAACTACAAAGCGGAATCCAATTCTTAAAAGTGTATTTTTTATGTTTTGTCAATGTGTACACAAGAGGAGGAGAGGGAGGGAAACGGTTCATTTGAAGTGATGTAGCCAGCCTTCTCTTTCTCTCCTGCTGACGCTAAGGAGAGTTGAGTGTATGCATGTAGGGGAAAATTCTAGTCTCCAATTCTAGTGCCGCTGTCTTTTAAAGGAGTCACGTGGGATTTTCATTCATTTCCTGCAACTTTACTCCACTTGAATATTCTGCCCTCTTTTGGTCAGTTTGTTAACCTCTGACTTACATGCCCTGACTTTACTTTCTGTGTTCTACTTCCCCTAGTGTCAATAGGACTTGAGTGTGAAGGTCACCGACAGACTTTGGGCTTTTATTCAGCAAATGGCAATCACTTCCCTTAGAGAGTTTGTCCGAGTTTGTCCAACTGTGAGTGGGAGAGAAAGGGGCCAGATACTTTAAATGTCCCATTGAGTCAGGTGGTCTACCATGAGTAGGATGCAAGGGTGGTTTCTTCCCCAGATTCTCATCCAGGTGGATGTGAAGAATAAAGCCATGGACAAAAGGTAGTATATGAAAAGGGTAGAAATTTATTGGAAACAAGTACAGCCTCCCACCTTGAAAGAGGGTTCCAAAGAGGGTAACCCATTAGCCTCCTTTCTAAGTTGTACAAAGGCTGTTTCTTTATATTCCTTTCTGATTGGTCACTAAATCAGCTTCAAAGCTCAAACCCCACTTGGTGTCCCCCTCTTTTTCCCCCTTCAGTGGTAGAATTATCTGTCTCCTGTGAAAATCTGTTTTCCTCTTTCTCCCATTCGTCAGCATTTCTCTATCCTCTGTGAAATTTGTTTCCTCTTTCTCCCCATACCCTGTGGCTTGTCCCTGTCTTCTGTGAATGGAGGTCTTCCTCCCCCCTAATTCTGTGGCACATTTAGTTCTCTGTGAATGGATACCTTTTGACAGCTTCAAGCCCCGACCAACTACGTCTTCCTCCCCCTTGTACCCCCTAAAACCTAAACTCTCTAAATCTGCCTATTTTACTCCTAAAACTCCTTTCACCGTGCATTGTTGGTCTGTTTTGTCATTATCTAGTCCCTCCTTTCACCCCTCAGTTCTTCGTGCAGCCATTCAGAAAACTGCTAAACATTCCACTGTATCAGCTTCTGCGACTTGTGCCGGCACAGCAATCCCAGGCACACTGTGTTAACGCAGCAGTGAAAAAGCATATTGCAAACATTATCATCAGATGAGAACATCTCTGTAAGTCTATAATCATGTAGAATAATAATCGCAGCTGTAACAGTGACATGCGATGGATGATAAACCAAGACTAGATGGCTAAGTGGCTCTCTAAGAAAGTCACCTTGTAAATTAGAGACAGAGCAGAGGGAAGGTTATATATATTAGCCTACCTTCCAGGCAGAGTCTTCATCCCACCTCTCCCGTGCCCCCCCCCTTCTCCGGCCTCTAGCATCCCGTGCCCCCAGGATACAATAGAAGAAAATAGACAGGCATTCCGCCTGGTATGTTCAGTGATTGAGCATCAACCCATGAACTAGGAGGACATGGTTCCATTCCAGGTCAGGGCACATGCCTAAGTTGCAGGCTCCATCCCCAGGGGAGGGAGGTGGGTGTAGAAGGCAGCCAATCAATGATTTTCTCTGATCATTGATGTTTCTCTTTCTCTCTCTTTCTTTTCCTCTCTGAAGTCAATAAAGATATACTTAAAAAAAAGAAAAGAAAATAGGGCAGCAGTGTGGGACAAATGGGGGTCAGGAATGCAACAAACTATTTTGAGGCACTTTTTGGTTATCTGACTTATTTACTTTATGTGGCTCATTTCAGGAGCGTTCCTTTTTTTTTTTTTTTTAAAGGATTGATTCAAATGTTAGAAATGCACAGAGTCCCAGCTAGCTCTCTGGGGGTGAAAAGCTGCTGTCTCTCCTGGCACAGGGGGTACATAGAGTCTGATTGCCTTCTAGATCTCTGTCTCTGCTCCTCCAACCCAGACTGGCACTCAGAAACCTGGAACCATCTTGCAAACCTGGGAAATTTCTGGGCAGCAGAAACACCCTCCCAGTTGGAACCTCATGCCTTCTGATCCTTCCCAGCAGCCCTGATACAAATCAGCTGAAAGTCTTTTTTGGGGGATGACTGGTGTCTGCAGTCAATCCAGAGTCCTCTTGCACCCTCCCCCAGGCGTAAGGTCCTCCTTCCAGCAGGTGCTGACAGACCTCATGCTCCTCTCTCCTGGGCTGTCTTTGAAATCAGGCAAAGCTGTGTGGTGGCTGGTGGGAGTGGGGAGCTGGAAGGGAGGAGCAGGGGCAGCTGGAATTCATGCTGCTCCCTGGGATTACAGCTTTCTCTTTCTCCTCCTTAAAAAGAAAGTATGCTCACTTTTATTTCACAGTGTATGCCGTCTCTCGGCTATAATAAGACACAGAGGATCGTCGGTCTGGTTTTACAGAGCTTCTCGGAGGCAGTGTATGTGTGCAGAGTTGGTGATGACAGGCAGCTGCCAAAGCTATAAATGCCAGGATTTAGAAATCAGACTTCTACCCATTTCATGCAGGTTTAGGTGATTCAGGAGAGGAGAAGGCCTGGGAGGTGTCAGAAAATTTACAAATGCTCTTAAAGCTCTCCCCTTCTTAGTATCTCCTCCCCAGGTACCCGGAGAAAACGGTTTCCCCTTCCAGAATCTCAACTTTCCCCCTTATAAAATGGAAATAAAGCTCTCAGCTGGCGGGTTGTTTTGAAGATGAACGGATGCAGCCTTTTTCAACATTTTACATAGTTTTTGGTTCATCTTAACGGCTTAATTGTAATCCTTAGGCATGATCATGATTATATTTATGATACAGCAAATTTTCATGAATATATACAGGGGTCTAGGGGGTAGAAACGGATAGGGTCTTCTTCAAAAGCAGCACCACTGGACTAATAATGAATGTCCTTGTGAACCTATATGCCACAGCTCAGTTTAGAAAGGGTGGTTATTCAATGCATAGGCTACTGGTATTGCCTAAAATCAGGAGATATCCAGAAGATGCCTGGACCATGTGTAGATTTGTCCTTGAACATTCACCAGTCTGGTTGGGGTGGTTTCAATTTTGTCACTCGGGTTTGCATCTTGGTCTTTCTTTCCATTTTTAGTTGTTTGGCTTTCTCCCAAAGTATTTGTGGCTAAAATTCATTTTGGACTCTGAGCTGCCTTTTTTACATAACCTTTGGATTGGAATCAATAGAGTGTCAAGATGCCAGGCACATTCAGCCTAATAGCAGGTGGGTGTCTGCTGGCCGGTGCTTCTGATTTGCCTGACAGTAGCAAATTTAGGCCAGAATTAATGAGCCGTGGAAGGTGCTGTCTGTCTTGCTCGATTTTTTGTAGCATTGTCAGAAGTAAATTTGTTTGCTCAAGAAATAGGCGTTCCTAGGTAGGCATGCACATGTATGTTTGTGTGTGTTCGTTTATTATAATACTGAGCCAATTTATTCTTAGAAAATAATACACACACACACACACACACACACACACACACACCCCAAAACATCTGGCTCATAAATCTAAATAGAGTTCAGTTTGAGTTAACAGTTTGTCTCAGACTATTTCATGTTCAGGGAGAAGAAAACACTCAAATGCTGAGTGAATCGCTGAAGTTTTTGTTGACACTCACTAGGACATATGAAAACAACCCCTCAGCAGACAAGGCCACCTGGAGAGGTGGGTGAGGGGGATGGGTCAGAGCAGACATTACTGCACGAATCTTGCTTCTGTTTCTTGGAGGATGTTTGACATTGAGGAAACCACCTGCCTTTTGACTTTCTTTTTCCTCTGGGTCTTTACTTGTATATCAGAGAGTAAAAATAGATTAAATGAGGACATGCAAGCAAAGGGTCTGGCGTACATCATAGCCTTTCCTTAAACAGTGGCTTTGTAAGTCATTAGTAGAGATAGAAGACCTTAGTTGTGCTTTTGATTTCTTCCATGTTTATACTTTAGTTGACCTTTTGTTTTTCTTCCTTTGTGTCTTGCAACAGGCTTTCTCTTGTTTCACCTTTTAATTTCAAGAAACTCAGATCTGGAACCCATGCCTTCTAATCATTGACTACAGATGCCCTTTAAATTCCCGAAACCTCCCACAGTGGGATGATATTAACCATAACCTGATCTAGATTTGGGCAGAGGATGAATAAGATGAAAATGAGGCCGATGCAAAGTAGCCTCCCATTTGTTTGAGATGGTCCAGGGGCAGCAGCAGCCAGCCAGTTTTCCAGGATTTGAGACCGGAGCAAGCAGTGCTCTGAATGACAAGCCTGTGGCTTCACATGGCTCAGGCAAGATGCCACTTATCCCCAGAAAAGACCAGCCTCTATATTTAGTGGTTAAAGAAAGGAAAACAATAGTTTGAACTAGGACCAGGGAGTCCTAGTTCAAACAGTTTAGAAAATTCTACCACGTCTCCACTTGCAACAAAATGGTGGTGGTTCCCTTCCCCCGTTACGTTAGCGCTGGAGGTTGATCCGCAGCTGAAGTGGTCCATGCTCTTCTGGAATAAAATATTAAGTTATCTTCATGCAACGATGACATTACATACATTTTATAGTTTGTTTTATACTAGCAATTATTTTAAAACTTATAGAAATAGATTTGACGTGATTTAATTTTTTTATTCAGGAAAAAAAGATGTGTTTAGTTATGAGGGTGGTGAAGATGGTGTCAAAAGATCCTTAATACATTTTACTTGAATGAAAAAAGGTCTAATATTTGGGGTCATTTTGGATGTGTGATAAATGTGATTCTGCCCTTTCATTTCAACTTAGGTCATAGCCTTTAAATGGATGAAGCCTTGGCTCTGGCTGAAAGCTGTACCCACAAAGATGGGTGCAGTTTGTCAATGGCTTATGTGTTTCCTTTCATGGGTTATGACTTAACTTTCATGGAGTTCATAATGAACACTGGCTACTTTTTTCTTGGGGAGAGAAGGCAAGTAGCAAATGGGAAGCAGTATTGGTTCAGTGTGTGTTCCTGGAAAGAGCACAGGTTTGGAGGAACTAATCTTAAATATTTATTTGATCTTAATTTTCTGAATATATGTTTTTGTGTCTCTAAATTGTACATTAGAATTCTTTCTTCAGGTTCTCGTGAAGTTCACTGAGAGGGTGTTTTATAGGGAACAGTGCCTCTAATAATGGAAGATAATAACCACTACCATTCCTTATTCTGTGGGATATACCAGGTTTAAGGTATACTTAGGTCCTGTTCTTACAGATAAAGGCTGATAGGAAGGTGAAATAAATGGGGTCTGGATATCATTCTATTAAATAGTCAGAGGAACATTATTTTGATACATGTGCAATATGGCCTTATGAGTGTGTGTGTGTGTGTGTGTGTGTGTGTGTGTGTGAGAGAGAGAGAGAGAGAGAGAGAGAGATGTGTGTGTGTGTGTGTGTGTGTGTGATAGTGGTTTCTTTCAATTTAAAAATAGACATGAAAGTGATATAAAGCTTGACTTAGGAAACTAAAGTTAAAATTTTTGCCTTATAACTCTTAGAGATATTTTTCAACCCTCCTTACTGATTTTAATTTGTAGTTAGTGTTTGTCTGAAGCAGTATGGCAAAATGGTTAAGAATCTAGAATCAGGTCGGTCTAGGTTGAAATCCTGGCATTTATTAATCTTGGGTGAGAACCTCTGTGGGCTCAGTTTCTTTGTCAGTATAATGGGAGTCACTTAATACTGCTTGAATTAAATGAAACAAGTAAGGTGTCTGGCACACAGTCGGGCACTCAATACATAAATTACAGCTGTTGTTGTAATCCTTATTATGATAGGTATAATGGCCATAGTAGTCCTATGGTATGCTGTCCTGAGGGTTACATGAGACATTCATGTGTAGGTTTGTCATGCAAAGAAAGTGCTCAGGAAAGCCCTGCTGTTTTTATTAGTCACCTGGGAGGAAATCGCCTGATTTTGAGCAATATTTAGTAGTGACTCCAAAAAGGGGCATTGTTTTACATTTATGTCTGAGTAAGTGAAACATATTTTAGCTTTTTCCTATGTATTTCTATTACATTCTTCAGATTTTTTTAGAATAAAAATTTTCACATTGTTTCATTGCACAACTTTGGAGGTAAAAGCTAAAGTTCCTCCCCCCTGCCCCCCTCCCCACCCTTATCTGAAACAGAAAGCCACCTGAGAGAGAAGACCCTTGAGAATATTCCCACATGAGGAATAAAATTGGCCTTGTGAATGGTTCGGGCTCTAGGAACCATGAGCAGGAAATGATTGACAGGTAATCTTCATGAGATGGTGAACATTCGTGAGAGGGAACAGCCCTGATGGTTAGACCATCCATCTCTCCCAATACTTCCAACAATAACTACCAGAGGCACCTTTATTTATGGTAATTCATTTTAATTCATTTTATTTTTATGCCATGGCAATTACTTAAAGAACCGGAGGCAATGAGAAAGAATATATAACGTTCATCTGTTTTGTCAGAGCAGCAAATAAACAAGATACTTTTAACCCATCCGAAATCCATGCTGCTGGTAAGCTGGAGTGGGCAGCCAAGGAGTTAATCCATTGGGCAAGGGATGGGCGCTCTGTCCCCTGAACAGAATCCAACTGTGAGTGACAGCAGTGCATTTCAGGAGTAGAACGCTCCTGTTCTGGCAACTGTTACTTGAAGCCGAAGATATATCCAGGATCAGGCAGTAGATGCCAAAAAGAAGACACTCCAGGCACATCCCTGTCAGGATAAGTCAAGATCAGACACCTGGCCTGCTTTACAATAATCCTTAATGGCATTGTGCAGGGAAGAAAGAATAAGGTACTTTCTATGACGCGAGTGCTGCCTGTTGATTGTGACGCTTCAGTAGCATAGCCACCTCCTGAAAATCGGGGAGAAGCCAGAGAAAATGGGTCTCTCTTGAGCTAATCAGTACCTGGCCATGATTATAAGGGATGTTTTAAGCACAGGTGGTGATTGGCACCGGTTTTTTTTTTTAATCGATTGGTTCCTATAGTACACTAGACTGTCTTTATCCCTGCTAAAGGATTCTTCTCTCCTTCAGGGAATATGGGCTCTCCTTTCTCTCCCCCGAAGCTTGCCACCTCAGGAAGGCTCCCCAGTTAAATTGCTCTATTGTCTTAGCTTCTCTGCTTAGGCACTGGTGAACACTGGGTCCTCCATAGCTACTTGCCTCACAAAATGTGAAAGTTGATTAATGTTTGCACAGAACTAGGAGGCTCCTTTTCTGAATGAAATGTGCACCCACCAGACCATCGAGTATTGACTCAAGATATTGCACTTAGTTCCTTGTTTAAGTAATTAGTAGGAGAAATTACATGAAAAAAAAAAAAAAACCCTGCTGAGAAGTCTCAATGAGAAAAACGCTGTGGCCACTGAAAGCTGCTAGAGGCCTGTTCTCTGACGTCTTAATTCTGTGCTTGCGTGAAGCAGTGGACATTGAGTGCCTACATGGGGTGACTCATGACACCCAGACTTGGAAGTTCTTAGACATCTCTGCAGCTCTTTCTCCCCTTCCTGCCTTCCAGGGCTATGACCATATGCCCTCCAGAGCCACAGAGGACAGACATTCTTCTCTGGGCTCCCGTGCCCGCTTCTCTGCTCACACAGCAGTGCTGCCCGGGCTCGGCAGAGAATTACTTACTGTGCGGTGGTAGCAGGCGCCTCTGCAGATGCCCGCGAACACAGGGTGCTAAGTGGTGCTGAAAGCTGCTTTATGAGCCTCGCAGAGTCGGTGAGCGTGTCTGCAGCTGCACGTTTGCGAGAATACTTAGTCAGGCCTTCTGTGTGGGAGCTATAGGAGGCTTTTGTAACCCTGCTCACTTTTCATTGCAAATGGGGCAGCATCCAGAAAGCATGGGAGGAGGTGGGCTTGAATGGGGAGCATGAGAGAGGCACTGAATGAAGATGTGAGAGGGCTGACGGTAAGGCATGGTTCAAGGATATCCAACTTCGTGCCCGGAAATGCGGTTGGCATTCTACTGCTGGCTGCTGACTGGCTATGTGACCTTGAACCTTGGTTTCCTTATTTGCAAAACTGGGGTCCCAAGAGCTCTCTACAGGATGGAAATGAAATGAAGAGAAATGATGCTTGTCATCTGTCATCAGCAGTTAATAGTGTCTCCATTCACTAAGCTGTTTGAAGCTACCGCTCCTCGGGTTTTACTGAACTGAGTTGAAGGAGCAAGATCATTTGCTAAAATGTTTTTCACATTTGGTTCATAGGAGACTGTCATTTCTCAGGGAAGTATTTATGTTATCAATATGCTCATGCTGCTCCCAGCCCCAACTCAAAGGAGGGTCAATGGTGTTCAGTTATAATGAAGATACTAAAGTTATCTCCTAAATACTAAGATTTAAAACCACAAACCATTTTGTTTCTGATGACAAATATAAGTCAGGCAGATGATAGATAGTTTGGAAAACCCAAAGTTAAAGAGTAAAATAACCAGCACTTATAATCTCAATGTACAGAAAGAATTATATATATATATATATATATATATATATATATATATATATATATATATTAGGTGTATGATCTATGCAGGAGTTAATATGGCATGGATTATATCACTTATATAATTTATCGCCTGAATTCTGCAAAATCGAGTTATTTTGAAGATGGATGGATTTTATTTTCTTCACATTTAGATATATCTAAATCATGAGAGATTTGACAATTCCATCCGGAGCCTTCCAGAAGGTCTAGGCAAAGAGCTGGGAAACAAAATATTGGTGGTACATTTTCATTTTACAGTACACCCCCCCCCCACGTCTTTGTTGAGAAGTAAAGGACGAATGTAATCACATATACTTTTTTTTCTTAATGTTCTTCAAAACCAATGCTTCATGTTTACTGGTTATCAGTGATATTGATAGCAAATATTTTACAGTGGCATTGGTCTGACATGCCGTGCACACATACATGTATAGTACACACATACACCACACATGTTATATAGGTTATATACATATGACATATATGTGGTTTATTTAATTTTTTTTCCTAGGAGAGGAAAAGGCAGCTCAGAGTGGCTAAGAACTTGCCCACAAGTCCCACAGCCACTAAGCAGTGGAGCCAGGCTTCCATCCCAGCGGAATGTAGAACTTATGTTTTTATCTACTCTGCCTACTGTGATTGCAGTGCTGGGGTATGAACTACCACTCAGTCCACAGGCAACACGTTTCCACTGTGCATGAGAAATAAATTTTCGACATCCTCTGTATAAGATTTTGCCTATAGTAACAATATTCACCCCTAAAGTTTGTTAAGGGAGTTTATCTTAAGTATTCTTAACCCTGTAAGATAAATTTTTTTTTAAAAGAAGAAAATAAATCATGCCCAAATTGGTGTTTCATAATTCTGATAAAACTCACCTCTATTTATGTGTCCATTTTTTAACAATTTCGGAATGGAAAATATGGTGTTAGTAAAAGTAAAAGATAAAATGGGGTCTTTGTTTAATATTGTTTTAAAAACTGTTGAAGGTAGAGTACCGGCACAGCAAATTTTCATGCCCAGGATTGTATCAGAGGCCATGAATGATATTTCTCAGTCACAGGAGAGGAGTTCCCTTCTAAAAGGTCAACATCGGAATGTAAACTGGTTCTCCTGGAGTTTAGGAAAGTCAAAGAAATTCCCAGGTAGCCTGTGAAAATAAAACATAATAGAGATTTAAGAAAAAAAAAAAGTGGAGTTGGCCATAGGGAAATCTATACCACTTACATGTACTCAGTATTTTGGTTACCTGTTATAATTTCTAATTTTTCCACCAAATGAGGAAGCTCCGTTTTACTCTGTTTTCAAAAGGATATTTTTAAAAAAGAACTTACCACATTACATTCTTCCAGCGTTTCAGGAAATGGGCAAGAGTAGATTTTAGCCTTGAAACTGCTTTGTCATCAGTTTGCAGCTAGCTAGAGGAAAGAAAAAAAAAAAGCAGAACTCATCTTGGTCACTCTAATTGGCACCGACAGCAGATACCAGTGTGCCAACAGTTCCAAAGAATGCCTTTGGAAGAGCGACTTCTGCCCGCCTAGATTCCCCCCACTTGTTTTGTTTGCTCATTTAATGTATGATCGTGTGGTTTCTGGCCCTCTTCACCACCTAAAGCAGAAAAACATATTGGGTTCTTAGGCCGTTTGAACTGGAACTTGCTCTTCAAGTTCTGACTATTTCAACAAATCAAAAGACCTGAGAGTGAATTTTTTTTAAGTGAACATTTTGCTGTTACTCAAACCCTACCAAACGTTCAGTGGACAAATGGAAACTGTCTCTTTAGATGTGGTCTTCACAGTTGACAGTTCAAAAGAGTGAAATCCAAACCCTTAAGACTTGAATTAAAAGCTCATCCTTGGAATGAGAGCTCATATTTCAAAAATGATATTAAAATGATAATAATTTTTCACAGCCCCTTTTAGCATACATTTCTCCTGATTAAACTCAACCCACAAGGCTATATTAGCTATGTCATCCTACTGAGACCTCTGGCACTCTCCCACGGTGAATAATGAGGGAATGTTCTGGAAGATTTTTTTTTTAAGCTTCTTCTTCTTCTTCTTCTTCTTCTTCTTCTTCTTCTTCTTCTTCTTCTTCTTCTTCTTCTTCTTCTTCTTCTTTAATGGGGGTGATGAGATTAGATTAAATATTCTAGAATGAACCAAATGTAACTCTTCCTGTACTGAATTTTATTTTTTAATACTATTGTCAATGTAAAATGAGTGCTTATTCTTGGGGCATTTTATATCTTCCTTTTCTCCATGTAATTGTTCAGTCAAAGACATAGGCAGTATAAATAGTAATAAGTAAATAAATAAATAAAAATAATTGCAACTCAATCAGCAGTCCAAGAATGGGATCAAATGCTTTGCTTGAATTATCTCTTGTGGTACCTCCAACCTGCCTTCAAGGTAGGTACGGCTGTATTACTATTAATATTACACAGAGGAGGAGACTTGGGCTTCCAGAAGTTGAATAACTTGTTCAATGTTATATCTATTACAAGTTTGGGGTCCCTCCCTGCAGCATTGTCAGCAGTTTGAACTGAGTAGTTCTTGGTTGTGGGGAACTGTATTGTGCAAAATAGGAGACTGAGCAGCACTCATGGTTTCTACTCACTAAATGCCAGTAGCAACCCTGGTTATGACAAAAAATTTTCCAGCATTGCCAAATGTCTCCTAGGGAAGGAAGGCAAAAATATCCTCTATTGAGTACCACTGCATTAGTTATGGGGTACAGCTATATTAATTCCCTTCCTAACTCTTGTGCAATATTGTTTCTCTCTGTTTATACAGTGCATAGCTCCAGCTCTCACCTCTTCTTATCTCTCCCCACCCTCTCTCTCTCCCTGATTCTCTTCTGAACAGAAAGTTTTAGTCCTTCATAAGTCATCACTAACGTCAGCTTGTTCACCGCAAAATTGCATTGATAAATACCTTCCTCTTCTCTTTGTGGGTGCAGTCAGTTAAAAAGGGCATGGAGGTCCAGGCCTTGTGGAGGTGACACATATTAGTAGGCATAGCTGCAGGAGTGAGGAAGCAGGCAGTAAGCATTTTTTAAAGTGCGCCTCTCCCTTCCCTCGCTCATTGTGTCCTTGTGTTATAGTCATGTGGTCACTGGGACAAAGGTCTCATCACTGTTTCCTCTGAATTGTGAGTGGCCTTGAGCAAGCCACTGAATCATTTGTGGTACTTCTTTTTTCTTTTTGACAAAATGAAAACCATCTTTCTATCGTAAGGCTTCTTGCCTTTGACTTTGGAGAGTGGTGGGATATTAACTGCAAAACACTTTAAAAGGAATTCTGACATTCCGTTCATTGAAAAGTAAATATAATTTTTGAAAAAGCAAACATTACCTATGGGAATTAATTTTTGAGATGAAATAGATCAACATCCCATTGGCCAGCCATTGCTATGGAAAATACTGTCATAAGGAAGTCCAGAGGGAACCCATAAGTCTTTTTCAAGCCATCCTCAGGCTGGTTGTGTTTTTCTCAGTGGTATATATCTTCTCACCCTTCCTAGTCACTGAGCATTTGGAGACATATGAAACCATTTTGGAAAAACAGAATGAAGGCAGACACCCATGGTATGTTGATGTTGGTGTCACCCATTCATTTCACAGAAGCTGAGGGCACATTTTGCCCTTTCTCATCCTGGGTGTTTAAAGTGAATTGTCTGTGGGGACCCATTCTCCAGGTTAGAGAATATGCAGTGGCAAGGAGCTTGGACTTGGAAGATCTGCACAGCCAGGGGACAGACCACAGCCCTTGCCCTTGTGTGGGGAAGTTATGGTGCAGGTTCTGATTAAACCCTGGAAACATAACTGAGGTAGATGATTATGTGATCAGAAATCTCATCACCTTGGGCCTGCAAACAGCCATCTACTTTTTTTTGCCAGTTAGTACAAAAATTAGTTAACTGAGCATAGAACAAATCCTTCTTTATCTATGTGAGTAGGCAGCTAAATGGTTCTTCATAATTGCTTTTTCGTTATTGAGTGACAGGAGTTCATGGCTACCTAATTTATAAATGAGTTGGTATTTTGTCTTCTGAATGTATAGCATTTTTATTGTGTAATAAATACTTTGTGAGCTAAGTCCTGATTCTTATGGGTGTGGGGAATAAAGGAGCATTATGCTTACACGGAATGTATATAACTTTAATTTGCATTTATCTCATTGTTTTAAACATATGACAGTTAAGAAATGAATGACTCACTACACTAAATTTAAATAACAAAGTAAATTACCAATTGATTGCTAAAGTGTCAAATTAATATTTCTTTCATCCTTCCACAGATGGGTGATTAAAATAAATGTGACAAGAAGAGAACAAAAATCTTTTATGAGATTTTTTTTAAAAAAAGCAAGTGATAGGATAAAGTCGGCTTTCATGCTTTTTAATGTTAATCCATGCATTCTCTGATTATGGAAGATGGTATAGAAAGGAAGGAAATTACTAGAAAAGGAAGGGGGTAGCTCATCCTCTTTTCTGCTCTTTATATCCAAAAGCCACATTCCTGGTTTCTCTCCCACACTGGTAGCAACTGGGACAAACAGTAAGTGGGGACCTTCCCTTCCCTCTTTAACTGGTAGAAGACTGGTACATCCTTTTCCCTTGGGGGATAAATGTGTATTAACTCTGAGCAAAAATAGGGTTTGGTGTGTGTGAGGAACTATTGACGTTACTTGAGTAATGGCATTCATTGAGCACCGCTCAATCAAAAACCTAATCAGTTCTGCACCTGTGCATGCAGAGGCCCAATTCCACATCAGTAGTTTCATGAGCACAGGCTTTCTCTGTAGTCAATCCATAATCTTTTCAAATTGCATAAAAGAGTTTGCATGATAATTTTATTTAAATTTTTTAAAATATATTTTGTTGAGTTTTTAGTTTTATATTTTTATATTTTTTAAATATATTTTAAAGGAAGAGAGCAGGATAGAGAGTTAGAAATATCGATGAAAAGAAACATCAATCAACTGCCTCCTGCACACTCCCTGATGGGGATGTGCCCGAAACCAAGGTACATGCCTTTGATTGGAATTGAACCTGGAACCCTTGAGTCCACAGGCCTATGCTCTATCCACTGAGCCAAACTAGTTAGGGCCTGCATGATACTTTTAAATTAGTAGATGGGAATTACACAAAATACATTCTCATCCACTAAACACACTGAGTCTCAGTTCATATATGGATAACGTTTTCTTCTCCTCTTATGCTAAATAATTGCCACTGAGTCAGACTCTGATTACTTCAGAGCATTTAGATAAACTTTAGAAGAAAGTAGAAAAAGGTTATTTACTAGATGTCTCTATGATATATCTAGATGAACTTTTCATTTCTTTGAACGTGGCTTTCAAATAATTAACAAGTTTTTAAATTTTCCTAAAATTTCTTCCTCATGATATTCAAACTCCTTTTTTTTTTTTGTACTTCAAAATTCTCCATGGCCAGCAGGTTAATTTAAGACTTGCAATACCTTCATATGATTTCTATTTAAATACTAGGGAAATCAAAACTAAAATGTGTTTAGCTAAAATCAGTAAGTGCTAGTAGGATTTAAAATATGTCATGTACTATTAGGGACTAAAACCAAGGGGTATTGTTTGGTATTTATAGTCTACCTGGGAACCAATGAATAAAGTTTTATATATCCTGCACTCTTTACATCATTGCCAACCCTAACAATTTATTTTGGTTTTATAGCATTGTTTACATAGCTCTTAGTTTCCTGTATTTTTTTTCTTTCTTAAACTGTAATAATTTTACACCTGGCTTTGAGCATTACAGTTACTCAGCATCTGATTTTTAAAAATAATCTTTTTAGAATTCCTATTCACTTTACATTCTCTGCATCCCATCATTTGTCTGTATATGTAGAATATTCAGGTCACAATTATCTGTTATTAATGGGCTTCCAAATTTAAATAAAACAACATTATTACGTATTAAGTATATTTAAATATTATTTAGATTATATTAAGGAAACAAGCAATGGCACTTTTGACAGTGAATGATCACATTTTTTTTAACATAAAAGAATTTAAGCTAAATTTTATATTTTCAATAGTAATGAGATTTTAAGTCTGTTCAAATTATGCTCTTCTGCCTATTTTCATGACCAACTTTACATTTAAGCCTCCACCAGTCTAGTTTCTCTAGAAAAATTCAAATTGTAGTCAGTAGACTCAGGTAATTCAGCAGTCATGTGAAGATAGGATGCAGAGGCAAAGAAGCATTGGACAGACTGTGAAACTACAGTGGGAAGGGAGGGGCGGTTGGGGGGCGGGGGCTATGGGAGATCAACCGAAGGACTTGCACACACGCATATAAGCATGACCAATGGATACAAGACACTGGGGCCGGGAGAGGGGCAGGTGAGGGCATGTGCTGGGAGGTGAGGGAGGAGGCTGGGGAGAGAGAGGTCAATGGGAGGAAAAAAGAAGGAAACATATGTACTACTATTTGTAATACTTTAAAGAATTAAAATACAATACAATAAAATAAAATAAATAAAACAAAACAAAACAAAACAAAACAAAAAAAAAGAGAGTAGGCACTGCCTTGACATGACCAAGGTGAGCATCTTTCTGTGGTTGAGAAAATGAAGCATAGACTGGTGGGAGGAAATATGTGGAATTCGTGCTTTGCCCCAAATACCAGCCCCACTGTCTGTGACCCATCAGCATAGCTTCTTTCCTTTGAATCCCCCAGGGCTTTTCTGCAAATAAGATTACATTTTACAAACATTCATCTTGAGTAGAGAGGGTCTTCTAATATTAATGGGGCCTTAAAATGGGACAACATTGACTTTTGATTTAGAATAAGAGTGAGCAAAGGCAGGTTCCTGGGGAAAGGACATATAGAACTCCATCTGAGTCACGGAGGAGTCAGCAAGGAGTTGAGCCATGAGAAATTCCACAGACTCAAGAGGCAGGAACTTGATCCTAAGGAATATTATTATAAGTCACAAGTCTATAAAAGGAAGTGACACTTCTGCAGAAGGTTGGAAATGCTGGCAGTGATGGAATGACCGAGGATGGGTGCACAGATCTTGCTCAGGTCCTCTCTGGATTTCAAGTTTGCCCTTGGTGAAAGGAATTGCATGATCCTAAATTCAAGAGGAATTGAATTTAATCAATTGTTTATAATCAGTGTGCATTTGAACAAAGTGTTTTACTTTTTTTTTTAACTTTAAATTTTTAAAAGAAATCTGAAAAACGGGTTAGTAATAGTGACCTACCTGTGTTTTATAAGTATTAGTGAAAAGATGGAAACAAATGCCTGACAGAACTCATGGCATTGGTGTGCACGTATGTTAAATGTACATTTATGTTTGTGTGTTATAGATGTGTATATGCACATAGCCATGAGAAATCGCGATTCTTTTCAAAGACAGGGAGGAACCTTTTGAAGTCTATATGAAAAGAGCTTAGGAATTAATGTCCTGCTTTTATCCAAGATATGAGTCTACCAAGTTCAAAGGGCATCAATAGGATTAATATCCAAAATTTTCTTTGAAGTCCTAATATAGAAGAGCCTAGAAATAAAACCCATAGCTATTTCTACAGGGAGATAAGTTCTCAATATCAAATAACAGGCCCAGTAGGAAAACAAGGTCATTTTTCATTCAATGTATTTTCTTCTTTCACATGTACACTGAGTGGCCAGATTATTATGATCTCTGAACACATTATCTGGTCATTCAATGTGTGTGTGTGTGTGTGTGTGTGTGTGTGTGTGTGTGTGTGTGTGTGTATTAGAGGCCCAGTACATAAATTTGTGCATGGGTGGTTGGCCAGCCTGCCTGCTGGTCGAACTCCTGGTTGAGAGGACAATTTGCATATTAGCCTTTTGTTATATAGGGTTATATAGGATATACACTGAGTGACTAGATTATTATGCATTCAGAGATCATAATAATCTGGCCACTCGGTGTATATTTTCTTGGTGTCATGAAGAAGGTTTAGAACTGTTCAGTTAAATAGTAAGAGGTAAGCATGTTCCTGGCTTGGTTTGTTACTCAGCGTAAACCCCCACACGTTCCCTGGGGTAGATTTGGAGGTCTTTGAGATTTCTGCAGTTGGGATCAAGTGTTTTTTCATTATTTTTAGACAGGATTGTGGCTGTATCTCTGGGGAAATGACAGGTCATTTTTTGACTGTTCAGGAAGAGCCTTTTAAAATACTGATGTCCAACAAACAAATAGTCTTCTTCCCTGTTCAGGGTGAGGATGCTGCATCTCACCCAGGGGCCAGGAAACAGGCTCCTCTGAATCTGACAGTTGTTTGTTTTCAAATGTTATCATCTCTTCCAGATCTGGAGAATGACACAGAACCTGTCTCCATGGGTTTAGGTGTGGTCAATGCAATAGCCATCAGCCTTCATCTTCACAAGAAACTTAAAATGAACCAAATGTTTCTGGAAATAGTAAAACAATTGACACATGTTTTCTAATATAAAATATTAAAAAATCTTTTTTTGAGATGATCTGGCACCTTTGCTATTTGTCACACTTATGCTTTGTAAATCATGGACTAAACTGCAGATTACACCAAACACAAGACAGAGCTTTTTTTTTCTTGCTTTTTTTTTTGGTTTGTTTTCTTTTGTTTTAAGCAACTCCTTTTTTTTTCTTTTATGTGAAAAAGGGACTTCAATGTGAGAATTTATTTTCTGGATTGGTCCAATGTGCAAGATGATAAAATAATTTCAGATTTAGAAATTGTAAAGTACCTGAACCCATCATCATTTGTAGGACTTTTTCTTTCATTCTTTTCTTTTCTTTCCTTTTTTTCACATCTTCTCCATTGCCTATTACCATGGTACCTGGGAGAATTTGGGTGTTTTATGGGCGAGCATTTACCATACTACTACCTAGATCAGAGCATGCTAACTGCGCCTCGTTATGTGATGTATGGACTTTCAATTGATTTTAAGCATACTTTACATGATAATGAGAATGCGGAGCTAAGAGATAGCATATGGCCTTAACAATTAGATCCTAAGAAAGCAAGCAAACATTGAAAAATAATATATTTTCATGGTAATGAAAGTCAAGGTGAAATCAGAATGTTTGAGTGACAAAAACTATTTTCTTCTTCTCCATTATTTTTTATTGTGTTGATAGGAAAAATAAAGAGGGAAATCAGCATTTGCAATAGAAATTTGGATCAAATTAAATATGAAATAAGGCTTTGCTCAAAAGGTCTGACTCTTTTGGTGCTTTGCAACTCAAAGCATCCTTTCCAGCAAAATGTACTATGAAAAGTCAATTAAGACATAATAAAGAAAAATGACATTCAAGAAGCTGGAAAATGAGTGAAACTATGTCAAGGCATGAAAGAAAGATGAAAACTATGAGTTATTTAAGCATGAACTACATCTATGCTAATAAAAGAGTAATATGCTAATTAGACCAGATAGACCTGATGTCTTCTGGAGGTCCCAGTGATGGGGGCTGTGGCAGAGGTTATTAGGGGTGATCAGGTCGTCAGGGGAGAGCAGTTAGGGGCAATCAGGCAGGCAAGGGAGCAGTTAGGGGCTATCAGGCAGGCAGAGAGGTTAGGGGCAATCAGGCAGGCAGGCACAGGCAGTTAGGGGTGATCAGGCAGGCAGGCAGGCAGTCAGGCAGATGAGTGGTTAGGAGTCAATGGTCCCTGATTGTGAGAGGGATGTCCGACTGCTGGTTTAGGCCCGATCCCTGCAGGATGGGGTCTAAATCAGCAGTCAGAAATCTCCCGAGGGGTCCCAGATTGGAAAGGGTGCAGTTTGGACTGAGGGGATTCCCCTCCCCCCCATTATGGATGAATATTATGCACTGGTCCTCTAGTTTCTATATATATATATATATATATATATATATATATATATATTACTCATTACATATAAACCAACTGAGAGCAGTATGTGAGTAAATGAATTGAGTCATTAGGAGATACTGAGGAAAGACATCCTAGTTGTGCCATGATGAGTTTGTTTTTTTCTTTACTCAATTTTCTGGCTGCCATTCCCAGCTAAATAACAAGAGTCAATGGTGTTATTTTTTTTCTTAAAAAAAAAGAAAATATATTATCATAGTTAAAAGCTTAATACCAGAAATTACAAAATGCCAGATATTTCGAGGGTGTAAAGAACTTGTGAGAAGTCTGGTCTGTTTACAGAGACACCGTGTTTCACTCCACTTCAATCATTTCTGCTTCTGTGGAAATCTAAAGGTGTCAGTGAATTATACAGTAAGATATGCGGCTTAAAACTTCATACTGACAGGATGTTACAGCTGAGTGGGACTGTGGTGACAATATGCTCTGTTGACAGTTTTGGTTTGTACAGCAGCAAAATTAACTTATGTTCAGTCATAAATGTTGTTGTCTGCAGTTGGGAAATAAACCCTTGATTCCCTCAGTTTGAGATTCTCTCTACTGGCTTGTCTACACTCATCACTATTTCACTTCAGTAGTTTTATTCAAAACTTAATCTAGTTACTTGATATAGACACAGCCCAAGTCTAAAGATGAAAATTGTGATTCACATTTATTGAACACTTACTCCACTCAGACCATTTACTAAATAAAGGCTTTGCATATGTGCTCTCATTTTATCTTTATAGCCACGTAGTAAGGAATTTTTGGATTGAAGAAGTAAAATGATTTGCCTAATATTTGCCCAAAGTTCATTCATGGCACACAAATCTATGACTTCATTTATTCATCTTAGAATTAAACTGTGTTTTCTTTGGTTGTTGTTTGTTGTTTTTGTTGTTGTTGTTGCGTTGTTTAAATAGATTTTTATTCGTTTCAGAGGAAGGGAGAGGGAGAGATAAAAACATCAATCATGAGAGAGAATCCTTGATCAATTGCCTCCTGCCCGCCTCCTGCTGGGGATTGAGCTGCAACCCAGGCATGTGCCCTTGACCAGAATCCAACCAGAACCCTTCCGTCTGCAGGCTGACACTCTATCCATTCAGCCAAACTGGCTAGGGCTAAACCGTGTGTGTGTGTGTGTGTGTGTGTGTGTGTGTGTGTGTGTGTGTGTGTGTGTAATTGAATAAAGGAATTCTAAACTCCCTTAGTTTTTCATGAGAATTTAGGTTTTGATACATAAGTGATACTTATGAGAAACTGGATGCTGGCAGCAGAGTCAGGAAGCCAAGTCTTTGTCATCATTATCAACATGTTATGTCCACTCTATTTATCACAGAGCTTAACTTCTGATTGTGACACTGAATTCTTCGAATCTTAAAGACACTTCTCATGTGGGCAGTGTGGCTGGCACTCCATTTCTAGAACTCATGGGGTTTTCAAACTACAGGAATCCTTAAACATTGTAAAAATGCTCAAGGCCAGAACAATGAAATGACCTTTCCCAAGGCCACACATCTGTTTAGTAACAAAACTTTAGCCAGAGACCCAGGTCTCTGGAACCTGGAGTTTTCCTTCTTTCTACTATTCAGATAGCCTCTCTTTAAAAAGTAGTGTTGAGTGATAGATTTAATTATATACAATGTATTTTAGCAGCTGTGCATTAAGATGAAATAAGGGAAATGGGTTATTTGTTTTAAATTCAGATGAAATATACAAACAGCTTTTGACTCTATGAAGCACCCTTGTCCCAAGGAGAGAAAAATATTTTCCAATGTCAGAGAGGGCTGCTATTTCCTTAAACCATTCTCAAGAATCATCTTAATGACTACCAAGTTGTTGGCTATCATGGATACAATGTCTGCTAATTCCAATTTTCAAAGCCACCCATAAGGTAGGCATCGTTATTCCTATTTACCAGGAGAAAACCTTGACTCAGCGAAGTTCAATGACTTAACAATGTCATACAGCTGGCCACTGGAATATTCAGGAATTAAACACTGGTTTCTCTTAACTATTAAACTTGCATATTTTCTTCTGTACCACATTGAGCTAACAAGATTAAGGTTAAAGAATTAAAGCTGAAAAATTGTCTAGTAGGTCTGAGAATACTATGCATAATAAAACTACCTCTTTTTTATTTTTACCTTTATAAATTAAGTATAATCATTCCTTCATCCTTTCTTTCATAACTGAGTTAACAAATCATGTGTACTTTACAAATGAAGGAACCAGGACACGGGAAGATTAAGTAACTTCCTCAAGATCACATAGCTAGGAAGTGGTAAATCTGGGATTTAAATCCAGGACCCCAGTAAAAAGATAGGCTGCATCCAGCAATAGAAAAGTTGAAATGACATTATCCACACAGGCAGTAGAAACAGTGTTCTGGGTCAGGCAATACAATGATACTGTCAGGATGTTTACCTGTAAGTTGTTGAGGGTGGCTAAGAAAGAGAGGCTGGAGACAATGAGTCTCCAGTGCAAGTTTAACTCATTTATGGGAGAAAGCAATAAATATTTGAAGAGGAAGTTTTACAAGAAAGAATTGTGGTCACTAGTGACTCATTTGGGTGGCAGGGTAGGAGGACATAGGAGGAGTGGTGACCTCTTTTACTGCGTGGGACAGGATGTCAATGCCATTGGTCACAACGGAGAAGTCAGAAGAAGGGCCGGAGGTATTTGGTTTGAAGTTCCAGATGGACCAATGGCTATTATATCTATGGCAGTGGTCAGCCAACTCATTACTCAGCAGAACCAAATATCGATAGTACAACAATTGAAATTTCTTTTGAGATCCAAATTTTTAAACTTAAACTATATAGGTGGGTACATTGTTGTTAACTTAATTAAGGTACTCCTAAACTGGCCTGTGCTAAAAACTCAAGGGGCCGAAGAGCTGCATGTGGCTCGCAAGCCGCAGTTTGCCAACCACTGGTCTATGGGTATGGAAATGGCGGACTGCATTTCTGATCATATATTGGAACTGGGTTGGAGATTTGGGATCCAGCTTTGTAAAGCAGGAGCATTTCAACACGTATCTAGGAAGAGATGTGTAAGGCTACAACTAGGAGGACTGTCCACATTTATGGGTTGGGAAAAAAATATGTCATTAGAAAAGCAAAAGGAAGAATGAGATTATGTCACAGAAACTGGTGGAGGGAGTTTTCATGGGATGGGAAAGTGGTCAGGAGTATCAATTCTTGCAGAAAAGTTATCATGAAGAAGAGTGAAAGAGACCATTGGATTTTCTATTTTGAAATAATATTGAGGGAGGAATTATACAAATATTTCAGGATAGTGCAAGAGCCAAAGGGTAAGAAATAGAGATAATTCACATAAATGCAAGGAGAAAGATGGAGTAAGAGCTTTATGACTTCAGAGTTTTTGGAATACTGTAGACCTGGTAATCTTTGTCCTCAGAGAAGACCTCATTTGAGGTCAAGTCTTTGACTTAGGCACATGCTATACACCTGATCTACTCCAGCTGCTTAGTAGATATTAGTTGAATGACTAATTTATTCTTTTTTTCAGCCCAGAAAGATGATTATTACCCACATTCTGTATGTTAAAAAATGGAATCAAACAAATGGGAGCCATGTCCTATAGTTGGCAAGAGTGTAAGGAGGAATGAGAATGAAGAACACAAGTAAACTTCATAAAGAATTAGGTTTAGCTAATGGGCTAAGGCTCAGGAAGGCAATGAAGATACAGAGATAGAGGCTATGGCTAAATGGGGGTGTAGGATGGTATTGAATGAAAACAAAACTTGGAAGAGACCACTGATGAATGTGGCCCCAGAAAGGCAGTAAAGGGGAAGTCCCAACCCATCAGGGCTGGGTTGAACTCACCATGGACTCATAGACCATTGTTGAGCCATTTTATCAGCATTGCTTACAAGTCCCTTTGAACTTTAAATGACGGCAGCCTAATAAAGAGGTCTTGGAGCACAGCCAAGCTTCCAGGACTAAACTTCTCCCCAACATTACCACTTCCCCACAAAGACTGCAGCCTCTGGATAATAGAAGGCAGCAGACTACCCTAGCAGATGGGGCAAGTCACAGGGAATTAATGGCCTGGGGCTAAAAGCCATAAAGATTTCACCCCAAAAGAAAGAGCACAACTCTGGAATCACTTGGAGTTAAATCCCAGCTCTGCTACCCATTACCCACTACTGACAGATAAGCTTGGACGAGTCTGTGGAACTGCCTGAACCTCAGTTTGTCATGTTTAAAATGGGACCTATGACAAGACTTTCCTTATAGAGATACATGGGTGAATACTTTGTAAATTGTATGTGAAGCCTTTAATAGTTATTGTTATTACAAGAGGCCCAGTGCACGAAATTCATGCATGGGGGAGAGGGCAGGGATGTCTCTTAGCCCAGCCTGCACCCTCTTTAATCTGGGACCCCTTGAGGGATGTCCGACTGCCCGTTTAGGCCTCAGCCCGGTAGGATTGGGGCCTAAACAGGCAGTTGGACATCCTTCTCACAATCCAGGACTGCTGGCTCTAAACTGCTCACCTGCCTGCCTCCCTGATTGCCCCTAACCATTTCTGCCTGCCAGTCTGATAATCCCCTAACTACTACCCTGCCTGTCTAATTGATATCTAACTGCTTCCCTGCCAGCCTGTTTGCCCCCAATTTCCCTCCTCTGCCAGCCTGGTCACCCCTAACTGCCTTCCCCTGCAGGCTTGAGAGTCCCAACTGCCCTCCCTTGCAGTCCTGGAACCTCCCAACGGCCCTCCCCCTGCTGGCCATCTTGTGGTGGCCATCTTGTCTCCACATGGGGGCAGGATCTTTGACCACATGAGGTTAGCCCTCTTGTGTGTTGGAGTTATGGTCAATCTGCAAATTACTCTTTTATTAGATAGGATAGAGACCTGGTGCATGGGTGGGGGCCAGCTGGTTTGCCCTGAAGGGTGTCCCGGATCAGGGTCGAAGTTCCCTTGGGGCGATGGATGGCCTGGGCAAGGGGCCTTTGGTGGTTTGCAGGCTGGCCATGCCCCCCCAGTGACCCAAGCAGAGGCCCTGGGATCTCAGATTAATTTATGTCTACAATTGAAACTTTATAGCCTGGACAGGAGTCAATCCTTCTGCTAGCTCCATGGCGACAGCCATTTCTGTTTAAATTCTATAATTGAAACTTGGTAGCCTAGAGTGGAGGCCTAGGCACTAGGGCTACCTCCATCGCCCAGGCAACCCTAGCCTCTGCTCTCTTCAACTCCGTGGCTGCCGCCATTTCTGTTGGAATATATATTCTATAATTGAAACTTGGTAGCACTGAGTAGAGGGCTAAGCTAGCAATGGCAGGTGGAAAGCTTGGCTTCTTCTGTTGCCAGGGAAACCCAAGCCTCCCTCCTGCTCTCAGTGGTTGCACCCATCTTGGTTGAGGTTTATTTGCATAATTAGCTCCTGATTGGCAGGTGGGCATGGCTGTGGGCATGCCTGATTAGAGGTACAGTCAATTTGCATATTATTCTTTTATTAGATAGGATTGATAAAGCCACATAAATGTAGATTGCTAAGAAGCAGTTCTAATAGTCCTATATCTGATGGACAGAACTTACTCAGAAAAGGGAGATTTACCCTTGAGTCTACTAGGGAATGTTTTGAATGGCAAGCCCTATATGTGGTTGCTCATGGAGGTCAGGTAGAAGAGTTCATTGTCTATGACAAATAGTACTTCTTGGTTGATATGGAAGAAATGTTATTTTCACAGTAAACACCTTTTTAAAGCATATATAAAAGTTGTCATTAAATACTTATTTTTAGTAAAGGGTAATTAATGTATTAGGTGACTATAAATGTATTTGTACATACATTTATAATATATCACATAAATGCATATTAAATGTACATGTATGTTACATAAAAATATTTACATTCCTTACTGCCTTATTTTCTTTACTCACTCCTAACAAAACTATATTTTCCAGTGACAGTACATTTCTTCCATCTTCTCTCAGTGTAAGTTTCTTGCTAAAACAATCTATCTCTGATCCAATGTGGAGTTCCCACTGTGGAATTATTCCTGGCTCAGTTCCCTGCCCAGCTTCTTCATTGGAAAGTTAGGTGGCACTTCCAATTTATGAAATCACCTTGAAGCTCAGGGAACAAATTAGAGAAATCAGGAATGATTACATTCTGTGCTGTTTTTGTCTTTATTAAGGTTTGGTTAAAGCCAAGTTGGTCAAAGATTGTCCAGAGCAAGAGTAGCTTTGGGAACTCTATCTTTAGTAAAACAGCTATAATTAGGTAAAGCATCCAGTTATTCTGAAGAAGAAAATGGAAAGGGTAGGCATAATTTTGCTTTTGGAACCTTTCATTCACATCAATGACCAATTTGCCTGGTAGCTGACTGGTTCTGCAATTTCTTTATTAGAAACCAAGTTTATAAAATGTCATAAGTGGACGATGTTTCCTTTGACCCTTCCTTCCTTCCTGTATAACATTAATAGCCATTTGGAAGATATCTTGTGGAAAAATCTATCATAATCTCAAATTAATGATCATTTCTGTTCTCAGCTTTATTTGGGGGTTTTGGGAAAAGTCTTGAGGTGATTTTCTTCTTTACAACTCATGATACTTTTCTTTCAACTCTTTCATATCTTTCCAGTCAAATATTCCCTCTCTTTTCTGCCTGGATATAATTTTGTGGATACCTCTATGACATTTTGCCTTCAATGATGGATCTATTCATCTTTCTTATCTTCCTGTCTAATGTGCAGGCAAAGACTTGAACTGATACATTTGTAAATGCTCTGAAGGCACTTAGTACAGAGTCCTCCACTTAGTCTGTGCTCTCTTGGTAACTGTGAGCTGTTCAATGACATAAACCTCAGAGAACAATAGATAGGGGCTCATTTGCTTGTGTCCATGGGGAAGAGGAAAGTTGAAGTTCTAGAGTAATGATTATAAAAGGGGGGAAAGACTCATGTCTTAATGCTTTCTAAAATAATGGCATTGACTGAATAACTGATAAGCTCAAAACCAGGATATAAAGAATGAGCCTGTCTTTATTGTTCATTGCTGATTGAAGCTCTCTGCTAAGGACAAGATAAGGACAGATAAATAACTTCTGATGGGAGCTGAAGGGGTTCCTTTAGTTTTTCTTCTCTTTTCTTTTTCTATCATATCTAGGCAGGTAATTGCAACTTGGATTCAAAACAGAGAAAAATTTACAGATTAAAACTGTACAGATTTCTAGATTTCTAGATAACATTGGAGAGTGACTTTTAATTGCATCTTGATGAGACCATTTTGACGTGTTAAAATGTACTGCTTTTGTTGAAGTCTGCATACATTGTTTTTCTTTAAAATATTTGCATGAACTCAAGAACTTCAAATGCTCTCCTTTCCAAATTAATCCCAGCCTGTTTTGCCACTTTTGAAAAACAATTTTGCAGGGATTTATCATTTAAAAAAATTAAAACATCTTTATTGTTGAAAGTATTACTTTGGTTCTCTTTTTCTTTCCATTAACCTCTTCCAGCCTGCTCCTGTGCTCCTTCCCTTAACCGTGCCCCCCCCAGTCCTTCACCATCCCATTGCGTGCCCCACAGACCCTCACCACCCCATTGTCTGTGTCCATGGGTCATGCATATATGCATACAAGTTCATTGGTGGATCTCTTCCCAGGGATTATTTTTTTAATATTTATTGTTCAATTTATTAATTACATTTTCCTCCAATAGCTCCCCTCCACCCAGTACCCATCCCACTCTCCGCCCTTACCTCCCCACCCCCATCCTCTCCCATAGTTGCATGATTTTTGTCCAGTCTCTTGCTGTACTTCCCGCACCCTTTTTCTCACCAAGAATTATCAGTCCATTCCCTCTCTGTGTCCATGATTCTGTTCTATTCCTCATTTTATCCTATCAGGTTGTTAATTCACTTGATTTTTAGATTCATTTGTTGATAGATGTGTATTTGTTGTTCATAATGTATATGTGTACCTTTTTTCTTCTTCCTCTTCTTAAACAATACCTTTCAGCATTTCATATAGTATTGATTTGGCGGTGATGAACTCCTTTAGCTGTTTCTTATCTGTGAAGCACTTTATCTGATCTTCAATTCTGAATGACAGCTTTGCTGGATAGAGCAATCTTGGTTGTAGATTCTTGCTATTCATCACTTTGAATATTTCTTGCCACTCCCGTCTGGCCTGCATCGTTTCTGTTGAGAAATCCGCTGACAATCGTATGGGTGCTCCCTTATAGGTAACTAACTGTTTTTCTCTTGCTGCTTTTAATATTCTCTCTTTATCTTTTGCTCTTGGCATTTTAATTATGATATGTCTTGGTGTGGTCCTCTTTAGATTCCTATATTTTGGGGTTCTGTGCACTTCTTGGGTTTTCAAGTCAATTTCTTTCGCCAGGTGGGGGAAGTTTTCAGTCACTATTTTTTCTAGTAGGTTTTCATTATCTTGCTCTCTCTATTTTTCTGGCACCCCAATAATTCTGATGTTGAGATTGTCCCAGAGGCCCCTAATACTATCTTCAATTTTTTGGACTCTTTTGGCTTCTTGCTTTTCCAGCTGAGAGGATTTTGCTTTTTTGTATTTCAAATCTTTGACTTGGTTTTTGTGGTCGTCTGGACTGCTTTTAGGTCTTTGTATAATATTTTTTGTTTCAGTCAGTGTATGCTTAATTTCTAGTTGGTCTTTTTTCAGATCCTTGTAGGCGTTGTTCATTTCTTTGTAGGTGTTATTTATTCCATCGTAGTCCTCATTAAGTTTCTCGGCCTTTTCTAGTAGCCTCTTCATGAACCTAATTACTGTGGTTTTGAACTCTATGTCTAGTAGTCTTTTTTTATCCATTTCTTTCACAGCTGAGTTCTTTCCTTTTCTCTACATTGTGGTTGCTTTCCTGAGTTGGTCCCTTATCGGTGTGTGATAGGTATCCTCTAAGGAACAGTGGCTCAGCTTCCTTATGCAGCACGTGTCAGCTTTAGCTCCTCCCTACAGCGTCTAAGGGGCGCGGGGTGTCAGCCTTAGGTCCGCCCTACCTGGCGCACAGCTTCAACGTCAATGGGGCTCGCGGCGTCAGCTTATCTGTGCGGCTCACGGGTCTCAGTTTTGGGGGGCAATGTAAATCCACCACTGGTCTCCCCATTGCCAGACAACTCTGCCTCTCCTCAAATGAGTCTGCACAGCCAAAGTCTCACTCAGGGTTGCAAAACAAAGCACTATGGTGGTCTCCCAGCAAGTGAGCGAGTCACGCGTTCTCTGCCTGGTCGCGGACTCCAGGAACTGCTGTTCTCATTTACGTCTGCACTCTCCCCAAACTCACAGACCTCAGCTGCGCCCAGGATCCTCCTTTCCCCGACGTGGGAGCTCACGTGGAACTGGGGGGTCGGTGCTGTGGAAGGCCTATGCCCTCCCCGCTGGAGAAAACCAGCTGGGCTTGCTCTTTGCCGCCTGTCCCTCACCGCTCGCTCGTGCTCCGAACCTCAAAGCTGCGCACAGCTGCTCCTGAGTCACCACTGTGTCCCACCTCTACTTTTATGTGCGGAATTTTCACTCAGCCAGCTCTCCAGTGATTCTGGATGATGTTTGTTCCATTGTTAAGTTGTAGTTTCAGAATTGTTGCGTGGACAGCAAGATAGGTGCTCACCTATGCCGCCATCTTAGTTCTCCTCCCAGGGATTATTTTTTGACTGTGGGTGGTGGGTTGTTTGCAAATTGTCATGTTTTAAAATTGAAAGGAGCTTAGACATAGTCAAATCCACCTCTTTCCAAAGAGATGCGTGGCATGAAGCCCATGCAAGTGAAGTGACAGGCCAGTTTCAATGGATTGTATGGGAGTAAAATGTTTCCAAACGCATACCCAGGTCCTCCTTTAGTTCTATCTTATTTCACATATTTTTCACATGTTTTTATGTTGCCTGGTAATCTTCTCTAATGTGAGTATTTTATTTATCCAACTAAATTGTAAATTTTTTCAAGGATTCCATATTTTTAACTTATTTTGAGCTCTCACAAACAAGCCCAATTCTTTGAACATTGTTATTCACAATAGGTCACACTTTAAAGATTAATGATGGCCGTGGGCAGCATTTGTTTGCACAAATTGCTGCGGGTGAAGAAATAGAGAGTTGGAAAACTTCACTTAAAAGGAGAAAAAACATTAGAAGCAAGATAAATATAACAAGGACTGTTTTTAAAAGCGAGAATAATTTCTTTTGTTCTTAACATTTTTGAAATTGGACTAAGAGTAGAGGGAATAAAGGATGCAGATAAAGTAAATTGCTCTAAATAGCTGCAGTTCAGAGCAGTGCTAGAGAAATATCTTCAAAGAGGGTTTAGAAAATGGGAAGAAATTAGTCTTTCCTGCTGTGTGTGCACACTGAACAGTGGAATGCAGGGCTTTGCAAAGGAAATGGGAAGACCTGGCAGTGGCCTCCCCAGCCTTGTCTGGCTGTCAGAGCTGGTTAGCAAAAGCTGGACTTTGACATGAAGGCTTCAGAATCATCACAGGTCACTAGAAAGACCCTGTTAAGAACCCATAGGTCTAACTACAGTGCACCTGTTAAGTAATTCAGATAGTCCAAAGTGTGCTTGGTCTAGAAGACTTTCACTGTGCTTTTTCATCTTTCTCTGTAATTTCAACCCAGGCCTTTCCTTCTATTCTACTTAAGCCTCCCCTCTTCTCTCTTCCTATCTTTTTCTATCATCTCTATCTCCATCTGTTTCTGTCTCTTTATCTTTTGTCAGGAAAAGCCATTTGGGGAGGCCAGTATTTGGTTTCCTCTCTGCTACATTTAATAACTCAGAAATATATTTGGAGTGAGGAGCATTGTTTATTTCAGTAATGGTAGCTCTTTCCATTGGATGGAGCTTATTTCTTTTAAAATTTTTTGCCTCAATAAGCCACAGGGTTTTCCCATTTTTAAGGATGGTAGAACCACGGAATGCAGTGTACAAGTCATCTAATATCAATCGAGCATAATTGGAAAGTTATTTTAGTTAAATTAAAAAATCATTAAAAATATTTAATAGTGACACACACACACACCACACCACACACACCACACACCACACACCACACACCACACACCACACCAGATCTGCATTCTTCTTTCCCCAGAAACGGGCCTACAGGTCATAACCTAGGGAGGAAGGACCCAGGGGAGAAGCCCACCCTGGCCCAGAGAGAAGGTTTCGGCAGGAAATTCTGGAACCTGGCTACTTAGAACCTATCCTAGAAGGGGCTCTCCAGGCTTCAGACAGTCATGTCACATTGGTCCTGTGCACACCTTGCCCTAATGGGAGGGTGTGGGTCAGAGTTCTGGGGGTGGTGCTGAGGTCAGTTTCAGCAACTTCAAGATCTCCCACTGGTTTTCAGATTATTCCCATGATCTGATTTCCATGAAGAGTGAGCAAGAAGTTAGAGTGACAGGCATTCTGAGAAAACCCTGGCGCAGGGCTTGGCCACATCCAAAGGCTGCCATGGGAGGCACCTCAGAATTTATTTCATTAAGTCTTGATCCTACACACCCATAGTTTCTGCATCCATGAGAATCCCAAAGGACCATCTCATCACTTGTCAGGAGACTTAGGTCTAGAAATATGTGAACAGGTTTCAGATAAAAGCAGGCAATGGGTGGGCTCCTTGAAGGGTGGGGGCAATCTGACCTGTACAAGTGCTCATTAGCGACACAGCTGTGCCAAACCCTGGACTGCACAGCACTAGTGATGGTTTTGTCACTAGGCTCATTAAAAGCCACTTTTTCAAATTATCTATGGTTGTTTGCCAGGCTGTGCTTATAGCTTCAGAAGAAAAAGTCAATGCTTTTTCTTCACCACATAGAATAATTTATAGGTAGGGAGCAATTTACTTGCTAGGAAACAGTGGGTGGTCTGTGCCTTTCCCAGTGGAAGGGCCATTATGCTAAGTGGGGTGGCAGGCTTTAGCTCTCCCCACAGAAGGGGAGAGACCCTTGGAATTAATCACATGGCTGTCTTTACACAGCATGGGTATCTCACTTTGTCATCAAAGTTCTTGTTTAGTCAAAGCTGTATTTCTTTTATTTATTTATTATTCATACATCAACTATTTCCAAAGAGAATATGGAATAGCTGCAAAAATGTGCCTGTGTGTGTTTTGTGGGGTATGGTATAGTGTGTGTGTGGGGGGGGGGTGTATAGTGTGTGTGTGTGGGTATAGTGTGTGTGTGTATACCATATATTGGGGATGCTCTCTGAAACAAGACATTTGAAGAGAAAATTCTGAAGGGATGAGTTTGGAGCTTGCTTTTCCTCCCCAAGCTCTTTTTCTTGATATAATTTATTGCTTGAGTTCATCACTGCTTTCCTGGCCCATTATCTTTCAACTCTGCCGCACAGATTCAAATGGGTGCTTTTGTTCTTTCTCTTCTCTCACCATACCTCCCTGTTGTATCCATTTAAGTGGTGGCTTCCCATTGCCCTTAGAATAAAATCCAGGCGGTTTTCCAAAGTCATGGGGCTTGGTTTGGGCAGGCCCATCAGAACCTGAGGTCCTCCACTCACCCCACTCCTCACAGGACACCTTCTGCCATATCAGCTCTTCCTGGAAGAGGTTAGGATTTTCTTCCCTTATACCTTTGCACCTGCTCTTACTTAGGCCTGAATATTGCTTTAGCTCTCTACTCCCACGCATTGCCCTCCCTTGTCTTGGATCCCCAGCAAGAGTTCCTCATTCTCTTGGAATCCCATTGTCCCTGATGACATCCTTGACCACCATATCTCAACCCATGCCCCCAGCCTCCCAATATTCTCTGTCATCGTTCACTATGTCTTCAAGACATGGTTCACAGATTTATTATGTTTAGTCTTAGGTCTGTTGTTTTTCTTTAACTTTTTTTTCTCCGTCTTGCTTTCTAAACATCACTTTTCTCACAGTAGGTACTTTTTCTTGTTCACCTTGCAGGTCAAGGGTCTTGCCCTGTGTCAGGCACAGAGCGGCCATCCAACAATTGTTGGATGAATGAATGAATGTAAAGTTCTAGATTTTTGGATATGGTCTGATATATTTCACTTGATTTAGAAGGTCTGCCAAGAATATTTGCCTGTTGAGAGGGTAGCATTATAATTCAAACAAATTGGTTTAAAATTATAAAATTTTAAGTGTTAAGAAACTGGTGAGAAAAGGTTTTAGAGGCAACAGAGGCCAATTGTGATTTTAGCTAAGGAAGGAGTAAGTTATCCATTCTAATCTCAATCTCAATAATTTAAATCTGATTATCACCTCAAATTTAACATTACTCTGTAAAATTTCAGTTTTTAGTTTTATTCACAAGTGATGATTAGAACTCTTTTCTGGACAGCAATTGAGTAGCTGAGACAAAGATAAGAAACCAGTCAAAACTATCTTCTCACGTAACTTGTGCATGAGTATGTGTACACGTGTGTGAGTCTATGCATGTTTGTGTACACATGTATATTAAGGGACCATCTTTCTGCTGTGCTGCCTCCCTCTGGTGGTAGCTATGTGCACAGAGACCTGGGTGGCATGGACTGAGCAATACTGTAACTTGCTTTTCTTAAAACAAAAAAAGAAGAAAGCTATGTTTCTCTGATTTGTGTGTGTGTGTGGGAGGGGTTGTGTGGGAGGAGGTGGGGAGAAGGGAAGGTTCTTTTTTAGAAACACAATACCCTTAAGGAAATACAAGCATCTTGCATTTGGGTAAAGTTTGAAACCTGCTGTGCCCATAAGTGAAAGCACTGCTCTGACAGTATAAACCTCTTGAAGGATTGCTCAGATGTTTAAATGCCTCTGTGTTTGGGGACATATTTCAGAATTTTTTAAAATGAGAAAGGCCATCAATATAGATTTTTCAAAGGTAGCTTTTACAATCTTTTTTTTTTTTACTATTTTCCTTTGAATTATTCCTTATGTGTTCTCTCTAGCTACAGTGGATATGATGCAGATGGTTCTCTTTGAGGACTTTATGTCTTGGAAATCAATTGAATTTATTTTAACTCACACCTGATCATATCTCACAGGGGAAGAGATGTCCTTGAGAGAAGGAAAGGTCAAGGATATGAAATAATTATTTTTAATTGTTTTTTGTCCCCTAAATCCAGAAATAGTCCCCTGAACATGGCCTGACACTTCAGCATGACAGCCATTCTAAAGACAAGAAGCAGCACATAAAACCTATTTATTCAGTGAGAAAATTTTATAGCATTTACATTCAGAACAACCCTATGATACTGATATAGATTAAGCAATGAATTTTTCATATTTTAGACTCAAAATCAGATAACTCACCTGGAAATGCACACTGTGTAATTTCATTCCATGTGCTGATCAATATCACTGACTGAGATCTGTATTATTTTTGTGAAGAAGACATCTGATGACCTATGTCATACAGATATCCTGTATACAGCAATATTTTCATAGGAAAAGGAGGTCACATTTATATTTGTTTTGGGACTTCAGTTTATATTTTTCACAAGCTTTTTTTTTTTTTGCTTACAAACACTTTATTTTTATTTATTTCATTTGTATTGAATTTATTGTGGTGACATTGGTTAATAAGATTATGTAGGTTTCAGGCATACAATTCTAGAATTCATTATCTGTATATCATATTGTGTTCATCATCTCAAGTCTAGTCTCCTTCCATCACCACTTATCTCCTATTTACACTGTTTAACCTACACCCAGCCATTCTCCCCTTTCTCTCTGGTAATTACCATTCTGTTGTTTTTGTCTACGAGTGTTTTTATTCTTTTTTATTTTTTCACTAATCCCTTCATCATTTTTCACCTAGCCCCCCAAAACCTCTCCCCTCTGAGAGCTGCCAGTCCCTTCTCTGTATCCATGAGTTCATTTCTATTTTGTTAGATTATTTTGTTCATTAAATGCCACATATGAGTGAAATCATATGGTAATTTTCTTTCTCTGTCTTATTTTACTTAGTATAATAGTATAATACTGTCCAGGTCCACCCATGCTATTGCTAAAGGTAAGATTTCCTTATTTTTTTACAGCCCTGTAATATTCCACAGTGTAAATGCACCATGGCTTTTTTACCCACTCATCTGCTAATGGGCATTTAGACTGTTTCCAGATATTGGCTATGGAAGATAATGTTAAAATAAACATAGGGGTGCATATATTCCTCAAATTAGTGCATAAGTGTTTTTATAGCTCTCAAAGACACAGGACTATTTTGTACTGATTCTAACTCTCTGAAGCAGTACAGTGGTATGCATTAAGCACAGTTCAACTGTCACAATGAATCTATGCAAATATGTAAGCCATTTGTATTATATGAGCAGAAACATGTATTTTTTGTGTATGTTGCAGGTTATAAAGACCCAAATTTAGGTCATAAACATAATTGAACTACAGTATTTTTGTCCACAATGGTCAGGCATACCTTCCGGCAAATGAAATTTTCTGAGGGTCAGACTGACCTATGTCAGCAGTACTGTCGGTCAATAAAGGCACATAATTTGATGTGATTTTGTAAAACAAAAATAGTGCTGTCGTAATTGCAATTTTTTCCAGTTGCATTTCTATAATTTTTTCTAAGGGCATTGAGCTTCTTTGTGTTCAGGAACTATTTACCCATTTCTCCATCTATTCCTCAGTCTCTCCAGGCAGGCTAGTGTAGCTGGAACCCCTTGAAGTCTGTCCTGAGCTATTAATCTTGATGATTCCTTATGGGACCTCAGACTGAAAATATCAAAGAGATTTTACAGAGGGCCTCTTCAAACAAAGTAATCATCTGGTTCTTTCATTCATTCTACAAACACTTCTGGAATGCCAGCCATGTGCTGCTCTAGGCTCTAGGGAAACAATAGTGAGTAAAAACAGAGCCATCTCTAGCTGCATGGAGCTTACAGGGAGGCATGATGTGGGTTAGGAGCAAGGCTTTCCAGCCCATTCCCAAGTTCAAATGCCATTCCGGTCTCTTATCTGCTGATTGGCTCTGGAGAACCTATTTAACTTCAGAATGACCACTGCATTGCTTCTTTGGGAGCAATGACAATATAAAATGCATTGCTTTATTATGAGTCATTGCATGTAAAGTTCTTAAAAGTATCTGAAACTATAAATGTTACATTGGAAGTGATCTTGAAACCCCAAAGAGAATAAGTCCAAGAGTACTGGGATGTATAGATAAGGAGCTGAGAGGACTGTCTAGGATGGAGATTTAAAGCTTGGAGACCATTTCTTATGGAGGGAAAGTAAGACCAGTGCCTGGACCCCCAGCTTCCTAGACTCACACTGAATGGCTACAATTGAAGAGGGAGAGCCTGCAGAATAGGAAATAGCAGGAAGAGTGGGAAGAAAATCAACACACTAGATGTCATAGCAACAAAGGAATGATGACATTTCTAGAAGGGTCTGCACAATAAGTTAAATGGTGCTGGGAGCTCAAGTAGGATGAAGACAGGCATTTTGCAATCTGGGGCTGAATACTGGCATCAGTGAAAGATGCTTCTGGGAAACTAGGGTAGGAACCAAGGTGGGCTGTAATGGTGAGAGATGGGTGGGAGGTCAGTAAACAGAGATATTAATGACAGACTGATCTTTTTAGGAATTTGGCAAAAAGTAAGGAGAGAAATGTGACAACAGCTGGGGGATGGGACTTGGGGATTATTTTTAAGTCAAAAATACTGGAGAAGGTGTGAAATTAGATCCAGTCTAAGAGCAAGAGGTTGTTCAAGGGAAGGAGGAGATACAGAATTACGTTCTGGAGAGAAAGGGCTCTAGGGGAGTAAATGTGGTCAATATTTAAAGAAAAGAAAGTGGGTACAGATTCAAGTAGACTCATATGTTTGACAACAAATCTAACATACTTTCCTTCTAATACAGAAAGGGAGGGAAGAAGAGAGAGGCAGGATGACTTATTCTCTCCCCTGCACTCTAAGCAAATGCTGGGAGATTGCACTTGGTTGCATGGTCGGATGGGGACACTCACGTTTATAATGACCCCGGCCTGTTTGAACTGTAGAGTGGAAGATGGAAGAAACCTTTCAGACTTTCTGGTATTAAGTTTTCTTGTAGGATTGCCTGGGCACTGTCTTTTGTAGAGCTAAAGCAGATCTAGTAACATTTCCCTTCAATTTTCTCTTTAATGGATTACTGATGCTACTTTCTACAGATATTTCCCTTTGAAATTCAAGGAACTCATGATACCTATGATGTCTCATCCTTAGTGGTTAGTCTACATGAGGTGGCCATGTGTTGGGAACTCGGTGAATAGGTTCACCTTCAACAGCTTTTTCCACAGTGGCTACACATCAAGACCTTCTCAAGCTCTAGAATGTAGCAGCACTGAGGTAGCGGCACTACCTCTGACACTGAGGTAGGCAAGGACACCTTGTTTTCCGTCTTGCTACCATTCTGTACGTAGCTGTCAAGACTTTTAGACTCTCCTAATCTTGGGCATCTCAGTGCTGCCCTTTGATTAGGCAGCCAGGGCACTGGTTTACCACTCCTGCAGTGGTTTGGGGAGAGTGGATAATGGTACCTACCTCATTACCCTTCACCTGTACACAAGTACAGCTTAGAAGTGTTACCCATTTCAAGTGTCAGGCAACTGCTAGTTTTATAAATTTAAATAAGGGGGAAGGGCCTTCATTTTTACAGAGAAGTAGGTGTTGGTTTTAATACCATTATAATTAATAGCATTCATAGCATCACACCTGAAGCTAGTATTTTCTTACAGGAAATTTATAATACCATTCTCTACCCAAACCACCTATATGGCTTTGGGTAATTTATTTTCTTTATGTGGACTTCATTCAAGGTTGTATACATATTTCTTATGGGTTGTTGTGGAACATTAAAATTATTTGAGAATTAAAAAGACCTTTATGCACAGAGTTATGTGATCTTGCATGGACCTCTTTTCAATACTAGGGGTAATGCCATGGTTATCTTTCTAGCAACTATTTCTATGCCGGGCAGGGAGTGGGAATTCCCCCAAGTATTTGCTGGGCTGTGCTTGGTGCTGGTCAGACCGCATTGGGTTTTTTTTTTCCCCATTCTGGCTAACACATATCAAGAAAAATATTACCAGGGAAGGCTTTACCATTGCTAAGAGTCCAGAAGATGTGGAAGAAACAGAACATTTACACAGGAAAGGAGAAGATCTCAGTGACCCAATAAGCATCTCCACATATTTGCAGGGATAATGGATGGGAAGGTGTATACGTGTATCTCCAAAGGAAAGAACTGTGATCAAAACAGCGAATGAAAGATTTGATGGATTCAAACAAACCAACTCTCTACCAAATTAGAGACAAAAGCTCTGGAACAGAGTCTTTTGTTACTTTTTATTTTTTTGTTGAGGTAAAATTGGTGTATAACATTATATAAATTCAGGGTTATGGCACGTAATTTGGTATCAGATGCACTATAAAGTAATTGCCACCAAAAGTCTATATTCCGTTTTCACCATACAATTGACTCTGTTCTCTCATCTTGTCCCTTTCCCAGCCAGCACTATTTCCCTGTAGTAATCAATGTTCTCTTTATCCATGAATTTGATTTGGTTTGGTTTTAGATTCTGCATATGAGTAAAATCATGTGGTATATTCATCTTTGTCTGACTTCTTTACTCAGCATAATATCTTCAAGGTCCATCCTTGTTGTTAACAATGGCAATATTTCATTCTTTTTTATGGCTGAGTAGTACTCCATTGTTGTTAAGCAACTTTTTAAGCAGGTCTGACCAGCAGGTAATTAGTTTATGTTTTCCTATCTTAGGTAATATTCGAAGTGATTTATAGTCTTATAATTGCTTAAACAGTGAGAGATTAATACAATCATTTTTTCCAGTTTACATATGAGTTCACTGAGGCATAGAGAGGTAAAGCAAGGTCCCCAGGTTAGCATAGCTGATAAATGGGGAAGCTGTTCAAGTCAACTGTCCTTAGAGCAAGGTCTTGTTCATTATACCATCTATACCTCTATAACTCAATAAATGACAGTTTATTGAGTTTACTTAATCCTACTTGGCACTCTCAGTTACTTTATATGCATTATAACTAGTCTTCCCAACATTTTCATAAGCATGGCTTATTATCTTTTCTTGAAATGAAAAAAGTGAGATTCAGAGAGGTTAAATCAAAGGCCCATTGTCATGGTATTAATGAGTGGTTGAGCAGTGATCAAAGCTGAATTCTGACTCCCAGCCCTTTGCTCTTTACACTCCTCTCACATGTTGGTTTGATCCAGAAGAGAGAAAGACCAGTTGTCTCGATGCCCTGAAAGCAATTTCTGATAGTGAGTGTCTGGTTAGTGGAACCTTAAAGTGGCTAATCATCAGACCCAAATGGGGAAAGTTGATAAAATGTACATGCCCAGTCCCCTTTGAAAACCTATCAAAACAGAATCTGCAGGGGTGCACCCCAGAAATCTTCAGTTTTCATTACCTTCCCCTAGTGTTTTGGATGACTCTTGGGTTTGGGGAATCGCTGGATCAAATGCTGGGAAAAATCTCTCACAGAGATGAGAGTCTAAGAAATTATCTCTTTTTCATGCCTGAAACAGGAGGTGCCCAATATCTATTTCTTAGAGCAAATGAAAGTATGAATAAATGAACTTTAGTGAACTCTTTGAAATGGTTTGAAAGTATGCAGATTAGCTGTAGTGGGTTCATTCTTTATGGACCATGTATGTTTTTATCTCCTTTAATTCAATTACTGCTGTCTCAATAAAGTTCTGTGTTAGAGTTTGTTCACCATTGGGTTTATGGAAGACTTTAAAGGCTCAGTCTGCAGTTTAGATTATGCAGATTTTAATGGACCCAAGGAATGGTCAGTGGGAGCTCCCTAGTGGATTGTGAGATTTAGAGCAGCCTGTGGCAGTGATGAATGTGTCTTCAAAGTTTATGCATTTGAATTTGTAACATTGGTTGCTTGTTCTAAGCTTATTCCTATTATTTAAATCAACTGCATTGGAAATCTTGGGAGAACAACTCTTCAAATGTGTTAGAAAGTTTTATGCTTGCTGGGAGAATAGGTTTTTTTTGGTCAAATTTTAATGTTTTCAATTCTTGATGGACCGGAGCCAGGAAATTGTCAACTGTTTAAATAAAGTGTTTCCTTTCTTTCCTTTCCTCCTTCTCTCTTCTCTTCTTTCTCTCTCTTTGTCTTAGCAAAGAAAATATTTGTCTAATGAGAAACTTTAAGGAGCTTGGTAGAGGTTCAGTGAATGAGATGGAAAAGTGATTTCAAGTTAGGGGGTGACTATTGTGATATTTTCCTCCAAATTCCTCTGCTAATCCCCACATCTTGGCCAACTAACTATAGCGCTCTCCTGATTGTCGTATGCACAGTATTTATAACCTATCCTCAGGAATGTGGAAATGTGCTCGAGATCTAAAATTGCTTTAGTGTTTCCAGATTGCAACAAAGGCATTTGTGAAGTAGGAAGGCCTGTGGATCCTGCACCTGCATGTGTCTGATTTTAAGCACAAACTCCTTAACTCTGGAAGTTCTGAGTCCCACGCACCCTAGGACACTTGTAGGAGCATCCCTCTCCACGTGATTTTTTTGCATTAGTACCGCATCACACACACTGTGCCGTCTGCTCACAATGCAGCCAATGCTGAAACCATTAAGATTTTATTAGGTTTGTCCGAGTATCATTATATTACGCCATCGCCAGTGCTTATGGACAGTTCCTATGTTCTGAGCTATGATTTTTATAGCCTGAGTTTATTAAGTGCTCCTGGAATAGAGGCTCCTGGAATTAATTAAAAAGAAATCTTCTTAGGCAGCACTAGGAGGGAAACACTTTGCAGAAAGCTTTTCCATGATTTGTGTGCTTCGAGTCTAAGTTCCCATGAAAAGCGTTGAAGTGAAGTAGCTGGAAGAACCACTGTTACTGTCATCCTCAGCGGATTGGCAGGGCCAGGTCTTGCTGTCTCCAGAGAGCGGTGGTTGCACGTTGATTTACATTCAGGGTTTTGGAAACTGTGTTTTCTGCTTTTAAATACAAATTTATGTTTTTACCTAGCGCCTTCCGTGGAGCCAGACCTCATAATCTCCAGTTTCCTGGAGGGGAAACATGGTCAATGCAGCATTCAAACAAATAGGAAAGGAAAAAAGAAAAACCACAGCTTTTACTCTCAGTATTTGAGATCCATCCTGTGAAGCAAAATCTTTTCATTCCCAGCAGTAGAGACTTACAAGTGAAATGGCCAGTGACTATGAAACATGTGCTTGTTTATGACCTTCTAGAAACTGGACTACTTTAGTGAGGAGCAGACAGAGTTGGGGCAAAGGGCTGTGCTGACCAAGTTTTGTTCTTTTTCTCAGCTGGGCTGAGCGTTGCCTCTTGACCAACATTACAACCAGCTTGTATCCATGTGCAGAACTTCTCGAATCTTCCCTTACTTGCAGCTGCTTCTCTTTCAGGTTGTCACATTGATGATCCTTCTCCATCAGTGTTTTGCCTGATAACCCATGGGATAGGTTACTGCTCTTTACACAGTACCATAATTCTCAGATGCCCCAAAGTTGATGCTCTTAATGCAATACTGGAATTCCAGAATTCCTGCTTATCCAGTATTCTCCATTCACTAAACTTTAAGCCTCACAAAAACCACATCAGCTCTGCAAAAAGACTGCACCTCATTCTAGTGCCCAGCAAATACTGGTTGAAGAAATGAATGCAAAACATACTGCATTTTCAGTATGTCCAGCAAGGAGCATATTTAGATTTTGTTCATTAGAAACTGACCTTTAATTTTCTCTGTAAAATCAGAATAATAATGTAAATCCTTTCAGGTGCTCAGATGATGGGGAAGGTCAATGTTTACTTGGGGAAAAGTGCATCCTGGGGGACATTTATGTGGCAATGTCTGGAGACATGTTTGGGTGATTATGGCAGCTCCATAACAAAAGAATTATCAGGCTCAATGTGTCGGCAGTTCTGAGGTTGAGAAATCCTGGGGTAAGAGAATGGGCACACATGGTGGCCGGTCAAAGGTGATTTCATTTTGCTTTATATACTGGAGATCACATCTTTGGATAGTACCAATAATAAGTACACAAAGAAGAAGAGTTTATAATTATTATGTTTTTGCAATGTGTCAGGCACTATGTAAGCTTTTCATAATATGATAAACTTAATTTTCTCAAGAGTGCTGTGAGTTAGGAACTCATTTCTCTTATGGGGAGACTGAAACTTAAAAGTTTAATTTATCCAGAGTCCCACGGCCAATGAGGGTCAGAGGTAGGATGGGAACTCAGGGCTATGGCTATGGCTCCGTACTGCTTTCTCTGTAATTACAATCTGGAGACTGTAATTTCCAGCTTGAGGTCTAACAAGATTTCTGCCTTCAGTATTCAGTAGGAATTAGAGCTGAAAATATAGAGGAAATTTTAGCCTACTGAAATTCTTAAATGTCTTTTTCTATGTGTTTGTGATTTTACACTTGCACTGCTTTGCATGAAGACACGGTATATTGGATGACATAATATGAAGGCTCTTGTTGATCTAAGGATGAGAAAAAAAATGTGCCCTGCACTGTTATTTTGTGGGGTTCCCAGGAAGCTCAGCAAAAACTCTGAGAATTTGTTGTCATTCCAAATTGCACTTGTCATAGCTGATCAGCACATTGTGACCTAAATGGGACTTTTCTCCGAGGAAGGTGGATGGATACACAGTAATGTTTGCCTTGCAATCCTTCGAAGTAGCCATCCCCAAGCAATTAGAAAAGAAGCACTCCTGAGCAGCATAGCCTGCAAGGGCGCAAGGCCTGGGGCGGAGGGACTTACCCTTTTCCTGCAGAGGACACAGCTCAGGCAGGTGGAAGATTTCCATCTTGGGTACGTAATGAGAGTCCAGGTCCAGTCCTGAGCACTTTGTTCACTCCCAGTGATTGTGGCCTAGAGGCTCTTAACTGAGGAACTTTCAAGTAAATTCTGTCACCCTCGAGTATTGGTTTATTGTTTCTCAGGTCCTAAAAGCTTGGCAAGTCAGCACAGTTAAGCACCTACTGTTTTTACATAGGAACTGACTGAGAGACCCTGAAGCAAGCTGTTTTTCCCCTTTAGGAAAGTTTTGTTCGCTGTGGGTTACTACCACGCTTGGAAGCTTCCTGTGGACGACTCAGAAACATACTAGATTTGATTCTTTCAGTCTCCATTTCCTACCTCCTTTGAAGAGTGAATGCTAATAGCACTGCACAGTTTTCTGTTCTTCAATAAAGCATGCAAGTGGACTCCTCTGATTACAAATGACTCAGACCAGACATAGTGCTTGTCATTCAGATAAACACTCTTCGAGGGTCCGCTGAGGCCAGGTGACATATGTCGTCATTGCACTGTCCACCCCCCCCCCCCAAATGTCATTACACGTCAGATGTAATTTGAGACTATCTCTTGGGGACAGAAGTAGTTAGTAAGCCTATGCTTGTAATTTTTTCAAGAGTCATTTGACATCATGGTCTTACATTCCCTTTGCATGTAATAAATTAAAACTGAATGAGTAAGTGATATGGTACTGTGTCTAGGACAGTGCTCCTCAGATTTTAAGGTGCACACCTGAGGCTCTTGCTAACATGTAGGTCAAGGAGATGGTCCTGGACCAAGAATCTTATTTGAGGAGTAGGCTATTGGGGGAACATTAAGATGGTTTGAACATTTGAATCCTGAGCTAAGGAAGTTACCAAGCATATAACATTAAACTCATTTTTCCTTTTATACCCTTAGTTGTATTCTTTAGCCATAGAGGGATTTTGCTAGAGGGGATGGCTGCTGTTCAGTAACAAACCATATATCTGTAAGTTCAACAAGTTAAATAATGTTTGATTTTTTTATAAAGTAACACATCTGTCTGTTTATGCTTAGAAAGAGACTCCCATCCCACCCTATCTCCCCTTTTTAAAGAACAAGTTTTTGAACAATAAGTAATCAATTTGACCATTTTGGTCATGAAAGGCATTTTTAGATGGTTCACCATCATTTAAATTGTAGAAGACATTTACAATATCCTTGACACTTCAATAGCACTTACAAGTTGTTGTTGTGTGTTTTTTTAATTATCTTTCTAAAGATAGCTAAGGGAACGATTTCAAATAGTTCCTCCATGCGTTTTGATACAGGTTATTTCAATCTTTGGATATTGGTGAGAATTAAGAGACTCATAGCTTTCCATGTCCTGTCATGTTAGCTTACCCTGTAGGAAAATCAAATCTGACACCTTTCAATTAGCTCCTTTACCTATCTGATCTCGAAACAGATGAGACATGTCCTGGAGAATGAAGGCACAGTTGCTATCTGTGAGTTGCCTTCACTCCCGCAACTGTGTCTTCTATCCTATCAAAGTTTACTGCAAGTCCTTCTTTAAAGGCAGGAAGAACTCACAGGTGGGAAGAAGGTTCTGCTGTTGAAAAATAATGTATTCCCAATCATGAGCTCTGCAACCCTGGAAGGGATCACAATGGCATATCTCATCCATACCTGGAGGTCCTGAAAGAGTGGATAAGTGAAAAATGTTAGGGACTGGAGTTTGCTCATTCTAATTGGTAACTCAGGTGTAAGCTGTTTTGGAGAAAGACAAAGGATGAGAGGAGGCAATAAGTGGGGAAGAAATGTCTTCTTTCTGCTGTGGCTCATGAGTTGGCACCTTATGTTTATAGTGCTTCATCACAGCGTCAGATCAAAAGGCTGCATCTTTAGCCTGGCCATGGTGGCCCAGTGGTTGAATGTGGACCTGTGAACCAGGAGGTCACGGTTCGGTTCCCAGTTGGGGCACATGCTTGGATTATGGGCTCGATCCCCAGTAGGTGGCATGCAGGAAGCATCCAATCAATGATTCTCATTGATGTTTCTATCTTTCTCTTCCTCTCTGAAATCAATAAAAAATATACATACATATATACACACATATATACACACACACACATATCTACCTATATACGTATGTATATGGGCTGTACCTTTTTAAATGATTTTGTCAGTCCTATTTGACATTGATTTATTTGTAACTCAAAAGAGTTTCACATTGTTTTTCCTTAAAAATCTCATTAGTTCCTCGTTCACTTGTCTCATCTTGAAACAAGACTTGAACCAGTTGGATTTGTAGGTGACCTCCATATTTGATTCAGTGGGTTCAGCAGCGTGCCTATCTATTTTGATATACAAATAGGTATTGAAGAGAAGGTGCTGATTGGGATTGTAAAATGCACAATATGATCATCTGTAGCTAGAGGTAACAGTATGATTTCGTTTGGAGGATAATTGAGTCATTTTCATTTCTTGAATACCTTTGCAACTAAAATCGTTGTTACTTAAAGTATCACTTAATGCCAATCACCTGCCTCTAGTCATTTAGTCCCAATTACATCGTTCTTGAAAGGTGTACAATCAGGTCAGCACTTCTCCCATTATGTCCTTTATCTGACTTTTTTTTCTCTCCACTTCCTACAACAGGTTGCAGATTGATCTTAACCGAGAAGTTCATAGGCTGACTAACGCTGACCGGAACTACAACCGGAGAAGAGTCTTGCGCCGGCCCAGCTGGGCCCCTGTGGAGCGCTCATAACTTGGCTGCCTTAGTTGCCTGTGCAGAAAATTATTGCTTGGAGCATCTGTATAGAAAATTTTCTCTATTGCATTTTTTTCTTTTTTCTTTTTTTGCACATGGAGGACAATAGCAAGGAGGGCACCACAGGCTGGTAAAACCAGCAGCTGCAGGAAGATCCTTCCACCGTGGGCCATTTGGACTTTTCCTCTGGTTGATTTCTGGACTGTGACAGACCCCCATCCAATCATTTGGGTTTTGCTTTTTATTTTATTTTATATTTCCCCCCTTCATCTTTTTCTTTTTGCCCAGCACATTGTATTTTATTTCTGCACTTCAGCAATGGGCCTGCAGACCACACAGTGGCCCAGCCACGGGGCCTTTCTCCTGAAATCTTGGCTTCTCATTTCCCTGGGGCTCTGCTCACACGTGGCCAAACTCCTGGCGTGCCCCAGCGTGTGCCGCTGCGACCGCAACTTCGTCTACTGCAACGAGCGCAGCCTGACCTCAGTGCCTCTTGGGATCCCGGAGGGCGTGACCGTACTCTACCTCCACAACAACCAAATCAACAACGCGGGCTTCCCTGCGGAACTGCACAACGTCCAGTCGGTGCACACGGTCTACTTGTACGGCAACCAGCTGGACGAGTTCCCCATGAACCTCCCCAAGAACGTCCGCGTCCTCCACCTGCAGGAGAACAACATCCAGACCATCTCGCGGGTGGCCCTCGCCCAGCTCCTGAAGCTCGAGGAGCTGCACCTGGATGACAACTCCATCTCCACGGTCGGGGTAGAAGACGGGGCCTTCAGGGAGGCGATCAGCCTCAAGTTGCTGTTTCTCTCCAAGAACCACCTGAGCAGCGTCCCCGTGGGGCTCCCCGTGGACTTGCAGGAGCTGAGAGTGGACGAGAACCGGATCGCTGTCATCTCAGACATGGCCTTTCAGAACCTCACGAGCTTGGAGCGGCTCATCGTGGACGGCAACCTCCTGACCAACAAGGGCATCGCCGAGGGCACCTTCAGCCATCTCACCAAGCTCAAGGAGTTCTCCATGGTGAGGAACTCGCTCTCCCACCCCCCGCCCGACCTCCCGGGGACGCACCTGCTCCGGCTGTACCTGCAGGACAACCAGATCAACCACATCCCGCTGACGGCCTTCGCCCACCTCCGGAAGCTGGAGCGGCTGGACATCTCCAACAACCAGCTGCGCGCGTTGACGCAGGGGGTCTTCGAGAACCTCTCCAACCTGAAGCAGCTCACGGCGCGCAACAACCCTTGGTTCTGCGACTGCGGCATCAAGTGGGTCACCGAGTGGCTCAAGGCCGTCCCTTCCTCTCTCAACGTGCGGGGCTTCATGTGCCAAGGTCCCGAGCAAGTCCGGGGGATGGCCGTCCGGGAGCTGAATATGAATCTGTTGTCGTGTCCCACCACCACCCCGGGCCTGCCCGTCGTCACCCCGGCACCCAGCACCGCCGCTCCGACCACTGAGCAACCCACGCCCTCCGTCCCCACCCCCGACCAAAGCTATCCGCCTCCGACTCCTACCACCTCCAAAGTCCCCACGCTCCCTGACTGGGATGGCCGAGAAAGGGGGACCCCGCCTCTGTCGGAGCGGATGCAGCTGTCTGTGCATTTTGTGAATGACACGTGCATCCAGGTCAGCTGGCTGTCTCTCTTCGCGGTGATGGCCTACAAACTCACGTGGGTGAAGATGGGCCACAGTTTGGTCGGGGGCATCGTGCAGGAACGCATCGTCGGCGGGGAGAAGCAGCATTTGAGCCTGGTCAATCTGGAGCCCCGATCCACCTACCGGATCTGCCTGGTGCCGCTGGATGCGTTCCACTACCGGGCGGCGGAGGACACCGTGTGCTCCGAGGTCACCACGCACGCCTCGGATTTGAACAACGGCAGCAACACTGCCTCCAGCCACGAGCAGACGACGCCCCACAGCCTGGGCTCCCCGTTCCTGCTGGCGGGCCTGATCGGGGGCGCGGTGATCTTCGTGCTCGTGGTCCTGCTCAGCGTCTTCTGCTGGCACATGCACAAAAAGGGGCGCTACACGTCCCAGAAGTGGAAATACAACCGCGGCCGGCGGAAAGACGACTACTGCGAGGCGGGCACCAAGAAGGACAACTCCATCCTGGAGATGACGGAGACCAGCTTTCAGATCGTCTCCTTAAATAACGATCAGCTCCTTAAAGGAGATTTCAGACTGCAGCCCATTTACACCCCGAACGGGGGCATCAATTACACGGACTGCCACATCCCCAACAACATGCGATACTGCAACAGCAGTGTGCCAGACCTGGAGCACTGCCACACGTGACGGCCTGGCGCGCGGGGACACGCCCCCCCGGGGAACACACACGCGTGTGCGCGGTAGAGACACGCAGGTTACATTTGATAAATGTTACTCAGATGCATTTGTGCATTTGAATACTCTGTAATTTATACGGTGTACTATATAATGGGATTTAAAAAAAGTGCTATCTTTTCTATTTCAAGTTAATTACAGACGGTTTTGTAACTCTTTGCTTTTTAAAATCTTACAAAATATATATATATATATATATAGTTGCTGAAGTACTGTACAGGGTTGTACAAAGAGAACCCAACGCCAAGGCGAAAGAAACGGTGATTCTTCCTTCCGATGCACATTAAACCACTTTGCTGTTGATGCTGCCAGGATACATTCCTTTTCCTAGAGCTGGCGGTCAGATGAAAGGGGCCATGAAAATGGACTCATCGGGGTCGGAGAAATAATGGGGGTCAAACAAAGGATGGCCCAGATATCTTCATGCTATTTCTATACTTCCTAGTCTGGAAGAAAAGTTAAAAAATAAATAAATAAGTAAATAAATAAATAAATAAATAAATAAATAAATGCCAAAATATAAGAAAGGAGGTAGTTACCCTGATTTGACCCAAAGCAGGAAATGGAGAGAGCATTACCAGGAAGGCAGTTCCTGTGAGATAAGTTAACCCAAACTGGTGGCAGCAAGAAAATGAGGCGAGTTTTGAACAGGCCCTCAAACCTGGGGGTTGGTGTTTGGACCAGGAACGTAAAAATCACTCTTCGTGCTTCCCTGGTCCTATGTGATGACAGAGTTAGAGACCCGAGTCTGATTCTACTCATCTTCAGGGACAGGTAAGGATGTCCCAGCAAGAGAATTCCCTTTAGAAGTGTTACTATTCAAAGTATATGTCAGGTTGAATCACATTCAACAGAGATATATTCTAGAATACTTTTTTTAGAAGAGGCTAATAAAAATAATGGGAAGATTATATTGAATGGAATTATTTTTGATAATGAGAATTATTTGGTAGAGTCACCGCAGCTATGTCAACATGATATTGAGACAAACAAGAGGTCATCAGTGTTTGGGACAGACTAAAACAGCTTGGTATTTCAAAATTATTGATACTATTCAGACAAAAGCAAGAAATTCGTGGTTCTGCTATACTGTCAACTGCCTTTGTTAGTATCATGTTGAAATAGCTTGAAGTAATAACTTTAACCCCTCGCAAATTCTTGTCTTCCAAATCACCTCACATATATTTTCATAATTAACTGTTTATGCTGTTTGTTTTTCTCCCCGCTCTGCTCAAAATTTGAAAGAAAACTATGGATGCCAGTCTTGGTTACACAAAAGATCCATATACATTTAAAATGTACAGTAATTTTCAATCCTAATAATTCTATAAGGACATATCAAAACGGAACAAAAAATGCATTTTTTTGAAAAAAATATTTAGTTTTCTCCTTGGACTGACTTTGATTCTGTCCCATTTTGAAATATTATTTATTCCCTTTCAATCTTGGATGTTCCTCTTCTTTGGGAATTGTGGAGGGATAATCAATCTTATATTAACATGATAACAGATGAAAAATGAATAAGTCAGAGAAACAAGGTTCCCCTCCCCCCAATCTTGGCAGGGCTGGGCACAGAGCAGAGGGCATAGAGAAGAGAAGGATGTTCCTGCTTCTATCTGGACCACTTTGAGGCAATGTCCATCTTCAGAGAACATATATAATTTCCTCCTCTCCATCCCTTAGATTTAGAAGGGCTATAGATCACATATATTCTCTGAAAAAATAAACCCTTGGGAAATTCTTTTCAAAGTCAAATTTAGGCATTTCATTCTGTATTGCATATTTTCTCTACCACTGGCCATTATTTTATGGACCCATAAAGTTAATGTCACAATCATTTTGTGCTTGCTCTCGCTCGCGCGTGCTTGGTGCATCCCCCCCCCCCCCCACACACACACACACACACACTTTCTGTCACTCACTTTTAACAAAATAGAACTGTGATGCGTCTTCTTTGTAAGTTTAGGTACAAAATGCTATGCAAGTTTTTTCTTTCTAGTAAGAGCTTTATTTTCTTTAACAATATAGCCCCAACTTATATGTTTTAACCTTCCTTGTCCCTCAGAATAAGCAGAAAACTTAACTGATGATATCATGTTCTAGACACAAGAATTGAAACTGTGCAGTCAGTTGAGCTGAAATTAACTATGAATTAATTGAATTAATTCTACATGATCTTGATTTCCATTTTAGTTGATTAGCTAGTGAGTTTTGGCTGTTGCTTTTCTAGAGCTAGGTCCACACAGTGAAGTGATAAGACAATCTTTGCAGGTGATCACTAAAGCAATGAACCATCTAAACTTCAAGACAATGACATGGGGTTTTGTGTATTCAACTGGATAATTCACTTCCACGTCCCTCTTCACCTTGGCTGTGTAGATAAAACTATGTGTTCAAATGATGGTACTTTGACTTGTGAGGTTTTTCCTTTTATTCACAGAATAATCACTCTTATTTATTTGTGTTGTGTGTCTAACCCCTAGTGGGATATTTGGCTGCTAAAATGATTTACTCTGGGCCAAGGTTGGAGAGGTTCTTTAACATCTTATGGAATTCACAGAATTATTTGGGGCTTAAGTGGTATATTGGGGCCTAGTCCTGTGAAATGGTTAGGATGATCGCAAAAGGTTCCTTTGCTAGGAGATGCTCCTGAAGAGAGAAAATCCGGTAACATCTTGTAATGCAACATGACAAAGATGGCTAAAATGAAAAGCAGTTCCCTGTTTGTAATCACATACCTGAGGTGCTCACCTACACCAAGATGAGAAACACACCATGGGATGTGTAATCTGGTATGTGTCTTAAGAAAACTGCTAAACAACCATCAGTGGTGGATTATGCTTTGAGGTATTTGGGCCTGTTTTGCTGGCATCGTTATGGATTCTGAGGTGTTCAGTTCAGAGTCAAGGTGGAAGGTGCAGGCCAGGACTATAAGCAAAGCCATACCGACTGGCTTATAAAGAGCTTATGTTGTCTGACCAAGTAAGATGATTTCAGAGAGTAGGTCACCAACATGCAGAGGAAATTCTTAAAGGAAAAGACATAGTCATGATCATAGAGATAGTACAGACCATCATTCATGCCCAGGGTCATGATTAATAACTGCTTATTTAAGGAAATTTGTTTGATTATGGTAGAACCCTGGGCTTTCCTCAAAACTACCAGACACCATTAGTGGCCCATCACATGGGACAGTCACAGGCAGAGACTGGACTGTGTTCCCCTCGTTCTAGCCTGTGAAAAATAGTGCAATTGCTAATTATCTGGATGTTGTTTGAAAATATATTAACATTTCCCTCGCCCTGAGGTTTAAAAAAACGGTGTCATGTGACCAATCTGGTAAGAAGTATTAATGAAGTAGCTAATATTACAGATCCATTTCCTATCTGTGCAGATCGTAATGGTCTCAGACATGTCATAGGAGTCAGAACTTCCCACTGATGTCATGCTCTTCATGTGAGCAGAGCATCCATTCCAAACACAGGGAACAAATGTGGTCCTTGACCAGCGAACCTCAGCTGCAGAGCCCATAGCAAACTTGGACAGTGACATGGTTACTTTCCGTTGACTTCTTTGTTCATAACACCTCTCTTTAACCCATCATAAGGAGACATTACATTTCACTTTAGAAGGTGAGGATAACTTTGCTCATGACTTACCTTTCCAGCTGCCTGGGAAAGCAGAGCAGGAAAGAGTGTACAACTGGGAAGGGGATATATACCCAGAACAAACAAAAGAGTCCTTCCAGTCCTCAATCCTGTCAAACCTTGCCTAAGGCTCTTGTTTGTAACCCAAAGCTCTAATAGAGAAAGCTGTCATTTACAACCTTCTCTGATGTATTCAGCAGGATAGAAAGACAATACTGGTGATGGGGGATGCTTGTCATTGAGTGTGGGGAGAACATTTTGTACACATATGACACTGTTGTTATAACACACAAATCATGTCATTTTGCTAAGCGCCTCGTTTTTTCTAGCAGCACACCCACCAGAAGAGCACAAAGCAAGGCCATCGCAACAGGCATTTTTAAACAAGTGTAAAACACGTGTGTACACACACAAACACACATGCTGGGGCATTTGTAGAGAGATGGGATGTCAGATTTATAATTTTTCGAAGGCAAGATGAAGGCGTTGCCACTGTGTGTCCTTCAAGGACCAGTATATCTTCACTGAAAGTTAACCCTGATGATATGTTATTGTTTGAACCATATGTTGATTTGCTTCTGTTCTCGTGCGTTCTCGATGACAAGGGACTGCAAGGGGCTGGAAGATTCTGCATCGCTCACCCTCTGAGACCTATCATGTCGCACACTTTGTTAACTACAAACTCACTCTACACTATACAGTACCTTGTTGATATATTCAGTAAAGGCTTATTTTAAAAGAAAACCACATTGTGTTTATCTGAGTAAATTTATTGGGTTACAGCCAATGCTTGTTAATGGTAGAGCAACAAAGGATGGTTCCAGATCATACAGGAAAAGGGCAGGAATGAAGGAGGGAATAGGATTTCTGTTCTCGTCTACCTTGAAGGCAATGTTGGTGTTTTAAGATAATCTGACTCTCTTCATGTAGGGGTTTTACATGAAATCTTTATGTTCTCTTCTGTTTCTTAAATTGTGTGTTCCTAAAAATATCTTTAAAATGTAAACACATACTTTGAGCATATTATTTTGTATTTGTGAAGCCCATGTTGTTTAGCATATAGGTAAACACCAATATAGTTATCTAATCAGAGTAGTATTTTCCCTTATAAATTATTGTCTTTAAATGTTAATTTTTCTTAAGAAGTCTTTTGGTTTTCTACTTCAGAATTTTTTATTGATCGTCTACCTATACTTTTAATTAGCACTCATGAAAAACTATCCATAATCCCAAATTTGACTCTGGATTGATCTCATGATCTTCCAGGCCCCCCTACCCTTTTTCTAAATCCCCTCTTGGCCATTTCACTAATAATATATTAGAGATGAAATCAGGAAATAAAATAAATCACAACTCTACAGTTAACTAGTATTAATTATTTGTGGAATCTCTGTTGGAAAAATAACTATCAAAGACAGTGGTAATGAGTGATTCATATTGAGTTTGGGAGATTTCATTCAAAATAATGTTCATGTGTTTCTGGTTATTTTTTATCAAGGGTTACAGTCCTTATTCTAAGACCAGATCTTTAGTTGAGGAATATCATTCATTCAAAAAAGTTTATTAAACGTCTGCTCTGTTCCAAGCACTGGGCTGTGTTTAGAGGTCTTATAGGGGACTAAAATACAGTCTTAGCCATATAAAATATACCTTCTACTCCACAATGTTTCTAAAGAAATATATTTGCTCATTCAATGTATTTACTCCTCAGCTACTTTATAAGGAGGATCATGTTAGGTTATAGAGGTGGTCAGAAAAAAGTATGACCTTACTGCTAAGGAGCTCACAGGTCATGTAATAAACTCATGTTTTCACTCATTCTAGTGTCTGAGAGCCTATGTAACAACTTAATACTCATTAAACTCAACAAAGTATCTAAGGTAAAAATAGAGATATATGTACATATTGGTAAGTTTAATGACACATATGTCATATATTAGATCTTGGTGTTTAATAGATGAAACAAAGTAATCGTACATGGATAAATCAGAACACAATTTTAATTAATTTTTCAAATTTATACCAAGCAGTTTAAAAATGTAAGAATTGTATTTTATAACTATACATGCAACATCTTAAACTTCCACTGAGTGCCAGAATAGAAATCAAACTAAAATAATAACAATGGCACCCCAAAATTATTGAGCATCACTGTATATGCAAGATTGCATTCCAAGTGCTTTGATAGAGATGACTACGTTTTGTCATTCACACTGTAAGGTGTATTCTATTATTATTTTTTTCAGATTTTAAAACTCAGCTTCCTGAAAATGTCAAAGTCAGGAATTAACCCCACGCATAACTCTATGGACTTTTAATTGTTGTTGTTTTTTTTTGCCTCTCAATAAATTGACTAGCCTTACACTGACTACCTTTTAGGACAAATTTGCAGTTGATATTTTAGACTTTTGATAATGGAGGTATTATCTCTTCACTCTGGATGCATATATAGTGTTTGTAACAAAGCAAGGGAAAATTTATAAACCTCAAAATATCTATGTCTTTGAGGTTCCTTAGCAGTCCATTCCCATATTTTAATAGAAATTCTGTTTTTGTGATTATGTGATGGCTGCACATTTATCTGATTTGAAAGCTTCAAATGGAATCAGATATGTCTACACCCACAGGGAAAACTGAGAAAACTATTAAAAGGACTCGAGTCAGGTTATTTTTAGTAATAAATTCATTTTATACTGGATAGGTTGCTCTAAATATTTTGTAGATCCTGCTGAAGATACTCACACATCAGAATCTATTAGGGCATTAGCAAACCAGTTTCTGGATTTATACTGGTTTCATAGCACAAATAGAGAATGTATGCTTTAGAGGATATTACACAGCTCTATATTCACTATCCATATAAAAGTTAGGGAAAAAGCATTTTTTTATAAAGCATTCTTAATGTCATACTCCAAACCAGATGTCATTTTAGCACATGCACCAGCTGGTAATTCCATGTGTCCATTCCCTTGATATGAAGTATAAACTAGGTAAAAATGTCAATCTACCCTTCAGATGATGATTATCATTTCAATGACATCTTAAAACTCCATATTGAGTCAATCTTTTCCTAATCAAATACTGTGCTAGCTCAGCCTGCTCAACTCCTTGGCTTGGGTTGTATGGGCCTTTGTTAGTTTAGTTTTGTTTCCATTTAGTAAATATTTGCTGAGGCCAGGTACATTTTGTTGCTGAACAGCCTGTTTTCCAGGAGAGCTAATTGGACCATCAATCTCTCCTGACCCCAGCCAGTTTGACTCAGTGGACAGAGCGTTGGCCTGCAGACCAAAGGGTCTAGGGTTCAATTCCGGTCAAGAGCATGTACCTCTGTTGCAGGCTCCTTCCGGACCTGGGCCCTGGGAGGCAACCAATTGATGTGTTTCTCTCATATCCATATCCTAGGCTGTTGCTGCCATGTTGCTCTCTTTGACCGCTCACCCTCCTGCATTTAGTCAGCCCACTGTCATAGCCCAGCACTTACATGTTCTCTCACATGTGTTTGCTTCTCTGTTTCCTAACTCAATCATGGCTAATAAATACCCTTGCTCTAATCTGTTACCAGGTGAACTGAATGCCTGATTGTGACACTGTCTTATTTAAAAAAATTGTGTTACATATATGTCAAAGCACACATTTCTCTCTGGTATTCTTATAAGTATTTCTTCCTCAGTCATTGTGTGCTTTATTTTTTAAAACATATTTTTATTGATTTCATAGAGGAAGGGAGAAGGAGAGAGAAATAGAAACACCAAGAATGAGAGAGAATCATTGATCAGCTGCCTCCTGCATGCCCCTTCTTTCCCCCTCTGGTTATTGAGCCTGCAATCTGGGCATGAGCCCTTGACTGGAGTTAACCAATGACTTCCTGGTTTGTAGGTCTATCCTCAATCACCAAGCCACATCAGACCAGCTGGGCTGTGCTTTATTTTCGATATACACTTAAAATGAATAAACAAACAAGGTTTCAGGCTATCTTCAAGCAATCCCAAGATCCTCAGACTGCTCTAGTTTTGCTCAAGGTTTTTCATACTATGACATTGATTTTTCTCCTTTGCTTAGTGTCGTGGTTCTCTTTCAAAATACAATTCAAATGCTCCCTTACCCCCAAAACTTCGTGATTCACACCTGTCAGTAACTGATTTCCCTGGTGCAGTTAATATAACTTTTGAATACTTTTGTTTATAACACCTCTATAAGATAACTTTCCATGGGTCTGTTCCAGGCCTGTTTTCTGGGGGCCATGGAGACAGAGGGCATATTCTGTCAATTGTATCTCATTCAGGGCTGAGTAAGGTGTTTAACCTCTGGCTGGTGCCCAGCACACATTTTTTGGACAAAGTGTGAATGGACCACATGGGGCTCTGCAGGCTCCTTGAGGGATAACGTCTCACCCACAGCAGCAGCTCAATACCAGCTGCTTTGTCCATCTCTTTGGCAGGCTGACTTTAAGATAAGCCTCAGAAAGAGCTGTGGAATTCTGAAATATGCCCAGTTAGCCTTGTTCAAACAACACGATATGCATTTTACAAGAAGCAGCAGAACATACACATTTTCTTAAAAAGCTCTTGGTTACCCATGTTTTATAGAAATTTTATGTTTGGGATTATTGGCCGGCCGCACATTAATCTGACTTGAAAGCTTTGGATGGAATCAGGATATGTCTACGCCCACAGGGAAGGCTGTGAGAACGATTAAAATGACTTGAAGAACATCCTTTTTACATTTCACAGACAACCTCAAAGCTCCGAGCCAGCTTGTAGAAAGGTATATAGGAAATATCTTAAAGAACTGTTGTAACAAAATGTCACCATCATGAAAAGCATGGCAGACACAAAGTCAAAGTCAAACATTTTGACAGTTTGCCAGTCAAAATGAATTCTTCCCATGTAAAAGCAGAGGTAGATTATTTTTTCGGAGTTTCCATCAGCAATATAAAAAGAGACAATCATTATTCACCATGTTGTACCCTATATCTAAAATATGGCATAAATTATTTAAAGATTTACGTTGCACTATTTGGGGCTATTATCATGAAAATAGATAGTTCTCTTCTAGAAAGAATATCCCCGAAAAGGAGGCCGGGACAGTGGTGATTATTAAAAACGCAGACTTGAATCAGGCTGGCTTCTTTTGGAAGTCTGCCTCTGCCACTGACCTGCCAATTGGCCCTGTTAATAAATTACACTTTATGGTCATTGATTTCTTTGGCTGTAAAAGGAGACAGCGAAGTCTAACACATATGGTGGTTGTCAAAATTAAAGGCATATAGAGCAGTTAACATAGTCGCTGGGACTGAATAAATGATATCAAGCATCATTTATTTTCCAGCCAAAGCCAACTCACAAGCACAGAGTGACATACTGCCAACTTTACATGATGAAATTGAACTTCCTGAGTATTCAGATCAGGGTTATTTGTAAGGATCATCTCTTTAAAGGTAATTAGTATCCCAAATCTCCTACAAATCTGTGCAGACATTATCAATACAAGTCTGACAGGGAAGTTTTCATTTTCCATAGTCTCTCTCCTCTCCCTCTTTCCCCTCTCACGTTCCCTGGGAGAGTGAGGTCCCACAGGGTGACACAGAGCACAGGTCCTCTGTCTCATGATGAGTGGGACATCTGAACAGCACTGTTGGAGAGAAAAAGAATAGTATTCCCTCCAGTGTATTATATCTCCTCTTTGATCTGAAGGACATGTATAGGTATGGTTACAGTTAAAAATTAATATGGAAATGTATCAAATAGTCCCCAAAATGAGTGTCCAGAAGACACTGGGACATTGAAACATGTTAAAAAAAATCAAGGTAATAACTTGGCTTCAAACATCTCTGATGTTAAATGACATCATTTTATTTCATTCTACTCCATGATCAAATGTAGCATCTACACCCACATTTGGTTGGGAGATAGTGGGGATGGTAGCCATGAAAAGGAGGAACATTTCTGTGGCTCTGTGCTGCAGATATGATAGTATACTAGCTGTCTCATAGTTACTTTTTGGAATCAATACCACTCTTAATCTTGCATTTAGTTATAATTAAGAATGCATCCCCTTTGGCTGGATCATGGTATTTTTTTTTCTTCTGTACACTTTCTGTTGATGGTAGTTAAAATAAGCTCAAAGCAGCACACTCCTTGGGGGCTATGATAGCATTATTTTCCTTTTTTAACCTGTTTTCCTTGCTCAATAAATGCAGAAGATGGGGTGTTTGGATGCTAGAGGGAAAACTATTTTTTCTCTGAGTCCTTGACTGCAGAGTTTAATTGGTTTCAGGGCAGTTATAAATCAATACTAGCATTCCTGTGGTCCATAGCCAATTTCTATTCTGTTTGGGCCAGTGTCTGTTTTGATAGATTGGCCCCCATGTCTTTCTGTTACTAAATATTTCACATATCAGCTCTCATGGCTGGAATAGAGCATGCTCCACTAGTGTATCTGAAGGGGAATCTCATGCTTTGTAATGGAGGTCAATCACAACGTAGAGGACAGCCATTTCTATGCAGCCTATTGGATGGAGAGCTAAATTATTGAAACATGATTAAACCCTTTAATTCTGAGGTCAAAGCTGTCTATGGCTAGATTCATCCTTGCTGCAGCCAAGGCCCACGACCTTGGGCCATCGGCCTGTTTATACTTCGCGTTTTGTTTGTTTTCTATGCAAGAGGTAATTACAAAACTCATCTCAGCAAGAACAATGTAGCATAATGCTTGCATACAGCAAGTACTCAATTTATGCCAGCTACTTTCTGAAATATATGGAATCAGTATCCAAAAAGGCAGGCTACCCAACTCCTAATTGGGATCTCCCTTGGCTTCATTGCTCTGCCTTATTTCTTAGTGAAAGCCATGAGAGGTTGATTTCTTAATTCTCTCTGGACTTTCAATTCTGTTTCATCCTTGCTAATTTTCCATGGTTAGTGCAAGTTAATTGGACTGACCCAGGTTCTATGTTTTTACACATTGCAGGAAGATGTGTATAAGATAGAAAATAGGAAGCATTCAAACAGTGTTGTTAACTGTATTTGAAAGACTGGCATGACCCCCATTAATTATTGAAACAGTAAAAATTTGTTTGGGAAGCCACATTCTCAGTCATTAAAAGCAGAACTTGTGGAATCCCGAAGAACTCCGACTGCATACCCGGGTGCTCTTCTTTTATGTTCCTAAGCCTCTCTGTACCATATGTAAAATGGAATATTGATACTTGTAAGGAGTCAATGGGGTAATTTATATCAAGAGTTCAGTGCAGTGACTGGAATTCGTTTACATTTCTTACGGTTGAAAAATTACAAATGAATAGAAAGAAAAGTAAGTGAAACAAAATTCATTCTTTTTCACTGAATTAACGTTCTCTCAAAATATGAACAGTCAAGCCATATTACTAAATAGGCATATTTATAAATTCATAATTTCCATAAAATGTATGAAAGATAGATTTCTCTACAACAGAAATTGTATAAAGCAAAATTGTTTCTTAAAATATTGAATGCATTTTCTGTCTTTGCAGGGCTTTATGCAATAATGATTAAGCTTTAAATATTCAACAGAAAAGGAATTATGAGAACAATATCCATGACAATGCTAAATGTGGTTTATTTTTTGATGAAATAGAACAGATTTCAACACTCGACTATTCCACTTATCATTGAAACTTAAAAACAAGTATACAATATGGTGTTAAAAATAAAGGATGAGTCTCTGAATAATTAGAAAATACTTCTTTCCAGAACCTTCAAAAACATTTATAAAACTGCTTAAAGATAAGAATGGATGTTAATTTCCAAATGTTTAGCCTTCAAGTTGTTGTCTAAAAAATCCCTCCCAGCAAACAATAGCCTCATTTGATTACATGACACACCTAAATTTTATAATGAAATATTGTTTTATTAAAGATGTTTATATAATGCAGACTATCCAATAATTTGTAACAGTCTAAAGATTTATATTTTAAATGAATGTTTTTTAATTGTATAGTTGGAAAGTACTCCTTGGGAATCAGATTGAGGTATTATTATCTACTCATCGCTCTTACAAGCTATTATTTATAGCAGTCATTCATTAGCTATTTGTTATGAAATTTTAAAAGTTTATTCTATAAAGTGAATTTAATAAAAGGTAACCAAATTAGTAAAATAATTATTTAAAAATCAGTTAAGTGCTATGCTACCTAAAGGACCAAATAGCATTTAAAAGGAATTTATTAAAGTATATATTATAAAATTATTTAATAGTATTTTTTTCCAAACATAAAAATTTTACCTGGCAGTTCAGAAACATCCCTAATACTGCTTAAATACAAGTAAGTCAAAGGTCAAGTTTGAGGTAAAAATATATTCTTATTAACTTAACTATTTTTCTATAATGAGAAAAATTAAAAACTTTAGAGACATGCTTTTGAAATCATTTATTTCAATAAAGAAAGTTTTAGTAATGAAAGACTTACTATAAAGTGGGTCTGTTTTAAAAAAAAATGGTAACCTGAAATATAATAAACTAGCATAAGGAAAAAGGAAAGAGATAAATAAAATGTTTATGCAAAATAGTTAACATTTTAACAGCCCTTCCCCAAACTCATCAAAAATAAAATTTAAAAACAACAACAACAAAAAAGACCTACCATGTTTTACAGAAAATTTATTAAAATGTAGGCAACTAAACAGCGGTGTGACATACAGTTTTAGGGAAAAAAAACAACATGTTCTGTAGATATATGGATCAATACATTTAAACACAGAAATCATTTGTGACATGAGAATAAGTTAAATGATCAGGTTTGTAAAATGTGAAAAAATCTACATCTACACCAAGAAGTTATCAAAAGCATTCCAAAGCACTTTAAAACATTAACTTTGCAAGTACTAGACAGTTGCACTACTGTTATTAAAGCTATCCAATTCCCTCGCCCCAATTCTCTTATGAGCTTGTGGGAGATCATTGTGCAGAAAAGGCTAAGAAAATCTGGAATTGACACACGTGAGTATTTTATTCCCCAAAATGTATATTTTATCAGGGTAGCAAGGCACTCAGTGAATTAATGACCCCGCCAACCTGCTGATTACATTTATAATCATGCAATTACTAGCTTTTAATACAGAGCATGACCCAGCTTCCCTTGGGAAGTAAAATTGAGTCACCAAAGTATATATAGCAAGAATTAGGTATCTTGAGAGATTTTCAATCTTTGGGAAAGCCACTGAGAACTTTCTGCCCAACAGCAAATTAGAAGAGTCAGAATCCATTATTAATAATAAAAATAAAGACTACATTCTCTCATTAAGACCTCTGCCATTACGGAACCATTTGCTGCCATAAATTTCCCACTTTTTAATAAACGTGTCTTGTGGCTATTACTCTGATTGCACACATGTGCTGAGTTCTCACTAGCCTGGATCAGCCTTCTCACTTAGAGCCTAGCATCTCTGCAAATAGATTTAAGCCACTTGATTAAAACATAGCAAACTACTCAGACAACCTGGCAAACACATCACTAAAAGCTACCTCCTATTCCGTCTCACTAATAGCTTGCGAGCATTAGTGTCAAGCTTTCTAAAGTGCAGATCCTACCACAGGCTTTTCTGCAGCACAGCGGAGGTGCCCGGCTTTGTAATAGCCATGTGAGCTTGAGCAAGTTGCTTCACCTGTAGATTCAGTGTAACTACTAAATGAGTTTAAATGCCTGGGAAGCAGGGACATCCAGTGTAGTTCTCCATTACGTGGGTGGCGATATTCTTATTCTTCCCGAAGTATACTCAGTCTGTCATATTTCTACTAAAACCCACTAAAGTGAAAACTAACAATAAAGAGGGCTTTTACAACCATGACGACCTTCAAGGATAAAAGAAGAGAACCCAGTATTTGATGCTGGGGTGACAAGCTGTGAGTCAACATTGTAGACAAAGCCCTAGATATGTCTGATTGGTGCTTGTCATTCCTAATTCTTTCTGGATACTTTTCTTTCCAGGAGGAATCAACCACATTCGCTAGACCCCTTGGGGTATAAGGTTCCATATGTGGATTTGGCTCTGCCCACTATAAGCCCATGTGCAACATTTTCATGACAGAAGTGAAGTGGAGGTTATATTCCTTTCAATGCTTGGGCTTAAGTATAAGAGGGGGTCAGGCTGGGTAGCCATCCATCATCAGTGTTGTAGTCCAGTCACTAACTTCACAGGGGTCAAGAGCAGTAGCAGGCGAGCCCTGATTTCTGGATAAAGGTTATAGCAGAATGACCTTTGACACAACAGTATAGGAGGTAACCTCAGATTTCTCCTCCCTTAGCCATTTCACTGCATTTGTGCAACCTATATTTGCATTAAATCTTCTCTTGCTTAAAATAACTGGAATCACTTTCATTTTTTTGCATTTTGTCATGCCAGATATAACTTTGGTATTTGTTGCTTAACCTGGTTGAGTATGAAAGAGAAGACACACCTATTAGTGCAAAGTGGCACACTGGTAATTCTTGGCTTGCAATGAAAAGGAAAAAAAAAATCAGCTGCTGAATTTATTGCCTGAAATCACAGGGAATGAAATACCTATAAAGCCAGGATTTGGGTGGACTGTGATTTCTTCAATAGAATTTTATGATGGGAATATAAATATACTAATTGTGGGGTAGGCTTTTTCTGAGTGAACTGAAGAGCATAGAAAAAATAACAACGAGCTCTGGGTTTTAAATACATTGCTCAAGGCAACTCAGAGGCCTAGGGAGCATCCATTTTTTTAGATCTTGTAGCTGCAGGGCTGCTATTGGGAAAAAAATGTATAGTGTCTGATCCTGCTTTTTGATGAATTATAATTTGAGCTAAATCACAGCCTCACCAGGTCTTTTCTTGGTGAAAGTTATGGCATTGATTGGGAATGATTAGGAGAATTTGAATGTGAATTTTAGGTGGATTTAAATTATTATGACTATGCTGAATATCCAAAATCCATTTAACTTACCTTACTAATAGAAGTTTCTCATTCTTCCTTCCTTGGAGAACTAATTCCATTGAGGTAACTAATGTGTAAGGGATGCTGTTTCTCCTCATAGTCTAATCACATCAACTCACTGCCTTCAGACCTAGAGTTAGAATTGGTTTCCAATGTGTCAGTAGAGGTCAAAGTGTGCACCAGGAGGAAAAGGCTAAGAAGAAAAAACTGAGAAGATTTTATTGTTATTTTTATCAGCAAAAACCTGGGGAGTATGTGTGGCATTGGATTTGAAGTGAACTATAGCAGATAGGAAAAATCTTAAATATATCGGTCCAAATTAACCAAATATAGGTGCACCTACCAGAGTTTGCATCTAATATGTTTTTGCCCAAGCAGTCCCGAATGATAGTTGCTTTCTGGGTTGGTTGACTGAAAAACTGGACTCAATCATGATTCACACAAAATTAAATTAAGAGAGAAGGAATTCCTTGGCATATTGTAGAATCTGAGACTTGTGGGAATAGGAACATTGGAGTAATTTATCTATCATGGGACTCCCTTTAACCTCTAATTATATCTCCTAAGAGAGTTCATAGGGTATTTCTTCCACCAATGCATTTAGCAATACATTGATGAGAGCTGTACTCTTATGGACAGAGATGAAGCTGTAGACCCTTGAAATAAGCTTCATGTTTCAGTGGGAATGATGGAATTTTGCAGTGACAGAGGTCAAAGGACAACAGCTATGGCCAAGTTCAGAGAGGACATGGTCATCAAAAATAAAGTAATAGGACAATGGCTTGGCCAATTTTCCAGGAGTAGACAATTACTCATCATAACTTTATGAGTAAAAGAGATGTTTAATCAATTTAACTTGTATTAAATTGTACTACTGAAGTAATAGCACAGGTCAGACCAATAGAAGCCTGATTTTAATGATCACAATGGAGTGTCAAATACAGCCACATACATATTCCCTGACTTAAAGAACAGGGGTGGTGATTTCTGTGATAGCCCCATTTCACTTTCTTCTTTCACCCATGAAAAAGTTGGCATGTTTTGGAAAATATCAGAGCAATGTACACTTAAGTGATAACTCCAGTTGCTACTGAAATCAAATCCCTGAGCTATGACATCTCATATTCAGCCATTAATCTAGTAAGTTAGTTATTTTTATCTCAAAAAGCAAAGAACTCCAAAGTGGTTTGCTTTAATCTTAATTAACATGTTTCATGGTGATAGCACAAATTACTCCCAGGGCCCTTGATTATCTCACTGTACCAGAGGACGTCACACAGCTCTACTATTTAATGACATCAAGTGACTGAAATTGAAGAGCCAGGAATAAATGATATAGACAGCTTCAGTATTCACATGCCAGAAGGTAGGATAAAACCTGCATGAAAATTTGGGACCTGGTATCTTGTTCAAATTTCTGGGAATTCAGTGGGGCGTGTGCGATGATCCCTTCCAAATAAATAGTCCCAGTTCTTTGGGGGCTTCTCGAATGTTTGAAAGCAACATATACTATTTCGGGATGTGCTATTTCAATACTTTTCCCAAGTAATCACTACAGCTGTGAGTTTTCAGTTTGTTCCAGAACAAGAGTAGATGCTCCAGCTTATCCAGGCATTGGTGCAAGCTGTTCTCTCTGCCACTTGGTAATCATAGCGATTCAGCAAGCTCAGTGGTGCCCAAAGTGTTTGAGGCAGATGGCCGTGCAGTTTGGAAAATCTTGCAGATCTGAAGGGAGATTAATAATGTAGACCTTTGGGGTATTAAAACAAATCATGTCTTCTTCCTGAAATTATTAATCTCCTTTTGAGAAAAATATCCTGCCTTGCTAACAGATGCTGAACACTTGACCATTGGATGCTCAAGTGATCATGCAACAATTACTGTGTTTATTTATTATTTACATATTCTTGTTTTTCAATTATAGTTGATGTACAATATTATATTAGTGTCAGGTGTACAAAAGAGCAATTAGACATTTATATACCTTACAAAGTGATAATGCTAATAAGTTTGGTTATGTTTTTTATCACCTTACCATAAAGTTGAGCTTGTGAAACAAAATACCTATATCAACTGGAAACAGAATACATAAGATTAGCTGAATGCTCCAATTTGTTGCTTGAGCAATGGTTTACTCTTCCAATGGATTCTATCTTATTGGCATTGCTACTTCTTTAATCAGTACCTATTCACCAGTAAAACTAGAGAAGAGAAATCTTCAAGTGAGCAGTTCTTTCAGCAGTCCATCTGTTCCTTACCTTGCTTAAAAACAAAGGTTTCTGGAAATATAGATAAAATTTGGAAGATTGATAATAGCAGATATGGAAACAGATATATGAAGGGACCTTTCAGAACTGGCAGAGCCTATATGGATATTAATTCCCTATGTGATTTATCTTATGAAGACAATCCTAGCTAAGGACTCTCTCAATAATTATATGAATACAATGACCCATTATATGATTGGTAAGCAGTTTTTTTTTTCATCAGCCTGTTCAATGGATTCATGAATAAAGAGTTCATGGCAACAAGGATGTAGGTTAAATACAGTATCAACAACATGGGTTATTGGATGCAGCCAATACTTATAACCCAATCTGACAATCTCAGAGACAAATGCTGATACTCTCGTATTGTACCACTCACTAGGGTGTTAGTAATCTATCTGATGACAGCCAATGGCACTGGATTCCTTCCACTTCGGGAGGGTAACTATGTCTTTATATTGGAACAGACAATTATTCTGCATATGGATTTGCCTTTCTCATCACCATGCCTCTGCATCTGTTGACTGATTTAACGAGGCAGCATCAGAGTGACCCATACAACATTGTGTTTGAACAGTGGGCTCATTTATAGGAAAAATATTGAAAAATTGACTCAAATCAATAATATTTACTTATGTTATCATGTGCCAGGAGATTCCTGAAGCAGCTGGCCTTTAAAACTATTGAAGACTCAGTTGTAACATCACTTTGGCAATGATGCCCTGGCTAGTTATGGTGCTAGCAGAAATCAATAGCTAAATGAATGGGAAGATAACAAAAGGTGCCATAAACTACAATTGTGTTTTTGTGCTCAATTGCAGAACAAGGAATTTCCTTTATTTAAAACAAATCTATTTTTATTGATTTCAGAAAGGAAAAGAAGAGAGATAGAAACATCTATGATGAGAGAGAATCATTGAGCAGTTGCTTCCTATATGTCCCCTACTGAGTATCGATCCTGCAACTCAGGCATGTGCCCTTGACAGGAATGGAACCTGGGGCCCTTCAGTCTGCAGACCAATGCTCTACCCACTGAGCCAAACCAGCTGGCCAGAATAAGGATTTTTTTTTCTTTCCTTCCTTGCTCTGTTAGGTATGCACTGAGTTTCCTTTTTACCTCTTTTATTGTACCCTACAAATTTATATAAAATGTGATGTTTCTAATTTGGTTCTTAAGTTAAAGATGATCAGGTTAGGATTCTGGCTGGAGTTGAAGGATAATGATAATAAACCAGCTATGGATACAGTGACTAATAAAACTTGGGGAGAGTATAAGACTCTTTCTATTTATATAAGGAATAGTTGCTCTATGATAGGCAAACTCAAGTTAAAATTAAAATTGCTTTTTTTTTTAAGTTCCAGGACTTGAGCAGCCAAAGGGAAATAGTCAATTGGCTCTCAGCATTCATTCCTATACCCTTTTGGGTGCACTGCTACACTAAAGAAATTTTAAGTCTAAACATGCATTTCCTAGTATGTTGCTTGAGGTCTAGATAGGAGTTAGGTCTCACCATTAGATATACTCATACATTTTGAAAGGCAGAAATGAGACAGAGACCTTCCTTGTGTCCTTTCAGCCAGCAAGGTCATTGAGACACGCATGTCTGGAGCAGTCGTGATAGGATGGAGGCTGCAGTGCAGCACTGTGTACCTAATTCCCAGAGACAATCACTCGGATGTGCTCTTGATCTTGATACTTCCATTGTCACTCCTCTTTCTCTGCTCCTTTAATTCTTCCTACAATTTCTGAAGTACCTCATTTCTCTTTTTTGCCTAAATACTTCAGGTTTGTTTAATTTCTTAGACTGAACCTTTATTGACTAGATAAAGATAAGAACTTGCATCTGCCTCCTTAATAGGCTCCACAACTATGTCAAGGACACTGACTCTAAGTGGTCATTTATGTCCGTGATTGTGTTTAATGTGGGCCTCCTATTAAATTCAATGATCCATGAAAGTAGGGACAAGAGTTCTTTTGTTCTGAACTTAGCACAATACTTTGCCCTGCCAATGACAACCAGAGCCTGATAGAGATTGAAATGTTAAAGACATAATTTATTTAGAAATTATTGCAATAAAGGAAGAGACCTGAGTATAGAATTGGGCTTCATTCTGAATACAGCAGGGCAAGAATCAGGGTGAGGGGTTAGAGATAGAAAAGTACTAAGAAGAAATGTCAAGGGTAGGAGAGTATTCTTGCTAAACCAATTTAACAGGTTTCTTCCCAAAGACCTGACCAGGGAGATCAGATACCAACAGTGGGAGAATTTGTCTAAACTCACTCAGCAGGATTCTTGCTCTAATCGGGCCAGGTAGGCTTGAGGACAGGACATAGAGTTCAGAGGACAGTCTAAAGTTCAGTATCAGAGAGAGACTGTAACACATAGTAGAACCTAAAAGCATATTTTTGAGTGAATAGATTTTATACCATGTGCAAGCAGGTACCGAATTTTTATTTCTCTTTTATAACTTGCCAGTTCCTTTGAACTCATGGCACCTATGTGGACTATTCTGCCCACAGGCAGTGCTCCATGAGTGATGTGAACAGAAATTCCATGTCCAGGGGCACTTTTGGCTCATCCCTGTCATCAGGCCCATTACTTCAATGTGACAACCGACGGCCCTGAAGTCTGGCTTTGGAATCCTATGTGTAAAAGTAGACATTTCAGACGTGATGTAAGAATCTGGAAATGTACTAATTACTAATTTTCTATTCTACAGTTTCCTCTGGAAAGCCCCAGTGTATTTATTTTGGGTAACAATCTACTTGAGCAGAAATCACTTGACCTACATTTTGATGATTTAATGGCTCTTTGAAAGAACCAGCCTGAAGCGAATAACAGAATCTGCTGCCGATGCTCTCACTCCTCTTTTCAACCATTGGTCTCCGGGTTCATAAGCTTTAGAAATATGAAAACCAAGAGGATAATTAGAAAACAAATGAGTTAGATATTTGTGTCTCAAGGCAGAATTTGATTCAAAATTGTACAATATGTTTTGTTCCATGAACTTCTTTAACCACATTTGTTCTCAGTAGCACAAAATACATTGGATTATGGTTTTGACTATTGTGTGAGGATGGTGTTAGGTTGATTATATCAAACAGGAAGTTCAGAGCCAAAGCAAGAGTTTTGTTTTTAATATGTTAGTTTTAGCCAAATCATTTAAAAATGAATTCTTTCACATTAAAATTGCTAATATTGTCCACACGTTTCCTCATTATAAAATTTAATGAGGCTTCTCATATCATTAATAATTTTGTGTCCAGTTTCAGATCCTCATTTATCTTTATTTGAATTGTGTCAACAATTGTAAAGAAGGCACCATGTTTTGAGCCAAGGTAATAAGTCACTTTTCTTTTTATAATGTACATCTTATACACATATAAAATACTCTCTTATATTCTGAGGAAAAGTGTGTTTTGGTCCTAGTTGATGGTACAATGTTTTGTTTTGTTATTTTATTCTTTTATGTCTTAAGAAATGATTTAAATTTATAAATCATTTAACAACTCAGTAAAATACAAAGTAGTAACAGGAGTAGTCATGTACTTGTGTGCCCATCAACTAACTTTGTCAGATCTTAATTTTATTCTAAATTGGCTTCAGATATTTTACTCATTAAAAATTCAAATATAATTGAAGCCCTTGTGCACTTCACCTTTATACTAACCTCTTTCCTTTCTCAAATATTTGCTGTATTCACATGTGTCAATAAACAGTATATAGTATCGTTTTACATATTTTAAACTTAAAAATTTTCAAACTCTATTAATCATTCTGCATTTTGGTTTTTTGTGTCTAAGATTATATTTGAGAAAGGTTGTATTAATTAATTAATTTAAAATATAGTTAATATGTTTAAAATATTTTTATTGATTTCAGAGAGGAAGGAAGAGGGAGAGAGAGACAGAAACATAAGTGATGAAAGAGAATCACTGATCAGCTGTCTCCTGCACATCTCCTACTGGGAATAGAGCCTGCAGCCTGGGCATTGAACTGTGTCCTCCTGGTTCACGGGTCAACTCTCAGCCACTGAGGCACACCACTGGGCACAGTTAATATTGTATTATATAAATGTAATATGTTACAAATACTTAAGAACTTAAATTTTACTTTAGCATATCAATGAACATTTCAACTATCTTACATTTTTTAGTATCATGAAAGTCTCTTACTGAATATTATTTTAATATCTCATGTCATCAGTGAGAATCCCTTTAGATTTATATGTAGGACTTCAGTTTCTAGATTTAACATTTAATTTTTACTTTTAGCTTTACTAAATATTACCAAATTGGTCTCCAAAATGTTTATACAAATTTTAATTACCACCAGGAATATATGAGAGTTCTCATTTCCACATTCTTGCTATTTCCTGCCATTAAACATTTAAATGTTTGTCTATCTCAGAAATGGAAATGGTATCTCATTTTGGTTTCGATTTACATTTTCTTGATTTCTGTTATGTTTGAGATTCTTTTTATTTATTTGTTCATGCATTTTATTTATTTGTTTTTATTGTTTCAAGTCCTCTTCTTTACATATGCTCAATAGTAAATGTTCATTTGCTGTATAGTCCCTATAGTAATTTTAATTTTGTATTTTTAGAAATTTTATATAAAATCTGTTTTCCTCTATGTACCAGTTTAGCTACCTTCCTTAAATTTTAGTATATAATTTTAAATTGACATTCAGCTCTAAAACATTTCTAATTTAATTTACATATCTCACTTGATCTATAAATTATTTTGAATGTCTATATCTATTTTATATATATATATATATATATATATATATATATATATATATTGCTAATTACTTATTCCCAATTTGTTTTCGCTGAAGTCAGAGAATACAGCATGAAAAATGTTAACTTTTTTGTATTTGTTTTATGATTTAGTAAAATTGGTTAAATGTTTTAAACAAATATTGTTGTTTTTGTTTTTCCTAATTGTTCTCTACAGAATTCTATGTAACCCCATCAGATTGAGTTTAACTTGTCTTCATTTTATCTTTTGCCACTTTTTCTTGCCTGTTTTTTCTTCTATTGATAATTGGGATAATGTGTTAAATAATTGGGCATGTGTAACTTTTTGTCACTTGTGTCATATTTTGACTATTATTGAATAGGCATATTTTAGAATAATTACATGGTTTTGATGAGATATGACTTGTATAATTATGTATGGCCCACTTTCTCAGAGAAATATTTTGTCTTATTGTCTTAAACTGTATTGTGATTATAATTAATATAGTTATACCAGCTTTGTTTTTTCTATTTTTTTTGCTCTCCCTTTTCCTTTTTCTTTTATTTCATATATTCCTAATGCTTAAATTGTGTCTTTTATGAGGGTGTATTTTGTTTGTTTGTTTTGTTTTACAGCAATTAGTTTGGAAGATACATGTTGTATTTTTATTTCTTTTAGTGGTTCTCTGAAAAGCTCAGCATACATATTTGATTTTAACTCTAAAATTAATCAATACTTCTCACTTCTCCTTAGTAATAAGAGGAATTTCAAACAAATCATTGTCCTCTTTTGCATGTCTACTTACACATACTTCCCAAGTAGTTAGGAGCTCACATATACTATAGCTTAAAAAAAACAACAACCCTTTTATTTATATATGAGATTCTAAACAACACCAAGAATATTATCCAGATGAGATAATTTTCATTAAATTAACTGTTTATAAGACAAGTAATGAACAAAGGATATCAGATATTCTTTAGACACAAGATAAAATAAAGTGTTATTGAAATATGTTTAATTTTACTGAAGATTCATAAATATTTTTAAAAGTCAATTAGAATTATGTTTTTAATGATCTTAGCTCAAAGTATGTTTTAATGATTTGTGCTGACATATTTGGAGAATCTTTAAATAGCACTATTAAATGCTCTGATATGAAGTAATCTCTATACTGGTGAGTAACTTTTTTTCTAATTGTCTGGGGAAGGCTTGTATTTCCTGACATGCTTCCTTTTCATTGAAGAATATCCAAGATAGCAAGTTTTATTTTAGAATCCATGAGCATTTCCACCTTGAAATGGGTTTTCTTTGTTGCTGCAGAAAATATTTTCCAAGAAATAACTTCTTGCAATGTTTGTCGTCTGATTAATCAAAGAAAAGGTGTCTTTATTTTTAGATGGAGGCTCCTAGGAAAGTAGTATAAAATATTTTTGAAATTAAAGAAGTGGTTATGTTTTTTATTAGGCTTCAACTGAAATATTATCTTCATCTAATTGCAGGAGCTGAACATTGGATTTTTTGTTTGTGTTAAGTTATATCAAATTAATTTTCTCAAAATGGATACATAACTAAACTAATTTACAAACCCCCCAGAAATTATTAAGGCATTTTGTTTCTTATTGATTTAAACAATTTCTGCTTCTAAATCTTCCAAACTTGAACTTTTTTTCAATAACAGTTTGCATTTAATATTATTTTGTATTAGTTTCAGGTATATAGCACAATAATGGTTAGACAATCATATACTTTGATAGTAACAAAGTAGTCACAAGAGAGCAAAGTAAACCATATTAAATATAGTCAATAATCCTATATAATAAAAGCGAGGTGATCCTGTGCAATGTTTTCAAGACTGGCCACTATGATGCCATCACAAGATGGCCACTATGGCATTGTCACAAGATGGCCACTGTAATGTCATTACAAGATGGCCACCCATGTCATCAGAAGATGGCCACCACAAGATGGCTATCACAATGCGGCTGCCCCCACATTGTCACAAGATGGCCACCACAAGATGGTCACTACAAGATGACCAGTAGGGGAGAGCAGTTATGAGTGATCAGGCCAGCTGGGGAAGGCAATTGTGGGTGATCAAGCTGGCAGGGGAGGGCAGTTGGGAGTGAGATCAGGCCTGTATGGGAGGGCAGTTGGGGGCAATCAGGTCAGCAGGGGAGAGCAGTTGGGGGCGATCAGGGTGGCAGGGGAGCAGTTATGTGTCAATCAGGCTGGCAGAGGATCAGTTAGGGAGTAATCAGAAAGGCAGGGAGGCCAGCGGTTAGGAGCCAACAGTCCAGATTGTGAGAGGGATGCCTGGACATTGCCCAAAGGGTCCCATATGGGAGAGGGTGCAGTCCGGACTGAGGCACTCCCCTTCTGTGCATGAATTTCATTCACTGGGCCTCTAGTATTGTAATAACTGTGTATGGTGCCAGTTGGGTACTAGAAATATCATATCAGGGAGAACACTTTGTAAAGTATATAATTGTCCAAACTTTTAAATACAGGAAAGAAAAGAGATTTAAGTATTTTTGGCCATTGATTTATATAATAAACCCCTAAAATCATTTGACTCTGAAGTTGTGGAACTTTTTCCCCTTTGATTTGGTCTTCTTGAGGAATGTCATATTCTAATCTGTCAATATAAGTTACCTTTAACCACATGACAACAATTAGGGGAAAGCCAAGGTTTTAACCCAAGTCAGCTGATATTCAATGGCTTCAATAAAGTTCATTAATTACATGAAGGGAAAAAGCAAATGAATTCCATACATTTACATTGATACATCTGAATTCAAACCACATTAAAAAACAACATTTTCCATTGATAATTCACTTGAGGATTTGCATAGATAGGCTGAAGTCTTCCAAAGCCATATATAATGCCCCCCACCCAAATGTATACAGATACATTTTTAATAGCTCAATTGATGTTTCTTTCTTTTCAGATTTAACCCACTGGAATTAATAATTATTTAAAGGATGTATACATTTTTGGGACACCTTGCATATATATATAAGTGAAATGTTTTAAGCAAAGCTGTAATAAAATTATAACCCCACACTCAGCATAGTTTTGCCAGGGAACAGATGCAACTTGGAATGATGCCAACATGGTCATCCTAAATGACAAATCTTTTGGTGGCATCAATAGAGTGCCATTTGGCTAGTCACACTTGGGTGAAGAATATCCGGAGGTTCCATGTCAAGCCACTGAGGATGCTCCATTAAGTCATTTAAACCAAACTGCCTAGCAAGTGATCTCTAGAATCTCAATTTAACCGTGTCCTTTGGAGATTTAAGAAAATCTCCAGCACAGCTAAAAATGCTTCTGCCAGGGGACCTATTAGTATTCTCTGCAGTGCTGCTCAAACTCCTTGCTTTTTTCTAGAAGAACATGAAAAATATTCAGCTCCAAGTGGGCTGAGAGAACCTTCCCTGAGATACAGAGACCTGCACTTTATTAAGAGCTCAGCCACAGAGTTACTTTGATTGCCACTTAACCTCCGTTGCAGAGACGCTTTGAGAATAAGTCCATGTATATGAATTCTTCTCTGTGTATTGATCTTGGAGACCTGGGGACTGAGCTGTGTAGCAGGTTTTAAAAGAAATGAATGTGGGGGGAAATGCCTTTAAAAAATACAGAGAAACTATACTGTTAGTATTGTGTAAGATATTAAGAGTATAGCATACCAAAATGATATTTCTCATTTCATATTAATCTTACTTGTTATTAACTGACTTTGTCATGTTTTTTAAAAGACAGCTGATGAAAATCAGAATGTTTTCACTAAATGCAAAGGAAATTAAAATAAAAACTGGTAAAAAACAAACAAACACACTACCTTGACATTTATATTTGTGCCAAATATTATCCTGATGGATTTCTGATGGAATGACTGCAATGAAGAGACCAACTTTTTTGTTTGTGATCATTTTATAAATAATAGCATAGATTTGAGACATTATGAAAATGACATGGTTTTAATTTGTAAATGACTTTCTCTCTGTATATAATATCATATATATTTATCATTGGAAATTTAAAGAACACATAAAATACAAAATAAAAATGATATACTAGTATATCTCATCAGCCAGAGATACCTCATATGCTATTCATATTCGTGTTTGTAGTCTTTATTTTTAAAAATAAATTTGAATGATCTATTTAAATAGGTTTGAATCCTACTTCAATTTATATTTATGAAATTTACTTTTAGAACATGATATCTGTTATTGACATGCCAACATTTATTTAAACAGCAGTCCAATAAAAATATTAAAATTAATATTTTGGCCCTAACCAGTTTTGCTCAGTGGATAAAGTGTTGGACTGCGGACTGAAGGGTCCCAGATTTGATTCCAGTCAAAGGTTGCAGGCACATGCCCAATAGGGGGTGTGCAGGAGGCAGCTGATTGGTGTTTCTCTCTCATTGATTTTTCTAACTCTCTATCCCTCTCCCTTATTCTCTGTAAAAAATCAATAAAATATATTTTTAAAAGTAAATAAATAATAAAATTAATTTTGGTACTATATATAAAGCAAATATATATATATATATATATATTTGCCTTATATATACTTTTAAAATATATTTTATTGATTTTTTACAGAGAATAAGGGAGAGGGAGATATATATATATATATATATATATATATATATATATATATATAATCTTCTTGCTTATACACTTCCAATAATTGGGAAAATTGGGTAACGATATGAATATATTTAAGTTTGTATTTCATAGTATCTCATTCTTTTCACAGTCTTTACCAACTAAAGATTTTCCTGCAGTGGAGGTAACCCCAATTTTACTCCAGCCTCCCCAATGCACTGTTAATTTAACAAGGCTGGAGATATTGCCAATGTCTTCTTAGTAAAATCTTAGAACAGACTTCCACCAGATGTTGAAATAACACCTGGCTACTAGCAACAGTTAGACAATTTGAGGAAGCATCTCTAAACTCAATCCTGAAAGCTCTTCCTCATCATTTGAAAAGCTTTAAGCAACAGAAGAAGAAAGGATGCATTTATCTCTACTCAGGGGTCCATATGCTGTCTACAAATCAGACCCCATTAGCTTTGCTTACCTTATGGTTTGGCTATCACATGGAAACCATCTTTACTGCCAAGGAGAGATAAAAATGTACACTCAAAATACATTGCCCCTTATCTCCCGGAAGTAGGTGAAGAAGCTTTCATTCTTTAGGCAGATAGACTGACTCTATCTTTTCACCCCATGTGTTGAAGCGAGACTTAGAATACCTGCTGGGCAACATGGAATCTGAGCACACGGCTCCAGGAGAGTGTCTGCCATCTGCTTGGGCGAAATGCAACTGCCCAGCTCTTGCCTCCCTGCCCTTGAAACGTGACTATTGGAATTCAGTTACAGGGCTATATGATAAAATCAAAGGGACTGGGGGGTTAAAATGAACAGCCCTAGAGGTGAAGCAGACCCGGGCTTCTGAAACAGCTGGCATTGCAGAAACAAGACCTGTGCCTCCTCCTGGCATGGGAGAGAAGGAGGTTAATGCACTCCTCTGGAGCTGACCCTAATTTTGAAATTTTAAGTTCTAGGGTCTAGAAAATGAATTCAAAAGTGTTCTCTCTCTCTCAAGTCAAAATGCCCAAACAAAATCCCCCCACCCCCTTTGACTTAGTTCTTTTATTTCTTTTGCCTTTTTTGAGTAATTTTGAGAGTCTGGAACATATTGTCTGAAAGCGAAGGAATTAGGGAAACAGAAGGGAACCTGGAACTAATTTTATAGAAAATGTTGTCTCTATCTTACCTCCAGCAACCGGAAGTCCTGGCATCAGCATAAGATAAAGATTTTTATGGACTTTGACCTTGATAGTGAAATTCAGCATTCTTTTCCAAAGATCTGTCAGAACTCAACCAATGAGGAAAGAGGTGAGTTGCAAGTGATCTGGATTTTAGTCTTCAGCCTAGGCAGTGGTTGGCAAACTGAGGTTCCCGAGCCACATGCAGCTTGCGAGCTGTGGTTTGCCGCTCAGTTAACTAATGAGTTTGCTGACCACTGACCTAGACTATTGATTCCAATAATTATATGCTGTTGTTGTTCCTTTGTGATTAAGCCTCTACCAATGGTTGGGAAACTCATTAGTTAACAGAGCCGTAGTTTGCCTACCACTAAGCATAGCAAGAGGTAATAGAACTCAGAGTTGGAAAACTAAGAAGCAAGATTTGGTTCTACCACTTACTGACATGAGCATATTATTTAACCTTTCCCTGATTCAATATTCCCATCTGGAAAATGGACTAATAATAACACTTACCTTACGAAATAGTGAATTAGAATTACACTGGCTAGTGACTGCAAGGTGCTTAAAATGGGCCTATTTCCCTTGGTTTAATTTGAAAAACTGACAATTAGAGCAATCCCACAAAATCTACTTAGAGTGATTATCAAATTGTAATATATTTAACTTAAAAAAGACACACACCTTGAAATCAGTTGAAAAAACACCTTTAATGTGAATCGGTTTAAAGTCTATTTTCTGTTGCCAATAATATCTAAAAACTTCTGTGCCTCTCTCTTTTCCTTATGGAGCCTTTACTTAGATAAGTAGAGTTTTTGTGTTTCTTTATTTTTTTCTTATGAGACTTTTAATTTTTTATTTCTTTTTTATTGAAGTTATTCTATAGTTCATCATATGTATGTTGTATTGTATTCATCACTCCAAGTCCAGTGTACTTCCATCATCATTTATACCACTTCATCCTCTTTATTCTACCTTCCTTACCCCTCTTTCCTCTGGTAATCACCATATTCTTGTCTGTGTATTTCCCTGCCTCCCCCTTAATCCCTTCACCTTTTTCACCTAGCTCCATAAACCCCCTCCCCACTGACAGCTATTCTCTGCATCTATAAATTTGCTTCTATTTTCTTTGTTAATTTATTTTGTTCATTGGATGCCACATATAAGTGAAATCATATGACACGTGTCCTCTGATTGTCTTATTTCACTTAGCGTAATATTCTCCAGGTCCATCCATGTTGTTGCAAAGGGTAAGATTTTCTTCTCATGATGGGTCAGTCACCCAAGTCCCCCATCAGTAGATAAGTGGATAAAAAATCTGCAATACATCTACACAATGGAATACTACTGGGCTATATAAAAGAAGAAAATCTTATGGCATGTATGTGTGTGTGTGTGTGTGTGTTTCTTGGCAATAGAAAGAGTTGTGATATCTAGGCTACTGAAGCATCAGCTCTGCATTATCATCTGCTGACACTATCACATCTCATTTTAAAAGGAGAAAATTGGACTGGTGCCCACAGGCCATGGAAATGTCAAAACTGCTAATAGTTTGGAAACGCTCTCTGAAAATCCCATGATGGAACAAAAGATCAAGAGAAAAAGAAGAGATAAAAAGGGAAAAAAATATTAGCAGTTTTCATTTGTCCTAAACGGATGTAGCAATCAAGTTTGCAATTACACAGATCCATTTCACTGGACTTTATCACTGGGAATGAAATGAGTGAGAAATGAGACTCTCTAATGAAGGCTCAGCTCCCCACCCATTGCATTAACATCACTTCCCACCAATTTCAACATCCACTTGCCAGCTTTGCAATTTGCAGCTTATTTCCTCGCAGCTCACCAAGCGATTCACATTCATTTACATTATGGCCCTTTAACATGCAGACAAGGAGAAATATGATTTCAGATCCGTTGGGCTCGGCATTATTTTTGTCCAGTCGAGTTTGTTTTTTCTGCCTAAAACAAACGTCTCTGGAGCCCCGTTTAATTTAGAATGTCAAACTGCTTCCTTCAAAGGTTATTTGGAAAGGATTCATATAGTATACAATAGACACAGAAAGCTGGGGGAAAATAGAGTGGGAGTGATGCTTAAATGAGGAACAATGAAAACGCAAGCAGAGCTGCCTATCAACTGGATGATATTTCCATTGTTGCTAGATGAATAGCTCCATTCTGGAAGTGCCATAAACCCAGGGCAGGGATACAAGGCATTTCAAAATTATGAACTACAAAAACATTTTTAATTTAGCAGTTCCCTTTTCTCGACTTCTCTAGTTGTTACCATTTTTCACAATAACCTAATTGTGATAACTCAGTATTTGTCGAGGGGCCCAAACGCTGCAGATTTTCCGTGGGTCTCCGGCTCATGGATCTTTCTTTGTTTATATATTCTGGCTGCTAGATATATGACTTGCAATTGTTTTCTCTCATCCTGCCGGCGCTCTTTTCTGCCTCTTGATAATATCCTTTGATGCACAAAATGTTTTTATTTTGATTTTGTTGATTCGAATTTACCTCTTTTTGCTCTTCTATTTTTCACACAACTGGATGAGCAGGGCTCAGTGCCACACACATGAAGACATTTAATAAATGTTCTTCAAAAGTGAATCTGCTTGGACTTCCCAAAGGGAGAATGGCATTAAATATTGAAGTTGTGAGAATATAGGTTGGCCATTTCTCATCACCAATTCCAAAGTCTAAGAAGTAATTGAAACGAAAAGCTTTTGTAATTCAATTGTGAGTAAAACCTGTCCTAAACTGTCATAAAAGTAGAGATAGTCTTTATTCATTCCACTGATTGGGAACACTAATCCATTTTGCTTCACAAATACATATATGTTTAATAATGAGATGCTGTCCCAGACTCCACTGAATCTAATAATTGACATATATACTCAGGATGCTAATTAGCTTTATTTTTTAAGTTATACCTATGTCATGATTTAATATGGACATATCTTGTGAAATGATTATCACAATCAATTAACATATCCATCACTTAACATAGCTGACATTTTGTATGTGGTGAGAACACTTAAGATGCATTTCTGTAGCAAATTTCAGCTGAAAATTTTGAATTTTTTAAAATTCAAAGTCTTACAAATTTTGAAGCTCTTCTGAAATGGCTTATGAACCTGCAATGATAACAGCTATCAATAGTGTAATGCCTCTTAGTTTCTAAAGGGCTTTCTTTTCTGTTATTTCACCTGAGCCTAACCGAAGATTTTTATAGAGGGTGTTATTTCTATTCACAAGTAAAAATGCTGATGTTCAAAGAGGGTAGGTGTGTTAAAGAGAATCAGAACAACACAAAAGTTAAAGCAGTGAAGATACATTTTATAGGAAAAAAAATGCTTAATAAGGGAAAAGAGGTCTCAGTGTTTAACTGGGTTCAAATTGGAAACAGCATGAATAGGTGGGAATTATAGACAAGGAATAGGGAATGTGGGAGACGGTTTCAGTGGCTAGACAATTCCTAAGAAGAAACCTTCAGGTTAATGGGAGATTCTGGCTGAATTTACTTCACTTGACAAGTTCTTACTGAAGATAGGCCAGGGTGATCAGATACCAATGGTGAGGGATGAGAAAATAGATCAGATACTGAGGGTGATCAGATATAGAGGAAGGGAATTCTCAATAAACTGACTTAGCAGGATTCTTGCTGAGACTGGATTCTACAAGGAATGGTATTGGAGCCCAACACTGAGAAGAGTCAGAAAGAGAGCGCAGAGGAAACTGGCCAATGTTTATTCTTTGTCAGTGAATAATCTTTGTCAAATGACTTTCCCAAAGGTGATGAAGTGTCAGAAGTGAGAGGTTGGATTCCAAGTCTTCTGGCTTCAAATCTGGTGGATAGTGCAGATTTGACTTAGTCAAGCATATAGCAGATTTACAAAATAAGTTGACCCCATGCAAAATTTAGCCAAAATTGTGTCTATGTGATGCTAGGGGGGGGGGAACAAACACAGAACACATAGCTAATTAGCTAATTCACTGAAAGAGAAGGGGAAGGAGAAGAGAGAGAGAGAGAGAGAGAGAGAGAGAGAGAGAGAGAGAGAGAGAGAGAGAGAGAGAGATTCCCTAACATATATCCTATGGACTTGAATGAATTGTAATTTTCTATTACTGAATACCTAGAAAAGTGAAGTTGGGAAATGGCGTTAATAGAACAAAGAAGATGAACACACTTGTGACTTAGCCTCTTCTAGACTTCTCTTGCATGGGACACTTCCTAAATATATATATGGCATATAAAGTAATGAGATTTCAGGGACCCAGAGAATTTTGTGAACTTCTTCACGTATCAGCTCACTGCCTTTTTACAGATTTAACTGTTTTTAGTCCTGGTCCATTTCAGGGATGATAATCCATACCAAGAGGAACACATTAAGCTGTTTTCACCTCTTGTGCCTCAGTGTGAATAATAGTTTCATATCCTTGTCTAAAAGCACAAGAACTCTGCATGTGATGTGGGGAAGGGGCATCGAAGAAACTTGAAATTGCTCTTAAGATGTTGGTAGTTCCAGCCCATGCACATGCTTTGGGATGTTCTTTTGTAACTGTGTGTCCTCAAGGTCATTAACCATTTTGACGATTAGTTTCCTTTGTTTCTGGAGGGAAATATACATTGACCAAATTCCCAATGTTGGTAATGCTCAGTCCCTCTGGGAAGTATTTTGAAGGCTAAGAGCTCACTTGCTGTATCTGCTACTTGGGGGGCCTGCTTTGGGAGGGTAGCTATAGTGAGTGGTTGGTTGGCTAAAGATTTCTCAGCATGTTTCCAGTAGAAATTCCATTTGCAAGTACTGAAAAGATTCTTTAAGTCAGGACACCCATGCTTGTGCTTGACTTTGGTCAAACAGAGGTGGGGACTGACAGTGGTGGTTAGGACTCTAAACCATCCTATGCCTCCCCTTCCCACATCTTTTATATCTGCTTGAAGAAAAGAATCAGGCAAGTTCACTACAATCCAAAATTTACCAAAAAAGTTGTTAAAAGAAAATAAATGTATAATTCTTCTAAGCTACTAACAAGCTTAAATCTCAACTATATAAATAGGTTGGGGGTGGGTGAATAAAATGTGAGTGGATTTTTTTTAATTTTTGTTCTCCTTAATTCAAGCAAAATAATCAGTTCCCATAGGTACATAGCCAATATTTTAATATAAATCTATTTCCTCTAGCATTTGGTGAGGCAACAGGGGCTAGAAGGTGCTTAAACATAAGGAAAATACTACAGGTCCATTGCAATGGTTCAAGTAAGCTAATTCTCACCCACACCTTGCCTCTTTTTCTCTCTTTTTAAACAAAAACTTGTTTAATACCAAGGTTAGGGGTATCAATTATCCACCTAAAACCTTTTATTTTCCAGGAAATAATTCTGCTGAAACTAATCTTGTCAGACTAAGGTAGGTAGGTTGAGTAATATTTAAGAAATGTCTCAACTTATATTAGTTATAGGGTGTCAAGATAGTAATTCTTACAAAGAAAACTTTTTTTTCCATATACGGGTTTTATGATTCTCTTATTTGTAGTGGTCCGAATACCCTGACGTAGTCTCATTTTTTCTCTCCCTTGGGCTGTTAAGCCAGGACAGGAAGCATTTCATGACGGGCAGGATAGATTTCCAGAACTCCCAGGTGCTTCTAAATCTCCTGTTTTGGCTGCGGGAAATTACCCAGCCCAATTTGTAATATCAGACAGGAGTGTAAGGAGAGGAGGCTAAATGGCCAGGCTGAGGAAGCAGAATGATGAGGGATAAATGTGATTGCCTAAAGCAGGGCTGAAGACGATCTCATTAATCTTTCATTTTAAGGGCACTGGTTTCCAGGATGGACAACAGGGACACAAATAGAATGTGTGTGCTCTGGGCTACTGATGCCAACAAAATCTTCCTACATCAGCCCAGTTGGAATGTCACAAGACCCTGCTAACGGAAGTACTTAAAGGATACTGATGTTCCTGGTGTTGCCTGAAAGACCTCATTAAAAGAATAAGGATAAGCACCCTTGAATATCTAGAAAATGCTCATAGTTTGGGGATCAGTAGACAGTTTTT